>JALAZF010000083.1:6418750-7695000 GCA_022829125.1 Lathyrus tuberosus | reverse complement strand
CGACAAAATACAACAACAAACAACAACAACAACAACAAACAACAACAAGCAACAAGCAACAACAACAAGATTTAACTATTAAAAAGTCATATCTAAGCTTCCGGAGTTGGGGTCGGTGCGGTGGTGACCCAAAGCGGTCATCCTATACTTTTCTTCGGTAAAACGGTATGTCCCGGTATGCAAATCAGCCTCCGTGTAAGTGCGCGAAATGTTTGATGTCAGAAAAGCAGGGAAAAAAATAGCGTCAATACCTTATCAGACCACAACAAGCAACAACGACAACAACAAAAAACAAGCACAACAACAACAACAAAACACAACAACAACAAGCACGACAAAATACAACAACAAACAACAACAACAACAAGCACAACAACAATAACAACAACAACCACAACAACAACAACTACAACAACAACAACAAACAATAACAACAACAAACAACAATAAACAACAACAAGCAACAAGCAACAACAACAACAAGATTTAACTATTAAAAAGTCATACCTAAGCTTCAGGAGTTGGGGTCGGTGTGGTGGTGACCCAAAGCGGTCATCCTATTGTTTTCTTCGGTAAAACGGTATGTCCCGGTATGTAAATCAGCCTCCGTGTAAGTGCGCAAAATGTTTGATGTCACAAAAGTGGGAAAAAAATAGCGTCCATACCATATCAGACAACAACAAGCAACAACAACAACAACAACAACAACAACAAAAAATAAGCACAATAACAACAAGTAAAACAAAATATAACAACAACAAACAACGACAACAAGCAACAAGCAACATGCAACAAGCACAACAACAACAACAACATCACAAACAACAACAACATCAACAAACAACAACAACAACAACAACAAACAACAAGCAACAAGCAACAAGCAACAAGCAACAACAATATTTAAGTATTAAAAAGTCAAACCTAAGCTTCAGGAGTTGCGGTCGATGCGGTGGTGTCCCAAAGCGGTCATCCTATAGTTTTCTTCGGTAAAATGGTATGTCCCGGTATGCAAATCAGCCTCCGTGTAAGTGCGCGAAATGTTTGATGTAACAAAAGCGAAAAAAATTGCGTCAATACCTTATCAGACAACAACAAGCAACAACAACAACAACAACAACAACAACAAAAAATAAGCACAACAACAACAACAACAACAAAACACAACAATAAGTATGACAAAATACAACAATAAACAACAACAACAACAAGCACAAGAACAAACAACAACAAACAACAACAAATAACAACAAGCAATAAGCAACAACAACAACAAGATTTAACTATTAAAAAGTCATACCTAAGCTTCAGGAGTTGTGGTCGGTGTGGTGGTGTCCTAAAGCGGTCATCCTATTATTTTCTTTGGTAAAACGGTATGTCCCGGTATGCAAATCAGCCTCCGCGTAAGTGCGCAAAATGTTTGATGTCACAAAAGCGGGAAAAAATAGCGCCAATACCTTATCAGACAACAACAATCAACAACAACAAAAAACAAGCACAACAACAACAACAAAACACAACAACAACAAGCACGACAAAATACAACAACAACAAACAACAACAACAGCAAGCACAACAACAACAACAACAACAAACAACAACAACAACAACAACAAACAACAACAAAAAACAACAAGCAACAAGCAACAAGCAACAACAACAACAATAAGATTTAACTATTAAAAAGTCATACCTAAGCTTCCGAAGTTAGGGTCGGTGCGGTGGTGTCCCAAAGCGGTCATTCTATTATTTTCTTCGGTAAAACGGTATGTCTGGTATGCAAATCAGCCTCCGTGTAAGTGCGCGAAATGTTTGATGTCATAAAAGCGGTAAAAAAATAGAGTCAATACCTTATTAGACAACAACATGCAACAATAACAACAAAAAACAAGCACAAAAACAACAAAAAAACACAACAACAACAAGCACGACAAAATACAACAACAAACAATAACAACAACAATAAGAAGCACAACAACAACAACAACAACAAACAACAACAACAACAAACAACAACAAACAACAACAAACAACAACAAACAACAACAAGCAACAACAAACAACAACAAGCAACAAGCAACAACAACAACAAGATTTAACTATTAAAAAGTCATACCTAAACTTCAGGAGTTGCGGTCGGTGCGGTGGTGTCCCAAAGCGGTCATCCTATTGTTTTCTTCGGTAAAACGGTATGTCCCGGTATGCAAATCAGCCTCCGAGTAAGTGTACGAAATGTTTGATGTCACAAAAGCGAGAAAAAAATAGCGGCAATACCTTATCAGACACCAACAAGCAACAACAACAACAACAACAACAACAATACACAACAACAATAAGCACGACAAAATACAACAACAACCAACAACAACAATAAGCATAACAACAACAAGAACAAACAACAACAAATAACAAGCAACAACAACATCAAGATTTAACTATTAAAAAGTCATACCTAAGCTTCAGGAGTTGCGGTCGGTGTGGTGGTGTCCCAAAGCAGTAATCCTATTGTTTTCTTCGGTAAAACGGTATGTCGCGTTATACAAATCAGCCTCCGTGTAAGTGCGAGAAAAAATATAGTGTCAATACCTTATTAGACAACAACAAGCAACAACATCAACAACAACAACAAAAAACAAGCTCAACAACAACAACAAAACACAACAACAACAAGCACGACGATGTAAGACCCTAATTTTTGCCCCTAAGATTTCGTACATCTCATTTGCATCTCATTACCACAAACAAGATCGCAATCTGTGTTTCTCCTGAGCAATCTGTACATTATTCTTACTTGTTTCTGTTTATTTAACCTATAACCAAAATACAAAAAATATTGCTGCCGTTGCTTGTTTCTCTCTCTGTGTGTTGTGCAGGTTTGTCAAAGACAATGAAGCGATTTCAAGTCAAGATGTCTTGTGATTGAAATTCTTCAGTTGATCAAGCAGTGGTTTATGTGAGTTTTGGGTTCAGAAAATCAGATTCAAATGACAATTGTTCAGTGGTAGTTGTGTGCACTTTATCAGAGGTTTGTGAAAAATTCAAGTTTGGTTTTTGGGCTAAAAAATATATTTGCTATCCAATTATCCACTTTTTAACCAATTTATCCATTTCTCATAATCCATTTTTTTTCCAAAATCCAATTTAAAGTCAAAATTTTCAAGGAATCCATTTTCTTTCTTAAACCAAAATCCATTTTTTTCATTATTATCCATATTTGTTTTAAAATCCATTTTTCTTCCAATATTGATTAACCTTTTCTAACAAATTCTACAACCCATTCAATGTCCAAATCAATTACAAACCATACCAAATTACAACCAAAAAAAAAAAGAAAGAAAAGCAACTTCCAGCCGCCATACTCCCAGCTACACGACTATTTTCCAACCATCACACTTTGCAAAATTCAAGCCAAATGGATTACACCTTCAGCCTGCAAGTGAAATCACAACTACAAGCCGTGAAGCCATCAACCTTTTCACACGCAAGCTGTCCACACTTTCCAAGCCACATGAAAAATCCAGCCTTCAGCTACGACAATCCCAGCCGTGTGAGCTCCCTCAAGCCGTGCCAAGTCATACACACGAGCTACAAAACGAAACAACAAGCTGCAGCAAGCCGTGCAAAACTCGTGAGCTTCAACGCAAGAGAACAAATCAAATTGCAACAAAGTTGAACATCAAACACAGCACCGCAAGTGTAAAACGGCACAACACAATTCAAAACGCGGTGAAAGTTTCAAAACGGCAAAGCTTCAATTCATTCACTCACTTCCTAATTCATCTATAAATAGAGCACCATCTCTCTTCAATAATTCAAGCTTGGAGAGCCTCTCAAATCTCTGCAAAAATTCAAACTCAACCAAATTCAAGCTTCGAATTCATTTTCATTTTCAAAAACTTCACAAACCTGCAGAAAATTCACAGAGAACCAATTTCATTCCTCAAAACTCTTTCTCAATTCAACCTTCATTTCCAAACTTCAAAGAATTCAAATCTTCAATCATTTTCTCGCAAGTGAAACCGTAATCCACACAACCTTCACAATTCATTCAACAACAACAACATCAGCAGTAACAAACGGAAATTCGCATAGAAGAAGAGGAAAAGGAGATTGAAAGCACAAAACTCACCATTGTTAAAGGTAATTTGGAGTTTCTCGTTGAATTTCTCGCGGTTCCGATTTGGTTGATAAAGACATTTTCGATCGAAATCGAGAATATATTTGGAATCTATGTTGAGTTTCGGTCATAATCGTGTAAAAAAAATTCACCGTCGCTCCTTCGTTAGCTCCGCCGCGCGCCTCCCACTAACGTGCTACAGTGGCCGTCATTCTTTCTCATTGAAGAAGAAGATGATGTTTTTACTTTTCGTTTTTTTTATTTTCCTTTTTATGATCCATTTGTTTTTTTTGTTAAAAAAATTCATGGCACGTTAGGCTTTGGCCCGTGTGATGTTACTACCACTCCACCTCCATTTCAATTCATACCTCCCTTATCTTTTTTTTATTTTTCTTAAAAATATAATTCCAATTTGCTTCTATGTACTTTTTTTAGTAAGTTTTGAATTAAATTCTATTTTAGAAAAGTTTCTTGAAAAAAGTCATAAAAAAATTATGTCATGAATTATCTTTTAATTCTTGATTTTTATTTTGATTTCTCATTTTATTTCTTTTTTTTTTATTGGTTGTGTGGATCATATTTTTAGATCCACTTTTCTTCATCTATTTTCTTTTTGATCGATGAAAGTCGAAGTGATCGTGAAATTCCTTTGTTGAGTTTCGATCGAGACGAGATCATTACCACCTTTTCTTTTCGTGTGGCATCGCTTTAGGATGACGATCCATATATCGTTCATCTCGCGTGCATTAACAAATACATCTCATGGCCGGCCTCATTCGTAGGGTAATTGCTCGAACAAATTACTCGGCGTGCGCTTAACATAGACCAAAATTTGTCCCGCCTCGGAAAACTATCAAGAATAGTTGATTATTTGTCTTTTGGTTCAAAACTTATGAAACTTGTTGTTAGGAGGCTTTGGTCTTATCAATCCTTTAATGAGTTCTCATTAATCTTGACCTAAGTGCAAGTATTCAATTATAATTGATCACTAACTTTAACTACTAATTACTAACTTACTAACATTTACTCTTGTACTAACTTCTTTACAATTACTTCTCGTACCCTATCTCTTTTACTTTTATGCTTCATTTTATCATTCCATTTCATGTTTATGTTTTCCGCAATTTTTTTCCTTTGTCCGTTGGACATATGTTTATGCTTCCGCAATTTTTCCTTTGTCCGTTGGACATATGTTTATGCTTCCGCAATTTTTCTTTTGTCCGTTGGACACATGTTTATGCTTATGCCTTTTTCTCTTTGTCCACTTGGACCTAAAACATTAATAAAGGCCAAAACCTCTAAAAAACTTGTGATTCTAATCTTGGACTATGGTTACTATCCTATGCAAATGAACTTGGAGTTTGAGCTTAGACCTTGGACATCCAATGCAATTCTTGGAACCTTGGACTTAGAACTTAGGACATTCCTCCCTTTGCTTTGGAATTATGGTTCGAAGACTTGGAAGCTTACTTGTGTGGTTAGGCTATTCTCTTCCTTAGCTTTTACTTTATGCTTTAGGATAGTCTCTTCTTCTCCTCCCCATTCTTCAATTTTCAAAACTCTCTCTCTTTTTCAAAACCTTCTTGATTTCAAACTTTCACCGCTTTCATAACAAACCTTGACTTCGTCAAGTTGATTTTACTCTTTTCTTTTCATTTCTTAATCAAATGCTAAACTACATAAGCATATTGACACCTTTTTCAAAAGACTTAAAAAACATCAAACTCATCACTCTCTTTTTGTGCCCTCGTGCACCATTTACTTTAACTTTTTCATAAGTTTAGACATGATTCATTTCTTTAAGCGGAATTATTCGCTTGGGAATGACGACTTGTCTTTACATTTAAAAACAACCCAAACAAACAAATTTCATTCTTTGTACCACGAACTACGGGGTTTTGATCCTACATTGCACATCGTGGGTACGTAGGCATGAGACGACAAGTCTCTCCAAACACAAAAATCTTAAAAAACAATTTCTCTTCTCATCTCCTCAATCTCCTTTCAAGCAAACTTTTCCAGACCAAAAGCGGTAGATATTTCAAAGGGCTCCTATAGAGTACTATAAACTTTTGGGTGCTAACACCTTCCCATTGCGTAACCAACCCCCCGAACCCAGACTCTCTTCACTTGTTCTTGTTGTAGAGCTTGTGTAGGTTTTGTTCGCTCTTTTTCCTTTCCTTTTTGGATAAAATAAAAGTGCAGTGGCGACTCTTGCTTCTCGAGTTAAGTTAATCAATAGCTTGCACTCACGATTTTGCCGCTACAGACGAAATACAACAACAAACAACAACAACAAGCATAACAACAACAACAAACAAGAACAAACAACAACAAGCAACAACCAACAACAAACAACCAACAACAACAACAAGATTTAACTATTAAAAAGTCATACCTAAGCTTCAGGAGTTGTGGTCGGTGTGGTGGTGTCCCAAAGCGGTCATCCTATTATTTTCTTCGGTAAAACGGTATGTCCCGGTATGCAAATCAGCCTCCGTGTAAGTGCGCGAAATGTTTGATGTCACAAAAGCGGGAAAAAAATAGCGTCAATACCTTATCAGACAACAACAACAATAACAAAAAACAAGCACAACAATAACACACAACAACAACAAGTACAACAAACAAGCACAACAAGCAACGACAATATTTAAGTATTAAAAAGTCATACCTAAGCTTCAGGAGTTGCGGTCGGTGGGGTGGTGTCCCAAAGCGGTCATCCTATTGTTTTCTTCGGTAAAACAGTATGTCCAGGTATGCAAATCAGCCTCCGTGTAAGTGCGCGAAATGTTTGATGTAACAAAAGTGGGGAAAAAATAGTGTCAATACCTTATCAAACAACAACAAGCAACAACAACAACAACAACAAAAAATAAGCACAACGACAACAACAAAATAAAACAACAACAACAAGTATGCCAAAATACAACAACAAACAACAACAACAAGAACAACAAGCACAACTACAACAATAAACAACAACAAGCAACAAGCAACAACAACAAGATTTAACTATTAAAAAGTCATACCTAAGCTTCCGGAGTTGGGGTCGGTGTGGTGGTGACCCAAAGCGGTCATCCTATTGTTTTCTTCGGTAAAACGGTATGTCCCGGTATGCAAATCAGCCTCCGTGTAAGTGCGCGAAATGTTTGATGTCACAAAAGCGGGGAAAAAAATAGCGTCAATACCTTATCAGACAACAACAAGCAACAACAACAACAACAACAACAACCAAAAACAAGCACAACAACAACAAAAAAACAAAACAACAACAAGCACGACAAAATACTACAACAAACAACAACAACTACAAACACAACAACAACAACAATAAACAACAACAACAACAACAAACAACAATAATCAACAACAAGCAACAAGCAACAACAACAACAAGATTTAACTATTAAAAAGTCATACCTAAGATTCAAGAGTTGCGGTCGGTGCAGTGTTGTCCCAAAGCAGTCATCCTATTGTTTTCTTCGGTAAAACGGCATGTCCCGGTATGCTAATCAGCCTTCGTGTAAGTGCACTAAATGTTTGATGTCACAAAAGCGGGAAAAAAAATAGCGTCAATATCTTATCAGACAACAACAATCAACAACAACAACAAAAAAAAGCTCAACAACAACAGCAAAACACAACAACAACAAGCACGACAAAATACAACAACAAACAACAAAAACAACAAGCACAACAACAACAACAACAACAACAAACAAAACCAAACAACAACAAGCAACAAGCAACAACAAGATTTAACTATTAAAAAGTCATACCTAAGCATCAGGAGTTGCTATCGGTGCGATGGTGTCCCAAAGAGGTCATCCAATTGTTTTCTTCGGTCAAACGGTATGTCCCGGTATGCAAATCAGCCTCCGTGTAAGTGCGCGAAATGTTTGATGTCACAAAAGCGGGAAAAAATAGCGTCAATACCTTATCAGACAACAACAAGCAACAACAACAACAACAACAAAAAAAAGCACAACAACAACAACAAAACAAAACAACAACAAGCACGACAAAATACTACACCAAACAACAACAACAACAAACACAACAACAACAACAAACAACAACAACAACAACAAACAACAATAAACAACAACAAGCAACAAGCAACAACAACAACAAGATTTAACTATGAAAAAGTCATACCTAAGATTCAAGAGTTGCGGTCTGTGCAGTGTTGTCCCAAAGCAGTCATCCTATTGTTTTCTTCGGTAAAACGGCATGTCCCGGTATGCAAATCAGCCTTCGTGTAAGTGCGCTAAATGTTTGATGTCACAAAAGTAGGAAAAAAAATATGGTCAATATCTTATCAGACAACAACAATCAACAACAACAACAAAAAAAAGCACAACAACAACAACAACAACAAAACACAACAACAACAAGCACGACAAAATACAACAACAAACAACAACAACAAGCACAACAACAACAACAACAACAAACAAAACCAAATAACAACAAGCAACAAGCAACAACAAGATTTAACTATTAAAAAGTCATACCTAAGCATCAGGAGTTGCTATCGGTGCGATGGTGTCCCAAAGAGGTCATCCTATTGTTTTCTTCGATAAAACTGTATGTCCCGGTATGCAAATCAGCCTCCGTGTAAGTGCGCGAAATGTTTGATGTCACAAAAGCGGGAAAAAATAGCGTCAATACCTTATCAGACAACAACAAGCAACAACAACAACAACCAAAAACAAGCACAACAATATGCACGAAAAAATACAACAACAATAAACAACAACAACAAACATAACAACAACAACAACAACAAACAACAACAACAACAACAAACAACAACAAACAACAACAAGCAACAACAAGCAACAACAACAATAAGCTTTCTCTATTAAAAAGTCATACCTAAGCCTTCGGAGTTGGGGTCGGTGCGGTGGTGTCCCAAAGCGGTCATCCTATTGTTTTCTTCGGTAAAACGGTATGTCCCGGTATGCAAATCAGCCTCCGTGTAAGAGCGCGAAATGTTTGATATCACAAAAGCGGGAAAAAAATAGCGTCAATACCTTATCAGACAACAACAAACAACAACTACCAACAAGCAACAACCACAAGAAGATTTAACTATTAAAAATTCATACCTAAGCTTCAGGAGTTGAGGTCGGTATGATGGTGTCCCAAAGCAGTCATCCTATTATTTTCTTCGGTAAAACGGTATGTCCCTTTATGCAAATCAGCCACCGTATAAGTGCGCGAAATGTTTGATGTCGGAAAAGCGAAAAAAAAATAACGTCAATACCTTATCAGATAACAACAAGCAGCAACATCAACAACAACAACAAAAAAACAAGCTCAACAACAACAACAAAACACAACAACAACAAGCACGACAAAATACAACAACAAACAACAACAACAACAAGTACAACAACAACAACAACAACAAACAACAACAACAACAACAACAAACAACAACAAACAACAACAAGCAACAAGCAACAACAAGATTTAACTATTAAAAAGTCATACCTAAGCTTCAGGAGTTGCGGTGGTGTCCCAAAGCGGTCATCCTACAGTTTTCTTCGGTAAAACGGTATGTCCCGGTATGCAAATAGGCCTCCGTGTAAGTGCGTGAAATGTTTGATGTTACAAAAGCGGGGAAAAAAATAGTGTCAATACCTTATCAGACAACAACAAGCAACAACAATAACAACAACAAAAAACAAGCACAACAACAACAACAACAAAACACACCAACAACAAGTACGACTAAATACAACAACAAACAACAACAACAAGCACGACAACAACAACAAACAACAACAAACAACAAGCAACAACAACAAGATTTACCTATTAAAAGTCATACCTAAGCTTCCAGAGTTGGGGTTGGTGCAGTGGTGTCCCAAAGCGGTCATCCTATTGTTTTCTTCGATAAAACGGTATGTCCCGGTATGCAAATCAGCCTCCGTGTAAGTGCGCGAAATGTTTGATGTCACAAAAGCGTGGAAAAAAATAGCGTCAATACCTTATCAGACAACAACAAGCAGCAACAACAACAACAACAACAACAAAAAACAAGCACAACATCAACAACAAAACACAACAACAACAAGCACGACAAAATACAACAACAAACGACAACAACAACAACAACAAACAACAACAACAACAATAAACAACAATAAACAACAACAAACAACAACAAGCAACAACAACAACAACAACAAGATTTAACTATTAAAAAGTCATACCTAAGATTCAGGAGTTGCGGTCGGTGGGGTGGTGTTCCAAAGCGGTCACCCTATTGTTTTCTTCGGTAAAACGGTATGTCCCGGTATGCAAATCAGCCTCCGTGTAAGTGCGCGAAATGTTTGATGTAACAAAAGTGGGGGAAAATAGTGTCAATACCTTATCAAACAACAACAAGCAACAACAACAACAACAACAACAATAACAACAATAACAAAAAACAAGCACAACAACAACAACAAAACACAACAACAACAAGTACGACAAAATACAACAACAAACAACAACAACAACAACAAGCACAACTACAACAACAAACAACAACAAGCAACAAGCAACAACAACAAGATTTAACTATTAAAAAGTCATACCTAAGCTTCCAGAGTTGGGGTCGGTGCGGTGGTGTCCCAAAGCGGTCCTCCTATTGTTTTCTTCGGTAAAACGGTATGTCCCGGTATGCAAATCAGCCTCCGTGTAAATGCGCGAAATGTTTAATGTCACAAAAGCGGGAAAAATAGCGTCAATACCTTATCAGACAACAACAAGCACAACAACAAAAACAAATCACAACAACAACATGCACGAAAAAATACAACAACAATAAACAACAACAACAAACACAACAACAACAACAACAACAACAACAACAAACAACAACAACAACAACAAACAACAACAAACAACAACAAGCAACAACAAGCAACAACAACAAGATTTAACTATTAAAACGTCATACCTAAGCTTCCGGAGTTGGGGTCGGTGCAGTGGTGTCCCAAAGCGGACATCCTATTATTTTCTTCGGTAAAACGGTATGTCCCGGTATGCAAATCAGCCTCCGTGTAAGAGCGCGAAATGTTTGATATCACAAAAGCGGCAAAAAAAATAGCGTCAATACCTTATCAGACAACAACAAACAACAACAACAACAACAACAAAAAACAAGCATAACAACAACAACAAAACACAAAACCAACAACAAGCACCACAAAATACAACAACAAACAACAGCAACAACAAGCATAACAACAACAACAACAAACAACAAATAACAAGCAACAACCACAAGAAGACTTAACTATTAAAAAGTCATACCTAAGCTTCAGGAGTTGCGGTCGGTATGGTGGTGTCCCAAAGCAGTCATCCTATTATTTTCTTCTTTAAAACGGTATGTCCCTTTATGCAAATCAGCCTCCGTGTAAGTGCGCGAAATGTTTGATGTCGGAAAAGCGAGAAAAAAATAGCGTCAATACCTTATCAGATAACAACAAGCAACAACATCGACAACAACAATAAAAAACAAGCTCAACAACAACAACAAAACAGAACAACAACAAGCACGACAAAATACAACAACAAACAACAACAACAACAACAAGCACAACAACAACAAAAACAAACAACAACAACAGCAAACAACAACAAACAACAACAAGCAACAAGCAACAACAAGAATTAACTATTAAAAAGTCATACCTAAGTTTCAGGAGTTGCGGTCGGTGCGGTGGTGTCCCAAAACGGTCATCCTATTGTCTTCTTCGGTAAAACGGTATGTCCCGGTATGCAAATCAGCCTCCGTGTATGTGCGCGAAATGTTTGATGTAACAAAAGTGGGGGAAAATAGTGTCAATACCTTATCAAACAACAACAAGCAACAACAACAACAACAACAACAAAAAGCACAACAACAACAACAAAACACAACAACAACAAGTACGACAAAATACAACAACAAACAACAACAACAACAGCAAGCACAACTACAACAACAAACAACAACAAGCAACAAGCAACAACAACAAGATTTAACTATTAAAAAGTCATACCTAAGCTTCCGGAGTTGGGGTCGGTGCGGTGGTGACCCAAAGCCGTCATCCTATTGTTTTTTTCGGTAAAACGGTATGTCCCGGTATGCAAATCAGCCTCCGTGTAAGTGCACGAAATGTTTGATGTCACAAAAGCGGGGAAAAAATAGCGTCAATACCTTATCAGACAACAACAAGCAACAACAACAACAACAACAACAAAAAACAAGCACAACAACAACAACAAAACAAAACAACAATAAGCACGACAAAATACTACAACAAACAACAACAACAACAAGCACAACAACAACAACAACAAAAAACAACAACAACAAACAACAATTAACAACAATAAGAAACAAGCAACAACAACAACAAGATTTAACTATTATAGAGTCATACCTAAGCTTCAAGAGTTGTGGTCGGTGCGGTGTTGTCCCCAAGCGGTCATCCTATTGTTTTCTTCGGTAAAACGGCATGTCCCGGTATGCAAATCTGCCTCCGTGTAAGTGCGTGAAATGTTAGATGTCCCAAAAGTGAAAAAAATAGCGTCAATATCATATCTGACAACAACAATCAACAACAACAACAAAAAATAAGCACAACAACAACAACAAAACACAACAACAACAAGCACGACAAAATACAACAACAAACAACAACAACAACAACAACAAGCACAACAACAACAACATACAAAACCAAACAACAACAAGCAACAAGCAACAACAAGATTTAACTATTAAAAAGTCATACCTAAGCATCAGGAGTTGCGATCGGTGCGATGGTGTCCCAAAGCGGTCATCCTATTATTTTCTTCGGTAAAACGGTATGTCCCGGTATTCAAATCAGCCTCCGTGTAAGTGCGCGAAATGTTTGATGTCACAAAAACGGAAAAAATAGCGTCAATACCTTATCAGACAACAACAAGCAACAACAACAACAACAACAAAAAACAAGCACAACAACAAAAACAAAACACAACAACAACATGCACGAAAAAATACAACAACAATAAACAACAACAACAAACACAACAACAACAATAACAACAAACAACAACAACAACAACAAACAACAACAAACAATAACAAGCAACAACAAGCAACAACAACAACAAGATTTAATTATTAAAAAGTCATACCTAAACTTCCGGAGTCTGGGTCGGTGCGGTGGTGTCCCAAAATGGTCATCCTATTATTTTCTTCGGTAAAACGGTATGTCCCGGTATGCAAATCAGCCTCCGTGTAAGAGCGCGAAATGTTTGATATCACAAAAGCGGGAAAAAAATAGTGTCAATACCTTATCTGACAACAACAAACAACAACAACAACAACTACAAAAAACAAGCACAACAACAACAACAAAACACAACAACAACAACAACAAGCACGACAAAATACAACAACAAACAACAACAACAACAAGCATAACAACAACAACAACAACAACAAACAACAACAAACAACAAGCAACAAGCAACAACCACAAGAAGATTTAACTATTAAAAAGTCATACCTAAGCTTCAGGAGTTGCGGTCGGTATGGTGGTGTCCCAAAGCAGTCAACCTATTATTTTCTTCGGTAAAACGGTATGTCCCTTTATGCAAATCAGCCTCCGTGTAAGTGGGCGAAATGTTTGATGTCGGAAAAGCGAGAAAAAAAATAGCTTCAATACCTTATCAGAAAACAACAAGCAACAACATCAACAACAACAACAAAAAATAAGCTCAACAACAACAACAAAACACAACAACAACAAGCACGACAAAATACAACAACAAACAACAACAACAACAAGCACAACAACAACAACAACAAACAACAACAACAAACAACAACAAACAACCACAAGCAACAAGCAACACCAAGATTTAACTATTAAAAAGTCATACCTAAGCTTCAGGAGTTGCGGTCGGTGCGGTGGTGTCCCAAAGCGGTCATCCTTTTGTTTACTTCGGTAAAACAGTATGTCCCGGTATGCAAATCAGCCTCCGTGTAACTGCGTGAAATGTTTGATGTTATAAACGCGGGAAAAAAATAGCGTCAATACCTTATCAGACAACAACAAGCAACAACAATAACAACAACAAAAAACAAGCACAACAACAACAACAAAACACACCAACAACAAGTACGACTAAATACAACAAGAAACAACAACAACAAGCACAACAACAACAACAAACAACAAGCAACAACAACAAGATTTAACTATTAAAAAGACATACCTAAGCTTCTAGAGTTGGGGTTGGTGCAGTGGTGTCCCAAAGCGGTCATCCTATTGTTTTCTTCGGTAAAACGGTATGTCCCGGTATGCAAATCAGCCTACGTGTAAGTGGGCGAAATGTTTGATGTCACAAAAGCGGGAAAACATAGCGTCAATACCTTATCAGACAACAAGAAGCAAATACAACAACAACAATAACAACAAACAAGCACAACAACAACACACAACAACAACAAGTACAACAAAATACAACAACAACAAACAACGACAACAAGCAACAAGCACAACAACAACAACAACAACATCAACAAACAACAACAACATCAACAAACAACAATAACATCAACAAACAACAACAACAAACAACTAGCAACAAGCAACAAGCAACATCAATATTTAAGTATTAAAAAGTCATACCTAAGCTTCAGGAGTTGCGGTCGGTGCGGTGGTGTCCCAAAGCGGTCATCCTATTGTTTTCTTCGGTAAAATGGTATATCCCGATATGAAAATCAGCCTCCGTTTAAGTGGGCGAAATGTTTGATGTATTAAAAGTGGGGAAAAAATAGTGTCAATACCTTATCAAACAACAACAAGCAACAACAACAACAACAACAACAACTACAACAACAATAACAACAACAAAAAACAAGCACAACAACAACAACAAAACACAACAACAACAAGTACGACAAAATACAACAACAAACAACAACAACAAGCACAACAACAACAACAAACAACAACAAACAACAATAAACAACAACAAGCAACAAGCAACGACAACAAGATTTAACTATTAAAAAGTCATACCTAAGCTTCCGGAGTTGGGGTCGGTGCGGTGGTGACCCAAAGCGGTCATCCTATTGTTTTCTTCGGTAAAAAGATATGTCCCGGTATGCAAATCAGCCTCCGTGTAAGTGCGCGAAATGTTTGATGTCACAAAACCGGGGAAAAAATAACGTTAATACCTTATCAGACAACAACAAGCAACAACAACAACAACAACAAAAAAAAAGCACAACAACAGCAACAAAACGCAACAACAACAAGCACGACTAAATACAACAACAAACAACAACAACAACAAGCACAACAACAAAAACAAACAACAACAACAACAACAAGCACAACAACAACAACAACAACAAACAACAAGATTTAACTATTAAAAAGTCAAACCTAAGCTTCAAGAGTTGCGGTCGGTGCGGTGGTGTCCCAAAGCGGTCATCCTATTGTTTTCTTTGGTAAAACGGTATGTCCCAGTATGCAAATCAGCCTCCGTGAAAGTGCGCAATATGTTTGATGTCACAAAAGCGGGAAAAAAATAGCGTCAATGTATTATCAGACAACAACAATCAACAACAACAACAACAAAAAAAAAACAAGCACAACAACAACAAGATATAACTATTAAAAAGTCATACCAAAGCTTCCGGAGTTGGGGTCGGTGCAGTGTTGTCCCATAGCGGTCATCCTATTGTTTTCTTCGGTAAAACGGTATGTCCCGGTATGCAAATCAGCCTCCGTGTAAGTGCGGGAAATGTTTGATATCACAAAAGCTGGAAAAAAAATAGCGTCAATACCTTATCAGACAACAACAAGCAACAACAACAAGCAACAACAACAACAACAACAACAACAACAAAAAACAACAACAACAACAACAAAACACAACAACAACAAGCACGACAAAATACAACAACAAACAACAACAACAACAAGCATAACAACAACAACAATAAACAACAACAAACAATAAGCAACAAGCAACAACAACAAGAAAATTTAACTATTAAAAATTCATACTTAAGCTCCAGGAGTTGCGGTCGGTGTGGTGGTGTCCCAAATCCGTCATCCTATTGTTTTTTCGGTAAAACGGTATGTCCCTTTCTGCAAATCAGCCTCCGTGTAACTGCGCGAAATGTTTGATGTCACAAAAGCGAGAAAAAAAATAGCGTCAATAACTTATAAGACAACAACAAGAAACAACAAAAACAACAACAAAAAACAAGCACAACAACAACATCAAACACAACAACAACAAGTACGACTAAATACAACAACAAACAACAACAACAAGCACAACAACAACAACAAACAACAACAAACAACAACAAACAACAACAAACAACAACAAACAACAACAAGATTTATCTATTAAAAAGTCATACCTAAGCTTCCAGAGTTGGGGTCGGAGCGGTGGTGTCCCAAAGCGGTCATCCTATTGTTTTCTTCTGTAAAACGGTATGTCCCGGTATGCAAATCAGCCTCCATGTAAGTGCGCGAAATGTTTGATGTCACAAAAGCGGGGGAAAAAATAGCGTCAATACCTTATCAGACAACAACAAGCAACAACAACAACAACAACAACAACAACAACAAAAAACAAGCACAACAACAACAAAACACAACAACAACAAGCATGACAAAATACAACAACAAACAACAAGCACAACAATAACAAACAACACCAATAACAACAACAAACAATAACAAACAACAACAAACAACAAAAAGCAACAAGCAACAACAAGATTTAACTATTAAAAAGTCATACCTAAGCTTCAGGAGTTGCGGTCGGTGCGGTGGTGTCTCAAAGCGGTCATCCTATTGTTTTCTTCGATAAAACGGTACGTCCCGGTATGCAAATCAGCCTCCGTGTAAGTGTGCGAAATGTTTGATGTCACAAAAGCGGGAAAAAAAATAGCGTCAATACCTTATCAGACAACAACAAGCAACAACAATAACAAAAAAAAAGCACAACAACAACAACAAAACACAACAACAACAAGCACTACAAAATACAACAACAAACAACAACAACAACAAGCACAACAACAACAACAACAACAAACAACAAACAACAACAAGCAACAAGCAACAACAACAACAACAACAAGATTTAACTATTAAAAGTCATACCTAAGCTTCCGGAGTTGGGGTCGGTGCAGTGGTGTCCCAAAGCGGTCATCCTATTGTTTTCTTCGGTAAAACGATATGTCCCGGTATGCAAATCAGCCTCCGTGTAAGTGCGCGAAATGTTTGATGTCACAAAAGCGGGGAAAAAATAACGTTAATACCTTATCAGACAACAACAAGCAACAACAACAACAACAAAAAAAAAAGCACAACAACAGCACCAAAACGCAACAACAACAAGCACGCCAAAATACAACAACAAACAACAACAACAACAAGCACAATAACAAAAACAAACAACAACAACAACAAGCACAACAACAACAACAACAAACAACAAGATTTAACTATTAAAAAGTCATACCTAAGCTTCAAGAGTTGCGATCGGTGCGGTGGTGTCCCAAAGTGGTCATCCTATTGTTTTCTTCAGTAAAACGGTATGTCCCAGTATGCAAATCAGCCTCCGTGAAAGTGCGCGAAATGTTTGATGTCACAAAAGCGGGAAAAAAAATAGCGTCAATATATTATCAGACAACAACAATCAACAACAACAACAACAACAAAACACAACAACAACACGCACGACAAAATACAACAACAAACAACAACAACAACAAGCACAACAACAACAACAATAACAAACAACAACAACAACAAACAACAACAACAACAAACAACAGCAACAACAACAAACAACAACAAACAAAAACAAACAAAAATAAACAACAAGCAACAACAAGATTTAACTATGAAAAAGTCATACCTAAGCATCAGGAGTTGCGATCGGTGCGGTGGTGTCCCAAAGCGGTCATCCTATTGTTTTCTTCGGTAAAACGGTATGTCCTGGTATGCAAATCAGCCTCCGTGTAAGTGCGCGAAATGTTTAATGTCACAAAAGCGGGAAAAAAATAGCGTCAATACCTTATCAGACAATAACAAGCATCAACAACAATAACAAAAAACAAGCACAACAACAAAAACAAAACACAACAACAACATGCACGACAAAATACAACAACAAACAACAACAACAACAACAAACACAACAACAACAACAACAACAACAAACAACAACAACAACAAATAACAACAAGCAACAACAAGCAACAATAACAACAAGATTTAACTATTAAAAAGTCATACCAAAGCTTCCAGAGTTGGGGTCGGTGCGGTGGTGTCCCAAAGCGGTCATCCTATTGTTTTCTTCAGAAAACGGTATGTCCCGGTATGCAAATCAGCCTCCGTGTAATTGCGCGAAATGTTTGATATCACAAAAGCTGGAAAAAAATAGCGTTAATACCTTATCAGACAACAATAAGCAACAACAACAACAACAAAAAACAAGAACAACAACAACAAGAAAACACAACAACAACAAGCACGACAAAATACAACAACAAACAACAACAACAACAAGCATAACAACAAACAATAAGCAACAAGCAACAACAACAAGAAGATTTAACTATTAAAAATTCATACTTAAGCTCCAGGAGTTGCGGTCGGTGTGGTGGTGTCTCAAATCAGTCATCCTATTATTTTTTCGGTAAAACGGTATGTCCCTTTCTGCAAATCAGCCTCCGTGTAAGTGCGCGAAATGTTTGATGTCGGAAAATGCGAGAAAAAAAATAGCGTCAATACCTTATCAGATAACAACAAGCAAAACATCAACAACAACAACAACAACAAAAAACAACAAAAATAATAAACAACAACAAGCAACAAGCAACAACAAGATTTAACTATTAAAAAGTCATTCCTAAGAATCAGGAGTTGCGATCGGTGCGGTGGTGTCCCAAAGCGGCCATCCTATTGTTTTCTTCGGTAAAACGGTATGTCCCGGTATGCAAATCAGCCTCCGTGTAAGTGCGCGAAATGTTTGATGTCACAAAAGCGGGAAAAAAATAGCGTCAATACCTTATCAGACAATAACAAGCATCAACAACAACAACAAAAAACAAGCACAACAACAAAAACAAAACACAACAACAACATGCACGACAAAATACAACAACAAACAACAACAACAACAAACACAACAACAACAACAACAACAACAACAACAACAACAACAAACAACAACAGCAACAAACAACACCAAGCAACAACAAGCAACAACAACAACAAGATATAACTATTAAAAAGTCATACCAAAGCTTCCGGAGTTGGGGTCGGTGCGGTGGTGTCCCAAAGCGGTCATCCTATTGTTTTCTTCGGTAAAACGGTATGTCCCGGTATGCAAATCAGCCTCCGTGTAAGTGCGGGAAATGTTTGATATCACAAAAGCTGGAAAAAAAATAGCGTCAATACCTTATCAGACAACAACAAGCAACAACAACAAGCAACAACAACAACAACAACAACAAAAAACAACAACAACAACAACAACAACAAAACACAACAACAACAAGCACGACAAAAAACAACAACAAACAACAACAACAACAAGCATAACAACAACAACAATAAACAACAACAAACAATAAGCAACAAGCAACAACAAAAAGAAGATTTAACTATTAAAAATTCATACTTAAGCTCCAGGAGTTGCAGTCGGTGTGGTGGTGTCCCAAATCCGTCATCCTATTGTTTTTTCGGTAAAACGGTATGTCCCTTTCTGCAAATCAGCCTCCGTGTAAGTGCGCGAAATGTTTGATGTCGGAAAAGCGAGAAAAAAAATAGCGTCAATACCTTATCAGATAACAACAAGCAACAACATCAACAACAACAACAACAAAAAACAAGCTCAACAACAAGCACAACAAAAACAACAACAAAAAACAACAACAATAATAAACAACAACAAGCAACAAGCAACAACAAGATTTAACTATTAAAAAGTCATACCTAAGCTTCAGGAGTTGCGGTCGGTGCGGTGGTGTCCCAAAGGGGACATCGTATTGTTTTCTTCGGTAAAACGGTATGTCCCAGTATACAAATCAGCCTCCGTGTAACTGCGCGAAATGTTTGATGTCACAAAAGCGAGAAAAAAAATAGCGTCAATACCTTATAAGACAACAACAAGCAACAACAATAACAACAACAAAAAACAAGCACAACAACAACATCAAACACAACAACAACAAGTACGACTAAATACAACAACAAACAACAACAACAAGCACAACAACAACAACAAACAACAACAAACAACAACAAACACCAAGCAACAACAACAAGATTTATCTATTAAAAAGTCATACCTAAGCTTCCAGAGTTGGGGTCGGAGCGGTGGTGTCCCAAAGCGGTCATCGTATTGTTTTCTTCTGTAAAACGGTATGTCCCGGTATGCAAATCAGCCTCCATGTAAGTGCGCGAAATGTTTGATGTCACAAAAGCGGGGGAAAAAATAGCGTCAATACCTTATCAGACAACAACAAGCAACAACAACAACAACAACAACAACAACAACAACAAAAAACAAGCACAACAACAACAAAACACAACAACAACAAGCACGACAAAATACAACAACAAACAACAACAACAACAAGCACAACAACAACAACAAACAACACAAATAACAACAACAAACAACAACAAACAACAACAAACAACAAAAAGCAACAAGCAACAACAAGATTTAACTATTAAAAAGTCATACCTAAGCTTCAGGAGTTGCGGTCGGTGCGGTGGTGTCTCAAAGCGGTCATCCTATTGTTTTCTTCGATAAAACGGTACGTCCCGGTATGCAAATCAGCCTCTGTGTAAGTGTGCGAAATGTTTGAAGTCACAAAAGCGGGAAAAAAAATAGCGTCAATACCTTATCAGACAACAACAAGCAACAACAATAAAAAAAAAAGCACAACAACAACAACAAAACACAACAACAACAAGCAGTACAAAATACAACAACAAACAACAACAACAACAAGCACAACAACAACAACAACAACAAACAACAAACAACAACAAGCAACAAGCAACAACAACAACAACAACAACAAGATTTAACTATTAAAAGTCATACCTAAGCTTCCGGAGTTGGGGTCGGTGCAGTGGTGTCCCAAAGCGGTCATCCTATTGTTTTCTTCGGTAAAACGATATGTCCCGGTATGCAAATCAGCCTCCGTGTAAGTGCGCGAAATGTTTGATGTCATAAAAGCGGGGAAAAAATAACGTTAATACCTTATCAGACAACAACAAGCAACAACAACAACAACAAAAAAAAAAGCGCAACAACAGCACCAAAACGCAACAACAACAAGCACGACAAAATACAACAACAAACAACAACAACAACAAGCACAATAACAAAAACAAACAACAACAACAACAAGCACAACAACAACAACAACAAACAACAAGACTTATCTATTAAAAAGTCATACCTAAGCTTCAAGAGTTGCGATCGGTGCGGTGGTGTCCCAAAGCGGTCATCCTATTGTTTTCTTCAGTAAAACGGTATGTCCCAGTATGCAAATCAGCCTCCGTGAAAGTGCGCGAAATGTTTGATGTCACAAAAGCGGGAAAAAAAATAGCGTCAATATATTATCAGACAACAACAATCAACAACAACAACAACAACAAAAAAACAAGCACAACAACAACAACACGCACGAGAAAATACAACAACAAACAACAACAACAACAAGCACAACAACAACAACAATAACAAACAACAACAACAACAAACAACAACAACAACAAACAACAGCAACAACAACAAACAACAACAAACAAAAACAAACAAAAACAAACAACAAGCAACAAGCAACAACAAGATTTAACTATTAAAAAGTCATACCTAAGCATCGGGAGTTGCGATCGGTGCGGTGGTGTCCCAAAGCAGTCATCCTATTGTTTTCTTCGGTAAAACGGTATGTCCTGGTATGCAAATTAGCCTCCGTGTAAGTGCGCGAAATGTTTAATGTCACAAAAGCGGGAAAAAATAGCGTCAATACCTTATCAGACAATAACAAGCATCAACAACAACAACAAAAAACAAGCACAACAACAAAAACAAAACACAACAACAACATGCACGACAAAATACAACAACAAACAACAACAACAACAACAAACACAACAACAACAACAACAACAAACAACAACAACAACAAATAACAACAAGCAACAACAAGCAACAATAACAACAAGATTTAACTATTAAAAAGTCATACCAAAGCTTCCGGAGTTGGGGTCGGTGCGGTGGTGTCCCAAAGCGGTCATCCTATTGTTTTCTTCAGAAAACGGTATGTCCCGGTATGCAAATCAGCCTCCGTGTAAGTGCGCGAAATGTTTGATATCACAAAAGCTGGAAAAAAATAGCGTCAATACCTTATCAGACAACAATAAGCAACAACAACAACAACAAAAAACAAGAACAACAACAACAAGAAAACACAACAACAACAAGCACGACAAAATACAACAACAAACAACAACAACAACAAGCATAACAACAAACAATAAGCAACAAGCAACAACAACAAGAAGATTTAACTATTAAAAATTCATACTTAAGCTCCAGGAGTTGCGGTCGGTGTGGTGGTGTCTCAAATCAGTCATCCTATTGTTTTTTCGGTAAAACGGTATGTCCCTTTCTGCAAATCAGCCTCCGTGTAAGTGCGCGAAATGTTTGATGTCGGAAAATGCGAGAAAAAAAATAGCGTCAATACCTTATCAGATAACAACAAGCAAAACATCATCAACAACAACAACAACAAAAAATAAGCTCAACAACAAGCACAACAACAACAACAACAACAAAAAAACAACAAAAATAATAAACAACAACAAGCAACAAGCAACAAGCAACAACAAGATTTAACTATTAAAAAGTCATTCCTAAGCATCAGGAGTTGCGATCGGTGCGGTGGTGTCCCAAAGCGACCATCCTATTGTTTTCTTCGGTAAAACGGTATGTCCCGGTATGCAAATCAGCCTCCGTGTAAGTGCGCGAAATGTTTGATGTCACAAAAGCGGGAAAAAAATAGCGTCAATACCTTATCAGACAATAACAAGCATCAACAACAACAACAAAAAACAAGCACAACAACAAAAACAAAACACAACAACAACATGCACGGTAAAATACAACAACAAACAACAACAACAACAATCACAACAACAACAACAACAACAACAAACAACAACAGCAACAAACAACACCAAGCAACAACAAGCAACAACAACAACAAGATATAACTATTAAAAAGTCATACCAAAGCTTCCGGAGTTGGGGTCGGTGCGGTGGTGTCCCAAAGCGGTCATCCTATTGTTTTCTTCGGTAAAACGGTATGTCCCGGTATGCAAATCAGCCTCCGTGTAAGTGCGGGAAATGTTTGATATCACAAAAGCTGGAAAAAAAATAGCGTCAATACCTTATCAGACAACAACAAGCAACAACAACAAGCAACAACAACAACAACAACAACAACAAAAAACAACAACAACAACAACAACAACAACAAAACACAACAACAACAAGCACGACAAAATACAACAACAAACAACAACAACAACAACAAGCATAACAACAACAACAATAAACAACAACAAACAATAAGCAACAAGCAACAACAAAAAGAAGATTTAACTATTAAAAATTCATACTTAAGCTCCAGGAGTTGCGGTCGGTGTGGTGGTGTCCCAAATCCGTCATCCTATTGCTTTTTTGGTAAAACGGTATGTCCCTTTCTGCAAATCAGCCTCCGTGTAAGTGCGCGAAATGTTTGATGTCGGAAAAGCGAGAAAAAAATAGCGTCAATACCTTATCAGATAACAACAAGCAACAACATCAACAACAACAACAACAAAAAACAAGCTCAACAACAAGCACAACAAAAACAACAACAAAAAACAACAACAATAATAAACAACAACAAGCAACAAGCAACAACAAGATTTAACTATTAAAAAGTCATACCTAAGCTTCAGGAGTTGCGGTCGGTGCTTTGGTGTCCCAAAGGGGACATCGTATTGTCTTCTTCGGTAAAACGGTATGTCCCGGTATGCAAATCAGCCTCCGTGTAACTGCGCGAAATGTTTGATGTCACAAAAGCGAGAAAAAAAATAGCGTCAATACCTTATAAGACAACAACAAGCAACAACAATAACAACAACAAAAAACAAGCACAACAACAACATCAAACACAACAACAACAAGTACGACTAAATACAACAACAAACAACAACAACAAGCACAACAACAACAACAAACAACAACAAACAACAACAAACAACAAGCAACAACAACAAGATTTATCTATTAAAAAGTCATACCTAAGCTTCCAGATTTGGGGTCGGAGCGGTGGTGTCCCAAAGCGGTCATCCTATTGTTTTCTTCTGTAAAACGGTATGTCCCGGTATGCAAATCAGCCTCCGTGTAAGTGCGCGAAATGTTTGATGTCACAAAAGCGGGGAAACAAATAGCGTCAATACCTTATCAGACAACAACAAGCAACAACAACAACAACAACAACAACAACAACAACAAGAACAAAAAACAAGCACAACAACAACAAAACACAACAACAACAAGCACGACAAAATACAACAACAAACAACAACAACAACAAGCACAACAACAACAACAAACAACACCAATAACAACAACAAACAACAACAAACAACAACAAACAACAAAAAGCAACAAGCAACAACAAGATTTAACTATTAAAAAGTCATACCTAAGCTTCAGGAGTTGCGGTCGGTGCGGTGGTGTCTCAAAGAGGTCATCCTATTGTTTTCTTCGATAAAACGGTATCTCCCGGTATGCAAATCAGCCTCCGTGTAAGTGTGCGATATGTTTGATGTCACAAAAGCGGGAAAAAAAAATAGCTTCAATACCTTATCAGACAACAACAAGCAACAACAATAACAAAAAAAAGCACAACAACAACAACAAAACACAACAACAACAAGCACTACAAAATACAACAACAAACAACAACAACAACAAGCACAACAAACAACAAACAACAACAAGCAACAAGCAACAACAACAACAACAACAACAAGATTTAACTATTAAAAAGTCATACCTAAGCTTCCGGAGTTGGGGTCGGTGCAGTGGTGTTCCAAAGCGGTCATCCTATTGTTTTCTTCGGTAAAACGATATGTCCCGGTATGCAAATCAGCCTCCGTGTAAGTGCGCGAAATGTTTGATGTCACAAAAGCGGGGAAAAAATAACGTTAATACCTTATCAGACAACAACAAGCAACAACAACAAAAAAAAAGCACAACAACAGCACCAAAACGCAACAACAACAAGCACGACAAAATACAACAACAAACAACAACAACAACAAGCACAATAACAAAAACAAACAACAACAACAACAACAAGCACAACAACAACACCAACAACAAACAACAAGATTTAACTATTAAAAAGTCATACCTAAGCTTCAAGAGTTGCGATCGGTGCGGTGGTGTCCCAAAGCGGTCATCCTATTGTTTTCTTCAGTAAAACGGTATGTCCCAGTATGCAAATCAGCCTCCGTGAAACTGCGCGAAATGTTTGATGTCACAAAAGCGGGAAAAAAAATAGCGTCAATATATTATCAGACAACAACAATCAACAACAACAACAACAACAAAAAAACAAGCACAACAACAACAACAAAACACAACAACAACACGCACGACAAAATACAACAACAAACAACAACAACAACAAGCACAACAACAACAACAATAACAAACAACAACAACAACAACAAACAACAACAACAACAACAAACAACAGCAACAACAACAAACAACAACAAACAAAAACAAACAAAAACAAACAATAAGCAACAACAAGATTTAACTATTAAAAAGTCATACCTAAGCATCAGGAGTTGCGATCGGTGCGGTGGTGTCCCAAAGCGGTCATCCTATTGTTTTCTTCGGTAAAACGGTATGTCCCGGTATGCAAATCAGCCTCCGTGTAAGTGCGCGAAATGTTTGATGTCACAAAAGCGGGAAAAAAATAGCGTCAATACCTTATCAGACAATAACAAGCATCAACAACAACAACAAAAAACAAGCACAACAACAAAAACAAAACACAACAACAACATGCACGACAAAATACAACAACAAACAACAACAACAACAACAAACACAACAACAACAACAACAACAAACAACAACAACAACAAATAACAACAAGCAACAATAACAACAAGATTTAACTATTAAAAAGTCATACCAAAGCTTCCGGAGTTGGGGTCGGTGCGGTGGTGTCCCAAAGCGGTCATCCTATTATTTTCTTCAGAAAACGGTATGTCCCGGTATGCAAATCAGCCTCCGTGTAAGTGCGCGAAATGTTTGATATCACAAAAGCTGGAAAAAAATAGCGTCAATACCTTATCAGACAACAATAAGCAACAACAACAACAACAAAAAACAAGAACAACAACAACAAGAAAACACAACAATAACAAGCACGACAAAATACAACAACAAACAACAACAACAACAAGCATAACAACAAACAATAAGCAACAAGCAACAACAACAAGAAGATTTAACTATTAAAAATTCATACTTAAGCTCCAGGAGTTGCGGTCGGTGTGGTGGTGTCTCAAATCAGTCATCCTATTGTTTTTTCGGTAAAACGGTATGTCCCTTTCTGCAAATCAGCCTCCGTGTAAGTGCGCGAAATGTTTGATGTCGGAAAATGCGAGAAAAAAAATAGCGTCAATACCTTATCAGATAACAACAAGCAAAACATCAACAACAACAACAACAACAAAAAATAAGCTCAACAACAAGCACAACAACAACAACAACAACAAAAAACAACAAAAATAATAAACAACAACAAGCAACAAGCAACAAGCAACAACAAGATTTAACTATTAAAAAGTCATTCCTAAGCATCAGGAGTTGCGATCGGTGCGGTGGTGTCCCAAAGCGACCATCCTATTGTTTTCTTCGGTAAAACGGTATGTCCCGGTATGCAAATCAGCCTCCGTGTAAGTGCGCGAAATGTTTGATGTCACAAAAGCGGGAAAAAAATAGCGTCAATACCTTATCAGACAATAACAAGCATCAACAACAACAACAAAAAACAAGCACAACAACAAAAACAAAACACAACAACAACATGCACGGTAAAATACAACAACAAACAACAACAACAACAATCACAACAACAACAACAACAACAACAACAAACAACAACAGCAACAAACAACACCAAGCAACAACAAGCAACAACAACAACAAGATATAACTATTAAAAAGTCATACCAAAGCTTCCGGAGTTGGGGTCGGTGCGGTGGTGTCCCAAAGCGGTCATCCTATTGTTTTCTTCGGTAAAACGGTATGTCCCGGTATGCAAATCAGCCTCCGTGTAAGTGCGGGAAATGTTTGATATCACAAAAGCTGGAAAAAAAATAGCGTCAATACCTTATCAGACAACAACAAGCAACAACAACAAGCAACAACAACAACAACAACAACAACAAAAAACAACAACAACAACAACAACAACAAAACACAACAACAACAAGCACGACAAAATACAACAACAAACAACAACAACAACAACAAGCATAACAACAACAACAATAAACAACAACAAACAATAAGCAACAAGCAACAACAAAAAGAAGATTTAACTATTAAAAATTCATACTTAAGCTCCAGGAGTTGCGGTCGGTGTGGTGGTGTCCCAAATCCGTCATCCTATTGTTTTTTTGGTAAAACGGTATGTCCCTTTCTGCAAATCAGCCTCCGTGTAAGTGCGCGAAATGTTTGATGTCGGAAAAGCGAGAAAAAAATAGCGTCACTACCTTATCAGATAACAACAAGCAACAACATCAACAACAACAACAACAAAAAACAAGTTCAACAACAAGCACAACAAAAACAACAACAAAAAACAACAACAATAATAAACAACAACAAGCAACAAGCAACAACAAGATTTAACTATTAAAAAGTCATACCTAAGCTTCAGGAGTTGCGGTCGGTGCTTTGGTGTCCCAAAGGGGACATCGTATTGTCTTCTTCGGTAAAACGGTATGTCCCGGTATGCAAATCAGCCTCCGTGTAACTGCGCGAAATGTTTGATGTCACAAAAGCGAGAAAAAAAATAGCGTCAATACCTTATAAGACAACAACAAGCAACAACAATAACAACAACAAAAAACAAGCACAACAACAACATCAAACACAACAACAACAAGTACGACTAAATACAACAACAAACAACAACAACAAGCACAACAACAACAACAAACAACAACAAACAACAACAAACAACAAGCAACAACAACAAGATTTATCTATTAAAAAGTCATACCTAAGCTTCCAGAGTTGGGGTCGGAGCGGTGGTGTCCCAAAGCGGTCATCCTATTGTTTTCTTCTGTAAAACGGTATGTCCCGGTATGCAAATCAGCCTCCGTGTAAGTGCGTGAAATGTTTGATGTCACAAAAGCGGGGAAACAAATAGCGTCAATACCTTATCAGACAACAACAAGCAACAACAACAACAACAACAACAACAACAACAACAACAAAAAACAAGCACAACAACAACAAAACACAACAACAACAAGCACGACAAAATACAACAACAAACAACAACAACAACAAGCACAACAACAACAACAAACAACACCAATAACAACAACAAACAACAACAAACAACAACAAACAACAAAAAGCAACAAGCAACAACAAGATTTAACTATTAAAAAGTCATACCTAAGCTTCAGGAGTTGCGGTCGGTGCGGTGGTGTCTCAAAGAGGTCATCCTATTGTTTTCTTCGATAAAACGGTATCTCCCGGTATGCAAATCAGCCTCCGTGTAAGTGTGCGATATGTTTGATGTCACAAAAGCGGGAAAAAAAAATAGCTTCAATACCTTATCAGACAACAACAAGCAACAACAATAACAAAAAAAAAGCACAACAACAACAACAAAACACAACAACAACAAGCACTACAAAATACAACAACAAACAACAACAACAACAAGCACAATAACAAAAACAAACAACAACAACAACAACAAGCACAACAACAACAACAACAACAAACAACAAGATTTAACTATTAAAAAGTCATACCTAAGCTTCAAGAGTTGCGATCGGTGCGGTGGTGTCCCAAAGCGGTCATCCTATTGTTTTCTTCAGTAAAACGGTATGTCCCAGTATGCAAATCAGCCTCCGTGAAACTGCGCGAAATGTTTGATGTCACAAAAGCAGGAAAAAAAATAGCGTCAATATATTATCAGACAACAACAATCAACAACAATAACAACAACAAAAAAACAAGCACAACAACAACAACAAAACACAACAACAACACGCACGACAAAATACAACAACAAACAACAACAACAACAAGCACAACAACAACAACAATAACAAACAACAACAACAACAACAAACAACAACAACAACAAACAACAGCAACAACAACAAACAACAACAAACAAAAACAAACAAAAACAAACAATAAGCAACAACAAGATTTAACTATTAAAAAGTCATACCTAAGCATCAGGAGTTGCGATCGGTGCGGTGGTGTCCCAAAGCGGTCATCCTATTGTTTTCTTCGGTAAAACGGTATGTCCCGGTATGCAAATCAGCCTCCGTGTAAGTGCGCGAAATGTTTGATGTCACAAAAGCGGGAAAAAAATAGCGTCAATACCTTATCAGACAATAACAAGCATCAACAACAACAACAAAAAACAAGCACAACAACAAAAACAAAACACAACAACAACATGCACGACAAAATACAACAACAAACAACAACAACAACAACAAACACAACAACAACAACAACAACAACAAACAACAACAACAACAAATAACAACAAGCAACAACAACAACAAGATTTAACTATTAAAAAGTCATACCAAAGCTTCCGGAGTTGGGGTCGGTGCGGTGGTGTCCCAAAGCGGTCATCCTATTGTTTTCTTCAGAAAACGGTATGTCCCGGTATGCAAATCATCCTCCGTGTAAGTGCGCGAAATGTTTGATATCACAAAAGCTGGAAAAAAATAGCGTCAATACCTTATCAGACAACAATAAGCAACAACAACAACAACAACAAAAAACAAGAACAACAACAACAAGAAAACACAACAACAACAAGCACGACAAAATACAACAACAAACAACAACAACAACAAGCATAACAACAACAACAACAAACAATAAGCAACAAGCAACAATAACAAGAAGATTTAACTATTAAAAATTCATACTTAAGCTCCAGGAGTTGCGGTCGGTGTGGTGGTGTCTCAAATCAGTCATCCTATTGTTTTTTCGGTAAAACGGTATGTCCCTTTATGCAAATCAGCCTCCGTGTAAGTGCGCGAAATGTTTGATGTCGGAAAATGCGAGAAAAAAAATAGCGTCAATACCTTATCAGATAACAACAAGCAAAACATCAACAACAACAACAACAACAAAAAACAAGCTCAACAACAAGCACAACAACAACAACAACAACAACAAAAAACAACAAAAATAATAAACAACAACAAGCCACAAGCAACAAGCAACAACAAGATTTAACTATTAAAAAGTCATACCTAAGCTTCAGGAGTTGCGGTCGGTGCGGTGGTGTCCCAAAGGGGACATCCTATTGTTTTCTTCGGTAAAACGGTATGTCCCGGTATGCAAATCAGCCTCCGTGTAACTGCGCGAAATGTTTGATGTCACAAAAGCGAGAAAAAAAATAGCGTCAATACCTTATAAGACAACAACAAGCAACAACAATAACAACAACAAAAAACAAGCACAACAACAACAGCAAACACAACAACAACAAGTACGACTAAATACAACTTCAAACAACAACAACAACAACAAACAACAACAAACAACAACAAACAACAAGCAACAACAACAAGATTTATCTATTAAAAATTCATACCTAAGCTTCCAGAGTTGGGGTCGGTGCGGTGGTGTCCCAAAGCGGTCATCCTATTATTTTCTTCTGTAAAATGGTATGTCCCGGTATGCAAATCAGCCTCCGTGTAAGTGCGCCAAATGTTTGATGTCACAAAAGCGGGGAAAAAAATAGCGTCAATACCTTATCAGACAACAACAAGCAACAACAACAACAACAACAAAAAACAAGCACAACAACAACAAAACACAACAACAACAAGCACGACAAAATACAACAACAAACAATAACAACAACAACAAACAACAACAAAACAACAACAAACAACATAAACAACAACAAACAACAACAAGCAACAAGCAACAACAAGATTTAACTATTAAAAAGTCATAACTAAGCTTCAGGAGTTGCGGTCGGTGCGGTGGTGTCTCAAAGCGGTCATCCTATTGTTTTCTTCGGTAAAACAGTATGTCCTGATATGCAAATCAGCCTCCGTGTAAGTGCGCGAAATGTTTGATGTCACAAAAGCGAGAAAAAAAATAGCGTCAATACCTTATCAGACAACAACAAGCAACAACAATAACAAAAAAAAAAGCACAACAACAACAACAAAACACAACAACAACAAGCACTACAAAATACAACAACAAACAACAACAAAAAGCACAACAACAACAACGAACAACAAACAACAACAAGCAACAAGCAACAACAACAACAACAAGATTTAACTATTAAAAAGTCATACCTAAGCTTCCGGAGTTGGGGTCGGTGCAGTGGTGTCCCAAAGCGGTCATCCTATTGTTTTCTTCGGTAAAACGGTATGTCCTGTTATGCAAATCAGCCTCCGTGTAAGTGGGTGAAATGTTTGATGTCACAAAAGCGGAAAAAAATAGCGTCAATACCTTGTCAGACAACAACAAGCAACAACAACAACAACAACAACAAAACAAACACAACAACAACAACAAAACACAACAACAACAAGCACGACAAAATACAACAACAACAACATGAAGCACAACAACAACAACAACAACAACAACAAACAACAACAACAACAACAAACAACAACAAACAACAACAAGCAACAACAACAACAACAAGATTTAACTATTAAAAAGTCATACCTAAACTTCAAGAGTTGCGGTCGGTGCGGTGGTGTCCCAAAGCGTTCATCCTATTGTTTTCTTCGGTAAAACAGTCTGTCCCGGTATGCAAATCAGCCTCCGTGTAAGTGCGCGAAATGTTTGATGTCACAAAAGCGGGAAAAAAAATAGCGTTAATACCTTATCAGACAACAACAAGCAACAACAACAAGCAACAACAAAAAACAAGCACAACAACAACACACAACAACAAGTACAACAAAATACCACAACAACAAACAACGACAACAAGCAACAAGCAACAAGCACAACAACAATAACAACAACATCAACAAACAACAACAACATCAACAAACAACAACAACAAACCACAAGCAACAAGCACCAAGAAACAGCAATATTTAAGTATTAAAAAGTCATACCTAAGCTTCAGGAGTTGCGATCGGTGCGGTGGTGTCCCAAAGCAGTCATCCTATTGTTTTCTTCGGTAATACGGTATCTCCCAGTATGCAAATCAGCCTCCGTGTAAGTGCGCGAAATGTTTGATGTCACATTAGCGGGGAAAAAAATAGCGTCAATACCTTATCAGACAACAACATGCAACAACAACAACAACAACAAAAAACAAGTACAACAACAACAACAACAAACAACAACAACACTAACAAACAACAATAAACAACAACAAGCAACAAGCAACAACAACAACAAGATGTAACTATTAAAAAGTCATACCTAAGCTTCAAGAGTTGCGGTCGGTGCGGTGGTGTCCCAAAGAGGTCATCTTATTGTTTTCTTCTGTATAACGGTATGTCCCGGTATGCAAATCAGCCTCCGTGTAAGTGGGCGAAATGTTTGATGTCACGAAAGCGGAAAAAAAATAGCGTCAATATCTTATCAGACAATAACAATCAACAACAACAACAATAAAAAAAAAACAAGCATAACAACAACAACAACAAAACACAACAACAACAACAAGCACAACAAAATACAACAACAAACAACAACAACAACAAGCACAACAATAACAACAAACAACAACAAAAACAACAAAAAACAACAAACAACAACAAGCAACCACCAACAACAAGATTTTACTATTAAAAAGTCATACCAAAGCTTCCGGAGTTGGGGTCGGTGCGGTGGTGTCCCAAAGCGGTCATCCTATTATTTTCTTCGGTAAAACGGTATGTCCCGGTATGCAAATCAGCCTCCGTGTAAGTGCACGAAATGTTTGATATCACAAAAGCTGGAAAAAAATAGCGTCAATACCTTATCAGACAACAACAAGCAACAACAACAACAACAACAACAACAACAAAAAACAAACACAACAACAACAACAAAACACAACAACAACAAGCACGACAAAATACAACAACAAACAACAACAACAACAACAGGCATAACAACAACAACAACAAACAACAAGCAACAAGCAACAACAACAAGAAGTTTTAACTATTAAAAAGTCATACTGAAGCTTCAGGAGTTGCGGTCGGTGTGGTGGTGTCCCAAAGCAGTCATCCTATTGTTATTTTCGGTAAAACGGTATGTCCCTTTCTGCAAATCAGCCTCCGTGTAAGTGCGCGAAATGTTTGATGTCGGAAAAGCGAGAAAAAAAATAGCGGCAATACCTTATCAGATAACAACAAGAAACAACATCAACAACAACAACAAAAAACAAGCTCAACAACAACAACAAAACAGAATAACAACAAGCACGACAAAATACAACAACAAACAACAACAACAACAACAAGCACAACAACAACAACAACAACAAAAAACAACAACAACAACAAACAACAACAAGCAACAAGCAACAACAAGATTTAACTATTAAAAAGTCATACCTAAGCTTCAGGAGTTGCGGTCGGTGCGGTGGTGTCCCAAAGGGGCCATCCTATTGTTTTCTTCGGTAAAACGGTATGTCCCGGTATGCAAATCAGCCTCCGTGTAATTGCGCGAAATGTTTGATGTCACAAAAGCGAGAAAAAAATAGCGTCAATACCTTATAAGACAACAACAAGCAACAACAATAACAACAACAAAAAACAAGCACAACAACAACAACAAGTACGACTAAATACAACAACAAACAACAACAACAAGCACAACAACAACAACAAACAACAACAAACAACATGCAACAACAACAAGATTTATCTATTAAAAAGTCATACCTAAGCTTCCATAGTTGGGGTCGGTGCGGTGGTGTCCCAAAGCGGTCATCCTATTGTTTTCTTCTGTAAAATGGTATGTCCCGGTATGCAAATCAGCCTCCGTGTAAGTGCGCAAAATGTTTGATGTCACAAAAACGGGGAAAAAATAACGGCAATACCTTATCAGACAACAACAAGCAACAACAACAACAACAACAACAAAAAACAAGCACAACAACAACAAAACACAACAACAACAAGCACGACAAAATACAACAACAAACAACAACAACAACAAGCACAACAACAACAACAACAACAACAACAACAATAAACAACAACAACAACAAACAACAACAAACAACAACAAGCAACAAGCAGCAACAAGATTTAACTATTAAAAAGTCATACCTAAGCTTCAGGAGTTGCGGTTGGTGCGGTGGTGTCCCAAAGCGGTCGTCCTATTGTTTTCTTCGGTAAAACGGTATGTCCCGGCATGCAAATCAGCCTCCGTGTAAGTGGGTGAAATGTTTGATGTCACAAAAGCGGGAAAAAATAGCATCAATACCTTATCAGACAACAACAAGCAACAACAACAACAACAGCAACAAAAAACAAGCACAACAACAACAAAACACAACAACAACAAGCACGACAAAATACAACAACAAACAACAACAACAACAAGCACAACAACAACAACAATAACAAACAACAACAACAACAACAAACAACAACAAACAACAACAAGCAATAAGCAACAACAAGATTTAACTATTAAAAAGTCATACCTAAGCTTCAGGAGTTGCGGTCGGTGCGGTGGTGTCCCAAAGTGTTAATCCTATTGTTTTCTTCGGTAAAACGGTCTGTCCCGGTATGCAAATTAGCCTCCGTGTAAGTGCGCAAAATGTTCGATGTCACAAAAGCGGGAAAAAAATAGCGTCAATACCTTATCAGACAAAAACAAACAACAACAACAAAACAACAACAAAAAATAAGCACAACAACAACATACAACAACAAGTACAACAAAATACCACAACAACAAGCAACAAGCAACAAATACAACAACAACAACAACAACATCAACAAACAACAACAACATCAACAAACAACAACAACAAACAACAAGCAACAAGCACCAAGCAACAACAATATTTAAGTATTAAAAAGTCATACCTAAGCTTCAGGAGTTGCGATTGGTGCGGTGGTGTCCCAAACAGTCATCCTATTGTTTTCTTCGGTAATACGGTGTCTCCCAGTATGCAAATCAGCCTCCGTGTAAGTGCGCGAAATGTTTGATGTCACATTAGCGGGGAAAAAAATAGCGTCAACACCTTATCAGACAACAACAAGCAACAACAACAACAACAAAAAACAAGCACAACAACAACAACAAAACACAACAACAACAAGCACGACAAAATACAACAACAAACAACAACAACAACAACAAGCACAACAACAACAACAACAACAACAAACAACAACAACAACAACAAACAACAATAAGCAATAAGCAATAACAACAACAACAAGATTTAATTATTAAAAAGTCATACCTAAGCTTCAAGAGTTGCGGTCGGTGCGGTGGTGTCCCGAGGCGGTCATCTTATTGTTTTCTTCAGTAAAATGGTATGTCCCGGTATGCAAATCAGCCTCCGTGTAAGTGCGCGAAATGTTTGATGTCACAAAAGCGGAAAAAAATAGCGTCAATATCTTATTAGACAACAACAATCAACAACAACAACAACAACAAAAATACAAGCACAACAACAACAACAAAACACAACAACATGCACTACAAAATACAACAACAAACAACAATAATAACAACAAGCACAACAACAACAACAACAACAAACAACAAACAACAACAAGCAATAAGCAATAACAACAACAACAAGATTTATCTATTAAAAAGTCATACCTAAGCTTCCGGAGTTGGGGTCGGTGCAGTGGTGTCCCAAAGCGGTCATCCTATTGTTTTCTTCGGTAAAACGGTATGTCCCGTTATGCAAATCAGCCTCCGTGTAAGTGGGTGAAATGTTTGACGTCACAAAAGCGGGAAAAAATAGCGTCAATACCTTATCAGACAACAACAAGAAACAACAACAACAACAACAACAAAACAAGCACAACAACAACAACAAAACACAACAACAACAAGCTCGACAAAATACAACAACAAACAACAACAAGAAGAAGCACAACAACAACAACAACAAACAACAACAAACAACAACAAGCAACAACAACAACAAGATTTAACTATTAAAAAGTCATACCTAAGCATCAGGAGTTGCGGTCGGTGCGGTGGTGTCCAAAAGCATTCATCCTATTGTTTTCTTCGGTAAAACGGTATGTCCCGTTATGCAAATCAGCCTCCGTGTAAGTGGGTGAAATGTTTGATGTCACAAAAGTGGGAAAAAATAGTGTCAATACCTTATCAGACTACAACAAGCAACAACTACAACAACAGCAACAAAACAAGCACAACAACAACAACAAAACACAACAACAACAAGCTCGACAAAATACAACAACAAACAACAACAACAACAACAAGCACAACAACAACAACAACAACAAACAACAACAAACAACAACAAGCAACAACAACAACAAGATTTAACTATTAAAAATTCATACCTAAGCATCAGGAGTTGCGGTCGGTGCGGTGGTGTCCCAAAGCGTTCATCCTATTGTTTTCTTCGGTAAAACGGTATGTCCCGGTATGCAAATCAGCCTCCGTGTAAGGGCGCGAAATGTTTGATCTAACAAAAGTGGGAAAAAAATAGCGTCAATACCTTATCAGACAACAACCAGCAACAACAATAACAAGAACGACAAAAAACAAGCACAACAACAACAACAAAACACAACAACAACAAGTACGACAAAATACAACAACAAACAACAACAACAACAAGCACAACAACAACAACAAACTACAACAAACAACAACAAGCAACAACAAGCAACAAGCAACAAGAACAAGCAACAAACAACAACAAGCAACAAGCAACAACAACAAGATTTAACTATTAAAAAGTCATACCTAAGCTTCCGGAGTTGGGGTCGGTGCGGTGGTGTCCCAAAGCGGTCATCCTATTGTTTTCTTTGGTAAAACGGTATATCCTGGTATGCAAATCAGCCTCCGTGTAAGTGCGCGAAATGTTTGATGTCACAAAAGCGGGGAAAAAAATAGCGTCAATACCTTATCAGACAACAACAAGCTACAACAACAACAACAAAAAACAAGCACAACAACAACAAAACACAACAACAACAAGCACGACAAAATATAACAACAAACAACAACAACAACAAGAAGCACAACAACAATAACAACAAATAATGACAAACAACAAACAACAATAAACAACAACAAGTAACAAGCAACAACAAGGTTTAACTATTAAAAAGTCATACCTAAACTTCAGGAGTTGCGGTCAGTGCGGTGGTATCCCAAAGCGGCCATCCTATTGTTTTCTTCGATAAAACGGTATGTCCCGGTATGCAAATCAGCCTCCGTGTAAGTGCGCGAAATGTTTGATGTCACAAAAGCGGGAAAAAAATAGCGTCAATACCTTATCAGACAACAACAAGCAACAACAATAACAACAAAAAACAAGCACAACAACTACAACAAAACACAACAACAATAAGCACTACAAAATACAACAACAAACACAACAACAACAACAACAACAATAACAAACAACAACAATAACAACAACAACAATAAACAACAAACAACAACAAGCAACAAGCAACAACAAGATTTAACTATTAAAAAATCATACCTAAGCTTCAGGAGTTGCGGTCGGTGCGGTGGTGTCCCAAAGCGGTCATCCTATTGTTTTCTTCGGTAAAACGGTATGTCCCGGTATGCAAATCAGCCTCCGTGTCAGTGCACGAAATGTTTGATGTCACAAAAGCGGGAAAAAAAATAGCGTCAATACGTTATCAGACAACAACAAGCAACAACAATAACAACAAAAAACAAGCACAACAAAACACAACAACAATAAGCACTATAAAATACAACAATAAACAACAACAACAACAACAACAAGCACAGCAGGAACAACAAGAACAACAAACAACAAACAACAACAAACAACAACAAGCAACAAGCAACAACAACAACAACAAGATTTAACTATTAAAAAGTCAAACCTAAGCTTCCGGAGTTGGGGTTGGTGCGGTGGTGTCCCAAAGCGGTCATCCTGTTGTTTTCTTCAGTAAAATGGTCTGTCTCGGTATGCAAATCAGCCTCCGTGTAAGTGCGCGAAATGTTTGATGTCACAAAAGCGGGAAAAAAATAGCGTCAATACCTTATCAGACAACAACAAGCAACAATAACAACAAAAAACGAGCACAACAACAACACACAACAACAAGTACAACAAAATACCACAACAACAAACAACGACAACAAGCAACAAGCAACAAGCACAACAACAACAACAACATCAACAAACAACAACAACATCAACAAACAACAACAATAAACAACAAGCAACAAGCTACAAGCAACAGCAATATTTAAGTATTAAAAAGTCATACCTAAACTTCAGGAGTTGCGGTCGGTGCGGTGGTGTCCCAAAGCAGCCATCCTATTGTTTTCTTTGGTAAAACGGTATGTCCCAGTATGCAAATCAGCCTCCTGTAAGTGCTCGAAATGTTTGATGTCACATTAGCGGGAAAAAATAGCGTCAATACCTTATCAGACAACAATAAGAAACAACAACAACAAGAAAAAACAAGCACAACAACAACAACAAAACACAACAACAACAAGCACGACAAAATACAACAACAAACAACAACAACAACAAACAACAACAATTACAAACAACAACAAACAACAACAAGCAACAACCAACAACAAGATTTAACTATTAAAAAGTCATACCTAAGCATCAGGAGTTGCGATCGATGCGGTGGTGTCCCAAGGCGGTCATCCTATTGTTTTCTCCAGTAAAACGGTATATCCCGGTATGCAATTCAGCCTCCGTGTAAGTGCGCGAAATGTTTGATGTCACAAAAGCGGGAAAAAATAGCGTCAATACCTTATCTGACAATAACAAGCAACAACAATAACAACATAAAACAAGCACAAAAAAAAAACATAACACAACAACTACATGCATGACAAAATACAACAACAAACAACAACAACAACAACAACAACAAACACAACAACAATAACAACAACAACAACAACAACAACAAACAACAACAACAACAAATAACAACAAGCAACAACAAGCAACAACAACAACAAGATTTAATTATTAAAAAGTCATACCTAAGCTTCCGGAGTTGGGGTCGGTGCAGTGGTTTCCCAAAGCGGTCATCCTATTGTTTTCTTCGGTAAAACTGTATGTCTCGGTATGCAAATCAGCCTCCGTGTAAGTGCGCGAAATGTTTGATATCACAAAAGAGGGAAAAAAAATAGCGTCAATACTTTATCAGACAAGAACAAGCAACAACAACAACAACAAGCAAGCAAGCAACAACAACAACAACAATAACAAAAAACAAGCACAACAACAAGAAAACACAACAACAACAAGCACGACAAAATACAACAACAACAAGCATAACAACAACAACAGACAACAAGCAAATAGCAACAACAACAAGAAGACTTAACTATTAAAAAGTCATACTTAAGCTTCAGGAGTTGCGGTCGGTGTGGTGGTGTCCCAAAGCAGTCATCCTATTGTTTTCTTCGGTAAAACGGTATGTCCCTTTATGCAAATCGGCCTTCGTGTAAGTGCGCGAAATGTTTGATGTTAGAAAAGCGAGAATAAAAAAAGCGTCAATACCTTATCAGATAACAACAAGCAACAACATCAACAACAACAACAAAAAACAAGCTCAACAACAACAAAACAGAACAACAACAAGCACGACAAAATACAACAACAAACAACAACAACAACAAGCACAACAACAACAACAAACAACAACAAACAACAACAAGCAACAAGCAACAACAACAATAAGATTTAAGTACTAAAAAGTCATAACTAAGCTTTAGGAGTTGCGGTCGGTGCGGTGGTGTCCCAAAGCGGTCATCTTATTGTTTTCTTCGGTAAAACGCTATGTCCCGGTATGCAAATCAGCCTCTCTGTAAGGGCGCGGAATGTTTGATGTAACAAAAGCGGGAAAAAAATAGCGTCAATACCTTATCAGACAACAACAAGCAACAACAACAACAATAACAACAAAAAGAAGCACAACAACAACAACAAAACACAACAACAACAAGTACGACAAAATACAATAACAAGCACAACAACAACAACAACAACAAACAACAACAACAACAACAACAAACAACAACAAACAACAACAAGAAACAAGCAAAAACAACAAGATTTAACTATTAAAAAGTCATACCTAAGCTTTCAGAGTTGGGGTCGGTGTGGTGGTGTCCCAAAGCAGTCATCCTATTATTTTCTTCGGTAAAACGGTATGTCCCTTTATGCAAATCAGCCTCCGTGTAAGTGCGCAAAATGTTTGATGTCAGAAAAGCGAGAATAAAAAAAGCGTCAATACCTTATCAGATAACAACAAGCAACAACATCAACAACAACAACAAAAAACAAGCTCAACAACAACAAAACAGAACAACAACAAGCACGACAAAATACAACAACAAACAACAACAACAACAACAAGCACAACAACAACAACAAACAAAAACAAACAACAACAAGCAACAAGCAACAACAACAATAAGATTTAAGTACTAAAAAGTCATAACTAAGCTTTAGGAGTTGCGGTCGGTGCGGTGGTGTCCGAAAGCGGTCATCTTATTGTTTTCTTCGGTAAAACGCTATGTCCCGGTATGCAAATCAGCCTCTCTGTAAGGGCACGAAATGTTTGATGTAACAAAAGCGGGAAAAAAATAGCGTCAATACCTTATCAGACAACAACAAGCAACAACAACAACAACAACAACAAAAACAAGCACAACAACAACAACAAAACACAACAACAACAAGTACGACAAAATACAATAACAAGCACAACAACAACAACAACAAACAACAACAACAACAACAACAACAACAAACAACAACAAACAACAACAAGAAACAAGCAAAAACAACAAGATTTAACTATTAAAAAGTCATACCTAAGCTTTCAGAGTTGGGGTCGGTGTGGTGGTGTCCCAAAGCAGTCATCCTATTATTTTCTTCGGTAAAACGGTATGTCCCTTTATGCAAATCAGCCTCCGTGTAAGTGCGCAAAATGTTTGATGTCAGAAAAGCGAGAAAAAAAATAGCGTCAATACCTTATCAGATAACAACAAGCAACAACATCAACAACAACAACAAAAAACAAGCTCAACATCAACAACAAAACAGAACAACAACAAGCACGACAAAATACAACAACAAACAACAACAACAACAAGCGCAACAACAACAACAAACAACAACAAATGTTAACAAGCAACAAACAACAACAACAACAAGATTTAAGTACTAAAAAGTCATACCTAAGCTTTAGGAGTTGCTGTCGGTGCGGTGGTGTCCCAAAGCGGTCATCCTATTGTTTTCTTCGGTAAAACGGTATGTCCCGGTATGCAAATCAGCCTCCGTGTAAGTGCGCGAAATGTTTGATGTCACAAAAGCGGGGAAAAAAATAGCGTCAATAGCTTATCAGACAATAACAACAATAACAATAACAACAACATCAACAAAAAACAAGCACACAACAACAAGCAACAACAACAACAACAACAACAAAAAACAAGCACAGCAACAACAAAACACAACAACAACAAGCACGACAAAATACAAGCACAACAACAACAACAAGCACAACAACAACAACAAACAACAACAACGAACAACAATAAACAACAACAAGCAACAAGCAACAACAAGATTTAACTATTGAAAAGTCATACCTAAGCTTCAGGAGTTGCGGTCGGTGCGGTGGTGTCCCAAAGCGGTCATCCTATTGGTTTCTTCGGTAAAACGGTATGTCCCGGTATTCAAATCAGCCTCCGTGTAAGTGCACGAAATGTTTGATGTTACAAAAGCAGGAAAAAAATATAGCGTCAATACCTTATCAGACAACAACAAGCAACACAAATAACATCAAAAAACAAGCACAACAACTACAACAAAACACAACAACAATAAGCACTACAAAATACAACAATAAACAACAACAACAACAAGCACAACAACAACAACAACAACAACAAACAACTAACAACAACAAACAAAAACAAGAAACAAGCAACAACAACAACAAGATTTAACTATTAAAAAGTTATACATAAGCTTCCGGAGTTGGGGTCGGTGCGGTGGTGTCCCAAAGCAGTCATCCTATTATTTTCTTCGGTAACACGGTATGTCCCGTTATGCAATTCAGCCTCCGTGTAAGTGGGCAAAATGTTTGATGTCACAAAAGCGGGAAAAAAATAGCGTCAATACCTTATCAGACAACAACAAGCAACAACAACAACAACAACAACAAAAAACAAGCACAACAACAACACACAACAAAGTACAACAAAATACCACAACAACAAACAATGACAACAAGCAACAAGCAACAAGCAACAAGCACATCAACAACAACAACAACAACATCAACAAACAACAACAACATCAACAAACAACAATAACAAACAACAAGCAACAAGCAACAGCAATATTTAAGTATTAAAAAGTCATACCTAAGCTTCAGCAGTTGCGGTCGGTGCGGTGGTGTCCCAAAGCAGTCATCCTATTGTTTTTTTCGGTAAAACGGTATGTCCCAGTATGCAAATCAGCCTCCGTGTAAGTGCGCAAAATGTTTGATGTCACATTTGCGGGGAAAAAAATAGCGTCAATACCTTATCAGACAACAACAAGCAACAACAACAACAACAACAACGACAAAACAAGCACAACAACAACAACAAAACACAACAACAACAACAAGCTCGACAAAATACAACAACAAACAATAACAACAAGAAGCACAACAACAACAACAACAAACAACAACAAACAACAACAAGCAACAACAACAACAAGATTTAACTATTAAAAAGTCATACCTAAGCATCAGGAGTTGCGGTCGGTGCGGTGGTGTCCCAAAGCGGTCATCTTATTGTTTTCTTCGGTAAAACGGTATATCCCGGTATGCAAATCAGCCTCCGTGTAAGTGCGCGAAATGTTTGATGTCACATTAGCAGGGAAAAAATAGCGTCAATACCTTATCAGACAACAACAAGCAATAACAACAACAACAACAAAAACAAGCACAACAACAACAACAAAACACAACAACAATAAGCATGACAAAATACAAAAACAAACAACAACAACAAACAACAACAACAAAAACAAACAACAATAAACAACAACAAGCAACAAGCAACAACAAAAACAAGATTTAACTATTAAAAAGTCATACCTAAGCTTCAAGAGTTGCGGTCGGTGCAGTGTTGTCCCAAAGCGGTCATCTTATTGTTTTCTTTGGTACAACAGAATGTCCCAATTTGCAAATCAGCCTCCGTGTAAGTGCGCGAAATGTTTGATGTCACAAAAGCCAGAAAAAAAAATAGCATCAATATCTTATCAGACAACAACAATCATAAACAACAACAACAACAAAAAACAAGCACAACAACAACAACAAAACACAACAACAACAAGCACGACAAAATACAACAACAAACAACAACAGCAACAAGCACAACAACAACAACGAACAAACAAAAACAACAACAAACAACAAAAAATAACAATAAGCAACAACCAACAACAAGATTTAACTATTAAAAAGTCATACCTAAGCATCAGGAGTTGCGATCGGTGCGGTGGGGTCCCAAAGCGGTCATCCTATTGTTTTCTCCAGTAAAACGGTATGTCCCAGTATGCAAATCAGCCTCCGTATAAGTGCGCGAAATGTTTGATGTCACAAAAGCGGGAAAAAAATAGCGTCAATACCTTATCTGACAACAACAAGCAACAACAATAACAACAAAAAACAAGCACAACAAAAAAAAAACAAAACACAACAACAACATGCACGACAAAATACAACAACAAACAACAACAACAACAACAAACACAACAACAACAACAACAACAACAAACAACAACAACGACAACAACAAATAACAACAAAAACAACAAGCAACAACAACAATAAGATTTAATTATTAAAAAGTCATACCTAAGCTTCCAGAGTTGGGGTCGGTGCGGTGGTGTCCCAAAACGGTCATCTTATTATTTTCGTCGGTAAAACGGTATGTCTCGGTATGCAAATCAGCCTCCGTGTAAGTGCGCGAAATGTTTGATATCACAAAAGCGGGAAAAAAAATAGCGTCAATACCTTATCAGACAACAACAAGCAACAACAACAACAAGCAACAACAACAACAAAAAAAAAAAAATAAGCACAACAACAACAACAAAACACAACAACAACAACAAGCACGACAAAATACGACAACAAACAACAACAACAACAAGCATAACAACAACAACCACAAACAACAAGCAAATAGCAACAACAACAAGAAGACTTAACTATTAAATAGTCATACTTAAGCTTCAGGAGTTGCGGTCGGTGTGGTGGTGTCCCAAAGCAGTCATCCTATTGTTTTCTTCGGTAAAACGGTATGTCCCTTTATGCAAATTGGCCTGCGTGTAAGTGCGCGAAATGTTTGATGTTAGAAAAGCGAGAAAAAAAATAGCGTCAATACCTTATCAGATAAATACAAGCAACAGCATCAACAACAACAACAAAAAACAAGCTCAACAACAAAAACAAAACAGAACAACAACAAGCACGACAAAATATAACAACAAACAACAACAACAACAAGCACAACAACAACAACAAACAACAACAAGCAACAAGCAACAACAACAACAAGATTTAAGTACTAAAAAGTCATACCTAAGCTTTAAGAGTTGCGGTCGTTCCGGTGGTGTCCCAAATCGGTCATCCTATTGTTTTCTTCGGTAAAACGCTATGTCCCGGTATGCAAATCAGCCTACGTGTAAGGGCGCGAAATGTTTGATGTAACAAAAGCGGGAAAAAATAGCGTCAATACCTTATCAGACAACAACAAGCAACAACAACAAGCAACAACAACAACAACAAAAAACAGGCACAACAACAACAAAACACAATAACAACAAGTACGACAAAATACAACAACAAACAACAACAACAACAAGCACAACAACAAAAACAAACAACAACATGCAAGAAGCAACAACAACAAGATTTAACTATTAAAAAGTCATACCTAAGCTTCCGGAGTTGGGGTCGGTGCGGTGGTGTCCCATAGCGGTCATCCTATTGTTTTCTTCGGTAAAACGATATGTCCCGGTATGCAAATCAGCCTCCGCATAAGTGCCCAAAATGTTTGATGTCACAAAAGCGGGGAAAAAAGTAGCGTCAATACCTTATCAGACAACAATAAGCAACAACAACAACAACAATAAAAAACAAGCACAACAACAACAACAACAAAACACAACAACAACAAGTACGACAAAATACAACAACAAAGAACAACAAAAAGCACAACAACAACAACAACAAACAACAACAACAAACAACAACAAACAACAACAAGCAACAAGCAACAACAATGAGATTTAACAATTAAAAAGTCATACCTAAGCTTCCAGAGTTGGGGTCGGTGCGGTGGTGTCCCATAGCGGTCATCCTATTGTTTTCTTCGGTAAAATGATATGTCCCGGTATGCAAATCAGCCTCCGTGTAAGTGCGCGAAATGTTTGATATCACAAAAGCGGAGAAAAAATAGCGTCAATACCTTATCAGACAACAACAACAACAACATCAACAAAAAACAAGCACACAACAACAAGCAACAACAACAACAACAACAACAAGAAAAAACAAGCACAGCAACAACAAAACACAACAACAACAAGCACGACAAAATACAAGCACAACAACAACAACAACAACAAGAAGCACAACAACAACAACAACAACAAACAACAACAACAACAACGAACAACAACAAACAACAACAAGCAACAAGCAACAACAAGATTTAACTATTAAAAAGTCATACCTAAGCTTCAGGAGTTGGGGTCGGTGCGGTGGTGTCCCAAAGCAGTCATCCTATTGGTTTCTTCTGTAAAATGGTATGTCCCGATATACAAATCATCCTCCGTGTAAGTTCGTGAAATGTTTGATGTCACAAAAGCGGGAAAAAAAATAGCATCAATATCTTATCAGACAACAACAATCAACAACAACAACAACATCAAAAAACAAGCACAACAACAACAACAAAACACAACAACAACAAGCACGAAAAAACACAACAACAAACAACAACAACAACAACAACAAGCACAACAACCACAACAACAAACAAACAAAAACAACAACAAACAACAAAAAATAACAACAAGCAACAACCAACAACAAGATTTAACTATTAAAAAGTCATACTAAGCATCAGGAGTTGCGATCGGTGCAGTGGTGTCCCAAAGCGGTCATCCTATTATTTTCTCCAGTAAAACGGTATGTCCCGGTATGCAAATCAGCCTCCGTGTAAGTGCGTGAAATGTTTGATTTCACAAAAGCGGGAAAAAAAATAGCGTCAATACCTTATCTGACTACAAAAAGCAACAACAATAACAAAAAAAAAACAAAACACAACAACAACATGCACGACAAAATACAACAACAAACAACAACAACAACAAACACAACAACAACAACAACAACAACAAACAACAACAACAACTACAACAACAACAACAAATAACAACAAACAACAACAAGCAACAACAACAATAAGATTTAATTATTAAAAAGTCATACCTAAGCTTCCGGAGTTGGGGTCGGTGCGGTGGTGTCCCAAAGCGGTCATCGTATTATTTTCTTCGGTAAAACGGTATGTCTCGGTATGCAAATCAACCTCCGTGTAAGTGCCAGAAATGTTTGATATCACAAACGCGGGAAAAAAATAGCGTCAATACCTTATCAGACAACAACAAGCAACAACAACAACAACAAGCAAGAACAACAACAACAACAACAACAACAAAAAATAAGCACAACAACAACAACAAAACACAACAACAACAAGCACGACAAAATACGACAACAAACAACAACAACAACAACAAGCATAACAACAACAACAACAAACAACAAGCAAATAGCAACAACAACAAGAAGACTTAACTATTAAAAAGTCATAATTAAGCTTCAGGAGTTGCGGTCGGTGTGGTGGTGTCCCAAAGCAGTCATCCTATTGTTTTCTTCGGTAAAACGGTATGTCCCATTATGCAAATCGGCCTTCGTGTAAGTGCGCGAAATGTTTGATGTTAGAAAAGCGAGAAAAAAAATAGCGTCAATACCTTATCAGATAACAACAAGCAACAGCATCAACAACAACAACAAAAAACAAGCTCAACAACAACAACAAAACAGAACAACAACAAGCACGACAAAATATAACAACAAACAACAACAACAACAAGCACAACAACAACAACAAACAACAACAAACAACAACAAGCAACAAGCAACAACAACAACAAGATTTAAGTACTAAAAAGTCATACCTAAGCTTTAAGAGTTGCGGTCGGTCCGGTGGTGTCCCAAAGCGGTCATCCTATTGTTTTCTTCGGTAAAACGCTATGTCCCGGTATGCAAATCATCCTTCGTGTAAGGGCGCGAAATGTTTGATGTAACAAAAGCGGGAAAAAATAGCGTCAATACCTTATCAGACAACAACAAGCAACAACAACAACAACAAAAACAAAAAACAAGCACAACAACAACAAAACACAATAACAACAAGTACGTCAAAATACAACAACAAACAACAACAACAACAACAACAAGCACAACAACAAAAATAAACAACAACAAACAACAACAAACAACAACAAACAACAACAAGCAACAAGCAACAACAACAAGATTTAACTATTAAAAATTCATACCTAAGCTTCCGGAGTTGGGGTCAGTGCGGTGGTGTCCCATAGCGGTCATCCTATTGTTTTCTTCGGTAAAACGATATGTCCCGGTATGCAAATCAGCCTCCGCGTAAGTGCCCGAAATGTTTGATGTCACAAAAGCGGGGAAAAAAATAGCGTCAATACCTTATCAGACAACAACAAGCAACAACAACAACAACAACAACAATAAAAAACAAGCACAACAACAACAACAACAAAACACAACAACAACAAAATACAACAACAAAGAACAACAAAAAGCACAACAACAACAACAACAAACAACAACAACAAACAACAACAAACAACAACAAGCAACAAGCAACAACAATGAGATTTAACAATTAAAAACTCATACCTAAGCTTTCAGAGTTGAGGTCGGTGCGGTGGTATCCCATAGCGGTCATCCTATTGTTTTCTTCGGTAAAACGATATATCCCGGTATGCAAATCAGCCTCCGTGTAAGTGCGCAAAATGTTTGATGTCACAAAAGCGGAGAAAAAATAGCGTCAATACCTTATCAGAGAACAACAACAACATCAACAAAAAACAAGCACACAACAACAAGCAACAACAACAACAACAAGAAGAAGAAAAAACAAGCACAGCAACAACAAAACACAACAACAACAAGCACGACAAAATACAAGCACAACAACAACAACAACAAGCACAACAACAACAACAACAACAAACAACAACAACAACAACGAACAACAACAAACAACAACAAGCAACAAGCAACAACAAGATTTAACTATTAAAAAGTCATACCTAAGCTTCAGGAGTTGGGGTCGGTGCGGTGGTGTCCCAAAGCAGTCATCCTATTGGTTTCTTCTGTAAAACGGTATGTCCCGATATGCAAATCAGCCTCCGTGTAAGTGCGCGAAATGTTTGATGTCACAAAAGCGGGAAAAAAAATAGCATCAATATCTTATCAGACAACAACAATCAACAAGAACAACAACATCAAAAAACAAGCACAACAACAACAACAAAACACAACAACAACAAGCACGACAAAACACAACAACAAACAACAACAACAACAACAACAACAAGCACAACAACCACAACAACAAACAAACAAAAACAACAACAAACAACAAAAAATAACAACAAGCAACAACCAACAACAAGATTTAACTATTAAAAAGTCATACCTAAGCATCAGGAGTTGCGATCGGTGCAGTGGTGTCCCAAAGCGGTAATCCTATTGTTTTCTCCAGTAAAACGGTATGTCCTGGTATGCAAATCAGCCTCCGTGTAAGTGCGCGAAATGTTTGATTTCACAAAAGCGGGAAAAAAAATAGCGTCAATACCTTATCTGACAACAACAAGCAATAACAATAACAAAAAAAAACAAGCACAAAAAAAAAACAAAACACAACAACAACATGCACGACAAAATACAACAACAAACAACAACAACAACAAACACAACAACAACAACAACAACAACAACAAACAACAACAACAACAAATAACAACAAACAACAACAAGCAACAACAAGCAACAACAACAATAAGATTTAATTATTAAAAAGTCATACCTAAGCTTCCGGAGTTGGGGTCGGGGCGGTGGTGTCCCAAAGCGGTCATCCTATTATTTTCTTCGGTAAAACGGTATGTCTTGGTATGCAAATCAACCTCCGTGTAAGTGCCAGAAATGTTTGATATCACAAACGCGGGAAAAAAATACCGTCAATACCTTATCAGACAACAACAAGCAACAACAACAACAACAACAAGCAAGAACAACAACAACAACAACAAAAAATAAGCACAACAACAACAACAAAACACAACAACAACAAGCACGACAAAATATGACAACAAACAACAACAACAACAACAACAACAACAAGCATAACAACAACAACAACAAACAACAAGCAAATAGCAACAACAACAAGAAGACTTAACAATTAAAAAGTCATACTTAAGCTTCAGGAGTTGCGGTCGGTGTGGTGGTGCCCCAAAGCAGTCATCCTATTGTTTTCTTTGGTAAAACGGTATGTCCCTTTATGCAAATCGGCCTCCGTGTAAGTGCGCGAAATGTTTGATGTTAGAAAAGCGAGAAAAAAAACAGCGTCAATACCTTATCAGATAACAACAAGCAACAGCATCAACAACAACAACAAAAAACAAGCTCAACAACAACAACAAAACAGAACAACAACAAGCACGACAAAATATAACAACAAACAACAACAACAACAAGCACAACAACAACAACAAACAACAACAAGCCACAAGCAACAACAACAACAAGATTTAAGTACTAAAAAGTCATACCTAAGCTTTAAGAGTTGCGGTCGATCCGGTGGTGTCCCAAAGCGGTCATCCTATTGTTTTCTTCGGTAAAACGCTATGTCCCGGTATGCAAATCAGCCTCCGTGTAATGGCGCGAAATGTTTGATGTAACAAAAGCGGGAAAAAATAGCGTCAATACCTTATCAGACAACAACAAGCAACAACAACAACAACAACAACAAAAAACAAGCACAACAACAACAAAACACAATAACAACAAGTACGACAAAATACAACAACAACAAGCACAACAACAACAACAAACAACAACAGACAACAACAAACAACAACAAGATTTAACTATTAAAAAGTCATACCTAAGCTTCCGGAGTTGGGGTCGGTGCGGTGGTGTCCCATAGCGGTCATCCTATTGTTTTCTTCGGTAAAACGATATGTCCCGGTATGCAAATCAGCCTCCGTGTAAGTGCCCGAAATGTTTGATGTCACAAAAGCGGGGAAAAAAATAGCGTCAATACCTTATCAGACAACAACAAGCAACAATAACAACAACAACAACAACAAAAAACAAGCACAACAACAAAACACAACAACAACAAGTACAACAAAACACAACAACAAAGAACAACAACAAGCACAACAACAACAACACCAACAAACAACAATAAACAGCAACAAGCAACAAGCAATAACAACAAGATTTAACAATTAAAAAGTCATACCTAAGCTTCCAGAGTTGGGGTCGGTGCGGTGGTGTCCCATAGCGGTCATCCTATTGTTTTCTTCGGTAAAACGGTATGTCCCGGTATGCAAATCAGCCTCCGTGTAAGTGCGCGAAATGTTTGATGTCACAAAAGCGGGGAAAAAATAGCGTCAATACCTTATCAGACAACAACAACAACAACATCAACAAAAAACAAGCACACAACAACAAGCAACAACAATAACAACAACAACAAGAAAAAACAAGCACAGCAACAACAAAACACAACAACAACAAGCACGACAAAATACAAGCACAACAACAACAACAACAACAAGCACAACAACAACAACAACAACAACAAACAACAACAACAACGAACAACAACAAACAACAACAAGCAACAAGCAACAACAAGATTTAACTATTAAAAAGTCATACCTAAGCTTCAGGAGTTGCGGTCGGTGCGGTGGTGTCCCAAAGCGGTCATCCTATTGGTTTCTCCAGTAAAACGGTATGTCCCGATATGCAAATCAGCGTCCGTGTAAGTGCGCGAAATGTTTGATGTCACAAAAGCGGGAAAAAAAATAGCATCAATATCTTATCAGACAACAACAATCAACAAGAACAACAACATCAAAAAACAAGCACAACAACAACAACAAAACACAACAACAACAAGCACGACAAAACACAACAACAAACAACAACAACAACAACAACAACAAGCACAACAACAACAACAAACAACAACAACAACAACAAAAAATAACAACAAACAACAACAAGCAACAACAACAATAAGTTTAATTATTAAAAAGTCATACCTAAGCTTCCGGAGTTGGGGTCGTGCGGTGGTGTCCCAAAGCGGTCATCCTATTATTTTCTTCGGTAAAACGGTATGTCTCGATATGCAAATCAGCCTCCGTGTAAGTGCCCGAAATGTTTGATATCACAAAAGCGGGAAAAAAATAGCGTCAATACCTTATCAGACAACAACAAGCAACAACAACAACAACAAGCAAGAACAAAAACAATAACAACAACAAAAAATAAGTACAACAACAACAACAAAACACAACAACAACAAGCACGACAAAATACGACAACAAACAACAACAACAACAAGCATAACAACAACAACGACAAACAACAAGCAAATAGCAACAACAACTAGAAGACATAACTATTAAAAAGTCATACTTAAGCTTCAGGAATTGCGGTCGGTGTGGCGGTGTCCCAAAGCAGTCATCATATTGTTTTCTTCGGAAAAACGGTATGTCCCTTTATGCAAATCGGCCTCCGTGTAAGTGCGCGAAATGTTTAATGTTAGAAAAGCGAGAAAAAAAATAGCGTCAATACCTTATCAGATAACAACAAGCAACAGCATCAACAACAACAACAAAAATCAAGCTCAACAACAACAACAAAACAGAACAACAACAAGCACGACAAAATATAACAACAAACAACAACAACAACAACAACAACAAGCACAACAACAACAACAAACAACAACAAGCCACAAGCAACAACAACAACAAGATTTAAGTACTAAAAACTCATACCTAAGCTTTAAGAGTTGCGGTCGGTCCGGTGGTGTCCCAAAGCGGTCATCCTATTGTTTTCTTCGGTAAAACGCTATGTCCCGGTATGCAAATCAGCCTCCGTGTAATGGCGCGAAATTTTTGATGTAACAAAAGCGGGAAAAAATAGCGTCAATACCTTATCAGACAACAACAAGCAACAACAACAACAACAACAACAAAAAACAAGCACAACAACAACAAAACACAATAACAACAAGTACGACAAAATACAACAACAAACAACAACAACAACAAGCACAACAACAACAACAACAACAAACAACAACAAACAACAACAAACAACAACAAGCAACAAGCAACAAGCAACAACAACAAGATTTAACTATTAAAAAGTCATACCTAAGCTTCCGGAGTTAGGGTCGGTGCGGTGGTGTCCCATAGTGGTCATCCTGTTGTTTTCTTCGGTAAAACGATATGTCCCGGTATGCAAATCAGCCTCCGTGTAAGTGCGCGAAATGTTTGATGTCACAAAAGCGGGGAAAAAATAGCGTCAATACCTTATCAGACAACAACAACAACAACATCAACAAAAAACAAGCACACAACAACAAGCAACAACAATAACAACAACAACAAGAAAAACAAGCACAGCAACAACAAAACACAACAACAACAAGCACGACAAAATACAAGCACAACAACAACAACAAGCACAACAACAACAACAACAACAAACAACAACAACAACAACGAACAACAACAAACAACAACAAGCAACAAGCAACAACAAGATTTAACTATTAAAAAGTCATACCTAAGCTTCAGGAGTTGCGGTCGGTGCGGTGGTGTCCCAAAGCGGTCATCCTATTGGTTTCTCCAGTAAAACGGTATGTCCCGATATGCAAATCAGCGTCCGTGTAAGTGCACGAAATGTTTGATCTCACAAAAGCGGGGAAAAAAATAGCATCAATATCTTATCAGACAACAACAATCAACAAGAACAACAACATCAAAAAACAAGCACAACAACAACAACAAAACACAACAACAACAAGCACGACAAAACACAACAACAAACAACAACAACAACAACAACAAGCACAACAACAACAACAACAAACAACAACAACAACAACAAAAAATAACAACAAACAACAACAAGCAACAACAAGCAACAACAACAATAAGTTTAATTATTAAAAAGTCATACCTAAGCTTCCGGAGTTGGGGTCGTGCGGTGGTGTCCCAAAGCGGTCATCCTATTATTTTCTTCGGTAAAACGGTATGTCTCGGTATGCAAATCAGCCTCCGTGTAAGTGCCCGAAATGTTTGATATCACAAAAGCGGGAAAAAAATAGCGTCAATACCTTATCAGACAACAACAAGCAACAACAACAACAACAAGCAAGAACAACAACAATAACAACAACAAAAAATAAGTACAACAACAACAACAAAACACAACAACAACAAGCACGACAAAATACGACAACAAACAACAACAACAACAACAAGCATAACAACAACAACGACAAACAACAAGCAAATAGCAACAACAACTAGAAGACATAACTATTAAAAAGTCATACTTAAGCTTCAGGAATTGCGGTCGGTGTGGTGGTGTCCCAAAGCAGTCATCATATTGTTTTCTTCGGAAAAACGGTATGTCCCTTTATGCAAATCGGCCTCCGTGTAAGTGCGCGAAATGTTTAATGTTAGAAAAGCGAGAAAAAAAATAGCGTCAATACCTTATCAGATAACAACAAGCAACATCATCAACAACAACAACAAAAAACAAGCTCAACAACAACAACAAAACAGAACAACAACAAGCACGACAAAATATAACAACAAACAACAACAACAAGCACAACAACAACAACAAACAACAACAAACAACAACAAGCCACAAGAAACAACAACAACAAGATTTAAGTACTAAAAACTCATACCTAAGCTTTAAGAGTTGCGGTCGGTCCGGTGGTGTCCCAAAGCGGTCATCCTATTGTTTTCTTCGGTAAAACGCTATGTCCCGGTATGCAAATCAGGCTCCGTGTAATGGCGCGAAATTTTTGATGTAACAAAAGCGGGAAAAAATAGCGTCAATACCTTATCAGACAACAACAAGCAACAACAACAACAACAACAAAAAACAAGCACAACAACAACAAAACACAATAACAACAAGTACGACAAAATACAACAACAAACAACAACAACAACAAGCACAACAACAACAACAACAAACAACAACAAACAACAACAAACAACAACAAACAACAACAAGCAACAAGCAACAAGCAACAACAACAAGATTTAACTATTAAAAAGTCATACCTAAGCTTCCGGAGTTAGGGTCGGTGCAGTGGTGTCCCATAGCGGTCATCCTGTTGTTTTCTTCGGTAAAACGATATGTCCCGGTATGCAAATCAGCCTCCGTGTAAGTGCCCAAAATGTTTGATGTCACAAAAGCGGGGGAAAAAATAGCGTCAATACCTTATCAGACAACAACAAGCAACAACAACAACAACAACAACAACAACAACAAAAAACAAGCACAACAACAACAACAACAAAACACAACAACAACAAGTACGACAAAATACATCAACAAAGAACAACAACAAGCACAACAACAACAACAACAACAACAAACAACAACAAACAGCAACAAGCAACAAGCAACAACAACAAGATTTAACAATTAAAAAGTCATACCTAAGCTTCCAGAGTTGGGGTCGGTGTGGTGGTGTCCCATAGCGGTCATCCTATTGTTTTCTTCGGTAAAACGGTATGTCCCGGTATGCAAATCAGCCTTCGTGTAAGTGCGCGAAATGTTTGATGTCACAAAAGCGGGGAAAAAATAGCGTCAATACCTTATCAGACAACAACAACAACAACTTCAACAAAAAACAAGCACACAACAACAAGCAACAACAACAACAACAAAAAAATAAGCACAGCAACAACAAAACACAACAACAACAACAAGCACGACAAAATACAAGCACAACAACAACAACAACAAGCACAACAACAACAACAACAACAACAAACAACATCAACAACGAACAACAACAAACAACAACAAGCAACAAGCAACAACAAGATTTAACTATTAAAAAGTCATACCTAAGCTTCAGGAGTTGCGGTCGGTGCGGTGGTGTCCCAAAGCAGTCATTCTATTATTTTCTTCGGTAAAATGGTATGTCTCGGTATGCAAATCAGCCTCCGTGTAAGTGCCCGAAATGTTTGATATCACAAAAGCGGGAAAAAAATAGCGTCAATACCTTATCAGACAACAACAAGCAACAACAACAACAACAAGCAAGAACAAAAACAATAACAACAACAAAAAATAAGTACAACAACAACAACAAAACACAACAACAACAAGCACGACAAAATACGACAACAAACAACAACAACAACAAGCATAACAACAACAACGACAAACAACAAGCAAATAGCAACAACAAAAAGAAGACATAACTATTAAAAAGTCATACTTAAGCTTCAGGAATTGCGGTCGGTGTGGCGGTGTCCCAAAGCAGTCATCATATTGTTTTCTTCGGAAAAACGGTATGTCCCTTTATGCAAATCGGCCTCCGTGTAAGTGCGTGAAATGTTTAATGTTAGAAAAGCGAGAGAAAAAAATAGCGTCAATACCTTATCAGATAACAACAAGCAACAGCATCAACAACAACAACAAAAAACAAGCTCAACAACAACAACAAAACAGAACAACAACAAGCACGACAAAATATAACAACAAACAACAACAACAACAACAAGCACAACAACAACAACAAACAACAACAAACAACAACAAGCCACAAGCAACAACAACAACAAGATTTAAGTACTAAAAACTCATACCTAAGCTTTAAGAGTTGCGGTCGGTCCGGTGGTGTCCCAAAGCGGTCATCCTATTGTTTTCTTCGGTAAAACGCTATGTCCCGGTATGTAAATCAGCCTCCGTGTAATGGCGCGAAATTTTTGATGTAACAAAAGCGGGAAAAAATAGCGTCAATACCTTATCAGACAACAACAAGCAACAACAACAACAACAACAACAAAAAACAAGCACAACAACAACAAAACACAATAACAACAAGTACGAAAAAATACAACAGCAAACAACAACAACAACAAGCACAACAACAACAACAACAAACAACAACAAACAACAACAAACAACAACAAGCAACAAGCAACAAGCAACAACAACAAGATTTAACTTTTAAAAAGTCATACCTAAGCTTCCGGAGTTAGGGTCGGTGCGGTGGTGTCCCATAGCGGTCATCCTGTTGTTTTCTTCGGTAAAACGATATGTCCCGGTATGCAAATCAGCCTCCATGTAAGTGCGCGAAATGTTTGATGTCACAAAAGCGGGGAAAAAATAGCGTCAATACCTTATCAGACAACAACAACAACATCAACAAAAAACAAGCACACAACAACAAGCACAACAATAACAACAACAACAAGAAAAACAAGCACAGCAACAACAAAACACAACAACAACAAGCACGACAAAATACAAGCACAACAACAACAACAAGCACAACAACAACAACAACAACAAACAACAACAACAACAACGAACAACAACAAACAACAACAAGCAACAAGCAACAACAAGATTTAACTATTAAAAAGTCATACCTAAGCTTCAGGAGTTGCGGTCGGTGCGGTGGTGTCCCAAAGCGGTCATCCTATTGGTTTCTCCAGTAAAACGGTATGTCCCGATATGCAAATCAGCGTCCGTGTAAGTGCACGAAATGTTTGATCTCACAAAAGCGGGGAAAAAAATAGCATCAATATCTTATCAGACAACAACAATCAACAAGAACAACAACATCAAAAAACAAGCACAACAACAACAACAAAACACAACAACAACAAGCACGACAAAACACAACAACAAACAACAACAACAACAACAACAAGCACAACAACAACAACAACAAACAACAACAACAACAACAAAAAATAACAACAAACAACAACAAGCAACAACAAGCAACAACAACAATAAGTTTAATTATTAAAAAGTCATACCTAAGCTTCCGGAGTTGGGGTCGTGCGGTGGTGTCCCAAAGCGGTCATCCTATTATTTTCTTCGGTAAAACGGTATGTCTCGGTATGCAAATCAGCCTCCGTGTAAGTGCCCGAAATGTTTGATATCACAAAAGCGGGAAAAAAATAGCGTCAATACCTTATCAGACAACAACAAGCAACAACAACAACAACAAGCAAGAACAACAACAATAACAACAACAAAAAATAAGTACAACAACAACAACAAAACACAACAACAACAAGCACGACAAAATACGACAACAAACAACAACAACAACAACAAGCATAACAACAACAACGACAAACAACAAGCAAATAGCAACAACAACTAGAAGACATAACTATTAAAAAGTCATACTTAAGCTTCAGGAATTGCGGTCGGTGTGGTGGTGTCCCAAAGCAGTCATCATATTGTTTTCTTCGGAAAAACGGTATGTCCCTTTATGCAAATCGGCCTCCGTGTAAGTGCGCGAAATGTTTAATGTTAGAAAAGCGAGAAAAAAAATAGCGTCAATACCTTATCAGATAACAACAAGCAACATCATCAACAACAACAACAAAAAACAAGCTCAACAACAACAACAAAACAGAACAACAACAAGCACGACAAAATATAACAACAAACAACAACAACAACAAGCACAACAACAACAACAAACAACAACAAACAACAACAAGCCACAAGAAACAACAACAACAAGATTTAAGTACTAAAAACTCATACCTAAGCTTTAAGAGTTGCGGTCGGTCCGGTGGTGTCCCAAAGCGGTCATCCTATTGTTTTCTTCGGTAAAACGCTATGTCCCGGTATGCAAATCAGGCTCCGTGTAATGGCGCGAAATTTTTGATGTAACAAAAGCGGGAAAAAATAGCGTCAATACCTTATCAGACAACAACAAGCAACAACAACAACAACAACAAAAAACAAGCACAACAACAACAAAACACAATAACAACAAGTACGACAAAATACAACAACAAACAACAACAACAACAACAAGCACAACAACAACAACAACAAACAACAACAAACAATAACAAACAACAACAAACAACAACAAACAACAACCAGCAACAAGCAACAAGCAACAACAACAAGATTTAACTATTAAAAAGTCATACCTAAGCTTCCGGAGTTAGGGTCGGTGCGGTGGTGTCCCATAGCGGTCATCCTGTTGTTTTCTTCGGTAAAACGATATGTCCCGGTATGCAAATCAGCCTCCGTGTAAGTGCCCGAAATGTTTGATGTCACAAAAGCGGGGGAAAAAATAGCGTCAATACCTTATCAGACAACAACAAGCAACAACAACAACAACAACAACAACAACAACAAAAAACAAGCACAACAACAACAACAACAAAACACAACAACAACAAGTACGACAAAATACATCAACAAAGAACAACAACAAGCACAACAACAACAACAACAACAACAAACAACAACAAACAGCAACAAGCAACAAGCAACAACAACAAGATTTAACAATTAAAAAGTCATACCTAAGCTTCCAGAGTTGGGGTCGGTGTGGTGGTGTCCCATAGCGGTCATCCTATTGTTTTCTTCGGTAAAACGGTATGTCCCGGTATGCAAATCAGCCTTCGTGTAAGTGCGCGAAATGTTTGATGTCACAAAAGCGGGGAAAAAATAGCGTCAATACCTTATCAGACAACAACAACAACAACTTCAACAAAAAACAAGCACACAACAACAAGCAACAACAACAACAACAAAAAAATAAGCACAGCAACAACAAAACACAACAACAACAACAAGCACGACAAAATACAAGCACAACAACAACAACAACAAGCACAACAACAACAACAACAACAACAACAAACAACAACAACAACGAACAACAACAAACAACAACAAGCAACAAGCAACAACAAGATTTAACTATTAAAAAGTCATACCTAAGCTTCAGGAGTTGCGGTCGGTGCGGTGGTGTCCCAAAGCAGTCATCCTATTGGTTTCTTCGGTAAAACAGTATGTCCCGATATGCAAATCCGCCTCCGTGTAAGTGCGCGAAATGTTTGATGTCACAAAAGCGGGAAAAAAAATAGCATCAATATCTTATCAGACAACAACAATCAACAACAACAACAACAAAAAACAAGCACAATAACAACAACAAAACACAACAACAACAAGCACGACAAAATACAACAACAAACAACAACAACAACAACAACAAGCACAACAACAACAACAACAAACAAACAAAAACAACAACAAACAACAAAAAATAACAACAAGCAACAACCAACAACAAGATTTAACTATTAAAAAGTCATACCTAAGCATCAGGAGTTGCGATCGGTGCGGTGGTGTCCCAAAGCGGTCATCCTATTGTTTTCTCCAGTAAAACGGTATGTCCCGGTATGCAAATCAGCGTCCGTGTAAGTGCGCGAAATGTTTGATGTCCCAAAAGCGGGAAAAAAAATAGCGTCAATACCTTATCTGACAACAACAAGCAACAACAATAACAACAAAAAACAAGCACAACAACAAAATGCACGACAAAATAAAACAACAAACAACAACAACAACAAACATAACAACAACAACAACAACAAACAACAACAACAACAACAACAACAAAAAATAACAACAAACAACAACAAGCAACAACAAGCAACAACAACAATAAGTTTAATTATTAAAAAGTCATACCTAAGCTTCCGGAGTTGGGGTCGGTGCGGTGGTGTCCCAAAGCGGTCATCCTATTATTTTCTTGGGTAAAACGGTATGTCTCGGTATGCAAATCAGCCTCCATGTAAGTGCCCGAAATGTTTGATATCACAAAAGCGGGAAAAAAATAGCGTCAATACCTTATCAGACAACAACAACAACAACAACCAATAACAACAACAATAACAACAACAAAAAATAAGTACAACAACAACAACAAAACACAACAACAACAAGCACGACAAAATACAACAACAAACAACAACAACAACAAGCATAACAACAACAACGACAAACAACAAGCAAATAGCAACAACAACTAGAAGACTTAACTATTAAAAAGTCATACTTAAGCTTCAGGAATTGCGGTCGGTGTGGTGGTGTCCCAAAGCAGTCATCATATTGTTTTCTTCGGTAAAACGGTATGTCCCTTTATGCAAATCGGCCTCCGTGTAAGTGCGCGAAATGTTTGATGTCAGAAAAGCGAGAAAAAAAAATAGCATCAATACCTTATCAGATAACAACAAGCAACAGCATCAATAACAACAAAAAAAAACAAGCTCAACAACAACAACAAAACAGAACAACAACAAGCACGACAAAATATAACAACAAACAACAACAACAACAAGCACAACAACAACAACAAACAACAACAAACAACAACAAGCAACAAGCAACAACAACAACAAGATTTAAGTACTAAAAAGTCATACCTAAGCTTTAAGAGTTGCGGTCGGTCCGGTGGTGTCCCAAAGCGGTCATCCTATTGTTTTCTTCGGTAAAACGCTATGTCCCGGTATGCAAATCAGCCTCCGTGTAATGGCGCGAAATTTTTGATGTAACAAAAGCGGGAAAAAATAGCGTCAATACCTTACCAGACAACAACAAGCAACAACAACAACAACAACAACAACAAAAAACAAGCACAACAGCAACAAAACACAATAACAACAAGTACGACAAAATACAACAACAAACAACAACAACAACAAGCACAACAACAACAACAAACAACAACAAACAACAACAAGCAACAAGCAACAACAACAAGATTTAACTATTAAAAAGTCATACCTAAGCTTCCGGAGTTGGGGTCGGTGCGGTGGTGTCCCATAGCGGTCATCCTATTATTTTCATCGGTAAAACGATATGTCCCGATATGCAAATCAGCCTCCGTGTAAGTGCCCGAAATGTTTGATGTCACAAAAGCGGGGGAAAAAATAGCGTCAATACCTTATCAGACAACAACAAGCAACAACAACAACAACAACAACAACAAAAAACAAGCACAACAACAACAACAACAAAACACAACAACAACAAGTACGACAAAATACATCAACAAAGAACAACAACAAGCACAACAACAACAACAAACAACAACAAACAGCAACAAGCAACAAGCAACAACAACAAGATTTAACAATTAAAAAGTCATACCTAAGCTTCCAGAGTTGGGGTCGGTGCGGTGGTGTCCCTTACCGGTCATCCTATTGTTTTCTTCGGTAAAACGGTATGTCCCGGTATGCAAATCAGCCTCCGTGTAAGTGCGCGAAATGTTTGATGTCACAAAAGCGGAGAAAAAATAGCGTCAATACCTTATCAGACAACAACAACAACAACTTCAACAAAAAACAAGCACACAACAACAAGCAACAACAACAACAACAAAAAATAAGCACAGCAACAACAAAACACAACAACAACAACAAGCACGACAAAATACAAGCACAACAACAACAACAACAAGCACAACAACAACAACAACAACAAACAACAACAACAATGAACAACAACAAACAACAACAAGCAACAAGCAACAACAAGATTTAACTATTAAAAAGTCATACCTAAGCTTCAGGAGTTGCGGTCGGTGCGGTGGTGTCCCAAAGCAGTCATCCTATTGGTTTCTTCGGTAAAACGGTATGTCCCGATATGCAAATCAGCCTCCGTGTAAGTGCGTGAAATGTTTGATGTCACAAAAGCGGAAAAAAAAATAGCATCAATATCATATCAGACAACAACAATCAACAACAACAACAACAAAAAACAAGCACAATAAAAACAACAAAACACAACAACAACAAGCACGACAAAATACAACAACAAACAACAACAACAACAACAACAACAAGCACAACAACAACAACAACAACAAACAAACAAAAACAACAACAAACAACAAAAAATAACAACAAGCAACAACCAACAACAAGATTTAACTAATAAAAAGTCATACCTAAGAATCAGGAGTTGCGATCGGTGCGGTGGTGTCCCAAAGCGGTCATCCTATTGTTTTCTCCAGTAAAACGGTATGTCCCGGTATGCAAATCAGCCTCCGTGTAAGTGTGCGAAATGTTTGATGTCCCAAAAGCGGGAAAAAAAATAGCGTCAATACCTTATCTGACAACAACAAGCAACAACAATAACAACAAAAAACAAGCACAAAAAAAAAACAAAACACAACAACAACATGCACGACAAAATAAAACAACAAACAACAACAACAACAAAAACAACAACAACAACAACAACAAAAACAAACAACAACAACAACAACAACAACAACAACAAATAACAACAAACAACAACAAGCAACAACACGCAACAACAACAATAAGTTTAATTTTTAAAAAGTCATACCTAAGCTTCCGGAGTTGGGGTCGGTGCGGTGGTGTCCCAAAGCGGTCATCCTATTATTTTCTTCGGTAAAACGGTATGTCTCGGTATGCAAATCAGCCTCCGTGTAAGTGCCCGAAATGTTTGATATCACAAAAGCGGGAAAAAAATAGCGTCAATACCTTATCAGACAACAACAAGCAACAACAACAACAACAAGCAAGAACAACAACAATAACAACAACAAAAAATAAGCACAACAACAACAACAAAACACAACAACAACAAGCACGACAAAATACGACAACAAACAACAACAACAACCACAAGCATAACAACAACAACGACAAACAACAAGCAAATAGCAACAACAACTAGAAGACTTAACTATTAAAAAGTCATACATAAGCTTCAGGAGTTGCGGTCGGTGTGGTGGTGTCCCAAAGCAGTCATCCTATTGTTTTCTTCGGTAAAACGGTATGTCCCTTTATGCAAATCGGCCTCCGTGTAACTGCGCGAAATGTTTGATGTTCGAAAAGCGAGAAAAAAATAGCGTCAATACCTTATCAGATAACAACAAGCAACAGCATCAACAAGAACAACAAAAAACAAGCTCAACAAAAACAACAAAACAGAACAACAACAAGCACGACAAAATATAACAACAAACAACAACAACAACAAGCACAACAACAACAACAAACAACAACAATCAACAACAAGCAACAAGCAACAACAACAATAAGATTTAAGTACTAAAAAGTCATACATAAGCTTTAAGAGTTGCGGTCGGTCCGGTGGTGTCCCAAAACGGTCATCCTATTGTTTTCTTCGGTAAAACGCTATGTCCCGGTATGCAAATCAGCCTCCGTGTAAGGGCGTGAAATGATTGATGTAACAAAAGCGGGAAAAAATAGCGTCAATACCTTATCAGACAACAACAAGCAACAACAAAAACAATAACAAAAAACAAGCACAACAACAACAAAACACAATAACAACAAGTACGACAAAATTCAACAACAAACAACAACAACAAGCACAACAACAACAACAAACAACAACAACAAACAAGCAACAACAACAAGATTTAACTATTAAAAAGTCATACCTAAGCTTCCGGAGTTGGGGTCGGTGCGGTGGTGTCCCATAGCGGTCATCCTATTGTTTTCTTCGGTAAAACGATATGTCCCGGTATGCAAATCAGCCTCCGTGTAAGTGCCCGAAATGTTTGATGTCACAAAAGCGGGGAAAAAAATAGCGTCAATACCTTATCAGACAACAACAAGCAACAACAACAACAACAACAACAAAAACAACAAGCACAACAACAACAACAACAAAACACAACAACAACAAGTACGACAAAATACAACAACAAAGAACAACAACAAGCACAACAACAACAACAACAACAACAAACAACAACAACAAACAACATAAACAACAACAAGCAATAAGCTACAACAAAAAGATTTAACAATTAAAAAGTCATACCTAAGCTTCCAGAGTTGGGGTCGGTGCGGTGGTGTCCCATAGCGGTCATCCCATTGTTTTCATCGGTAAAACGGTATTTCCCGGTATGCAAATCAGCCTCCGTGTAAGTGCGCGAAATGTTTGATGTCACAAAAGAGGGGAAAAAATAGCGTCAATACCTTATCAGACAACAGAAACAACAGCAACAACAACATCAACAAAAAACAAGAACACAACAACAAGCAACAACAAGCAACAACAACAACAACAACAAAAAACTAGCACAGCAACAACAAAACACAACAACAACAACAAGCACGACAAAATACAAGCACAACAACAACAACAACAACAACAACAAGCACAACAACAACAACAACAACAAACAACAACAACAACAAAGAACAACAACAGACAACAACAAGCAACAAGCAACAACAAGATTTAACTATTAAAAAGTCATACCTAAGCTTCAGGAGTTACGGTCGGTGCGGTGGTGTCCCAAAGCAGTCATCCTATTGTTTTCTTCGGTAAAATGGTATGTCCCAGTATGCAAATCAGCCTCCTTGTAAGTGCGCGAAATGTTTGATGTCACAAAAGCGGGGAAAAAATAGCGTCTATACCTTATCAGACAACAACAACAACAGCAACAACAACATCAACAAAAAACAAGCACACAACAACAAGCAACAACAAGCAACAACAACAACAACAAAAAATAAGCACAACAACAACAAAACACAACAACAACAACAAGCACGACAAAATACAAGCACAACAACAACAACAACAAGCACAACAACAACCACAACAACAACAAACAACAATAACAACAACAACAAACAACAACAAACAACAACAAGCAACAAGCAACAACAAGATTTAACTATTAAAAAGTCATACCTAAGCTTCAGGAGTTGCGGTCGGTGCGGTGGTGTCCCAAAGCAGTCATCCTATTGGTTTCTTCGGTAAAACGGTATGTCCCGGTATGCGCGAAATGTTTGATGTCACAAAAGCGGGAAAAAAAATAGCGTCAATACCTTATCAGACAACAACAAGTAACACAACTAACAACTAAAAACAAGCACAACAACTACAACAAAACACAACAACAATAAGCACTACAAAATACAACAATAAACAACAACAACAACAAGCACAACAACAACAACAACAAACAACAAACAACAACATGCAACAAGCAACGACAACAACAAGATTTAACTATTAAAAAGTCATACCTATGCTTCCGGAGTTGGGGTCGATGCGGTGGTGTCCCAAAGCGGTCATCCTATTGTTTTCTTCGGTAAAGCGGTATGTCCCGTTATGCAAATCAGCCTCCGTGTAAGTGGGCGAAATGTTTGATGCCACAAAAGCGGGAAAAAAATAGCGTCAATACCTTATCAGAAAACAACAAGCAACAACAACAACAAAAAACAAGCACAACAACAACACACAACAATAAGTACAACAAAATACCACAACAACAAACAACGACAACAAGCAACAAGCAACAAGCACAACAACAACAACAACAACAACAACATCAACAAACAACAACAACATCAACAAACAACATCTACAAACAACAAGCAACAAGCAACAAGCAATAAGCAACAACAATATTTAAGTATTAAAAAGTCATACCTAAGCATCAGGAGTTGCGATCGGTGCGGTGGTGTCCCAAAGCGGTCACCCTATTATTTTCTCCAGTAAAACGGTATGTCCCAGTATGCAAATCAGCCTCCGTGTAAGTGCGCGAAATGTTTGATGTCCCAAAAGCGGGAAAAAAATAGCGTCAATACCTTATCTGACAACAACAAGCAACAACAATAACAACAAAAAACAAGCACAACAAAAAAAAACAAAACACAACAACAACATGCACGACAAAATAAAACAACAAACAACAACAACAACAAACACAACAACAACAACAACAACAACAACAACAAACAACAACAACAACAACAACAAATAACAACAAACAACAACAAGCAACAACAAGCAACAACAACAATAAGTTTAATTATTAAAAAGTCATACCTAAGCTTCCGGAGTTGGGGTCGGTGCGGTGGTGTCCCAAAGCGGTCATCCTATTATTTTCTTCGGTAAAACGGTATGTCTCGGTATGCAAATCAGCCTCCGTGTAAGTGCCCGAAATGTTTGATATCACAAAAGCGGGAAAAAAATAGCGTCAATACCTTATCAGACAACAACAAGCAACAACAACAACAAGCAAGCAAGAACAACAACAATAACAACAACAAAAAATAAGCACAACAACAACAACAAAACACAACAACAATAAGCACGACAAAATACGACAACAAACAACAACAACAACAACAAGCATAACAACAACAACGACAAACAACAAGCAAATAGCAACAACAACTAGAAGACTTAACTATTAAAAAGTCATACATAAGCTTCATGAGTTGCGGTCGGTGTGGTGGTGTCCCAAAGCAGTCATCCTATTGTTTTCTTCGGTAAAACGGTATGTTTCTTTATGCAAATCGGCCTCCGTGTAAGTGCGCGAAATGTTTGATGTTAGAAAAGCGAGAAAAAAAATAGCGTCAATACCTTATCAGATAACAACAAGCAACAGCATCAACAAGAACAACAAAAAACAAGCTCAACAACAACAACTAAACAGAACAACAACAAGCACGACAAAATATAACAACAAACAACAACAACAACAAGCACAACAACAACAACAAGCAACAACAAACAACAACAAGCAACAAGCAACAACAACAACAAGATATAAGTACGAAAAAGTCATACCTAAGCTTTAAGAGTTGCGGTCGGTCCGGTGGTGTCCCAAAACGGTCATCCTATTGTTTTCTTCGGTAAAACGCTATGTCCCGGTATGCAAATCAGCCTCCGTGTAAGGGCGTGAAATGTTTGATGTAACAAAAGCGGGAAAAAATAGCGTCAATACCTTATCAGACAGCAATAAGCAACAACAAAAACAACAACAAAAAACAAGCACAACAACAACAAAACACAATAACAACAAGTACGACAAAATACAACAACAAACAACAACAACAACAAGCACAACAACAACAACAAACAACAACAAACAACAACAAACAACAACAAGCAACAAGCAACAACAACAAGATTTAACTATTAAAAAGTCATACCTAAGCTTCCGGAGTTGGGGTCAGTGCGGTGGTGTCCCATAGCGGTCATCCTATTGTTTTCTTCGCTAAAACGATATGTCCTGATATGCAAATCAGCCTCCGTGTAAGTGCCCGAAATGTTTGATGTCACAAAAGCGGGGAAAAAAATAGCGTCAATACCTTATCAGACAACAACAAGCAACAACAACAACAACAACAAAAAAAAACAAGCACAACAACAACAACAACAAAACACAACAACAACAAGTACGACAAAATACAACAACAAAGAACAACAACAAGCACAACAACAACAACAACAACAACAAACAACAACAACAAACAACATAAACAACAATAAGCAACAAGCTACAACAAAAAGATTTAACAATTAAAAAGTCATACCTAAGCTTCCAGAGTTGGGGTCGGTGCGGTGGTGTCCCATAGCGGTCATCCAATTATTTTCTTCGGAAAAACGGTATGTCCCGGTATGCAAATCAGCCTCAGTGTAAGTGCGCGAAATGTTTGATGTCACAAAAGCGGGGAAAAAATAGCGTCAATACCTTATCATACAACAACAACAACAGCAACAACAACATCAACAAAAAACAAGCACACAACAACAATCATCAACAACAACAACAACAAAAAACAAGCATAGCAACAACAAAACACAACAACAACAACAAGCACGACAAAATACAAGCACAACAACAACAACAACAACAACAACAACAACAACAAACAACAACAACAACAACAACAACGAACAACAACAAACAACAACAAGCAACAAGCAACAACAAGATTTAACTATTAAAAAGTCATACCTAAGCTTCAGGAGTTGCGGTCGGTGCTGTGGTGTCCCAAAGCAGTCATCCTATTGGTTTCTTCGGTAAAACGGTATGTCCCGGTGTGCAAATCAGCCTCCGTGTAAGTGCGCGAAATGTTTGATGTCCCAAAAGCGGGAAAAAAAATAGCGTCAATACCTTATCAGACAACAACAAGCAACACAAATAACAACTAAAAACAACCACAACAACTACAATAAAACACAACAACAATAAGCACTACAAAATACAACAATAAACAATAACAACAACAAGCACAACAACAACAACAAACAACAAACAACAACATGCAACAAGCAACAACAACAACAGGATTTAACTATTAAAAAGTCATACCTATGCTTCTGGAGTTGGGGTCGATGCGGTGGTGTCCCAAAGCGGTTATCCTATTGTTTTCTTCGGTAAAGCGGTATGTCCCGTTATGCAAATCAGCCTCCGTGTAAGTGGGCGAAATGTTTGATGCCACAAAAGCGGGAAAAAATAGCGTCAATACCTTATCAGAAAACAACAAGCAACAACAACAACAACAACAACAAAAAACAAGCACAACAACAACACACAACAATAAGTACAACAAAATACCACAACAACAAACAACGACAACAAGCAACAAACACAACAACAACAACAACAACATCAACAAACAACAACAACATCAACAAACAACAACAACAACATCAACAAACAACAACATCAACAAACAACATCAACAAATAAACAAGCAACAAGCAACAAGCAATAGGCAACAATAATATTTAAGTATTAAAAAGTCATACCTAGGCTCCAGGAATTGCGGTCGCTGTGGTGGTGTGCCAAAGCAGTCATCCTATTGTTTTCTTTGGTAAAACGGTATGTCCCAGTATGCAAATCAGCCTTCGTGTAAGTACGCGAAATGTTTGATGTCACAATAGCGGGGAAAAAAATAGCGTTAATACCTTATCAGACAACAACAAGCAACAACAACAACAACAACATAAAACAAGCACAATAACAACAACAAAACACAACAACAACAAGCACGACAAAATACAAAAACAAACAACAATAACAACAAGCACTACAACAACAACAACAACATCAAACAACAACAACAACAAACAACAATAAACAACAACAAGCAACAAGTAACAACAACAACAAGATTTAACTATTAAAAAGTCATACCTAAGCTTCAAGAGTTGCGGTCGGTGCGGTGGTGTCCCAAAGCGGTCATCTTATTGTTTTCTTTCGTAAAACGGTATGTCCCGATATGCAAATCAGCCTCCGTGTAAGTGCGCGAAATGTTTGATGTCACAAAAGCGTGAAAAAAATAGCATTAATATCTTATCAGACAACAACAATCAACAACAACAACAACAACAAAAAACAAGCACAACAACAACAACAACAAGCACGACAAAATAGAACAACAAACAACAACAACAACAATTACAACAACAACAACAACAAACAAACAACAACAACAATAAACAACAATAAATAACAACAAGCAACAACCAACAACAAGATTTAACTATTAAAAAGTCATACCTAAGCATCAGGAGTTGCGGTCGCTGTGGTGGTGTCCCAAAGCAGTCATCCTATTGTTTTCTTTGGTAAAACGGTATGTCCCAGTATGCAAATCAGCCTTCGTGTAAGTACGCGAAATGTTTGATGTCACAATAGCGGGGAAAAAAATAGCGTCAATACCTTATTAGACAACAACAAGCAACAACAACAACAACAACAAAAAACAAGCACAACAACAACAACAAAACACAACAACAACAAGCACGACAAAATACAAAAACAAACAAGAATAACAACAAACAACAACAACAACAAACAACAATAAACAACAACAAGCAACAAGCAACAACAACAACAAGATTTAACTATTAAAAAGTCATACCTAAGCTTCAAGAGTTGTGGTCGGTGCGGTGGTGTCCCAAAGCGGTCATCTTATTGTTTTCTTCCGTAAAACGGTATGTACCGATATGCAAATCAGCCTCCGTGTAAGTGCGCGAAATGTTTGATGTCACAAAAGCGTGAAAAAAATAGCATCAATATCTTATCAGACAACAACAATCAACAACAACAACAACAATAAAAAACAAGCACAACAACAACAAGAAGCACGACAAAATAGAACAACAAACAACAACAACAACAATAAACAACAAAAAATAACAACAAGCAACAACCAACAACAAGATTTAACTATTAAAAAGTCATACCTAAGCATCAGGAGTTGCGATCGGTGCGGTGGTGTCCCAAAGCGGTCATCCTATTGTTTTCTCCAGTAAAACGGTAAGTCCCGGTATGCAAATCAGCCTCCGTGTAAGTGCGCGAAATGTTTCATGTCACAAAAGCGGGAAAAAAATAGCGTCAATACCTTATCTGACAACAATAAGCAACAACAATAACAACAAAAAACAAGCACAAAAAAAAACACAACAAAAACATGCACGACAAAATACAACAACAAACAACAACAACAACAAACACAACAACAACAACAACAAACAACAACAACAACAAATAACAACAAACAACAACAAGCAACAACAACAATAAGATTTAATTGTCATACCTAAGCTTCCGGAGTTGGGGTCGGTGCGGTGGTGTCCCAAAGCGGTCATCCTATGGTTTTCTTCGATAAAACGGTATGTCTCGGTATGCAAATCAGCCTCCGTGTAAGTGCGAGAAATGTTTGATATCACAAAAGCGGGAAAAAAATAGCGTCAATACCTTATCAGACAATAACAAGCAACAACAACAACAACAACAACAAGCAACAACAACAACAACAACTAAAAATAAGCACAACAACAACAACAAAACACAACAACAACAAGCACGATAAAATACGACAACAAACAACAACAACAATAACAACAAGCAACAACAACAACAACAAAACAAGCTCAACAACAACAACAAAACAGAACAACAACAAGCACGACAAATACAACAACAAACAACAACAACAACAACAACAAGCACAACAACAACAACAAACAACAACAAACAACAACAAGCAACAAGCAACAACAACAACAAGATTTAAGTACTAAAAAGTCATACCTAAGCTTTAAGAGTTGCGGTCGGTCCGTTGGTGTCCCAAAGCGGTCATCCTATTGTTTTCTTCGGTAAAACGCTATGTCCCGGTATGCAAATCAGCCTCCGTGTAAGGGCGCGAAATGTTTGATGTAACAAAAGCGGGAAAAAAATAGCGTCAATACCTTATCAGACAACAACAAGCAACAACAACAACAACAACAAAAAACAAGCACAACAACAACAACAAAACACAATAACAACATGTACGACAAAATACAACAACAAATAACAAACAACAACAAGCACAAAAACAACAACAAACAACAACAAACAACAACAAGCAACAAGCAACAACAACAAGATTTAACTATTAAAAAGTCAAACCTAAGCTTCCGGAGTTGGGGTCGGTGCGGTGGTGTCCCATAGCGATCATCCTATTGTTTTCTTCGGTAAAACGATATGTCCCGGTATGCAAATCAACCTCCGTGTAAGTGCCCAAAATTTTTGATGTCACAAAAGCGGGGAAAAAAATAGCGTCAATACCTTATCAGACAACAACAAGCAACAACAACAACAACAACAAAAAACAAGCACAACAACAACAACAAAACACAACAACAACAAGTACGACAAAATACAACAACAAAGAACAACAACAAGCACAACAACAACAATAACAACAAACAACAACAACAAACAACAACAAACAACAACAAGCAACAAGCAACAACAACAAGATTTAACAATTAAAAAGTCATACCTAAGCTTCCAGAGTTGGGGTCGGTGCGTTGGTGTCCCATAGCGGTCGTCCTATTGTTTTCTTCGGTAAAACGGTATGTCCCGGTATGCAAGTCAGCCTCCGTGTAAGTGTGCGAAATGTTTGATGTCACAAAAGCGGGGAAAAAAAGCGTCAATTCCTTATCAGACAACAACAACAACAACAACATCAACAAAAAACAAGCACACAACAACAAGCAACAACAACAACAACAACAACAACAAAAACAAGCACATCAACAACAAAACACAACAACAACAAGCACAACAAAATACAAGCACAACAACAACAACAACAAGCACAACAACAACAACAACAACAAACAACAACAACAACGAACAACAACAAACAACAACAAGCAACAAGCAACAACAAGATTTAACTATTAAAAAGTCATACCTAAGCTTTAGGAGTTGCGGTCGGTGATGTTGTGTCCCAAAGCGGTCATCCTATTGGTTTCTTCGGTAAAACGGTGTGTCCCGGTATTCAAATCAGCCTCCGTGTAAATGCGCGAAATGTTTGATGCCACAAAAGCGGGAAAAAAATGGCGTCAATACCTTATCAGACAACAACAAGCAACACAAATACAAACAAAAAACAAGCACAACAACTACCACAAAACACAACAACAATAAGCACTACGAAATACAATAATAAACAACAACAACAACAAGCACAACAACAACAACAACAACAAACAACAAACAACAACAAGCAACAAGCAACAAGCAACACAACAACAAGATTTAACTATTAAAAAGTCATACCTAAGCTTCCGGAGTTGGGGTCGGTGCGGTGGTGTCCCAAAGCGGTCATCCTATTATTTTCTTCGGTAAAACGGTATGTCCCGTTATGCAACAAGAATAACAACAAAAAACAAGCACAAAAAAAAACAAAACACAACAACAACATGCACGACAAAATACAACAACAAACAACAACAACAACAAACAACAACAACAACAAATAACAACAAACAACAACAAGCAACAACAAGCAACAACAACAATAAGATTTAATTATTAAAAAGTCATACCTAAGCTTTCGGAGTTGGGGTCAGTGCGGTGGTGTCCCAAAGCGGTCATCCTATTGTATTCTTCGGTAAAACGGTATGTCTCGGTATGCAAATCAGCCTCCGTGTAACTGCGCGAAATGTTTGATACCACAAAAGCGGGAAAAAAATAGCGTCAATACCTTATCAAACAACAACAAGCAGCAACAACAACAACGACAACAAGCAACAACAACAACAACAACAACAACAACAACAACTAAAAATAAGCACAATAACAACAATAAAACGCAACAACAACAAGCACGACAAAATACGACAACAAACAACAACAACAACAACAACAACAAGCATAACAATAACAACAACAAGCAACAAGCAAATAGCAACAACAACAAGAAGATTTAACTATTAAAAAGTCATACTTAAGCTTCAGGAGTTGCGGTTGGTGTGGTGGTGTCCCAAAGCAGTCATCCTATTGTTTTCTTCGGTAAAACAGTATGTCCCTTTATGCAAATCGGCCTCCGTCTAAGTCCGCGAAATGTTTGATGTTAGAAAAGCGAGAAAAAAATAGCGTCAATACCTTATCAGATAACAACAAGCAAAAAACATCAAAAACAACAACAAAAAACAAGCTCAACAACAACAACAAAACATAACAACAACAAGCACGACAAAATACAACAACAAACAACAACAACAGCAACAACAACAAGCACAACAACAACAACAACAACAAACAACAACAAACAACAATAAGCAACAAGCAACAACAACAACAAGATTTAAGTACTAAAAAGTCATACCTAAGCTTTAAGAGTTGCGGTCGGTCCGGTGGTGTCCCAAAGCGGTCATCCTACTGTTTTCTTCGGTAAAACGCTATGTCCCGGTATGCAAATCAGCCTCCGTGTAAGGGCGTGAAATGTTTGATGTAACAAAAGCGGGAAAAAAATATCGTCAATACCTTATCAGACAACAACAAGCAACAACAACAACAACAACAACAACAAAAAAGAAGCACAACAACAACAACAAAACACAATAACAACAAGTACGACAAAATACAACAACAACAAGCACAACAACGACAAACAACAACAAACACCAACAAGCAACAACAAGCAACAAGCAACAACCACAAGATTTAACTATTAAAAAGTCATACCTAAGCTTCCAGAGTTGGGGTCGGTGCGGTGGAGTCCCATAGCGGTCATCCTATTGTTTTCTTCGGTAAAACGGTATGTCCCGGTATGCAAATCATCCTCCGTGTAAGTGCGCGAAACGTTTGATGTCACAAAAGCGGGGGAAAAAATAGCGTCAATACCTTATCAGACAACAACAAGCAACAACAACAACAACAACATCAACAAAAAATAAGCACATAACAACAAGCAACAACAAGCACAACAACAACACCAACAAAGAACAAGCACAACAACAACAAAACACAACAACAACAAGCACGACAAAATACAAGCACAACAACAACAACAAGCACAATAACAACAACAACAAACAACAACAACAACAACAAACAACAACAAACAACAATACGCAACATGCAACAACAAGATTTAACTATTAAAAAGTCATACCTAAGCTTCAGGAGTTGCGGTCGGTGCGGTGGTGTCCCAAAGCGGTAATCCTATTGGTTTTTTCGGTAAAACGGTATGTCCCGGTATGCAAATCAGCCTATGTGTAAGTGCGCGAAATGTTTGATGTCACAAAAGCGGGAAAAAATTTGCGTCAATACCTTTTCAGACAACAACAAGTAACACAAATAACAACAAAAAAAAAGCACAACAACTACAACAAAACACAACAACAATAAGCACTACAAAATACAACAATAAACAACAACAACAACAACAAGCACAGCAACAATAACAACAAACAACAAACAACAACAAACAACAACAAGCAACAAGCAACAACAACAACAACAAGATTTAACTATTAAAAAGTCATACCTAAGCTTCCGGAGTTGGGGTCTGTGCGGTGGTGTCCCAAAGCGTCATCCTATTATTTTCTCCAGTAAAACGGTATGTCCCGTTATGCAAATCAGCCTCCGTGTAAGTGGGCGAAATGTTTGATGTCACAAAAGCGGGAAAACAATAGCGTCAATACCTTATCAAACAACAATAAGCAACAACAGCAACAACAACAAAAAACAAGCACAACAACGACACACAACAACAAGTACAACAAAATACCACAACAACAAACAACGACAACAAGCAACAAGCACAACAACAACAACAACAACAACAACATCAACAAACAACAACAACATCAACAAACAACAACAACAAACAACAAGCAACAAGCAACAACAATATTTAAGTATTAAAAAGTCATACCTAAGCTTCAGGAGTTGCGGTCGGTGCAGTGGTGTCCCAAAGCAGTCATCCTATTATTTTCTTCGGTAAAACGGTATGTCCCAGTATGCAAATCAGCCTCCGTATAATTGTGCGAAATGTTTGATGTCACATTAGCGGGGAAAAAAATAGCGTCAATACCTTATCAGACAACAACAAGCAACAACAATAACAACAACAACAAAAAACAAGCACAACAACAACAACAAAACACAACAACAACAAGCACGACAAAATACAAAAACAAACAACAACAACAACAACAACAACAACAAGCACAACAACAACAACAACAACAACAAAGAAGAACAACAACAAACAACAATAAACAACAACAAGCAACAAGCAACAACAACAAGAAGATTTAACTATTAAAAAGTTATACCTAAGCTTCAAGAGTTGCGGTCGGTGCGGTGGTTTCCCAAAGCGGTCATCTTATTGTTTTCTTTGGTAAAACCGTATGTCCCGATATGCAAATCAGCCTCCGTGTAAGTGCGCGAAATGTTTGATGTCACAAAAGCGGGAAAAAAAATAGTATCAATATCTTATCAGATAACAACAATCAACAACAACAACAACAACAACATAAAACAAGCACAACAACAACAACAAAACACAACAACAACTAGCACGACAAAATACAACAACAAACAACAACAACAACAACAACAAGCACAACAACAACAACAACAACAACAACAACAAACAACAAAAAATAACAACAAGCAACAACCAACAAGATTTAACTATTAAAAAGTCATACCTAAGCATCAAGAGTTGCGATCGGTGCGCTGGTGTCCCAATGCGGTCATCCTATTCTTTTCTCCAGTAAAACGGTATGTCCCGGTATGCAACTCAGCCTCCGTGTAAGTGCTCGAAATGTTAGATGTCACAAAAGCGGGAAAAAAATAGCGTCAATACCTTATCTGACAACAACAAGCAACAACAATAACAACAAAAAACAAGCACAACAAAAAAAAAACAAAACACAATAACAACATGCACGACAAAATACAACAACAAACAACAACAACAAACACAACAACAACAACAAACAACAACAACAACAAATAACAACAAACAACAACAAGCAACAACAAGCAACAACTATAAGATTTAATTATTAAAAAGTCATACCTAAGCTTCCAGAGTTGGGGTCGGTGCGGTGGTGTCCCAAAGCGGTCATCCTATTGTTTTCTTCGGTAAAACGGTATGTCTCGGTATGCAAATCAGCCTACGTATAAGTGCGCGAAATGTTTTATATCGCAAAAGCGGGAAAAAAATAGCCTTAATACCTTATCAGACAACAACAAGCAACAACAACAACAACAAGCAACAACAACAACAATAACAACAACAAAAAATAAGCACAACAACAATAACAAAACACAACAACAACAAGCACGACAAAATAAGACAACAAACAACAACAACAACAACAACAAGCATAACAACAACAACAACAAACAACAAGCAAATAGCAACAACAACAAGAAGATTTAACTTTTAAAAAGTCATACTGAAGCTTCAGGAGTTGCGGTCGATGTGGTGGTGTCTCAAAGCAGTCATCCTATTGTTTCCTTCGGTAAAACGGTATGGCCCTTTATGCAAATCAGCCTCCGTGTAAGTGAGCGAAATGTTTGATGTTAGAAAAGCGAGAAAAAAAATAGCGTCAATACCTTATCAGATAACAACAAGCAACAACATCAACAACAACAACAAAAAAAAAGCTCAACAACAACAACAAAACAGAACAACAACAAGCACGACAAAATACAACAACAAACAACAACAAGAAGCACAACAACAACAACAAACAACAACAAGCAACAAACAACAACAACAACAAGATTTAAGTACTAAAAAATCATACCTAAGCTTTAGGAGTTGCGGTCGGTGCGGTGGTGTCCCAAAGCAGTCATCCTATTGTTTTTTCGGTAAAACGCTATGTCCCGGTATACAAATCAGCCTCCGTGTAAGGGCTTGAAATGTTTGATGTAACAAAAGCGGGAAAAAAATAGCATCAATACCTTATCAGACAACAACAAGCAACAACAACAACAACAACAACAAAAAACAAGCACAACAACAACAACAAAACACAATAACAACAAGTACGACAAAATACAACAACAAACAACAACAACAACAAGCACAACAATAAAAACAAACAACAACAAACAACAACAAGCAACAAGCAACAACAACAAGATTTAACTATTAAAAAGTCAAACCTAAGCTTCCGGGGTTGGGGTCGGTGCGGTGGTGCCCCATAGCGGTCATCCTATTATTTTCTTCGGTAAAACGATATGTCCCGGTATGCAAATCAGCCTCCGTGTAAGTGCCCGAAATGTTTGATGTCACAAAAGCGGAGAAAAAAATAGCGTCAATACCCTATCAGACAACAACAAGCAACAACAACAACAAAACACAACAACAACAAGCACGACAAAATACAAGCACAACAACAACAACAAGCACAACAACAACAACAACAACAAACAACAACAACAACAATAACAACAAACAACAACAAGCAATAAGCAACAACAAGATTTAACTATTAAAAAGTCATACCTAAGCTTCAGGAGTTGCGATCGGTGCGATGGTGTCCCAAAGCGGTCATCCTATTATTTTCTTCGGTAAAACGGTAAGTCTCGGTATGCAAATCAGCCTCCGTGTAAGTGCGCGAAATGTTTGATGTCACAAAAGCGAGAAAAAAAAGCGTCAATACCTTATCAGACAACAACAAGCAACAAAAATAACAATAAAAAACAAGCACAACAACTACAACAAAACACAACAACAATAAGCACTACAAAATAAAACAATAAACAACAACAACAACAAGCACATCAACAACAACAACAATAAACAACAAACAACAACAAACAACAACAAGCAACAAGCAACAACAACAACAAGATTTAACTATTAAAAAGTCATACCTAAGCTTCCGGAGTTGGGGTCGGTGCGGTGGTGTCCCAAAGTCGTCATCCTATTATTTTCTTCGGTAAAACAGTATGTCCCGTTAAGCAAATCAGCCTCCGTGTAAGTGGGCGAAATGTTTGATGTCACAAAAGCAGGAAAAAAAATAGAGTCAATACCTTATCAGACAACAACAAGCAACAACAACAACAACAACAAACAAGCACAACAACAACACACAACAACAAGTAAAACAAAATACCACAACAACAAACAACGACAACAAGCAACAAGCAACAAGCACAACAACAACAACAACAACATCAACAAACAACAACAACATCAACAAACAACAACAACAAACAACAAGCAACAAGTAACAAGCAACAAGCAACAAGCAACAGCAATATTTAAGTATTAAAAAGTCATACCTAAGCTTCAGTAGTTGAGGTTGGTGCGGTGGTGTCCCAAAGCAGTCATCCTATTGTTTTCTTCGGTAAAACGGTATGTCCCAGTATGCCAATCAGCCTACGTGTAAGTGCGCGAAATGTTTGATGTCACATTAGCGGGGACAAAAATAGCGTCAATACCTTATCAGACAACAACAAGCAACAACAACAACAACAACAACAAAAAACAAGCACAACAACAACAACAAAACACAACAACAACAACAAGCACGATAAAATACAACAACAAATAATAACAATAACAAGCACAACAACAACAACAATAACAACAACAAACAACAATAAACAACAACAACCAACAAACAACAACAACAACAACAAGATTTAACCATTAAAAAGTCATACCTAAGCTTCAAGAGTTGCGGTCGGTGCGGTGGTGTCCCAAAGCGGTCATCTTATTGTTTTCTTCGGTAAAACGGTATGTCCCGGTATGCAAATCAGCCTCCGTGTAAGTGCGCGAAATGTTTGATGTCACAAAAGCGGATATAAAATATAGCGTCAATATCTTATTAGACAACAACAATCAACAACAACAACAACAACAAAAAACAAGCACAACAACAACAAAACACAACAACAACTAGCACGACAAAATACTATAATAAACAACAACAACAACAAGCACAACAACAACAAGAAACAACAACACCAACAAACAACAACAACCAACAACAAGATTTAACTGTTAAAAAGTCATACCTAAGCATCAAGAGTTGCGATCGGTGCGGTGGTGTCCCGAAGCGGTCATCCTATTCTTTTCTCCAGTAAAACGGTATGTCCCGGTATGCAAATCAGCCTCCGTGTAAGTGCGCAAAATGTTTGATGTCACAAAAGCGGGAAAAAAATAGCGTCAATACCTTATCTGACAACAACAAGCAACAATAATAACAACAAAAAACAAGCACAACAAAAAAAATCAAAACACAACAAGAACATGCACGACAAAATACAACAACAAACAACTACAACAACAAACACAACAACAACAACAAACAACAACAACAACAAATAATAACAAACAACAACAAGCAACAACAAGCAACAACAACAATAAGATTTAATAATTAAAAAGTCATACCTAAGCTTCCAGAGTTGGGGTCGGTGCGGTGGTGTCCCAAAGCGGTCTTCCTATTGTTTTCTTCGGTAAAACGGTATGTCTCGGTATGCAAATCAGTCTCCGTGTAAGTGCGCAAAATGTTTGATATCACAAAAGCGGGAAAAAATAGCGTCAATACCTTATCAAACAACAACAAGCAACAACAACAACAACAACGACAACAAGCAACAACAACAACAACAACAACAATAACAACAACAAAAAATAAGCACAACAACAACAAGCACGACAAAATACAACAGCAAACAACAACAACAACAACAACAAGCATAACAACAACAACAACAAACAACAAGCAAATAGCAACAACAACAAGAAGATTTAACTATTAAAAAGGCATACCTAAACTTCAGGAGTTGCGGTCGGTGTGGTGGTGTCCCAAAGCAGTCATCCTATTGTTTTATTTCAGGAAAACGGTATGTCCCTTTAAGCAAATCAGCCTCCGTGTAACTGCGCGAAATGTTTGATGTCAGAAAAGCGAGAAAAAAAATAGCGTCAATACCTTATTAGATAACAACAAGCAACAACATCAACAACAACAACAAAAAATAAGCTCAACAACAACAACAGAACTGAACAACAAGCACGACAAAATACAACAACAAACAACAACAACAACAACAAGCACAACAACAACAACAAACAACAACAAACAACAACAAGCAACAAGCAACAATAACAACAACAAGATTTAAGTACTAAAAAGTCATACCTAAGCTTTAGGAGTTGCGGTCGGTGCGGTGGTGTCCCAAAGCGGTCATCCTATTGTTTTCTTCGGTAAAACGTTATGTCCCGGTATGCAAATCAGCCTCCGTGTAAGGGCGCGAAATGTTTGATGTAACAAAAGTGGGAAAAAATAGCATCAATACCTTATCAGACAACAACAAGCAACAACAATAACAAAAAACAAGCACAACAACAACAACAAAACACAACAACAACAAGTACGGCAAAATACAACAATAAACAACAACAACAAGCACAACAACAACAACAAACAACAACAAACAACAACAAGCAACAAGCAACAACAACAAGATTTAACTATTAAAAATTCATACCTAAGCTTCTGGAGTTGGGGCGGTGCGGTGGTGTCCCATAGCGGTCATCCTATTATTTTCATCGGTAAAACGGTATGTCCCGGTATGCAAATCAGCCTCCGTGTAAGTGCGCAAAATGTTTGATGTCAGAAAAGCGGGGAAAAAATAGCGTCAATACCTTATCAGACAACAACAAGCAACAACGACAACAACAACAAAAAACAAGCGCAATAACAACAAAACACCACAACAACAAGCACGACAAAATACAACAACAAACAACAACAACAAGCACAACAACAAACAACAACAAACAACAACAAGCAACAAGTAACAACAAGATTTAACTATTAAAAAGTCATACCTAAGCTTCAGGAGTTACGGTCGGTGCGGTGGTGTCCCAAAGCGGTCATCCTATTGTTTTCTTCGGTAAAACGGTATGTCCCGGTATGCAAATCAGCCTCCATGTAAGTGCATGAAATGTTTGATGTCACAAAAGCGGGAAAAAAAAATAGCGTCAATACCTTATCAGACAACAACAAGCAACAACAATAACAACAAAAAACAAGCACAACAAAACACAACAACAATAAGCACTACAAAATACAACAATAAACAACAACAACAACAAGCACAACAGCAACAAGAACAAACAACAACAAACAACAACAAGCCACAAGCAACAACAACAACAAGATTTAACTATTAAAAAGTCATACGTAAGCTTCCGGAGTTGGGGTCGGTGCGGTGGTGTCCTAAAGCGGTCATCCTATTGTTTTCTTCGATAAAACGATCTGTCTCGGTATGCAAATCAGCCTCCGTGTAAGTGCGCAAAATGTTTGATCTCACAAAAGCGGGAAAAAATAGCGTCAAGACCTTATCAGACAACAACAAGCAACAACAACAACAACAAAAAACAAGCACAATAACAACACACAACAACAAGTACAACAAAATACCACAACAACAAACAACGACAACAAGCAACAAGCAACAAGCACAACAACAACAACAACATCAACAAACAACAACATCAACAAACAACAACAACAAACAACAAGCAACAAGCAATAAGCAACAACAATATTTAAGTATTAAAAAGTCATACCTAAGCTTCAGGAGTTGCGGTCGGTGCGGTGGTGTCCCAAAGCAGTCATCCTATTGTTTTCTTCGGTAAAACGGTATGTCCCAGTATGCAAATCAGCCTCCGTGTAAGTTCGCGAAATGTTTGATGTCACACTAGCGGGGAAAAAATAGTGTCAATACCTTATCAGACAACAATAAGAAACAACAACAACAACAACAAAAAACAAGCACAACAACAACAACAAAACACAACAACAACAAGCACGACAAAATACAACAACAAACAACAACAACAACAAGCACAACAACAACATCAACAAACAACAACAACAACAAACAACAACAAACAACAACAAGCAACAACCAACAACAAGATTTACCAATTAAAAAGTCATACCTAAGCATCAGGAGTTGCGATCGATGCGGTGGTGTCCCAAGGCGGTCATCCTATTGTTTTCTCCAGTAAACGGTATGTCCCGGTATGCAAATCAGCCTCCGTGTAAGTGCGTGAAATGTCTGATGTCACACAAGCGGGAAAAAATAGCGTCAATACCTTATCTGACAACAACAAGCAACAACAATAACAACAAAAAACAAGCACAACAAAAAAAACAAAACACAACAACATGCACGACAAAATACAACAACAAACAACAACAACAACAACAAACACAACAACAACAACAACAACAAACAACAACAACAACAACAAATAACAACAAACAACAACAAGCAACAACAACAACAACTAGATTTAATTATTAAAAAGTCATACCTAAGCTTCCGGAGTTGGGGTCGGTGCGGTGGTGTCCCAAAGCGGTCATTCTATTATTTTCTTCGGTAAAACGGTATATCTCGGTATGCAAATCAGCCTCAATGTAAGTGCGCGAAATGTTTGTTATCACAAAAAAGGAAAAAAAATAGCGTCAATACCTTATCAGACAACAACAAGCAACAACTACAACAACAAGCAACAACAACAACAACAACAACAACAATAACAAAAAAAAGCACAACAACAACAACAAAACACAACAACAACAAGCACGATAAAATACAACAACAACAAACAACAAGCAAATAGCAACAACAACAAGAAGATTTAACTATAAAAAAGTCATACCTAAGCTTCAGGAGTTGCGGTTGGTGTGGTGGTGTCCCAAAGCAGTCATCCTATTTTGTTCTTCGGTAAAACGGTATGTCCCTTAATGCAAATCAGCCTCCGTGTAAGTGCGCGAAATGTTTGATGTCAGAAAAGCGAGAAAAAAAATAGCGTCAATACCTTATCAGATAACAACAAGCAACAACATCAACAACAACAACAAAAAACAAGCTCAACAACAACAAAACAGAACAATAACAAGCACGACAAAATAAAATAACAAACAACAACAACAACAACAACAAGCACAAAAACAACAAACAACAACAAACAACAACAAGCAACAAGCAACAACAACAACAAGATTTAAGTACTAAAAAGTCATACCTAAGATTTAGGAGTTGCGGTCGGTGCGGTGGTGTCCCAAAGCGGTCATTTTATTGTTTTCTTCGATAAAACGCTATATCCCGGAATGCAAATCAGCCTCCGTGTAAGGGCGCGAAATGTTTGATGTAACAAAAATGGGAAAAATAATAGCGTCAATACCTTATCAAACAACAACAAGCAACAACAAAAACAACAACAACAACAACAACAAAAAACAAGCACAATAACAACAACAAAACACAACAACAACAAGTACGACAAAATACAACAACAAAGAACAACAACAAGCACAACAACAACAACAACAACAAACAACAATAAACAACAACAAGCAACAACAACAAGATTTAACTATTAAAAAGTCATACCTAAGCATCCAGAGTTGGGGTCGGTGCGGTGGTGTCCCATAGCGGTCATCCTATTGTTTTCTTCGGTAAAACGGTATGTCCTGGTATGCAAATCAGCCTCCGCGTAAGTGCGCGAAATGTTTGATGTCACAAAAGCGGGTAAAAAATAGCGTCAATACCTTATCAGACAACAACAAGCAACAACAACAACAATAACAACAAAAAACAAGCAAAACAACAACAAAACACAACAACAACAAACACGACAAAATACAACAACTAACAACAACAACAACAAGCACAACAACAACAACAAACAACAACAAACAACAAGCAAGCAATAAGCAACAACAAGATTTAACTATTAAAAAGTCATACCTAAGCTTCAGGAGTTGCGGTCGGTGCGGTGGTGTCCCAAAGCGGTCATCCTATTATTTTCTTCGGTAAAACGCTATGTCCAGTTATGCAAATCAGCCTCCGTGTAAGTGGGCGAAATGTTTGTTGTCAGATTAGCGGGAAAAAAATAGCGTCAATACCTTAGCAGACAACAACAAGCAACAACAACAACAACAAAAAACAAGCACAACAACAACAACAAAACACAACAACAACAAGCACGACAAAATACAACAACAAACAACAACAGGCACAACAACAACAACAACAACAACAAACCACAATAAACAACAACAAGAAATAAGCAACAACAACAACAAGATTTAACTATTAAATAGTCATACCTAAGCTTCAAGAGTCGCAGTCGGTGCGGTGATGTCCCAAAGCGGTCACCTTATTATTTTCTTCGGTAAAACGGTATGTCCCATCAACAGCAAATCATATATTTATCACAAATCATATGAATGCACATCACAAGTTTAGCATCATAGCATAAACACACATCCCCAACTGGGCACACAATCATGTATATAACCACATATCCCCAACTGGGCACACAATCATCACACATCCCCATAAGGGCACACAACCATGAATACAAACACACATGCATTCAATCACATATAATATCATTAGAAAGTGCCCTTACCTGAGCAAGCTTCCAACCCAAACAACTTACGCTACGGAAGATCGATTTGTCTCTCACGATGAAATCTCGTACACGATTCACACTTTCAACCTTATAAAATACACAAAGGACTTAAGTTAAAACCAACTCAGATACATCTACAATAAGGCTGGGTCTTGATAGCTAACCTAAACAATTAGGGCTTTAGGTTTTCACTCCCCGATTACTAACCTAATCGCTCTATAGAAAAACCCACACAACTTAAATTCATTTATTTTGAACAACAATTTGAATTCCAAAAATCTAGGATTCACGCCATTAGGCCACCCACAGTACATCATACAACAGCTCACTGGCTCCACATTATATAACAAAAGCACAACACACAGTAAAACACCGACCGCACACACTTTACATGATAAAACCCAACACTTTTTCAAAACCACAAAAACTAAAATCATCTCTTGCCCTCCAAACCATTTTTAATAGAAAAAACATCCCGTTAGGTTTCCAGCGCTTCGAACGGGGATCAAAACCGACTTACGGATCAAAAGATATGAATTTTCGAAGTTTTCGCCGAAAACCCCCCTTTTGCCTTGAAAACCTACGGGTTTTGGCCTTTCCACCCGAAAATCCGACCGATTCAATTATTTTCTTCGAAATAACCACATACTCGTACTCACCTAACATATAGCAGTGAATTAGAACCATTAAACACGATTTCTACGACGTCCGTTTTCGATTCAATTCTTAAAACCCTCATTTCTCAAAAATGTCCAAAGTTACGAAATCACCCGAATTCAATCTTACAAGTTTCAATAATCACGGCCTAACATTCCTCGACTAAACTACGCAATTTATTTTGAATTTCATCCGTGAAAACATTGATTTCTATCGATTTTACCAATTTTGCTCAAATATGTAAAACCTAACATTTTCTAACCAAAACCAACCAAACAAACACCTACATATACATATACTATCGTAGGATAATCGAGTTTAGTAAACTTACCCGATTTTAATCGGAGATCCGGCTCCGATTCGGACGATTTCCCATTTTTTTCTTCTTTTTCCTCTCACTTTCTCTTCTCACTTTCTTAACCCATTTTTCTTATTTTCTCTCTTTCTCTCTCTTCTTTCTATATATATAATCTAAACTTTTCACTTAATCCCCATCATATCCTTTTCTAAAATATCTAATCCGCAAGATTACCGTTTTACCCTTTCGCCTAAATATCTCCTAAACGCTCTCAAAACGCGATCAAACGAAAACATCGATGAAAAAAGATATATTATAAAATAAAAGTCAAGAATAAAATTATAATATACCCGCCAAAAATATCTGATGGATATAATAATAATATCTCAACAAAATATCTAATGGATTTAATAATAATATCTCAACAAAAAAATATCTAAATGATCTTATCTTAAAAACATATAATAATAGTATAACCCAAAAATATATAGATATTTAATATCTCACACTTAAAAAATGTTCTGACTCAGACGAGTCGTAACTCGCTCACGAACAACTTTTTATGAAAACCGAAAAATTTCACCGTCGCATTTTAATTAAAACCACCCAAAATTTTCGAATAAATTTTATTCCGAATAAATTTTTGTTCCTTAACTCAGAAAGATATATTGAGATTAAATTCTCAATATCGGCGATATATAAAACTCCCATTTAAATTGTGACGACAATTGGAGTCCGTGAAAATTTAAACGACGGGTATAATTTGCCCGTTTTCCCAAAAATCGGCAGAAACACATTTTTGAAATTTCGAAAACATAGAAACATTCGGAATCCAATATAACTACCGTGCCAATAGAAAAAGTCTGGTTGAATTAAAAAGAAACCACGTGGATCAATCCAGACCACAACCGAACACCCTAGAAATATCGGGTATAATCTGCTCGCTACTCCAAATTTAGTAGAAAAACATATTAAAATGATAAAACATCATAATATCATACGGACTAAAATATACGGGTCTTACAACAAGCACAACAACAACAAGCACGACAAAACACAACAACAAAAAACAACAATAACAAGCATAACAACAACAACAATAACAAACAACATGCAAATAACAACAACAACAATAAGATTTAACTATTAAAAAGTCATACCTAAGATTCAGGAATTGCGGTCCGTGTGGTGGTGTCCCAAAGCAGTCATCCTATTGTTTTCTTCGGTAAAACGGTATGTCCCTTTATGCAAATCAGCCTCCGTGTAAGTGCGCGAAATGTTTGATGTCAGAAAAGCGAGAAAAAAAATAGTGTCAATACCTTATCAGATAACAACAAGCAACAACATCAACAACAGCAACAATAAAAAACAAGCTCAACAACAACAACAAAACAGAACAACAACAAGCACGACAAAATACAATAACAAACAACAACAACAAGCACAACAACAACAACAAACAACAACAAGCAACAAGCAACAACAACAAGCAACAAGCAACAACAACAACAAGATTTAAGTACTAAAAATTCATAACTAAGCTTTAGGAGTTGCGGTCGGTGCGGTCGGTGCGGTGGTGCCCCAAAGCGGTCATCTTATTTTTTTCTTCGGTAAAACGTTATGACCCGGTATGCAAATCAGCCTCCGTGTAAGGGCGCGAAATGTTTGATATAACAAAAGCAGGAAAAAAGGTAGCGTCAATACCTTATCAGACACCAACAAGCAACAACAACAACAACAAAAAACAAGCACAACAACAACAACAAAACACAACAACAACAAGCACAACAAAATACAACAACAAAAATTACAACAACAACAAACAACAAACAACAACAAGCAACAAGTAACAACAACAAGATTTAACTATTAAAAAGTCATACCTAAGTTTCCGGAGTTGGGGTTGGTACGGTGGTGTCCCATAGCGGTCATCCTATTGTTTTCTTCGGTAAAACGGTATATCCCGGTATGCAAATCAGCCTCCGTGTAAGTGCGTGAAATGTTTGATGTCACAAAAGCAGGTGAAAAAAGCGTCAATACTTTATCAGACAACAACAAGCAACAACAACAACAACAACAAAAAACAAGCACAACAATAACAAAACACAACAACAGTACAACATAAACAACAACAACACGCACAACAACAACAACAAACAACAACAAACAAAATAAACAACAATAAGCAACAAGCAACAACAAGATTTAACTATTAAAAAGTCATACCTAAGCTTCAGGAGTTGCGGTCGGTACGGTGGTGTCCCAAAGCGGTCATCCTATTGTTTTCTTTGGTAAAACGGTATGTCCCGGTATGCAAATCAGCCTCCGTGTAAGTGCGCGAAATGTTTGATGTCACAAAACGGGAAAAAAATAGCGTCAATACTTTATCAAACAACAACAAGCAACAACAATAACAACAAAAAACAAGTACAACAACTACAACAAAACACAACAACAATAAGCACTACAAAATACAACAATAAACAACAACAACAACAACAACAACAAGCACAGCAACAACAACAACAACAACAAACAAACAACAACAAACAACAACAAGCAAAAAGCAACAACAACAACAAGATTTAACTATTAAAAAGTCATACCTAAGCTTCCGGAGTTGGGGACGGTGCGGTGGTGTCCCAAAGCGGGCATCCTATTGTTTTCTTTGGTAAAACGGTATGTCCCATTATGCAAATCAGCCTCCGTGTAAGTGGGCGAAATGTTTGATGTCACAAAAGCGGGAAAAAAAATAGCGTCAATACCTTATCTACCAACAACAAGCAACAACAACAACAACAAAACAAGCACAACAACAATAACAAAACACAACAGCAACCAGCACGACAAAATACCACAACAAACAACAACAACAACAACAACAACAAGCACAACAACAACAACAACAAACAACCACAACAACAAACAACAACAAACAACAAGCAACAAGCAACAACAACAAGATTTAACTATTAAAAAGTCATACCTAAGCTTCAGGAGTTGCGGTCGGTGTGATGGTGTCCCAAAGCGGTAGTTCTATTGTTTTCTTCGGTAAAACGGTATGTCCCGGTATGTAAATCAGCCTCCGTGTAAGTGCGCGAAATGTTTGATGTTACAAAAGCGGGAAGAAAAATAGCGTCAATACCTTATCAGACAACAACAAGCAACAACATCAACAACAACAACAAAAAACAAGCACGACAATAACAACAAAACACAACAACAACAAGCACGGCAAAATACAACAACAAACAACAACATTAACAAACAACAACAACAACAACAAACAACAACAAGCAACAAGAAACAACAACAAGATTTAACTATTAAAAAGTCATACCTAAACTTCAGGAGTTACGGTCGGTGCGGTGGTGTCCCAAAGCGGTCATCCTATTATTTTCTTTGGTAAAACTGTATGTCCAGTATGCAAATCAGCCTCCATGTAAGTGCGTGAAATGTTTGATGTCACAAAAGCGGGAAAAAAATAGCGTCAATACCTTATCAGACAACAACAAGCAACAACAACAACAAAAAACAAGCACAACAACAACAAAACACAAAAACAACAACAAGCACAACAAAATACAACAACAAACAAGACAACAAGCAACAAGCAACAAGCACAACTACAACAACAACAACATCAACAAACAACAATAACATCAACAAACAACAACAACAACAAGCAACAAGCAACAAGCAACAACAATATTTAAGTATTAAAAAGTCATTCCTAAGCTTCAGGAGTTGCGGTCGGTGCGGTGGTGTCCCTAAGCGGTCATCCTATTGTTTTCTTCGGTAAAATGGTATGTCCCCGTATGCAAATCAGCCTCCGTGTAAGTACACTAAATGTTTGATGTCAAAGAAGCGGTAAAAAAATAGCATCAATATCTTATCAAACAACAAGCAACAAGCAAAACAACAACAAGCACAACAACACCATCAACAACAAACAACAACAACAAAAAACACGCACAACAACAACAACACACAACACCAACAAGCACAACCAAATACAACAACAAACAACGACAACAAGCAACAAGCAACAATCACAACAACACCAACAACAACATCAACAAACAACAACAGCAAACAACAACAATAAGCAACAAGCAACAAGCAACAACAAGATTTAAGTATTAAAAAGTCATACCTAAGCTTCAAGAGTTGCGGTCGGTGCAGTGGTGTCCCAAAGCGGTCATCCTGTTGTTTTCTTCGATAAAACGGTATGTCTGGGTATGCAAATCGGCCCCCGTGTAAGTGCGTGAAATGGTTGATATCACAAAAGAGGAAATAAAAAATTGTGTCAATCCTTATCAAACAACAAGCAGCAACAACAATAACAACAACAACAATAAAAAACAAGCACAACAACAACAACAAAACACAACAACAACAAGCACGACAAAACACAACAACAAACAACAACAACAACAACAAGCATAACAACAACAACAACAACAAACAACATGCAAATAGCAACAACAACAATAAGATTTAACTATTAAAAAGTCATACCTAAGATTCAGGAGTTGCGGTCGGTGTGGTGGTGTCCCAAAGCAGTCATCCTATTGTTTTCTTCGGTAAAACGGTATGTCCCTTTATGCAAATCAGCCTCCGTGTAAGTGCGCGAAATGTTTGATGTCAGAAAAGCGAGAAAAAAATAGTGTCAATACCTTATCAGATAACAACAAGCAACAACATCAACAACAGCAACAACAAAAAACAAGCTCAACAACAACAACAAAACAGAACAACAACAAGCACGACAAAATACAATAACAAGCAACAACAACAACAAGCACAACAACAACAACAAACAACAACAAGCAACAAGCAACAACAACAACAAGATTTAAGTACTAAAAAGTCATAACTAAGCTTTAGGAGTTGCGGTCAGTGCGGTGGTGTCCCAAAGCGGTCATCTTATTGTTTTCTTCGGTAACACGTTATGTCCCGGTATGCAAACCAGCCTCCGTGCAAGGGCGCGAAATGTTTGATATAACAAAAGCAGGAAAAAAGGTAGCGTCAATACCTTATCAGACACCAACAAGGAACAACAACAACAACAAAAAACAAGCACAACAACAACAAGCACGAAAAAATACAACAACAAAAATCACAACAACAACAAACAACAAACAACAAACAACAACAAGCAACAAGTAACAACAACAAGATTTAACTATTAAAAAGTCATACCTAAGTTTCCGGAGTTGGGGTCGGTACGGTGGTGTCCCATAGCGGTCATCCTATTGTTTTCTTCGGTAAAACGGTATATCCCGGTATGCATATCAGCCTCCGTGTAAGTGCGTGAAATGTTTGATGTCACAAAAGCAGGGGAAAAAAGCGTCAATACTTTATCAGACAACAACAAGCAACAACAACAACAACAACAACAAAAAATAAGCACAACAATAACAAAACACAACAACAGTACAACATAAACATCAACAACAAGCACAACAACAACAACAACAAACAACAACAACAAACAACAACAAACAACAATAAACAACAATAAGCAACAAGCAACAACGAGATTTAACTATTAAAAAGTCATACCTAAGCTTCAGGAGTTGCGGTCAGTGCGGTGGTGTCCCTAAGCGGTCATCCTATTGTTTTCTTCGGTAAAATGGTATGTCCCCGTATGCAAATCAGCCTTCGTGTAAGTACACTAAATGTTTGATGCCAAAGAAGCGGTAAAAAAATAGCATCAATATCTTATCAGACAAGCACAACAACAACAAGCAACAAGCAAAACAACAACAAGCACAACAACACCATCAACAACAAACAACAACAACAAAAAACACGCACAACAACAACAACACGCAACACCAACAAGCACAACCAAATACAACAACAAACAACGACAACAAGCAACAAGCAACAATCACAACAACACCAACAACAACATCAACAAACAACAACAGCAAACAACAACAATAAGCAACAAGCAACAAGCAACAACAAGATTTAAGTATTAAAAAGTCATACCTAAGCTTCAAGAGTTGCGGTCGGTGCAGTGGTGTCCCAAAGCGGTCATCCTGTTGTTTTCTTCGGTAAAACGGTATGTCTGGGTGTGCAAATCGGCCTCCGTGTAAGTGCGCGAAATGGTTGATATCACAAAAGAGGAAATAAAAAATTGTGTCAATCCTTATCAAACAACAAGCAGCAACAACAATAACAACAACAACAACAACAAAAAACAAGCACAACAACAACAAAAAAACACAACAACAAGCACGACAAGACACAACAACAAACAACAACAACAACAAGCATAACAACAACAACAACAAACAACATGCAAATAGCAACAACAACAATAAGATTTAACTATTAAAAAGTCATACCTAAGATTCAGGAGATGCGGTCGGTGTGGTGGTGTCCCAAAGCAGTCATCCTATTGTTTTCTTCGGTAAAACGGTATGTCCCTTTATGCAAATCAGCCTCCGTGTAAGTCCGCGAAATGTTTGATGTCAGAAAAGCGAGAAAAAAATAGTGTCAATACCTTATCAGATAACAACAAGCAACAACATCAACAACAGCAACAACAAAAAACAAGCTCAACAACAACAACAAAACAGAACAACAACAAGCACGACAAAGTACAATAACAAACAACAACAACAACAAGCACAACAACAACAACAAACAACAACAAGCAACAAGCAACAACAACAACAAGATTTAAGTACTAAAAAGTTATAACTAAGCTTTAGGAGTTGCGGTCAGTGCGGTGGTGTCCCAAAGCGGTCATCTTATTGTTTTCTTCGGTAACACGTTATGTCCCGGTATGCAAATCACCCTCCGTGTAAGGGCGCGAAATGTTTGATATAACAAAAGCAGGAAAAAAGGTAGCGTCAATACCTTATCAGACACCAACAAGCAACAACAACAACAACAACAACAACAACAACAAAAAACAAGCACAACAACAACAACAATAACAAACAACATGCAAATAACAACAACAACAATAAGATTTAACTATTAAAAAGTCATACCTAAGATTCAGGAGTTGCGGTCGGTGTGGTGGTGTCCCAAAGCAGTCATCCTATTATTTTCTTCGGTAAAATGGTATGTCCCTTTATGCATATCAGCCTCCGTGTAAGTGCGCGAAATGTTTGATGTCAGAAAAGCGAGAAAAAAAATAGTGTCAATACCTTATCAGATAACAACAAGCAACAACATCAACAACAGCAACAACAAAAAATAAGCTCAACAACAACAACAAAACAGAACAACAACAAGCACGACAAAATACAATAACAAACAACAACAACAACAAGCACAACAACAACGACAAACAACAACAAACAACAACAAGCAACAAGCAACAACAACAACAAGATTTAAGTACTAAAAAGTCATAACTAAACTTTAGGATTTGCGGTCGGTGCGGTGGTGTCCCAAAGCGGTCATCTTATTGTTTTCTTCGGTAAAACGTTATGTCCCGATATGCAAATCAGCCTCCGTGTAAGGGCGCGAAATGTTTGATATAACAAACGCAGGAAAAAAGGTAGCGTCAATACCTTATCAGACACCAACAAGCAACAACAACAACAACAACAACAACAACAAAAAACAAGCACAACAACAATAACAAAACACAACAACAACAAGCACGACAAAATACAACAACAAAAATCACAACAACAACAAACCACAAACAACAAACAACAACAAACAACAACAAGCGACAAGTAACAACAACAAGATTTAACTATTAAAAAGTCATACCTAAGCTTCCGGAGTTGGGGTCGGTGCGGTGGTGTCCCATAGCGGTCATCCTATTGTTTTTTTCGGTAAAACGGTATGTCCCGGTATGCAAATCAGCCTCCGTGTAAGTGCGTGAAATATTTGATGTCACAAAAGCGGGGGAAAAAAGCGTCAATACTTTATCAGACAACAACAAGCAACAACAACAACAACAACAACAAAAAATAAGCACAACAATAACAAAACACAACAACAGTACAACATAAACAACAACAACAAGCACAACAACAACAACAACAAACAACAACAACAAACAACAATAAACAACAACAAACAACAATAAGCAACAAGCAACAACAAGATTTAACTATTAAAAAGTCATACCTAAGCTTCAGGAGTTGCGGTCGGTGCGGTGGTGTCCCAAACCGGTCATCCTATTGTTTTCTTCGGCAAAACGGTATGTCCCGGTATGCAAATCAGCCTCCGTGTAAGTGCGCGAAATGTTTGATGTCACAAAACGGGAAAAAAATAGCGTCAATACTTTATCAAACAACAACAAGCAACAACAATAACAACAAAAAACAAGCACAACAACTACAACAAAACACAACAACAATAAGCACTAAAAAATACAACAATAAACAACAACAACAACAACAAGCACAGCAACAACAACAACAACAACTAAAAACAAACAACAACAAACAACAACAAGCAAAAAGCAACAACAACAACAAGATTTAACTATTAAAAAGTCATACCTAAGCTTCCGGAGTTGGGGACGGTGCGGTGGTGTCCCAAAGCGGTCATCCTATTGTTTTCTTTGGTAAAACGGTATGTCCCATTATGCAAATCAGCCTCCGTGTAAGTGGGCGAAATGTTTGATGTCACAAAAGCGGGAAAAAAATAGCGTCAATACCTTATCTACCAACAACAAGCAACAACAACAACAACAACAAAACAAGCACAACAACAATAACAAAACACAACAGCAACCAGCACGACAAAATACCACAACAAACAACAACAACAACAACAAGCACAACAACAACAACAACAACAAACAACAACAACAAAAAACAACAACAAACAACAAGAAACAAGCAACAACAACAACAACAAGATTTAACTATTAAAAAGTCATATCTAAGCTTCAGGAGTTGCGGTCGGTGCGATGGTGTCCCAAAGCGGTAGTTCTATTATTTTCTTCGGTAAAACGGTATGTCCCGGTATGTAAATCAGCCTCCGTGTAAGTGCGCGAAATGTTTGATGTTACAAAAGCGGGAAAAAAATAGCGTCAATACCTTATCAGACAACAATAAGCAACAACATCAACAACAACAACAAAAAACAAGCACGACAATAACAACAAAACACAACAACAACAAGCACGGAAAAATACAACAACAAACAACAACAATAACAAACAACAAACAACAACAAACAACAACAAGCAACAAGAAACAACAACAACAAGATTTAACTATTAAAAAGTCATACCTAAACTTCAGGAGTTACGGTCGGTGCGGTGTTATCCCAAAGCGGTCAGCCTATTATTTTCTTTGGTAAAACTGTATGTCCAGTATGCAAATCAGCCTCCATGTAAGTGCGTGAAATGTTTGATGTCACAAAAGCCGGAAAAAAATAGCGTCAATACCTTATCAGACAACAACAAGCAACACAAACAACAAAAAACAAGCATAACAACAACAAAACACAACAACAACAAGCACAACAAAATACAACAACAAACAAGACAACAAGCAACAAGCAACAAGCACAAATACAACAACAACAACATCAACAAACAACAATAACATCAACAAACAACAACAACAATAAGCAACAAGCAACAAGCAACAACAACATTTAAGTATTAAAAAGTCATACCTAAGCTTCAGGAGTTACGGTCGGTGCGGTGGTGTCCCTAAGCAGTCATCCTATTGTTTTCTTTGGTAAAATGGTATGTCCCCGTATGCAAATCAGCCTCCGTGTAAGTACACTAAATGTTTGATGTCAAAGAAGCGTTAAAAAAATAGCATCAATATCTTATCAGACAACAACAAACAACAACAAGCAACAAGCAAAACAACAACAAGCACAACAACACCATCAACAACAAACAACAACAACAAAAAACACGCACAACAACAACAACACACAACACCAACAAGCACAACAAAATACAACAACAAACAACGACAACGAGCAACAAGCAACAATCACAACAACACCAACAACAACCTCAACAAACAACAACAGTAAACAACAACAACAATAAGCAACAAGCAACAAGCAACAACAAGATTTAAGTATTAAAAAGTCATACCTAAGCTTCAGGAGTTGCTGTCGGTGCAGTGGTGTCCCAAAGCGGTCATCCTGTTGTTTTCTTCGGTAAAACGGTATGTCTGGGTATGCAAATCGGCCTCCGTGTAAGTGCGCGAAATGTTTGATATCACAAAAGAGGAAATAAAAAATAGCGTCAATCCTTATCAAACAACAAGCAGCAACAACAATAACAACAACAACAACAACAAAAAACAAGCACAACAACAACAACAAAACACAACAACAACAAGCACGACAAAACACAACAACAACAACAACAAGCATAACAAGAACAACAAGAACAAACAACATGCAAATAGCAACAACAACAATAAGATTTAACTATTAAAAAGTCATACCTAAGATTCAGGAGTTGCGGTCGGTGTGGTGGTGTCCCAAAGCAGTCATCCTATTGTTTTCTTCGGTAAAACGGTATGTCCCTTTATGCAAATCAGCCTCCGTGTAAGTGCGTGAAATGTTTGATGTCAGAAAAGCGAGAAAAAAATAGTGTCAATACCTTATCAGATAACAACAAACAACAACATCAACAACAGCAACAACAAAAAACAAGCTCAACAACAACAACAAAACACAACAACAACAAGCAACAAGCAACAACAACAACAAGCACAACAACAACAACAAACAACAACAAGCAACAAGCAACAACAACAACAAGATTTAAGTACTAAAAAGTCATAACTAAGCTTTAGGAGTTGCGGTCAGTGCGGTGGTGTCCCAAAGCGGTCATCTTATTGTTTTCTTCGGTAACACGTTATGTCCCGGTATGCAAATCAGCCTCCGTGTAAGGGCGCGAAATGTTTGATATAATAAAAGCAGGAAAAAAGATAGCGTCAATACCTTATCAGACACCAACAAGCAACAACAACAACAACAACAAAAAAAACAAGCACAACAACAACAACAAAACACAACAACAACAAGCACGACAAAATACAACATCAAACAACAACAAAAATCACAACAACAACAACAACAACAAACAACAATAAGCAACAAGTAACAACAACAAGATTTAACTATTAAAAAGTCATACCTAAGCTTCCGGAGTTGGGGTCGGTGCGGTGGTGTCCCATAGCGATCATCTTATTGTTTTCTTCGGTAAAACGGTATGTCCCGGTATGCAAATCAGCCTCCGTGTAAGTGCGCGAAATGTTTGATGTCACAAAAGCAGGGGAAAAAAAGTATCAGTACCTTATCAGACAACAACAAGCAACAACAACAACAACAACAAAAAACAAGCACAACAATAACAAAACACAACAACAGTACAACAAGCACAACAACAACAACAAGCACAACAACAACAACAAACAACAACAACAACAAACAACAAACAACAACAAACAACAATAAGCAACAAGCAACAACAAGATTTAACTATTAAAAAGTCATACCTAAGCTTCAGGAGTTGCGGTCGGTGCAGTGGTGTCCCAAAGCGGTCATCCTGTTGCTTTCTTCGGTAAAACGGTATGTCTGGGTATGCAAATCGGCCTCCGTGTAAGTGCGCAAAATGTTTGATATCACAAAAGAGGAAATAAAAAATAGCGGCAATACCTTATCAGACAACAAGCAGCAACAACAATAACAACAACAACAACAACAAAAAACAAGCACAACAACAACAACAAAACACAACAACAACAAGCACGACAAAATACAACAACAAACAACAACAACAACAAGCACAACAACAACATCAACAAACAACAACAACAACAAACAACAACAAACAACAACAAGCAACAACCAACAACAAGATTTACCAATTAAAAAGTCATACCTAAGCATCAGGAGTTGCGATCGATGCGGTGGTGTCCCAAGGCGGTCATCCTATTGTTTTCTCCAGTAAACGGTATGTCCCGGTATGCAAATCAGCCTCCGTGTAAGTGCGTGAAATGTCTGATGTCACACAAGCGGGAAAAAATAGCGTCAATACCTTATCTGACAACAACAAGCAACAACAATAACAACAAAAAACAAGCACAACAAAAAAAACAAAACACAACAACATGCACGACAAAATACAACAACAAACAACAACAACAACAAACACAACAACAACAACAACAACAAACAACAACAACAACAACAGATAACAACAAACAACAACAAGCAACAACAACAACAACTAGATTTAATTATTAAAAAGTCATACCTAAGCTTCCGGAGTTGGGGTCGGTGCGGTGGTGTCCCAAAGCGGTCATTCTATTATTTTCTTCGGTAAAACGGTATATCTCGGTATGCAAATCAGCCTCAATGTAAGTGCGCGAAATGTTTGTTATCACAAAAAAGGAAAAAAAATAGCGTCAATACCTTATCAGACAACAACAAGCAACAACTACAACAACAAGCAACAACAACAACAACAACAACAACAATAACAAAAAAAAGCACAACAACAACAACAAAACACAACAACAACAAGCACGATAAAATACAACAACAACAAACAACAAGCAAATAGCAACAACAACAAGAATATTTAACTATAAAAAAGTCATACCTAAGCTTCAGGAGTTGCGGTTGGTGTGGTGGTGTCCCAAAGCAGTCATCCTATTTTGTTCTTCGGTAAAACGGTATGTCCCTTAATGCAAATCAGCCTCCGTGTAAGTGCGCGAAATGTTTGATGTCAGAAAAGCGAGAAAAAAAATAGCGTCAATACCTTATCAGATAACAACAAGCAACAACATCAACAACAACAACAAAAAACAAGCTCAACAACAACAAAACAGAACAATAACAAGCACGACAAAATAAAACAACAAACAACAACAACAACAACAACAAGCACAAAAACAACAAACAACAACAAACAACAACAAGCAACAAGCAACAACAACAACAAGATTTAAGTACTAAAAAGTCATACCTAAGATTTAGGAGTTGCGGTCGGTGCGGTGGTGTCCCAAAGCGGTCATTTTATTGTTTTCTTCGATAAAACGCTATATCCCGGAATGCAAATCAGCCTCCGTGTAAGGGCGCGAAATGTTTGATGTAACAAAAATGGGAAAAATAATAGCGTCAATACCTTATCAAACAACAACAAGCAACAACAAAAACAACAACAACAACAACAACAAAAAACAAGCACAATAACAACAACAAAACACAACAACAACAAGTACGACAAAATACAACAACAAAGAACAACAACAAGCACAACAACAACAACAACAACAAACAACAATAAACAACAACAAGCAACAACAACAAGATTTAACTATTAAAAAGTCATACCTAAGCATCCAGAGTTGGGGTCGGTGCGGTGGTGTCCCATAGCGGTCATCCTATTGTTTTCTTCGGTAAAACGGTATGTCCTGGTATGCAAATCAGCCTCCGCGTAAGTGCGCGAAATGTTTGATGTCACAAAAGCGGGTAAAAAATAGCGTCAATACCTTATCAGACAACAACAAGCAACAACAACAACAATAACAACAAAAAACAAGCAAAACAACAACAAAACACAACAACAACAAACACGACAAAATACAACAACTAACAACAACAACAACAAGCACAACAACAACAACAAACAACAACAAACAACAAGCAAGCAATAAGCAACAACAAGATTTAACTATTAAAAAGTCATACCTAAGCTTCAGGAGTTGCGGTCGGTGCGGTGGTGTCCCAAAGCGGTCATCCTATTATTTTCTTCGGTAAAACGCTATGTCCAGTTATGCAAATCAGCCTCCGTGTAAGTGGGCGAAATGTTTGTTGTCAGATTAGCGGGAAAAAAATAGCGTCAATACCTTAGCAGACAACAACAAGCAACAACAACAACAACAAAAAACAAGCACAACAACAACAACAAAACACAACAACAACAAGCACGACAAAATACAACAACAAACAACAACAGGCACAACAACAACAACAACAACAACAAACCACAATAAACAACAACAAGAAATAAGCAACAACAACAACAAGATTTAACTATTAAATAGTCATACCTAAGCTTCAAGAGTCGCAGTCGGTGCGGTGATGTCCCAAAGCGGTCACCTTATTATTTTCTTCGGTAAAACGGTATGTCCCATCAACAGCAAATCATATATTTATCACAAATCATATGAATGCACATCACAAGTTTAGCATCATAGCATAAACACACATCCCCAACTGGGCACACAATCATGTATATAACCACATATCCCCAACTGGGCACACAATCATCACACATCCCCATAAGGGCACACAACCATGAATACAAACACACATGCATTCAATCACATATAATATCATTAGAAAGTGCCCTTACCTGAGCAAGCTTCCAACCCAAACAACTTACGCTACGGAAGATCGATTTGTCTCTCACGATGAAATCTCGTACACGATTCACACTTTCAACCTTATAAAATACACAAAGGACTTAAGTTAAAACCAACTCAGATACATCTACAATAAGGCTGGGTCTTGATAGCTAACCTAAACAATTAGGGCTTTAGGTTTTCACTCCCCGATTACTAACCTAATCGCTCTATAGAAAAACCCACACAACTTAAATTCATTTATTTTGAACAACAATTTGAATTCCAAAAATCTAGGATTCACGCCATTAGGCCACCCACAGTACATCATACAACAGCTCACTGGCTCCACATTATATAACAAAAGCACAACACACAGTAAAACACCGACCGCACACACTTTACATGATAAAACCCAACACTTTTTCAAAACCACAAAAACTAAAATCATCTCTTGCCCTCCAAACCATTTTTAATAGAAAAAACATCCCGTTAGGTTTCCAGCGCTTCGAACGGGGATCAAAACCGACTTACGGATCAAAAGATATGAATTTTCGAAGTTTTCGCCGAAAACCCCCCTTTTGCCTTGAAAACCTACGGGTTTTGGCCTTTCCACCCGAAAATCCGACCGATTCAATTATTTTCTTTGAAATAACCACATACTCGTACTCACCTAACATATAGCAGTGAATTAGAACCATTAAACACGATTTCTACGACGTCCGTTTTCGATTCAATTCTTAAAACCCTCATTTCTCAAAAATGTCCAAAGTTACGAAATCACCCGAATTCAATCTTACAAGTTTCAATAATCACGGCCTAACATTCCTCGACTAAACTACGCAATTTATTTTGAATTTCATCCGTGAAAACATTGATTTCTATCGATTTTACCAATTTTGCTCAAATATGTAAAACCTAACATTTTCTAACCAAAACCAACCAAACAAACACCTACATATACATATACTATCGTAGGATAATCGAGTTTAGTAAACTTACCCGATTTTAATCGGAGATCCGGCTCCGATTCGGACGATTTCCCATTTTTTTCTTCTTTTTCCTCTCACTTTCTCTTCTCACTTTCTTAACCCATTTTTCTTATTTTCTCTCTTTCTCTCTCTTCTTTCTATATATATAATCTAAACTTTTCACTTAATCCCCATCATATCCTTTTCTAAAATATCTAATCCGCAAGATTACCGTTTTACCCTTTCGCCTAAATATCTCCTAAACGCTCTCAAAACGCGATCAAACGAAAACATCGATGAAAAAAGATATATTATAAAATAAAAGTCAAGAATAAAATTATAATATACCCGCCAAAAATATCTGATGGATATAATAATAATATCTCAACAAAATATCTAATGGATTTAATAATAATATCTCAACAAAAAAATATCTAAATGATCTTATCTTAAAAACATATAATAATAGTATAACCCAAAAATATATAGATATTTAATATCTCACACTTAAAAAATGTTCTGACTCAGACGAGTCGTAACTCGCTCACGAACAACTTTTTATGAAAACCGAAAAATTTCACCGTCGCATTTTAATTAAAACCACCCAAAATTTTCGAATAAATTTTATTCCGAATAAATTTTTGTTCCTTAACTCAGAAAGATATATTGAGATTAAATTCTCAATATCGGCGATATATAAAACTCCCATTTAAATTGTGACGACAATTGGAGTCCGTGAAAATTTAAACGACGGGTATAATTTGCCCGTTTTCCCCAAAAATCGGCAGAAACACATTTTTGAAATTTCGAAAACATAGAAACATTCGGAATCCAATATAACTACCGTGCCAATAGAAAAAGTCTGGTTGAATTAAAAAGAAACCACGTGGATCAATCCAGACCACAACCGAACACCCTAGAAATATCGGGTATAATCTGCTCGCTACTCCAAATTTAGTAGAAAAACATATTAAAATGATAAAACATCATAATATCATACGGACTAAAATATACGGGTCTTACAACAAGCACAACAACAACAAGCACGACAAAACACAACAACAAAAAACAACAATAACAAGCATAACAACAACAACAATAACAAACAACATGCAAATAACAACAACAACAATAAGATTTAACTATTAAAAAGTCATACCTAAGATTCAGGAATTGCGGTCCGTGTGGTGGTGTCCCAAAGCAGTCATCCTATTGTTTTCTTCGGTAAAACGGTATGTCCCTTTATGCAAATCAGCCTCCGTGTAAGTGCGCGAAATGTTTGATGTCAGAAAAGCGAGAAAAAAAATAGTGTCAATACCTTATCAGATAACAACAAGCAACAACATCAACAACAGCAACAATAAAAAACAAGCTCAACAACAACAACAAAACAGAACAACAACAAGCACGACAAAATACAATAACAAACAACAACAACAAGCACAACAACAACAACAAACAACAACAAACAACAACAAGCAACAAGCAACAACAACAAGCAACAAGCAACAACAACAACAAGATTTAAGTACTAAAAATTCATAACTAAGCTTTAGGAGTTGCGGTCGGTGCGGTCGGTGCGGTGGTGCCCCAAAGCGGTCATCTTATTTTTTTCTTCGGTAAAACGTTATGACCCGGTATGCAAATCAGCCTCCGTGTAAGGGCGCGAAATGTTTGATATAACAAAAGCAGGAAAAAAGGTAGCGTCAATACCTTATCAGACACCAACAAGCAACAACAACAACAACAAAAAACAAGCACAACAACAACAACAAAACACAACAACAACAAGCACAACAAAATACAACAACAAAAATTACAACAACAACAAACAACAAACAACAACAAGCAACAAGTAACAACAACAAGATTTAACTATTAAAAAGTCATACCTAAGTTTCCGGAGTTGGGGTTGGTACGGTGGTGTCCCATAGCGGTCATCCTATTGTTTTCTTCGGTAAAACGGTATATCCCGGTATGCAAATCAGCCTCCGTGTAAGTGCGTGAAATGTTTGATGTCACAAAAGCAGGTGAAAAAAGCGTCAATACTTTATCAGACAACAACAAGCAACAACAACAACAACAACAAAAAACAAGCACAACAATAACAAAACACAACAACAGTACAACATAAACACAACAACACGCACAACAACAACAACAAACAACAACAAACAAAATAAACAACAATAAGCAACAAGCAACAACAAGATTTAACTATTAAAAAGTCATACCTAAGCTTCAGGAGTTGCGGTCGGTGCGGTGGTGTCCCAAAGCGGTCATCCTATTGTTTTCTTTGGTAAAACGGTATGTCCCGGTATGCAAATCAGCCTCCGTGTAAGTGCGCGAAATGTTTGATGTCACAAAACGGGAAAAAAATAGCGTCAATACTTTATCAAACAACAACAAGCAACAACAATAACAACAAAAAACAAGTACAACAACTACAACAAAACACAACAACAATAAGCACTACAAAATACAACAATAAACAACAACAACAACAACAACAACAAGCACAGCAACAACAACAACAACAACAAACAAACAACAACAAACAACAACAAGCAAAAAGCAACAACAACAACAAGATTTAACTATTAAAAAGTCATACCTAAGCTTCCGGAGTTGGGGACGGTGCGGTGGTGTCCCAAAGCGGGCATCCTATTGTTTTCTTTGGTAAAACGGTATGTCCCATTATGCAAATCAGCCTCCGTGTAAGTGGGCGAAATGTTTGATGTCACAAAAGCGGGAAAAAAAATAGCGTCAATACCTTATCTACCAACAACAAGCAACAACAACAACAACAAAACAAGCACAACAACAATAACAAAACACAACAGCAACCAGCACGACAAAATACCACAACAAACAACAACAACAACAACAACAACAAGCACAACAACAACAACAACAAACAACCACAACAACAAACAACAACAAACAACAAGCAACAAGCAACAACAACAAGATTTAACTATTAAAAAGTCATACCTAAGCTTCAGGAGTTGCGGTCGGTGTGATGGTGTCCCAAAGCGGTAGTTCTATTGTTTTCTTCGGTAAAACGGTATGTCCCGGTATGTAAATCAGCCTCCGTGTAAGTGCGCGAAATGTTTGATGTTACAAAAGCGGGAAGAAAAATAGCGTCAATACCTTATCAGACAACAACAAGCAACAACATCAACAACAACAACAAAAAACAAGCACGACAATAACAACAAAACACAACAACAACAAGCACGGCAAAATACAACAACAAACAACAACATTAACAAACAACAACAACAACAACAAACAACAACAAGCAACAAGAAACAACAACAAGATTTAACTATTAAAAAGTCATACCTAAACTTCAGGAGTTACGGTCGGTGCGGTGGTGTCCCAAAGCGGTCATCCTATTATTTTCTTTGGTAAAACTGTATGTCCAGTATGCAAATCAGCCTCCATGTAAGTGCGTGAAATGTTTGATGTCACAAAAGCGGGAAAAAAATAGCGTCAATACCTTATCAGACAACAACAAGCAACAACAACAACAAAAAACAAGCACAACAACAACAAAACACAAAAACAACAACAAGCACAACAAAATACAACAACAAACAAGACAACAAGCAACAAGCAACAAGCACAACTACAACAACAACAACATCAACAAACAACAATAACATCAACAAACAACAACAACAACAAGCAACAAGCAACAAGCAACAACAATATTTAAGTATTAAAAAGTCATTCCTAAGCTTCAGGAGTTGCGGTCGGTGCGGTGGTGTCCCTAAGCGGTCATCCTATTGTTTTCTTCGGTAAAATGGTATGTCCCCGTATGCAAATCAGCCTCCGTGTAAGTACACTAAATGTTTGATGTCAAAGAAGCGGTAAAAAAATAGCATCAATATCTTATCAAACAACAAGCAACAAGCAAAACAACAACAAGCACAACAACACCATCAACAACAAACAACAACAACAAAAAACACGCACAACAACAACAACACACAACACCAACAAGCACAACCAAATACAACAACAAACAACGACAACAAGCAACAAGCAACAATCACAACAACACCAACAACAACATCAACAAACAACAACAGCAAACAACAACAATAAGCAACAAGCAACAAGCAACAACAAGATTTAAGTATTAAAAAGTCATACCTAAGCTTCAAGAGTTGCGGTCGGTGCAGTGGTGTCCCAAAGCGGTCATCCTGTTGTTTTCTTCGATAAAACGGTATGTCTGGGTATGCAAATCGGCCCCCGTGTAAGTGCGTGAAATGGTTGATATCACAAAAGAGGAAATAAAAAATTGTGTCAATCCTTATCAAACAACAAGCAGCAACAACAATAACAACAACAACAATAAAAAACAAGCACAACAACAACAACAAAACACAACAACAACAAGCACGACAAAACACAACAACAAACAACAACAACAACAACAAGCATAACAACAACAACAACAACAAACAACATGCAAATAGCAACAACAACAATAAGATTTAACTATTAAAAAGTCATACCTAAGATTCAGGAGTTGCGGTCGGTGTGGTGGTGTCCCAAAGCAGTCATCCTATTGTTTTCTTCGGTAAAACGGTATGTCCCTTTATGCAAATCAGCCTCCGTGTAAGTGCGCGAAATGTTTGATGTCAGAAAAGCGAGAAAAAAATAGTGTCAATACCTTATCAGATAACAACAAGCAACAACATCAACAACAGCAACAACAAAAAACAAGCTCAACAACAACAACAAAACAGAACAACAACAAGCACGACAAAATACAATAACAAGCAACAACAACAACAAGCACAACAACAACAACAAACAACAACAAGCAACAAGCAACAACAACAACAAGATTTAAGTACTAAAAAGTCATAACTAAGCTTTAGGAGTTGCGGTCAGTGCGGTGGTGTCCCAAAGCGGTCATCTTATTGTTTTCTTCGGTAACACGTTATGTCCCGGTATGCAAACCAGCCTCCGTGCAAGGGCGCGAAATGTTTGATATAACAAAAGCAGGAAAAAAGGTAGCGTCAATACCTTATCAGACACCAACAAGCAACAACAACAACAACAAAAAACAAGCACAACAACAACAAGCACGAAAAAATACAACAACAAAAATCACAACAACAACAAACAACAAACAACAAACAACAACAAGCAACAAGTAACAACAACAAGATTTAACTATTAAAAAGTCATACCTAAGTTTCCGGAGTTGGGGTCGGTACGGTGGTGTCCCATAGCGGTCATCCTATTGTTTTCTTCGGTAAAACGGTATATCCCGGTATGCATATCAGCCTCCGTGTAAGTGCGTGAAATGTTTGATGTCACAAAAGCAGGGGAAAAAAGCGTCAATACTTTATCAGACAACAACAAGCAACAACAACAACAACAACAACAAAAAATAAGCACAACAATAACAAAACACAACAACAGTACAACATAAACATCAACAACAAGCACAACAACAACAACAACAAACAACAACAACAAACAACAACAAACAACAATAAACAACAATAAGCAACAAGCAACAACGAGATTTAACTATTAAAAAGTCATACCTAAGCTTCAGGAGTTGCGGTCAGTGCGGTGGTGTCCCTAAGCGGTCATCCTATTGTTTTCTTCGGTAAAATGGTATGTCCCCGTATGCAAATCAGCCTTCGTGTAAGTACACTAAATGTTTGATGCCAAAGAAGCGGTAAAAAAATAGCATCAATATCTTATCAGACAAGCACAACAACAACAAGCAACAAGCAAAACAACAACAAGCACAACAACACCATCAACAACAAACAACAACAACAAAAAACACGCACAACAACAACAACACGCAACACCAACAAGCACAACCAAATACAACAACAAACAACGACAACAAGCAACAAGCAACAATCACAACAACACCAACAACAACATCAACAAACAACAACAGCAAACAACAACAATAAGCAACAAGCAACAAGCAACAACAAGATTTAAGTATTAAAAAGTCATACCTAAGCTTCAAGAGTTGCGGTCGGTGCAGTGGTGTCCCAAAGCGGTCATCCTGTTGTTTTCTTCGGTAAAACGGTATGTCTGGGTGTGCAAATCGGCCTCCGTGTAAGTGCGCGAAATGGTTGATATCACAAAAGAGGAAATAAAAAATTGTGTCAATCCTTATCAAACAACAAGCAGCAACAACAATAACAACAATAACAACAACAAAAAACAAGCACAACAACAACAAAAAAACACAACAACAAGCACGACAAGACACAACAACAAACAACAACAACAACAACAAGCATAACAACAACAACAACAAACAACATGCAAATAGCAACAACAACAATAAGATTTAACTATTAAAAAGTCATACCTAAGATTCAGGAGATGCGGTCGGTGTGGTGGTGTCCCAAAGCAGTCATCCTATTGTTTTCTTCGGTAAAACGGTATGTCCCTTTATGCAAATCAGCCTCCGTGTAAGTCCGCGAAATGTTTGATGTCAGAAAAGCGAGAAAAAAATAGTGTCAATACCTTATCAGATAACAACAAGCAACAACATCAACAACAGCAACAACAAAAAACAAGCTCAACAACAACAACAAAACAGAACAACAACAAGCACGACAAAGTACAATAACAAACAACAACAACAACAAGCACAACAACAACAACAAACAACAACAAGCAACAAGCAACAACAACAACAAGATTTAAGTACTAAAAAGTTATAACTAAGCTTTAGGAGTTGCGGTCAGTGCGGTGGTGTCCCAAAGCGGTCATCTTATTGTTTTCTTCGGTAACACGTTATGTCCCGGTATGCAAATCACCCTCCGTGTAAGGGCGCGAAATGTTTGATATAACAAAAGCAGGAAAAAAGGTAGCGTCAATACCTTATCAGACACCAACAAGCAACAACAACAACAACAACAACAACAACAACAAAAAACAAGCACAACAACAACAACAATAACAAACAACATGCAAATAACAACAACAACAATAAGATTTAACTATTAAAAAGTCATACCTAAGATTCAGGAGTTGTGGTCGGTGTGGTGGTGTCCCAAAGCAGTCATCCTATTATTTTCTTCGGTAAAATGGTATGTCCCTTTATGCATATCAGCCTCCGTGTAAGTGCGCGAAATGTTTGATGTCAGAAAAGCGAGAAAAAAAATAGTGTCAATACCTTATCAGATAACAACAAGCAACAACATCAACAACAGCAACAACAAAAAATAAGCTCAACAACAACAACAAAACAGAACAACAACAAGCACGACAAAATACAATAACAAACAACAACAACAACAAGCACAACAACAACGACAAACAACAACAAACAACAACAAGCAACAAGCAACAACAACAACAAGATTTAAGTACTAAAAAGTCATAACTAAACTTTAGGATTTGCGGTCGGTGCGGTGGTGTCCCAAAGCGGTCATCTTATTGTTTTCTTCGGTAAAACGTTATGTCCCGATATGCAAATCAGCCTCCGTGTAAGGGCGCGAAATGTTTGATATAACAAACGCAGGAAAAAAGGTAGCGTCAATACCTTATCAGACACCAACAAGCAACAACAACAACAACAACAACAACAACAAAAAACAAGCACAACAACAATAACAAAACACAACAACAACAAGCACGACAAAATACAACAACAAAAATCACAACAACAACAAACCACAAACAACAAACAACAACAAACAACAACAAGCGACAAGTAACAACAACAAGATTTAACTATTAAAAAGTCATACCTAAGCTTCCGGAGTTGGGGTCGGTGCGGTGGTGTCCCATAGCGGTCATCCTATTGTTTTTTTCGGTAAAACGGTATGTCCCGGTATGCAAATCAGCCTCCGTGTAAGTGCGTGAAATATTTGATGTCACAAAAGCGGGGGAAAAAAGCGTCAATACTTTATCAGACAACAACAAGCAACAACAACAACAACAACAACAAAAAATAAGCACAACAATAACAAAACACAACAACAGTACAACATAAACAACAACAACAAGCACAACAACAACAACAACAAACAACAACAACAAACAACAATAAACAACAACAAACAACAATAAGCAACAAGCAACAACAAGATTTAACTATTAAAAAGTCATACCTAAGCTTCAGGAGTTGCGGTCGGTGCGGTGGTGTCCCAAACCGGTCATCCTATTGTTTTCTTCGGCAAAACGGTATGTCCCGGTATGCAAATCAGCCTCCGTGTAAGTGCGCGAAATGTTTGATGTCACAAAACGGGAAAAAAATAGCGTCAATACTTTATCAAACAACAACAAGCAACAACAATAACAACAAAAAACAAGCACAACAACTACAACAAAACACAACAACAATAAGCACTAAAAAATACAACAATAAACAACAACAACAACAACAAGCACAGCAACAACAACAACAACTAAAAACAAACAACAACAAACAACAACAAGCAAAAAGCAACAACAACAACAAGATTTAACTATTAAAAAGTCATACCTAAGCTTCCGGAGTTGGGGACGGTGCGGTGGTGTCCCAAAGCGGTCATCCTATTGTTTTCTTTGGTAAAACGGTATGTCCCATTATGCAAATCAGCCTCCGTGTAAGTGGGCGAAATGTTTGATGTCACAAAAGCGGGAAAAAAATAGCGTCAATACCTTATCTACCAACAACAAGCAACAACAACAACAACAACAAAACAAGCACAACAACAATAACAAAACACAACAGCAACCAGCACGACAAAATACCACAACAAACAACAACAACAACAACAAGCACAACAACAACAACAACAACAAACAACAACAACAAAAAACAACAACAAACAACAAGAAACAAGCAACAACAACAACAACAAGATTTAACTATTAAAAAGTCATATCTAAGCTTCAGGAGTTGCGGTCGGTGCGATGGTGTCCCAAAGCGGTAGTTCTATTATTTTCTTCGGTAAAACGGTATGTCCCGGTATGTAAATCAGCCTCCGTGTAAGTGCGCGAAATGTTTGATGTTACAAAAGCGGGAAAAAAATAGCGTCAATACCTTATCAGACAACAATAAGCAACAACATCAACAACAACAACAAAAAACAAGCACGACAATAACAACAAAACACAACAACAACAAGCACGGCAAAATACAACAACAAACAACAACAATAACAAACAACAAACAACAACAAACAACAACAAGCAACAAGAAACAACAACAACAAGATTTAACTATTAAAAAGTCATACCTAAACTTCAGGAGTTACGGTCGGTGCGGTGTTATCCCAAAGCGGTCAGCCTATTATTTTCTTTGGTAAAACTGTATGTCCAGTATGCAAATCAGCCTCCATGTAAGTGCGTGAAATGTTTGATGTCACAAAAGCCGGAAAAAAATAGCGTCAATACCTTATCAGACAACAACAAGCAACACAAACAACAAAAAACAAGCATAACAACAACAAAACACAACAACAACAAGCACAACAAAATACAACAACAAACAAGACAACAAGCAACAAGCAACAAGCACAAATACAACAACAACAACATCAACAAACAACAATAACATCAACAAACAACAACAACAATAAGCAACAAGCAACAAGCAACAACAACATTTAAGTATTAAAAAGTCATACCTAAGCTTCAGGAGTTACGGTCGGTGCGGTGGTGTCCCTAAGCAGTCATCCTATTGTTTTCTTTGGTAAAATGGTATGTCCCCGTATGCAAATCAGCCTCCGTGTAAGTACACTAAATGTTTGATGTCAAAGAAGCGTTAAAAAAATAGCATCAATATCTTATCAGACAACAACAAACAACAACAAGCAACAAGCAAAACAACAACAAGCACAACAACACCATCAACAACAAACAACAACAACAAAAAACACGCACAACAACAACAACACACAACACCAACAAGCACAACAAAATACAACAACAAACAACGACAACGAGCAACAAGCAACAATCACAACAACACCAACAACAACCTCAACAAACAACAACAGTAAACAACAACAACAATAAGCAACAAGCAACAAGCAACAACAAGATTTAAGTATTAAAAAGTCATACCTAAGCTTCAGGAGTTGCTGTCGGTGCAGTGGTGTCCCAAAGCGGTCATCCTGTTGTTTTCTTCGGTAAAACGGTATGTCTGGGTATGCAAATCGGCCTCCGTGTAAGTGCGCGAAATGTTTGATATCACAAAAGAGGAAATAAAAAATAGCGTCAATCCTTATCAAACAACAAGCAGCAACAACAATAACAACAACAACAACAACAAAAAACAAGCACAACAACAACAACAAAACACAACAACAACAAGCACGACAAAACACAACAACAACAACAAGCATAACAAGAACAACAAGAACAAACAACATGCAAATAGCAACAACAACAATAAGATTTAACTATTAAAAAGTCATACCTAAGATTCAGGAGTTGCGGTCGGTGTGGTGGTGTCCCAAAGCAGTCATCCTATTGTTTTCTTCGGTAAAACGGTATGTCCCTTTATGCAAATCAGCCTCCGTGTAAGTGCGTGAAATGTTTGATGTCAGAAAAGCGAGAAAAAAATAGTGTCAATACCTTATCAGATAACAACAAACAACAACATCAACAACAGCAACAACAAAAAACAAGCTCAACAACAACAACAAAACACAACAACAACAAGCAACAAGCAACAACAACAACAAGCACAACAACAACAACAAACAACAACAAGCAACAAGCAACAACAACAACAAGATTTAAGTACTAAAAAGTCATAACTAAGCTTTAGGAGTTGCGGTCAGTGCGGTGGTGTCCCAAAGCGGTCATCTTATTGTTTTCTTCGGTAACACGTTATGTCCCGGTATGCAAATCAGCCTCCGTGTAAGGGCGCGAAATGTTTGATATAATAAAAGCAGGAAAAAAGATAGCGTCAATACCTTATCAGACACCAACAAGCAACAACAACAACAACAACAAAAAAAACAAGCACAACAACAACAACAAAACACAACAACAACAAGCACGACAAAATACAACATCAAACAACAACAAAAATCACAACAACAACAACAACAACAAACAACAATAAGCAACAAGTAACAACAACAAGATTTAACTATTAAAAAGTCATACCTAAGCTTCCGGAGTTGGGGTCGGTGCGGTGGTGTCCCATAGCGATCATCCTATTGTTTTCTTCGGTAAAACGGTATGTCCCGGTATGCAAATCAGCCTCCGTGTAAGTGCGCGAAATGTTTGATGTCACAAAAGCAGGGGAAAAAAAGCATCAGTACCTTATCAGACAACAACAAGCAACAACAACAACAACAACAAAAAACAAGCACAACAATAACAAAACACAACAACAGTACAACAAGCACAACAACAACAACAAGCACAACAACAACAACAAACAACAACAACAACAAACAACAAACAACAACAAACAACAATAAGCAACAAGCAACAACAAGATTTAACTATTAAAAAGTCATACCTAAGCTTCAGGAGTTGCGGTCGGTGCAGTGGTGTCCCAAAGCGGTCATCCTGTTGCTTTCTTCGGTAAAACGGTATGTCTGGGTATGCAAATCGGCCTCCGTGTAAGTGCGCAAAATGTTTGATATCACAAAAGAGGAAATAAAAAATAGCGGCAATACCTTATCAGACAACAAGCAGCAACAACAATAACAACAACAACAACAACAAAAAACAAGCACAACAACAACAACAAAACACAACAACAACAAGCACGACAAAACACAACAACAAACAACAACAACAACAACAACAAGCATAACAACAACAACAACAAACAACATGCAAATAGCAACAACAACAATAAGATTTAACTATTAAAAAGTCATACCTAAGATTCAGGTTTCTTCGGTAAAACGGTATGTCCCTTTATGCAAATCAGCCTCCGTGTAAGTGCGCGAAATGTTTGATGTCAGAAAAGCGAGAAAAAAAATAGTGTCAATACCTTATCAGATAACAACAAGCAACAACATCAACAACAGCAACAACAAAAAACAAGCTCAACAACAACAACAAAACAGAACAACAACAAGCACGACAAAATACAATAACAAACAACAACAACAACAAGCACAACAACAACAACAAACAACAACAAACAACAACAAGCAACAAGCAACTAGCAACAACAACAACAAGATTTAAGTACTAAAAAGTCATAACTTAGTTTTAGGAGTTGCGGTCGGTGCGGTGGTGTCTTAAAGCGGTCATCATTGTTTTCTTCGGTAAAACGTTATGTCCCGGTATTCAAATCAGCCTCCGTGTAAGGGCGCGAAATGTTTGATATAACAAAAGCAGGAAAAAAGATAGCGTCAATACCTTATCAGACACCAACAAGCAACAACAACAACAACAACAACAACAAAAAACAAGCACAACAACAACAACAAAACACAACAACAACAAGCACGACAAAATACAACAACAAACAACAACAAAAATCACAACAACAACAACAACAAACAACAAACAACAACAAACAACAACAAGCAACAAGTAACAACAACAAGATTTAACTATTAAAAAGTCATACCTAAGCTTCCGGAGTTGGGGTCGGTGCGGTGGTGTCCCATAGCGGCCATCCTATTGTTTTCTTCGGTAAAACGGTATGTCCCGGTATGCAATTCAGCCTCCGTGTAAGTGCGCGAAATGTTTGATGTCATAAAAGCAAGGGAAAAAAACGTCAGTACCTTATCAGACAACAACAACAACAACAACAAAAAACAAGCACAACAATAACAAAACACAACAACAGTACAACATAAATAACAACAACAACAAGCACAACAACAACAACAACAACAACAACAAACAACAACAACAACAAACAACAACAAACAACAACAAACAACAACAAACAACAATAAGCAACAAGCAACAACAAGATTTAACTATTAAAAAGTCATACCTAAGCTTCAGGAGTTGCGGTCGGCGCGGTGGTGTCCCAAAGCGGTCATCCTATTGTTTTCTTTGGTAAAACGGTATGTCTCGATATGCAAATCAGCCTCCGTGTAAGTGCGCGAAATGTTTGATGTCACAAAAGCGGGAAAAAAAATAGCGTCAATACTTTATCAGACAACAACAAGCAACAACAATAACAACAAAAAACAAGCACAACAACTACAACAAAACACAACAACAATAAGCACTACAAAATACAACAATAAACAACAACAACAACAAGCACAACAACAACAACAACAACAACAACAACAAACAACAAACCACAACAATAAACAAGCAACAACAACAACAAGATTTAACTATTAAAAAGTCATACCTAAGCTTCCGGAGTTGGGGACGGTGAGGTGGTGTCCCAAAGCGGTCATCCTATTGTTTTCTTCGGTAAAATGGTATGTCCCATTATGCAAATCAGCCTCCGTGTAAGTGGGCGAAATTTTTGATGTCACAAAAGCGAGAAAAAAATAGCGTCAATACCTTATCTACCAACAACAAGCAACAACAACAACAACAACAACATAACAAGCACAACAACAATAACAAAACACAACAACAACCAGCACGACAAAATACCACAACAAACAACAACAAGAAGCACAACAACAACAACAACAAACAACAACAAACAACAACAAGCAACAAACAACAACAAACAACAAGCAACAACAACAACAACAACAAGATTTAACTATTAAAAAGTCATACCTAAGCTTCAGGAGTTGCGGTCGGTGCGGTGGTGTCCCAAAGCGGTAGTTCTATTGTTTTCTTCGGTAAAACGGTATGTCCCGGTATGTAAATTAACCTCCGTGTAAGTGCGCGAAATGTTTGATGTCATAAAAGCGGGAAAAAAAATAGCGTCAATACCTTATCAGACAACAACAAGCAACAACATCAACAACAACAACAAAAAATAAGCACGAAAATAACAACAAAACACAACAACAAGAAGTACGGCAAAATACAACAACAAATAACCACAACAACAACAACAAACAACAACAACAACAACAAACAACAACAAGCAACAAGAAACAACAATAACAAGATTTAACTATTAAAAAGTCATACCTAAGCTTCAGGAGTTGCGGTCGGTGCGGTGGTGTCCCAAAGCGGTCATCCTATTATTTTCTTCGGTAAAACTGTATGTCCAGTATGCAAATCAGCCTCCATGTAAGTGCGTGAAATGTTTGATGTCACAAAAGCTGAAAAAAATAGCGTCAATACTTTATCAGAAACCAACAAGCAACAACGACAACAAAAAACAAGCACAACAACAACAAAACACAACAACAACAAGCACAATAAAATACAACAACAAACAAGACAACAAGTAACAAGCAACAAGCACAACTACAACAACAACGACATCAACAAACAACAATAACATCAACAAAAAACAACAATAAGCAAGCAAGCAACAAGCAACAAGCAACAACAACATTTAAGTATTAAAAAGTCATACCTAAGCTTCAGGAGTTACGGTCGGTGTGGTGGTGTCCCAAAGCGGTCATCCTATTGTTTTCTTCGGTAAAATGGTATGTCCCCGTATGCAAATCAGCCTCCGTGTAAGTACACGAAATGTTTGATGTCAAAGAAGCGGTAAAAAAATAGCATCAATATCTTATCAGACAACAACAAACAACAACAAGCAACAAGCAGAACAACAACAAGCACAACAACACCATCAACAACAAACAACAACAAAAAACACGCACAACAACAACAACAAGCACAACAAAATACAACAACAAACAACGACAACAAGCAACAAGCATCAATCACAACAACACCAACAACAACATCAACAAACAACAACAACAAACAACAACAATAAGCAAGAAGCAACAAGCAACAACAAGATTTAAGTATTAAAAAGTCATACCTAAGCTACAGGAGTTGCGGTCGGTGCAGTGGTGTCCCAAAGCGGTCATCCTGTTGTTTTCTCCGGTAAAACGGTATGTCCTCGTATGCAAATCGGCCTCCGTGTAAGTGCGTGAAATGTTTGATTTCACAGAAACGGTAAAAAAATAGCGTCAATACCTTATCAGACAACAACAACCACAACAACAACCACAACAACAACAACAACAACAACAAGCAACAAGCAACAAGCAACAAGCAACAAGCAACAAGCAACAAGCAACAAGCACAATAACAACAACAACAAACAACAACAACAAACAAACAAGCACAACAATAACACACAACAACAACAAGCACAACAAAATACAACAAAAGCACAACAAAATACAACAAACAACGACAACAAGCAACAAGCAACAAGCACAACAACAACAACAACAACATCAACAAACAACAACAACAAACAACAGGCAACAAGCAACAAGAAGATTTAAGTATTAAAAAGTCATACCTAAGCTTCAGGAGTTGCAGTCGGTGCGGTGGTGTCCCAAAGCGGACATCCTATTGTTTTAATCGGTAAAACGGTATGTCCCTGTTCGCAAATCAGCATCCATGTATGTGCGTGAAATGTTTGTTGTCATAGAATGGGTAAAAAAATAGCGTCAATACCTTATCAGACAACAATTTGATATTTATAGTGATCAAAAGAGTTTGTGTAACATTTTATTTCAAAAGATATAAACACCTGAACAACATAAATAGGCATCTAAATTGTAAGAATTTAATTTTGAAATCTTTTACAAACCTGGAAAATCCAATCTGATGATTGATGCTTTAAGCACGAAATTTCATTTTAAAAACACTCTATTATTGACTTCGTCCTCTCTCATTCCAGATCTCGTGTCCAAACTGAGTGAGTTTTATGCAAAGGACGATGCAGGTCAAACATTAGTTGAGCGGCTCATACAGAACAACAGTGAACACATTCTACAAGTTTTCAAAAGGTTTATTGTACTACAAAGATAGATTATTCATATCTGATCTCTAATGGCTTTGTAACAGTATTCTTCATGAGTTTCATAGTACTCCTACAACAGGTCATTTCGAAGTTATAGCTACTCTAGATCATGTATCTGCATCCTTTTCATAGCTGAGTTTATACATTGCAGTTAAAGATCTTGTCAAGCATTGTTCAACTTGTCAACACAACAAATATCAAACACCGAAGAAAAAGGGGTTATTAAAACCTCTTCCAATCCCTAATCGAGTATGAGAATAGCTAACTATGGACTTTATTACACACTTACCAAATTCTTTTGGTAACACAATATTCTGGGTGGTTTGTGACCACCTCATAAAGTACGCACATTTCATTATTATGCCCACCAAATTCACAGCCAAAGATCTTACCTCCTGTTTCTCTGTGGAAATCTCACGTCTTCATGGGATTCTCAAATCCATTGTTTCGGACCGAGATCATTTGTTTCTCCGCACCTTTTGAAAATAATTTTTCAAAGTTTAAAGGCACTACATTAAAATATAGCACACCCTATCAGTCAGAGACCGACGAGAAAACTGAAGTTATAAACAGATCTGTTGAGACGTACCTTAAGTACTTTACAAGTAATCATCCTCGCCAGTGGTACAAGTTCTTCCATTTTACCGAGTTTTAGTATAATACTTCGTTTCATACTGTGATTCAGATGATGTCGTTCAAAGCTGTGTACGACCGAGACCCTTTCAATATTCCAGAGTGTTTGTCTGATCCAATTGCAGGTGATTCCTTGGAGAGCTCCCTAACAGTGACATCAGATCCTCACATGGCAAAAAGAGAACTTAAAAAAAAAGTCGTGTCCAAAAGGAAAAACAATCGAGCAAAATAAGAGTAGATTTTACCTTTAAGGAATGTGATCTCGTTCTCTTGAAGCTTCAACCATACAGACAACAACAACAACAAGCAACAAGCATACAACAACAAGCAACAACAACAACAAGCACAACAACAACAACAAACAACAACAACAACAAAAAACAAGCACAACAACAACAACACACAACAACAACAACAACAACAAGCACTACAAAATACAACAACAAACAACAACAACAACAAGCACAACAACAACAAACAACAACAACAAACAACAACAAAAATAAGCAACAAGCAACAACAACAACAAGATTTAATTATTATAAAGTCATACCTAAGCTTCAGGAGTTGCGGTCGGTGCGGTGGTGTCCCAAAGCGGTCATCCTATTATTTTCTCCGGTAAAACGGTATGTCCCGGTATGCAATTCAGCTTCCGTGTAAGTGCACGAAATGTTTGATTTCACAAAAGCGGTAAAAAAAATAGCGTCAATACCTTATCAGACAACAACAAGCACAACAACAACAAGCACAACAACAACAACAAGCACAACAACAACAACAACAACAAACAACAACAACAACAACAACAACAAATAAGCACAACAACAACAACATCAACAACGCACAACAACAACAAGCACAACAAAATACAACAACAATAAACAACAACAACAAGCAACAAGCAACAAGCACAACAACAACAATAACAACAACAAACAACAACATCAATAAACAACAACAACATCAACAAACAACAACAAGCAACAAGCAACAATAAGATTTAAGTATTAAAAAGTCATACCTAAGCTTCTGGAGTTGCAGTCGGTGCGGTGGTGTCCCAAAGCGGTCATATTATTGTTTTCTTCGGTAAAACAAGCGGTAAAAAATAGCGTCAATACCTTATCAGACAACAATAGGCAACAATAAGCAACAAGCACAACAACAACAACAAAAAACACGCACAACAACAACACACAACAACAACAAGCACAACAAAATACAACAACAACAAACAACGACAACAAGCAACAAGCAACAAGCAACAAGCACAACAACAACAACATCAACAAACAACAACAACAAACAACAACAACAACAAGCAACAAGCAACTAGCAACAAGCAACAAGCAACAACAAGATTTAAGTATTAAAAAGTCATACCTAAGCTTCAGGAGTTGCGGCCGATGCGATGGTGTCCTAAAGCGGTCATCCTATTGTTTTCTTCGATAAAACGGTATGTCCCCGTATGCAAATCAGCTCCATGTACGTGCGCGAAACGTTTGCTGTCATAGAAGCGGTAAAAAAATAGCGTCAATACCTTATCAGACAATAATTTGATATTTATAGTGATCAAAAGAGTTTGTGTAACATAAATGGGCATCTAAATTGTAAGAATTTAATTTTGAAATCTTTTACAAACCTGAAAAATCCAATCTGATGATTAATGCTTTAAGCAGGAAATTTCATGCTGAAAACACTCTATTATTGGCTTTGTCCTCTCTCATTCCAGATCTCGTGTCCAAACTGAGTGAGTTTTATGCATAGGTCGCTGCGGGTCAAACATTAGTTGAGCGGCTCATACAGAACAATAGTGAACACATTCTACAAGTTTTCAAAAGGCTTATTGTACTACAAAGATAGATTATTCATACCTGATCTCTAAGGGCTTCGTAACAGTGTTCTTCATGAGTTTCATAATACTCCCACATGGCAGTAGGACTAACATGAACAACAGTAGTATTAATACTAGGTAACAAAGTAGTAGAACACACAGGCTTGACAGCAGTCTTGGAACTTGAGATGGAGAAGTTGAGTGAAGTAAACTCATACAATCCATCAATTCCAACAGCACCTTCAAGTACCACCTCATGTGTAGCCTGAGATTTGACAAGGCACTTATCAGATGTGAATAGAAAATATACTCCTTTATCATGACAAAATTGACTGACACTGGTAAGATTCTTTGTAATGGAGGGAATAAGTAAGAGTTTATTCAAGGTAAGAGGTGTGTGTGGGTGTGTGTTAGACAGAAAAGTGCTAGAACTAGTGGAATTGATGGGCAAACCTTGATCATTGCCAATGAAGATCTGATCATGACTTTTATATGGTGTCACTTGTTGCACATTCCTTGAATCATTAGTAACATGATATGATGCTTCTGAGTTAGGATACCAGGATGCACTTAGAACAACTGCAGGCTGAGAATTTGCAACTAAAGCACTAGGTAGAGTGAGCTGAGGAATAGCTCTATTGTTGGAGGGAGATTTGGTCCAAACATTGGCAGCCTACAAAGCATAGGGTGTAGGTGAAGCAGTCCAAGGCTGAGGAGCATATGTTGGCACAAAGTTAGTTGTAGGCTAAAATTGTTGATTAAATCTATGTCAGCAGTTGAGTGCAGAATGTCCAACCTTAGAGCACGCTTGACACTGCACTGAGGACCTGCCACCTCTACCACGACCTGAGCGACTACCTTTTGAAGCTCTAACTCCACGAAGTTGTTGAGTGTCAGTGTCAGAATTCTGAGCAACTAGTGTAGGTATAGATTCTGGTGCAGCAAAAGTTGTATCCTCAGGATTGGAGCCAGTAGAAGCAGCATGTGTGAGATTCAGAGACACCAGATCTAGTGTTAATTGCTTCTTGAACCTGTTCTGACGCAATTCATGAGCAAGCAAAAGAATCTCCACTTCATCAAAATCCATTACACCAAACTTACTCTCCACAACAGACACAACTGGAGCATATTCAATTAGTAAACCTTTCAAGATAACATCAATGTGGTGCGAAACTGGAATTGGATCACCAATTGAAGCCAGAACATCAACAATATTGTGAATCTTGAGTAAATAGTCATGAACAGTAGAATCAGCAAGAGTTAGGGCACGAAGCTCAACACGAAGTTGTCTAGCTCGAGCACGAGTTTGTTTCTGAAAATAGTTGAAAAGGCGATCCCAGAGTTCATGAGCATGTGTGCATCCAAGAACTCATGAAAGGATCTCACTCGATAACGTGGATTGCAGCCACGATAACAGCATCTGGTCCTTTCGCAACCAGCGAGTGTATGTAGGATTAATAGTACCTGAGTTACAAGCTTCATCATCCACAAACTGAGGTGGAATACGCGAGCAGACGACGAACTCAGTGAGGTTGTGTGCGTTAATGTACGGCTTGATCTGTTGTCGCCATAGATGGAAGTTCTTCTCCTCCAGTTTGTGTGCGATCTTGAGCGCAAACTGGAAATAATGCACATCGTCAGGGGTTTTTGGCATTTCCGGCGTGTTCGCACCGAAGAGATGAACAGAGTCCGCCGGCGAAGACTCCGGAGACGGTGGTTGCGCCGTCGCAGCGAAGGATCAAGAGGCTTAAACTGATACCATGTTAGAAACTACACTAGAGAGATAGAAAGGCTTTTCATTGATGTAACAGAATTCTGATTTGATTACAAGTTAGTTACATTGAAGTTACACCTTGTTACTTATAATAACAAGGTGACTAGCTATGCTAGGTGACACTAGACTATGACTGGAAATTGCCAGGTACTCTACTTTTAGGCTAAATACAAAATACACTATAATATTAGGCTAAATACAAAATACACTCTAATATTAATATTAGCAGTATTTTCTAAGTTTATTATTATTGTGATTGTTGGTTATGGGCCCGTGATCTAAGTTATTATCTAAATCCTAACTATAAATTGTATGTTGTTTTGAGTTGTTGGTAATGAAAAATCTAAAAAGTTATTTCATTTGTCTTATCTTGTTATGCAATTTTAGATCTAGATTGAAATCTTAGTGTAAACCTAACACACCACTAATAAAACCATTAATAACATAATTTTATACTTCAAAAATAAGAAAATCAAGTCTTTCACACTTCACAACCTTAAATCATTGTTTTCTATTAATTAAACCCATCAGACGTGTCCTACATAATTCCTAGATTGATAATGTAAAGTGTTTTTCATTCTGGTGGAGTGTAGGTTAGGAATTTCAACATTAGATAAGCTTTGCAACATCCCAAGTTATTTCAACAGTAAGTTTAAGAAGAAAACCAACTAGGACTATAACAAATCTAATGGTTTGATAGAGAAAGTTTAAGATCAAATACTATAGTATTATATTAATATACATAGTGCATTTATCAAGCATGGCAACCTCTCTAGAAAAACCATTTATTAGGTAATATGACAGAAAAGTGGCAGTGAAGTTTGCATAAAAACAATAGGTATCATAGATACTGGTATCTAATCAAACTTTGACAAAATGCAAATGAGAATTCAGCTACCGAACAACATCCAGATCACTTATCCCAGACATTGTACCCATGTATCTGTAAAACGAAAGCGAGACATCGATAAGTAAATGCAAAATAGTATGGTGCAGTACAAGTAATTTTTTTTACAGACACTTGATTCTTGGGTAAGAGCTTAAGGGAAAATAGAATCTAATGTCTACACATACCAACAGAAATGTTGCAGAACCTAATGAAATGAAGAGCCAGCTTGCAGGTTCCTAGCTTCAAATAGAAAACTTTATTTTTCAAATGACTCATTCATGCAAACATGGCATATTCATTTTTATAATATAAAAATGATACTTTAACATGACTTTTTTCATAGCCAATTTTTGGAAGAACAAAAAACTTTATCACATCAATAAAGATAACCATCTCATAATTACGAAACAACTAGCCGTTTGTTTTGATAAATCGGAAGGATTCATAACAATAAATAAAAATAAAATGTACTTGCATAAAATAAAGTTTCATCTTAAATGTCATTTTCTCACACCAAGTTTCATCTTCATGGCAGGAACACACTATAGACTAAGGAAATAGAAACAACAGTGTAATGGAAACCGGATCAAACCGGCCGGTTCAACCAGGTAGACCAGGAACCAGATCTATGTCCGATCTAAATAAGTTCAGAAACCGCTCAAACTCAAAACCGATATACAAAACGGAAATCTGCTACCAAATCGGTGAAAATCGATAAAATTGACAGTTCATGTGATTTTAGAAGTTACAGTGTTATTTTCATTTTTTTAATTTAAAAATTAATTTAACATCCGTAAAATGATTTAACATCATAAATTTAAAAAGAGATTAAAAATATGTCTACAGGATGAAATAAATTATAAAACATCATGAATGATTAACAAAAACTACATGTTGTATGAAATCACCTTTTTACTTAAGCATTCTGTAGGATTTTGGAAACATGATGTAGAAATATGTTGTATATTTCATTGTATTTGGAACTCTTACATGCGAGGTATAAATATAATACAATAAGCTGAAAGTTGTACCCTAATTTGTTAATAAACAGAGAAAATAATTTCCTATAATTGCTGCTACCTAAATAAGGAAATAGTAATAATAGATAATAATTCTATTTACACCACTGTTTTGTAACAGCTTGACAAATCAGAATTAAATGATTATGATTTGATGTGTGATAATCTTCAACACTCCCCCTCAATCTGGGTGGTAGATGTCTATCATACCCAGATTGGATTTGATATTTTCATAAGTATTTCTTGGAAGAGCCTTGGTTAAGATATCTGCAGTTTGCTTGCATGATGGGACATGATCAATACCAATAATTTTATGATCAATTTTTTCTTTAATGAAGTGTCGGTCAATTTCCACATGTTTTGTTATATCATGTTGGACTGGGTTCTTTGCAATACTTATAGCAGCTTTGTTATCACATAGTAACTTCACAGTAGGGTTCACATGAATTTTGATTTCATCTAGCATGCTCTTAAGCCATATTCCTTCACAAATACCTAGGGCCATAGCTCTAAATTCTGCTTCTGCACTACTCCTCGCCACTACAGATTGTTTCTTGCTTCTCCAAGTTACTAAGTTCCCCCACACAAATGAACAATAGCCTGTAGTCGATTTTCTGTCTGAGGAGCACCCTGCCCAATCTGAATCTGTATAAACTTCAATGCCCCTGCTTGAATTCTTCTTGAAGTAGAGACCTCGGCCTGGTGTGCCTTTGAGGTATTGGAGGATTCTATTCGCCATTTTCATGTTAGACTCAGTTGGAGTTGACATGTAGCGACTAGCCATGCTTACCGCGAACCCAATGTCGGGCCTAGTGTGAGATAGGTAGATTAGTTTCCCAACTAGACTTTGATATCTATCTTTGTCGGCTGGTGGACTTTCATCTTCTCTTCCTTTTATTTGTTCTATTGGTGTATTAGCTGCCTTGCACCCAAGCATTCCGGTTTCTTGAAGTAAGTCAAGGGTGTATCTCCTTTGTGATACATAGATGCCATTCTTTGTTCGAGCAACTTCCATTCCTAAAAAATACTTAAGTTGTCCCAAGTCCTTAACTTCAAATTCCTTTGCCAAGAGTCCTTTTAAATGATCAATTTGATCATAATCATTTCCGGTAATGACGATGTCATCAACATAAACAATGAACAAAGCTACCTTTCCTTCCATGGAGTGTTTAACAAACATAGTGTGATCTGATTGGCATTGGTTGAACCCGTCTTTCTTGACAACTCGAGTCAATCTATCAAACCACGCCCTTGGAGACTGCTTGAGGCCATAAAGAGATTTTCGGAGCCTGCACACCATATTTGCAGTGCTGGATGACTCAAGTCCAGGAGGAATCTGCATATAAACTTCCTCTTCTAGGTCACCATTTAAGAAGGCATTCTTGATGTCTAGTTGATGGAGTGGCCAATCTAAATTTGCAGCCAAAGAGAGAATAACTCTAACTGAGTTTAGTTTGGCCACCGGTGCAAAAGTTTCTTCATAGTCTACTCCATATGATTGAGAATCCCTTTGCTACAAGTCGAGCTTTGTACCGATTTATACTCCCATCTGCATTATACTTCATGGAGAATATCCATTTGCATCATACCGGCTTCTTCCCTGCAGGTAGGTTTGTGATCTCCCATGTGCCATTCTTTATTAGGGCTTGAACCTCTTCAGTTACGGCTGCTGCCCATTCAGAATTTTGGAGTGCCTCATGGATGTTGCTTGGAATGTGTGTATTGTCAAGAGCTGTTACAAAAGTCTTGTAACTCTGGAACAATTTTCCATAAGATACAAATCTTTCAATGGGATGTTTAGTACACGGTCTTACATTTTTTCTCAAGGCAATAGGAATATCAATATCATCAACATTCACAAAGTTAAAGTTAGGAGCAGTATTACCTGAGAGAACACCATTTTCTAGAGTCTTGGAGGTTTCTTGGTTCTGCCTTGGAATTGTGCAGGACTCTATTCCTTTCTTGCTCTTCCTGGAGTACACTTTCATGTTGTTTCTTGGTGCAGTTTCTGTTGTAGGGGCTGCAGTGTCTATTGCAATATCCTCTGCATTTTCTACTGCAATATCTTCTGCATTTTCTGAAATAATCTCTTCTGGTCCATGAGTAGGTTCTGTATTTTCTGTTGCATTTTCATTTGGTTTAGGTGTAGGTTCTGATGCCTCTACAGTGAGTTTGGGTTTAGTTAGCTCAAGTTCCAAAAGTTGGGATTCTATCACTTCAATTGGATATGTGTTCTCCCCCTGAATGCCAACTTTGGGGTAATATGGTTGATTCTCAAAAAAGGTTACATCCATGGTGTGGTAGAATTTTTTGTTTTGAGGTGAATAACATTTGTATCCCTTTTGGTGAGGAGAGTAGCCGAGGAATATGCATTTAATGGATTTCGGGTCAAGTTTACTGCGTTGGGGATCAAGATTATGGACAAAGGTTGTACATCTAAAAATTTTCAAAGGAATAGATGTAAGGATACGATTGGTTGGGTATAAGGTTTGGAGAATGGAGTAGGGCGTATAAAAGTTAAGGATCCGGGAAGGCATTCTGTTTATAAGGTAGGTTGCAGATAGGACAGCTTCTCCCCAAAACTGATTAGGTACATTTGTAGCTAGCATGAGAGATCGGGTTACTTCTAGGAGGTGTCTATTCTTTCTCTCGGCAACCCCGTTCTGCTGAGGTGTATCCACACATGAGGTTTGATGTATTATTCCATGTTGCTGAAAGTATGAGCTTAGTGCAGAATTATAGTACTCACGGCCATTATCACTCCTAAGCACTCGAATTTTGCTTTGAAATTGTGTTTGCACCATGGTATGGAAACATTCAAATATCCTACCAACTTCCGATTTGTCTTTCATAAGATATACCCAAGTGATTCGTGTGTGGTCATCAATAAAGGTGACAAACCATCTTGATCCAGTTACATTTCTGACCCGCGATGGTCCCCATACATCACTATGAATAACACAAAAAGGTTGGGAAGGTTTATAGGGTTGAGGTGGGTGGGGGTTGCGTGTATGTTTGGACAATTGACAAATTTCACATTGAAACAACTTCTGATTTTTATTGAATAATTTAGGAAGCATTTCTTTCAAGTACATAAAATTTGGGTGGCCTAGTCTATAGTGCCACAACATTGCAGAATTTTCACTATATTCAGAAACTACAGCGCAAGAGGTTGCCTCGGATTCTGGTTTAGATGTTTCAGCCTGAAGGATATAGAGTCCAGCACATTCTTTAGCATTGCCAATCGTCCTCCCCGACTCCAAAATCTGAAATTCACACAGGTTAGGGAAGAATTTAGTAATGCACTTTAAATCCTTTGTAAGTTTACTGATGGACAATAGGTTGCAATCAAGTTTAGGCACATAGAGTACTGAACTAAGAGTAATATTTTGTGAAATAATGACATAACCTTTACCCATGACCTTAGACAGGGTACCATCAGCAATTCGAACAGTCAAATTGTTTTGGCATGGAGAATCGCTATCAAAGACAGCCAAGTCTCCAGTCATGTGATCAGACGCTCCTGAGTCAATAATCCATGAATTTTGTTTTCCCTTGCTAGTGTTTAGAGCATGCAAAAAATTACCTTTATGTGCCACATAGCTGTACCAATTGTTTGTTGAAGCATTTTTTGTAAGGCTTCCATTTGCTCCTTGCTGAATGGTGATGAGTGGGAATTTACCTCAGCTGTGTTCCCTCTGCTGTCCCGGTTTTTGGTCCATTTTAGCTCTGATGGCTTTCCATGAATGATCCAGCATGTGTCCTTGGTATGACCCGGTTTCTTGCAGTGGTCACACCAAGGTCGAGTTTTCTTTTGGAAAGAACGCAGATCTCCCCTTGCTGCCATTGCAAATCCGTTTATAGATGGGGCTGCATTGAATTTTCCAAGCATCACTTTTCTCCTGCTCTCCTCTCTTTTTATTTCCGAGAAAGCTTCTCGAATTTTTGGAAGAGGTTTGGTTCCGAGGATTCTCCCACGAACTTCATCAAGTTCCGTGTTCAAACCTAATAGAAATTTGTAGACTCTATCTTTCTCCACCAATTCTTTGTACTTCTTTTTATCCTCTGTGCAGCTCCATTCATTTTCATCATATACATCTAGTTGTTGCCAGTGACGATTGAGAGTATTAAAATACTATGTGACTGATTGGTCATCTTGACGTAAATCATGGAGTATGCTCTTGATTTCAAAAATTGCAGATGTATTGTCGACATTAGAGTAGGTTTCCTTTACGGCATCCCACATCTCTTTGGCAGTGTCATAGTACATGAAATTTTCTCCAATTTCATTTGTCATGGTGTTTAGCAGCCATGACATTACTAGACTGTTTTCTAGTTGCCATTTTTCGAGGTTTGAATCCTTCTTTTCTGGACACTTGGAGTCTCCTGTGATATAACCTTCCTTCCCTTTTCCTTGAAGGTAGATTTTGACTGAGCGCACCCATTGATTGTAATTCTGGCCATTCAATTTGTGACCAGTAATAAGAAGAGCATGTCCTTCAGCCAAACTGTTGGCTGAATTTTCTGCTTTAGTATCTGCCATGGGTGGTGCTCAAGGTTTAGGAATGGTTCAGATCTTGTGCTCTGATACCATGTAGAAATATGTTGTATATTTCATTGTATTTGGAACTCTTACATGCGAGGTATAAATAGAATACAATAAGCTGAAAGTTGTACCCTAATTTGTTAATAAACAGAGAAAATAATTTCCTATAATTGCTGCTACCTAAATAAGGAAATAGTAATAATAGATAATAATTCTATTTACACCACTGTTTTGTAACAGCTTGACAAATCAGAATTAAATGATTATGATTTGATGTGTGATAATCTTCAACACATGATTTGACCTGCATAAGTTTTTATGTTATCATTATCCATGAAACAAACTAAGCCATATGAAGAAAGAAAGCAATTATAATTTCCAATAAAGGAAAGTTCAATGCAATACCAAATCAAATATGAAGGTTAAGCACAGTCAGTTAGTTCATCAGAGCTAATACACAAAAAGTACCATGGCTTTGATGGTGGAAAATTAAAAGGATTCATAAACACCTTTTAGGAAAAGAATAAATAGTTTCATCTCAGTTCCTAAATAATGAAATTTGTGTTCATGATTTCTAAAAGAAACTTAACCAATAAAACTAGTTATAAATATATACCTTGCATCAACAATTGCTAAGAGTCTAAGTTCTTCATCACTAGTGTCTACATTTCTTGTAATAGACAGATTTTACCATATAGGCAGAAGATCATAAGAGAGAGCTCTGAACTGTGGAATAACAGAGAAAGATTGGGATGTAGTTGTGTTGGTGAAAATGATATGCGAAAATGAAATGTGAACAGAAATTTATGCTAGCAAAAATGAATTCCAATCATAACTTTATGGTAGATGAAATAGAAGTGTTTGAGCGAGGATTCATTTGGCAAAAAATACAACCATCTATTACCGGAGTGAGTTTGGTCGGGCAGCAGGGGCAGCAGAAAACCAGTAACTGAGTTCAACAATTCGCTTCCATCACAATTTCAAAACTCTCAACAAAGTTTTAAAGCCACAACCTTGTTCCTACAACCAAAGAAGAAAACTGAATTGTAAAAATCTGAAACAATTGTACTGTAACAATGATGGTGACATACTAGAACATGGAACAATGATGGTGACCGCAGTATATCCTTTCTTAATCGTTTCCGTCAGTCCTAAAATTAATCCGTGATAGTAAGCAACATTAATTGTTTGATTTCCCAACCCTTGGCGAAATCAATGCAGCTGTGGAGAAAAGAAGACATGAGAGCAAGCTACATCTTGTAATTAAACAATATAATATTGAATTGAATTTGATACCACAATTGTATGTTCATCAGGGTCATCTGCATCTTTTACAAACATGATAGTTGCTGCACCAGCTGGTCCATAAAATCCATTTCCACCAGCATCTCCTCTTGATGTTGATGCACCAGCATCTCCAAAAAATCCATTTGCACTTGTTGCACCACTGAATTGAAGGATATAAGTATGCTGCAAATAAGATACAAAACTTTTGAGTTAACATATTATTGTCAAAACTTTATACAAGCCGCTATTTATATATTGCCAATAGGATATTAAGACTCATCTTTTATGGATTCTGCAATAGGTTAAGCTACCTTTGGGGCTAATCTACTATAATCTGCTTTAAAAGCTTTTATGATACATGTTTACTCATCCAAACACATCATCATACATTTGTTATTCAAAACTCTAAATCAACAAAACATTCCTATTAGGCAGCATTCTTAAAAATTAGAATTAGTACCATTGTCCTTTAATAGAATCCAACATAGAAGTGCAATAAAATAAACTATGTGGGGTAATAAGGTTCCTGACATTTAATAAAGAAAAGACAAACCTTTGATCTATGTTCTGGCTTTTGGAAAAATGAAGAACTTTTGTGCCACGGCCAGCTAAGCTCAAAGCAATGTAATGACCTGAAAGAATTTAGAGGTCAAGCTACTAAATAAGTATCATGTAACGAGTTAGTGCACAGTTTCTGATAATAGTGTAATGAACTAGCAAGTTTAGCACCGTTGTACAGTCAGTTAGTGGTTTACAATGTTCCAAAGGAAGTAGCAAAGTTAGTTAAATTTGTCATAGGAGAACTAAACAAGGTAACAAAGTTGTGATAACCTTCAGTCTCGGTGTTTATAAAGCTGGATGTATTGTGAATTCATATTTGAATCAAAATCATTTTACACCCAAAAAAAAACTCTCAAATTGAGTTTTATAAAATGCACCGATATCACATTCAAATGGTTTCCATTCACAACACACTGCTCCTCCACCATCAGACAGTTATTCCGATGAATTCAATGCCACTCCTATGATATCTTTCATACATGGCATCCAGATCATGTCGTCTATCAGCAAATCTGACTTCTCTAGCTGGCAAAATTCTTGCTTAAGCTCATGTAACATTATTCCTACCAATTCAGGGTCTGTTATTGGAGACCAACCACTACAAAGCTATGTAGTCAATCTTCAAATTCCTTCAAGTTTGTCCCAGAACAATATCATGGCAGTGGCAAAATCAATCATACATAATTCCATCAGAACTAGCAAAAAAAACAACATTGTTTACATTGGCTACAACTATTATTTCCCAGTTTCAATTTAACTCGTGTCATTTGATCTCTTTTTCTCAATGCTGACTGTATCCTTGTTACCCATAAAATGAATTTGCAAAGTTCTACAAGAGTTATGTCTCTTTTCATTGGTAGAATTAGGAAACGAAAAAGAGAAAACCGACAGTTTCAGCCTTGAAGGCGATTTTTTAACATCAAATAACTAATAGAATATGTAAATTGGCATTTATTTATGAGAACATTTATAAGACAAGCACGTAGTTGTGCTTCATTGTACATATATTTTATTGTATAATACTCCCTCCGTCCCACATTATAAGTTGTTTTAGCCATTTCACACAAATTAATAAGTGTAATTAATTGTGTATCAGAAAGTGAAACTATGTTGACTTTACAATATTGCCCTTCATTAATTACATAGGAAAGAAAAATTGAAAGAATTGGAAGAGAGTAATGAATAGTAGAGGGTATATTAGAAAAAAAATAATTAATGTTGCATTGGAATTGTAAAACGACTTATAAATTAGGACAAAAAAAATTTTTTAAAGTGACTTATAATTTGGGAAGAAGGGAGTATTTGTTTTAATTTAATTTACTTATTTCAATTTTATATATAAATGAAAAATCAGTTTCGATATTCATGTTGTGCGTTTTCAAATTTAATTTCAATTTGGGAAATACTTGTGCTGTTAAGGGTAAATTTATCCAAACAAAAAAAAATCAACTAAATTTGGTAGGTTATCTTTTACCTTTAATCTAAATTTGTCCAGAAAAATGTCCCACCAAAATTAGTAGTTAGTTAAGTGGCAATTAACTATAAAATTCCCTTTATATAATGGTATAATTATCTATAATTATTAGCCAACTATCCCCCTAGTCTCAATTCTAATTTGCATCAAATGACTCCCTCTCAACCCTGCATTCCAATTTATAGGCAACAAACTCAGTTATAGGCAACAAGCTCAGTTATCTACAGATAAGAAATTATTCAAATAAAAGTGATGGTTGCTGAAGAATATTTACCAGAAATACTCAATAAAATCATCGTAATTTCTCCAGGATGAATGAGATGCCTTCCAATTATCATTGTTTGCAGCTTCCTGAAAGTCCATATAAATAAATGGTAAATTCCTACTGTACCACAGGGATTAGTAAGACGATATTAATGTGGTGGAACTTAGAAGTGAAATGAGGCGGATGTGATTTAGTCATTTTGTTTATGTTTAAAAAATATTAATTTTAATGGAACACTGAGACTTACTGCAGAAATAACATCATAGAGAGGAAGGATAACTTGATCAAGAAATAAGACACCATTCTCAGAAGTGCAACTATTAGCTGTATGTGCAACCTGTTGTCTTAAGATCTCATCCATCTCTCGAGCCATCTGCATATATTTGCAAGATTTAATCATAAATGATATATCCAAGGAGGGAATATACAGATGCAATACAGAAACTAGGATTTTTTTTTTTAAAACTAACAGGGAATAAAAAAGTTACCAAAATAATTAAAACAAAAAATAGTGAGCAACAAAATCATCAGACTTAATTTTGTGATTAGAAAACTTATAAAATATTTGATATGGGAGTGACCATAACTTTTAGAGAAAAACCAGTTGCCTTAATTAGAAATCTTACATTATTTTTTCGGATGTCTTATCCATAATTGAAATTGTTTTAGACTTATTCCAAAGGAAGTTATGGAAATTTATTAAGGCAGTTATAATGTTTAACTTTAGAAATAAATAGAAAAAGGATACGAGAAACTGATGATAGATAGTTACTGAGTGGTTTTGGGTGGACGAGTCCAAGCTCTCGAATACTTGGAGGGAGATTCCAAAACTCTTGAGTTTCGTGAATTGGAATTGATTTATACATATTATATCATTGTCTCTTTAAATTGGAATTGGAATTGGTCAAAACTAAACGTGTGTACAAACCTGGAACATCATGAAAAGAAATGTCCATAATCGGTGGAAACTATGATAAAGATGAAAAAAAGTCCGATGCTCCACAAAAGATGTTTTCCCCTGACGTTGACTTCTGCCAGATGACATTTTCTGCATTGTACACGACATAAATAAATAACCACAGCATCAAAAAAATGTATTGAAGTTAGATGTCAACAGTTCGTCAAGATCCAATAGGATATTAAGACTCATCTTTTATGGATTCTGCAATAGGTTAAGCTACCTTTGGGGCTAATATACTATAATCTGCTTTAAAAGCTTTTATGATACATGTTTACTCATCCACACACATCATCATACATTTGTTATTCAAAACTATAAATCAACAAAACATTCCTGTTAGGCAGCATTCTTAAAAATTAGAATCAGTATCACTGTCCTTTAATAGAATCCAACATAGAAGTGCAATAAAATCAGGTTTTCAACAGATCTCCCAGCATACAAGATTTATATTTTATGCTTGCCAATATCAGCCAAGAGAAAATCTATCATCATAGAAGAAAGCATACTCCTATAGAAATCAAGTAATGGCATTGAGCATAAACTCGGTTTTAGCATGCAAACCTGAAAGGGTTGTACAATTTCCACTTAGACATAACATGGACTAAACCTCTTTAAATTATCCAGGGGAAAGTGAAAGTGTATAATATGATAAATTTGCATTTAGAGAACCTATTTCCTCCCTGCAGAGATTTGTCCAGCCAAAAAATCTGAATATGATATCAAAAGCCAAGAAAGGAAGAAAAGAAAGCAGAGACAAAAGATAGCTTATTCAAGTGTCAGACCTTAAAATCGCAACTGAACAAGTATAACTTGAACTAAACCAGGAAGAAGAAACCAATAGTTGTCTGGTAAGAACCTTGGAACTCTGGTCCAGACCATGAGAAGCAACCTAAGACATAAAAACAACCATACATTGAATGCCGATTGGTATTGATACTGATACTTCACATACCATATGCTAGTGATATATACATATTAAAAAATAATAACTAAAAAACCTACAAAATAGTAAAAAATAAGATTTGTATAATCCAAATAGCATTACCACTACATTCTACTATCATCTATATGCTCAACATCAAGTCCAATAAACCAAGCTTCTGATGAAACATCTTCATTTGCATACTTGTGAAGATTATTTCTGAAAAGGAACATATACACAAAATCTGTTAATTTCATTAAGGAGAATCTTAGAACAATTAAATATTGGGTAAAATACTAAACACGTAAAAACTCTATTCTTGAATATACCTTACTTATAGATATAGAACCATTCATAACAGAAAGTACACATCCCCTTACCTACCTACCCCTAAAAAATTATGGATGGATTTTCCACTAGTTAGACTGCAATAGTCAACATCTTGATTTGTTTATTTGAAAGACAACTTATACTATGAAAACCAACTATGGAAAATCTGTAATAAGTTCAGCTCTACTAGATTCATAACTTTCCTAATAAAAACTACAACAATAAACGTCAAGTAGATTAGACTTTTCATTAAGAGTAATGAAACCTAAAAGAGCATAGTTCATGTGCTGCAAGTACTAACTAACCTTTCTAGTCTTGAAGTCAACTCCAAAAGGTAAATGAAGTCATGCTCAGTAAAGCAAGGACTCATAAACTGTTACATCAGGTGAATGGATATCATTATGCTTACAGTAGCCAAAGACTCTAGAAAACTGGAAATGACAGGAAATTATAATGCAGTTTTAAATTTAAGCAATGAAATATATCTCTCTGTCTTGCTATATACTAGAACTAACCTGATTGACAACAAGTTCCAAGTTTCCTTGGACAGTGACTGCCGTATATCCTTTCTTAATAGTTTCCGTCAGTCCTAAAATTAATCCGTGATAGTAAGCAACATTAATTGTTTGATTTCCCAACCCTTGGCGAAATCGATGCAGCTGCAGAGAAAAGAAGACACGAGAGCAAGCTACATCTTGTAATTAAACAATATAATATTGAATTGAATTTGATACCACAATTGCATGTTCATCAGGGTCATCTGCATCTTTTACAAACATGATAGCTGCTGCACCAACTGGTCCATAAAATCCATTTCCACTAGAATCTCCACTTGACGTTGAAGCACCAGCATCTCCTTTTGATGTTGATGCACCAGAATCTCCTCTTGATGTTGATGCACCGGCATCTCCAAAAAAATCCATTTGCACTTGTTGAAACGCTGAATGAAGGATATAAGTATGCTGCAAATAAGATATAAAACTTTTGAGTTAACATATTATTGTTAAAACTTTATACAAGCCGCTATTTATATATTGCCAAAATTATTCTCAAGATTTGTTAACATGGATAAGAAAGTAAGATCTAAGTGACAGTATTGAAATAAGTTAAAACTCAGAAAACACAATTACAAAATAGATATTAAATTGCGATAGGTATATAATTGGTTTAAAATAGATATTAAATTACTATAGAGGATAGCACAAACAGTATTTTCTTTAGATCGATAGATTAATCGAAATCAAAAACTACTCCAGTGTTTGTTCAAACAAGTAAAATTTGATTTATGATAACGAAAATGCTAAAATCGTATGAACATGCATTGCATTCTAGTAACAAAAATGATAAAAACGTATGAACATGCATTGCAGTTTCAGAGAATGAAGAAAAGAAGAGAACACGAATATGAAGATGAAGAAGATGAATGAGTGACCTGCAATGGACGAAGCTCGGTTTCAACACCGAAAGAAGAAGAAGAATCGCTCTTTTGGTATGTACGACACATAGTTTTCTCTCTCTGCTTTTCAACCCCAATTCTTGCTCTAATATTTGTAAAAGAGTCGCATTACTATTTATATAACTAACTCAGTGGTTTGTTACCAAAAACTCTAACAGAATTTTAAACGTTTATGAACTAGAATAAAATATTTCCTTCAATTAAAAAAGAAATTAATACTATTTACTTTAGTTTTCATCTTTTAAATTTTAGAAGAGACTCGTTAATGAAATAGAGGTAGAAGATTCTAGAATAAGAGGTTTGTTACAGATTTAGTATTCCAGATCAGCATAACTAACTCGGTAAAAAGTAAAAAGATTAACTCTAAGTGATAGTATTAAGAATTAACCACGGTAAATGCAATGAGTATGTATATATATGAAAACCAACTATGGAAAATCCGTAATAAGTTCAGCTCTACTAGATTCATAACTTTCCAAATAAAAACTACAACAATGAACGTCAAGTAGATTAGACTTTTCATTAAGAGTAATGAAACCTAAAAGAGCATAGTTCATGTGCTGCAAGTACTAACTAACCTTTCTAGTCTTGAAGTCAACTCCAAAAGGTAAATGAAGTCATGCTCAGTAAAGCAAGGACTCATAAACTGTTACATCAGGTGAATGGATTTCATTATGCTTACAGTAGCCAAAGACTCTAGAAAACTGGAAATGACAGGAAATTATAATGCAGTTTTAAATTTAAACAATGAAATATATCTCTCTGTCTTGCTAGAACTAACCTGATTGACAACAAGTTCCAAGTTTCCTTGGACAGTGACTGCCGTATATCCTTTCTTAATCGTTTCCGTCAGTCCTAAAATTAATCCGTGATAGTAAGCAACATTAATTGTTTGATTTCCCAACCCTTGGCGAAATCAATGCAGCTGTGGAGAAAAGAAGACATGAGAGCAAGCTACATCTTGTAATTAAACAATATAATATTGAATTGAATTTGATACCACAATTGCATGTTCATCAGGGTCATCTGCATCTTTTACAAACATGATAGCTGCTGCACCAACTGGTCCATAAAATCCATTTCCACTAGAGGTAAAAAGTAAATAAAACACAAGGGAAAAAACACTGGTGATATTTAAAGCATTGATTGTCCATAGTTAAAAACATTATTTATAACAAAAATGATTTTTAGAGATGTAAAAATGAACTACTTCTTAGGTCATGTAATGCAATTTCAAAAAATGTTATAAACACATGTAACCTAATGTTCATACCTCTTTGGACAAAGACTGAATCTCTGCTGAAGAATTCGCCCCACCTGCCACTCCACTTGATCTGAATGGTGGATTGGCCACTATACTCAAAAGAAAACAGAAAAAAAGGAAGGGAAAAAAAAGAAATAGATGAGAAAGGGAAAGGGAAAAGATTCACATTGTAAAACCATGAGACAAAATACTGAACATCTTGGAATTTAAATCACTAACCTGAGGTTCTATTAGGAGCAAATGTGTTTCCTGAGCCTGAGTTATTCACAATATCCATTTGCAGAGATTTTGATTTCTTCATAGAACATTTTGGATTTCGGTCCTTTCCGACCTTACTTCTTCGCTCCACAGGATTATAGTTCCTAGAAAATAACAAAATAAATAAAATTGAATTGAAATATTTGACAACATAAACTACACAGTACAATGAGAAATATGATTGCATGGCATAACATTGCATTTGTAATTAATTGAAAATGTATGCATTTGGGTTAATGCAAAGATAATCAAAGCAAGTAGCATACTCATTCATAATGCCATCATTCACAGAATCACAGTAACGTTTCAGCCACTGGAGGAACTCCAAGTTGTCCAAAGGCCTGCCTTTAACAAGCCTGCTAACTTCAATATGCTGCAAAATGATAGTCATGTTAAGCCAATCCCACTATCTATAAATCGAAACTATTAGTTGCACATTCTTCTACAAGTTTTAATCTCAAGTGAAGTTATCTAAAGTACATTTACCATTAAGAACAAAGCCACAATTCAGCATTAAACTTATCCAACAATCAAATCGGAATTAATGAAATATAGATTACAGATACTGATGTTGTCAATAAAACACAAGGGAAAACACACTGGTGATATTTTAAGCATTGATTGTCCAAAGGTAACAAGAGGTATGAACATTAGGTTACATTAGGTACATTAGGTTTTCCTCCCTCGAGAAGTAGTGTAACGTAATTCTCCATGGAAGTCAGCAGTGATCTTTTCTTTACCTCAGTATAACCCTGGAAATAAAAGTTGCCCACATCAGAGAAACACATATGAAGACTTCAGAAATAGAAAAATAAATTATACTTGTTAAGAAAATAATGGTAGGACATTTTACTCACAACAGCCTTGGCAAGAGCTTTTGCAAGTAACTCAACAGCTGTTAAACCGGAGTTGTTCAATAGTTCCTCAGCGGCAGCTTTGAATGAAGGAATCACACTGCATTCATGACCCGTGTTAGCAGCAAGAGAGTGTTAACAGTGAAAGATGATTTACATACAATTTCACAAACATACCTATCAGACACATCAGAAATCAATTCAGCGGCTTCCCCACCAATAGCTTTGGCAATTTCATCAGGCTGAGGTGCAGATACATGTTCAAATTTAATACCTGCTTCTCTTTCGATTTTAGATATATTTGACCTTCTGGGATCGTAAAGCATGACAGCAACTCCAGTGTTGCCTAACATGAACAAGACCAATTATATAAGCCAAAACTTTTACAACAACATCAAAATACAATTTCCACTATTAATAGCAAAATTTTAAATATACCAGCTTTTCTTGTCCGTCCAGATCGATGTATATATGCTTCTACATCTCGGGGAGGTTCACACTATAACAAATTTGATTCGGAATATCAGATAAAAGGATATATAAGAAATGGAATATTGTAATATATATAATATTATATATGAACAAGTGTACCTAGATAATCCACTAAACATCATTGATGTCAAGACCCCTGTCCGCTACATTGGTGGCCACCAATGTCATGAATTTCCCAGACCTAAAACCTTTCAATGTAATCTGCAATTAAAATGACACAGTTCAGATAAAACAACAGTAATAATGACAAATATACATTATCTATATTGCTATATCTACAAAACAGAATTAAAAAGTAAACATATTAGCCAATAACAATTTTACACAGCAGCCCCCCTTTAAACATTCATTCAAATGAAGATAACCAGAATCAAGAATTACATCGATTCATAGCTCACCTCACGCTGTGACTGCTGAATGTCACCATGGAGAGCTCTTGCTCCAGGCAACAATCTAGCAAGCTCAGGAGCAGACTCCTTTTTCTCCGCAAATATAATTGTCCGGCCACCACTGAAACATACCACATGCCAAAATATCAATTTTAAAGTTTCAAAACATGCATCATATTATTAAGTATCAAGTCACAAAATGAATATTAAAAATCACCTGCTATAACAGCGAATAATATCAGCAATCTTCACATTATAAATTCTGAATCTAATTATGCGGAGTTGTTATAATTCATTGTGTTTGGTTTAGGCATTATCAAAACCGGGCTAGATTTAATTGGCCTTTATTTTGTAATGAGACAAATTAGATAGAAATGTGAATTATACAGGTATGATTTTTATTTCATTCTTGCATAACTTTAATAATGTGGTGAACTAGGACTAAAAGTAACATAACGCAGCAAAGAAAGTCGCAATTCCAAAAACACTTGCAGCAAACATAATGATATAACATGGTAACCAATTTCTTATTTTATGACATTCACCATTCCTAGTGTATGCGTATTTAGTTGATATCCAGTAACTGTACATTTTTAGATATTAATAAAATAAACAAATAAATGTAACCTCTTATGAATGAAAGATAAACATCATTTACAAGTAACAGTTTTGCACGGATGCCCAACTTCATTTACTTAGTTTCAATTCTTGACTTCGATAGTAAGACCATTTTATTCCTGCAAAACATTACCAAACAATCCTTGTCAGTACTATTACAAGGAACAGTTTTGCACGGATAACCTGAGCCCTGGCAGTACTATTACAAGGAAGGATAATATGCCTAACATTGGTGCTAGCCTTCATTTTCTCATTACCAACAAGATCAGCAGTTGCCTTGTCTTTTTTAAGAAATTTCTTAGAAATCTGTCAAGAAAAAATAGTAGATAAGGGAACAGGTCCAATGTAACAACGAATAGCCACTATGAATTCAGAACAAGAAAAAATGATAGAGGTATATACTTATTGAACCCAGCTTGGCAAAGTAGCACTGAAAAGAAGTGTCTGAACTTTAGTAACATCTTGTACCTTACCTGCAAACATCAAATATGAGAATATTGCAATGCCAAAATGTAATGCAATCTAAAAAGCAACCACAAATTGAGTTATGTTTAGTAGTCAGATCCACAGTGGATATATGGGGAATCATTTTGAGGGAATGTTAGCTGGGTTTCAAAAAAACATAAGAGGCACTTGGAAGAGGTAACTTGAATTAGTTGCAAAACATAAGCATTCAGACCAATAACGTGAGAGGCACTTGGCTAGTAAAAATAGATTAAATCCACAATGCAAAAACCATCATAAGCCAAAGTTACATTGACAAAAACAAACAAAATACCTAGAATAAGTTCAACATCATCAGCAGGCAATTCTAAAGCAGGCAATTCTGTTACAACCTTTAGGCTTACATTAACAGCATTCTTCTGACCTGAGCACGAAAAAAATCAAATTGATTACATGACCAATATTAAAGCTAGTATGCTAATTATCCAAAAGTTCAAGGATGTTATCATACTATCTATGCGAAGGAATGGGCGGTGAAAAAATACTTTTTAATGCAAAAAATCTAATCAGCTATGAAGGAAAATTCCCAACAAGAAATGCATCTAAGTCCTTGACTGGTACATCAAAAACAGCTCTCTTTCCATCTGCAGTGAGAGCAAGACCTTGCACTCCATCAACCTTATCCTCAGGTATGAATCTCCTCAGGGTTCCAAATGAAAAGCTGACAACAACAGATAAAAGTATAAATCAAACAAGGGAAAAACACATTTGTGAAATTTAAAACATTGATTGTTTATAGTTAAAAATGTTATTTATAACAAAAATGATTTTCCGAGAATCTAAAGCAAACGAGCCCTAAGTTAAATATAGTGAAGTTCTTGCGATGAGGTGAACATAGGCTTTCCTCCCTCGAGAAGTAGTGACCTAATTCTCCATCGAAGTCAGCAGTGATCTTTTCTTTACCTCGGTATAACCCCGCAAATAAAAGTTTCCCACATCAGAGACACACATTTGATGGAGACTTCATATTTAGAAAAATATAATTATAAGAAAAATAATGGAAGGACATTGTACTCACAACAGCCTTGGCAAGAGCTTTTGCAAGTAACTCAACAGCTGATAAACCAGAGTTATTCAAGAGTTCCTCGGCAGCAGCTTTGAATGAAGGAATCACACTACATTCATGACCCGTGTTAGCAGCAACAAGAGTGTTAACAGTGAAAGATGATTTACATACAATATCACAAGCATACCTATCAGACACATCAGAAATCAATTCAGCCGCTTCCCCACCAATAGCTTTGGCAATTTCATCAGGCTGAGGAGCAGATACATGTTCAAATTTAATACCTGCTTCTCTTTCAATTTTAAATATATTTGACCTTCTAGGATCGTAAAGCATAACAGCAACTCCAGTGTTTCCTAACAAGAACAAAACCAATCATATAAGCCAAAAATTTTACAAGAATATCAATATACAATTTCCACTATAAATAGCCAAATTTCAAATATACCAGCTCTTCCTGTCCGTCCAGATCGATGTATATATGCTTCTACATCTCGGGGAGGTTCACACTAAAACAAATTTGATTTAGAATATCAGATGAAAGGATATATATATAAGAAATGGAATATTATAATTAATATAATATTATATTGTATATGAACAAGTGTACCTGGATAATCAACTAAACATCATTTACGTCAAGAACCCTGGCCGCTACATTGGTGGCCACCAATGTCATGAATTTCCCAGACCTAAAACCTTTCAATGTAATCTGCAATTAACATGACACAGTTCAGATAGAACATATTACCCAATAACAATTTTACACAGCAACCCCCTTTAAACATTCATTCAAATGAGGGTAAACAGAATCAAGAATTATATCAATTCATAGCTTACCTCGCGCTGTGCAGTGTTGTTGATGGCGGATGGCAGAAAACCATACAAAAATGAAGGAACCATCTAAAATAATACAACGTCGTTATGAAGCTTTTCCTTATTCTTCTTCATTGATTTTTGCTTAGGGCTGTCGATAGAAACGGCTTCGTCGATGATGGGAATTGAAGGAACCATGTTGATAGAAACGGCATTGCATTCTAGTAACAAAAATGATAAAATCGTATGAACATGCATTGCAGTTTCAGAGAATGAAGAAAAGAAGATAACACGAATATGAAGAAGATGAGTGACCTTTCAACACCGGAAGAAGAAGAAGAATCGCTCTATGTACGACACGCGTTACTATTTATATAACTAACTCAGTGGTTTGTTATCAAAAACTCTCAACAGAATTTTCCTTCAATTAAAAAAAAAAATTAATACTATTTGCTTTAGTTTTCATCTTTTAAATTTTAGAAGAGACTCGTTAATGAAATAGAGGTAGAAGATTCTAGAATAAGAGGTTTGTTACAAATTTGGTAACCCAAATTAGCATAACTCAATCAGTAAAAAGTAAAAAGATTAACTCTTAAGTGATAGAGGCAAGTTTTATTACTTCTGCCCACTTTTCCTTAAAATTGTTGGCACTTTTTGAATTCATTTATTCATAATTGATAGTGATAGTCATATCTACTATTGAATAGACATTTCATCTATCTCAATTAAATTTTATTGAGCATCTTATATTGGTTTGATTCATTTTATTGAGATTTAAGTTTTGGTGAATAATTTGATATTTTAGACTTTAGATTTTTTTTTATGTATGTTGGATGAATCATCAAAATTTTATAGATTCAATTGGTTTGAACCATTGTTAAAACCATAAAATTATTAACTGTTAGTTTGTTTCATTTAAATTTTATATGGGATTTATACATGTAATATAACTAAAGTTTTAGAACACAATTCAAGCATTTTTATTTAAAAGATTAACATTTTGTTGATAAACCAGTCTGTTTTATCTATAATAAAGACGGGTGGTATCCCTATGATCAAGGTCGTCTTGAATAATATGAAGACCATGTTTTAATAAAATTAGAGCATAGTAAAATAATATAAAAATTATTTTTAAAATTATTATTTATTTAAATTACAAATAACACAAAAATCTCCTATCATTTCCTATTTTTAAAATTTTTAAATAAAATATAATTTTATAAATAATTATATAATTTCTCTTTTTATATTAAATCAATTACAATTTTAACTTATATTATATAATAAAAACGGGTATAATTCAAAACTAGAGATATTTCATAATTCATTGATATCAAATAAAATTTAAAATATATTATAACATTTATTCAATATCAAATTTATTTATTTAATGATATTTAAATTATTATTACTTCTTGATGTTAAATATATAATTAATGTTATTTAAGTTTATTTAATAATATCTATTTATTTATTTTTATTACTTAATTCTTTAGATTTTTTAAGTAAATAATAAATAATAGTAAAATGTAGGCCCATTAAAATAGAGGTCCTGTGAAAATGAGAAAAATAATAATAGTAACTGTTTTGGACTGGGTCGGGGTCTGCTCCTCAATCGAGCAGGCCCAACCCACACGTCTTGGGGTGGCCCAACAAAGGCCTCTTATCACAACCAACGTCGAGCACAGTCCCACCTCAACAGTGTCGGGCACAGCCACACCTCGGCGGTGTTTGGACACACGCGACAAAGATCGTCGGGCAGAGGCACTAAGTCTCTCCGAGTTCGCACCCTCCTCGACACTCGGGTGCTCCTTCCCGCGGGGAGCCATTTCCTTCTACACATAAGAGTCCTCCCCGCGAGGACACGTCTCTCCCCGACACACAAGACTCCTCCCCGCGAGGACACGTTCTCATGTAACCGCCCACTCCTGATAGAATCGGTCTGCCCTAATTCCGGAGATCTAGGAACGGTTACCCCAGGGTGAAGACCACGTGCTGGTCTTCACTACGCCACGTAAGCCCTGGCAGTTGTTTGGATTGGGCCTGGCAATCCAGCCTAGTGCTAGTGACCGTTGGCCCCGCGCTGGGGGCTCTCTATAAATACCCTCTCACTTGAGAGGGTCAGGTTACACACACTTTCTTACTCTCTAGCCTTGTACTTGCTTTTACTTGTGACCCTTGCCTTACTTGAGCGTCGGAGTACCTTGCAGGTACACCCCCCCCACCCGCCGTCCTTCAACCGCACCGGAGCTGAAGTCCACAAGACGTTGCTGGCCATCAAATACTGTCTGATCCAGGTACGATCAGTGGCGCCGTCTGTGGGAACCTTTGCTTCCCCGTTCTTCCTCCGATAAACCAAAGCAATCCTCTCGTTCATCACCATCATGGTCAGCAACCCGTCTTCTAACAAAGCTCTGGACACCGTCCTCGTGCAACTCGAGAACGGGAACCACCGCGAAGACGCTGCTGCCCTCCACGTCGAAGAAGGCTACGTGAGAGACGGGCAGACCGCCTCCCCAGAATCCCAAGACGCGGCTTACAACGCCGCCCACCAAGACAATCAGCAAGCCATCTTTCAGCCAGTTGCTCCTCCGTCCAAATGCAGATTCGAGCACCGTGGCCCTATTTGCCCTGATCAATCAGACCAATCAGTTGATCGCACACCAGAATACCAGAATTGAAGCATTGGAGCAAGGGCGGGCACGACGATCTTCCCCGCGAAGACACCGTCGTCCACCTTCACCTCGCCGTTCTCCTTCCCCGCGAAGGACCCCGTCCGAAGAATCTCGAACCCCCTCGTCGGTACACGAGGGTCGTCGTCCACGTCGTGAGCGTCCCCAGCCGGCGATCTCATAGAAGCGCCATCGTTCCCCGCCTACGAAGAAACCTAGACCCTCCTCAACTACCAAGAAATCCAAAACCGCTGAGGAGAGACCGAGGAACCGTTCGAGGAATTCCCCTCCACGGCCTCACCGATCCCCTTCGAGGTCCCTGGCCAGAAGCGACAACGATGACCAAAGGACCCCTCTGTCATGGGAGATCATGAACGCCCCAATTCCCGCGGGCATGGAGAGACCACCGCCGCTGGGGACCTACGACGACCTGACCGACCCCGACGATCACGACGAAAGCTTTGAAGCCATGCTCGACTTCAGAAACGTCAGGGGAGCCATTAAGTGCAGGCTTTTCCCCACCACCTTGCGGAAGGGCGCCATGACATGGTACAAGGGTCTGGCACTCGGGTCGATCACATCCTGGAAGCAACTTAGACAACGTTTCACCAAACACTTTACTGTGTCTCGTCGACACCCGAAGACGGAAGCTGCCCTAGAAAGCATCTTCCAGGGGAAGAACGAATCTCTCCGAAACTACATTGAGAGATTCAACAGAGAAGCTGTCGAGGTTCATACGACCGACGACATGAAGAAGTATTTAATCATCCATGGACTACGTTTTGGATCTGATTTTGCCAAGTCCGTGGGCCTCCGCAGACCCCGCCGTCTGGAGGACCTCCTACATCGAGCTCGAGGAGTCGGAGGCAGCGCAGATCGCCCTTGAGTCGAGACGCAAGGAAGGCCCCCGTGGCCAGAAAGAAGAGGACTCTCCTCCCTGACGAGGAGGAGAAAGAGAAAGAAAATCGCCCCCGTGATCCTCGTGAACCACGCGGACTAGCTGGCCGGTTCACTGAATACACCCCGCTCAACGCTCCTCGCGCGCGAATCCTCTCCGAGTGCCAGAACTAGGAATTTCTAAAAGGAGGCGTCCATTTCCCAAAGTCGACTACCCCTAAATCGAACACGGACAAGTCAAAATACTACAAGTTCCACCGGAGCCATGGGCACGTCACAGAAGATTGCATCCATCTCAAGGATGCAATTGAAATCCTCATCAAGGAAGGGCACTTGAAGAAATACGCCCAGAAGAATGATACTCCTCGTCCCAGCTCCCAGGAAGCCCAGAACGTCGAGGAGACGACACCTCCTCCCGACGAGAGTCGGCTTCAGGTCGCCCTTAGCGTCACTCGACCCGAAGACTTCTTTGTCCCCGTAATCATTGAGGGCCAAGAAGCAATTTGTAACATGTGGGTGACCTTCCCCCACGAGGACACCGTCGCTGCCCGTAGCACCTGGGAAGGCTTCCCTAAAGCAATGGTCATCTCCCGGGGTGGTTACGAGAAGTTGTCCGTCGGATCGATCAAGAGGAAATTCGACGAACTAGAATCAGCAACGTCGGCGAAGACAACCACTCTCGAGAAGGTGCGAGGGAACTCAAAGCCTATCACCTTCTATCTCGAGGAGCTCCCCGGCAGAGCGCCCAACGCCACTATCCCCCTCTTGGTCAGAGCCCAGATGGCGAATTTTGACGTCCGAAGGATCCTCGTCGACCAGGGAAGGTCGGTCGACATCATGTATGCCTATCTGTTCGGGACCCTTCAGCTCGACGAGAGACATCTGACCCCGTACGTCGGTTCAGATCTGCAGGGGTTCAATAGAACCACCACCAGACCATGGGGTTACGTTGAGCTGATGGTTACATTCGGGTCCGAAGACACTGCCTGACAGGTGAAGATCCGTTTCCTGGTGGTCGAATGCCCATCCCTTTACAACTGCATCCTCGGGAGGACCACCCTGGCCGAGCTTACGGCGGTGCCATCAACGGTCCACCTCAAAATGAAGTACTACACGGCCAGGGGACGAGTAGTGACGATGCACGGGGACATAGACGCGGCCAGGAGATGCTTCGACGCCGCTGTCAAAGGCATGAGTTCCATCGGCACCAAACCCAAGACCGTGGCAAAGCCACCCCCGGACACCGAACATGTACCTCTCCCGTGCGTCAACGCGGTCAAACTCGACAGCAGGTTCCCGGGCGAACCCGATGAAGACGAGGCAGAAGACCCTGACCTCCAGGCAGAAAACAACAGGCGCCCTCTCCACCCAATGCGCCCCATCCCCGACGGAGACTTTGAGCTTGTGGTACTCGGGGACGATCCAGACCGTAACATGAAGATTGGCACCGAAATCCCCGACCTGGCGAAGGAGCAGCTGAAGGCATGTCTAAGGAAGAACGCTGATCTCTTTGCATGGAGCGCCTCCGAGATGCCTGGCCTCGACCCCGAGGTGGCTTGCCATCAACTCGCAGTAGATCCGGGCTGAAATTGGCGACATGCTCGAGGTACACATGGACGACATGATCGTCAAATCGGCGGAAGAAGTCGAACATGCCGCACACCTCAAGAAAGTGTTCGACACAGCGAGGAGGTGCCGCATGAGGTTCAATCCCGACAAATGTACCTTCGGCGTTCGGGCAGGTGTCATACCCCAAATTTATCCTACCTGTGTATAAATGACCTCTGTACATCCTTTTTTTTTTCTTCCAAACCATTTTCAATCCAAACTTTTAATCCATGTCCACTTCAAAATTATTTATCCATATCCATAAAAATCCACTTCATTTTTAATGTCCATAATTACCCATTCTCCATTATTATCCATTTCCATTTTTAATTCTAAACCATTTTTCATCCATATTCATTCCCACTTTTCAAATTCATATTTTCCAAAAACCATTTCAAAACCCATATCCATTTTTATTTTGTTCAAAAATCTTTTTCTTTAAATCTTATCCAAATCTATCCATTTGTCCAATTCAAAAATCCAATTCCATTTTTAATCATTTCATTACAATATCCATTTTTATTATCTTTTAGTTTTTCTCATCAAATATCAAAGCCATCATAAACCATTATTATCCTAATTTCCAAACCCAATATTCAAATAACACTTCAACATCCATTTTAATTTCATTAGTCAATCCATCTTATAAATATGCATTTCTTCTTTTCATTTTCATATTTATTATCCACTTCCTATCTTAAGCTATGACCACATTTCTAAATTCAAGTCCATTTCTAAATTTACATTAAATCATCTTTATCCAAAATTCGTTTTTATTACAAACCATAATGCAAAACAAAAAGTCCATTACAAGAAAATAATTGCAAAAATAGTCTAAAGTTCATTTGTTACAATTCACCATCATTTTTGTACATGTCCATAAGCAATTTTCTTTTCCTTCACTATTTCCTAAGCCCATTTGATCACAAGCCCATATAACTATTATTACAACCACAATATTCTTTTTTTTAGAATGCAACAAAGTGCCAAAGTCTACCATATACAAAATGCAGCCAAAACCAGGATCAAAACCGTATCACCCTGTACATAAACAGCACAAAACCTGCGCATAACATGCCTGCTGCGCTTCTGCTACCACCAACCAACAACAGCAGCCTGCACCCTGTGATATCAATATCAACAACAGAGGAAAAGGACTCATCATCAACAATAAGACAAATTCTTTGTACTGTTAAACTTAATAGACAAGTTTGTTTCATTTTAAAAGAGGAGAGTAAAGTATTTTTCGGGAGGGAGGTCTCCTCTCACGCAACCTCTTCATAAGAGATTCCAAAACCATTGTCTCTAAGGAACAAAAAAAAAAGTCCAACAATGAACCAAAAATAGAGGGATTGTTTTTTTTCCTAACCTGTCCGCCTCCTACACCATTTGTTTCTCAACCTGCAAAACCTTTGATCTGCATCAATACCACACCCTCATAAAACTCCCTCTGTTGGAGCTTTTTTTTTTCTTTCGAGCCACCATAGCACAGAACCATAGCCTCCTTCATCCGCCCTTTCCACAGACCATCTCTTTGTTCACCATCTCTGCTCCTCTATATCACCATCTTTCATCGTCCTCCTACAAACACATTCAACTCCTCCGATTACAACCTCCAAAACTCACCTCGACAACCTTGCTGCGACCTCCAAACTCAACCATTTCCCAACCTTCGTTTTCTCTCCTCCAACACTCGCCACCCACCGTAAGCAACGACATAACAAAAGCAACATAAACCTGACACGATTCCGTCGCGTTCACGCTTTCGACCTCACCCTTATATTCCATTAACCACTACAACAACCACAAAGGTTTCTGTTAGAGCGAGGCAGAGAGTGAAACAGAAAGAAGAAGAAGGAGCAATTTGAGACGAAGAAGAAAAGAAAACAAAATGGTTACCTGCGAAATCGTCGGCGCAAATCCACATCGAACCTGAGTCACGGTGTCCCCCTCGAAGTAATTTCTCACTGCAATAAGGCGTGTAGAGGAGACCATCTTCAATCCTCTGTTTCACTGAAAACATCACGGCCTCTCTTCTTCATAACCATCGGACCGCCTTCGAAACAACCAAGAACCACCATCAAGGCACCATATTTGTTCTACATCAAGTAGTGAAACCTCAATCTCCGATCTTATTTACCGCGCGCCGCCGCAAATGATGGAAGGAGCTGGACGGAATTTAAAGCGGAGAAGAGAGAAGCAGAGCGAAAAAAAATAGAGAGGCGGAGCAGAGAGGAAGAAGACGAGATGGAAAGTATGAAAGAGCGATGGTGGTTGTTTTGTCTTTCTCAACTGCGCTTTACTGGTAATGAGAAAGAAGTGGCCATAGTTGTTCTAGGGTTTTCAAAACCCTTTTCTTTTTTAAGCCGAACTGGGTCGACCCATGACCCGTCTGGTTTCAAGCCCAAGTGTTCTTTATATTTCACACTCCTTAATCCTTTTTTTTTTCACACATTTTCTTTTTTTACTAAATATTTTTGTCAAAATCTTTTTAAAATATTTTATTAATTTTGTGCTTTGATTTTCTAATTACTATTTAAAAAACTGTGATAAAAAATATTCTTAAATATTTTGTTAATATTATTTTGATTATTTTTCTTATTTAGTTAAATTCTAGTTTATGTTAGAATATAATTCATCTTTGATTATTTCCATATTGATTTCTTTTAATTTCTTCAACTTTTTAACTTAGCAAGTTTGTAGATTTATTTTCTATATTTTGTTCTTCTCTTCAATCTTCGGCCGATGTTATGAAAAAATCTTGATTAAGTTGGTTTATTGAAATCAATTCAAAATCTTGATTTATATGAGGCCACCCTTTTTTTATTTCTTATCGGTTAATGAAAGTCAAAAAATCATAGCTTATCGATCTAAGATTAAAGATCTTGATTAAGACGAGACCGATCCCTTTATTTCCCGATTCACCCGATTAATCATTATCTCGACTATATTTTTATTCATACTATTCACATGCATATTCATCTAACAATCTTCTTTGTTCATACACTCAATCTAAATACACTAAATTGGAAACCCTTTTTTTAATCAAACTTTCGAAAGGAGGAGATTCTTGGAATCTAGCATTCCTTGGGTCTTCGAATAGATGGCTCTCGAGGCACGCCCCTTGGGTTGTCATTTATTCAAATCTTTCGACCTTTTCAACTAAACCATTTCCAAACTGGTCCTCGATTCGCCATCGAGCCCAATCATAAGTCGAGCGCCTTTTGCCTCGCCATCAAACACACACTTGCACATCTCGAGGTTTCGTTACTAGGAGCACCCCTAGGGACTAGTATCGATCCTCACTTCTTTTTGTAATCAATCCAATTCAACCTATTTCAAATACTTTCTTAATCAACTAACGAAAGGAGGAGATTCTTGAAATTTAGCATTCCTTGGATCTTCGAATGAATGGCTCTTGAGGCACGCCCTTGGGTTGTTGTTCATTTAACCTTTTGTCTTAAAACACTTAATCATTATCAAACAATTTCATAATTAATAGAATGAAAAAGGTGTTGTTGAGATCTAGCATCTCAATAATGCCCCGATTAATTGGTTGCGAGGCCGACGTCTCGTTTATCGAATAATCGTCATTCTCCCTCAAAATACTTAATCAATCAAACCGCAACCAAAACCCTAATACACTTAATCCACAACCCAAAGAACATTGTTTAAGTCATTCTTTCGCGCATATGAACTCGTGCTTCAGCCTCCCCTAGTGAGCAGACAAGCCAATGTTTAGCAGTTAGAATGCAACCTAAACTCTCGTTCGCCTAAAACACGTCCAAATCAAACATTTTTCTCAATCAAATCTCTAATACACTTAATTCATACTCAAACAACTTTCACAAAAAAGAACATTGTTTAGTCCATTCTTCCGTGCATATGAACTAGTGCTTCAGTCTCCCATGACGAGCAGACAAGCCAACGTTTAGCAGTTAGAATGCGAATTAAACTCTCGTTCGCCTAAAAAACACAAACCAATGAACCGTAGTCCCACGAACTACGAATGCTCTGACTTTCCCATTGCACGAGGGAATACGTAGGCCCAAGGGTTCTCAATCCTTGCCGAGCACACTAATAAAAAACCACCCATTTTCCCTTTAGAAAACAATATCTACCTTAGAAGAAAACAAACAAACCAAGCTAACATTTCTCACGAATCGAATCAAGAGGTTTCCGTTGAGTACAACGGACGTAGAAGGTGTTAATACCTTCCCTTTTGCGTAACCGACTCCCGAACCCGAATTTAGTTGCGATGACCATGTTCTTATCTCCCTTTAAAGGTTTTATCGATATTTTCCTTTCCCTCTTTTGGGATAAATAAAGTTCGGTGGCGACTCTGTTTCGAACAGTTTTTTCCACGTCCATCGCGAGGATCGTATTTTTCGAGGTACGTAAGTTCCTCGGTTACTACCTCACAGAGCGAGGAATTGAAGCTAACCCCGACAAGTGTAGAGCTTTTTCTGAGATCCCTACTCCGGACTCAAAGAAGTCAATACAATCATTGAACGAGATGCTCACTGCCCTTTCCCGCTTCGTCGCCAAGTCGGCGCAGTACGCACTCTCCCATTTTTCAAACTTCTCCGACAAAAAGCGGAGTTTAAATGGAGCGAGGAGTGCGAGCAGGCGCTCTTCCACCTAAAACAAGTCTTATCGTAACCCCCGATCCTCTCACAGCCTGAGAGCAGGGAGACGCTTTTCTTATATCTCGCAACACGAGTGAAGCAGTCAGCGCCGTTCCTATTCGAGAAACCCTGGACAGACAAAAACCAATTTACTTCACGAGCAAAGCCCTCCAAGGCCCCGAGCTCAGGTATCAACAGATAGAGAAAGTCGCCTTGGCCCTCGTCACCGCGGCCAGGAGGCTACGCCACTACTTCCTCGCCCACACTGTCGTCGTAAGGACCGAACAACCCATAAGGTAACTCCTTGGACGACCGGATATGGCGGGGAGGATGCTCAGGTGGTCGCTCGAACTCGCCGAGTTTGACATCCAATACGAGGGAATGAAAGCCCTGAAGGCTCAGGTACTGGCCGACTTTGTGGCAAAGATGACCGTCCCGGAACCCTCGACCAACGAATCCCAAAAATGGACGATCTATGTCGACGGAGCATCCAACCCGAAGGGAAACGGGGCGGGCATCATCCTCGAAAACGAGGAAGGCATCCTGATCGAGGTATCCCTCGAACTATCCTTCCCGACGTCAAACAACTAAGCGGAGTACGAGGCTTTCCTCGCCGGACTTCGGCTGGCCGAAGACCTCGGCGTCAAGGAGGTCAAAATCTTCACCGACTCCCAGCTTGTGGCCTCGCAAGTCCGAGGAGAGTACCAGGCCAAGAACGACAATCTCATCGAATACTTGACCTTGGTGAAAGAAAAGACGAAAAATTTCACCTCCGCGGAAGTAACTCACATCCCCCGCGAGCACAATGCCCGAGCAGATGTTTTGTCAAAATTGGCAAGCACAAAGAAGAAAGGCGGGAACAAATCCGTCATACAAGAAGTACTTTCCCGGCCGAGCATCGTCAAACCCGCTCCAGTGGCGGACGTAAACGCCATTTGTGATAGCAATTGCTGGATGACCCATGTGTACGAATACCTCACGACGGGCAAGCTGGCCGAAGATCCCAAGGAAGCCGAAATGGTCAAGCGGCGGGCATCATACACGATAATCGAGGACAAGCTATACCGGCGAGGATTCTCTATTCCCCTCCTCAGGTGCGTCGAGGAGACCAAGGTCCCCGACATCCTCCAGGAAATCCACGAAGGAATCAATGCACAGCACCTCGGCGGGCGATCGTTAGCCCGTAAGGCGCTTCGAGCAGGGTATTACTAGCTCACCATGCAACAGGACGCCAAGGAACAGGTCAAGAAGTTCGATATATGCCAACGACATGGGGACATGCACCTTGCTCCTCCTAACGAGCTCAAAACACTGTCCTTCCCGTGGCTGTTTGCGTGGTGGGGGATGGATATCCTCGGACCTTTCGTCCAGGGGTCATGTCAAAACAAATACCTCATCGTCGGGGTGGACTACTTCACGAAGTGGATTGAGGCGGAAGCATTGGCCAAAATCACGGCCTTCAACATACTGTGTTTTTACAAAAGGAACGTCCTCGCCCGATTCGGCGTGCCTCAAGCTATTGTCACCGACAACGGAACACAGTTCATCGACAAGAACTTCCAAGACTTCGTCTCCAAGCTAGGCACGAAGTAGCACTTCACTCGGTCGAGCACCCTCAAACGAACGAACAGGCTGAGGCGGCGAACATAGTAATCCTACAAGGACTGAAACGTCGATTAGGTGACGCCAAACAACGGTGGGTCGAGGAGCTACACAGCGTCCTCTGGGCCTACCGAACGACCCCACATTCCACGACCGGGGATACCCCATTTCGTCTGACCTACGGAACAGAAACGGTGATCAGTCGCGACCTTGTCCTTCTCCTTCTCGAGGGTAGTGTAGTCATCCTTCAGCTTCTGTAACTTGGAGGCAGAGGGGGTCCCATCATTCAATATCAAGGCAGTCTCAAAGACTCGCATCATGGGCGCAAGGTCCTCGACAAACGCCTCTCTCCTGGCCGCACCGTCCATTCCCAGAACTGCCTTCACCTCGGCATCAGCAATGACAGGGGGGATTCCCCCAAAGAAATTCTGCTGGAGGTGACAGGCGAGCATCAGAAACTTCTCCGGTGAGGCAGGGTCCACGAGATCCACGAGGACAGGTCCCTCGGTCCTCGCTTTCTTGGCAGGGGTGCTCTCTGGAGGAGGAGACTGGCTACACAGTGGAGAGGCGGAGCCACTCGTCGTCCCAGCCGACGTCGCAGCCTGAATAACTTGAACACGGCTCTTGGTTCGCTTATGTGCCCGTTCAGTGGCCAACTTCAGGATGCGCTCGGTAGCGTTCGACATTTGAGCTGCAAGGGAAAACATGGAAAAAGTTAGCACAAAGGAACAAAACTAAGTGGACGCCCGAACAGGACAAGGAGCTTCTACCTAAGAACCTCTTGGCCTCATCGGGAGACTTGCACTCAAGGAGACCCCGAGTGTTTATGTAACGGGCCGCAGTCATAACCCTTCCTCGAGAGTCGAGGAGGTATTTTCCATCCCTACCAATGCACTTTGCCCGGTTAAAACCGTTGACATACTCGACCAGCGTGGCGTACGCTCCTTTGTCCTCCTCCGACAGCTCGCCAGGCTTCACGAGGTAATCCTTCGTACCGAGCGCAAAGTGCGCATCTTCCCACTCCAGGGGACACTTGGACACAAACCTTTCCTCCCCGGAACTGTCGGGCACAATGTCGTAGAGCGTACCCACAGCCTCGTGCGTCGCGGGCATGACATAGTAGAACCTACCCTTGAAATTCCTAATCGAATCCGAGTACGCATTGAACAACTTCCTCGGTTATTTGAAAGAGACCCAACTATGTCGCCCATGGTTATGTCGAACGTTGGATATGGAAGACTCGGAAGAAGAGCGTGAGGGTGGTCCCGATCTTGAGATAGTCACACACGATCTCAAATGCCCGCATGAAGGCAAGCACATTAGGGTGAAGCTGGGACGACGCCAAGTGCAGACGGTTGAAAACCCCCAATTGAAAGCTGTTGAAGGGGAGACGGATACCGACCTCTTTAAAGGCAAACTCATACATAGGGAACCTCAACCCACGGTAATTCGAACATATGCGGTGGTGTGCCCGAGGTTGAAAAACCGTCCACTTCGCCTCTTTGCCCTCAGGGACGTTCTCGACAAAAGCGAAAGCGTCCGTGTCGTCGGCAGCGAAACGCGACTTTATGCGCAGAGGCTCCTCCCCGGCCCATTCGGCGGCCGGACGCACGAGCTCCTCCCCAGGGATCCGAGCGGGTCCATCCACGTCGGGTTCAGTGTCTATCTGGAGAATCCCCGGAACCCTCACGAGCATTTTTTACCTGAAAAATAGAGGAAATAGGTGAATTCGTTGGCCGCGACCAAATCCACCCTTCCACTGCCAATCAAGTGAAAGGGCAGCGAGAGCGAAGAAAATGCTCGGGGACACAGTGAACTGCCCGAGGCCGTTACCCCCTCCCTTCTTCGGGTCTCCAACCCTCCTATATCGTTTCCTCATGACATTTATCGCATGTCCTCGGGGTATTCATTGAGTCCTTGGGGTATTCATCGAGTCCTCGGGGTATTCTTCGGGTCCTCGGGATATTTATCCCAAGCCTCCGCCAATCCTACCGGAACCCTAGGAACGTCCCGCCGTTCCCAGCCGGAACTCAAGGGATTACCGGGAACTTAATCAGTTCACTGGAAAACCACAAACAGAAAGTAAAACGGAAAAGAAAGGGATCAAAAGCTTACTTGGAATGGTGGTGGAAACTTGACCGGAGCAGAAGATACGGCGACGTACGGTGGTGAACGACGGCGGAGCAGCAACGGAGATAGAAAGAAGAAGGGAGCGAAAAAGGTGGAAACGTGCAACTGGCACGAACTCGGCCCCTTTTATAGACTCCTCACGAGACTCGAGGATTTCCTAGGCGATCGATTACGCTACCCTAGCGTAGCTGCCCTAGGCAATGATGAGGGGCGACACGTGGCACACGTTTCCCCAGGCACGCCTTTTCATTCCTCAACACGTCTTTTCGTTCACCTCGGTTCAGACTCCTCGTACCACCGCGGCTTCACCCATCTGCGGTCAGCCTAGCGCGGGCAAATCTATTTGTTTCTGCCCGGTTTACCAACTGTTCCTCGTTTAGGGCCCCTTCCCCGGTTGGACACGTCCTCGGCATAGTGCTGACCCTAAAGTCATTACCCTGATACCTCAGAGCAACGACTTGGGGGGCTCCTGTTCAGGACTGGGCGGGGGTCTGCTCCTCAATCGAGCAGGCCCAACCCACACGTCCTGGGGTGGCCCAACAAAGGCCTCTTATCACAACCAACGTCGAGCACAATCCCACCTCAACAGTGTCGGGCACAGCCACACCTCGGCGGTGTTTGGGCATACGTGACATAGATCGTCGGGCAGAGGCACTAAGTCTCTCCGAGTTCGCACCCTCCTCGACACTCGGGTGCTCCTTCCCGCGGGGAGCCATTTCCTTCTGCACATAAGAGTCCTCCCCGCGAGGACACGTCTCTCCCCGACACACAAGACTCCTCCCCGCGAGGACACGTTCTCATGTAACCGCCCACTCCCAATGGAATCGGTCTGCCCTAATTCCGGAGATCTAGGAGCGGTTACCCCAGGGCAAAGACCACGTGCTGGTCTTCACTACGCCACGTAAGCCCTGGCAGTTGCTTGGATTGGGCCTGGCAATCTAGCCCAGTGCTAGTGACTGTTGGCCCCGCGCTGGTGGCTCTCTATAAATACCCTCTCACTTGAGAGGGCCAGGTTACACACATTTTCTTACTCTCTAGCCTTGTACTTGCTTTAACTTGTGACCCTTGCCTTACTTGAGCGTCGGAGTACCTTGCAGGTACACCCCCACCCCCCCCCCCCCCAGCCGTCTTTCAACCGCACCGGAGCTGAAGTCCACAAGACGTTGCTGGCCATCAAATACTGTCTGATCCAGGTACGATCAGTAACTAACAACTTTTTTATAATATTTTTCTAATTCAACTTTAATATTTCTCCTATCTTTTAGCAAGCATTATTAATTTTTAGTTTTTAATTTGTTTGGAAGGAAAGATTGTTGTTAACATAAATATGGAGATTTTTTTGACGGAGAAGATGTTATTGTTTTTAGTTTTCATACTATTTTTTTTAATTTTAATGTACTCACAAACTTTTTAAGTTTAACCATTTTGATTGATTCTTTACACACTTTTAATTTTATTCATTTCATTGTATTGTTTGATTAATAGTATTAAAATATTGAAAATTATTCAATGTATCCCCCTATAAAAAAAATGAAGCAAAATTTCGTTATGTGCTTTATATATAATATTAAATGTGTAACTAAATAACTCATAAAGGTTGGTCTAGTGATGGAGGCTTGGGCCTTGAGAGTGTACTCCTCTCAAAATCTTAGGTTTGAACCAAGATTTTCAAAACAAAAAAAAAAATGTGTAACTGAATCTTTAAGTTTGTATTTTTTTTCTTCATATTTTTAAAATATAAACTCTTAAATATTAACAAATATATATATATATATATATATATATATATATATATATATATATATATATATATATATATATATATATATATATATATATATATATATATATCACTTTTTATATATTATCCGCATTAGTACAATAAAATAAGTAGAACGACCATAAGAGAAAAATATTAAAGAGATGTTTCATGCAATTACAGTGATATTAAAATCAAAATAAAATGAAAATAAATATTTCATACTACATTCTAATTTAACTTAATAAATAAATTATGAAAAAATAATATTTTATAATTTATGTGTATATACTAAAAAAAAGCATACAAATAAATACGAGAATTTATGTCTGATAATTTATTATACAAATAATTTAAATTAAAATCAGAATAAAAATATATCTCACTACTAGAATGTCTGTCTTTAGTGACCGAATTAGAGACTGAAAAATCTCTAAAATCGGTCATAAAGAGTTTAGCGACCAATAAAGTGACTATCCCATTTCAGTCGGAAAACCCCCACTTTTCGAGCAAACGCTTTGGGGACATTTGTTTTAGGTCGTTCGATTGTATCATGTTGGAAAGTCCAACAAACAGGCATCACATAGAAAGATGCGCAGAACAGGTGGGACCCCACTCTAGCCAAGGACAGGTGTTTCGTGGCTCTAGCACATTTCACCTGTTAGATCTAATCAAACGATAACCTATATGGGGCGTAATATCCCACAGAAACAATTTTAACAGTCTTCACTAAATAAAATTCAACACACGTCATTTCAGGTATTCTATCATTCATACACTCACACTACGTATTATTAGTGACTTAGACATTAAAATGCTAACTTTGAAAATCCAACCCCGCATCGTCGTACCGAAAAATCTCCTTCCACTCGATCTATACCAAATTCTTATTCTAGCTAGGAACAATATGCAAATCACTTTTAGATAATCTAATCAAAATCAAATACACCTAATTTCAAGTTAGATATTTTAGATTTAATGATAAAAACAAAATTACATTGAAATTTGAACTGCCCAATATTAATTGAATAATTCAAATACGGTTGATTCCACAAAATCACACTGCACACAATTCAAATCCATATCATTTCCCTTACTCCTCATTGAACAAAAGAAAGTGATGCAACAATGTGAAAGAACTGAAGTTTCTCTAACAACTCTTTGCCATGATTAGTGGCTCTTTTCTCCACTCTAAGAAAAAGTTCCTCACTAAGCTTATCACCAATATGTGCATCAACAAGAACACCAGAAACACTTCTACAACTGTTTGCCAAAGCCCTTCCCACTTCACTTGCATCATCTGGTTGATTCACTACAAGAGGACTCCCTCCTTTGAAAACTTCAAGTTTGTTAATGGAAAATGAACCATCAGCTTCAACCACTTCCTTGAAATCTTGTAAACTCGGTGCATAAACCGGAATGTTGAAATCATCTCTTTTCTCATTGCTAATTAGCCCCTATGAAGTGATTAAGCACATGATTAAAATGATAAACCATGTATTAAACCACATGTGATATGAAAATGTGAAAATGTCATCATCATAGCATTCAATTATCATTTCTATTGTGATGATGTATGTGGCCAACAAACATATAACATCAACTTTTAAAATCATGGTAAGTTATAGAATGTATATGTTTTTGTCCCAAGTTCTTTTTGGTCTGCCAATAAAAAACATGCACAGTGTTTGGATTTCACTTTTGGATAAAATTTTGATGATTACCTCTTGGACAAGATCATCCCAAGCATCTTGAAAATGGGTCCCAAAGAGGAGACCAGCCCCACCTTGGTCTGTGGGGTCCACTGAAGTTCTGCCTAAACAAACCAAAAACATGGTCCCTTTGCTTTTCATCTCTATTGACCTTGAGTTGAGGAATCCTGCCAAATCTGTTTGGAATTGTTTCTTGTAAGCATTTGTTGTTATCTCACTAGCACCATGAATGAAAACCCTTCCTTTGTTGTATGCATTTGATCTCTTGTCTTCAACTGATTCTGGTACCTACATGCATGCATGGGACCATATAATTAGGTTGTTTTTTTTCAACTAATCTTGAGATCATGGATTGGTTGCATATGTTTTGGTTATACTTAATGACTTAGCTTCTAACCTATATGAAGCATAAGCATAGAAATTCCGAATACAACCCCGACACTGATGCGGCGACACAAATAATGATTTGAAAAAATAAATAATTTAAACATAATCACAAGTGTCGGTATAGGTGTCCGATACCGACATGGACACAAACACGTTTTTTTTCTGAGGTGTCGGTGCTACATAACTTCTAACTGATTCATTAAATATAGAATTTTATAATATTATTATCTTCTAACTGCTGCATAGTGACTACATAGATTCTTTGATGGGTGGGGTAGAGGTGTGACGATAAGAAAACCATAAGAAAGTCATGACTTTACCGTTATTAACAAAAAGTTTTCAAGAAATATATGATACTTTGAACTTGAAATTCAATCAAAAGGTTTTTAAAAGATAGAAAGTGATATAGCATGACTTGAAAGATTGGTTCTTCAAAAGTATTTATAGCAAATACTAACTATAACTATGTGCTAAAATAATTAAAGAAAAATACATATAAATAACTAAAATTAAAATTGCGACCGCAAATATCACTGATTTAAAAATTTTCACTCATTATGAACCACATCATACACATTTGTCCATATTTGTTTAATAATTTTCATCAAAAATCAAAAAGTTTAGATCACCGAAATTCAATATTCTTCTAATGCATGTAGATTTTTTAGATTTTTAAACATTTTTCAAATGTGTATTTCAATCATTTCTTCATCGAAATTCACCTGCAATAGTCACAATGTGCGTTGCTGCAATCCCAATAAACATATTTGCAGCCCCAATCACAATTTAAAACCATAAACACATAATCTGATATTATACTGATATTGTTACTTACGCCATTAAAATGAATTTTTTATTTTTAAAATTTATATCAATATTTAAGTGTCCGTGTCAGTATTATCTGTAAATTAAAAATTTATATCGATATTTAAGTGTGTGTGTAAATATTAACGGTATCTACATGTTTTTCAAATAAAAGACATATTAAGAGAAGATAAAAACAGAGAAAAACAGAGAGAGGTATTAATATTACTATATTACCTGAGATAACCAATGCAAAGAGAATGCAGAGTGGAAAACATCAACAGACCTAGCCGGAAAAAGTCTCCGGTAGAAAGATCCGGGGACACCGGCAGCGAAATAGCGACGGTGATTATTAGCAGCAAGGCATTCTTCCATACTATTACCATAGTTGGCCATTGGGGGAAGGAGTTGAAAAAGGGTATTAAAGTCATTACTCGGAAGGTCAGTAAAAAAAGCAGAGAACTCCGGTGGATTGCATCCCAATGCTTCATAACGCTTGATGATATGTTTTACAATCACATCCACAACATTGATTGTGTTACTCCCACATGAACATCCCAAATCCACCACCACAAATGGAATGTTAGGAGCATGAAGCTCAACTCCATCTAGTGCTTCTTTTAGAAGATGGAGCATTGACTTTGCATGTATGGCCTACACAAATTTAATTGATTTCGAATAAATTATCATTTCTTATTCACGATACGAGCAGAGAGTCTGAATAGCACGCTCTGCTTAGTCTATGGTAGACTTAAATAGGGCGTGAATACAGAATGCTCTGCTCAATCGTTAATATTAACAATAAAAAGATAAACTGATCTATCGAGTCGGTTAAGAATTGAACAAAATACCTGAGCTTGAGAATTGTTGGCATAACTAGCTTCTCCATTACCACCTTTCATGCTAAGTAACCTCTCAAGCTCCATATTGGACACTACAACATTATCTCCCATGAGAAAGTGATTTGAAGAAGTATAGTTATGTAGTTTTTCAAGTTATGTATGATAGGTAAAATGAGAGGCAAGAGAGTTTGTATATATAGACAAAGGAGGAGATGAAAATATAATCAATTATGTTGGCTAGGGCCCTTTATGGATACAAAGGGAAATTAATTAAGTACCAAGAAGTAAAAGCTGCAATTATCATGCATTAATATTAATTCAAAAGGGGAAAAACTAAGTATAAGAAAATTGAAGAGACAAAAAGTTGAAGGAATAAAATAATTAAGTAAAAGTAAGTATTTCAATGCATTGACATTAAAAGGGGGAAAACTAATATAAGAAAAAAAACATAGAAAAAGTTGAAAACATTAAATAATGGGCCACACTTGTAATAGTGAAGGCCCAAAACTGGCGACGGACTTTGTTTTTTATAGGCAATAAACAATTTACTGACTTATGTGTGCATTGCTGAATTGGTGAATGCTTGGTCCTATAAAATCACAGTTTCATTTTAGATTTATAAATTTTTTATTTATTCTTAATTATATTAACAGTAAAAATAATTGAATAAAATAATATGTAACCTTTCACTTTTATTGGGAGTTTGCTAAGTGCTAACACTTTGGTACAGTCTATAGACAATGAGTATGTCAATATATAAAGCAAAATTCTTTTTCTCTGTATTTTATATAAGTTTTTTGAATTTCTAAAAGATTCGTGATGTCAAGTGTCAAGAAAGTCTATAAATTTCGTGTAAGAAAAAAATATATTTAAGTTTATACCTATATATATATATATATATATATATATATATATATATATATATATATATATATATATATATATAAAAAGGGAGCAACATGATTTTGGTGTAATTTTTTTTTCTTTTAAATATATATTTTTCAATTTTTATTTTAAATCTTAACTTCTCTTTTTAACAAATGGTAATTATGTGATGATTTATTATCTTTTATACTATTATCTACTACTACCTCTGTCCAAATTATAAGTCACTTTACTAAAAAATTTGTCCCAAATTATAAGTCATTTTACATTTCTAATGCAATATAAATGACATATTCCCCAATATACCCTCAAATATTTATTATTATTTATTCTTTCAACTCTTTTAATTTTTCTCTCCTATATAATTATGAGGGGCATTACTGTAAAGTTATACAAAATTTGTATTTCCCATAAAGTAATAATTAAGTTTCTTAATTTGTGTGAAAAGCCCAAAACGTCTTATAATTTGGGACGGAGGGAGTACTATTATTTTACAAACAATAAATAATAAAATGAAAATTAATTAAAAATAATATAATAATGGCTAAATTACAGTTTTGGTCTCCTGTTTTGGTTTACTCTCGGTTTTAGTCCCCCATTTTCTTTTTCAACAGTTTTGGTCCCTCATCCCAATTTTGATTCAACTGTTCATACACTGTTCATGTACTGTTCATGCGCTGTTCATGAACAGTACATTACAATCAGCGTTTTTTTTTGGGTCAAAATTGGAATGAAGGACCAAAATTGTTTAAAAAGAAAATAGGGGGACTAAAACCGTGAGTAAACCAAAACTGTAATTTAGTCTAATATAATTTATATTTCACACGCATGAGTATTATAAAAAACGGACAGACGGCTGGACGCTAATTTTTAATAAAGTCAAAACAAAATTTTTATATTTAATTCTCAACTATGTTATGAATGTTTCATCTAAATTTGGTCATTTAGAATCTAGGCTTAAATGCACTTTTGATCCCCATAGTTTAATTTTTCTAAACAATTGATCCCCCTTTAAAAAAATCCAGCTTTTAGGTCCCTTGTTTTGATTTTTTTTGGGAAAATTTTGGTCCCCTCCCAGTTTAGCATATGTGGCGCTCCAAAAAATGACATGGCAATGATTATTTTTTATTTTCAATGACATGGCAATGATGACTAGATAATTTATTAATTAATACTTTTTTAAGAGTAAATTAATAATTTTTAATTAATAATTATTAGTTATTAATTTTAATTATGTTTTTTTTATAAATTAATTGGGTTAATATATTAATTAATATTTTTTAATTAATAATTATTAATTAATAATTTTAATTATGTTTTTAATAAATTAATTAGTCACTATACTTAAAATGAAGATTTTTGATCTATCATTTTTTATCCATGCAGTCAGTTTTCAATTCAAAATATAATGCTTGAATTAGTATTATAAACACTAAATTTTTGTCTAAAGAAAACGATGTGGGACTAATACATTTGCAAGACAAACCAGTCCACAACCCTTTAGCACAAACCAGTCCAAACCCTCACCAAAAGCAAGTTGGTTCTCTCAATTCTCAAGGCCTCAAGCTTGTTTCTTTGCCCAGATCTCAAGTAGGAAGATCAAGGAAGAGAACGTGACGAAGATCAAAGCAAACGGAGCATTGTGGAGTGAGAACGAAGCTCATTTTCAGAGCACTTTGATCACTACGGGACCGTTAATTTCGTGAGCTTTTCTCAAGTTTCTTGATGCTAACATGATTAGGACCACAGGTTTCTCAAGTTTCTTTGATCACTGATTTGAACATGTTTGTAACAACTCTATTATCTAGTTTTTTGGTCAAACACCTAAACAGCTCAAAGGTTTTCCATTTGCATCCACAGGTGTGGTTTTTTTTCCTAGTATGTGAAGGTAATAAATAATTGCACCAACACATACCTGCAGCCTAGCTCTTCTATCTTCTTTCCGTTGGGCCAGAGTCACATATAGAGGTTTGCTTACCACCATTTTGCCATTCATCTCCAAGAGCTAACAAAACAAAATAGCACAACAAGGAAAATCAGTTCCAGCCTAAAAATCCACCTGTTTTATTAACCAATAATATACCATACAACGAACCCAGATCCTCGACTTATGCCATTGGGGCCTCTCATTACCTTTCAAGTGAAAAGAAAGCAACATATAGATTATGTACCTGGTGCATATATAGTGAGAAGCCAATTAAAGCAATTATACATACCTTGCAAGAGGTAATTGTACCAAAAGAGGAGAACAACTCCTTAAGTTTCTCATCAACAATGTTATCATCCAAATTTTTGACATATAGGTTTGCCCCTTGATATTTATTAGCAGCTTCTTTCATGCTCTGCTCAAATTTTTGTTTCAGTTCATGCTCTCTTTCAGCTTTGATTACTGTTATGCTTTGCTCAATACAATGATCTACTGTAAGTGTTAGAACTAGCTTATGGTTAGTATTTGCTGACTTGGATCCCTGGTTAATGTTGGAACTCGTTTTTGTTAGAATTAGCACAAATTGAAAGTCAATGCCTTGTTAATGGTATGGACTGTCATGAATTAGTGAAGTAGAAAAACTTAAGTCAAAATTAGCATTGATGTTAGAATTGATGGGTTAATTGGATTAAAGATATTGTAATGTGGAATGTTGATGATATTACTCGTGATGCTTTGCACTTGGTGTGAGTTGTTTTCACTCAAATTTATTCTGGTCTTGTGTGGTATGCAGTGTTCATGGAGGATGAGGGTAATACTCATGGGGTGAAGGTGAAGAAACCTGTGGCATGAAGAGATCAACTTAATGAGTCCCACATCGATTTCTCAAACAATGGAAATAGTGTTTATATAGTATGGTAAATGTATCAATTCCAAAGAGAGCCACACGTGAGAGAGAGAGAGAGGGAGAGTGGTTGAATGAGTGAGTGATGTGTCAGGTTCACATGTTACATAAATTAATTTTGAAAAAAACTAAAAGTATTAATTTATTAAAAATAAATTAATAAAGTTTCATGTTTTGAAAAAAACTAAAAGTATTAATTTATTAAAAATAAATTAATAAAGTTTCATGTTTTTAATTGCTGACGTAGAACTTTATTTCCAGCTAAGACAACAATTAATAGTCCACATCAGCGAGAAAAATGCCACATACCTTAATTTGGAGAGGGGACCCAAAAAATCCCAAAAAAACTCAAAACAAGAGACCAAAAACCTGGGTTTTTTTAAAAGTGAATCAAAAATTTAGAAAAATGATACTATAGGGATCAAAACTGCATTTAAGCCTAGAATCTATTTAAATTTGGGTTAATCCATTAGTTTTTTAAAGCTCCCAACTATCAAATATGAGTATCAAATAAGAGGTTGGTATATATTTGTTCAAATCTTAGTTTTATTTATTCATTTTTTTCTTAATTACTATTTTTGCTTCGGTTTTAGAATCTAAGTATGAAAAGTTTTATATGCCTTTAGTTTTTATAATTTGAAATACTGTTTAGTGCATGCACGTTTGATTTTTCTTTTTTTATTATGTGTGTTGATTTCTTTATGTTTTTGTCAAAGTTTCAAAATTGAGAGATCTCATCATATTAACATGAGAAATGTTATTTTGACACCATTTTCCTACATCTACACCGTATTTTACTGTTCACCAATACGGTAAACAGTGAAATATTATAATAATACTTTTTTTTTAAAAATTTAAAAGAAAAAATTTTATAACTAAAAATTATTTTTTACATCTGGACGTTTATTAACCAAGTTCATCACTCAATTAACCAACTTTTTACATTGCATTAACCAACTTTATTTTACTACTAAAAATTATTTTTACACCTGGACGTTTATTAACCAAGTTCATAACTTCATTAACCAACTTTTTACATTGTATTAACCAACTTTATTTTACTAGTAAAAATTATTTTTAATATCTGGACCTTTATTAACCAACTTCATCACTATATTAACCAAGTTTTTACATTTCATTAACCAAGTTTGATTTACTATTAAAAGGCACTGTTCACGGCTCTATTCATGTACGATTTACTGTTCACGGTCACTGTACATGTACGGATTTACTATTCACGTGCACTGTTCATGTACGGATGAACAGTGCATACGGTGTAGGTGTAGGGGAGTGGTGTCAAGGTAGCATACCTGTATTAACATATAAAGTATCAAACATTGCCTCTACTTAGCTGAATCATCACTAATAGAGAAATATAGACAATGCAGTCAGACGATATAAACCATATTTTAGAAAATAAACATTTATGTAATGGTAGCTCACACCAATCATATTGACTACATAACCTCTTGTTTGGACTAGGGTGAAGTGCGAAATAAATTGAGGAAGGACTTACATCTTGGTAAACATTGATTCACCCAAGGGTACTGATCAACATCATCAGAGAGCTCATGGTCCCATTGTATTCGTCACACAATTTTCGAGTTTCTATCAATAGACAAAATGTTATGATCATGAGTATAAGCGTGCGACTGTACTTCTATCCACAACCTAATTTCACTATTAGTAGGATCGTAGATGAATGAGCGTCTATAACATTTAATATATGTTTGGGTCTTCCATTAATCTATGAGGTTCACTGTAATTTATGGATTCGACATGTGAAGTTTTTGAAAGGAAAACCCTTGAGAAACCTTGGTTATATTAATCATAGTAGGAGAAATTTCCCTCACTTCAACAATATTCATCTTTGTGTCTCTCACCTTAACTGGCTCCCTACTCTCAACAATGCTTATTTTTGGGTTTCTTACTTCTAAAATTGACACTTCTAAGTTCACAAGGTTTATTACTTCAACTTCGGTTCGTGATGAAGCATTATTGATTTCATCACTGCTACTTAAATGTATGAATTTGATATTTGGGTTTCCTATATTGGTCTAAAAAAAGAAAATGCAAACAGTGGAATGTAAAACAGAGAGTGGAGAACGAAATAACGGGAAGCAAATCATTGAAAACTTAGAAAGTAGCATTGCTCTGAAGGATGAAGATCAAGCAACTAAGAATGAAAAAATGTAAAACCCATACGTATTGCAGTGGTTATCACAAAAACTACAAGAAAAAGAAGTTTATAGTTCTTAAGATCAAGAGAAGATGAAAAAGAAAGACCAACTTTATTTTCTCAATTTATAGTTAAAAAGAGTTCCAAGATCAACGACTAAAAGTCCAAGAAGCACCAAAGGTCACAATCAACGATCAAAATGAGAGCTTGGTCTCGTAACGACACTAGGTAACAATCAACAATCAAAATGAGAGCTCGACCTCATAACGACACTGGAGTACACGTAAGTACCCTAAGTGTATCGTCTTCCTATCATAGGTGCATGAGAGCAAATGGAAGCCTTCCCAAAGCAATGTTTCAGTGACGTGATAGACATTTAATGCATGTATTCCTAATGTCACCAACTCCCATTTAGTTTTTCAATGGAGCTCTTCATCTCTCGGGAACATTCTACCAGCAAATTGCACTCCTTAGCTCGGTGGAGTTCATAGAAGAACTTGTCTCAAATATTTCACATCAACAATCTTCGCTTCATGACTTATAGGAAGGACTTGGGGCAACTGTTTCGAATTGGACAAATGTCTGATAACACTAACTCATTCTGCAGCTCAGTCCAACCACAAGCATCCATTCAACTGGTGAATAGGTAGACATCCACATTGAAACACCGCACTGAAGCAACACTTCATCTTCAGCTTGACTATTAAAATTCATCTGACAACCTCTCGCATCTCATATCAGACCAACCGATAATGATTCTAACTTCCATCCCTATATAAGTATGACTCTGAGTCACGTCTAAGAATTCATTCATTTAGACATTTGCAAATTTTGTCGCTTCCATTTTACTAATTTGAGTGTTAAAATTTTAACTTTACAAATACCTCATTATCAACCTTCTGCTCATCATTTTATGTTTTAGTACGGAATAGTTGAAAAAATAAGTCATCAATTTCAATTTTACTATTAATTTTCTATTTTAATAAGGAATACTTAGAAAAATAAGTGATGAGTTATGAAAAGGTATGCTAGTATTAGGGGTGTCAATTGGATTCATTAAGGCAAAATCCACTCATAAAAAAATTTATCTAATACATTTATCACATAAAAAATAAGTTAATGGATTGGATTAAATCCATCCATTTATATGCATAGATTGATTCAATCCATCCAACATATTTTAAGGATCCAAAAGATTATTTTTATTTCTGTTAGATTTATTTTTTAAAAAATAATTAAAAATAATTTTTTTTTCCAAAAAAACGGATTTTTTTCTGAAAAAAAAAATATTTTTTTTTCCGGAAAAAAACCAATTTTTTTTTTAAAATTAAAATATCGATTTTTTTGAAAAATACAAAAAAAGTCAAATTTTCCCAAAAAAAATCGGTTTTTTTTTTTTCGAAAAAGAACCGATTTTTTTGAAAATTAAAATATCATTTATTTAAAAAATACAAAAAGTCGAATTTTTCAAAATAAAAAAAAAATTGAATGGATGGATATCCATTCATTAAAAATATGTTAATTGATGGATTTGATTAATTTTATTCTTAACAGATGGATTAGATTGATTAATTTTAAAAAAAATTTAGTAGATTGTTTTTGGACTAATAAATTATTTTAATCCTGTCATTAATAATCTAATCCATATCCATATGATGAATCCATTTTGCCACCTCTAGCTAGTATTCGATTGTATAATTGGTTTTTCAACTTTATTCCTCTTTTCTCATAAATAAATAAAAAAGTGTATCCCTCTTTTTAATATTAAAAACTACATGCAACCGTTAGATTGTACTATCATGACTACTAGTTGGTAAAAATTCGTTCTAATGAGTCTCCCAAACTCAACTCTCTTTAAGAAAAAAAATTAAAATAATAAGTTGATAAATATGATTATTTCACCTCAGGGGTAAAGTAAATATTAATTTGGTTTTATCCCAAAAATGATAATTTGTGGGTCTCAGATTGCTTATAAATGATTATTAGTGTGCTGGATCCAAATAATATCTGTAGTCTTTTATAAGTGATAACTGTAGTCTAATCTAGTTCAATAAAATCAAAGAACTCTTCATCATTACAAAGTAACCATTTGCTAATTAGAATGTTTTTCATCTCTATCATGAAATCTACTACTGCATAATTAAAAATAGGCAATGTATAAACAATTGGATTGAGTCTAGCACAAAAGACAAGTCTCTCCCAACTAGACAAATGATTATTTAAATATAAAAAGTGTCCATATTTAATACTTCATTCAACTCTTATTTAAAAAAAAAATTAATTAATTTTCTTAAATAATTAGTGTATCAAAACAATTATATAAATCTAATATATTATTTATGCAATAAATCTAAAAAAATAAATTTTATAATAAAAATTCTAGAGAATATTATCCTATCTTTAAATAAAGAACTCTCTTGAACTTTTTTAAAAACATTTTTATAAAATTTTCCTCAAATTTTAAAGAGAATTAATAATCTTTTACCCATATATTCATAATCATGTTGCATCCTTTGTTGTCATTTACATTAAATATTATTACACAAATATTAAAAATGAACTCTTATAAGGATACAATTATAAAATTAAATAAATAATCAACAAACTTAATGATCTGTATTTGGAAATATTACATAAATTTTTAAATTACTTGGAAAACATGTTAAAATGATGATTTCTTATGAAACAACAACGTAAAATAATTTTATATTATCATTATATATTCATTAAACTCAATTTAATGCTTTTAACAATTTTTTTAAATATTTGTAATTTACTCTAATAGTCTTATATTTAAAGAAGAAGTATTAACAAAGTTTTGAATAATATCACTTCAACTCAATAAAATATATAAAAAAAATAAGCAGCATTTTTGATAATTTTTTTTACTTTATATAACTATAATATCATTCCTCGTTAGATTGAAAATTACTATTATATTGGTTATTTATATAAAATTTTACTTTAATAAAAAATCATCTGACAAAGTAAAATAATCATTTGATATGTCAATGACATATTAGATAATTTTTTATTGGTCTTATATTTTATAAAAATCATAAATATGGTAATAGCTTTTAATTCAACAATAAATTTTGCAATATGACTATCAAAAGTGTCACATGTTTGGTTTTGTTACATATATGAGTCTCCTCTTTTATAAATTTGACATTTTATTTATTTATTGACGATATTAGACTTAATCTCTCATATATACAACTAACAATCTCTCTATAAGTATGAATCCTCTACATCCTATAATAATGTCCAACAAAAAATCTAACTCTTACTCCCCCATCAAGCTAAAAGATGACTTGATATCACTTGTTAAGGAGTTTGAAAAAGTCGGGAGCACTAAGAGGTCCCTAATACTCTAAGATCACAAGAAAGAGTGCCATCACATTTGTATAAAAATTTTTAAGGCATTAGATATAGTCCCCTTTTATATATATATATATATATATATATATATATATATATATATATATATATATATATATATATATATATATATTTGTTAACGTAGACCCATTTGTTTTTAGGAAGGTCTATTTTAGCAACATGCACCTTAGGATGCATTTAACTTTAGTTAAAACTTGCTAAAACACATCTTTATAAAAACAAGTGGGTGTATTATAGCAAATTCCACAATAGTTTGCTATAATACACCCACTTGTTTTTATGAAGCTGTGTTTCAGTAACATACAGCTTAAGGTGCATTTAATGATTTTTTAGTTAAACATTTCTAAAATAGATCTTCAAAACAAGGGGGTTTACGTTTAACAATATATATATATATATATATATATATATATATATAACTGCTACAAATTATTTAAAAGTCTAATGAAAACTTTAAAATAAAGTTTTCAAAAATTAACAACAATAAAATTTAAAATTTATAGGTTTAAAGTAAGATTTGAAACAACTTTTTTCCAAAGTTACTAACAATAAAATTAAAGATTTTTTAATATTAATTTTTTACAATACTAAATAATCAATAATGTATTCTTCTGATAATTGGTTGTTTTTCTGAATTAATTATTAAAAGTATTAATGAATGAATTTTATATTATAAAACCTATAAAATTAATATTTACACTATTAATTGAAACCAATTTGAAGTCTAAAGCTGCACCAATTTTAATTGCATTCCTTTTGGACCAGTCTTAGCTGTACATCTGAAACATGCAGTACTCATCTCAACTTCTGAAAAGCTAAATAAAGAAGACAGTGAATTATGTACTGAAATAAACAGAATAAATCAGTACATCAAAAATTATGATACAAAAATACTGTCAACACATTTACTACCATTTAACAGCGACCAAATACATCACTAGAGTAAGCTAATCCAAAAATCCAGAAAGCATCAACAAAGATATGTCTAGTTGCTAATTTAATTGAAACATATAAGAGACAGAGGGACCGAATCCAACACAATATACCTTAAAATGAACAAACGACAGATTCGATATTCAGATAGGTATTTAAACAAAAATATATTCCATCTAAATTTTTTGAAGCAAGGTTGGATTAATTGCACTTTGTTTATGTTTTCATATTCCTACACATGCGTCACATCATGTTAGCATCTTGTAGTACATAGAATCTGGATTTTAGTTAAAAGGACACGACCAATGTTTATGTCATGATGTAACGTTTGTTTTTATGTTGACAAATAGTTTTAAATGGTGGTTTGCATTCGTAACTAAGGTGTAATGTTGACAAGTAGTTTCAAATGGTGGTTTGCATTCGCAACTAGGATGTAATATTGATGTTGTGATAGTCTTGGTATTGGAGGTCAAATTGAACCTGTCATTCATTATCAAGGGTTAATTAAAAATTTAGGATAACTTTTTTAATAGAGAGAAAGTTATCATGGTTAGAAATCGATCCTAACCAAAAGAAAAATTTAATTTTGGTGAGATAGTATATTGAATAAAGTTGTTTCACAGGGATATTACTGACGTTGTTAGGGTCTAGTTCTGGAAGCACTTCGACGTTTAAGTGAATGATTGAATGAGATACAGGAAAATATTTTAAGTTTTAGAAAATGTGTGTTTTGATTGTGAGTTTATAATTCCTTTATAGGTGACTTGTAGAGTTTTTAAGGATCCAAAACCTTCCTCGTTTATGGCCGGTGTCATCCAATTACTTATTATTTCATCTAACAACCTTTATTCCATCACGTCTCTTGATCATGTGTATACCTACGGTAGAACTTGGGATGTTTTTAAGAGCTTACACCCACTCTCTTCTAATCTTCCTTTCTTTGTGATCTCTTGTTTGAAACCGTCCACGAGAGTCAATTTGAGATTAAATCTTTTTTATTATATGTCAATACATTATTAGCTGATGTTGGTACAGTTGCCCTTTAAATTTGGTCGGTGTGTGACGAGGTCCTTCCATGATGGTTATGGTGCTAGTATGTCTTATCAATCATTGACTTATCTCATCAATGTGAAGAAGAGTTCTTCTTGTCTTTGATTATAGTTTTGATGAAGACAAACACAACAATAAAAAGAAGTCAAAACTTGAAGACTAGAGCAATCAAGTTCAAATGATCATAAGCTTTGAAAAGTCAGTGGAAGAATCAAGATGGTTGTGTATTCTTTAGAATTCAAGTATATATATCTTAGTTACTCAGAATTATCATAATCATTTCATCTTGTGCATGCATTCATTTTAACTTCATGTGAAACTTGTTTGGAACTTAATTTTTAAGTGTTTTTTACTTTCATAGCAGGTGTAACCGGTTACACCAATTGGTTAACCGGTGACATAAACATTAAAATGATTTTTTCAGAAGATTGTTCCAAACATTCTGGTTTTGGTAAATTGTGGCATTTGAAACCGCCGTAACAGAACTTTAAAACAACAACAATTTGCACCGGTTACATAAATGTAAAAATACATTAGTTTTTGAAAACTTATAAGGTGTAACCGGTTACACAATTTCTGGTAACTGGTTACATATTCGAAAATTCTAAATTTTACATACCTTTTCATGTAAAAGTTGATTCCAACGTTTTGCTACTTTCATACATCAAACATGACAATGTTTAATGAATATACACTCTTTTAGAAGTGTATATATATATATATATATATATATATATATATATGTGTGGTTCCAGTTTTTCAAAAATAGAATCTTAGACACAAAACTTTCATATTTCAAAAGAGATTTTTTGATATACAACTTTCACATCTCATAATCCAAATAAGTTTTTAAACTTTCAAATATGAAACTTTCTGCATGAACTTTCATACATATTCATTAAAATTTCATTCATATTATTCTGAGCACTTAAGTGTATATGTTTGGATTGTGATCAATAAAAAGAAGAAATCAATTAATACATAATTGATTCCAGAGCTATAACTTTTGTTACAAACTCAGATTTGTGTATACCTTGTTGTCCAGGATTGTTGGAAACAAGAGAGTGAAAAAGAAATTGTTCTGGACTGGACCAATGGCTAGACATGGCCCAATCCGCTTCTGCTCCAGAGCGGCCCAAATTGCCTAAGTCCAATCCACGAAGGGGAGAAAGTTACCTTTCTGCCCTCCAACTGGGCAAGGAATACATCGCCCCTCCCTGGAGTTACTGCCCGTCACGCACGGCTTCACTGCTCTCCGAACAGTTAAGGGCAGGTGCCCGAAACCACGCTTATGCCCGATATAACGGCTATTTTCGGGCACCCCTGCCCGACATAACGGCTAGTTGGGTCAGTTACATATTCTTTGGGAAAACGGTTATTTCGCCCCGAAAATAGGATCGTTGGCCACGCGCTGGGGGCTCTATATAAACCCTCTCGCTTGAGAGGGTCAGGTATCCAATATTCACCCTAAGAACTCATACTTTGTACTTGCCCCTTTTCTCTGACCCTTTCTTACTTGAGCGTCGGAGTACCTTGCAGGTACACCCCCTCATCTCCATACGACCAGCATCCCTGACGCACTTGGTGGCCCACTTCTACAGGATCTGATCCAGCCTTCACGATCAGTGGCACCGTCTGTGGGAACCATTGTTCTCCCCATTTTTCTTTCCTCGGAAACCGAAGATCAAAACAATTCTCAAAGATCATCACGATCATGACCTCCCAAGATCGCACCAAGGATGCTCTCCAAACCACCATCCTCCCCGTCAACAAATCTGACGTTGACGGCCATTCATCTCTCCTCCGAGATACCCGTTTCCTCAGGGACGGAGCCACTGATTCTCCTTCCCCTACCCCTGCTGATCACAATAACGATCAGCCTTCACTTGACGTCCAGCCCATTCCTATTCCGCCCAACAAAACCAACACCCTGATCCTGCAGCAAAACGAGAGGATCGAGGCGTTAGAAGAGTCCAGCTGTCCAAGATCCCCTCCTCCGCGGAGGAACCAACAACGATCAAGGAGCCCACAGCCTCGGAGAGACATCGACCGAAGACTGCGCCAAGAGCCTGATTCTCGCGCAGCCCGGAAGCGCGACTAGATCTCCCCGCGTGACCAGCACGCTCACGACCACAAGAGGACTCGAAGGAACGAGCAATCTCCCCCGGTCAAGTCTAAAGGCCGGGCCCACTCACCTTCTCCTCGAAGGAACCGCTCACCTTCTCCGCGAAGGAACCGCTCCCCTTCTCCCTGGAGGAACCGCCGCCGCGAGCATCCCCTTCGGTCCCCATCATCCACCAGTTTTAGCAGCGACGACGAGCCTCGTCGCCCGTTGTCCCAGGAGATCTTGGCTACCCGTCTCCCAAAAGGCTTAGAGAAACCCCCGTCACTGGGCACGTACGACAGAACCACTGACCCCGATGAGCACATCGAGAACATCGATGCGCTGTTAGACTACCGCGGCATACGAGGAGCCATCAAATGCCGACTGTTCTCGACCACGCTCCGAAAGGGAGCGATGAGATGGTACAAGCAACTGCCCGATGAGTCCATTACCTCGTGGAGACAACTGGGCAGGATGTTCTCACGGCACTTCACAGCATCTCGCCGCCACCCCAAAACTGAGGCCTCCCTTGGGGCCATAATCCAAGGAAAAGATGAACCTATCCGCGCATATATCGAGAGGTTCAACAAGGAAGCTGTACAGGTCCCTACAACAGACGAAATGAAGAAGTTTCTGCTCGAGCAAGGGCTCCGCCCAGGCTCCGAGTTTTCTAAAACCATTGACCTCGCACCACCGAGGAACTTAGACGCCCTCCTCCTCAAAGCCCAATCACACATTCAGTACGAGGAGAAGGTTGCGGCCAGCAACGTCCGAGCATCACGCCATCAGGAGAATGCTCGAGCATCCAGAGGAGAGGAAGCTTTGACATCTCATCGGGGCGAACGGAGGCGCGAGGATCGTCCTCGTGACTCCCGTGACAACAAGGGACCCTCCGGGCGGTTCCATGACTACACCCCCCTAACCGTCTCCAGGGAAAAGATATTGTCCGAATGTGCCAATTCGGAGTTCAAGCAGGCAGGGGTCCGGTTCCCCAAGCAACTGCCGAACAGACCAAACGTGGACAAATCAAAATACTGCCATTTCCACAAGAGTCACGGCCACACTACAGAGGACTGCATCCATCTGAAGGATGCCATTGAGATACTGATCAGGGACGGCCACCTGAAACAGTTCGCGAAGAATAAGGACACTCCTCGGCAGGATGCCCAGGAGTCCAAGAAGATAGTGGAGGAGGTACCCTTCTCGGAAGACGCCAATATACAGGTCGCTATGTCCATATCGCGACCAGAGGACTTCTACGTCCCGGAAGGGCTCAGCGCCCCTGCTTATCTCGCGACCCACAGCCCGTGGGAGACATTCCCCTCCGCCATGGTCATCTTTGGCGGGGGTTTCAACAAAGTCACTGTGGGCTCTGTGAAACGAAAGTTCGAGCACTTGATCAACACAAGCTCCAACAAGGTGACCATGCATGATTTGGCCCAGAAGGGCTCTGTCCCCATCTCCTTCTACCGGGAGAAGCTCCTCGGGGGTTCCCCGAACTCAAGCATACCTTTGCTCGTCAGAGCCCGAATGGCGAACTTCGACATTCGCAGAATACTCGTCGACCAGGGCAGCTCGGTCAACATCATGTACTCCCAGTTGTTTTCAACACTTCAGCTGGACAAATCGCACCTTACCCCCTATATAGGGTCCGATTTACAGGGGTTCAACGGGTCAGTGACCAAGCCATGAGGATACGTCGAACTGATCGTAACCTTCAGATCAGCTAAGACGACCAGATCCATCAAGGTGCAATTTCTGGTAATCAACTGCCCGTCGCTTTACCAGTGCATTTTCGGAAGGCCAACTCTAGCCGAGTTGGTAGCGGTGCCCTCAACAGTCCACTTGAAGATGAGGTATTACACTTTAAAGGGAATGGTCGCCACCCTCCACGGCGACATCGAAGCTGCACGACGGTGTTTTGAGGCAGCTACAAAGGGGCTCAACGCCATTGCGTCCAAGCCAGCATTTCCAAGCAGCTCTGAGGAAGCCAAGCCTCTGCCCCAGGTCGACTCCATCAACCTCGACAGTCGCTTCCCCGAAGAAGACCAACCGAAGAAACGAGCAGCTTCTGCCAACCTGTCTACATCGTCCAGCAGCAGCTCCCATCCGATGTGCCCTATCCCGGATAGCAACTTCGAGATCGTTCTGTTCGGCGAAGACCCCCAACGGGGAGTGAAGATTGGAGTAGACCTGCCCGACATTGCGAGGAAGCAGCTCAAGGCATGCCTCCGGGAGAATGCCGACCTCTTTGCATGGAGCACTGCCGAAATACCCAGCTTGGATCCGTCCGTCGCCTGTCACCAGTTGACAATCGACCCGGCCGTCAAGGCCAGAGTTCAACGTAGGAGAAAGCAATCTCCGGAGAAAACGGAGGCTGCTGAAAAAGCTGTAAAGGACCTCCTCGAGGCCAAATTTATTTCGGAGGCCAAGTACACCACTTGGCTGTCCAACGTTAGACTAGTTAAAAAATATAATGGAAAATGGCGCATGTGCATTGATTACACCGATCTCAATAAGGCATGCCCGAAGGATGCCTACCCCCTCCCCAATATTGATAAACTCGTTGATAATTCTGCTGATTTTAAACTTTTATCATTCATGGATGCCTACTCGGGCTATAATCAAATTTCGATGGCAATGTCCGACAAAAAATATATGACCTTCATGACCGAATCGGGCAACTATTACTACAACGTAATGCCCTTCGGCCTGAAGAACGCCGGAGCAACGTACCAACGAATGATAAACAAAGTATTCCGGGGAGAAATAGGCGACATGCTCGAAGTCTACATGGACGACATGATCGTAAAATCCCACGAGGAAACCGATCATACTGCCCATTTGAGGAAGGTCTTCGAACAGGCCAGGAAATACAAAATCCATTTTAATCCGAAGAAGTGCACGTTCGGTGTCCGGGCAGGCAAATTCCTCGGCTTCTACTTGACGGAACGAGGAATCGAAGCCAATCCCGACAAATGCCGGGCATTCTCCGAGTTTCCTACACCCAGGTTCAAAAAATCCATCCAGTCCCTCAACGGGATGCTCGCATCACTATCTCATTTCGTGGCTAAGTCCGCCCAGCACGCCCTACCATTCTTCAAACTCCTCCGCAAAGAGGCAGCATTCGAATGGACCGAGGAGTGTGACAAGGCCCTTCTCCATATGAAACGAGCGCTCTCAGAGCCCCGGTCCTCTCTCGCCCAGACAATGGCGAAACGTTGTACCTGTACCTGGCCGTAGCAACTGAAGCAGTGAGCGCCGCTCTCATCCGCGAGACACCTGACGGGCAGAAACCCATATATATCACGAGCAAAGCGCTACAAGGACCAAAGTTAAGATACCAACAGATAGAGAAGGTGGAACTGACCCTTATCAACGCAGCCAGAAGATTAAAACACTACTTCCTGGCTCACACGATCGTGATTTGAACAGATCAACCCATAAAGCAGCTGCTCGGACGACCAGATATGGCCGTCCGAATGCTCAAATGGTCGTTAGAACTGTCTGAATTTGACATCCAATACGAAAGCAGAAAAGCCCTCAAGGCCCAAGCTCTGGCCGACTTCGTCGCAGAAATGACATTCGCAGACTCCCTCGCAAGTGAAGCGCGCAAATGGACCATTTTCGTTGACGGTGCCTCAAGCTCGGCAGGGAGCGGTGCGGGCATCATACTGGAAAGCGACGAAGGAATCATCGTTGAAGTATCACTCACCCTGTCCTTCCCAACCGCCAACAACCAGGCTGAGTACGAGGCCTTCCTCGCTGGGCTACGCCTTGCCGAGGACCTGGGCGCAGAAGAAGTCGTCATTTGCACGGATTCACAACTCGTGGCCCTCCAGGTATGGGGAGAATATCAAGCCAAAAACGACAACCTGACCGAATACTTGGCCCTAGTCAAGAAGGAGATGGTGAAGTTCATAACAGTGGAAGTGAAACACGTTTCCCGCGAACATAACGTGCGAGCAGACGTGCTATCCAAATTAGCTAGCACAAAGAAGAAAGGCGGAAACAAATCCGTCATACAGGAAGTACTTCCTCGACCCAACATCGACAAGACCTCCCCGACCCTCGACGTGCAGGTAATCGGCGACAACAACTGCTGGATGACCCCAGTCTACAACTATCTCGCCAAAGACGAACTTTCGTCCGACCTAAAGGAGGCCAGCATAGTCAGGCGAAGAGCCTGCTCTTATGTCTTGGTCGAAGATAAACTCTACAGGCGGGGATTCTCCATTCCGCTGCTCAAATGCATCGAGGAGGAAATGGTCGCACACATTCTGCGCGAAATCCACGAGGGAATCAACGCCCAACATCTCGGCGGAAGGTCCCTCGCTCGAAAGGCCCTCCGAGCAGGATACTACTGGTCGACCATGCAACACGACGCGAAAGAACACGTGAAGAAATGCGATAAATGCCAACGGCACGGGGACATGCACTTGGCTCCGCCTAACGAGCTTAAGGCTATGTCCTCCCGTGGCCATTCGCCTGGTGGGGCCTAGACATCCTAGGACCCTTTGTGGTAGGATCAAGTCAGAACAAATACCTAATAGTGGGCGTAGACTATTTCACAAAATGGATAGAAGCGGAAGCTCTAGCTAAAATAACTGCCCTTAACATCTTGCGTTTCTACAAATGAAACATCCTTGCACGCTTCGGTATCCCCCAAGCGATAGTAACGGACAATGGGACGCAATTCACGGACAGGAAGTTCCAAGGCTTCGTCGCCCAACTGGGCACGAAGCAGCACTTCACATCCGTAGAGAACCCTCAAACAAACGGGTAGGCTGAAGCAGCCAACCGAGTCATCCTTCGAGGCCTAAAGCGAAGGCTGGACGAAACAAAGAAGGCAAGGATCGAAGAACTGCGCAGCGTACTATGGGAATACCGCATAACTCCACACTCAATGACTGGGGAAACACCTTTCCGCCTAGCATACGGGACCGAGGCTGTAATTCCTGTCGAAGTTCACGTGCCCTCTAGGCGGACAGAGTTGCCCCTAGATGAGGAGATGAACGACGAGTCATTGAGAGAAGAACTCGACCTCGTCGAGGAAATCCGAACGGGGGCAGCCCTTCGCGAAGCCTCACTGAAACAAAAAATTACCATCAGGCACAATGCCAAGGTGATACGACGAGAGTTCGACGTGGGAAGCCTTGTTCTAAGAAGAAACCACAAAGACTCTCGCGAAGGCAAACTAGCAGCCAACTGGGAAGGACCCTATCGCGTTCGAGCAAAAACGGAAAATGGGACCTACTACCTAGAACATCTCACCGGGGAAGAACTTGCTCGACCATGGAACGCTGAAAAGCTAAAACAATACTACAGCTAAATTCTCGGTTTGACCCGTCGCGACGACGAACATCAGCTACCGACCACTATGCACGTCTAGGTACAAGCGTCGCATACTAATAAAGCAGAACCTCGCTCAGTAACGAGTCGGGTAACTGCTCGACAACGGTCCTCGATCAAGCATCGCTGTCGTCAAAGTACCATGACTGGAAGTGTAACACCCCCCTTTTATACCCCGTACAAAAACGGAATGAAATAATCTCATAAAAAAAAACATCAGAGCAAAGATTAAATCACACAGATATAAACAGGGATGTCACATCAAATGTGAACTAAAAACAACCTGCTCAAAAGATATGCAACAACTGGATAGTTTTATAAACAATGGAACTTCGTTCCCAAAATATCAGTATTCGGATACAGAATTAAAACGGAACATCCATATCTGATGTCATATCCACAAGATAAGTTTTCATGTACAAATACATACAACCAGCTATACACATGCCAAAAGAAATATAAACAACGATCCCGACTACCCGTGTTACATATCAGAGCCACGGACCGACAAAAAGGAACGAAGACCTAATCTTCGCAAAAAGACTCCCAGCGTCTAATCTGCAATGCCATTACAGCATTAACCACAGCAGAAGGGTGAGAAACAGGATTAATATATAATTGCATAACATTATAAGACAATTAGCAAAACATGTATAATATTTCTCACCACACCAAATATCAAACTTGAAAATAACTACAGACATATTCAAGCAATTATTCATACACCAAGCACATAAACATAAACAACAGTACCACACATCTACACAAAGCACAACAATGTCATCATCCGAATTCAACACATAACAATTCACTTCCTATGACCAAACACCATTCGTATGCAATTCAATCACATATCCTAAACATATTCAAATGCATTTATCTCACGCACATATCAGTTCATCATATACATAAAAATGTAATTAAGCATATAATCATGCATATTCCATTAATTCCATAATTCCACAAAGCATACTTTTCCATATTCATTCATCAATGCAAATATACAAAAGATGATCAATGCATACCATAGAGACCGACTAACGACTCTATATAGATGCAAATGCGGTACCGACTCAATTGGTGATACATTAGTCCCCTAGGAACTCTTGGAATTCATCGCTTGTTACATAGAGTAACTCCCCGTCAGGCTAACGATGTTCCCCGTCGCTTCTACTTATAAATAAGCACACGACGTTTATGGATTGCTTCCACCTATATGGATCAGGCACACAATCCGATCGCTTCCACTTATAAACAAGCACACGAACAGTTGTAACGTCGCTATCGTCCCATAGTGTGTAAGGCACACGAACGTACAACGGATTCATATAGAATCCTAATAGCAAGAGCGCATGTTATTATGCTTGACACATGCACGACTCATGCTAAATAAATGTTCATGCATATATAATAATCATGCATATCAATCACAAACAAAGTGATATATAACAATGCCAAACGGCCACAAACCATCAACAAAGTATTCCACAACAACCAATTATCATCAAAGAATCATCACACAAGTCATACAATCACTTACCAAAGCATAACCCACAATATTGAAAAATAACACAAAAGTCCATAATTCGTTTTCTCGGAAAAGTCGGCCAAAAATAATATTTTTCATCATCACTAAAAAGTACTCCTAAAGACCTTCGATTCGATATAAAGAACTCTTAAATCCGATAAACGACGAATAAGTTACGAATATTTCAAAATAACGCAAAACATAAACCGGACGCCCGACACTACGAAACGGTTCGTAAAAACTGTACCGATTGGGAAGGATTCAGACCCCAAACATATTTTTCTAAGAAAGAACATCTCATTAGCTTTCCAACGCTTCGAACGGGGGTTAAAACCGACTTACGGATCAAGAGATATGAATTTCCGAAAATCGCACGAAACCAGAATTTTCACACTAGCAGTCGTGTCCGTACGACTGCGTGAAAATACACCAGTTCTGGTTCAGCAGTGATTTTTGGGGCGTTTTCGCCCGAAACCCGACCGATTCAATTATTTTCTTCAAACAAAATACACGATAATCCTCCATAAATGTATACGGACGTATTAGAATAAAAAATTACGCGATTCCGCGACTTTTGAAAAACACTATTCCGGAACCTATAAACGCCAAATTTTCAAATATCAACCGATTTTAACGAAACGAGTTTCTATAACGTCGGTCTCACTTCACTCGACTAAACTACGCAATCCGTTTCGAAATTCATCCGTGAAATCTCCCGATTCTGCCGATTATGCATAAAATCAACCTAAACTCAATTTTTCCAAAATCTCACAAAATCATCAACAAGTATCAAAATGATTATCACAATACAACAACTAATACACAACAATCACATCTCCAGAGTTTCAATCCATTTCATCCGCTAAAACTATTTATTCGAACGATTATGTCATAAACACATATTACCACCTATATTCTCTACACATTGAAATCAACCAAGAACAAACACATATAATGAAACACAAGCATATACTAACCGAGTTTCTCCCCCTTACCCGTTAAGAAATCGTTTGATGAAGCTTGTTCTTGAAGAAATTGGTCTTGTTCTTCACTTTCTCTCTTTCCTCCTAAGCTTTCTCTTTTCTCTTTGTTTTTCTCTTCTTTCTTCTTACTAACTACTTTCTTTCTTTTTCTACTTATTTTATCTTTTCTTAACTTAATATATAATATAAACACTTTCTAACAAAATATCTAACTAATTAATATCTATTCTTACTAATCATTAAATAATACCATAAGTTATAAAATATCAATTATACCCGCTAATCCAATTTTACCCGCGAAATCTCACAAACGATAAAAAGTCAACATATACCAAAAATCACATATTCACATACCAACATCATAATTGAAGCCAATAACACTTAAATAACTCAAACGGAACAAAAAACTCACTAACAAAACATAAATTAGCACATATATACGAAACACTAAAAACGGGTCGTTACAACTCTCCCCCACTTGGAAATTTTCGTCCTCGAAAATATGCCAAGTACTGACAACCCCCAAAGACGACTCACATAACCGACCAACTAACCAACAAAAGACACACCTCGAGCAGCACAACAACGACTCAGCACACAAACAGCAACAACAACAAGACAAAGACGACAACAACGACCACGACAAGATGCAATGCCCATACAATGCACTTGACGACCAACACACAACTCAAAGAATAACCAGAACATCCAGTTCCATCCTCAGTTATACGAATCTGTACCAAAACTGTCCAAACAACACTTATGATTGAGCAACCAACGACACATCTAGCTAACGTTCCACCCCTGAAGTCACTTGGAGAAGTACCAGCTTCTCCCCCACTTATCTCATTCATAACCCTGAAGACACAGGATTAGAAAAACCCGGAGAGTTAAGGAACAAACATCATAGACATGCTACACAGACTCACCCACGTGACCTTACCAATCTCTTGTCCAACAAATCGTAACCAAATCCAAACACTTAGCACCCACAAAAGTGAAATAAAAGATAAGTTGTTCCCGCATCCATAATAACCACTAAAGACGTATAAACAACAAAACATATACCTTCCATCAAACCATCTGCATTAGTAGACTGAGATCCCGCCAATGCAAATACTTTTCCTCTCAGTTGAGCTTGCCTCGGTTTCGTGCACGTCGTACTAATATGACCAGCTTCCCCACAATTGTAACACTTAGTCGCATTCCTCCTACAAGTAGCAGCTACATGACCTCTCATACCACAATTAGAGCACTGATCAGTCTGATTCATATTCCTCTTGCATTCTGACCTACGATGTCCCATACCACCACAATTAAAACATTTCACAGAAGAATTCATTCCTTCACCACTCTGCTTCCTATCAAAAGTTGCCTCCTGTTTTCCTTTATCAGTAGGAGTCGCATAAGGCCTACCCCTGAACTGCCCCTTGTCTTTCTTATCACTTATATTCTTGTAATACTTAACCCGTGCTTTAGTATCTTCATCCAAAATCCTACTTTTGTTCACCAGTACAGTAAACTGTCTTATCTCCTGATAACCGATGCCAGGCTTGATTTCTGGCCTCAAGCCGTTGACAAACTTCAAACACTTTGATCTTTCTGCACCAGCAGTATTATAGTTAGGACAGAACTTCACCAACTCTTCGAACTTGGTAGCATAATCCGCAACAGAGGAATTATCCTGCTTCAACTCCAAAAACTCAATTTCCTTCTTACCTCTTTCATCTTCCGGAAAATACTTCTCCAGAAAAGCCTCTTTGAAAACCGCCCAAGTAACCACTATACCATCCTCTTCAAACCTCTGAGAAGTATTAGCCCACCAGTCTTCAGCTTCCTTTTTTAACACATGAGTACCAAACTGTATCTTCTGATCTTCGGAGCACCGAATGAAACGAAAGATCTTTTCTATCTCCTTTAGCCAAATTTGTGATCCCTCTGGATCATGAGTACCTGCGAAACTTGGTGGATTGTTTTTCTGAAACTTGTCCATACTACGGGATTCCTCGTCCGCCGCAGCATTAGGTAAATTATTCATCGCTTGCGCCATAGCTTGCATGGCCGCAGTCATAGCAGCAGCACCTCTTCCAGCCATAATCTAAACATTCCCAATGATAGCAATTATGGTTAAACAGCAACTCCACATAACACAACAGTCACAACGACACAAAGACACGGTCAGACAGACCAAACAGACACGACAGACTCAACACTGGCTCTGATACCACTTAATGTAACACCCCCCTTTTATACCCCGTACAAAAACGGAATGAAATAATCTCATAAAAAAAAACATCAGAGCAAAGATTAAATCACACAGATATAAACAGGGATGTCACATCAAATGTGAACTAAAAACAACCTGCTCAAAAGATATGCAACAACTGGATAGTTTTATAAACAATGGAACTTCGTTCCCAAAATATCAGTATTCGGATACAGAATTAAAACGGAACATCCATATCTGATGTCATATCCACAAGATAAGTTTTCATGTACAAATACATACAACCAGCTATACACATGCCAAAAGAAATATAAACAACGATCCCGACTACCCGTGTTACATATCAGAGCCACGGACCGACAAAAAGGAACGAAGACCTAATCTTCGCAAAAAGACTCCCAGCGTCTAATCTGCAATGCCATTACAGCATTAACCACAGCAGAAGGGTGAGAAACAGGATTAATATATAATTGCATAACATTATAAGACAATTAGCAAAACATGTATAATATTTCTCACCACACCAAATATCAAACTTGAAAATAACTACAGACATATTCAAGCAATTATTCATACACCAAGCACATAAACATAAACAACAGTACCACACATCTACACAAAGCACAACAATGTCATCATCCGAATTCAACACATAACAATTCACTTCCTATGACCAAACACCATTCGTATGCAATTCAATCACATATCCTAAACATATTCAAATGCATTTATCTCACGCACATATCAGTTCATCATATACATAAAAATGTAATTAAGCATATAATCATGCATATTCCATTAATTCCATAATTCCACAAAGCATACTTTTCCATATTCATTCATCAATGCAAATATACAAAAGATGATCAATGCATACCATAGAGACCGACTAACGACTCTATATAGATGCAAATGCGGTACCGACTCAATTGGTGATACATTAGTCCCCTAGGAACTCTTGGAATTCATCGCTTGTTACATAGAGTAACTCCCCGTCGGGCTAACGATGTTCCCCGTCGCTTCTACTTATAAATAAGCACACGACGTTTATGGATTGCTTCCACCTATATGGATCAGGCACACAATCCGATCGCTTCCACTTATAAACAAGCACACGAACAGTTGTAACGTCGCTATCGTCCCATAGTGTGTAAGGCACACGAACGTACAACGGATTCATATAGAATCCTAATAGCAAGAGCGCATGTTATTATGCTTGACACATGCACGACTCATGCTAAATAAATGTTCATGCATATATAATAATCATGCATATCAATCACAAACAAAGTGATATATAACAATGCCAAACGGCCACAAACCATCAACAAAGTATTCCACAACAACCAATTATCATCAAAGAATCATCACACAAGTCATACAATCACTTACCAAAGCATAACCCACAATATTGAAAAATAACACAAAAGTCCATAATTCGTTTTCTCGGAAAAGTCGGCCAAAAATAATATTTTTCATCATCACTAAAAAGTACTCCTAAAGACCTTCGATTCGATATAAAGAACTCTTAAATCCGATAAACGACGAATAAGTTACGAATATTTCAAAATAACGCAAAACATAAACCGGACGCCCGACACTACGAAACGGTTCGTAAAAACTGTACCGATTGGGAAGGATTCAGACCCCAAACATATTTTTCTAAGAAAGAACATCTCATTAGCTTTCCAACGCTTCGAACGGGGGTTAAAACCGACTTACGGATCAAGAGATATGAATTTCCGAAAATCGCACGAAACCAGAATTTTCACACTAGCAGTCGTGTCCGTACGACTGCGTGAAAATACACCAGTTCTGGTTCAGCAGTGATTTTTGGGGCGTTTTCGCCCGAAACCCGACCGATTCAATTATTTTCTTCAAACAAAATACACGATAATCCTCCATAAATGTATACGGACGTATTAGAATAAAAAATTACGCGATTCCGCGACTTTTGAAAAACACTATTCCGGAACCTATAAACGCCAAATTTTCAAATATCAACCGATTTTAACGAAACGAGTTTCTATAACGTCGGCCTCACTTCACTCGACTAAACTACGCAATCCGTTTCGAAATTCATCCGTGAAATCTCCCGATTCTGCCGATTATGCATAAAATCAACCTAAACTCAATTTTTCCAAAATCTCACAAAATCATCAACAAGTATCAAAATGATTATCACAATACAACAACTAATACACAACAATCACATCTCCAGAGTTTCAATCCATTTCATCCGCTAAAACTATTTATTCGAACGATTATGTCATAAACACATATTACCACCTATATTCTCTACACATTGAAATCAACCAAGAACAAACACATATAATGAAACACAAGCATATACTAACCGAGTTTCTCCCCCTTACCCGTTAAGAAATCGTTTGATGAAGCTTGTTCTTGAAGAAATTGGTCTTGTTCTTCACTTTCTCTCTTTCCTCCTAAGCTTTCTCTTTTCTCTTTGTTTTTCTCTTCTTTCTTCTTACTAACTACTTTCTTTCTTTTTCTACTTATTTTATCTTTTCTTAACTTAATATATAATATAAACACTTTCTAACAAAATATCTAACTAATTAATATCTATTCTTACTAATCATTAAATAATACCATAAGTTATAAAATATCAATTATACCCGCTAATCCAATTTTACCCGCGAAATCTCACAAACGATAAAAAGTCAACATATACCAAAAATCACATATTCACATACCAACATCATAATTGAAGCCAATAACACTTAAATAACTCAAACGGAACAAAAGACTCACTAACAAAACATAAATTAGCACATATATACGAAACACTAAAAACGGGTCGTTACAACTCTCCCCCACTTGGAAATTTTCGTCCTCGAAAATATGCCAAGTACTGACAACCCCCAAAGACGACTCACATAACCGACCAACTAACCAACAAAAGACACACCTCGAGCAACACAACAACGACTCAGCACACAAACAGCAACAACAACAAGACAAAGACGACAACAACGACCACGACAAGATGCAATGCCCATACAATGCACTTGACGACCAACACACAACTCAAAGAATAACCAGAACATCCAGTTCCATCCTCAGTTATACGAATCTGTACCAAAACTGTCCAAACAACACTTATGATTGAGCAACCAACGACACATCTAGCTAACGTTCCACCCCTGAAGTCACTTGGAGAAGTACCAGCTTCTCCCCCACTTATCTCATTCATAACCCTGAAGACACAGGATTAGAAAAACCCGGAGAGTTAAGGAACAAACATCATAGACATGCTACACAGACTCACCCACGTGACCTTACCAATCTCTTGTCCAACAAATCGTAACCAAATCCAAACACTTAGCACCCACAAAAGTGAAATAAAAGATAAGTTGTTCCCGCATCCATAATAACCACTAAAGACGTATAAACAACAAAACATATACCTTCCATCAAACCATCTGCATTAGTAGACTGAGATCCCGCCAATGCAAATACTTTTCCTCTCAGTTGAGCTTGCCTCGGTTTCGTGCACGTCGTACTAATATGACCAGCTTCCCCACAATTGTAACACTTAGTCGCATTCCTCCTACAAGTAGCAGCTACATGACCTCTCATACCACAATTAGAGCACTGATCAGTCTGATTCATATTCCTCTTGCATTCTGACCTACGATGTCCCATACCACCACAATTAAAACATTTCACAGAAGAATTCATTCCTTCACCACTCTGCTTCCTATCAAAAGTTGCCTCCTGTTTTCCTTTATCAGTAGGAGTCGCATAAGGCCTACCCCTGAACTGCCCCTTGTCTTTCTTATCACTTATATTCTTGTAATACTTAACCCGTGCTTTAGTATCTTCATCCAAAATCCTACTTTTGTTCACCAGTACAGTAAACTGTCTTATCTCCTGATAACCGATGCCTTGCTTGATTTCTGGCCTCAAGCCGTTGACAAACTTCAAACACTTTGATCTTTCTGCACCAGCAGTATTATAGTTAGGACGGAACTTCACCAACTCTTCGAACTTGGTAGCATAATCCGCAACAGAGGAATTATCCTGCTTCAACTCCAAAAACTCAATTTCCTTCTTACCTCTTTCATCTTCCGGAAAATACTTCTCCAGAAAAGCCTCTTTGAAAACCGCCCAAGTAACCACTATACCATCCTCTTCAAACCTCTGAGAAGTATTAGCCCACCAGTCTTCAGCTTCCTTTTTTAACACATGAGTACCAAACTGTATCTTCTGATCTTCGGAGCACCGAATGAAACGAAAGATCTTTTCTATCTCCTTTAGCCAAATTTGTGATCCCTCTGGATCATGAGTACCTGCGAAACTTGGTGGATTGTTTTTCTGAAACTTGTCCATACTACGGGATTCCTCGTCCACCGCAGCATTAGGTAAATTATTCATCGCTTGCGCCATAGCTTGCATGGCCGCAGTCATAGCAGCAGCACCTCTTCCAGCCATAATCTAAACATTCCCAATGATAGCAATTATGGTTAAACAGCAACTCCACATAACACAACAGTCACAACGACACAAAGACACGGTCAGACAGACCAAACAGACACGACAGACTCAACACTGGCTCTGATACCACTTAATGTAACACCCCCCTTTTATACCCCGTACAAAAACGGAATGAAATAATCTCATAAAAAAAAACATCAGAGCAAAGATTAAATCACACAGATATAAACAGGGATGTCACATCAAATGTGAACTAAAAACAACCTGCTCAAAAGATATGCAACAACTGGATAGTTTTATAAACAATGGAACTTCGTTCCCAAAATATCAGTATTCGGATACAGAATTAAAACGGAACATCCATATCTGATGTCATATCCACAAGATAAGTTTTCATGTACAAATACATACAACCAGCTATACACATGCCAAAAGAAATATAAACAACGATCCCGACTACCCGTGTTACATATCAGAGCCACGGACCGACAAAAAGGAACGAAGACCTAATCTTCGCAAAAAGACTCCCAGCGTCTAATCTGCAATGCCATTACAGCATTAACCACAGCAGAAGGGTGAGAAACAAGATTAATATAAATTGCATAACATTATAAGACAATTAGCAAAACATGTATAATATTTCTCACCACACCAAATATCAAACTTGAAAATAACTACAGACATATTCAAGCAATTATTCATACACCAAGCACATAAACATAAACAACAGTACCACACATCTACATAAAGCACAACAATGTCATCATCCGAATTCAACACATAACAATTCACTTCCTATGACCAAACACCATTCGTGTGCAATTCAATCACATATCCTAAACATATTCAAATGCATTTATCTCACGCACATATCAGTTCATCATATACATAAAAATGTAATTAAGCATATAATCATGCATATTCCATTAATTCCATAATTCCACAAAGCATACTTTTCCATATTCATTCATCAATGCAAATATACAAAAGATGATCAATGCATACTATAGAGACCGACTAACGACTCTATATAGATGCAAATGCGGTACCGACTCAATTGGTGATACATTAGTCCCCTAGGAACTCTTGGAATTCATCGCTTGTTACATAGAGTAACTCCCCGTCGGGCTAACGATGTTCCCCGTCGCTTCTACTTATAAATAAGCACACGACGTTTATGGATTGCTTCCACCTATATGGATCAGGCACACAATCCGATCGCTTCCACTTATAAACAAGCACACGAACAGTTGTAACGTCGCTATCGTCCCATAGTGTGTAAGGCACACGAACGTACAACGGATTCATATAGAATCCTAATAGCAAGAGCGCATGTTATTATGCTTGACACATGCACGACTCATGCTAAATAAATGTTCATGCATATATAATAATCATGCATATCAATCACAAACAAAGTGATATATAACAATGCCAAACGGCCACAAACCATCAACAAAGTATTCCACAACAACCAATTATCATCAAAGAATCATCACACAAGTCATACAATCACTTACCAAAGCATAACCCACAATATTGAAAAATAACACAAAAGTCCATAATTCGTTTTCTCGGAAAAGTCGGCCAAAAATAATATTTTTCATCATCACTAAAAAGTACTCCTAAAGACCTTCGATTCGATATAAAGAACTCTTAAATCCGATAAACGACGAATAAGTTACGAATATTTCAAAATAACGCAAAACATAAACCGGACGCCCGACACTACGAAACGGTTCGTAAAAACTGTACCGATTGGGAAGGATTCAGACCCCAAACATATTTTTCTAAGAAAGAACATCTCATTAGCTTTCCAACGCTTCGAACGGGGGTTAAAACCGACTTACGGATCAAGAGATATGAATTTCCGAAAATCGCACGAAACCAGAATTTTCACACTAGCAGTCGTGTCCGTACGACTGCGTGAAAATACACCAGTTCTGGTTCAGCAGTGATTTTTGGGGCGTTTTCGCCCGAAACCCGACCGATTCAATTATTTTCTTCAAACAAAATACACGATAATCCTCCATAAATGTATACGGACGTATTAGAATAAAAAATTACGCGATTCCGCGACTTTTGAAAAACACTATTCCGGAACCTAAAAACGCCAAATTTTCAAATATCAACCGATTTTAACGAAACGAGTTTCTATAACGTCGGCCTCACTTCACTCGACTAAACTACGCAATCCGTTTCGAAATTCATCCGTGAAATCTCCCGATTCTGCCGATTATGCATAAAATCAACCTAAACTCAATTTTTCCAAAATCTCACAAAATCATCAACAAGTATCAAAATGATTATCACAATACAACAACTAATACACAACAATCACATCTCCAGAGTTTCAATCCATTTCATCCGCTAAAACTATTTATTCGAACGATTATGTCATAAACACATATTACCACCTATATTCTCTACACATTGAAATCAACCAAGAACAAACACATATAATGAAACACAAGCATATACTAACCGAGTTTCTCCCCCTTACCCGTTAAGAAATCGTTTGATGAAGCTTGTTCTTGAAGAAATTGGTCTTGTTCTTCACTTTCTCTCTTTCCTCCTAAGCTTTCTCTTTTCTCTTTGTTTTTCTCTTCTTTCTTCTTACTAACTACTTTCTTTCTTTTTCTACTTATTTTATCTTTTCTTAACTTAATATATAATATAAACACTTTCTAACAAAATATCTAACTAATTAGTATCTATTCTTACTAATCATTAAATAATACCATAAGTTATAAAATATCAATTATACCCGCTAATCCAATTTTACCCGCGAAATCTCACAAACGATAAAAAGTCAACATATACCAAAAATCACATATTCACATACCAACATCATAATTGAAGCCAATAACACTTAAATAACTCAAACGGAACAAAAGACTCACTAACAAAACATAAATTAGCACATATATACGAAACACTAAAAACGGGTCGTTACAACTCTCCCCCACTTGGAAATTTTCGTCCTCGAAAATATGCCAAGTACTGACAACCCCCAAAGACGACTCACATAACCGACCAACTAACCAACAAAAGACACACCTCGAGCAACACAACAACGACTCAGCACACAAACAGCAACAACAACAAGACAAAGACGACAACAACGACCACGACAAGATGCAATGCCTATACAATGCACTTGACGACCAACACACAACTCAAAGAATAACCAGAACATCCAGTTCCATCCTCAGTTATACGAATCTGTACCAAAACTGTCCAAACAACACTTATGATTGAGCAACCAACGACACATCTAGCTAACGTTCCACCCCTGAAGTCACTTGGAGAAGTACCAGCTTCTCCCCCACTTATCTCATTCATAACCCTGAAGACACAGGATTAGAAAAACCCGGAGAGTTAAGGAACAAACATCATAGACATGCTACACAGACTCACCCACGTGACCTTACCAATCTCTTGTCCAACAAATCGTAACCAAATCACGGGCAGACATACATTCACAACGAGCATAAGTACAACACTTAGCAAAAAATAAAAGCAAGTAAATTCATGCAGATAACAAAATCAAACATATAATAATTTAACATAATAAGTGGCCACAAGGACCACGATTGTATCGAGTTACATCAAGCGGGGGCCAGACCCCCAAAAAAAATAAATTACAAGCAATTACTCAGCACGTAGGCCGGATAGATTACAACAACATCAAAAACGCAAACTCCTCACTCATCCACGTGCTCGGCAAGCTCGGGCTGAGGCCCCTGGTCCTCCGCAGGCTGATCCTCGTTGTTCCCTTCAAGGAGAGCATCGGGCATAACGATCCGACCATCCTCAACGTGCGCCAGATAGTGGGTACCCTCGACAGAAAAGTCAAGCTCGGGGTTCACCACCCACAGTTGAGCCACGACGTTTCTGAAAGACTCCTCCGCAACGGCAATACCATCATCCTCGGCCGTCAGCAAACAGGCAACCAGCTCAGATCACGTCTTCAATTCTTTCACATCTTCCGGCTCATCGTCACCCGGGGCATTGGCCGCCCTCAGCCGCTGGACCAGCTCCTTAGCAACTTTCTTCTCCGCCGCCAGCGTGGAGTTCTCCTTCTTCAACCGAGCTACCTCCTCCTCGGCCTTCTTCCGAGCGTCATCGACACCCTTGACGTCTTCTTTGAGGGACGCCATGGTAGCACGAGCAGCATTAAGTTCGACCTCAGTTGCAGAGTCCCCTTCGGCATAAACGGCCGCCATCTCCAACATCCTGACCAAGGAAGAAGCGTCCTGAGCCACCAACACCCTCTTGCTCGGGCGATCCATACTTTCCAAGCGAAGAGATTCCGCCCGGGGCACGACCAAAGAGTTTCCCTCAAAAAACCTCCTATCAAGGATACAAGGAGGAAGCTCGAACTTCCCTTTCTCAGCCATCCGAGTGAGGTCCACAGCGTCAGTAACCCTTGGCCGCTTGGGTCGCCCGATCAAAGAAAGAGGAGATCCCCGGGAGGCGGGAGTAGGAGAAGAAGAGGTCCCCGCAGCAGACTGAACCGGAGGAGGAGCACGAGCACCAGCAAACCGAGACTTCGGAGGAACTGCTCCGACCTTGTTCCTCGCAAGAGCGTTCTTCACAATCCTGTCATGGGCCTGAGACATCTCACCTGCACAAACAAAATACGAGCACGTTAGACACGAGGAAAAGAAATAGCGCAAACAAATCTAAATAACTAAGACTACCAAGTAGCTTCTCGGCATCCTCGGGAGTCTTGCACTCTACCAGTGCCTTAATGTTGATAAATTAACGCTCAACCCTTTGACTCCCGTCCTCCTCGAAGACCAGATTACCCTTACTCGTCCAGCACTCAGCAAGCCAGAAGGAGTTGACCCACTTCACCAGCACCTCGTACGCCACAGTGTCCTGCCCGCGTAGCTCGCTCGGTTGAAGAACATAATCACTGGGCCTCTTGGCGAAATGATCGGGCGCCCAATGGATGGGGAACTTATAGATTCTCCGCCCAATAAACTTCCCATCCTCATCGCGCAGGCCATTCCCATCCTCATCAACTTCGATCTCCTAGACGTATGTACTATCCTGGGCAACTTCGGACAAGGGCTCGACGACATAATACCGCTCTTTGAACGTCCGTATCGACTCCGAGAATGGCTTAAACAACTTGCGGGGCTGCTTCAAAGACACCCAACCGTACTTCCTCCCCGATAGCTACCTTTGAAGATGGAAGACAGTGAAGAACAGAGGAAGAGTAACCCCTATGGAGAGATGCTCGCATACCAGCTCGAACGCCCGGATGAAAGCCAACGAGTTAGGATGCAGTTGGGTGGGGGCCAATTTCAAATGCACGAACACTGACTGCTGAAAATCAGTGAACGGCAACCTCAGACCCAACTCCTTAAAAGCATATTCATACATCGTGAAACGGTCTCCAAAGTTCGTGCAGACCCGCTCATCCACGGAAAGGAAGTGCACCTTCCACTCTCCCTCTGGTCCAACCTCCGTAAAGACGTCCCCCAAATACTTCGTAAAAGTAGACACTTGCTCAGCGGGTTCGGCCACCTCCCACTCCTCGGCGGAGTCCACGACGACGTCCTCGTCCATGTCATTCAGCTCCTCTTCCTCCCCGACATCACTGGAGGAACTCGAAGCCGCCGAGCTCGTGGCCGTCGAGCTACTATTATCCTCAGAGCCTGTTTCTTCCTCGGACGTATCTATGATAACCTCTCTATCTGGCCCCATCGCCATAACAATCACCTGAAAAGCAGAGAAGAAAGTGAATTCGACAACAAATCAAATCCACCCTTCCACCGCTAAGTCAAGTGAAAGGGCGCGCAAAGGGCTAAGGACAACGTCCCCGGTCTAAGCCCTAACATCAAAAGGAAAACTGAAACCTCCCCGCGAGGAGATGTTCGAAACAAGTTATCCCCAAGCGAGGAGCTTCCTCGCACTCGTACCCAGTTTTCGTTGAAGCTTCACCGGAAATCGCAAAGCTCCACCGGAATCTGGGAATGTTCTACCGAAAAACTCATCACCCACTCAGAAGATGAACGAACACGGCGGTCACACATGCATAGCTGTCACGGCGACGCCGTGAACCGCCCTCCTCGATAGAACATACTAACACGTCCGGCGACATGTCAGAAGTGGAAAAATGGCACAACCACCGTCCACCACCAACAATCACTGGAAATCCACCTATTTCGTCCTCTAAACCTAGCCCTAACCACATGCAATCTACCATTGACAACCAAAAAGAGTAGAACAAGCGCAGGATCAGAAAACTTATTTGATTTAAGAAGATGAAAGTGGCTGCTCGAAGCTTGGAGCGGTGGTCGGAGTAAGCAGACGGTGGCAACGGGCAGGAATGCTGAAGGAAACGAAGAGAAATCAGAGCAAAAAGTTCCAAATGGAACGAATTCCCCTTTTTATACAAAGGGGCACGTGCGAACACGCGCTCGTAGGCCATGATGGCTATCAACTGGCCATCATTACCTAGTAACTGCTACACGGAGCTCTAGGCACACGTGGCGACCCAACGTTTCCAATTCTGTCTGACCATTAGTCTCCCCGGGCACCGGGCAACAAGGTCACGACCACGAATTTCACGGACACCGGGGGTCACAAGCACTTCGAGACAATCCTCCTCGTCTCCAAACGACGACTCCATGCTAGCTCCCCGGAGCAACGAGTTGTCCTTAACTCATCACTCCCATGCTCGGGAGCAACGACTTAGGGGGCTCCTGTTCTGGACTGGACCAATGGCTAGACATGGCCCAATCCGCTTCTGCTCCAGAGCGGCCCAAATTGCCTAAGTCCAATCCAAGAAGGGGAGAAAGTTACCTTTCTGCCCTCTAACCGGGCAAGGAACACATCGCTCATCCCCGGAGTTAATGCCCGTCACGCACGACTTCACTGCTCCCCGAACAATTAAGGGCAGGTGCCCGAAACCACGCTTATGCCCGACATAACGGCTAGTTTCGGGCACCCCTGCCCGACATAACGGCTAGTTGGGGCAGTTACCTATTCTTCGGGAAAACGGTTATTTCGCCCCGAAAATAGGACCGTTGGCCACGCGCTGGGGGCTCTATATAAACCCTCTCGCTTGAGAGGGTCAGGTATCCAATATTCACCCTAAGAACTCATACTTTGTACTTGCCCCTTTTCTCTGACCCTTTCTTACTTGAGCGTCGGAGTACCTTGCAGGTACACCCCCTCCTCTCCATACGACCAGCATCCCTGACGCACTTGGTGGCCCACTTCTACAGGATCTGATCCAGCCTTCACGATCAGAAATGATTGTTTTCTTTTTTCACTTGTGTTTCTTATGTTAGAAGATTGTAGGATAAGTCTTTGTGGAAGACTTGTACAAAGATCTGACATAGTAGAAAATCTCTCACATCTAGGAGTGAGGGAACTGGAGTACTCTCGGATTGTGAGGGTAATCAGAATATATCGTTGTGTCCATTACTTTCTGCATTTATTTTTCAGCATATTTACTTTCATATCAATTCTGAAAAATAACAAAATCAATGCTAATGCTTCAAATTGAGAAAAATCCAATAAATCTAATTCACCACCTCTTAAATACCGCACATAAACTTACAATTTTGCTCTTTGATATTTTCACATCCCCTTGTCAAAAAATGATGGGGTTTCTTGGAATTTGTTGTCTTTGCTATATGCCACGCGTCAAACTATGTGTTTAGCGTGATGGCTTATTACTAGATCTAATATGATGATTTTTTCTAGAAACGAACATTGTGATTATTATCTCACTACAAGAAAAAATGACATTTGGCGGCAGTTTTGAGAGCCTTTTGCGGTGGTTAGAACTACCACAAAATTGAAATTGATATAATCTAACTTTATTTACGACGGTTTCAAAAGGTGATAATTATAATTGCGTCGACATTTAAAAATAAATGTATGCACCGATTTTGTTTTAAATGAAACTAAAAAGGTTTGTAACATCCACTAAATATATTAATTATAAAAAATATCTAGCAATAAAATGCTAAATAATACATTCAAAATACATTGAAACTCATATTTTCTTTTAAATGTGTAATAGGTGTATCAAATAAACTAAGTTCTCCACATTAGCAACATGAAGAACAACTATGACTTGAACATTCCCTTCTGAGTATGATAAATTCATGATCTCATCCCCTTACATACCATAAATTCATTCTAACTTTCTACTACAAAATGTATTAATCCAAAATTAAGAGTTTTGCTATTGAACTTGAGAAAGATGTTATCAATCAAGAAATGTGCCAAAAAAAAAGGAAGAATTGTTGGAGAAATTTCCAAAATATTAAATTGATAAATATTAATGGTTAAATTAACAAAATAAATGGTCAAAAGTTACATCTGTCTAGAATAGAACCAGAGACCCTATAATGATTGGGTGTGTGGTCAAAAGGTGCAACCACCAGATCAACACAATTTTTCATGAAAAGGTTTGTTGTCATTGATTACAATGGTTCGTGAATGGTCATGTTGGAATCAAATGAAACATTGTTTCTCCACACCAATCGGTACAAATTTTCTTATAAATAGATATACTTGTCAGCCATAAAATAGACACAAAATTACTTGTTTCAAGTGACATAAATTATATTTAAGTCATTATTTTATTTTTCTAGTGCACAAGAATAAATAATAAAAATTTATTCTATAAAATATCGTTGATCGATATGCTTAATGTGAATATGCGATTCATGTTAAGGTTTCCAAAGTATCCTGAAGGGGATTTGCCGGTTAACCCATTTGCATCCAATTTGTCTAAATTAGTGGGGGTGAATCGAACCTAAAGCTTAGTGTAAACATACGTTTTGAAATTTATTTTGTGCAATTTTCATCGTACCGTTTTCATCTTCTTCTTGTTCATGTTTTGCAGCAGGCCCCCAGCACAAGATCTAACAATCTTTAGGTTCGATCTTCAATTTTGATCCATATTTTATTTATAATTAATGGTAAAGTATACAACTTTAAAAAAGAATTTATCTTAAAAATCCCGGTACGTTTTTATTGTTTTTCATAGAAATTAGAACTCCGTAAAAATCATATAAAAAATCTAAATATAGAAAGTTACTATGTATAAGAACATGGTTATGAATATTATGATTTTTGGTAATGATGATCAGTTGATATAAAATTTTAAATTTGAAATAATCTATTACTTATATGTATATATATTATGTTATTCATTTGATCATGCAATATCGTTTTGGAAAGAGTGGCGCATATATGAATATATGACAAAAATTCCATAGATATGATAGAATGGTCAAAGTAGACACAAGGGAATTTAAAACTGTATATCATTTATATTAATTGAATATTGCAAAAGGCATAGTTACTGTACACACATTAAATGTTTTACGATATAATGTCTCAAAAGGTTATGATTATTTTACGGGTTTCATTACGAAATATACTTACAAGTTCTTTCCTGTTATAAAATAATACATCAAATATTAATATATTAAATTGATATTGGTTATGGGTATTGTTAGGGGTGTTCGCGGTGCGGTTTGAGCGATTTTGACGCTAAAAATCATCCGAACCGCGAGAGAAAAAAACATGCGGTTCGGTTTGGTTCGGTTAGTTTTTAGAAAAAATCCGAACCAAACCAAACCAAATCAATGCGGTTTGGGTTGGTTCGGTTGGTTCGGTTTTTTACAAGTTTTTTATTGAGTCATACATACACATATAAAGAACAACATAACTTTGTGTTTAGTCATTCATACATTACCAAATAACAAAAAAACTCATCATATTGAGACAAAAATTTCTCATTCAATATACAAAAAATCAATTTAATCAAAAGTGAAAAAAAATAGTAGCATAAAACAATATAAAAAATATTATAATTAAACAAAAAATTAGAGAAGAATGGAGATTAGAGAAAAATGAAAAAGAAAAAACATAAGAGATGTGCGATTAGAGAAGAAAAGTGTGATAAAAACGTAATTAGAAGAGAAAATAGTAACATAAAAATGAGAAGATGAAAAAGAAAGAACATGTGACATAAGAGATTAGTGTAGAAGATGTGAGATGTATATGACAAAAAGGATGAGAAAAATGTGTAATACTATTAGGAGAGGTTTGAGAAGGTTGAAACTTAAAAGCTAATGGGTTTGAGTTTTAGGTTGGATGTGGGATAAGTGAAGTTTGAGTTGTAATATAATGCGGTTTGGTTTGGTTTAGTTCGGTTTGTAAAATATAAACCGCAAACCAAACCGAATCGCGCGGTTTTGTTAAAAGATGACCCGAACAAATCCGAACCAAATGCGATTTTTTGCGGTTTCAGTTTGGTTTGATTTGGTTTGCGGTTTTCTATTGGGTTGATTCGGTTTTGAACACCCCTAGGTATTGTGATTAAGGACATTAAAGTACTATGTTTGAAGATATTAAAATGCCTTAATATATAGTTAAGACCCTACCATATTGTTAACGATAATCCAATATAAATTTGAATGGATTTTTTTTTTTTATATTTTGAATTCATGATAATATGCATCTATTTGTATAATATAATTGTATCGAAAGTTTTTAGAACTTCCGCAACATGCATGTATGATTCCCGAATAGCATCGCATCAATTTATATAGCATTCTATTGATACTGAAAAATTATGTTCTAACGTTTGTTTTCATGAGGTTTGTTTCCGTGCCAACATTCAAATCCAATTTGGTTTACTTGAATTCTAAACCAAAATGAAAAATAAAAGGAGACAATTTAGCATTCACTTCAGTCATACATTATTAAGCATTTAATTTTTGCCCCCATATTGATTATTTTGGAGTATGGAGTTGTGTAGCTTATCAGTAGAACATAGACTCTAAAAGAATTAAGTTGGATTCTTGACGGATCAAATGTGCTTTTGTTGACTATGCACCTAACATTAAAGTATATGAACTTTTGAATTTGGAATCTAATGAAATTATTGAATTTTGAAAATTGAAATTCTTTGAGAACCTCATAATGAAGGCTAATAAATTCAAGATTTCCATAATGAAGAACCTCGTGAGGAAGGTTCTCCACGGATTGTTAAAACACAAACCGAAAATCGTGACTTCTGCAAATTGTGTTTTTAAAATGATGCTCTAATCAAGAAATTCAAAAATTCTTGAGAAAAGAATGGGGATTGAATGTGGAGAAATATGACATGTTAAAAATAAATGTCCTACACTTCAAAAGAATAATACATTCAAAAGCAAGAAGAACAAAAGATTGGTAAATGAAGAATGACATAAAAGTTGTGTATATGACAAAATAAATGACTAAAGTGTCATGGTGATAGTTTGTCAAAACTATCAAAAATATAAATATACTTTGTATATGATAATTGTACTAATGTGCTAAAAGTGTTATGATTTGATGATAGATGGCAAATACTATCAAGAGTACATAAATTAATCATATGCATGATTAGTTAAAAAATAGAATATTCAGAATTTATTAAAGTTTGGAAAAATCTTGCAATTCTTTGACGAAATGATTGACAAATATATGATGTCTTTGGATATAATTGAATACAATGAAGACATCATTAGGGATGTGGAACAAGCCCATATCTAATTAATCATCGATAGTGGAAAATCAACTCACACTTGATTATCATTAAGTCTTGAGTTCAATGATGAAAGTACACTATTAGAATGATTGAAATACTTAACGATAGATACATCCCAAGGAGTAAAAGTACTTGGACCATAAGAATAAGTGTGGTAGGATGGAGTTTTCCTCTTAATAGACATATAGCATATGTTTGCTGGAATGCATAATTATGGGTGCATTTCTGATATAGTCTACCTATATGAGAATGAAGTAGTGCCGCTTCATAGAGTTCAAGGGCTTGACTCTTAAATTCTCATGAAAAGGATATGAGACACAAGGCCTTATTAAATGTGTCATATTAATAATTCGATCAATGGTACCGAGATTTCATGTGTGAGTTATGCACGCTTGTTCTAATGAATAATTGGTTCAAAGCTTGTCTACCAATCTATTCGGGGATGAGTGAAAACTTCACTTACTAAGTATTGGTTCAAATCGTAAGATACCTTTATCTGAAACCATGAAATTTCCTGAATAATGGATTTAGATATATTTTGAAAATGGTGGGGGATTGTTGGAGAAATTTCCAAAATATTAAATTGATAAATATTAATGGTTAAATTAACAAAATAAATGGCCAAAAGTTGCAACTGTCTAGAATAGAACCAGAGACCCTATAATGATTGGGTGTGTGGTCAAAAGGTGCAACCACCAGATCAACACAACTTTTCATGAAAAGGTTTGTTGTCATTGATTACAATGGTTCGTGAATGGTCATGTTGGAATCAAATGAAACATTGTTTCTCCACACCAATCGGTACAAATTTTCTTATAAATAGATATACTTGTCAGCCATAAAATAGACACAAAATTACTTGTTTCAAGTGGCAAAAATTATATTTAAGTCATTATTTTATTTTTCTAGTGCACAAGAATAAATAATGGAAATTTATTCTATAAAATATCGTTGATCGATATGCTTAATGTGAATATGCGATTCATGTTAAGGTTTCCAAAGTATCCTGAAGGGGATTCGCCGGTTAACCCATTTGCATCCAATTTGTCTAAATTGGTGGGGGCGAATCGAACCTAAAGCTTAGTGTAAACATACGCTTTGGAATTTATTTTGTGCAACTTTCATCGTACCGTTTTCATCTTCTTCTTGTTCATGTTTTGCAACAGGCCCCCAGCACAAGATCTAACAAGAATAAACAAATGTTATCTACTCCTGTAACATTATTAATATCAAGGATAACATTTCAACACTACAACAAATAATACATACTATGACGCTCATTTCACCACGATTTTATGAATAACTGTTGTGACATCTTAAAAATCAAGCGACTTCATTTTATATATTTTTAAATTAAAAATTATATATATATATATATATATATATATATATATATATATAGCAACCGTGGAAAAATCTTGTAAAAGTCATGGGTTCAAATCGTAGAGCCTGCAAATTTCTGATTTCTTTAATATTGTAGTGACACATTTCTTTTTAATTTATTTTTAAACTTAATATAAGCCACATTTTTCTACTGTTGAAATTTCCAACTGTGGTGAATTTTTTTTTTAATTTTTAAATGGTTAAAAAGTAGCGCTTTACTAAAATTAAAATAAATAAATAGGATGTAATCACGATTAGATTTTCCAATCGTGGTGAAATATATTACTCTTATTCAAGAAACATAGCGTACCTCCTATCATGTCTCTTCAATCTCCATTGCCTTATGAAAACCACATTTAGCGCTTACGAAATAGAACCATAACAAGTTTGTCATCTCCACCAACGAAGACAACCCTAAACATGTATCGTCTTCAAATTGTTCACCGTTTTATCATCTCCATTTCTTCACCCTCATATCTTCATAACCTATTTCTTTAATAAACCTGGTCGAACTCCATCAATATCGCTTCAGGTTGTATAAAGCAACAATATAGGAAGAAAAAACTCGATGGAGGAGCACAAATGGTACTTACAAGAAGGAAAGATAAAACTCATACGATATATAACTTTTTGACTTCTTCATCATGTTTTTTGTATGTAAAATATCTATGCCATGCATTTAACACTAATGTTGTTGAGATATGTTCGATTTATGTTGTTGTTTTTTTATATTTGGTGCCTAAACCCTAAAGGTTTATTTTTTGTTGGTGGTGATAATTTTAATAAAGTTTTTATCTTAGTTTTTTTGTTGTTGAGATAAGTGATATTTTTATCGTTGTTATTGTTATTTAGATATGGAAGGTTTTGTGTTATAATTTTGTTGTTATTGAGATAATGATGGTTTAGTGTTACTATTATTGTGATATTGAGTTTTTGTTTTTATTGAGATAATGATGATTGTGTTGAAGTTGTTGTTATTGAGATATTGAAATTTTATGGTTATTGAGATAATGAAGGTTTAATGTTGTTGTTGTTATTGAGTTATTTATGGTGTTTTTGTTATTGAGATATCATAGTTTTGTTGTTATTGAGATAATGAAGGTTTAGTGTTGTTGTTGTTGTTGTTGTTATTGAGTTATTGAAGGTTTAATGATGTTTCTATTGAGTTATTGAAGGTTGTTTCATTGAATGATTTAGGATAATTTTGTTGTTGTTGTTGTTGTTATGAGCCTAAAATCTAAAGATTTAATGAGTTGGTTTTATTTTTCTTTTGTTGTTGTTTTAAACATATATGGATTATTCATCTAGGGTCACTCATACAAATGAGTGTTCTACTAAAGAGAATAACAGAAAAAGAAAATCTAGAAGTGCTACAATGATGACTAAATTAACAAAAGTCTGCAACTCGGGTGATATTCTTCCGATCAAGTTTGATCATAGAACTTGGACTTGCTATGGTAAGAATGATTCCTTTTAGGGATTATGCAACGTTCCTAGGACGTAGCAAAGTGAGTATTTTGATAAATGATTGGACCAAGGTATCAAATGATTTAAAACAAATCACATGAATAGAAATTAAGGTATTAATTATAATTTACATGATTTGATAGTGTTTTTTAATTACTAATATCTACTTATTGATAAAATTGTAGTTATGTTTTATAGTTTGAAGAAAGTGATGAGGATAAGTTGATGAATAAGTAGGTTTCTTATGCTGGTGAACGTTGGAGGGGCTTTACGTCACAAGTCACACGTTATTACATTAGGAAGCATAAGCATGATCTTGAGCCTCCAATTATGAAATATAATTTCATTGAGAATCATGTTTCGGAGAAGTTTGTAAAGTCTAGTAGTTCTGTTGATTTCTTGGTTAGTAGTAATCATATTTTTTGAAGGATAATCTTATTGTGTTTTATACTGATACTTTTTAGATACAACCATGTAAATTAATATTTTCACTATGTTTATAACATGTTAAAAGTCAATCAGGAAAGAAAAACGAGAAAAAAAATAAATATCTCATAAATTGTCTCGTAGGGATTACAGGAAACTTAAGGAAGAAATGATTAATGAAAAAACAACAACTAGGAGATGACTCAATAAGTCATGATCCCAACCCATCTCCACCATCATGAAATGAGAAGTAGAAGAGGGCATGAAAAACACCAAATGGAGAGTTTGTAACACCCTTCTAAATCCCATATACAATTATTGAATATTTAATTAAAATCACAACCACAAGGGCGTCACACACATCACAAACACATGCTACTCTGAAACACAAGTTACAACAAAACATTTTAAACTTGTCATTGCACGCTGACTTCCATTTGAAAGTATTATCGCAGTGGAATCATTATCAAATAAATTAAAACATAATAATTGCAACTCAAGACGTTTAGTCTCATAAACTTCAACATTCATAATGCAACAAAAAGAGTTGTATAAATCAGCTCAACAACCACATCAATTGTAATTCTCAACATAAACATGACATAAGAAGCTAAGAAAGCATTCCCAAACCGATGTTACATAATCAGAGTAAGACATTTCTAATTAAACGATGAACTAAGAAGCAACTCCATGAGCTAGCTTCTACTTACTTCAGCAATTCTACTTCTGAGTATCTGCACGATGCCCATGTAAAGGTATAGAATGTAAAATAGAGTACATCATATACACAATCTTGTGCAACACATATCACATTCTCACACCCAAATCATCATCAACATCATACACAATAACATCTCAATTATCCTTAACATCATACGCAACAACATTATCATCACACAGAGTCATATTCCACGCATACATTTCATTCATGCTATACAACTCAAGACACCAATGACGACTCATATGCATGTGGTACCATTCATGAACACCCGGGTTCATCTCGCTCCTAATCCCCAACATAGAACCAGAGCACACTAAATTGTTACCACCACCATTGGTAACACTTCACCGATTCCCACCTGAAAATTGGCTACTCGCTCCCGATCCCCACCATAGGACTAGATCACACCAAAACTAACCGAAGCCCGTACACCATGATGCATGACTCTCAACAACATGCATTATCACAACAAGGTTCACCAAAAGGATCCCCATACACATCTCACCATTTATGCATCACATCATTCGTCATGCAATAATAAATTCATATTACACCATCAATAACATCGAAAAATAGCAGCAACTCATCATCACTTTAACAACATCATCATAACATCATCGACATAACAACATCATTATCAAACAACAGTAATACAACAATGCAATGATTCATCAACCAAACATATAAAACAACACATTTATCAACACATTAGGTACATGAAATAATATTCAAACATTTCACTAATTACTACCACATTATATATTTAAGCGTTAACTTTCCAACTCTTCAAGCGGCACATCATTTGGATATACAGATCAAAAGTTATGGCCAAAATAGTCGAACAATGCAAAACGAACATTTTGGAAGTTATGTGTCGACGCATGACTTGTATGAGTCGACGCATAACATGTACAAGTCGAGGCATGTACCTCGTTTTTAAATCCTGTAGCATTCTATTTGATGTGCTGACTGTATGTGTCGACTCATGACCTTTAAAGGTCGACGCATGACTTGTACAGGTCGACGCATGGATCGAACAGGTCGACACATGACCTTCATAGGTCGACGTATACTGCTATTTTTTGTCTAAAAATCAATTTTTAATCATCCAAACACTACCTTATATAACAACAACTTATTTTATGAAAATCTATCATATTAATCAAAATTCCTACTGTTATCACACCCTAAACTCATCTATTATTTCATGGATTCATGGATCAGCAACACATTACAACAATATCATCATATTTATTATTTTTAAATCATAAATTTCCATCAAATTTAACATGATTCATTTGATCCAAGCACATCACAACAACCACATATCAATACGTGTGGTTACAATTCATTTCCCAACAGTAACATATTAATCTACATGGTTATAATCCATATCATTGCATATAAAAATAGCATTATCACCATTAATCAAAAGGATAAAAAACCCTATGGAAGATTATGAGTCCCTCCACTCTACCCTTCCATCATACCCCTTATTTTAAAAATAATTTCCCACCTTTACGTGAATTTTTTGCAAAAATCTGAAGCGAAACCTTCACTTTCTTCCTCTAGATCACCTTTAGCCTCTCACCCTAGCCTTCCTCCTCTTTTCTCCAAGTTCCTACGTAAGATCTCTACACACTCTGTTCTTCTTATTATTTTATTATTCCAAAAATTTATTTACTCATTTAATTAAATAAACTCCTATTTTCACTGTTTAATATAATAAGAACAGTTAAACATTATCTTTAATTACTAAAACAACTCCAAATTTTTCTCCTCACTTTTATCACCCTTCTACACCTCTAAAAAAGAATACATACCCCACAAACACCTAAAAATAAAATAATCATTAAAAATACATAATTCTAACAAATAAATTATACTAAAACATCTAATTAGAAAAACGGGGTATTACAGCTCTCCCCTACTTAAGAAATTTTTGCCCTAAAAAATTACCTGAAGGAAATAAAGTCGGATACAACTCTCGCATTTGGCTCTCCAACTCCCAAGTTATGCTTCCACCAGCTGGTCCTCCCCATACTACCTTCACCAAAGCAATCTCCTTACCACACAACTGCTTTACTTCTCAATATACAACTCAACTAACTTCTGCAAAGGTATAGTTGTTCCTAATCGGTATGAAATGAGCCGATTTAGTCAGCCTATCAACAATCACCTAAATAGAACCACTTTCCTTCGTCGTCTTTGATAAAATTGTTACGAAATCCATGGAAATGCTATCCCACTTCCTCTCATGAATACTCAAAGGTTGCATCATACCTGACGGTTTCTTATGTTTAATCTTCGACTTCTAACAAGTTAAACAAACATAGACAAGTTCATCTACTTCCTTTTTCATTCTTGGACACCAAAATAATTTCCTTAAGTCATGATACATCTTAGTGGCACCAGGATGAATATGCAACCCACTCTTGTGACCCTTTTCAAGAATACTCTTTTTATGCTCACTTACATCTTCTTAGAATGAAGGGTTTTTATGTGTAATTTAAATCACTTTGTTAATGATATCTTATCATGTTTTGTGTAGGATTTTTTCACATTCATCCTTACTCTCTTCTCATTGATCCCTCTTGTGGAATTCCACCCCCTTTTAATGTCGGCTTCATACACCCAAACAATATATTGATTCACTACATAATGAATCATGTGTTTTTCCCAAGGAAAAGTTTGTAGAAGATATTCATCATCATTCTTAGCTTAGTTTTGATGAAGAAAAAAGCTTATTAAAGAAAAAATATCAAAGAAGAAAAAGTTTGGAATCAAGAATCAAGAATGCATAAGCTTATGGATTTTTTGGAAGTAAAGGAATTGATCTTGATGCTAACGTACTCAATTGTAATTCATTATGTATAAACTTTAGATGCTCAGAAAATAATATTCATCTTTATCTCTATAGTTCTCAAATTATCACGCATAAAAAATCCTTTGAAGGAAAAGCATGAAAAGCTTATTTTTTAAAAAATTTCTGCACTTTTTAAGTCAGGTCTAGTTAACTGATTTAACAAAACCTGTTGTTGTTTGAAATTTGAGAAACTCTTTGAAATTTGAAAATTGTTTTGCACTTTTTTAATTAGTTATCCGTTTATCAAATTTAAGAAGTATTGTACATAATGCGGAATTGTATCTTTTCACGAACCATTGTCATTCTAAAATATTCCAAACCTTCATGAGCATGTCTCAAACTTTTGCATCAATTCATAGAGGTTCATAATATTGTATATAAACGTATATACATTATAAAATCAATTTAACCACTTTTATACAAATTTTAATATAGTTTAAATTAGTTTTCTAAGTGTTCATTCATTTTCAAAATTATTGAAACTTTGTGCATAACTTTAAAATCATTCAAAAAGTTTCATAATATGTTCTAAGGCCTTAATATTTATGTACTGTCGAATTGTATATTGAAAGGGAAGAAGAATTATTTATTCTTGTAAATTGTCCAAAAATTATATTTTATTCAAAGTATCATTTTATTGTAACTTGATCAGCAATGGTGTAGTGACAATTATTTGTAAGTAGAAAGTGGTGTGTTTTTTAAGTGTTGTAAATTGAAAGTGGAGTGCTTTCTTGCTTTATAATAATCATGATAGTGTTGGTGATTATTGGAGAAATGTCCTTTGAATTGGTTGATTCAAAGTCCACCATAATTGTTGGTGTTTGGAAATCAAGGAAGTCATGTTCTTCTTTGTTGTTGTTAGAAGATTGTAGGAGAAGTCTTGATGTGAGGCTTGTACAAAGATCTTACAATAGTGTAAATCTCTCATGGGTGTGAAAGGACTAGATGTACGCTTGATTGGAAAGAGGAACTAGTATGCATCGTTGTGTTCTTTATTTTTTTGCATTAAAATTTTTCACTTTACTTTATAAGTTCATCCATATATTTTTGGAAAAATAAGAACATCTCTAAAATACCCAAAAAAAAGTCTCAATATAGTTCACTCCCTCTTAGATTGTACTTTGAGCTTACAAAAAAGTAACCATAGCACCATTCAAAAATCAGACGTCCCTGCAGATTGGTTTTTTCAAAATCAAGTTGAGAAGAATTGGGAAGATGTCGTATTTCACCACATGCTAGATAGCAAAAGGAAAAATATTACCTTACCCTATGCAAAACTAATCACAAAAAACCTGACCTACACTGGATATGATTTCAGAAAGGAAGAACCGGAATTCATGAACACAAATATTGGGCAAACGGTTCTAAGCAACATCATCAAGAAGAGCAAAGGGCAATGAATGAAAATATTAACAAACTCATTACAAGAATGGAGAAAAGAAATCTCATCTCTCAAATGGCTTCAAGCGAGGATGATGATGGTGATGATGATGAAATGAACTAATTGTTTCTTAGAGGCTTATGTTTTCAATTTCTTGCAATTTACCTTTTGTAATTTCAATTTTGAAAATGTTTCCATGTTTTGCGAGTTTTTCAATTAATAAAAGTAATGTTTTTGTCTTCCTAAATGTCTATGTTTGCATTTTTATCTTTCGCAATGCATCTTTACCCGCCTTCTTGATTTCGAAAAAAAGGGGAGAAGTATACTCTCATGGGAAGTGGAATATACTCTCTATTTAACTCATGGGGAGTTTAATTACTCCAAACACATATGGAATATATTCTTTTACCACCTCCCCTAAGAGATGTGTTGTCATCATTAAAAAGGGGGAGAATGCTGAACCATGTTTTGCAAGTAATATGCCTTTAACAAGGACAAAAAATTTTGATGATGAAAAATAATGAATAAAGGTGGACAACAACTTTTGATGATGACAAAAAATGACTAAAGGTGATAACCAGTCCTTAATGACAAGTCAAGCATAAACAGTTAAGCGGTTAAAGATTCAAACCAAAGAATTAAGGTTTGTTGGACTTGACTATCCGATGATGGAAACCAAATGAAATTTAACACAAGTCTCATCTCAAGTAAACTCAAGAAAGTGTCTACAAGAAAGAAAGCATCCGACAAAGGCTTAAAGTACAAGAAAGGCATGCCTCAATTAGTCTGAGTGAATTATTTGTAAAGCATAAGGGTATTCTCGTAAAAGTGTATGGCTAAATCACACACTCACAGAAACATTTTTTTAATTTGATTTTTCTCAAGAAAACAGTTTCAAAAATGTCTTGAAGTTGTGCCAGATGAGTTGGAAGCTGTTTGAAAAGCTTTGGGAAAATGTTTGTCTTAGCCAATCGATTGACACCTTATCCCAATCGATTCGGAGAGTTCAAAAATATGCCCTAATCGATTAGGACATCATTTTAATGATGAGTAAAAACTAGATATCTTTTATTAACATTTATACCTCAATAATCGATTGTTTCTTAAGATACCAATCGATTTGGAGATGTTTCCACTCGATTGGCAAGTCATAAAATGCATTAAAAACCATTTCCTCGTTGAGCCAACCTCTTGCCTATAAATAGAGGTACCTTCCCTTATTTCAAACTTTCCATATCCGTGTTTCATTTCATACTTCTCTCTCTCTCTCTCTCTATATATATATATATATATATAAGAATTTAGCCTAAGTGCTTTTCGAGAAAGTCTTTTTACAAGTGAGGATTGTATAATTCTAGAAGGGTAGATTTGTAAGTTAACCAAGGAAGTTTATTTTAAACCTTGGTTGAATATTTTAACCTAATAAGTAATGTTTTGTTTGGGTTAGAAGCTAAACCAGTAAAAAAATTTGGTTTGGAGATTGTGTGATCAAATCCTTGTTTAGGTTAAAGTTTAGCTCGTGATAAAAGCTTTCTTAGGTTCATGGTTAGCCCGTGGTATAACCAAGTTAAGGTTAAAGCTTATCCTGATATTAAAAGCTTAGCTAGGTTCGAGATTAGCCTGATATTAATATCTTATAGTTTATTTTTTAGCCTGGTAAAAAAACTAAGGTTTAAGGTTCGTGGGCTCAGCCCGGTGTTAAAATCTCCCAAGGTTTATTTATAAGCTTGAAGACTAACTTCTCAACGATTCTTGTGGAAAGGAAACTAACCGATTTTATCCTCTGTTTGGAAGGAAGACTCACTGCTTCACTCCATAGTTTGATGTTTGGTTGGAATTTAGCCTTAAACTTAATTTTTCCTTGTATAAGGGGGTTCATGAGTACAAACTACTAAAAGATCTCAAGTTTATTGGATAATTTTAAGATAAATTCTTGGGGAGAGGAGTAGGTCTTTTTCCTTGTTTGACCAAACCTTTATAACTCTCGTTGTTCTCTCTTTACCCTCAACTCTTTATTTTTCACACTTCACATTTTGCAATTTACTTTTCTACTGCTAAATATTAAAACAACTTTCAAAATGTTTATAAACTAGGATTTTAATTCCAAAAGTTTTTCAAAATCAAGTTTTTCTGAAACACACAATTCAGCCCCCCCCCTCCCCCCCCTCTTGTGTGACAAGTCACATGTCTAGCACTCCTGACAAAGGATGCTTATGCTATATCTTTTTTCTGGTTTTAAAACTCATGGAAAAGTGGATCGATTAAAAATACCTTTGGTTCTTATGATGGATAACCGATTCGTGTGAGGTTCCCGTAATTTCCATCTTGGTGACTATCTTTTTGGCCTTTGTCCTTGTTTATTTGGGAAACAAGTTTTGCCTTTTATTTTTTGTATCACTACGGTAAAGTAACGACAAAGAGAAAAAGAGGTTGCAATAATGGATTTGTATTATTTGACTTTGAGCCTTACAATATATAACCGTTAATTAGTTGTAAAACACTTTGAGCTTAGTTTTATTCTATGTAAATGGAATTGTGCCTTCGGGGAGTGTTTTAAGGGTAAAGGCTCCCTTTACCGAGCTAGTGATTATTCTATATGTTCCTTCCAATTTGTAGTAAGTCTTGATGCTTCAATTGTAACTACAAATTGTTTTGTGCTTCGTCTGTCTTCTCTTTTCTCACATTGATTAGTTCTTGTTCCTTCACTACAAGAAAACACCTCTCTTGTCAGGAATCTTTTTTAGGGAAAAAAGCTATGTCGCGAAAAAAGTATTATTTATAGGGATAAAACCCATGGCAACTAAAAATATAATACATTGTTAAGGATTACCCTACCGAAATTTGTTTGGCTCAAAATTTGAATTTATGAATTGCAACTTACAAGGGGTAACCCCTCGAGAAGTGAAATTTGAAATTTGAAAAAACTATTATGGAAGGGTTACTCCTTATATATATAACAAATCTGGACATTTCATTGGAAATATGCACAATCAGGATATGTGAGGGGTTACCCCTAGAGGATGGTAAGTCTTGCCCTTGGCAAGTGATCTACAATATCTAATTTGTTTAATGTATTCTAGTTTATTAGTTTTCTCATGGTATTGCCTTGTTGGATGTAATTTATTGAAGGTGTGTACAAAGTGTCAAATTATGCAATAATTATTATACAATTCTTGTAGACGCTTATATACAACCTCCATGTAGAACACAAAACCCTCTCTTTCAACTACCACTTCTTAAATAAAATCTTACAGAAAAGTCTATATACATATAACTCATGAATTTATAATAATGTTTTGGTCCTTGAATATTCTTGAGGCAGATCTAATATTCTTATCAACACGTGTACATGTGTTTGTTTTTGCTTGTGTGTTGTAAAATTGGATTCCCACTATGATAGTCTTAGGATACCTAGTTTTAGATTATATGTTTCTAGAGACTGTATCTTTTTTTGACTTTTGCCCTAGAAAATCCGATTCATAAAAGCCTTTACCAAGTGAAGTTAACTTCCACGGTGATAACTTGTTCCATACGAAATTGATTTTTATTGCAATATCATGTGTCGCTAGAGGTTTTTGACCCTTTCATGCGATGATTTGCCCATAAAGATGGTTTTTTTTCTATCTTTCAAGACTTTGTTATACTTGTTAAAGTAAACATCAAATACTCAAGTGATCGTGGGGGAATTTTTCTGTGTGGTTGACTTTGGTAAAAAAAGTCAATGTTATGTCAACAATAAACGATGTGACTTGGTCAACGGGTTGATTGGTCAATGTTAAATGGATGACTCAGTTAATGGTCAATTTCTTGAATGGTCAACAACTTGGTTGGTCCATGGGATACTTGAGTTGGTTTATAGATCAGGATTAGATATTTAGCCTTATAGAGTTTCAAGATATTATAAATATGGTTATTTATCACTTTTGTCATTAAGAGAAGAAGACTGGTGGAATAGGTGGTAATCTTAGTTAGAAAGACAAAAGTAGAAATTATCTGATTATATTCTTCGAATTTGGAAAATATTTGGAGATATTTAAGAGAGACTTAGAGACCTAAAGGTATAAATTTCTTGGAGTGTATTCTTAGAAGTTAGCCGACCTTTCGAGTTATCTGAGGGGATTGGTAAACACTTTTAAACACATTGAGTTTGTGTGATTCATATACAAAACATTGGAGAGATTGAGAAACACTTGGGTAGAAAATAATTTTGCTTGTACTGAGATATTATTTTCTTGTAACTCATTTGTAATCTTGTAAAAACTATTGCAAATATATCGAAACAGAGAGCTAAAATCTCCCACAAATTAAACTTATTTGATCAAACATTGTACAAATTCTTTGTGTACTCATCTTTTATCTTTCTCTTGCTTGTTCTAGATTTACTTACACGATTTACCAGGTTAATTTTTGCTTGAGACCATTTAGTTTTGTTGACTTTGTTATTTGTCCCACACATCAATATCCTTAGTTTAGTTGATATTCCATTGTGGAACTAGAGTTATTTGGTGAACAGTGAAGTGGTACTTCGCTTTGGTGGTCCTGAGCTTCCATTGTGACGGAGAAGGGGCTAGGCTGCAAGGTTAGAACTCCAACATCCAAATTAGTGAGAGTATGAAAAGTGATATGAGAGTGGGAATGAATTTAAATACTTGATAAAGGTGTGTTTTTCTATTATATATTTGGAGCGGTTTAAACCAAAAGTGGGGAGTGCAACGTGGACCGCGTTCTGCGTAGCCTGAGTACTTCGGTGAAAAGACATGGCTTAATATCTCTTCACTAGTGTGCCAACATGTTTGGTGTCTATTTGGATGGTGAGAAGGACTTTAAGGACCAATTATTCTTGGTCATTCCTCTCAACAAATATGCTCATGATAATGTTTTTTCCATAGATCTTTGGTCACCCTACCAATGCTCAGATATATTTGCTAAGTTCTAGTGTTAGAGACACTTCTTGGCAAAGTCTGGATCCTATGTTTACAAGATAGACGTTTTAACTCAATAGAACATATTCTCGAAGTGCAACTAGTGTTCATCTATGAGGATCTAGGTTACATTGGGGGTGTTACCCCTTCTGATGTAGCAACAAATAAACAATTAAAGTGGCTCATAGAGACACACATGCTTATGGAATTCATCTCGATGGAGGCTTGGAAGGATATTTTTGGTAAGTGAGTCGAAGAATGTCATCTTCTTTAAAAATTTGTCTGTGACCCATCCCTTAACTTGTCTATTATTTACATGCCTATAAGAAGAAACATGAGAAAATAGTGCAACAAATGAAGAGGTCCACCTGAGTATCCCCCTCTATGTCCAGCGTTACCAGTGCTCTGGCCACTAGAGGGTTTTCGCCCATGGGGGTCCCTACTATTTGTGAAGAATAGTTCTTCTTGTCCTAGGTTATAATTTTGATAAAGACAAACACATCAACAAAAAGAAGAGTCAAAGCTTCAAGACTAGAGCAATCAAGTTCAAATTATCAAAAAGCTTTGAAAAATTAATGGAAGAATCAAGATGGTTGAATATGCATTACAATTCAAGTATATATATATATATATATATATATATCTTAATTTCTCATGAAAATCTTGCATATTCATTTTAAACCTTTCATACATCTTTTAAATTTATTTTTAAATTAACTATTCTGTTTTTGGTAAATTATGCATTTTCAAACCGCCGTAATAGCACTTTAAAACCGCCACAATATGCACATCAGTAAGGTAACCGGTTACATGGTGGGGTAACCGGTTACATGAACATTTTTTTGAAATATTATTACGTTACTTTTGAGGTAACAGTTACATCCCCGAGGTAACTGGTTACCACTAAACTAGTAGCACTTTTTCATGAAAATTATGATACAAACGAGTTTTTGAAAGCCTTTTTGAACCATGTAATATTTTCATGTATTTGTACACTTTTAGAAAGGCGTTAAGGCACTATATAAACCATACTTTTCAGAATTCAAATTCACCTCTCTTTCATAGCAATTCAAAACTTGTATTCTCTCATTTTCAAAATCAAGTGTTCTTGACATAACTTTTTGTTGAAACTTCTGTACATCAATTTCATTACATTTTCAAATAGTTTCAAATACATAAAATTATTGAGCACTTGTAATTCATATTGAGAATTACCTACTTGATAAAGAAGATCAATTCTAGGAATTGATATACATTGTTATAAAACTGCAAACACTTGTAAAAATTCAGATTGTTGTGATTTCCTTGTTGTTCATGATTGTTGGAAGCAAGAGAGTGAATAAGGGATGATTGTTCTCTTGTTGCACTTTTTAAAGATCATAAGGGGATTGTCCTTATTGATTTTGTTTCTTATGTTAGAAGATTGTAGGATAGGTCTTGGTGGAAGAATTGTACAAAGTCTGACATAGTGGAAATCTCTCACGGGAGTGATATGACTGGAGTACTCTCGGATTGTGAGGGGAACCAAGATATATCATTGTGTCATTTACTTTCTGCATTTATTTTTCAGCATATTTACTTTCATATCATTTCTGAAAAATAACAAAACCAGTGCTAACACTTCAAATTGAGAAAAATCCAATAAATCTAATTCACCCCCTCTTAGAGACCGCACATTAACTTACACTATTTTGGTGGCCCGAGATATGACTATTATGGCATATGTGGGAGTCCAAGACTCATTTGATCGTGTTACATCGGAAGACGTCTCAAACTCTTTAAGGTCTGACCATGAATGAGACTTAGCGCATACTCCTCATCTTGAAGAGCTTCATTGAGCATGGTTCTCGCTAACTCCTCTAAAATTCTATTTTTTACGTTCCACAACACCATTTTGTTGTAGTGTTCTAGGAGCAGAAAGTTTATGCTCAATACCATGTTTGTCACAAAATTTCTCAAAGAGTTGATTTTGGAATTCTCCTCCGTGATCACTTTGAATGGAAACAATTCTGAAATTCATTTTTTTTGGATAATCTAGCAAACTATTTAAAAGTCAGGTAGGTCTCATCTTTACAAGACAAGAATAAGACCCAACAAAATCTAGAATAATCGTCTACAATAACAAAGCCTTAGTAATTTCCACCTATGCTTTGGGTCCTATAGGGACCAAAGAGGTCCATGTGGAGAAGATCAAGAGGTCTAGAGGTAGAAATAAGGTTTTTCGATTTAAAAGAAATTCTTGTTTGTTTCCCTTTTTGATAAGCCTCACATAGATGGTTTTTAGTGAACTTTAGTTTAGGTAGACCAATTACTAAATCGTTTGAAGATACTTTGTTCAATAGGTCAAAGTTAAGATGAGCTAGGAGTCTATGCCACAACCAACAGTTTTCACTCATCGTGGCTAGACACTAGGTTCCACCCAAGGAAACTTCATCTAGATTTTACATATAAGTATTATTTACCCTCACATCTTTAAACACACATTCTTTCTTTTCATCATGCACAAATAAGCAACAAGTTTTTGTAAAGGTAACTAGCATTACATCAACTAGCATTACATAGTTTGTGTTTAAGGCCATCAACTAGCATTACATTAGAGACAATAGTAGATGAGGGATTATCTACACTACCTTTTCCAAGTATAGCACCTTTGTTATTATCTCCATACATGACGAATCCCTTTCTCTTTGGCACGAAGTCAATAAAGAGGGATATGTCACCCGTCATATGTCTTGAACATCCACTATCGAGATACCATATTTTTTTTGGTGGAGTCAAGACATTCAACCTGAAAATTTAAACAAAGGAGATATGTACCAAATTGTCATTGGGTCCCTGATAGTGAGTGAGATTAAAGTTACATTTAGGCAACCATTGAACAACTCCTATGGGAACAAAACGTTGCCTAGATTTTCATTTTTTTCAATGGTATGTCCCTTTTTGCAACAATAATGACAAGATACGTTTTTATGAGACATGTCCTTGCTATTTGATTTCTTATACATATATCTAAGATTCCTTTTAGAATGGTTTAAAGGATTTTTAACCTTAGAAGAATCAATAGCAAACACCATCTTAGGTTGCACGACATCATCTAATTTGACTTGAAGAGATTTCACTTCCTCTTGTATATTATGACAATGTTCACAACCAAACCTAGGAGGTTTTATATCCTCAATATTGTCACTTTGAATATCTATCATAAATTTCTTAATAGCTTTGAAATCCCTTTCGGATTCCAACACTTTAGCTTCTAAATTTAAAATCACTTTTTCAAGTGAAGCTAACTTGCTAAAAGCTCCTAAGGCTTCTCTACGAAGATCTTCAAAGGCCCTTTGTAGTTCTAAATAGGATGAATTATTTATATACTCAAGCTTATAGAGACTTACATTTTTCTTCTTCTTCTCTTTTCTTTATATTTATTTCTCATAGGGCATTCCGGTCTATAGTGACCCACTTCACCCCAATGATAGCAAGATCTTCTAAGCTTGCTCTTCATTCTCTCATCATCCTTTGAGGAGCTTGTCAACCTTCTAAACTTGGCTATGTTCTTTCCAGAATGTTTAAGGTCATTCTTCCTTATATACCTTTTATATATATTTACGAACAACCCCATATCCTTCTTGTACAAGCTCTTGTCATCATCGCTTTCACTATCACTATGCTCACAATGTGAGGCCTTGAGCTAGAAGTCTTTAGATCTATGGACTTCTTGCCTTCCTCTTTGTCTTTCCCTTTCCCTTTCTCATTCTTCATTCTCTTTTCATATTCTTTTTCGTATTTTGCTAAGCAAGTGAGCTCTTTCTCACGCACTTCCAACATACCAAACAAAGCCGTGAGATCAAGCGACTTAGGATCATTTTCTTTCTTGATGGCAGTGTCCTTGGTCTGCCATTCCCTACTGATAAGTGGTTTTTGTGTCACTTTTATTAGTAGTTTTTCTTTGTTATTTCATCATGTTTTGTTTACTTTTCTTCATTTTTCTATGTTTTATGCTTTGGTACTGTGTTTTTGTCGTTTTCAGGACTTAACAATCATACTGGAAGGAAAGAGGATCGAATCAGTTCAAATACAAAGAAAAAGGCAAAAGTCGGAATTCCCCAGTACAAAAACCAGGGAGCTGTTACGGCCACCCGTAATACCCATTACGGGCCATAACAACTATATGTAGACAAGTGGTAATTATATGCACGCAAGCCAAAAATCCAGGGACCAGGTACGGGTACCCGTAATACCCATTACGGGACGTAACAGGTAAGCATGTTTTCATTCTTCTATTTCCTTTTTCAGTTTGATTTTTTATCGTTTTGAATCTTTGGAACATTCCTGATTAGGGAGATACTATTATGAGAAGGCATTGACTGAAAATATTTGTTCCATGTTTAATAATTGCTATAAAATTCATAGGTAGGCTAGAGTTTAAGGCATTCAGTTTTTAACATACAATTGTTTTTCTTTGCAAATTGAATTCTCTCTCTGTAAAAGTCTCCATTGGAGCAACTGGATCAAAAAGCTATCTTATTACAAGTATTTTGTTGATAATTGTGGTACTGTTAAGGCAAACGACATTGGTCAAAATGCTATTCGCTTAAGGTTGTTTCCGTTCTCCATAAGAGACCGAGCACAAGCTTGGTTCCAATCCTTGCCCGCTAATTCCATCACTTCTTGGGCACAATTAAAAGCATCTTTTCTTGCGCGGTATTTTCCACCGAGTAAAACAGCCCAAGTTAGGAGTGAGATAAATAATTTTAGGCAAGACGAGGGTGAATCTCTGTTTGACGCGTGGGAGCGATTCACAGACTTGTTAAGACTTTGCCATTTCCATGGGCTTGAAAAGTGGATGATAATTCATACCTTTTATAATGGTCTCCTTCACACTACAAGGATGGCCCTTGAAGCGGCTTTCGGCGGAGCCCTTAAGAATAGTCCAAAAGATGTGGCCTACAATCTTATAGAGGAAATGGCCATGAACCATCATTCTTGGGGAAGTGTGCGACAAAGTACCGCTAAAACCACCCCTAAAACCGGGGGGATGTATGAAGTGAATGATTTATGAAGACTCTAAGATTTGACTAAATTTTGGTAAAACATGGTGTTGAACCAGATGTCCTAACATGAAGAAATCTGTTAAAAGAAAACATGTCAGACAAGATGTCCTATCTTGAGGACTCGACATCTTGGTCTGATACAGCAGGTTGTTGCAGATCTGTTCCAAGATTTAAAGTGAAATTAGAACATGGATCAAGGAAAGACTGAACAGAGATTTCGAAGCCCATGGACAATTAAAGATTATAAAAGGAAGACCAAGACCTAGGGCAAAATAGTTAGACCTTGTTAAGAATTTTGAAAAATAAAAATAAGGGCTTAGGGATTTGAGAGTCGTGTACTTTCTTGTGTTGTAAGTCACCCTTTGTATCAGTTTGATATATTGTGGTTGACATAGGTTTACATATTCAGAAACCTATAGGTAATGCATTGTATATTGTTCTTGGATGAAGCAATTAAGCAAATTCAAGTGTTACTGTTAGTCAATAGTCTTGACTGAATATTGTATTGGAAGGGTGTCTTTCAATTGAATAGTTTGATGCAGTTGCCGGAGGTTGAAACTGTTAGATATCACTGAGGTGATTTAGGAATTGAGATGGGCTTCTCTTAACTAGATAGGTTTCTAGATAGAATTGCACTGGGTAGGGAATTAAGTGATAAGTTACAGGAGGTTGTATACTTAGAATTAATAATATTGATAGTGAGTTCATTCCTGGCTTGGTAGCCCCCAGATGTAGGTGTTGTTGTTCACCGAACTGGGTCATCATATCTTGGTGTTATTTATCTTTCTGTTATATTCTATTCAGTCTGATCTTATGTTCTGAACTATATGTCTTGACAGATGTTGAAACATCTGTTATGACACTGTGATGAATTTACAGTTTTTGTTGGATGTTCTTGTTTTGGCCTTGTTCAGAGAAGCAGAGATCAATGTCTCGACATCTCTCAGGACATCTGAGATCTACTACCAGAATTTCAATTGGTATCAGAGCAGACATCCTTGTCTGTTTCTGGATGAGTTCTAGGGAAGATACTTTCTGGTCTTTGAATAAGGTAGGAGGTTGCATGATCAGGCCAGTCATGGGTGTTGTAGGATAGGTTGTTCCAGACAAACAACTACTGTTAGTTGACTGATACTTTGTGAAGATTCTACTACTGCTGCTGATAATGATGCTATTGTTTCACATGGTGCCCTTCAAGATGTTCTGAAATCTTACCTGGTGCTTGTTGAAGATAGGGATAGTCTCTCTAAATGTTCAGGCCATCTCTAGCTGGGTGTAATATAAAGGAGAGAGCATTATGATCTGACTTCCCCTGAAGGATCTTCCTATGTTGCTTGGGATATAGTTTCAACCAGGTACCATTAAGGGTAATGGAAGGAAAAAAGGTTGAGTTGAAGTCTTGTTTATCAAGTTCATGATCTATGGATATGGTAAAACACTTCGTGTCATGTTTAAAGTAGCCCAAGATACTTGAGTTTTCTCTCAAGTCCACTCATAAAGGAACTTCTGAACGTGTTTACTGAATAGAGCTAAAAAAAGAATAAGTTCCAAGGGTACTTTTTAAAAAGTGTGCCATGAGAATGCCATACCTTTGAAGAGAGACAAAGCAATTTATTTTTGCTTCCAACCCTATAAGTGATTGTCTATGAATGAGGATTCTCTATTAGAATTCTTAGAAGGCAGTCTATAGAAGGAACAATATGGTTGTTTAAATGTCAATACAAGTGTACTGACATTCAACTAGGCTGGAACTGGAGTATTTGCTGATCATTGTTAAAGCAGTCTCATGAGTGTAAAGACATTGTATCTGTGTCTTGGAAAGTGATTCTGTGTATCCAAGGATGTTACTGGTGTGCTGAAGATGGTCTTCTAAGGAAGTTTTGTGCCTTGAAGATTTCTTCCTAAGATGTGTTGGATGCCTTATTCTAGGTTCTATAGCTAGAGTAAGGAGGGATGCAAATCTGAAGAATACAGAATTGAGATTTAAGATCAATTACTATTTGTGGAGTTAACAAGTATTTAGTTGATTATTCCTTTGCTCAAGAAAGATGATGTCACTCCATAAGGTGCAACTTCAGACAGTTTCGAGAACTCAAGAATCTATTCTTTGCATCTGATGTGTCTTGAAGAATAGATACAATTGGTATCTTTTGTAGTTTTCAAAAGTTCCTTATCTTGTCCCCAAAAGTGATCAAGGTGTGTAATTGAGATAGGCCTCTCTTATCTAGATATATTTCTAAATAGAATTGCACTGGGTAGGGAATTAAGTGATAAGTTACCGGAGTTTGTATACTTAGAATTAATACTATTGATAGTGAGTTCATTCCTGGCTTGGTAGCCCCTAGATGTAGGTGTTGTTGTTCACTGAACTGGGTCATCATATCTTGGTGTTATTTATCTTTCTGTTATGCTATATTCAGTCTGATCTTATGTACTAAACTATATGTCTTGACAGATGTTGAAACATCTGTTATAACACTATGATGAATTTGCAGTTTTTGTTGGATGTTCTTGTTTTGGCCTTGTTCAGAGAAGCAGAGATCAATGTCTCGACATCTCTCAAGACATCTGAGATCTGCTACCAGAATTTCACTTCCGATCACATGAATGCTAAGGTCTATGCACTTTATAAGAAAATTGATGAGTTAAGCATCACTCATGCTGCCCCTACCCCTGTTGCTTCTGTTGCCCCCACTTCACTCAACTGTGAGATTTGCACAGTGAATGGGCATACTGGTAATGATTGTCAAATGATTCTCACCGGAGGATCTACTCAGGAAAATATCAATTATTTGAACAATAAAAAAAAACAATCCATACTCTAATACTTACAACCCCGGGTGGCGTGACCACCCAAATGTTTCTTACAAGAACAACCAACCACAACAAACTGAGGGACCTCTGGGTTTCCAAAAAGTCGTGTCAGCTGCTCCTAAGAAGTCCAACTTGGAAATTCTAATGGAAAATTTCGTAATGACGCAGACACGTCAAAATGAAGACTTTAGGAATCAAAACCTCCAAACTAATGAGGTACTTAGGCAACTGACCACAAAAGGGGAAAATATTGTTACCTGTCATACCCCAAATTTTACCCTTAGATTCTTTGACCGTTTACATATCATTTAGGTCAATAATTCATGCATAGCTAACCCAGTTATCAAATTTTGCTTTGTTTTGTTTCACATGTGAATCAGGGCTTGCTTTAAGAGGCTTCAAGGGTTGATCAATCAAGGTTTTGGATAGGTCATTCACCAATTAAGTCCTCATACTCTTAAGATGCCTCCCTTCCTCAATAATCTAGTGTAATTTGTTTTCATCACAAGTTTTTCATCAAAGATCACGCCAAGGTTGTCAGGTCAAAGGTCTACGGTGTGGTTGGAGATTCAGTGGAAGTTTGACCTAATCTTGGTCAAACAAGTGGTTTGTCTCAGTATCATGTTATCAGACTGTGGCAAAGATTCTAAATCAGGGTTTTGGTTCTCATCATGTCATTATTTAGTCAGTGTGCACTCAAGGCGAAGATTAGGGTTTCTCACCCTTTATGTTTATGATTGGCAAGTGTCATTCAATTGAGTTTTCACCCGAGGCTAGTAGGTTAAGTATGTGTGAGCAGTATTGTTTCAGTTGAATATGGCCTGATCCTGGTCAAGAAAGAAGGAGATTCTCAAGTTGGATTTGTCATGGATCGGTGTCTTATGTCTGAAGGTCATCACACTAGGGTTTCGTGCAAGTCAAAGTCATTTGATGAGGTCAAGTTGTCTCGTGTAGAAATTCACCAAGGTTGATTCAAACAGATTCAGAAGAAATTATCGAAGAGTGTAAGTTGATTTAAATGGTCTTGACTTCAGTTGTAAGGTGGTGAGTAGTTCAGGAGTAATTTTATTCTTTTATCATAGGTTTGTGGGAATGTTTCAAGTTTGGTTGTGGACTAAAATCAGGGTTTCATTATCCATTCTCCTTAGACTATTATCCTTTTTCCATTTTTCTTTTAAATCAAATTTCCATAATCATAATCCATTGTTATCCATTTTAAATACCCATTTGTAAACATTTCATATCCATTTTCAAACCCACTTCTTTCAATCCACATCTTATCCACTTTTTTCTAAATCCATTTCTAAATCCAAAGTTCATTTTTATCCATTTATTCATTCTTATCTAAATTCTATTTCAAATCCATTTTCAATCCACTTTTCAAAACCATTATGTATCTTAATCCATATCTAATCCATACATCCAAAAATCCATTTAAAAACAATTCAATTATTTAAAACCAAAACCAAATTATTTAAATCCACAAAAAATTATTATTACAACCAAAGCCCATTACTACTTATTCACAATAAGCCCGTGATACAATAAAAAATCCATTTACATCCACCTTGTTATCACCAAAATTCAAAAAATAATAATACTACAATCCAAACTTCTGTAGCAAATGAATAAAAAAACAATTGCTACAATCCTACACACCCCAACGTAAACCTGCACTCCACAACAAAACTGCTCCAAACCAAAGCCTCTGTATGATCCTGCTACAATTCGTACCATGTTGTCCTATATCCAAAACTTGCATCAGAAAGCTATAAACACTGAACCTACATACAAACATTGATGCACACAACTTGACATAAGCCTCCAAACACAACAATTCAAAACATATTCTGCAACACAATGCCAAAATAACATTCCAAAATCCTGCACAAAATTCTGCCAAGCCAGCACATGAAAGAGAAAACAGCTTATATAGACTTGCCATTTAAAAACAATATGTCACAACAACAAGACAAATGCCAATTCCTGATATAACTTTGTTGAATTTAAAACAAGAAAGGGACCGATTTAAGGAGAGAGCAGCAGGAAAAAAAACTCATCACACCTTAATACAAAAACGATTCCTCTCCATTCTTGTTGTGGCCTTCAAAACTCTTTCTCTTCCAAACATAACACTATGTCAAGTTTGAAAAGAAAAAAGGATTGAACAGAACATTAAAAGAAAATGGCGTTTTCTCCATCTCTACTGGTTTTGTGTTCTTCTTAAATGACCCTCGTTTTTCAGCAATCAAGCTGAATATGGATTCACTTTGCCCTGCCGTCTTTGTCAACGTGGAACTATTACCCTTCTATGTTGGAAGAAGGGTTCATACAATGATACAAGTCCTGTGATCTGAGGGTGTAGTTGTCGTTGGAAAATCAAATATGAGAAGCAGATTATTGTAAAAACATCACCTGATTTACCCTTACCATATCCTGTAACAACTTTTAGTTATGGGTATTGTTAACAGTGACAAGTCCATCAAAGTTGAGTCATGGATCAACTTTGGTGATGAAATTGATATATTCAACTACCATAAGTTTTATCAGCTTGCAAATGGAGAATTCAAACACTTGTTTATGTGAGCTGAGTTACAACAAGCTTATCCTTGCGAACCACACAAAACTCCATGGGAAGGAGATGAAGTCACTGCCGCCAGGGAAGAACAAGAGAAATTAGAACGATTGAGACGAGAGTAGCGACGAGATAGGAGAACCGACAGAGAGGAAGGGCAGCACATTTCCAACGACAAGGAGAACGGAGCAAGAGGAAGGGCGACGCATTTCCAATTACAAAGAGAACATAGCAGGTTATGGAAGACTTTGTCTTCTTTTTGTTTGAACCATTGTAGCGTGTGATTTTTGTCGATGACGCGACCACCTTACCGCAATAGTTGGAATTGGGTGCTACTTTCTGATTTCTTATTTATCCTATGAAGCTGGAAAGGAAAGGGAAGCTATCTAAAACTAACCTTGCACGCAAATGTTTTCTTCAACAAATGCTAAGAGATTGGGGGGCCGGGGTCAGGTTATACAAAGAGAATTTGTTAATCACCTAGTGTATATATGGTTATCCATAGACCTTTTATGGCATTAGTTTAAATACTTTCTGGTGTTTATCTGTTATGGGTTGGGAAAGTTTCTCCTTTGGGAGTGTCGAGAGAGTGTTTTTGTTGTTTTCGGGTTTTCCGTTGTTTTTGGGAAGGTACTAGACCTAAAGTTTTTGATTTGTGTGCTCGCTAAGATTTCACAATCTTATGCCTATGTATTCCCATTAAAGAAAAATGGGAAATCAGAGCAATCATAGTTCCTCCTATTCTATGGGAGGACAGATGTTTGGTGTCTTGTTTAAAGCCCAAGATTGAAGCTAGATGGGTATTTGTGTCTTGTTCAAAGCCCAAGATTGAAGCTAAAGGTTATTTGTGTCTTGATTAAAGCCCACGATTGAAGCTAAAGGTTTGACTGAGAGAGAATTTATCATCTCTAAAGGGAGATATCTCACCTGTTCATCACAAAATGTTGGGTAACTGATTATAAAGGAAAATTACTTTAACTGGGATGTATGGAATCCAGCAATGCCATAATTTCCTTTATAAGGGAGGTGTCATGAAGGAAGAAACTTTAACTCAGTGTAGAACAATGCCATTTTTCCTTAGGAGTCTTTCATGCTAAGAGAGGGACATTGGCATGGATGTAAATAATCCAGAGGTTTGCCACTTATAACAATTAGATGAAAGAAGAGATTTACCAGGATAAAAGAGGGACTACAACTTGGATTTTTGAATCAACAAGTGTGCCACTTACATCAATTATCTGGAAATTGGGTTTTTTGATTGTCTGTTTTGATATGTGATGACAGAGAAATGTCTTCCAACAGAGTGGAATCCTGATTTCCTCTTAGGTGATGTTGATTCTTGTGTGCCTTGATTAAAGCCCAAGGTTGAAGCTAAAAGGTTGACTCTATTTAGGGAGTTTTATATTTGTCTTATACAAAGCCCAAGATTGAGGTAAAAAGGGATTGATTCAGCTGGAGAGTATGATATGTCTTGTACAAAGCCCAAGTTTGAGGCTGAAAAGAGATTGACTCTACTGGGGAAGTTTTATCTTTCTTGTACAAAGCCCAAGATTGAGGCTGACCATACTGAGGAAAATCATTATACAAAGCCTAAGAGGAGGCTGGTTGAGGAAATTCTTATATGAAGCCTAAGAGGAGGCTAGCTTCTGCTGAGGATTGTTGAAGTCCAAAAGCAGGTCCCATATGTATTGGGGAATCCAAAGGTTTTACTCTTTCTGGGGATTTGAAAAAGAGTAGACATATCAGAGACCACGAGGCTCTGATTCTACTGAGGATTTATTGGTGGTATTTTGACCCTGGCTGGGGAATCTCTTAAAATGAAAGCTTAAAGATTGAGTTTGAAAACCTATGGAGGTTTTAAATCTGCTGGAGATTGTATTTTGATGAAATGATCAGGGTTTTTCCTGTGTTTTTAGGAAACTTGAGGGTTTTTTGTGAGATCCAAAAGAAGATAAGACTTTCCAAGTCTTACTTGTAGGAAGAGGTTGACTCTTAACTTGAGGATGATCCTTGTATGATGCCCAAGAGGAGGCTGAGACTGTCCAAGTCTCTCCAAAAGTGGTAGGCTCTAGTGTAGAGAATGGTATTTGTATGATGCCCAAGAGGAGGCTGAGGTTTTAAGGGATGAAGATCAACCCTAAAATGGTCAGATGTTCTGGAATTCTGACTCTCCGGAGGATTGAACTAGTAGAGATGACTAAGTTATGTCCTTTACTTGTAGGAGGTCTTTGGGTCCTTGTACTAAGCCCAAGAGGAGGCTGAGAACTTCTAAGAAGCCTGAGGGTCCTTGTACTAAGCCCAAGATGACGCTGGGGATGCTTTTAGGAAGCATGTGGGTCCAAGCCTAAGAAAAGTTCAATAAAAGGTTTCACCGGGAATAAGTCCTTTCTTTGCAGAATAGTTCTAGGGTTTGAATAAATTCAAAAGAGGCTTCACCGGGAATTAATCCTCTTTGGGGAAATGAATTTCTTGTACACATATATTTCTAAGTTAGGACAGTCTTGAGAAAAGTTTCACCGGGAATAATGCCTTTCTCTGTTCCATATTGTATAAGCCCAAGAGGAGGCAAGACTGTATCTGGAATTTCCTATGGGGATTTAATTTTGACTGTGTTGAAAGAGTAACCACTGGTTTGATCTAAACCTAGACCTAATTGCTAGGGAAAACTCTAAGCAAGTATACACAAACATTTATATATATATATATATATATATATATATATATATATATACAGATGAAATATATAAACAAGTATATATTGAAAAGATAGTGGAACTTACAGTTGTGCAAGCCCAAGCATTTTAACTACAGCTGTATGGTTAGTTATTCAAGAAATTGAAGAAAGTTTTGATAAAACTTTGAATTTGAATCTAAATAAAAAAGAAAGTTGTTTTAAAAGGAAGTTTGGGGCTTACACTCACAGGGAGGCCCAGATGGACTCTTTTGAAAAGGTGACGATCGCGTCGATAGTTTTGAAAATCACAGAGGGACTTATACAATAACTGAGGCCCAAATTATTTATGTACAAAGGAGGTTGGGTCTTACACTCTATTAGAGGCCCAAAGGTTATTTTTATACAAGAGTCGAGGCTTATAACTCAAGGAGATGCCCAGATGAAAAACAGCGATCGCACCGTTTATTTTGAAAATCGTAACGGGACTTATACAATGACTGAGACCCAAATTATTTGTGTACTAAAAGGATTGGGTCTTACACTCTATTAGAGGCCCAAAAGTGTGTGAAAAGGGAAAAAATGGGGCTTACAACTCAAGGAGAAGCCCAGATGAAAATTGTTTGAAAACGCGATCGCACCGAGATTTTTAAAATCGCATCGGGACTTATACAATGAATGAGGCCCAAAATGGTTTATTTACAAAGGAATGGGACTTACACTCTATCAAGAGGCCCAAAAATGTTTTGAAAAATGTTTGTGAAGGTGAAAACAATTAAAACCCTAATTTGATTTCAAAAATGCATTTTAATTTTAATAAAAATTAATTTAAATGATCAAAATTATCAAACATGTATGAAAAACAAGTTGTGATTTTGGATTAATGTTTGAAAAATTATGTTTTATCCATAGAATGATTTGAAAATCATTTGAATTTGAAAAATCAAAAGAAAGAAATATTTTTAAATGCTTAAAAACAAATAAAAATGAATTCTTTACAAAAATGTTAAATATATAAAATAAATAATATTTTTGTTAAATTTTTGTAGAATAAAATATTTTATCATTTTTGTGACTTTTTAAGAAAAGAACCAATAAAAAATGATGAAAAATGAGAGAGAAATTAATTTTTGAAATTATTTAAAAAAATATCAAATATTCAAAAATTCAAATATTTGAAAATGGCGCCAAAGCCATCTTCTTCTTCCTCACGACTACCCGCCATAGCCAATTTGCAAAACCTCTCATATCTCTCTAATTACTCAATGAAAATGACTTTTGTAAACATGAAACTTGCTCGTTTTTGAACAACGATTACAACCATATAAATTAATTGCATTATTATTAAGTGTGCAGTGAGAAATCAGAAGATGAACTCAAGAACCCTAATTTCTGCAAGAACACTATGAAATCCAATACACGATTCATACATAGCAATTGATTGAGGGGAAACACTCTATATATGTGCAGAAACATGTTTCTAACTTGAAAACACATTTATGATGCATGGATCATAGAGTTTGAGAGTGTCAGGCTTACCTCTTGCAGCTGGTGATCGAATTCTATGTTGGAGGTGTTACATATGTTGTGTAATGATCTGGACAGCTTCAATAGACCTCAAGTAATGTGTTTGAAGGCTTGGAATGGATTGAATCAGCTTAGAACTTGTTGTGGCACCTCAACTGCTAACAGGCCAAAAAGCTTGAGCAAATGGGGGGTGACTTTGTGATTCAGGTGTTCCAGACGAGTTTTAAGATCATGGATCACTCATATATGATGTATGTGAGGTGTCAGCATGATTGGTTTTGATTGAATTGCTCTCAAATTAAAAATTCGATAGTGACTTGAAAGAGAAGCAAAATATGGTTTTTTGAGAGTGATTGGAAGGAAAACATGAATCCAAATGTTTTGGGGTCATTTGATCAGTCACACATGGCCTCTATTTATAGTAGAGGAAGTTTGTTTTGGAAGCAATAGTGTTTGGAGGGTGATCATGGCAGTATCTTGTAGCCATTGACTTGAATAATTCAAAAGTGCCAAGTCAACTCTTCTTATCTTGACTCCATTAATCTTTGCAGGTTTGAATGCTCAGAGTTTGGACTGAAATCTTGACTGGCTTAGAGTGTAGTGTTTTGGTTCATAACACCTCAATGCATTGCATTGATGTTACCTTGCCAAATTTGAATTCCAAGTTTCATGTCATGATGATTTTCACATGCCAAGTTGAATTCCTTGCCTCTTTGATCATGAACCAAGTGAGTCATCAGATCTTTTGTGTTTTTGGAAGATGACAAAGTTGGCAAAGTGACAAGATTTGAAGGGAAAAATCGTGTGGCACAAGTTTGGTCCTCATGCTGTCTTGAAAAATCAGGTTTTTTGGCCATGTTTCAAGGCTTGTAACTCCCTACTCAAGTGGAGTTAGGATGAGTTCTTGTACTTTTTGGAAAGCTCTCATGACATACTTTAACTTTGATGTCCAACAATGGACCTGGTTTGTAACGCCCCGATTTTGATTATTCCATTATTCTTGAGTCTTTTAATTTAACTGGGTGATAAATTATTTTATTTGTTAAATTGGTGTGTTAAATGTTATTTTACCGTTTTCGAGAGTTTTCGGGGAAATTAGAATGGAGGGTATTTTAGTCTTTTATCAATTAATTATAAGTTAGAAATTTTGTGGAATTAGAATTGTGAGAGAAAAGAAAAAGGAGAGAAAAGAAATAGAAAAGAGAGAAATAGAAAGAGAAGAGAAAGAAAAAGAGAATTAGAGAAAAAGAAGAGAAAGAAAAAGGAAGAAGAGAAAAAGAAGAGGAGAAAGTTGGGGAAAACTAGGAAAATCATCAAGATCAATCACATAGCAAGTTGGAATCCGGGTAAGGGTGTGAAACATTGTTATCTTATCAATGTATGTGATTATGTATGAATTGTTGTTGTTGTTGATGAATTTTGGGAATTTTAGGGTATAACCCATTTTTGAGAAATTGATTAGAAATTGATCCAAATGTGTGTAAACTTGTGTTGATTGTGTTCTAGTTTATCTATACATGTTTAATATGTGTTGTTATATATTAAAATGTTGTTTTTCTGAATTTAGATGATGAATTGGTGAAGTTGGGGGTGGAAAACGCAGAACATAGTTCTGCAGAATTTTTCTGGAAATTCCCTGGCCATACGCGTAAGGGGCATGTCCATACGCGTATGAGCCAAGGCGATACGCGTAACAATGGCCGGTGGAAGGGTCAATACGCGTATGGAGGGTGGATTTTCCCGGCCCTCTGGTGATACGCGTATGGGTGAGGGGCGTACGCGTATGGGTTTTGGAACGAGGAATTTGTGAAGGAAATGGGTTATGTCCGTACGCGTATGGACATGGGTGATACGTGTATGGACAGGACGAATGTAAAAATGGGATTTTTCAAAATGTCGTTTTCGGTTTCGTCCGTAACTTTTGTTCCGAGTATCCGATTTTTACATTCTTGGTGTCGTTGGAAAGGTATTGAGCTGTACGTTGTGATTATGATGTTTTGAAAATTGTTAGCCGATTTAATTATGTCGGAAACTCAGGAATAGTGCTATTTAGCGACTTTTACCGTTTTGACTGTGTGTTTGAATGTGAATCATACAATAGTGCATTGATGTGAATGTATATAGATTGTATGTGATTGTATGAGATGAATGCATGAATATATTGTGAATATATATGCATTTCAAGAATGTCTTGTGTCATTTTGCATATGAAGCATCACGAAATACATTCTTGTGTTGTGCGATTCTAATGAGAATCCGTCGTAACGTCGTGTGCCCATGTGGGGTGTGAGCGATGATTACAAATGATTGTGTGCCCATGTGGGGTGTAAGCAATCGGATCGTGTGCCCGTGTGGGGTGTGAGCGATCGGGTCGTGTGCCCATGTGGGGTGTGAGCGATCCATAAACATTGTGTACCCATGTGGGGTGTGAGCAATGGGTGAACATCGTAGGCCCGACGGGGAGTTACTTTGGTAACGAGCGATGGTTCCAGCAGAGTTCCTGAGTGAACTAGTGATGATTGAGTCGGTACCGCATTGAATTTGCATAGAGTCGTGAGTCGGTCTCTATGATTTGCATTTATCATCTTTATAATGATGTGTTGTTGAATGAACATAATTGTGTATGTTTATACGGAATGATTGAGAATTGTGAAAGTGTGCATGATGAATATGCTTGGTGGATATATATATATATATATATATATATATATATATATATATATATATATATATATATATATACATTGTGATGTATATAGATGGAAATGTGATGAATTGTGGTGAGAATATGTAATATGTGTCTTTTTATGTTTATACATGTAATTATATGCATCGTTATTATGATAATATTTCTCACCCTTCTGCTGTTTTATGATGCTCTATGAGGCATTGCAGAGTAGGTATGCTGGAGGTCTTTTTGTGAAGCGTGTCTTCATTCTTTTGGTCGGTTGGCTCTGATATGTAGCACCGGGTAGCTAGGATGTATATTATTCTTTTGTGATACATTTGCATATGTATCTTGCTGATGAATTTGTGTATATAAACATGATGTTGCTTGTGATTCATACTGGATGATGTATATATATGTGGATGTATATATGTGGTTGTTCTTCAATATTTTAGATGTTTCCACTTTTATTCTAAATATTGAGATATGGGTGTAAGGACAAAGTTCCTCTGTGACAAGTTACCCCACTGTTGCATATCAATAGAATGAGTAGGTGTTGTATGTATTAATTGCGTGTATGATGTGACATGCCTCTTTTATACTATGTTTTAATCGTACTCTGGCGAATTTTTATTTTTTTATATGTGCCTAAATGATTTATGTGATTATTTGGGGGTATAGAAAGGGGGTGTTACATTAAGTGGTATCAGAGCCAGAGTTGAGTCAGTTGTGTCTGTCTTGTTGTTGTGTTGGTTGAACTGTTGTTTAACCTTGTTGTCATTTTTGGGAATAATCAGAAGATGGCTGGTAGAAACGACAATGCGATGGCTGTTGCTTTGGAAGCAATGGCTAGGGCGGTACAAGGTGCGCCGAACGTGAATGCTAATGACGAGTTCAGGAAGAATCAACCACCGGTTTTTAAAGGAAGATTTGATCCCGATGGAGCTCAATTGTGGTTGAAAGAGATTGAAAGAATCTTCAGAGTTATGGGCTGTGTGGAGGAGAATAAGGTGAGGCTTGGGTCTCACATGCTGAAGGAAGAAGCCGACGATTGGTGGGTCGGTATGCGTGAAGTTCTTGAGGTGGATGATGAAGAGGTAACTTGGAATTTATTTCGTACTGAATTCTTGAGGAAGTATTACCCTGAGAGTGTGAAGGGAAAGAAGGAGATGAAGTTTCTTGAACTGAAACAAGGTAGTATGTTTGTGGTGGACTATACTGCTAAATTCGTGGAGTTGGTTCAATTCCATCCTCATTATGCTGCGATTACTGCTGAGTTCTCAAAGTGTATTAAATATGAGAATGGTTTACGTCCTGAGATTAAACAAGCTGTGGGATATCAAAGGATAAGGAGGTTTGCGGATTTGACGGAATGTTGTAGAATCTTCGAAGAAGATAGTAAGGCTCGTTCTACACATTACAAAAGTTTGAATGAGAGGAAGGGGAAGCAACAAGCTAGAGGTGGACCTTATGTGACACCCGTTGATAAGGGCAAGCATAGGGGAAGCTTTGATAGGAGATCTGGAGAAGGAGGTTTCGGTGTTGTTAGGTGTTACAAATGTGGCGAAATAGGTCATAAATCATTTGAGTGTGGGAAGCCTGTAGCGAAATGTTCTAATTGTGGTGGTCTTGGGCATGCTGCTACAGATTGTAGAAGGAATATGGTGAAGTGCTATAATTGTGGAGAAGTGGGTCACATTAGTACTAAGTGTACTAAGCCAAAACAAGCTCAAGCGGGCAGAAAGGTGTTTGCATTGGCGGGGACTCAAACTACGAACGCAGACCGTTTGATTAAAGGTACATGCTTTATTAATAGTACACCTTTAGTTGCTGTTATTGATACGGGAGCGACTCATTCGTTTATTTCGTCTGAGTGCGCGAAGCGTTTGAATCTTGCGTTAACTTTGATGGGTGTTGAGATGGTTATTGAGACTCCTGCTTCAGGGTCGGTAACTACGTCTTTGGTATGTGTAAGTTGTCCTTTGACCATGTATGATAAAGACTTTGTTATGGATTTAGTATGTTTGCCGTTGGAGGGATTGGACGTGATCTTGGGTATGAACTGGTTGCAATTTAACCGAGTTCATATAGATTGCTATCACAAGTTAGTAAGGTTTCCTTCTTTGGAAGATGATGAAGATGAGAGTTTCCTATCCACTAAAGAGTTGAAGAAACTTTTAGCGGACGAAGCTCAATTGTTTGGTTTGTTTGCATCATTGTCGGTGGAGAGTAAAGTTGAGCTTGATGTGTTCCCAGTGGTGTGTGAATTTCCAGAAGTGTTTCCGGAAGATATTACGGATGTACCGCCGGAAAGAGAAGTTGAATTTTCTATTGATCTAGTTCCGGGTACTAGACCGATTTCGATGGCACCGTATCGTATGTCGGCATCGGAATTGGTAGAATTGAAAAAGCAATTGAATGACTTGTTGGACAAGAAATTTGTAAGGCCGAGTGTTTCTCCTTGGGGTGCTCCGGTATTGTTGGTAAGAAGAAGGACGGGAGTATGCGGTTATGCATTGATTATCGACAGTTGAACAAAGTGACAATTAAGAACAAGTATCCGCTTCCAAGGATCGATGATTTGATGGACCAATTGGTTGGTGCGAATGTTTTTAGTAAGATTGATTTGAGATCAGGATACCACCAGATTCGTGTGAAAGGAGAGGATATCCAAAAGACGGCCTTTAGGACACGGTATGGTCATTACGAATATTCCGTGATGCCATTCAGGGTTTCTAACGCGCCGGGTGTGTTTATGGAATACATGAATCGTATTTTTCATGAACAGTTGGATCATTTTGTGGTTGTGTTCATCGATGATATTTGATTTACTCTAAGTCTCTAGAAGAGCATGAAGAACATTTGAGAATTGTGTTGCGAATTTTGAAAGAGAAACAATTGTATGCTAAGTTGTCAAAGTGTGAATTTTGGTTGTCGGAAGTAAGTTTCCTTGGGCATGTTATTTCCGGTAGTGGTATTAGTGTTGATCCATCCAAGATAGATGCGGTGATGCAATGGGAGGCTCCTAGGTCGGTTACGGAGATTCGAAGCTTTTTAGGCTTGGCGGGTTATTATCGGAGATTTATTGAGGGATTTTCGAAGTTGGCACTTCCTTTAACGCAATTGACTTGTAAAGGAAAGGCTTTCATTTGGGATATTCATTGTGAAGAGAGTTTCAATGAGTTAAAGAGAAGGTTGACAACGACTCCGATCTTGATTTTGCCTAATCCTAATGAACCATTTGTTGTGTATTGTGATGCTTCCTTGACAGGTTTAGGTGGTGTTTTGATGCAAGATGGAAAAGTGGTGGCATATGCTTCTAGACAATTGAGAGTGCATGAAAAGAATTATCCTACACATGACTTGGAGTTAGCGGCAGTGGTGTTTGTTTTGAAAATATGGAGGCATTATCTTTATGGTGCGAGATTTGAAGTTTTTAGTGATCACAAAAGCTTAAGATATTTATTTGATCAAAAAGAATTGAACATGAGACAAAGGAGGTGGCTAGAACTTTTGAAGGATTATGATTTTGGTTTGAATTACCATCCGGGTAAGGCAAACGTGGTGGCCGATGCCTTAAGTCGGAGGTTGTTACATATGTCCGCATTGATGATGAAAGAATGGGAACTTTTGGAGGATTTCAGAGATTTGAGTTTGGTTTGTGAAATGACGCCGAGAAGTGTGAGACTTGGTATGTTACATGTTACGAATGATTTTCTTGCAACGGTTAGTGAAAAGCAAAAGTTGGACTTGAAATTCGTTGATTTGATGTTGAATGAGAATGAGGATTTCAAGGTTGATAATTATGGAGTTTTGAGATTCCGTGGTCGTATTTGTATTCCCGATGATGTGGAGTTGAAAAAGATGATTCTAGAGGAAGGACACCGAAGTAATTTAAGTATTCATCCGGGAGCGAACAAAATGTATCAAGATTTGAAGAAGATCTTTTGGTGGTCCGGTTTAAAGAGGGATGTGGCTCGATTTGTGTATGCATGCTTAACTTGTCAAAAGTCTAAGGTGGAACATCAAAAACCGAGTGGATTTATGCAACCGTTGGATATTCCGGAATGGAAATGGGATAGTATATCGATGGATTTTGTTACGGGATTGCCGAATACGCAAAGAGGTCATAATGCTATTTGGGTAATTGTTGATAGGCTTACTAAATCTGCTCACTTTATTCCAATTGATATTAGTTATCCTTTGGAGAAGTTAGCCGAGATTTATGTTCTTGTGATTGTGAAGTTACATGGAGTTCCTAAGAGTATTGTATCGGATAGAGATCCAAGGTTTACATCGAGGTTTTGGGAGAGTTTACAAAAGGCTTTGGGTTCTAAGCTAAGATTGAGTTCGGCTTACCATCCGCAAACGGACGGTCAAACCGAGAGGACGATTCAATCGTTGGAGGACTTATTGCGTGCTTGTGTACTCGAGCAAGGTGGTGCTTGGGATGGTTATTTGGCGTTGATTGAATTCACTTACAATAACAGTTTTCATTCGAGTATAAGTATGGCACCATTTGAGGCTTTGTATGGTCGGAGATGTCGAACACCTTTGTGTTGGCATGAAACCGGCGAGAGGACAATAGTTGGACCGGAAATGGTACAACAAACGACAGAGAAAGTGAAGTTTATTCGGGAGAAGATGAAAGCTTCTCAAAGTAGACAAAAGAGCTATCATGACAAGAGAAGGAAATATCTTGAATTTCAAGAAGGCGACCATGTGTTTTTGAGAGTTACACCAGTTACGGGTGTGGGTCGTGCTTTGAAGTCGAAGAAGTTGACTTCTCGTTTTATTGGTCCGTATCAGATTACTTCACGAGTTGGTGATGTGGCTTACCGTGTGGCGTTGCCTCCGAACCTTTCAAATTTGCATGACGTATTCCATGTTTCGCAACTTCGGAAATATGTTCCGGATCCATCACATGTTATTCCTATGGACGAGGTTGAAGTGAGAGATAACCTTACGGTGGAAGCTTTACCGGTTAGGATTTTGGACCGCGAAGTTAAGAAACTAAGGGGCAAGGATATTGCGCTTGTGAAAGTAGCGTGGGGAGGCGCTGCGGAAGGCAATATGACGTGGAAACTAGAGAGTGGGATGCGAGAGTCGTATCCGGAGTTGTTTGAATCAGGTATTATTTTCGAGGACGAAAATTTCTAAAGTGGGGGAGAGTTGTAACGCCCCGATTTTGATTATTCCATTATTCTTGAGTCTTTTAATTTAACTGGGTGATAAATTATTTTATTTGTTAAATTGGTGTGTTAAATGTTATTTTACCGTTTTCGAGAGTTTTAGGGGAAATTAGAATGGAGGGTATTTTAGTCTTTTCTCAATTAATTATAAGTTAGAAATTTTGTGGAATTAGAATTGTGAGAGAAAAGAAAAAGGAGAGAAAAGAAATAGAAAAGAGAGAAATAGAAAGAGAAGAGAAAGAAAAAGAGAATTAGAGAAAAAAAAGAGAAAGAAAAAGGAAGAAGAGAAAAAGAAGAGGAGAAAGTTGGGGAAAACTAGGAAAATCATCAAGATCAATCACATAGCAAGTTGGAATCCGGGTAAGGGTGTGAAACATTGTTATCTTATCAATGTATGTGATTATGTATGAATTGTTGTTGTTGTTGATGAATTTTGGGAATTTTAGGGTATAACCCATTTTGAGAAATTGATTAGAAATTGATCCAAATGTGTGTAAACTTATGTTGATTGTGTTCTAGTTTATCTATACATGTTTAATATGTGTTGTTATATATTAAAATGTTATTTTTCTGAATTTAGATGATGAATTGGTGAAGTTGGGGGTGGAAAACGCAGAACATAGTTCTGCAGAATTTTTCTGGAAATTCCCTGGCCATACGCGTAAGGGGCATGTCCATACGCGTATGAGCCAAGGCGATACGCGTAACAATGGCCGGTGGAAGGGTCAATACGCGTATGGAGGGTGGATTTTCCCGGCCCTCTGGTGATACGCGTATAGGTGAGGGGCGTACGCGTATGGGTTTTGGAACGAGGAATTTGTGAAGGAAATGGGTTCTGTCCGTACGCGTATGGACATGGGTGATACGCGTATGGACAGGAGGAATGTAAAAATGGGATTTTTCAAAATGTCGTTTTCGGTTTCGTCCGTAACTTTTGTTCCGAGTATCCGATTTTTACATTCTTGGTGTCGTTGGAAAGGTATTGAGCTGTACGTTGTGATTATGATGTTTTGAAAATTGTTAGCCGATTTAATTATGTCAGAAAGTCGGGAATAGTGCTATTTAGCGACTTTTACCGTTTTGACTGTGTGTTTGAATGTGAATCATACAATAGTGCATTGATGTGAATGTATATAGATTGTATGTGATTGTATGAGATGAATGCCTGAATATATTGTGAATATATATGCATTTCAAGAATGTCTTGTGTCATTTTGCATATGAAGCATCATGAAATACATTCTTGTGTTGTGCGATTCTAATGAGAATCCGTCGTAACGTCGTGTGCCCATGTGGGGTGTGAGCGATGATTACGAATGATTGTGTGCCCATGTGGGGTGTGAGCAATTGGATCGTGTGCCCGTGTGGGGTGTGAGCGATCGGGTCGTGTGCCCATGTGGGGTGTGAGCGATCCATAAACATTGTGTGCCCATGTGGGGTGTGAGCAATGGGTGAACATCGTAGGCCCGACGGGGAGTTACTTCGGTAACGAGCGATGGTTCCAGCAGAGTTCCTGAGTGAACTAGTGATGATTGAGTCGGTACCCGCATTGCATTTGCATAGAGTCGTGAGTCGGTCTCTATGATTTGCATTTATCATCTTTATAATGATGTGTTGTTGAATGAACATAATTGTGTATGTTTATACGGAATGATTGAGAATTGTGAAAGTGTGCATGATGAATATGCTTGGTGGATATATATATATATATATACACATTGTGATGTATATAGATGGAAATGTGATGAATTGTGGTGAGAATATGTAATATGTGTATTTTTATGTTTATACATGTAATTATATGCATTGTTATTATGATAATATTTCTCACCCTTCTGCTGTTTTATGATGCTCTATGAGGCATTGCAGAGTAGGTATGCTGGAGGTATTTTTGTGAAGCGTGTCTTCATTCTTTTGGTCGGTTGGCTCTGATATGTAGCACCGGGTAGCTAGGATGTATATTATTCTTTTGTGATACATTTGCATATGTATCTTGCTGATGAATTTGTGTATATAAACATGATGTTGCTTGTGATTCATACTGGATGATGTATATATATGTGGATGTATATATGTGGTTGTTCTTCAATATTTTAGATGTTTCCGCTTTTATTCTAAATATTGAGATGTGGGTGTAAGGACAAAGTTCCTCTGTGACAAGTTACCCCACTGTTGCATATCAATAGAATGAGCAGGTGTTGTATGTATTAATTGCGTGTATGATGTGACATGCCTCTTTTATACTATGTTTTAATCGTACTCTGGCGAATTTTTATTTTTTTATATGTGCCTAAATGATTTATGTGATTATTTGGGGGTATAGAAAGGGGGTGTTACATGGTTCAGCTTGGATCAAGGTGAAAAATGGCCTCAAATTTGGCGAAAAACCAAGACAGATTCTGTCCAAAATTTTCACTAAGTGTTGGAAAAGGTGGCTATTTTCATGTTTTTGTGATTTTGATCAATCCATAACTCAAAATCCATGAGGATTTGGAATCTTTTGTAGTTTACACTTTTGAAGTATGTCATGTGAACTTTCATTTGAGCTTTGGATGGAAGAAAAAGGCCTTGGGGTTTGGGAGTTATGACCTTGCAAAGTTGGTACCAAATCCATTTTGTTCCATAACTTAGAAAAATTTAAGTTTCTTAAGGTTGCCCCTTTTGCAAGTAACCCTAGTTTTCTTGATTTTTCTTGATGGATGATGATCAAAACCATGTATTATCACTGTTTTTGACTCAGGGGAGCCACATTTGTGAAAAAATTCAAAAAGTCAAACTTGATTTTGGGCACAGTTGATTTTTTATCAGATGAATTCCAAACTGCGACATCTTCTATGAAATCAAGATCTTGACCTAAATGAAACCTAATGGATGAATTCCATAGGTGTTTTAGGGTGTCTTGAATCATGTCCCAAGGTTTGGGAACATGTCTTGGTCCATAGTCAAAGGTATAGTTGACTTTTTCTTCAAAACCCTAATTGTGGTCCAGATGAATTTGAAACTTGTAAATTAAGCTTCTTGGATTAATCCATTATTATAAATGGATCAATTTGATGTATTTGAGGCCCTCAAATCATGTCTTGAGGTCTTGGTTCATGTCTTGCCTCAAAAGTCAACTTAGGGGGTGAATTAGGTCAAGAAATCCTAATTCCTGATTTTTTATGATTGCTCCCTCTGAGGCCATTTTGACTTGATGATGGGACTCATAAGGTTCCTTTGAGAATTTTGGATCATGTTCTTAAGTATTGGCTCATACCCAGAGGAAAAGTTTCATCTGGAGGCCTTGGTCGACCAAAACCCTAATTTGGTGACACTGGCGATCTTGAGGCTTGATCCACTTGGAATGTTGCAACCTTGTGCTTGATTCTTGATATGGGAGACTTCTTGATCCTTCATGGATGTTTGATAGGTTAGAAAAGTTGAGGATCATGTCAATTCCTGATTGATCTTTTGTCTACGTGCTCTGAGAGGGCTCAAAAACCCTAATTCTTGATTGTAGTGAATGCTCAACAATCCTTGAGAAGATTGATGAGGTATGATGGTACATCCTGTAATACCCTAATTTTTACCCCTAATATCCTACAAGTCTTTTTCATTTCATGCCACAAAAAATATCACACATTGGTTCCCTCTTTTGTAGGATTGTGCCTTGCAGGGATCTTTGAGTGTGGGTGCGTTGGTAGTTGTTTTATTGCTTAATTTGTTTATGTTTACTAACCATTAATTAAAATCCAAAAAAATATTTTGTTTTCTTTCACTAACATTTTCAGGGGAAGAACAGGTTAAAAATACCAAAACAATAGCCTCTCAGCCCGATTGAATTTCATCTGAACAAAGTCAAAGTTGATCTGCAATTAGTTCAAAAATCATCTGATCAAGAGTTTCCAAGATTTAATTAACTATTATTCCAAGAGACTCCAAGGTTCATGTGTTTATTTCCATGCCTTCTTTGACGAGCAAAAGAATTGAGTCAAACCACAGCAGTGCACTTAAAAAGGAGCATTTTTTCAAAATTTGCACTGAGTAACTGGTTACCCTGTGGTGAGTAACCGGTTACCCTCGTGAAAATTTGAAAAAAATGGTGGCAAATTCAAATTCATTAATTGGCACCAATCTCAGCCCTTGATCACATTTGGAATATTCTAGGCACCTCATTTTAATTCCCCTACATCACTTTGATCATTTTCCACCATGCACCTTCACTAATCACCACTCTTTTGATAATTCCCTCCAAATTTGAATTCCAATCCTAATTTTGATCATCCAAGCCTAATTCCAAACCACCAATTTTCCCAAGCCTAAACTCTATAAATAGAGGCTTCATTTCATTCATTCTTCAAGCTTTTGATAGCCAACAAACCTCTTGCAAATTCTCTTCCCAACCACAAATTTTACTAAAGCTCACTTTTCTTCTTATGAAAGTTAACAAGAATTCACATTGAATCTTGTTCAAATTTGAGCTAAACCTTCATCCAAACTTGTTTTCTTCATCAATTCTCATAGATCAAGGCTTTGGTATTTGGATCTTGAAGCAATTCGAAGAAATTTTCAGATTTGAAGTGGTAATTCATTTCTCACCATTGTTGAAGCTTCATCTTCATCTTCCATAATTTAGATCTTTGGAGATCTTTGTTACTTGATCATTTGGATCTTGTAATTGTGTTTGATTGCTGGTTTTTGCTTTTATTTTACTTTAAATTTCGTGCAATTTCAGTTCCATGATCATAAGGTGTTTTGAAAGTGGATCATGCTGAATTTTGCACAATTTTCTGCATTCTGGTGCAGAGTAACCGGTTAACGTCTGGTGAGTAACCGGTTACTATGTGTTAATTTTGAAAAACTGCGCTTATTTTGAACTAAGTAGCTGGTTAACGTCTGGTGAGTAACCGGTTACTTCGAAACAAAATGCATATTTTGGCTTGTTTTTGGGGCTGTTTTGGTTTTTCTTCCTCCTTCTTCCCCTTTCTTCTTGTTTTAGCCTTGAAATGCATTGTTGAGATTAATTTCTCTTTAATTTCAATGGACTTTGGATATGGTTAGAGTAATTAAACATTCAGTAGTTCAAATCTATCTTTTAATGAATTGTTGAATTCATTTGAGGTGCTTTGAATTAGTGATATGTTTTCACACTTAAACTTATCAATTAAAAGTGATTGAACTTGAAGATGAAAGGTTCTTGACTTTGTAATTCAACTGGCCTTCTCTTCATCTATATCTTTTTATTTTGATCGATGAAAGTCTTATGGATCTTAGAATTTCTTTGTTGAATTCTTGATCAAGACTAGATCGTTACCTATTTTCTTTTCGTGTGGTATTGCTTTCGGATCACGATTTACATATCGTTCATCTAGCATGCATTAGCACAAAGATCTATTGAACGACCTCATTGTAGGGTAATTACTCTGTAAATTACTAGGCAATTGCTTAACATAGCGCAACATTTGTCCCTCTTTATCCAATTCGGAATTTGAACTTTCGTGGTCTGGACCTTGATTGGTCGCGTCAACCCAATGGTGATTGATCTTTTGTATTAGGTTCAAAATCTTTGAAGCTTGTTTTTGTAGAGGCTTTGATTCTATCAATCTTCTAACAAGTTTTCATTAACCTTGACCTAAGTACATTGTTTAATCACTATAGTTCAAGACGCGGAATGGAATAATCGGTGAAGGCTTATGGCACTAGAGCCTTGTGCTACTAACCACTAACTTCTAACTTTACATTTCCTTCTCGCTCCCTATCTCTCTTTATTTTTTATGCTTTATGTCATTATATCATATTCATGTTTATGTTTATGTCATTTTTCTTTTGTCCACTTGGACCATATTATCTTGTGCTTTATTTTTCTTTTGTCCATTTTGGACTCAAAAACATTAATAAAGGATTAAACCACTAAAAGACTTGTGCTCTTAATTGTTGGACTATGGACACTATCCCTTGCTTTGGAGGACCTACACTCTTGATTATGGACTTATGGACTTAGGGTTAGGATCTTAACCTATTGCTTGGTAGTTAGTGATGGAAAACCTTGGATTTTGGATACTTGGAGTCCTCTTTTGAAGACTTATTTTGAATCAAGACCAAATGAAAAAGGGAAAATTGCTTATGCTATGGAGCTTGTCCATGTGGTTAGATCTTTCTTATCCTTAGATTTTATTTTCATGCACTAGGATAGTCACTTCTTCTCCACCCCTTCTTCAATTTTCAAAACTTTCTCTCTTTTTCAAAACTTTCTTGTTTTTCAAACTTAAAACCGCTTTCATAATAAAACCTTGACTTCGGTCAAGTGATTTTTAAACTTTGCTTTTCTTTAATAAATGTCAATCCATGTTAATTATATTTTGACCATTTCAAAAAGACATAAAAAATACAAAACTCATCAAACTCTTTTTGTGCTTTGTGCACCTTTTCCTTTTAAACTTTTTCATAAATTTAGACATGATTCATCTCTTTTAGCGGAATTATTCGCTTGGAAATGACGACTTGTCTTTACATTTAAAATCAATCATAACAAACAAATTTTTGTTATTTGTACCACGAACTACGAGGTTTTGATCCTACGTTGCACATCGTGGGTACGTAGGCAAGAGCAGATAAGTCTCTCTAAACACAAAAATCTTAAAAAAAAATACTTCTCTTCTCATCTCTCCCATTCTCTTTCAAGCAAACCATTTTCAGACCAAAAAGCATGAATACATCAAAGGGCTCCTATAAAGTACTATAGATGTATTGGGTGCGTAAAACCTTCCCTTTACATAACCAACCCCCTTACCCTTTATCTCTTTGTTCTTTTAGAACTCTTTAGGTTTTGTTCGCTCTTTTTTCCTTTCCTTTTTGGAAAAAAATAAAAGTGCGGTGACGACTCTTGTTTATTTTTGAGTTAATTTAATCAATAGCTTACACTCACAAATTTTCCCGCTACAGAAAAGTGGTGACTCTGCTGGGGATTCGTCTCCCTTGAGGGGTTTAGGCTACTTTGATTTATTTACTGCTTTTTGTCTGATTTGCTTGTTACTTGTTTGTTCTGTTTGGGAGTTCCTCTGTGTGTGAGATAGGTCCTATACCCGGACCAGAATGCACTTTGAGATAGGAGGATAGTATAGTCAAGGGAACTTTGAGGGAGTCGAATCCTGAAGAAGAAGAACTTGAGAATTTATCCACTCGGTGGTTTCCTCTTTGGAATTACTGATGCCGATCGAGCGATCGAGAAGGCATTACTTTTTCCATAGAAGCCTATAACACTGAGGACCGTAGTAACCCTTAACCCATCCTAGCTTTTTTAGGACGTAGTGCGGAATCTATGAAGATGCAAATCTGACTTAGCTGTCACGCGATGCTACACTCAGGTTAGATTCTCTTGAGGATAACTACCAACCTCTGAGCAAATCGGTGTGCTGGTGTGTCTGATAGTGGATTGTGGACCCTGGGCACTTTGTTAGAACCACTGTTTTCTGCAGGTACAATGAAGACAAAACCTTAGTACATACCTTTGTGGGATTGGTTCTTACCCTTGGCTTCATGCTCGTGACTTGAACTTGGACCCGTGTGCTTTGTGTGATCTTGTTTGTGGTTGTTGCATTCATGCACTCATGCATTCATGAGCATTCTTTTGGAAGGTTTCAAGGAACTTAAAGGTGTTATTGTAAACATTACAGATACTTTTGTTATGGATTTTTGAAGGAGAAGTACAAGGAAGTATACTTTCAAGAGTCCTAAGTTAGGGGGTTTGAGAGAGCTAGGATCTTTGGTTGTTGATACCAAGAAGTTCGAGTCCAGATATGGAAGGCTTTTATCTCTATTGAAGGTTGATATGGATGAAGGATTGCTTGCTACTTTGGTTCAGTTCTATGACCCTTTGCTTCATTGTTTCACCTTTCCTGATTATCAGTTGGTACCTACGCTAGAGGAGTATTCTCTCCTGCTTGGTTTTCCTGTTCATGGCCAGATTTTCTCCGGTTTGGATCCCGCTCCCGAGCATCACATTATTGCAAAGGCTACTCACTTGAAGGTTTCTGAGATTATGGCTCGCATGGATACCAAAGGAAAGATTCTTGGTTTACCTGCTAAGTTCTTGATGGATAGAGCTCATCACTTTGCTAGTATAAAGAACACAGTTGCTTTTGAGGCTATTCTTACCTTGCTTATTTATGGACTGTTCCTCTTCCCGAATGTTGAGAACTTTGTTGACATCAACGCTATTCAGATCTTCTTGATTGGGAATCCAGTTCCTACTTTGCTTGCTGATGCTTACCATTCTATTCACCTCAGGAATTTCCATGGTGAAGGGATGATTATCTGTTGTGCGCCTTTGCTTTACAAGTGGTTTATTTCTCACTTGCCGAAGTTTGCAGCTTTCTGGAATCTCAAGGATGGTTTATATTGGTCGCGGAAGATCATGTCTCTCACTCATTCTGATATTGATTGGTGTAGCCGTGTTCCGTCTGGAGCGATGATTATTGATAGTTGTGGTGATTTTCCCAACGTGTCTCTTCTTGGTACAAAGGGAGGAATCAGCTACAATCCGGTGTTGGCTCGTCGTGAGTTGGGATATCCTTTGCGAGAGGTACCGAAGAACATTCATTTGGCTGGTCTCTTTTTCAAGGAAGAAGAATCTCAGGTTGCTCTCAAGAGAGAAATTGTGGAAGCTTGGTGCAGCATTCGTAGAAAAGGAAAGGAAAGTTTGGGAAATCCGAATTGTGTCTCTTCGGAACCTTACCTCCAGTGGGTTAAAAATAGAGCTATTACTTTGAAGATGCCTTATGCGCATCAGGAACCTTTGCCTCTGATTGCTAAGAAGCATATCCTCTACTTTATGGAAGACAAAGAGAAGTTTCAGATTGCTTTGGCCGAGATGCAACAAGAAAGAGATGCTTGGAAGAACAAGTATCAGATTGTTGAGTTAGAGAATGCAAGACTTCAAGAGCACTTCAAAAAGAAGAATGGAGATGAAGTTGCCAACAAGAAGAGAAAGGCGCAAGACGATTTATTTTCCTCTCGCATTCAGCCAATTTCCAATATTCCGAAGAGTTTAGAATCTCCTTGGAAGTTGATCATTGATCAGTTGCTGATTGAGAAGGCTCAGATGCAGGCCCACATCAAGAAGCTGGAAGATAGAGCTGGGACTTCTTCTCATAGGATTCTCTAGGGATCTAGTTTTCTTTATTCTCTATTGTTTTAGGATTCTTGAATTTGTACTTCCGAGATGTAATCTTTTCCATCATTAATGAATGAAATTTTGGTATTTCAAATAAAAATGTTTGCAATATGCCTTATAATTCCTTAAAACTTTGCATTCGCATCTTGCACATCAAGCATCATCTCTTGCATTGTTCCTTGCCTTTTCCAGGTGTCTTATGTTTCTTTTGGTCTTCATTTAGCCAAGCTGTCGCACCAGTATAATACTCGGGCTAATCTGAAGAAGAAGATGGATGAGATACAACAAGAGAACCATGAGCTTCGTGAGGAAGTGACAAATTTGAAGGATAGTTTGGAGAGACTCACTGCTATGATGGAAGCAATGTCTGCTACTCAGAATCAACCTCCGCCTCCTCCACTTTCAACTCCTGTGCAAAGGACAGTCATTTTTGAGATTGTCTCCATGCCCATATCTGTGGCGCCTGCTAGTGTTCCTCAATACTCCATGCCTCCTGACTTCCCCTGGGGCATGCCTCATAACTTTGTTCCTGAGGGTTATCAACCACCGCCACCGCCTCCTGAAGTTCCAGTTGTTCCTACTGCTCAACCTGTGATGACTGTACCACCTCCAGTGGTTCATATTGTTCCTTTTGGTGAATAGCAGATTTTCTATACTGCTCCAAGTGAAAATGCCAGTGCTTATGATAGAATGGAAGAGATTCAAGACCAGTTTGCTGAAATGCAGAAAGAGATCAAAGCTCTGAGAGGTAAAGAGCTGTTTGGAAAGAATGCTCATGAGTTATGCTTGGTTCCTAATGTGAAGATCCCGCATAAGTTCAAAGTCCCTGACTTTGAAAAGTATAAGGGTAACTCTTGTCCGATGAGTCATTTGACTATGTATGCTCGTAAGATGTCGGCTCAGATGGATAATGATCAGCTTCTCATTCACTACTTTCAAGATAGTTTGTCTGGTGTAACTTTGAAATGGTATATGGGACTCGACAGTACTCGAGTTCGCACTTTCGAAGATTTGGGTGAGGCGTTTGTGAAACAGTATATGTATAATGTGGATATGGCTCCCGATCGTGACCAGCTTCGGGAAATGGCTCAGAAAGATAAGGAGACATTCAAAGAATACGCGCAAAGGTGGCGCGAGATTGCTGCTCAGATCAACCCTCCTTTGGAAGAAAAGGAGATGACCAAGATTTTTCTGAAAACTCTGAGTCCTTTCTATTTTGACCGTATGATTGCTAGTGCCCCGAGTGATTTCACTGAGATGGTTAATATGGGGATGAGATTGGAAGAGGGTGTCCATGAGGGATGTTTGTCGAAAGATGGCAATTCTACTAGAAGTTCCAAAAAATATAGTGGAGGATTTGCCAAAAAGAAAGAAGGAGAGACTAATGTCGTTTCTCGAGAGAGGTATAGAAGATCTCGTAATAGAAACAATCAATGTCAGCAACATGTTGCACCTGTTACTCCTGTTATTAATTCAACTCCTGTTGTTCAGGCAGTGCCTGCTCAACAATGCTCTAATCAACATAACAATCAACAGGACCGTTTTCGGAAAGATTTTGATCCGATTCCGATGACCTACACAGAATTGCTTCCTTATTTAATTAAGAAGAATCTGGTTCAGACCCGTCCACCACCTGCTGTTCCAAAAGATTCACCATGGTGGTATAAGCCTGAAGCTCATTGTGCTTTCCATCAGGGAGGAGCTGGGCACGACACTGAGAACTGTTATCCATTGAAGATGGAAGTGCAAAGGTTGGCTAGGAGTGGTATTTTGTCTTTTAAAGATTCCAATCCTAATGTCCAATTGAATCTGTTGCCTAATCATGACAAGGTGTTTGTCAATATGGTTTATGGTTGTCCTGGTACATTCAAAACTTTTGATATCCGTTGGATCCGAAGATCTCTTGTGGAAATGCATGCACTTTTGAGTGAATACCATGATATCGATCATGACTATGCAGCTTGTTGCATTTGTTCCGTGAATTCGCGTGGTTGTGTGATAGTGAAGAGGGACATTCAAAGAATGATGGACGAGAATTTGATTGAGGTCACTGCTAAAAGAGATGAATATCAGAATGAGGTGAATGTTATTGCACCACACTTTAATATGCCTGAAAGAGTTGTTATCTCTTATGATAGTCGGAAGACAGCTGTTACGCCTTTGGTTATTTGGTTGCCCGGTCTGGTACCCTATGAATCTGACAAGGCTGTTCCATATAAGTACAATGCTACCATGGTAGAAGATGGTAGGGAAGTGCCCATTCCTTCTTTGTCTTCTGTGGTAAGCATCGCTGATGTGAGTAGAGTGACCCGAAGTGGTCGTGTCTTTGCTCCTGAGCCTCCAAAGATTATGGAGAATGTTATTGCCGGCAAACAACATCAAGATGAGAGTAATGTCGATGCTTCTGGTTAGTCCAGTGGTTCGAAGGTTTATGAGGATGAAGTTTTGAAATTGATCAAGAAGAGTGAGTACAGTATTGTAGATTAACTCTTGCATACCCCGTCCAAGATTTCAGTGTTGTCCTTACTGATGAATTCTGAAGCTCATAGGCAATCTTTGCAGAAGGTATTGGAACAAGCATATGTTGAGCATGATGTAACTGTTAATCAGTTTGATGGCATTGTTGCCAACCTCACCGCATGTAATAATTTGAGCTTTTGTGATGAAGAGTTACCCGAGGAGGGGAGAAATCACAATTTGGCTTTACATATCTCCATGAACTGTCAAGAAGATGCACTTTCCAATGTGTTGGTTGATACTGGTTCTTCTTTGAATGTGTTGCCAAAATCTACTTTGTCGAGGCTTTCTTACCAAGGTCCTCCCATGAGGTATAGTGGGGTTGTTGTTAAAGCTTTTGATGAATCTCGAAAAACTGTGATTGGAGAGGTTGATCTTCTAATCAAAATAGGACCATACTTCTTCCAGATTACTTTTCAAGTAATGGATATTCATCCTGCTTATAGTTGTCTGCTTGGCCGACCCTGGATTCATGAAGCTGGGGCAGTGACTTCGACTCTCCATCAGAAGTTGAAATTTGTTAAGAATGATAAGCTGGTAATTGTTGGAGGTGAGCATGTGATGTTGGTGAGCCACCTTTCATCCTTTTCGTATGTTGATGCTAATGAAACTGTTGGAACTCTGTTCCAAGCTCTTTCTGTTGATGACAAAGATGTTAAGAAGAGTTGCCCATATCTTCTTTGAAAGATGCTCTGCATGTGTTAGAAACTGGTCGGTCTGACGGTTGGGGCCGAGTCATTGATGTGGTTGATAACCTGGGCAAAACTGGTTTAGGCTTTACGCCTGGCACAGTCAGAAGAGATTTGAAGCGTATTAATGAGACCTTTCACAGCGCCGGATTCATCCATAAAGATCACTCTACTGCTGCCATCATTGAAGATGATGAAGAAGAAGAACTTCCCAACTTCGTGACACATGGACAGATCTGCCAGAATTGGATAGCTGTTGATGTTCCCACTGTTGTTCATATTTCAAAGTAATTTGTTTTTGTTTCTTTCAAAAATCCTTTCACTCTGCCCAAGGTGAAAGTGAATTTGTGAGGGCTTTGTTTAAAATTTTATCATCATCAATAAAATGTTATTTTGTTTATCCATATTATGTTTTCCCTTTTTGCTTTATTTATGAAAAATGGTAACATAAAAAACCAAAAAATAATAATAATGTGATAATCACTTTTATCTGCATAATACTTGCACTTTTTATTCATATTCTAAAATCAAACATAAATCATTGTGCAGATTAATTGTTAAACCCATTGAAAACATTGACCCTATGCCTCCTCCCAACTTTGAGTTCCTTGTGTTTGGAGCTGAAGAAGAGGATATTGAGGAGATTCCAGATGAAATTTCTCGGTTGCTTGAGCATGAGGAAAAAACCATTCAGTCTCATGAAGAGCCAGTGGAATTGGTTAATTTGGGTTCAGATGATGATATAAAAGAAGTCAAGATTGGGGCACTGCTTCAGTCAGATGTTAAGAAGAGGATTGTGGAGCTTCTTAGAGAATATGTTGACGTGTTTGCTTGGTCCTATCAAGACATGCCTGGTCTTGATACTGAAATTGTGGAGCACCATTTACCATTGAAGCCTGAATGTCCACCTGTGAAACAGAAATTGAGAAGAATTCATCCTGACATGGCTGTAAAGATCAAAGAGGAGGTTCAAAAGCAGATTGATGCTGGTTTTCTTGTAACTTCTGAGTATCCTCAATGGGTGGCCAATATTGTGCCTATTCCAAAGAAAGACGAAAAAGTCCGAATGTGCATTGACTATAGAGATTTGAATAAAGCGAGTCCGAAAGATGATTTTCCACTACCACACATTGATATGCTGGTAGATAATACTGCTAAATTCAGTATCTTCTCTTTTATGGACGGATTTTCCGGTTATAATCAAATAACCGAGGATATGGAAAAAACAACATTCATCACACCCTGGGGAACATTCTGTTACAGAGTGATGCCCTTCGGTTTGAAAAATGTTGGTGCAACGTACCAGAGAGATATAACTACTTTGTTCCATGATATGATGCATAAAGAAATTGAGGTCTATGTGGATGATATGATTTGTAAGTCGAAGACTGAAGAAGATCATATTGAGTACTTATTGAAGTTGTTTCAGCGTTTGAGAAAGTTTAAGCTCCGCTTGAATCCAAATAAATGCACTTTTGGTGTCCGTTCTGGAAAATTGTTGGGGTTTATTGTCAACCAAAAAGGCATTGAAATTGATCCTGGTAAAGTTAAAGCTATTCAGGAAATGCCCGCTCCTAGAATAGAGAAACAAGTAAGAGGATTCTTGGGACATTTGAATTATATATCCCGATTTATATCCAATATGACTGCCACATGTGTGCCGATCTTCAAGCTTCTTCGTAAAGATCAGGGTTGTGTCTGGACAGAGGATTGTCAGAAAGCTTTTGAGAGGATTAAAGAGTATCTGCTTAAACCTCCGATTTTGTCTCCTCCCGTGGAAGGAAGACCTTTGATCATGTATTTGACTGTGCTGGAAGAGTCTATGGGCTGTGTTCTGGGTCAACAAGATGAATCTGGTCGGAAAGAATTTGCCATTTATTATTTGAGCAAGAAGTTCACCGATTGTGAGTCTCGGTACTCAATGCTTGAAAAGACATGTTGTGCTTTAGCTTGGGCTGCCAAGTGCCTCCGCCAGTATATGTTGAATCATACAACTTGGTTGATATCCAAAATGGATCCAATCAAGTATATCTTTGAAAAGCCTACTTTAACTGGGAGGATTGCTCATTGGCAAATGTTGCTGTCAGAATATGATATCGAGTACCGAACTCAAAAAGCAATAAAAGGAAGTGTTTTGGCTGACCATTTGGCACACCAGCCAATTGATGATTATCAACCTATCAGGTTTGATTTTCCTGACGAGGATGTGATGTATCTAAAGGTTAAATATTGTGAAGAACCATTACCGGATGAAGGGCCTGAGCCTGGATCCCGTTGGGGTTTGATTTTTGACGGAGCTGTTAATGAGTATGGCAATGGTATTGGGGCAATAATTGTTACTCCTCGTGGTTCTCATTTTACTTTCACTGCAAGGTTGATGTTCACTTGCACAAATAATGCGGCTGAGTATGAAGCATGTATTATGGGCTTGGAAGAAGCCATTGATTTAAGAATCAAGATTCTTGATGTATATGGAGATTCATCCCTAGTGATTAATCAGATTAAAGGAGAATGGGAGACACGTCAACCTGATTTGATTCCTTATCGAGATTTTGCAAGAAGGTTGTTAAATTTCTTCAATAAGGTTGAGTTTCACCATGTACCCAGAGCAACAAATCGAATGGCGGATGCTTTAGCCACTATATCCTCCATGATTGTGGTGAATCGGTGGAATGATGTGCCCAAAATCAATGTCATGCGGCTTGATAGACCAACTCATGTGTTTGCAGTTGAAGAGGTTGCTGATGATAAACCGTGGTATTATGATATTAAATGCTTTCTTCAGAATCAAGAGTACCCACTTGGGGCATCCAAGAAAGATAAGAAGACTTTGAGAAGATTGGCTGGTAGTTTCTTCTTGAATGATGATATGCTGTATAAAAGAAATTATGACATGGTCTTGCTCAGATGTGCGGATAGACATGAAGCAGACATGTTGATGAAAGAAATTCATGAAGGATCTTTTGGTACTCATGCCAATGGGCATGCAATGGCTAAGAAAATGTTAAGGGCAGGTTACTATTGGCTGAAGATGGAATCTGACTGTTGCAAATTTGTGAAGAAGTGCCATAAGTGCCAGGTTTATGCTGACAAAATTCATGTACCACAAACTCCTCTCAATGTTATCTCCTTTCCATGGTCTTTCTCCATGTGGGGCATTGATATGATTGGAATGATTGAGCCTAAAGCGTCTAACGAACACCATTTCATATTGGTGGCTATTGACTATTTTACTAAGTGGATTGAAGTGGCATCATATGCCAATGTGACCAAGCAAGTAGTGGTCTGATTTATCAAGAACCAAATCATCTGTCGGTATGGTGTTCCGAGCAAGATTATCACTGATAATGGGTTGAATCTAAATAACAAGATGATAAAGGAATTATGCGATGAGTTCAAGATTGAGCATCATAATTCTTCTCCTTACAGACCTAAGATGAATGGGGCTGTTGAAGCTGCTAATAAGAATATTAAGAAGATTGTTCAGAAGATGGTTGTTACTTACAAGGATTGGCATGAGATGCTCCCTTTTGCTTTGCATGGGTATCGTACATCTGTCCGCACTTCAACAGGGGCGACCCCTTTCTCTCTTGTTTATGGTATGGAAGCAGTGCTCCTGGTAGAAATTGAAATCCCTTCTATGAGAGTTTTGATGGAAGCTGAATTGTCTGAGGCTGAATGGTGCCAAAGCAGATATGACCAGTTGAATTTGATTGAAGAGAAAAGAATGACGGCCTTGTGTCATGGCCAATTGTATCAACAAAGAATGAAGAAAGCTTTTGATAAGAAGGTTCGACCTCGCGTGTTTAGAGAAGGCGACCTCGTGCTCAAAAGGATCTCGACTACTACCAATGATTCTAGGGGCAAGTGGACTCCTAATTATGAAGGCCCATATGTTGTTAAGAAAGCCTTCTCTGGCGGTGCATTACTTCTTACAACTATGGATGGTGAAGAGTTCACTCGTCCTGTGAATGCCGATGCAGTCAAGAAATACTTCGCCTTAAAAAATAAAAGAACAGCTCTCTAGGTTGAAAACCCGAAAGGGCGGCTTAGGCAAAAATTAGAGACAAAAACAGAAATAATCGTCCCGGTAGATTGAAAACCCGAAAGGGCAATCTAGGCAAAAGTTAGGGATTATGACAAGTAACTGCATCTGGCCAGTCTTGATCATTGAAAGCAACATTGTCCATTAAGGACTATGCTTCAATCATCCATAACTGAAGTTTTGAGCACAGTGGAATTCAAAGTTGTTAGGGAGAATAGTGGTCATTGTATTTCAAATTAACCCTTTCCATGTATTTACCATTTTTTAAACTTTGTAATGATCCATGGAATTACGCCATTTGCAGACTTCCATTCTATTAATAAAATTTGGGCCTTTGTCCCTTTGTTTGCAATTCTTATTTTGTTTCTGTTTGCAAAATTTCATTTATTTTTGATGATGATTTTTGAAACAAAATGTGAATAATTGATTTAAATTTTTGAAAATTATAAAAACATTTTCCTTTGATTTATGAATATAAAAAAAGAATGTCAACGGTTATTCCAAGAATGGTAGATCAATGTTTTCCTCAGCAGGGTTCGTTCTCGCTCCTTTGGCAGAATTTATTGACAGATCCCCAGTAGAGTTTGTTGATATTTCCTCAGCAGAGCCTGTTCCTATGAGTGTGATTAGTTGTTGACAAGGTGATAGGTTTGTTATGATGTGTTGAATTCATAAAGTCCAATGCTGTTTGGTTTTTCCCCAGCTAGGTCTTGATCCGAATCTTCTCCAGTTGATTATGTTATGGTCAGGCAATTGATTAGCTTTGAGGTCCACATCTCCTTAATGGTAGTTCCCATGCAGAGATTCATTTTTGTTGTCTCCAGCAGAAATCATATGAGGAATCTTCACTCAGAGTTTTATCCTCTAGACGTGTTGTTGTTGCTTTGGATGTCCCTGAAGAGAGAGCGATGTTATTCTCTTCTAAGAAGCATTGACGTGGTGATCGCTTGTCGTGTTTCATCTTGTCTTGTGGATGTTTTTCTCTCCAGGTTGTTCTACCCAGGGATTTATCCTTGATGATTCTCCAACGGAGGCAGTGTATTATCATTTCCAATCATAAAGCAGTGAGGTTAATTTCTCATTTCCCCCAGCAAGTCCAAGATGTACTTCTCTCCAGATTGTTTTTCAAAAATTTTATCCTCCTAGTGAAGATTATGCATCACTATTGTGGCTATTCCCCAGTAAAGTCGCTCATGATAACTATATTCAAGGAATATTGATATACTAGTCACATGTTGGGTTTTCTCTCATTCATGATGAGTATTGATCTAAAACCCCCCACAGTTTGACCTTTTGCTGTTTTCCCAGCAAGTCCAGGATGCTTTGCTCAGAATTGGTTAATCCTCTGAGAGTGTTCTCGTATCTCCAGCAGATCTGCCTTGCTTTCCCAGTGGATTTTTGCGTAGATGTTTATATGTCTACAATCCCCAGCGGATTCATTATTTTTCAGCAGCAGATCTCTTCATCCTTTTGAAATAGAAGTTTCTGTGAACATTTATTATCCCCAGGAAGATTCAGAAAAATTTGGGTTGTTATGATTCCCCGACAGATTTCCTGCCATCCTCAAAGCAGAGTTTATGTTGTTATCCTCTTTGTGGATCATCTATGTTAGAAGATTGATATTTGGGTTTCTCCCCAAGCAGTATCTTCCTTTCTCCAGCAAGATTTGAGCCTTGTAGTAGGATTTATTTTCCTTTGATGGCTTTTGTTTATCTCTTGCAGGATTTCTTCAGCTAAATTCCTAGAAGAGTTGCTAATAACATCTCCATCTTGTTAAGATTAGCCGAGTATTTAGTGGTGTTGTGATGTTTATTTCACCCTTTGTTTACCCTTTATGTCCGTTTTGCAGCATATTCATACTCATAAGCATCGCATGCGCATTCATTTGTTGTGCATAGCATTTTGTTGTTGCATTTTGCATTTTGCATTTGTGTTGGTGCTTCTTTGCTCTCTGGTGGTGTTATCCCCGTAGAGCGTGTGTGTCCTCTCTCCATTTAAAGTGTCGACCCGTAAGCAGAAAAATGTCTATCTTTGTTAATTCCCCACTGAGTTTATTTCTCGTGGAAGATTTTGATTCAGTTTCCTCTCCAGTGCATTATCTGGATGGAATTAGTCCCCAGTTGAGATATTTCCTCCTCGGGATGAGTCTTGTTTGACAGTTTCTCTCCAGCTTGTTCCTGGATTGAACTTTGGTCCCCTGCAATATTTTTTTGGATCTCTAGGCTATGAAACCTAGATTGAGAGTGCATTTATTTTGCACCTTTGAGGATTTTGCGCCCTTCAGCTGAAATCTACGTATGATTCCCCTTTTGGAAGGTTCAATACTGTTTTGTGGCATTCCTTTATTTGAGAAGCCTGAGGCGATGCAGTTAATACCTTTTGTGACTCCAGTGAATGGTAAGTCTCTTCGGTTAGACGGGACAGTTCGTTGTTGAGATTTTGTTACTCCAATGAATGGTAAGTCTCTTCGGTTTCATGGGACAGTTGGTTGTTGAGATTTTGTTACTCCGATGAATGGTAAGTCTCTTCGGTTAGACGGGACAGTTCGTTGTTGAGATTTTGTAACTCCGATGAATGGTAAGTCTCTTCGGTTAGACGGGACAGTTCGTTGTTGAGATTTTGTTACTCCGATGAATGGTAAGTCTCTTCGGTTAGACGGGACAGTTCGTTGTTGAGATTTTGTTACTCCAATGAATGGTAAATCTCTTCGGTTTGTGGGTGCGGTTGTAGTTGTTTTATTGCTTAATTTGTTTATGTTTACTAACCATTAATTAAAATCCAAAAAAATATTTTGTTTTCTTTCACTAACATTTTCAGAGGAAGAACAGGTTAAAAATACCAAAACAATAGCCTCTCAGCTCGATTGAATTTCATCTGAACAAAGTCAAAGTTGATCTGTAATTAGTTCAAAAATCATCTGAGCAAGAGCTTCCAAGATTTAATTGACTATTATTCAAAGAGACTCCAAGGTTCATGTGTTTATTTCCATGCCTTCTTTGACGAGCAAAATAATTGAGCCAAACCACAACAGTGCACTTAAAAAGGAGCATTTTTTCAAAATTTGCACTGAGTAACCGGTTACCCTTTGGTGAGTAACCGGTTACCCTCGTGAAAATTTGAAAAAAATGGTGGTAAATTTAAATTCAGCAATTGGCACCAATCTCAGCCCTTGATCACATTTGGAATATTCTAGGCCACCTCATTTTAATTCCCCTACATCACTTTGATCATTTTCCACCATGCACCTTCACTAATCACCACTCTTTTGATAATTCCCTCCAAATTTGAATTCCAATCCTAATTTTGATCATCCAATCCTAATTCCAAACTACCAATTTTCCCAAGCCTAAACTCTATAAATAGAGGCTTCATTTCATTCATTCTTCAAGCTTTTGATAGCCAACAAACCTCTTGCAAATTCTCTTCCCAACCACAAATTTCACTAAAGCTCACTTTTCTTCTTTTGAAAGTTAACAAGAATTCACATTGAATCTTGTTCAAATTTCAGCTAAACCTTCATCCAAACTTGTTTTCTTCATCAATTCTCATAGATCAAGGCTTTGGTATTTGGATCTTGAAGCAATTCGAAGGAATTTTCAGATTTGAAGTGGTAATTTATCTCTCACCATTGTTGAACCTTCATCTTCATCTTCCATAATGTAGATCTTTGGAGATCTTTGTTACTTGATCCTTTGGATCTTGTAATTGAGTTTGATTGCTGGTTTTTGCTTTTATTTTGCTTTAAATTTCATGCAATTTCAGTTCCATGATCATAAGGTGTTTGTAAAAAGTTTTGAAAGTGGATCATGCTGAATTTTGCACAATTTTCTGCATTCTGGTGCAGAGTAACCGGTTAACGTCTGGTGAGTAACCGGTTACTCTGTGTTAATTTTGAAAACTGCGCTTATTTTGAACTAAGTAACCGGTTAACGTCTGGTGAGTAACCGGTTACTTCGAAACAGAATGCATATTTTGGCTTGTTTTTGGGGTTGTTTTGGTTTTTCTTCCTCCTTCTTCCCCTTTCTTCTTGTTTTAGCCTTGAAATGCATTGTTGAGATTAATTTCTCTTCAATTTCAATGGACTTTGGATATGGGTAGAGTAATTAAACATTCATTAGTTCAAATCTATCTTTTAATGAATTGTTGAATTCATTTGAGGTGCTTTGAATTAGTGATATGTTTTCACACTTAAACTTATCAATTAAAAGTGATTGAACTTGAAGATGAAAGGTTCTTGACTTTGTAATTCAATTGGCCTTCTCTTCATCTATTTCTTTTTATTTTGATCGATGAAAGTCTTATGGATCTTAGAATTTCATTGTTGAATTCTTGATCAAGACTAGATCATTACCTATTTTCTTTTCGTGCGGTATTGCTTTCGGATGACGATTTACATATCGTTCATCTAGCATGCATTAGCACAAAGATCTATTGACCAGCCTCATTGTAAGGTAATTACTCCATAAATTACTCGGCGATTGCTTAACATAGCATAATATTTGTCCCTCTTTATCCAATTCGGAATTTGAACTTTCGTGGTCCGGACCTTGATTGGTCGCGTCAACCCAATGGTGATTGATCTTTTGTATTAGGTTCAAAATCTTTGAAGCTTGTTGTTGTAGAGGCTTTGATTCTATCAATCTTCTAACAAGTCTTCATTAACCTTGACCTAAGTACATTGTTTAATCACTATAGTTCAAGACGCGGAATGGAATAATCGGTGAAGGCTTATGGCACTAGAGCCTTGTGCTACTAACCACTAACTTCTAACTTTACATTTCCTTCTCGCTCCCTATCTCTCTTTATTTTTTATGCTTTATGTCATTATATCATATTCATGTTTATGTTTATGTCATTTTTATTTTGTCCACTTGGACCATATTATCTTGTGCTTTATTTTTCTTTTGTCCATTTTGGACTCAAAAACATGAATAAAAGATTAAACCACTAAAAGACTTGTGCTCTTAATTATTGGACTATGGCCACTATCCCTTGCTTTGGAGGACCTATACTCTTGATTATGGACTTATGCACTTAGAGTTAGGATCTAAACCTATTGCTTGGGAGTTTTTGATGGAAAACCTTGGATTTTGAATACTTGGAGTCCTCGTTTGAAGACTTATTTTGAATCAAGACCAAATCAAAAAGGGAAAATTGCTTATGCTATGGAGCTTGTCCATGTGGTTAGATCTTTCTTATCCCTAGCTTTTATTTTCATGCACTAGGATAGTCACTTCTTCTCCACCCCTTCTTCAATTTTTAAAACTTCCCCTCCTTTTCAAAACTTTCTTGTTTTTCAATCTTAAAACCGCTTTCATAATAAAACATTGACTTCGGTCAAGTGATTTTTAAACTTTGCTTTTCTTTAATAAATGTCAATCCATGTTAATCATATTTTGACCATTTCAAAAAGACATAAAAAATACCAAACTCATCAAACTTTTTTTGTGCTTTGTGCACCTTTTCCTTTTAAACTTTTTCATAAGTTTAGACATGATTCATCTCTTTAAGCGGAATTATTCGCTTGGAAATGACGACTTGTCTTTACATTTAAAATCAATCATAACAAACAAATTTTTGTTATTTGTACCACAAACTACTAGGTTTTGATCCTACATTGCACATCGTGGGTACGTAGGCATGAGGCGATAAGTCTCTCCAAACACAAAAATCTTAAAAAAAATACTTCTCTTATCTCTCCTAATCTCTTTCAAGCAAACCATTTTCAGACCAAAAAGCATGTATACATCAAAGGGCTCCTATAGAGTACTATAGATGTATTTGGTGCGTAAAATCTTCCCTTTACATAACCAACCCCCCTTACCCTTTATCTCTTTGTTCTTTTAGAACTCTTTAGGTTTTGTTCGCTCTTTTTTTCTTTCCTTTTTGGATAAAAATAAAAGTGCGGTGGCGACTCTTGTTTATTTTTGAGTTAAGTTAATCAATAGCTTACACTCACAAATTTTTACCGCTACACATCCATATTTTGGTGATGAATTGTACAATGATTGGAAATCGTGGTGGTCAAAATTTGGGGTATGACAACCATACTTAAGTTTTTTTGGTCTACGCATAGTGGGCTCTGCCCGTTCAATATATTACATGCACCCACCCTCCAACAATCAACGACACTTCCTCTTTTTTTCATTATTTCTTTTTTTAATTAATTTTAATTGATAGTTATTTTATTTTGTTTTATTTAAAAAACACTTTGATCTTTATTTTTAGATTAATTTATTTACTTGTTTTCGTTTAAATATTACAAAACTTCAAAAATATTTTTTTTAGTTAGTGTTTTTGTTAAAAATTAATTTTTCTCATTTTAATCATGTTTATAATGTAAATATTTAGGGTTTATTTTTTTTATCATTTCCATATTAATTTCTACTAATTTCTTTGACTTCTAACTTTTGTGACTCATTTGCCTTCATGCTTTGAGTTTGTTGCCCTCGATTAAATTCTTGAAGTTCGCCTTGTGTTGGAAGTTGTTATTCGTTGTGAGCTTTGATACTTTGCTCATGAGTTTATGTTGGTCATATGCCCCGATCTTTTGCTTTTTACCTGTGTTGTCATTTGTACATAAACTTAACCTTGACACTTGAGGTTTTTTCTCTGTTGTTTGCCTCCCTAATTCCAAAGGAAATGATCCCCTCCTGTTGACTGCCATGTCATACTTAGGAAAAATTTAGGTCCTTCCCTTTTATCCTAGCCTTAGGATTAGAGTCACCGCACTCTTTGTAAGTGTCTTGCCATAAACACTTCCTTTCCCTTTTATCCTAGCCTTAGGATTAGAGTTGTCACACTCTATGTAAGTGTCTTGCCATAGAAACTTACCTTCCCTTTAGAATCTTGATCACAGTCAAGAGTTCCTCACCCGTAGTGAGGTGAACTACAGACGCTCTGATTCCTCATTCCCTAATGAGGGTACGTAGGCACGAGGATCCCTATCCTTGGCAAGCTCACTAACAACTAACTCCATGTAAGTGTCATGGTTATGAACACTTACTTCCCTCTAGAACCTTGACCACATTCAAGAGTTCCTCACCCTTAGTGAGGTGAACTACAAATGCTCTGATTCCATCCTAGTTAGGATACGTAGGCACGAGATGCGATGTCTTGGCGAGCATACTTTGTATATACCCTAGGTCTTTACCTTAGCACATTTCCCTTAGCAAGCAAACTTTAGCATAACGCAAATACTAACAAGAGGTTCTTATAGAGTACTACAGATACTTAGGATGCTAGCACCTTCCCTAGGTATAACCTACCCCCGAACCTTAGATTCTCTTAGCTTTGTAGTTACATAGCGCACTTAGGGTTTTCTTCGATCTTTACCCCTTCCTTTGGATAAATCAAAGCAAGGTGGTGAACTTCATGATTTGTGATTCAAGTTAATTCAATAGCTTGATATCCAATTCTCACCGCAATATAAATGGCGACTTCACTAGGGATTTCTAATCCCCTAAGAGGGTTAGGCCTATCTTGTTTGCATTTGTGTTATTTTATATGTTTGCTTACTTGTATACATGTATATTTGTAAATATCTGTATATATGCCAGTTGTGCCTGGGTTTTTCTGTATGCAGGGTTGTTACCTTGAGTGGTTAGGATACGTCCTAACCCAGACTTGAGTGCACTTATGATAGGATGGTGGGTATAGTAATTTAGACTTTGAGGGAGTAATCCCGAAGAAGTTGACTTGAGATCCCTCGCTCAGTTGAGGCCCTCTTGGGAGTAGTATTGTTGAACAAGTAATTGTGAATGCATTAATACTTTTGACCTAAGAGCCTGTGACACTGAGGACCTTTAGTTACCTTTTACCCCCACTCGGCCTCTTAGGACGAGTGCGGTGACTATGAGGGAGTAGTCCCGAAGTAGTTAACACGCGATACTACACTCAGACGAGACTCTCTTGAGAATATTATTGATTTCAAAGTAGTTGGTGTGTCAATAATATCTGAAAGATGGGTCGATGACTTTGGGAACTTCTTAGAACCCTGTTATACAAATCAAGAACCCTTAGTACACACCTTTTAGGATGGGTATACCATGGGTCCACGCTCGTGATCTTCAAACCTAGGCCCTCATTTGTTTGCTTGTATATATGTGCATATATACGTGAATATGTGTATACCTGTGTTTGTGCATACATTCATCCACACATTCATGCATTCATGAATAACCCTTTGGTTTCAAGGAATTCAGTTGTTCATTCTTTTGCAAAAAATCAATAGAGATCATGGATCATGAAATGAAACTTTTCAGTTTTTCCAGATGTTTGCAACTTGCTTTTGAGTTCCTTGAAACCATTTGGCTTGCATCTGCATTGCATGCGCATGTCGTCACATTTGCATTTCATTTTCACTTCTCAGGCTTAAGTCTCATCCATTCTCTGTCCATAACCCACTTGTTGACTTCCCTGTGCCAGCATTGGACTTGAAGTAGCTTTTGAAGGATCATGAACTCAGGAGAGAAGAACCAGTTTGTGAGAAGAGCGGATGTTGGATTGATGAAAGATCAGTTGGACCAACTTGTGGAAGCTATGACAGCCTTGGCAAAGAGAGATAACAACATCCAAAGGATTCCAGTCACTGGGAAAGTCATTCCATCTCAAGTGAACAATGTTGCTCAAGCTCAGCCCGTGCAGATTCCTGTTGAGAACCAGGTTATACAAGAACGCACCATTGTCCAAGATGGACGTTCCTTTTCTGTTTATATCATGGAATATCGTAGTTTTGCATTCTCTAAGCCAGATCCCCAAGAGGCAGTCCCTGTGGTGGAAACCAAGGATCCACGAGACGTTGAGATTATGGAAAGTTATCATGCGTTGGAAGAGAAGCTTGATGCCATAGAGGGTCATGATGCCTTTAATCTGAATGCTTTGAACATGTTCTTGCTACCCGACCTTGTGATACCTCCTAAGTTCAAGACACCGAAGTTTGAGAAGTACAAAGCAGCATTTGGTGATGTTTTGCAGAAGAATGACTTCACATGTCTGCAATGACAAGCTTATGATACATTGTTTTCAAGATAGACTAAGTGGAGCATCACTGAATTGGTACATGCAGCTAGAGAGTAGCCACATCCAATCATGGCCATACTAGCCAATGCCTTTGTAAAGCAATACAACTACAATCATGACATGGCTCCTAGCCGTCTGAAGTTGCTAGGCTTATCTCAAGAGGATAATGAATCCTTCAGAGAGTATGCTCAGAGGTGGAGAGAAGTAACTGCTCGCATTCAGCCACCACTCTTGGATAGAGAATTGGTTGACATGTTCGTGGATACTTTGCAAGGCCCGTACTTGGAAAAGCTGTTTAGCACTTTGATAACAAACTTCTCTGACTTGGTAATAGCTGGAGAGTGCATCGAGAGTGGTCTCACGAGCAGAAAAATCCAAGGCACTAGGAACATCCCAGCTAGTGAGAGTGAATCAGTTGTCAGTTCTCAAGAAGAATGGGAGTAAGAAAGTAATTCCATCTAGGAATCTCCGATACCTCAGCCTCAGCACTCATGCATCTCAACTGATCAGAGTCAGCAATCTTTTGGGTCTCCGCGTCAGATACCATTCTCTCCACAGGGCCAATATTCTTCTCCAAATCAAAGACCTCCTCAGTATCAACGGTCATACTGCCGTCAGTCATGTCAGCACGTACGACAAAGGCCAAGGAAGCCAGGGAGGCATTTTACTTTGTTGACAATGTTGTATAGTCAGATATTGCTAGATTTAATCAAAGGTGGATTGATAGTGCCAAAGGAGATAGATCTGATGATCCCTCCATACCCACCAGGCTTTGACGCCAACGCCCAATGTGACTACCATGCTAGGGCACAAGGGCATTCAACTGAAGGTTGTAAGGTACTCTAGAGCAAGGTTCATACTCTGCTTGACTCCGAGATGTTCTCACTCATGCCTCAAGGCATTCAAATCAACAATCCTTGACCCAATCAGGCGGGTCCATCAGTCCCGGTTATGGAAGAAATTGCCAAGAATAGATGTGAAGATGATTCTCAGACTGATCTCGATAATCAACTTTGAAGATGGCTAACTCAGTGGAAAATTAAGAAAGGAAATCCCAATTCTTGATGTTGGCAATCTTTTAGATCATATCTTTACTTTTGTATTTTGTAGTTTCTTTTCTGTTAAGTGCTACTTGCTTTGAGACATTTTTATTTAAACATGGTTTTATTAATGGAATGAATATACATGTTTTGATTAAATTCATTCGTGTTCACTCATACTTTTTAATATCAAACGCTTGTTTAAGCAAAATCCGAGGGAGGATGATGAAATCGAAAGACGCAAATCTTCTGATTTTATGCTTTTAATAACACCTTTGCTCATGATGAACATGCATTGTTTCAAATCCCTCAAACACTGGAGATAAGGAGATAGTCCCTAGTTAACCACTTTGAGCCTAGAAGTAGGAGTTTCCTTCAAATTTCTAAACCCTTAAGCTTAACTTGGGGCAGGGTAGTGTTCAGTTAATCTGATCATGTAGATGTGTCAGTTGTTCTTTAATGACCAATGACTTGGCAGTCACAAGCCTTTCCTAAAAAAAGAAAAAGCCTGCTAAGTCTAAAACCTATTAAGGAGACTTAGGAAAAATCAAGGCAATCCCGATGGACTTAAGAAAATCGAAAGAGGTCCTCAAATCCTCAGGCAAAATAAGATTCAGTGACCACCATGTCAAAAATCAAAAGGTTACTGACATCCATAGCCAAAGACAAAATAAGGTGACTGTCATTTCAAAAAATTCTTGAAGCGCCGTCTTCACTCTTACACTGCCAAACTCTAGATGCGTGTGTCAAGTTAGCTGAACGTAGGACTGGAGAACACCAAGACGAATGGGTGGGTTAAAACAAAAATTTGAGCCATAAATCCTTTCTTTCTCAAACCGAGAACCATACCACATTACAACCCTCGAAAGACCTAATTGAGGCAGGTTTGTTTCGAAAGCATACTTCGGTATGATCACGTCATAACTGACTCCTAGAAGGATTTGCTTACCATTCATGTGACATTCTGATAAGTGATTCATTCACTATATGTCGCAATATATTTCCAGTGAACAGACTTGGAATTCAAAACTGTCATATGCATTTCATTAAAATTATCATTTTTAAAACGATCAGTTTTACTTACGAGTAAGCACTTGACCCTAAGAAAGTTTCTTCAATGAAAGGATTGATCAAGCAAAGATGTAAAACTCTTGAAGACTCCATTGAGCATGAAGGTAAGCCGCTACAAGATTCAGCTAATATGTGGCAATCAGATCGAGATTTGATAAATCTTTCGAAGACTAGTTAATTAGAAGCAATCAAGTCGAGATTAGACAAATCTGTCAAAGGTCAGTTAGTCTAGGGCAACTCATTCACAGATTAACCAGCTAGCAGGGGTAAGTTTGTTCCCCAATTGTTACTCCCACAGTCTAAAGGACAAGTTCGAGGACTTTGTTGTGCAAATATAGTTAATCTAGGGCAATTACGTCGAGATTTGTTGAATCTCTCCAAGAGTTTGAAGACACTAAAGCATCTTGTATGCATATTCTTCTGTAAAATCCTCTTGGTAGTTTCTTCCCACATACCATGTAATCTGGGGCAGAGGAGATTTGAATATTATTTATTGCAAGAGTCGTTGCCCGGTCGTGATGATCATTATGCAATTAAAGTGCAAAACTACATTGTTTTCGTAATATTTCTTACCAGCTCCCTAGTAAGTTGTTACTTCAGTTGATCTTGGCAATTCCCCGTGGATCTTCCTCTTCCAACAAGGAAATCAGGCTCATGATGGCAATATATAGTGAAGTCATGACGTTATACCCCGAGTGGAATATTCTTTTCCCCCCAGAGAAGGATGAAACCTTGGAGTAGAACTATTTGTTCTACATGTTCATCCCTAGTGATGTTCCAATCTGGTGAAGTTGGCAGGGTATCCTTGTCGAGATGTTTATTTTATCTCCCGTTTACTTCCCTTTGTCTGTTTTGTCAACATAAGCATAAACATGACATACATACATTCATACATATGCATGGCATCCGAGCATTTTTACCTTTCTGGTGTTTACCTGCTTCGTTCATTTTGGGTTGTGTTTGTTCCCCAAGTGACTGGGTTTGTCTCTTCTCTCCAAATAGAGTCGTCAGCCTTAGGCATAGAGTACCCACCCTTTCTAAATTCCCCACAGAGTTTGATCCTCGTGGATGATGGTTGCTTCAGTTATCTTTTCCATGTTTGGATAAGATAAATCCCCATTCGAGTTCATTCCTCAATGGGTGGAGTCTTGTTTGATCGTTTCTTTCTAGCTTGTTCCTAGATTGAACTTTGGTCCCTGTAGGTGTTGCTTTTAAACCTGATTAGGTCGTTGAACCTAGTTTAAACGTACATTTATTTTGCACTGTGTCTCGCAGAAAGAATCTTTTACAGATCCTCATCGAAGACAAAATCCATTCTCCAGAAGTGTTGTTGTAACAACATCTCCTTGGAATTTATACCCAGGCAACAAGTGGCAGTCTTCTTGAGAAGCTTGTTTTGCTAAATCTACCTTTACAACAACAAGTGACAGCCTCTTTGAGTAGCTTGTTTTCTGTGGCGATAAGTGGCAGTCTCTCCTAAGAAGCTTATCCATCCTTGGTGTTATTCAACCTTTTGTAGTTACAATTAGTGTTACCCTCAATCAGTCATTTGCCATTAACCCTTTGATGATGTCACTCGTTAGTGAATATTTTCTTCCTTATGTCAACCCTTTGACGATGTCACTATTTAGTGAAATTATTTTTCCGACAACCCTTTAACGATGACAGTTCTTTCTGTCAACCCTTTGACGATGTCACTCTTTAGTGAAATTTTTTCTTCCATCAACCCTTTGATGATGACTCTCAAATGCATACCCTTCCGTCAACCCTTTGACGACGACATTTTTCTTCCAATCAACCCTTTTATGATGTCACTCTTTAGTGAATTTACCTTTCCGTCAACCCTTTGACGATGATAATGTTTCTCTCCTGTCAAGCCTTTGACGATGTCACTCGTTAGTGAATTGGTTCTTTCCGTCAATCCTTTGACGATGTGTCTCTTTGGTTCAGTTCTTCCCATCAACCCTTTGATGATGTCACTCTTTAGCGAATTTATCTTTCCGTCAACCCTTTGGCGATGTCAGGTTTATTTCCTTCAACCCTTTGATGATGTCACTCTTTTGTGAAACTTTTCTTTCCCCAGTGGAGACCGTCTTTCTGATTCTACCTCCATTGAGGATCTTTTCTTTCTTGAATTTCATCCGGTCATACTTGAACTTGATGATCAATCATTCTAGATACCTCCATTGGAGCCCATCTTTTGGTTCTACTTCCAATGAGGATGTTTTGTTTTGGTCCAATCCTAAGGCTTTGAGGATTGTGTTCTGTCTATCCTTTTCAGAGTATCAACCGGTCATGGCTTGAACCTGTTGATCCATCACTTTAGATGTCTTGTTTTCTTTCCCTAGTGGAGACCGTCTTTCCGGTTCAATCTTCAGTGAGGATCTTTTCTTTCTAGAATGTCATCCAATCTTGCTTGAACTTGATGATCAGTCATTCTAGATACCTCCATCGGAGCCCATCTTTTGGTTCTACTTCCAATGAGGATTTTACTTTTACCTTTTCTTTGTTCCAATCCTAAGGCATTCAGGATTGTGTTCTATTTTGTCTTTTCTCCTAGAGTGTTAACCGGTCATTGCTTGAACTTGTTAATCAATTGCTCTGGATATTCCCCAGTGGAGACCATATTTTGGTTCTACCTCTAGTGAGGATCTTCTCTTCCTAAAGTGTCACACAATCATGTTTAGACCTGTTGCTCAATCACTTTTGATTTCCCCAGTTTCTTTCAGCTTCCCCAGTGTTGTTATCACCCCAGTGAGTGGTTATTCATTGTGTTGACTTTATCCCTGTTCGCTTTCATTTTGTCTGCATTTTGCATTTATTATCCCATCATTTTCATCATACTAGAGTTCATTGCATGCCAGCATTGCATAGTTTTCTTTTGTCCGTAATATAGCATGTCCTTGCATCTAAGGGCAAAATTTTTGGTTTTCTGTATTTAAATACCTTTCACCATGATTTCATGAGGATTATCATCACTCATATCATCTGGTAAAGATATTTAAATAGGGGCAACTGTCATACCCCAAATTTTACCCTTAGATTCTTTGATCTTTTGCATATCATTTAGGTCAATCATTAATGCATAGCTAACCCAGTTATCAAATTTTGCTTTGTTTTGTTTCACTTGTGAATCAGGGCTTGCTTTAAGAGGCTTCAAGGGTTGATCAATCAAGGTTTTGGATAGGTAATTCACCAATTAAGTCCTCGTGCTCTTAAGATGCCTCCCTTCCTCAATAATCCAGTGTAATTTGTTTTCATCACAAGTTTTTCATCAAAGGTCACGCCAAGGTTGTCAGGTCAAAGGTGTGCAGTGTGGTTGGAGATTCAGTGGAAGTTTGACCTAATCTTGGTCAAACAAGTGGTTTGTCTCAGGATCAGATTATCATTCTGAATCAGGGTTTTGATTCTCATCAAGTCATTGTTTCGTTAGTGTGCACTCAAGGCGAAGATTAGGGTTTCTCACCCTTCGTGTTTATGATTGGCAAGTGTCATTCAGTTGAGTTTTCACCTGAGGCTAGTGGGTTAAGTATGTGTAAGAAGTATTGTTTCAGCTGATTATGGCTTGATCTTGGTCAAGAAAGAAAGAGATTCTCAAGTTGGATTTGTCATGGATCGGTGTCTTATGTATGAAGATCATCACACCAGGGTTTCGTGCAAGTCAAAGTCAATTGATGAGGTCAAGTTGTCTCGTGTAGAAGTTCACCAAGGTTGATTCAAACAAATTTAGAAGAAATAATAGAAGAGTACAAGTTGATTCAAATGGTCGTGACTTCAGTTGTAAGGTGGTCAGTAGTTCAGGAGTAATTTCATTCATTTATTAGAGGTTTGTGGGAATGTTTCAAGTTTGGTTGTGGACTAAAATCAGGGTTTCATTATCCATTCTCCTTAGACTATTATCCTTTTTCCATTTTTCTTTTAAACCAAAATTCCATAACCATAATCAATTGTTATCCATTTTAAATACCCATTTGTAAACATTTCATATCCATTTTCAAACCCACTTCTTTCAATCCACATCTCATGTCCACTTTTTTCTAAATCCATTTCTAAATCCACAGTTCATTTTTATCCATTTATTCATTCTTATCCAAATTCCATTTCAAATCCATTTTCAATCCACTTTTCAAAACCATTATCAATCTTAATCCATATCTAATCTATACATCCAAAAATCCATTTAAAAACAATTCAATTATTCAAAACCAAAACCTAAATTTATTCTAGTTCCCCATTTCAATCCATCACATTTTTTTTGTCACAAAAATATATTATTACAACCAAAGCTCATTACTACTTATTCACAATAAGCCCATGATACAATAAAAAGTCCATTTACATCGGCCTTGTTATAACCAAAATTCAAAAAATAATAATACTACAATCCAAACTTCTGTAGCAAATGACAAAAAAAAAACAATTGCTACAATCCTACACACCCCAACGTAAACCTGAACTCCACAACAAAACTGCTCCAAACCAAAGCCTGTGTATGATCCTGCTACAATTCGTACCATGTTGTCCTATATCCAAAACTTGCATGAGAAATCTACAAACACTTAACCTACTGTAGCGCAATTTTTGTGGTCCTGAGTCACGATCGCTTGGGTACTACAGTTCGATTCATTTTTTATCCTATTGAGCTGATTAAGGAAGGAAATAGATGTCTCCAATTAACCCTGCTTGCATATTGAGTTTGAACAGCGGTCTGTTAGGTTACAGATGCTATGTGGATGTGGGGCCCAATCTTTGGTTATTTTGCTAAGAACACAGTGTCTGGATTATTTGTGAGGTTTTTGGTAAGATGTTAGGACTTGGTGCTTTTGGGTTGATATCTGGGGGGGGGGGGGTGTACTGGATTTTGGTTTTTTTGATTAGTGTGCTCGCTAAGATTTTTTCAATCTTATGCCTACGTATTCCTGTTTAACGAAACAGGGAAATCAGAGCGATCGTAGTTCCTCCTATTCTATGGGAGGAAAAAGGTGTTTTGGTGTCTTGTTCAAAGCCCAAGACGTGAAGCTAAAGGGTTTTGGCTGAGAGAGAATTTATCATCTCTAAAGAGGAGTTGCTGATGTTTGTATGTTGTGAGCAAGGCACAACTTTAATGCTAAAAGGTTGATTGACTTTGTAGCGAGCGATTTTGGACGCGGTTCTTAAGCGCTGTCGCTCTTTGGGGTTTACTACAGGTCGATTCATTTTTTATCCTATTGTGAGCTGACTAAGGAAGGGAAATAGATGTCTCCAATTAACCCTGCTTGCATACTGAGTTTAAACAGCGGTCTGTTAGGTTATGGATGCTATATGGTAATGGGGCCTTTCTTTCTTCTTACTTTATTAAGGTGGAAAACTGGGACTATTCATGGGGAATTTGTCAGATTGGGTGGAGATAGGGGACTTTAGGTTTTTTTATTAGTGTGCTTGCTAAGATTTTTCTCTCAATCTTATGCCTACGTATTCCTGTTTACTGAAACAGGGAAATCAGAGCGTTCGTAGTTCCTCCTATTCTATGGGAGGAAATGGGTGTTTTGGTGTCTTGTTCAAAGCCCAAGACGTGAAGCGAAAGGTGATCTATATCTTGTTCAAAGCCCAAGATGTGAAGCTGAAGGTGGTTTGTATCTTGTTTAAAGCCCAAGATGTGAAGCTGAAGGGTCTATTTGTATCTTGTTCGAAGCCCAAGATGTGAAGCTAAAAGGTGTTGTCTTTAGAGAGAATTTGTCATCTCTAAAAAGGGTCTGTTTGTCACAACTGTTTATGAAGGAGAATTACTTTAACCGGGACATGTGAATTCGGCAATTCCATAATTTACTTTATAGGGGGTTCCAACCTGAAACAGAAGACTTTAACTCAGTGTAGAGCAATGCTATATTTTCTTAGGAATTTTTCATGCTAAAAGAGGGACAGTGGCATGGATGTAAATAATCCAGAGGCTTGCCGCTTACAGCGATTAGATGAAGGGGAAGGAGTTGTTGATGTTTGTATACTGTGAATGAGGCACAACTTTGATGCTAAAAGGATGATTGGCTCAACCTGGGTTTTCTTATACAAAGCCTAAGAGGAACTATTGGCCCAACAAGAGGGAGTTTTTATGTGTCTCGTACGAAGCCCGAGAGAGAGAGGCTAAAAGGGTTGACTCAACAGGAGAATCTTTTATACTCAACAAGAGAGTGTTTTTTGTATCTCGTACGAAGCCCGAGATGGAGGCTAAAGATGGTGACTCACCAAGAGAATCTTTTATACGCAACAAGAGAGTGATTTTGTATCTCGTACGAAGCCCGAGATGAAGGCTAAAAGGTGATTGACTCAACAAGAGAGTCTTTTATACTCAACAAGAGAGTGATTTTATATCTCGTACGAAGCCCGAGATGGAAGCTAAAAGGTGATTGACTCAACAAGAGAGTCTTTTATACTCAACAAGAGAGTGTTTTAGTATCTCGCACGAAGCCCGAGATGGAGGCTGGAGATGGGATTGGCTCAACAAGATAGCCTTTTATACTCAACAAGAGAGTATTTTGGTATCTCGTACGAAGCCCGAGATGGAGGCTAAAAGGTTACTGTTTCAGTTGAGTGACAGGTCCAGTATGTTGGTTCAACGAGAAAATCAGTTCTTATATGAGTAACACTGTACTCATGGATTTGATCTGAGAATCGGGATTGTTTCATGTTCTTTAAGGAAACGGGGAATCCAAAGGGTATTTGAGACTGTCCAAGTCTGCGGGTGTTTCCTTGAGAATGTCTCTAAGACTCAAGGAATTTAGACTGTCCAAGTCTAGAGTTTTATCTTTTTTACTATGCTTAAAGAAACAGTTGTAGTCCGTTCACGGTAGAAAGATCTAGACCCTTTGACAGACTGTTCTATTAAGATGACTAATTGCTATTCCTATACCTCTAGGAGGTCGTTGGGACAATTTGTACGAAGCCCAAGAGGAGGCTGGAAACTTTTAAGAAGCCGAGGGATAATTTGTACGATGCCCAAGAGGAGGATATCATTCTCGGAGGAAGAAATCATTTATACGAAGCCTAAGAGGAGGCTGTGAATACTTTTAAGAAGCTGACGGGTCCTTGTACAACACCCAAGAGGAGGCGGGGATGCTTTTAAGAAGCCTGTGGGTCCCCAAACCCTGAGAAGTTCAAGACAGGCTATTCACAAAGAATAGATCAAGCCAGGAAAGTTCGAGAATTTGGAAGAAACTCAAGTGATGCAATTCACGGAGAAGAGATAATCTCTAGGGAGTAGAGTTTCTTGACAATTCCTAAGGAGGACGTCCGAAGAGAAGACTGTATCTGGTGCTCCTATGGGGGATCTAGTATTGTCTATTTCTAAGAATGATCGAAATGGCTTTACCTAGTGCTAGACGTAGTTGCCGGGGAAACTCTAAATATCTATACTATTATTACACAGTCGATATGAGTTTATGAAAGAAGAATTACAGCGAAACAGCCTCACAATACAATTATATGTATATGAAAGCGGTAAATGAAAGCATATAAACACTTACTCGGTTGTAGAGCTTCCATGCTGTTTGGTTAGTTGTTCAACAAAGAAAGATTGAAAACAACAGTATATTTCAAAATCAAAGGAGAAAGTGCTTTGAAAGGAAATATTGGGGCTTACAGCTCAAGGAGAGGCCCAAAGTGTATTTTAGGAAAAGAAATGGGGCTTACAACACGAGGGGAGACCCAGATGATTTTCAGTTTGAAAATGGCAATCGCGTCGAGATTTTTCGTATCGGGACTTATACAATAACTGAGGCCCAAAATATTTTTGTACAAAAAGGGTTGGGTCTTACACTCTATTAGAGGCCCAAGTGTTTTTTAAAAAAGATTTGTTAGGGTGAAAATCAAAGAAACCCCAATTTCATTTTTTAAAGGCAGTTTTCAAAGAAAAATCAAGTAAAAAAATGATACAAGTATCAAATAAAATCATTAATCATGTTATAAACAATGATTTAGGTTTATGAAAAAGTATTTTATCAACATGAATATTTAAAATCATTTTGATTTTAAAAATCAAGAAAAAGAAATCATTTTAAAAGCATTTAAAATAATTTAAAACAATATTTTTGAATATATTAAAAATATATAAAATAATAATATTTTTTGTGATTTTTTGGTGGATTAAAATATTATATAGTATGAATAAGAAGAGTGTAAAACAGAATTGGAAAATGATGATTTTTGCTATGTAAAAGAATTGGTTGAGTTTTGAAGATAAACTAAGAAAAATAGGAAAGATGTCACAACATCACATTCGACATCTTTCATGAGTTTTGAAGATAATAGAAAAAGGGAAGATGTCACAACATCACATTCGACATCTTAAAAAACCAGAACTGCACCTTGGTTTTCAACATCTTTGCTATCAAACTTCAAACATTCATAACTCTCTCAATTTTTAACGAAATTGAAATCCGTAAGAACCTATCTTGACTGATTTTTTTCAAGGAATGCAATGGTATTACTCATGAACACTGAAACTTAATGTACAGAACATACAAAGCAAAAAACCAGAACTGCATGTTGATTTTAAACATCTTTGGTTATCAAACTTTCAACACTCATAACTCTCTCAATTTTTAACGAAATTAAAATCCGTAAGAACCTATCTTGACCAATTTTTCACAAGGAATCCAATGGTATCACTCATACATACTGAAACTTAATGTACAACATACACAAGGCAAAAAACCAGATCTGCACCTTAAGTTTAAAACATAAACTTCACATATAAACATGTTAAAGTGCAAATAGTAGGAGGATCATATCATACACATTAAGGACTACATTTTTGCTTCAAGAATTGTTCAATATGATGCATGTATATAGACAACAAAGGAAAGCATGATTCAAAGAATTCAAGTTGTGAATTTTACCTCTTTTTTTGGAGATTTTGTGCAACCTACCAAGTGCTTTGTTCCATAAATGATTTGATACTTTGGACACCCTCAAATGACCTCTTAGAAGCTTTTAGGATGGTTGGAAAAAGCTGGAAACCTCTGGAGCAAGTTTGAGCAATTTCTTGCAAAATGGGCAAAAGTGGCCAAAATGCCAACTCTCGCAAATGGTGTTCCAGATGTGTGACACCATTTGGGACAGTTCAAGGATGATATTTGGAGTGTGTTTGAGGTTTTATCTGGTTTGGAAAGTGACTGAATCAAGACATGGCTTGAAAAATGCAAAAAAGTCCAATTTTGAGGTTTTGAGAGGTGACTTTGTGATTTTGGTGTTATAGGTCACTTGTGATAGTTTGGATTACCTACATATGATGTTTATGAGGTGTTAGGATCATGAGATGTGATGGAAATGCTCTCTAACTCAAAAAATCAGAAATACCTTACTAAAGAAGGCATTTTGGAGTGAAAGAAGTGATTTTGAGGAAAGCATCTGTTTGATGGCTTTGGTGTACTCAAACTGAGCACAAATGAGCTCTATTTATAGTAGAGCAAGTTTGTTTTGGCAGCAATAGTGAATGGTGGCTGCAGCAGAGGTTTGTTCAATGTTGGCCAATGAAAATCCAAGTCTCCTCTAGCCATTGACTAGAGGTTAGAGCACAGAGTTTTGGTTCCCTACTTGTTGGAGGAATCTTGACTGAATTCAGTTGCAAATGTGTCAGTCCATGCCACCTCTAAGCATCTATTGAATGCTCCAATCCAAAATTGGAGTCTTGTCTCTGTTTTAGGGATTTCTAGGTTTGGCATGCTACTTCTTGTTCCAAGGACTTTGGAGGCTTGGCTCAGTGATTGTCCCCTTTAGATTTGATCCTCAGATGTGTCCAAGATGATGACAAGGCTTGGAAATTCGTGTGGCACAAGAAATGTGCAAATCTGTCCTGAAACATGTCTTAAAAATTAGCTGCAGCAAGCCTTAATGTAAAATCCATAACTTCTTGCTCAAGAATGATAAATGGTTGTTCCAGGACTCTATGGAAAGCTGAGATGACATACTTCAACTTTGATGTTTGACCCTAGACTTGGTTCAACTTGGATCATGGAGAAAAACATCCTTGAAGTTGGGACATTCTTGCTGGAAAAATATTAATGATGTCCTATGAAATGTTGGAACATCTGACAACTTTGAACATCAATAATTCCAAACTTTAATCACTTGTATCTTTTAATCCACTATGATATTTTGAGTTGAAGTGAATTGCATCTTTGATGCTTGTATTGTATGGTGACAAAGCTTGAAAATTGTGTGGCATAAGAAAAAAGTGCATAAAATCTGTCCTAAAAAACAGCTGCAGCAAGCCTTCTTGTAAAGTCCATAACTTCCTGCTCGAGTGTGATAAATGGACGTTCTAAAACTTTCTGGAAAGCTGATATAATGTACTTCAACTTTGATGTTCAAGGTTTGTGAAGATAAGACTTGTAAAGTTGTCAAAAATGACCTTGAACTTGTGTGATCAAATCTGTCCTAAAAGCTGTCATGAAAATTCTGTTTTACCAATGCCTTTTACAGAGACCATAACTCCCTGCTCGAGTGTGCTACATGAGCTTTCTAGGACTTTACGGAAAGGTGAGATGACGTACTTCAACTTTGATGTTCAAGGTTTGGCTTGAATCAACTTGGATCATGGAGAAAAACATCCTTGAAGTTGGGACATTCTTGATGGAAAAATATTAATGATGTCCTATGAAATGTCAGAACATTGGACATTAAGAATTCCCAACTTTGATCACTTATATCTTTTAATCCTTATGATATTTTGAGTTGATTCCTTCTACAATGTTGAAGTATCAATTACCCTCTTTAAAAGTAGCTCTTACGCAAAACCAATGGATGCTTGGGTCAATAGTTACAACCTTGAAAAGTTATGCACTTGAACATGATTTTAACTTAGAAAAAATTTCTAAGTTTCTTTCAATTTGATCAATTTTGCAATTTTGCATGATTTTTTGATTTAAATTTGATCAAATTAAATCATCCATCATATTTTCTTGAGTAATGGCTTGTGAATCTCAAAGTTGACCAAAAGTCAAACTTTGACCTTCTGCGTCAGTTGACTTTGTATTAGATGAACTTGAGGCTTGATCCACTTGAAATGTTGCACTCTTGTGCTTAATTCTTGATGTGGGAGTCCTCTTGATCCTTTTTGGGTGTTTAAGAGGTTAGACAAGTTGAAGATCATGTCATTCCTTGACTGATCATTTGTCTAATGGCTCTGAGAGGGCTTGAAACCCTAAGCTTAATTGTAGTGAATGCTCAACAATTCCTTGAGGAGATTGATGAGGAACAAAGGTACATCCATATTGTGATGATGATTTACACAATGATGAGAAATCTTGGTGGTCAAAATTTGGGGTATGACAGATGCCCCTATTTAATCTTCTTGGACCCGAAGGTGTGGATGACGAAGGTATTCGGGCATTCAGGGTGCAAGAGGATTAAATATCGGAATACCCAAAATTTTGATGGTGGTTATGAATGGTAGCTTACGCATTCATCTTCTTTAGCTAAGCGATGATGCTTAGAAAAGGTAAAACTTCCCCTCGATCTTGGTCTTCAGCCAAGGAGCTGGTCTCAGTTTTCTTTTGAAATAAACCTCCCCTCGATCCTGGTTTCCTATCCAGGAACTGGTCTCAGTTTCTGAAATAAACTTCCCCTCGATCCTGGTTTCCTACCAAGGAACTCGTCTCAGTTTCTAAAATAAACTTCCCCTCGATCCCGGTTTCCTACCAACAACATTCCTTGTCAAGAAAGTTTATTGACAAAAGAAACTGAGACCAGTTCCTTGGTAGGAAACCAGGATCGAGGGGAAGATGCCATTTGAGTAGAAAAAAGTTTTGATGTCAGACTTGCTGGGGAACCCATTCGTCTGAATTGTAGAGGTACATAAACTTCTCTGTTTGGAGACGCCATTTGTGATTCTACTGGGGAAAGTGAGTCTCTTGAGAGACTGTTTCTGCTTGGGGGTGTTACATCATACTTTTCCTGAGGTCTTTTCAGAGAAATGCCATACGATGTACCCCAATTTTGAGGGGCTTTCTTTGGGGATTTTCCTTAATCCGGGAAAGCGAATATATCATCTTCAATGGCGAAGAGTGATATTTGTTGAAAGTTTTCCTGTTTCTCAAAGGTTCAAGTTATCAAAGTGGTCAAGGACCGTCTCTAATCCAGAGATAAACGGGAGAGAGATTACTTAGATGATTCACTTCCTGATGAGGAAAGATCTGACAACTCGATTGAGAGGACTTTTATCACTAAGGGATAAGACCGACTAGAGTGATAGTGATGCAATATGAATATGAATGTAAATCAATAATGCATGATGTATGTATGTATATGCTGACAAAACTGACGCAACATACAGACTAAAGGATGAACACGACTGGATACTTGGCCACAGTGGGGCATGTAGAAATATCGCTGCTTCAAGATAGCAATTTTACCTTGCTTAGGAGAGATATTCCCTGCGGGGAATACCGTTGGTCAGGCTTAGAAGATAAGAACTCGGCCAAGGGCATCAGATGGGAAAGCCGTATCTGATACAGTTGATCCTTCATTTAGGCGTACTGGTCTAGAATGAGTACTTTGATTCTGCACTTTGAGGTTAGAACACCTTTGGAGAAGCGACCGATGTTCTTCTGATGTTCAACAGTCAAAAGAAATTGCCATCTTTATTTTAAAAGCAGAAAAAGTTTGACAAGTAAATTCATTTTTGTTTTATTTTCAAGAATCATTAATCATTTTAAAAACATCATTCTGTAAAGCTAAAACAAGTAAGAATTACAAACAAAAGCACAAGGGCTCAAATTTTATTGATAGGATGGAAATCAGCCGAACGCGTGATTCCATAGTGTATTTACAAAGTTGGAAAATGGTAATTTATAGGGAAAAGGGCTACGTTGAAACATAACAACCACTATCCTGAGCTTCTGTCAAAGATGACCTTGACTGGAGTCCCTGATGGATGGCATGACTGCTGAAGCTAAACTGATCAGACGTAGTTACTTGCCATTAATCCCTAACTTTTGCCTGGATTGTACTTAGAGATTTCAATCCACCGGGATAATTTTTGATCATGTCTCTAATTTTTTCCTGGACCGCCCTTTCGGGTTTTCAATCCACCGAGACGTTTGTTTGTTTTTTTTAGGCGAAGTATTTCTTGACTACATCAACATTCGTGGGGTAGGCAAATTCCTCTCCATCCATGGTTGCAAGTCTCAAGGCGCCGCCTGAGAAAGCTTTCTTGACCACATAGGGGCCGTCGTAATTCGGAGTCCATTTGCCCAGGGAATTAGTGAGAAATGATTGTATCTTCTTGAGCAGTTTGAAGATTGGCGAGCAGGTCGCGGTCATGAGGAATGTGAATCTGGAGATGTAGTTCAAACGTCCCAGGAATCCCCAGACTTGTTTTTCAGTCTTCGGAGAAGGCATTTCTTGAATGGCCTTGACCTTGTCAGGATCAACCTCAATTCCTTTCTGGCTGACAATAAACCCTAAGAGTTTCCCTGAACGAACACCGAAGGTGCACTTGTTGGTATTCAAGCGGAGTTTGTATTTTCTCAAACGCTCGAATAGTTTGGACAAGTGGGTCACATGCTCCTCTTCTGTCTTAGATTTTGCAATCATATCATCGACATATACCTTGATTTGTTTGTGTATCATGTCATGAAAAAGAGTAGTCGTGGTCCTTTGATAGGTTGCCCCGACGTTCTTCAAACCGAACGACATTACCTTGTAACAAAAGGTACCCCATGGGGTAATGAACGAAATTTTCTCCATATCTTTCGGCGCCATTTTGATCTGGTAATAGCCCGAGAATCCATCCATGAAGGAGAAAACTTTGAACTTTGCTGTACTGTCTACCAGCATGTCAATGTGTGGTAAAGGAAAGTCATCCTTTGGACTAGCCTTGTTTAGATCTCTGTAATCGACACACATTCTGACCTTTCCGTCCTTTTTGGGAACGGGTACGATGTTGGCTAACCATTGAGGATATTCTGACGTGGCGAGGAAACCCGCGTCAATCTGTTTCTGTACCTCCTCTTTGATTTGGATGGCCATGTCCGGGTGAGTCCGTCTCAACCTCTATTTTACTGGTGGACATTCCGATCTCAATGGTAAATGATGTTCCACGATGCTGGTATCCAACCATGACATATCCTGATAGGACCAAGCAAATACATCGGGGAATTCTTTGAGGAGCTTTACCAAACTCTCTTTGGCAGTTGGACTGAGTAGTGCCCCAATTCTGATTTCTTTTCTCTCTTCTTCCGAACCCAAGTTTACCGTTTCCAACGGCTCCTTGTGAGGTTCGACGGACCTTTCCTCCTGTCTGAGTAATCGGGAGATCTCTTCTAGAATTTCGTCGTCAACTTCTTCTTCAGCCCCAAATACCGGGAACTCAAAGTCGGGAGAAGGCATCGGATCGTATGTTTCAACGGGGTTTAAAACAAGCAATCTGCATGACGTGATGATTTGTGTTTAGAAGAGATAGAGAAAATGCAAGTGTGTGCAGTGTATTTTTCTTTGGAAAATGCTTGTTTATTTTTATTTGTTTTTTAGGATTACCATTTTCTGAAAAACAAAAAGAGAAAACAGCAATAAACGCGGAAATTACAGAACGACGTTATTTTATTAATGAACAAGTCGATTCTTGAAACTACAGCCTTATAAAACAAACTCTGTCGCTTTGGGCAAAGTGAAGAGGGAAATTTACAGAAAGCGAGCCCTATCAAAACATCCGTTTCACCTGGGCAGGGTGAAAGGTTAAAGATATCAATTACTTTGACTGATGAATGATCTTCGGAACATCGACAACAACCCACTGGCGACGAACTCCTCGGTGAATAACAAAGTCTGGCACCTTCCTTGATTTGTCTTCAGAAATAACACTGATTTTTGGTGGAGCAGGATCATTGGAATCTGTCTCCCAGGCAGAGTTGTCGCAGGAGGATTCCTCTGTTGTATTTTGTAGAGTATTTGTACTCTTAGTTGTATCTCCCCATCCAGTAGGCTGGATGTCTTCTAGCCTGATGCGAGAGCTTTCGGGAGCAATGTACTTGACCATATAGTCGTATTTTCCTATTGGTTGTCCCAAGGTGTCCCATACTTCTTTGGAACTGGAGGAGTCATCCCTCTCGATAAAGTTGACCTCGGAGAAAGTATAGTTGATGAACTCTAGTCCTGCAAACGTTGCAAATTCATCGTCGTGCTGGGCATTTTCAGGATAACCTGGGTGTTGATCCCATGACATGGTGGGGACGCAGGCATTCTGTTCAATGATGCTTAGGTGATTTTCATTGTTCGGCTGATTTTCTTGCCCCAAGTCTCCTGGGCATGGATGCCAGATAGGCAGGCCATCCATCGGGCCATAATAGTCATGGTCAAAGTTGTCCTTCATCAGAGTGTCCTCCTCTAATGAGTTTGGTGGAGCACGACATCCTTCTGGATCACAATCTCCATATATCATTTCGACGTCTGACCTGGGTATAAATCTCGGACTCTGTATAGGAAAGCAAAATGGAATTTGCGTTTCGTCCTGAAACATATAACTGTCCTCATTGAGATAGGACTTCCATTCTTCCTCCATATCAGGTGAATCATCTTTATTTATGGTATGTACCTCTTGAGTCACTGGTTGAAGGAAGCCTCCACTGTGGAAGAAATTATGAATGGGATGAAGACTTTCATCATTAGCAGCTGTCTGGGTACAGGTTGCAGAAAAACCAAGACCCTTCTTTGTTTTATTGTCAGTAGGAATGACAAGCTGTCCCCATCCTTTTGTATTGGTACTCTCGACCGCTTTGATAGCATTTTTGTACGAGGAAATGGAAGTTCCTCCCTCAGATTAATCGTCCTTGTTTAGCGAAAGTGCTTGGAACTGGGTTTCGATTATCCCTTCTGGTTCCACATAAGTGGATGACGATAAATTGCTGATGATCAAGGCCTGTTTCCCACAGACTGTGATGAGTTAGCCGTTCTGGACGAACTTTAGCTTTTGGTGGAGGGTTGAAGTGACCGCCCCAGCCTGATGTATCCAAGGTCTTCCTAATAAACAACTGTACGTTGCCCGGATGTCCATGACCTGGAAAGTGACTTGGAAAGTGTGAGGACCAATAGTTATGGGAAGATTGACTTCGCCGATAACCGTTTTTCTGGATCCGTCAAATGCTTTGACGACGACCTTGCTGGTTCTCATCGGAGGGCCTTTGAATGATAATTGCATCAAAGTGGACTTCGACATAACATTCAGGGCTGACCCTGTGTCTACCAGTACGCTGGCTAAAGCATCGTCCTGGCAGTTAACTATAATATTGACCGCCATGTTATGATGGCGACCCTCTTCAGGTAATTCCTCATCACTAAATCCCAAGTTGTTGCAGGAAGTGATGTTAGAGACAATGCTATTGAACTGTCTGATTATTGCATCCTGTTCCACAAAGGCTTGCTCCAAGACTTTCTGCAGAGCCTCCCTGTGCGCTTCTGAATTGAGTAAAAGTGATAGCACTGAGATCTTTGAAGGAGTTTGGAACAGTTGATCAACAATGTTGTATTCACTAATTTGGATGAGCTTCAGCATCTCATCGTTATTCTTTGAAAGGTCGGGATCACTGGATTGACCGACAGGTGGATTAGGAACTTCTGTCTGAGGTTCCTTTTCTTTGCTGAGTTCTCCAACTCCTCTGTTGAAGATTCGACCGCTCCGTGTTACTCGACTGATGTCTGCAATATTCACGACAGAGAGTAATGGGATTTCCTTTCCATTCTCAATTATCGTTGCACCGTATTTGTAAGGGATAGCCTTAGTTGATTCATACGGTAGTGGTCCTGGAAGATAGATGACTATGGGAGCCTTCTGATTTTTCTGACCATCATACGTAATTTCGATCTGTTCCTGGTTGGGAACTCTCGATTCGTCAGGTAGAGGGATGATGGCACAAACATCCCTAGTCCTCTGATAAACAGAGATTACGACAACGTCCTCAATTTGATCAGCGAGATAGTTGACTGATCCAGAACTTGAGCATGGTTGAATCTCTTTGCGGTCCAACTGACTTTGAAGGGCTGCCCGCACGAGGTAGCATCCTTGATTGTTCACTGAACAAACTCCACACCGCTCATACTTGTGTAGTGGCACCTGGCCGCGTCCGCTCTGATACAGTGTAGCCTTACTAGGTCAGTTTCCACTGACCGGACATCCTGACTTTGATATCTAGTAGGATTCCCGTTAGTGATACTAATTTGCTGGGTGTCTTCATCCATATAGATAGGAAGCCACCAGTGGTTTAACAAATGCTGAAGTGTTTCCTGGACAAGGGAACAACCTTGATCGTTTTCGCAACCCACCTTGCAGCCCTGATAATCATGTCATACCAGGAACCCGAGCCGGACCTGTTTAACATGTAACTCCACCAGGCTGGTATTCATCAGACGAATATCGAAGATTTGAATCATGTTGATCTGATAGGGATTCCTATCATGGTAGTCCTGGATCCACCCGAGATCCATCTAACGCTGGAGGGCCTCTTGTATGAAAGAGCATCCCTGTTTGTTTACCGAGCAAGTCAGACAAGAACTGTAATCGTGCCGCGGAAGATTATGATACTGGCTTTGCCTTGGGTGCATTGCCACCAGGTTGACATTCATTGCACAGACGTCGTGGTTTGGAATGACGTTGGAATTCATATAAACCATGTTAACTCCACGAACTTGGTGTTCTTGGATCCATCAGAGATCCATCTGTTCCTGTAGAGCTGATTGCACCACAGAACATCCTCGATTGCTTTTAGAGCAGATATCACACTGGTGATAATTATGAGGTGGCACATGGCCATATCCACTCTGTCTACAATGCATCTTGACCAAATTGGTCCCCAACAAGAGTACATCATGAATTTGATAGACGTTGTTAGACTCTCCCTCTATCAGGTTGACTGCAGTTTTCTCGTGTTGAGGCAGCGGGTTCATGAGAACATTAGGATTCGTATCTTTGAAAGATAAAAGCCCGCTCCTAACAAGCTTTTGCACGCCAGATTTGAAACTGAGACAGTTCTCTATGTTATGCCCTGTTCCTCCTTGATGATAAGGGCAAGTCTGATCTGCTTTGAACCAAAAAGGCGGATTTTCCAGTACTGTAAGAGGAGCCTTGGTCTGGACGTGCCCTTTGACCAGTAATAATGGAAATAGTTCCGCGTACGATACGGGTATAGGATCAAATCTTGGTGACCGTATTGTACGGTTGTTGTTGTACTGAGGACGAGCCTGCTGAAGAGGCTGTTGTGTCCTTTGCTGAAGCTGCTGTTGATTAGGTTGGCTCTGCGCAACCTGAAGTTGATACGTAGAAACAGGCGCAGGGTTGATAGCAGGAGTTATAGCTGCTACTGGTTGGTACCGTCGCCTTTGCTTTCCGAGAGAGATATTCCTAATATCCTGCTTTTTTTCTTAGGGAGAGCACTACCGTATCGTTTTATACTACTTGATGATCCAACGTCTTTAACCAGACGCCCTCCTCGGATGGCTTCCTCAAGACGAACCCCCATGCCCACCATCTCGGTGAAGTCACTGGGCGCACTGGCAACCATTCTGTCATAGTAAAATGAGCTCAAGGTCTTTAAGAAGATATTTGTCATCTCTTTTTCCTCAAGAGGTGGAGAGATCTGAGCGGCAATTTCACGCCATCTCTGAGCGTACTCCTTAAAGGTTTCTTTGTCCTTTTGTGACATTGATCTGAGTTGATCTCTGTCGGGTGCCATATCCAGATTTTATTTATATTGTTGGACGAAGGCAATACCAAGATCTCTGAAAGTGCTAATCGTAGCACGGTTTAGACCCATGTACCATTTTAATGCGACACCGGTTAAACTATCCTGAAAGTAGTGAATCAGTAGGTCCTAATTTTCTGTCTGAGCCGACATTCGCCGAGCGTACATCACCAAGTGACTCTGAGGGCAAGAGTTACCCTTGTACTTTTCAAAGTCGGGCACTTGGAACTTGTGTGTAGCTTTCACATTGGGGACCAAGCAGATGTCCGCGGCGTCCTTTCCAAATAGATCCTGACCGCGAATAGCTTGCAATTCCTTTTGCATTTACAGGAACTGTTCCTGGAACTCGTTTATTCTTTCGAACATGTTTTCGTTTCCACCAGAAGGTATCTACAGAATCTGTCATTCCGGGACAGTGTGCACCACAGGGGGTGGTACCGTGACTACGGCAGTGAATCTTGGCACTTCCCGAAGTTTGTAACCTTCAGGAGTCCTCATTATGCCTCTGGCTTCCTCGCTTTCCTGAAGTTTGTAACCTTCAGGCCCAACGGCTTCTGCTATGATTTCCTGATCTTCAGTGATCGGCGGAACATATCCTTCCGGGATATAGTTAACAGGCATGCCCCAGGGATGATCTTTCGGCATTTGATACCTAGGATCATACTTCTCCACTATGGGCATTGAGGTGATCTCTGAGATCACGGTTCTTTGTAGCTGAGCTTCCGCCATGGCTTGCATGTCTTTACGAAGCTTTCTCATATCCTCTCTTAGAGCGTCGATCTCTTCTTTCAACTCTCTGTTCTCTTCCTCGAGATCATCCATCTTTTTCTGACGATTGGCCCGAGTATTGTACGAATGAGACAGTTTGACTCTAGAACCGAGACACAAACGTGAGATTCATAGGTAAGAAGAATACGTTACGGGAGAATGATGAATGCAATGATTATATTAATTGCTTTTTTGGTTTAATCAAAATAAACTTCGACAATTAGATTGCAAATATCAAACAGTGGGGAAACCCCGTTTTATTGAAATTCAAAGGATTGCAGAAATGGAAATACAGTAAATTACAAGGTGCGGAAATAGAAACCTAAGCTAATGGGTCCCGAGTCCTCTCTGAGGAGAACTCGGGTACTGATTCTGGTACTTTCCTTTTCTTTGACCGGGGCTCTTGGGCCGTTGTTGGGTTGTCATTCCTTTGCAAGGTGAAAGGGGTGAGCAAATTCCTTTGGTCATCCTGATTAACCACAACATGTTGCTCTAAAATCTCGATCAGAGCATCCTTTTCTTTCAGTAACTGCTGTATTTTGGTACACTCCACGTTGAGAATGCGGTACTTGTTCTTCCAAGACCTCCTCTCCTATTGAACTTTGTTGAGAGTAACCTGAAGCTTTTCAGTTTCCGTCATGAAGTACTTGACAGATTCCCTTGGCGGAAGAACTCCGTAACGAGGATACGACATCTTTAGCTTGAGAGCTCTAGTTTGCACCCAGTGGAGATAAGGCTCCACCGAGACACAGTCCGGTTTTCCTAGAGAGTCCCGTCCTTTCTTATGAACATGTTTCCAAGCGTGCACTATTTCCATTTTTAGTGCTCTGTCATTTTCTGATTCCTTGAAGAAAAGACCTTCCAGATGAGCATTACGCGAGACATGCCTCATTGGGTATCCAAATTGACGACGAACGAGAACTGGATGGTAATTGATTCCTCCCTTAGTTCCTATAAGGGGTACGTTGGGGAAGTTTCCACAACGGTCAATGATCCAGATTCCATCATAAATCCTGGTGCACCAATCAATGTCAGAGTTGGTGAGAGACATGATTTTCTGCGACCAACGTAAAACACTCTTGTGATCCCAAAAAGCAGCAGACTTAGGCAAATGGGAGATAAACCATTTATATAGCAGGGGTACACAACATGTGATTTCCCCTCTGCTGTACAAATTCCCTAAGTGTACAGAATGATATGCGTCTGCGAGTAAAGTCGGTACAAGGTTTCTAATGAGAAAAACCTTAATGGCATTGATATCGACGAAGTCATTGATGTTGGGAAACAAAAATAACCCGTAGGTGAGTAAAACAAAGATTCTTTCAAAAGCAGTCATGTTCCCTATACTAGCAAAGTACATAGCTTTCTTTGTTAAGAACTGGGTTGGCAAACCTTGGATGCCACCCTTAGTGGTCATGTGAGTCCTGACTTCTGACTCATCCAAATAAATTGCTCTTGCAATGGTCTGATACTTTGGAATTCCTTCCAGTCCAGGAAATGGAGCTTGATCAGTGATTTGTAAATCGATCAGATGAGAATACTCCTCTAGCGTTGGTGCTAGTTGGTAATCCGGGAATGTGAAAGAGTGATAGACCGGATCGTAAAACTGAACGAGTGCATCCATGATTCCTTCAATCACATGGATTCTTAACAGAGGTAGCAGACTTCCGTACTTGGCTCTGAAAGCCTTAGGGTTAGTGATCATCCTCGCTAACCCTCTCAAATCCTCAAGTTTTGGAACCTTGAAGGTGTACTGGTGAGTTCTCCTTCTACCGAAATCCATGAGCGCAATCTTTTTCTCTGACATTTGCAATCATTGTCTCAGTTTAATTTGAAAAAGAGAGACTAGAAGAGAAAATTTTTCTTTGTTTTAATGTTTTTTAGATGAATGCATGAATGCAGCACACAAAAACATAGAAAAACATGGGATCAAAGGGTCGTTGTCATGAAGTCAAGGCTCTATCCATCCCCCAAAGGTTTATACTAGTGATTTTTGTACCTGTCTCTCAAAATCATCAGTTCTTGTCGAGAAAACACCAGCGGGCCGGGAACCATGCTAGGTGATGTTTTTTCGAAGAACCTTCAGAAGAGGGTGGTATCGCGTGACAACCATTTCCGATAGTTTCTGCACCACTAAAAGAGGTTTTTCCTAGGTGTATACTCAATCTTTCCACATGCGACATCATACGTATTCCCATTAGCAGAAAAATAAACACATATATCAATTAGGAAAAGCAGTATATATATTTGTCCTAATGTCCTAGACTTTTAAGAGCTATGAATCCTATGTTCCTGACAGAAAATGGCTCCCTGGCAGAGTCGCCATTCTGTGGTTCCTTCCCAATTTAAAGGTTTTGACCTAAGATCCCAGTGAAGTAAAAAAAAAGTCCAATTCCCAGTGAAATTCCCAATGAAGTCACCATGACTTGTCCAAGGTAATTGTAAGAAAGAGCGTGAATGGCCCCACGGTGGGCGCCATTTTTCTGTAGCGAGCGATTTTGGACGCGGTTCTTAAGCGCTGTCGCTCTTTGGCGTTTACTACATGTCGATTCATTATTTTATCCTATTGTGAGCTGACTAAGGAAGGGAAATAGATGTCTCCAATTAACCCTGCTTGCATACTGAGTTTAAACAGCGGTCTGTTAGGTTACGGATGCTATATGGTAATGGGGCCTTTCTTTCTTCTTACTTTATTAAGGTGGAAAACTGGGACTATTCATGGGAAATTTGTCAGATTGGGTGGAGATAGGGGACTTTAGGTTTTTTGATTAGTGTGCTCGATAAGATTTTTCTTTCAATCTTATGCCTACGTATTCCCGTTTACCGAAACAGGGAAATCAGAGCGTTCGTAGTTCCTCCTATTCTATGGGAGGAAATGGGTGTTTTGGTGTCTTGTTCAAAGGCCAAGACGTGAAGCGAAAGGTGATCTATATCTTGTTCAAAGCCCAAAATGTGAAGCTGAAGGTGGTTTGTATCTTGTTCAAAGCCCAAGATGTGAAGCTGAAGGGTCTATTTGTATCTTGTTTGAAGCCCAAGATATGAAGCTAAAAGGTGTTGTCTTTAGAGAGAATTTGTCATCTCTAAAGAGGATCTGCTTGTCACAACTATTTATAAAGGAGAATTACTTTAACCGGGATATGTGAATCCGGCAATGCCATAATTTCCTTTATAGGGGGGTTCCAACCTGAAGGAGAAGACTTTAACTCAGTGTAGAGCAATGCTATATTTCCTTAGGAATTTTTCATGCTAAAAGAGGGACAGTGGCATGGATGTAAATAATCCAGAGGCTTGCCGCTTACAGCGATTAGATGAAGGGGAAGGAGTTCTTGATGTTTGTATACTGTGAACGAGGCACAACTTTTATGCTAAAAGGTTGATTGGCTCAACCTGGGTTTTCTTATACAAAGCCTAAGAGGAGGCTATTGGCCCAACAAGAGGGAGTTTTTATGTGTCTCATACGAAGCCCGAGAGAGAGAGGCTAAAAGGGTTGACTCAACAGGAGAATCTTTTATACTCAACAAGAGAGTGTTTTTGTATCTCGTACGAAGCCCGAGATGGAGCCTAAAGATGGTGACTCACCAAGAGAATCTTTTATACTCAACAAGAGAGTGATTTTGTATCTCTTACGAAGCCCGAGATGGAGGCTAAAAGGTGATTGACTCAACAAGAGAGTCTTTTGTACTCAACAAGAGAGTGATTTTATATCTCGTACGAAGCCCGAGATGGAAGCTAAGAGGTGATTGACTCAACAAGAGAGTCTTTTATACTCAACAAGAAAGTGTTTTAGTATCTCGTACGAAGCCCGAGATGGAGGCTGAAGATGGGATTGGCTCAACCAGAGAGCCTTTTATACTCAAAAAGAGAGTGTTTTGGTATCTCGTACGAAGCCTGAGATGGAGGCTAAAAGGTTACTGTTTCAGTTGAGTGACAGGTCCAGTATGTTGGTTCAACGAGAAAATCACTTCTTATATGAGTAACACTGTACTCATGGATTTGATCTGAGAATCGGGATTATTTCCTGTTCTTTAAGGAAACGGGGAATCCAAAGGGTATTTGAGACTGTCTAAGTCTGTGGGTGTTTCCTTACTTGAGAATATCTCTGAGACTAAAGGAGTTTAGACTGTCCAAGTCTAGAGTTTTATCTTTTGTACTATGCTTAAAGAAACAGTTGTAGTCCGTTCACGGTAGAAAGATCTAGACCCTTTGAAAGACTGTTCTATTAAGATGACTAATTTCTATTCCTATACCTCTAGGAGGTCGTCGGGACAATTTGTACGAAGCCCAAGAGGAGGCTGGAAACTTTTAAGAAGCCGAGGGATAATTTGTACGAAGCCCAAGAGGAGGGTATCATTCCCGGAGGAAGAAATCATTTATACGAAGCCTAAGAGGAAGCTGTGAATACTTCTAAGAAGCCGACGGGTCCTTGTACAACACCCAAGAGAAGGCGGGGATGCTTTTAAGAAGCCTGTGGGTCCCCAAACCCCGAGAAGTTCAAGACAGGCTATTCACAAAGAATAGATCAAGCCAGGAAAGTTTGAGAATTTGGAAGAAACTCAAGGGATGCAATTCACAGAGAAGAGATCATCTCTGGGGAGTAGAGTTTCTTGACAATTCCTAAGGAGGACAGCCGAAGAGAAGATTGTATCTGGTGCTCCTATGGGGGATCTAGTATTGTCTATTTCTAAGAATGATCGAAACGACTTTACCTAGTGCTAGACGTAGTTGTTGGGGAAACTCTAAATATCTATACTATTATTACACAGTCGATATGAGTTTATGAAAGAAGACTTACAGCGAAATAGCCCCACAATACAGTTATATGTATATGAATGCGGTAAATGAAAACATATAAACACTTACTCGGTTGTAGAGCTTCCATGCTGTTTGGTTAGTTGTTCAACAAAGAAAGATTGAAAACAACAGTATATTTCAAAATCAAAGGAGAAAGTACTTTGAAAGGAAAGATTGGGGCTTACAGCTCAAGGAGAGGCCCAAAGTGTATTTTAGGAAAAGAAATGGGGCTTACAACACGAGGGGAGGCCCGGATGATTTTCAGTTTGAAAATGGCGATCGCGCCGAGATTTTTCGTTTCGGGACTTATACAATAACTGAGGCCCAAAATATTTTTGTACAAAAAGGGTTGGGTCTTACACTCTATTAGAGGCCCAAGTGTCTTTGAAAAAAGATTTGTTTGGGTGAAAATCAAAGAAACCTCAATTTCATTTTTTAAAAGTATTTTTAAAAGAAAAATCAAGTAAAAAAATGATAAAAATATCAAATAAAATCATTAATCATGTTATAAACAATGATTAAGGTTTATGAAAAAGTATTTTATCCACATGAATATTTTAAATCATTTTGGTTTTAAAAATCAAGAAAAAGAAATCATTTTAAAAGCATTTAAAACAATTTAAAACAATATTTTTGAATATATTAAAAATATATCGAATAATAATTTTTTTGTGATTTTTTGGTGGATTAAAATATTATGGAGTATGAATAAGGAGTGTGTAAAACAGAATTGGAAAATGATGATTTTTGCTATGTAAAAGAATTGGTTGAGTTTTGAAGATAAACTAAGAAAAAGAGGAAAGATGTCACAACATCACATTCGACATCTTTCATGAGTTTTGAAGATAAGAGAAAACGGGAAGATGTCACAACATCACATTCGACATCTTAAAAAACCAGAACTGCACCTTGGTTTTCAACATCTTTGCTATCAAACTTCAAACATTCATAACTCTCTCAATTTTTAATGAAATTGAAATCCGTAAGAACCTATCTTGACCGATTTTTTTGCAAGAAATCCAATGGTATTACTCATGCACACTGAAACTTAATGTAAAGAACACACAAAGCAAAAAACCAGAACTGCATGTTGATTTTAAACATCTTTGCTTATCAAAGTTTCAACACTCATAACTCTCTCAATTTTTAACGAAATTAAAATCCGTAAGAACCTATCTTGACCAATTTTTTGCAAAGAATCCAATGGTATCACTCATACATACTGAAACTTAATGTACAACACACAAGGCAAAAAACCAGATCTGCACCTTAAGTTTAAAACAACATAAACTCCACATATAAACATGTTAAAGTGCAAACAGTAGGAGGATCATATCATACACATTAAGGACTACATTTTTACTTCAAGAATTGTTCAATATGATGCATGTATGTGGACAACAAAGGAAAACATGATTCAAAGAATTCAAGTTGTGAATTTTACCTCTTTTTTTGGAGATTTTGTGCAACCTACCAAGTGATTTGTTCCATAAATGATTTGATGCTTTGGACACCCTCAAATGACCTCTTAGAAGCTTTTAGGATGGTTGGAATTAGCTGGAAACATCTGGAGCAAGTTTGAGCACTTTCTTGCAAAATGGGCAAAAGTGGCCAAAATGCCAACTCTCTCAAATGGTGTTCCAGACGTGTGGCACCATTTGGGACAGTTCAAGGATGATATTTGGAGTGTGTTTGAGATTTTATCTGGTTTAGAAAGTGACTGAATCAAGACATGGCTTTAAAAATGCAAAAAAGTCCAATTTTGAGGTTTTGAGAGGTGACTTTGTGATTTTGGTGTTACAGATCACTTGCGATAGTTTGGATTACCTACATATGATGTTTATGAGGTGTTAGGATCAGGAGATGTGATGGAAATGCTCTTTAACTCAAAAACTCAGAATTACCTTACTAAAGAAGGCATTTTGGAGTGAAAGAAGTGATTTTGAGGAAAGCATCTGTTTGATGGCTTTGGTGTACTCAAACTGAGCACAAATGAGCTCTATTTATAGTAGAGCAAGTTTGTTTTGGCAGCAATAGTGAATGGTGACTGCAGCAGAGGTTTGTTCAATGTTGGCCAATGAAAATCCAAGTCTCCTCTAGCCATTGACTAGAGGTTAGAGCACAGAGCTTTGGTTCCCTACTTGTTGGAGGAATCTTGACTGAATTCAATTGCAAATGTGTCAGTCCATGCCACCTCTAAGCATCTATTGAATGCTCCAATCCAAAATTGGAGTCTTGTCTCTCTTTTAGGGATTTCTAGGTTTGGCATGCTACTTCTTGTTCCAAGGACTTTGGAGGCTTGGCTCAGTGATTGTCCCCTTTGGATTTGATCCTCAGATGTGTCCAAGATGATGACAAGGCTTGGAAATTTGTGTGGCACAAGAAATGTGCAAATCTGTCCTGAAACATGTCTTAAAAATTAGCTGCAGCAAGCCTTGTTGTAAAATCCATAACTTCTTGCTCAAGAATGATAAATGGCTGTTCCAGGACTCTATGGAAAGCTGAGATGACATACTTCAACTTTGATGTTTGACCCTAGACTTAGTTCAACTTGGATCATGGAGAAAAACATCCTTGAAGTTGAGATATTCTTGGTGGAAAAATATTAATGATGTCCTATGAAATGTTGGAACATCTGACAACTTTGAACGTTAATAATTCCAAACTTTAATCACTTGTATCTTTTAATCCACTATGATATTTTGAGTTGAAGTGAATTGCATCTTTGATGCTTATCTTGCATGGTGACAAAGCTTGAAAATTGTGTGGCACAAGAAAAAAGTGCACAAAATCTGTCCTAAAAAACAGCTGCAACAAGCCTTCTTGTAAAGTCCATAACTTCCTGCTCGAGTATGATAAATGGACGTTCTACAACTTTCTGGAAAGCTGAGATAACGTACTTCAACTTTGATGTTCAAGGTTTGTGAATATAAGACTTGTAAAGTTATCAAAAATGACCTTGACCTTGTGTGATCAAATCTGTCCTAAAAGCTGTCATGAAAATTCTGTTTTATCAATGCCTTTTGCATAGACCATAACTCCCTGGTCGAGTGTGCTACACGAGCTTTCAAGGACTTTCTGAAAAGGTGAGATGACGTACTTCAATTTTGATGGTCAAGGTTTGGCTTGAATCAACTTGGATCATGGAGAAAAACATCCTTGAAGTTGGGACATTCTTGCTAGAAAAATATTAATGATGTCCTATGAAATGTCAGAACATTGGACATTAAGAATTCCCAACTTTGATCACTTATATCTTTTAATCTTTATGATATTTTGAGTTGATTCCTTCTAAAATGTTGAAGTATCAAATACCCTCTTTAAAAGCAGCTCTTACGCAAAACCAATGGATGCTTGGGTCAATAGTTACAACCTTGAAAAGTTATGCACTTGAACATGATTTTAACTTTAAAAAAATTTCTAAGTTTCTTTCAATTTGATCAATTTTGCAATTTTGCATGATTTCTTGATTTAAATTTGATCAAAATAAATCATCCATCATATTTTATTGAGTAATGGCTTGTGAAGCTCAAAGTTGACCAAAAGTCAAACTTTGACCTTCTGCGTCAGTTGACTTTGTATTAGATGAACTTGAGGCTTGATCCACTTGAAATGTTGCACTCTTGTGCTTAATTCTTGATGTGAGAGTCCTCTTGATCTATTTTGGGTGTTTAAGAGGTTAGACAAGTTGAATATCATGTCATTCCTTGATTGATCATTTGTCTAAAGGCTCTGAGAGGGCTTGAAACCCTAAGCTTGATTGTAGTGAATGCTCAACAATTCCTTGAGGAGATTGATGAGGCACAAAGGTGCATCCATATTGTGATGATGATTTACACAATGATGGGAAATCTTGGTGGTCAAAATTTGGGGTATGACAGACTCAACCGGGGTTTTCTTTATACAAAGCCTAAGAGGAGGCTATTGACCCAACAAGAGGGTGTTTTTATATGTCTTGTACAAAGCCCGAGATGGAGGCTAAAGAGGTTTGTGACCCAACAAGAGGGTCTTTTATACTTAACAAGAGAGTGTTTTACTGTCTCGTACGAAGCTCGAGATAGAGGCTTAAAGGAGATTGACTAAACAAGAGAGTCTTTTATACTCAACAAAAGAGTGGTTTATATGTGCCTTGTATGAAGCCCAAGACGGAGGATAAAGAGGTTTGACTCAACAAGAGAGTCTTGAACAGGTGATTGACTCAATAAGAGAGTCCGAAGGTTGTGTGACTCAATGAGAGAGTCTTTTATACTCAACAAGAGAGTGTTTTCTATCTCGTACGAAGCTCGAGATGGAGGCTAAATATGGTTGACTCAACAAGAGAGTCTTGACCGAGTGATTGACTCAACAAGAGAGTCTTTTATACTCAACAAGAGAGTGTTTTCTATCTCGTACGAAGCCCGAGATGGAGGCTAAAGATGGTTGACTCAACAAGAGAGTCTTGACCGGGTGATTGACTCAACAAGAAAGTCTTTTATACTCAACAAGAGAGTGTTTTCTATCTCGTACGAAGCCCGAGATGGAGGCTAAAGATGGTTGACTCAACAAGAGAGTCTTTTATACTCAACAAGAGAGTGATTTATATCTCTTACGAAGCCCGAGATGGAGGCTAAAAGTGGTTGACTCAACGAGAGTATTTTATACTTAACAAGAGAGTGTTTTTTATCTGTCTTATACGAAGACTAAGACGAAGGCTAAAAGGGGTTTGACTCAACAAGAGAGTATTTTATACTCAATAAGGGAGTGTCTTTCTATCTCGTACGAAGCCCGAGATGGAGGTTGAAGAGTGATTGACTCAACAAGAGAGTCTGAAAAGGTTAGCTCTGCTAGGGAGAATCATTTGTACAAAGCCCAAGAGAAGGCTAATTATGCTGGTGACTGTTTTAGTTTAGTGACAGGTCCAGTATGTTGGATAAAAGAGAAAATTAGTTCTTATGAAGGAAAGATTAAAGGTATTGTTATATTTTGGTATTGATCAGAGGATCATGGTTATTTCCTGTTCTTTAAGGAAATGGGAAATCCAAAGGGTATTGAGACTGTCTAAGTCTACTGGTGTTTTGAGAAATCGATTCTCAGGTAGTGAATGATCTTTATATGATGCCCAAGAGAAGGCTGGTATGTTAAGGGATGAAGGTCAATCCATTAACTGGTCTGACACTTGACTCAGAAAGACAGCTCTAGCAAATTGATGACTAGGCTCTGTTCCTATACCTGTAGAGGTCTCTGGGTTCTTGTACTAAGCCCAAGAGAAGGCATGAGAGCTTTTAAGAAGCCGAAGGGTCCTTGTACAACGCCCAAGAGGAGGCGGGGATGCTTTTAGGAAGCCTGTGGGTCCCCAAACCAAGATAAGTTCAAGAAATACAATTCACCAAGAAGAGATCATTCTAGGAAAGTTCGAGGATTTGGAAGAAACTCAAGAGATGCCATTCACCGAGAATAGATCACCTCTGGGGAGTAGAATTCCTTTGACAATTTCTAAGAGTGACAATTTGAGAAAGGGTTCACTGAGAATGCTACCTTTCACGTCTCCATATTGTTTAACCCCAAGAGGAGGGAAGACTGTATCTGGTAATCCTATGGGGGATCTAGTTTTGTTTGTATTTAAGAGTGACCAACAGGCTTTACCTAGTTCTAGACGTAGTTGCCGGGGAAAACTCTAAATAACTATACTAGTATTACACAGTTGATATTTGACAAGTATATAAAAGTTTGTGAAAGAAGACTTACAGTGAGCAGCCCCACAATACAGTTATATATATATGAAAGCGGATAAAGAAAGCGGGTAAACACTGACTCGGTTGTAGAGCTTCCATGCTGTTTTGTTAGTTGTTCAACAAAGAAAGCTTTGATAACAATATTATATTCTAAATTAAAGGAGAAAGTGCTTTGAAAAGATTGTTGGGGCTTATAGCTCAAGGAGAGGCCCAAGGTTTTATCAGTGATTGCACTGTTGTTTTGAAATTGTACAGGGACTTATACAAGTGACTGAGGCCCAAAAAGGTTTTCTGTACAAAGGGGTGGGTCTTACACTCTCTCAAGAGGCCCAAAGGTATTTAAAGAAAAGGAATGGGGCTTATAACACGAGGGTAGGCCCAGATGGTTTGATTTTTGAACTGGCGATTGTGCTGAGATTTTTCTTTTAACACCGAGGGACTTATACAATATCTGAGGCCCAAAAAGGTTTTGGTTAAAAGGGGGTTGGGTCTTACACGCTATTAGAGGCCCAAAAAATTATTTTAAAAGAAAAGATGGGGCTTACAACTCAAGGAGAGGCCCAGGGGTTTTGTTTGAAAAATGACGATCGCACCGAGATTTCATTAGCGTATCGGGACTTATACAATGCACTGAGGCCCAAAAAGCTTTATCTACAAGGGATGTGTCTTACACTCTATTAGAGGCCCAAAAGTGTTTGAAAAAGATTGATGAGGGTTGAATTGATCAAAACCCTAATTTGTTTTCAAAATATATTTTAATTGAATAAAAATTCAATTAAAATGATCAAAATTGTTAAACATGTGTGAAAAACAAATTGTAGTATTGGATTAATGTTTGAAAAATCATGTTTATACCCACAAAATAATTGGAAATCAATTATGTTTGGAAAATCAAGGGAGAAAAAATATTTCAAATGTTAAAAACAAATAAAACATTAATTCTTTGAAAAAATATCAAATATATGAAATAAGTAATATTTTTGGGATTTTTTGGTAAAATAAAATATTTTAACATTTTTGTGAATTATTAAAAAAGGAATCAACTCAAAATCATTAAAACTCAGAGAGAAATTAATTTTTGAATCAATTAAATAAAATCACAAAAATTCAAAAATTCAAATATTTGAAAAAGGGCGCCAAGAACATCTTGGCCTTACCCGCATGCTCTGTTTCGCCCAGATTTGCGTTTTCTCATCAATCTCACTGAATACTTGATGAAACCACACAATCCAAATATCAATCTACTCGTTTTTACCTCACGATCATGTTTATGGTCTTTAATTTCATTTATTTTAAGCATGGAATAAGAAATCAAAGAGAAACCTCAAGAACCCTAAAATTTACATGAAGGCTCAGAAATTTCATACACGATTCAAAAAAGCAATTGATTGAGGGAAAACACTCCAGGCATGATTATGAACATATGGCCAAATTATTGTGCAGCAAAAAATGCATGGATCATAGAGTTAGAAGAGCTCATGCTTACCTCTTGCAGCTGGTGACCGTGTTTTATGTTAGAGGTGTTACAGCTAGGTTCCAATGATGTGGATAGCTTCCCTAGGTTCCAAGTGATGTGCCTGAGTGCTTGGAATGGTTTGAAATAAGTTGGAACTTAAGATGGTATCTCAACTGCAACTTGGTTAAAACCTTGAGCAGTTGGCTGGTGATTTTGTGAAATCAGTGTTCCAGATGTTGTTTAAGTGTTTGGATCACTTCTATATGATGTATATGAGGTGTGTGTGTGTGATTGGTTTGGTTGGAATTGCTCTCAAACTCAAAACCCGATAGTGACTTGCTTTGGAAGGAAAATTTGGAAGTGAGAAGTTGATTTTGGGGAAAGCATATGTTTGATGGCTTTGGTGTACTCAAACGGATCACAAATGAGCTCTATTTATAGTGGAGCAAGTTTGTTTTGCAAGCAATAGTGAATGGCAACTGCTGCAGAGGTTTGGCCAATGTTGATCAATGAGAATCCAAGTCTCCTCTAGCCATTGACTAGAGGTTAGGGCATAGGCTGCTGGTTCCCTTGGTCTTGGATATATCTTGACTGAATTCAGTTGGAAATGGCTCAGTCCATGCCACCTTAGTGCATCTATTAAATGCTCCAAAACAAAATTGGAGTCTTGTCCCTCTTTTAGGTATTTCTAGGTTTGGCATGCTACTTTTGGTTCCAAAGTCTTGGGAGGCTTATGGATCAGTGTTTGTCCCTCCTTGGTCTCCCCCTGAGGTGTTCAGATGGATAAGTGTGTTTGTCATTTGCACAAATTTGGCAAATCGAGCAAAATGGACAAATCTGCCTTGCTTTGACAGTTTTCAGCAAGGCATATTGCCATTGTCATATCTCATGGCTCAAGTGGAATTTGATGGAGCTCTTGGCCATTTTGGAAAGCCCTCATATGATACAACAACTGTTTGATTATAGTTGGTTTTGATACTTTTTGGATCCAAGTGAAAATGCCCCTACATTTGGAAAAAAGTGAAGGCAGATTTTAACTTTGTGAAAATTTCACTAAGTGTTGGAAAAAAGTGACATTTTCACTTTTGTGATTTTGATCATTCCATAACTTAAAATCCATGAGGAATTGGAATGAGTTGTGTTTTAAGCTTTTGTAGAGGGCCATGAGAGCTACAAATCCAGCTTTGGATGGGGAAAATGGCCTTGTGGTTTAGGAGTTATGATCCTCCAAAGTTGGTACCCTAGCCACTTTGTTCCATAACTTAGAAAATTTCTAAGTTTTTTATGGTTACCCCTTTTACAAGTTATCCCACTTTTCTTGATTTTTCTTGATGAATGATGATTCTAATCATACATTAACATCATTTTAGGGTCAAAGAACCATAATTGTGAAAAATCTCAAAAAGTCAAAGTTGACCTTTGTGCACAGTTGACTTTTTGTCAGATGAATTCCAAACTGTGCGATCCTCTATGAAATCAAGTCCTTGACCTAAATCAAACTTGATGGATTGATTTCATAGGTATTATAGAGTGTATTGAATCATGTCCCAAGTTTTGGGAGCATGTCTTGGTCAAAAGTCAAAGGCACAGTTGACTTTTTCTGCGAAACCCTAACTGTGGTTCTGATGAACTTGAAACTTAGGAATCAAGCTTCTTGGATCAATCCATTGTTGAAAATGGATCAATGAGGTGTATTAGAGACCCTCAAATCATGTATTGAGGTCTTGGCTCATGTTTTGTCCCAGAAGTCAACTTAGGGGTGAATTAGGTCATGAAACCCTAATTCTTGATTTTTTATGAATGCATCCCCTGAAGCTAAATTGACTGGATGATTGGGTTAATGATGTCCCTTGGAGCATATTAGGTTATGTTTTGAAGCATTGGCTCATGCCCAGAGGAAAGTTTCCATCTGGAGGCCCTGGTCGACCAAAACCCTAATTTGGTGACACTGGCGATCTTAAGGCTTAATCCACTCAGAATGCTGCAACCTTGTGCTTGATTCTTGAGGTGGGAGTCCTCTTGATCCATTGGGGATGTTTGTGAGGCTAGACAAGTTGAAGATAATGTCATTCCTTGATTGATCCTTTTTCTAAGAACTCTGAGAGGGCCTGAAACGCTAATTTTGATTGTAGTGGATGCTCACCCATCCTTGGGGAGACTAATGAGGCATGATGGATTACCCATATTGTGGTGATGATTTACACAATGATGGGAAAATCTTAGTGGTCAAAATTTAGGGTATGACACCTACACACAAACATTGCTGCACACAACTTGCCATAAGCCTCCAAACACAACAATTCAAAACATATTCTGCAACACAATGCCAAAATAACACTCCAAAATCCTGCACAAAATTCTATCAAATCAGCACATGAAAGAGAAAATAATTTGAATAGACTTGCCATTTGAAAACAACATGTCACAACAACAGGACAAATTCCAATTCCTTATACAACTTGGTTGAATTTAAAACAAGAAGAATGAGACCGATTTAAGGAGAGAGCAACGAGAAAAAAGAAAAAAAATCATCATACCTTAATACAAAAATGATTCCTCTCCATTCTTGTTATGGCCTTAAAAAATATTTCTCCTCCAAACATAACACTATGTCAAGTTTGAAAACAAAAAAGGCTTGAACAGAACATTGAAAGAAAAGGCGTTTTCTCCCTCTCTACTGGTTTCGTGTTCTTCTCAAATGGCCCTCGTTTTTCAGCAATCAATCTGAATATGGATTCACTTTGCCCTGCCGTCATTGTCAACGCGGAAGTGTTACCCTTCTATGTTGGAAGAAGGGTTCATACAGTGATACAAGTTATGTGATCTGAGGGTGTAGTTGTTGTTGGAAAATCACCAGACGAGAAGCAGATTATTATAAAAACATCACCTGATTTACCCTTACCATTTCCTGTAACACATTTTAGTTACGGGTATTGTTAACAATGACAAGTCCATCAAAGCCGAGTCATGGATCAACTTTGGTGATGAAATTGATATATTCAGCTACCATAAGCTTTCTCAGCTTGCAAATGGAGAATTCAAACACTTGTTTATGTGAGTTGAGTTACAACAAGCTTATCCTTGCGAACCACACGAAACGCCATGGGAAAGATATGAAGTCGCTGCCGCCGGGGAAGAACAAAAGAAATTAGAGTGATTGAGACGAGAGTAACGACGAGATAGGATAACGGAGCGAGAGGAAATGCGACACATTTCCAACGACAAGGAGAACGGAGCAAGAGGAAGGGTGGAGCATTTCCAACGACAAAGAGAACAGAGCAGGTTATGGAAGACTCTGGCTTCTTTTTGTTTGAACCTGCTTCAGTTTTTTTGGTCTATGCATAGTGGGCTCAACCCATTTGAATTATTACCTGCACCCACCCTCCAATAATCAACGACACTTCCTCTTTTTTTTCATTATTTCCTTTTTTAATTAGTTTTAATTGATAGTCATTTTATTTTGTTTTATTTAGAAAAACCACTAGTACAAAAATACCTTTTTAGCAGAGGTTGTTAAGTCAGTTCACCTGCCACCTGACTTAAGAAGTGACGCGGTGGCAATTTCATAAATATTTGTAACTTTGTTAGGTCGGGTGCATTTAAAACTGACTTAACAAAAATTAAATAAAAATATATAATTTGTATTAAATTTCTTAAGTCGCTTGTTTTCACTAACTGACTTAAAAGGTTTATTTATTAAGTCAGGTGTCGCCCACCTGACCTAAAAAAATTTATTTTTATCTAACAAATTAAATTCTATTGTGTATCATGAGGGAATCGAACTCGATACCCTATTTTATCAAGTTAAATTTTTCCAAAATAAAATAAATAATAATATTATTATTATTATTAATTATTATTATTATTATTATTATTATAATTATTATATACTACTGTAATATTATATATACTTTATTATTATTATTATTATTATATACTACTGTAATATTATATACTTTATTTTATTATTATACTATTATATTTTACACTCAGATCTCTCTCTCTTGGAACTACTCGATTCTTTCTTTCTCAGAAGAAAAAAAACCTAAACCCTCTCAAACGATTTCTCTCACCCTCTCGTCTTCACTCTCTATCTCTCCCGCTTCATCCTTCGATCCAAACGGCGAAAACAAGAAACCCAGATCCCCGCGGAAACCCTAACTCCAATCCAATATGTTCATACGATTACAAATTACATATTACAAATAAGGGCAAAAGAAGAAAAACGAAAGCAATGGAGCGAAAGGGAGAGGCTTGCAGCGATGGCGAGGTGAGGTGGTCGTTGACGAGCGGCTTCTCGCAGATAAGTTAAAAATTCCTCTCTTTCTCCTTTTTGCGTTGTGTGTGTGGTGAAGTCCTCTGATATGTATATGAATCTTTCTGGAAATGGTATAGATTGATGGTTCTGTGGCTCTGCTTGTGTATGGTTTGTGAATGTTTTTATGAATTTGGTCTAATTTCTGGTTGTGTATTGATTTGTGTATGGTTTGTGTATGGTTTGAAAAAAAAAACGAGAGACCTAGGCTACATGGCCCTTGAAAAATGAAAACTATCAATTTGGTCTTTAAAAAAATCTTGAAAAATTAAGTTTGTGTAATAATTATTGTGGTTACATAGAATTCATGTAAGGTTGTTACTGATTGACTTTATTGGCAGAGCAAACTACTTGGACAAGTTGTCTATCCTGATGAGCTATTTTTGGCTACCCATAAGAAGAAGTTAGGCGATTGGGTTGATAGTCGTGTTGAAAAAACTTATGTAAGTTGTTTGCTTGTTGTACTTCCATGCCATTAGTTGATTATGCATAAACTATTTTGGTTAACTGAACACAATATAAACCTTTATTTCAAGTGAGTTTAATAAAATTGTATCAACAAGTTTATCTTAGCTGTTTCTAATTGAATTAATTCACTACAACCTTACACAGAACATGTCTGATGGAATTATTTTTTTGAATTGACATAAATTTTAGTGAAATACAGTTTGTTGGCCATTAATTGTTTATGGCATTCCTAATGATTGGACATTCAAGATAGATTTTTCTGTTAACTTAGACATGCTTCTGCTATATATGAAAACCATTTCAAGTGTTTTCTGTCGTGTGATAATTCATAACTTCAATTCATAACTTTGAATTGTATAATATAGAATCAAAGTAGTTTCATACTTTGAGTACTACCATTTTGGACTGGTTTAACCAACATAGTTTATAATGGATTAGTAACAATATTTCACACTATTAACAAAATATCTAAACTACCAGTGATTGATGGTTGACTCAAAAACATAGTGTTGGCCATGCATTCTTTATAGACTTTCTAATTTTATACATTCATGATACATATTTGATAACATTACGTTACTATGTGATTCCCATCACTTAGTAATATTCAAATATTTCAATACATTCTGTTATGGGAAAAGCCTTGACACATTGGTTCCATGATCAATAATGTGTAAGTAGTTTACCATAAGACACTTTTATTCAAAACATATTTATGAATGTTCTGTGGCTCTGCTTGTGTATGGTTTGTGAACCTTTTCACCATATTTTCTAAAAAATTAGGTAATGCATTTGAACCTTCTAAGCTCTTGTGGTTTATCCAACGCGATTTTCTGCGTAAGTTAGATAATTCTTGAATAATTGGCAATGTATCTCTGCTGATAACCTTGTCCATCATGTGCACTCTATTGGATACTAACATTTTCCATAATTTCCTGTAGAATGGAAATCGATACAACAAATGGTTGATGAAGCTCTTCGACAAGTCCCCAATACTGATAGTGAGTATCATTGCTTTTAACTATCACTAAAATCAATTTTATCCAATTACATTTTTCAAGTTTTCTGAAGCATTTTTTAAATGTACACTTTATTTATTTTTAACTTGTAGGAGACAGAAATATTGATACGATATTTTCTCTTTTGGACATCATGGCCAGTATTCACTCTATCATCCACTTCTCTACTCTCCAATCTTCTACTCCACTTCACTCTGGTTAACTTACTTTCTCTTTTACTACTTCCAATTCTATTACTACTACTACTACTATTTCACTTTCTTGTTCTCTTTTACTACCACTCATTTCTTTTCCTATCTCATGCTATTATAGTCAATCTAATGCTGCTGAATACCGTCAATATACACTTGAGGGATGTGAGTAATTGTATGCCAACACTCTCCTACCTCCTTTTTGTACTTCTCCTTAACTATCCGACATTCATTAATCTCTCTTGATCTTTGAATTTATTTTGTATTTTTCAGGTATGGTTACTGGTGCTGCAGTATCATCACTATTCTACAATTTGAAACTAAGGCATCCAACTCTTGATATACCAATGATTGACTATAATTTGGTGCTTTTAAATCAACCTGTAATAATTCTTGGTATTAGTATTGGAGTTGTTTTAAGTATAGTTTTTGCAGATTGGATGATCACTGTTCTTCTAATTATAGTCATCATAGATAATTAACTACTTATAGAAAAAAAATTATTTCAAGCTTGTCACTTAGTGACTGACATAATTGATTTTGTTATTTATATTGCATGTGCAGTTACATCAGTGAAGGCTTTTCTCAAGGGTCTTGACACATGGAAAAAAGAAACCATAGTTAAAGAGGTTCATAAATATTGCATTTTTTAATACTTTAGGTGATTTTCATGTGCAACATGAAAAATAATCTTTAACTTTTTTTATTCAATTTTTGGAATCACAGGAGGATGTCAAAAGAAATTGTCTTCCAGCCACTAGCAGTGAAGATGTTGAATACAAATATCTTCCTAGTTATGTAGATGATGAGTGTCAAAAGGAAATTACACAAGTAAGCATATTTTAATAATTTTTTTTCTTTATGTAACCTAATCACTTTTTAAATGTATGTAGGGTACCATTATTAGCAACATTCAATGGAAGGAATTTGGATTTCTTTGTTTTGCTTGGATTGCAGTTCTTATCTTGCTGATTGCCAAGGTAAATTTCTAATCAAGATTTTCTACCGTCGAAATACTACGGATTCATGATCAATAAAATGTAAATTTGTAACAGAATTATACAGCTACATGTTCTATCACATACTGGATACTTACTTTGTTACAGGTGATATTTTGTACTCTTTCTTTTACTTTGTGCAAAATATTTCAAATTTCAAATTGACAATTAGTAACAATCTTTAGGGATTCATTGTTTGTTTTTATAGATACCAGTTACTGTAGGGTTTTCTATGTACCAAGCAATAGGCCTATATCAAGGGAAGAAGATTACGGTTTTGAAGCAAGATCATGGCACACACTGGCCTTTAAACCTTCTAATTCTATCACTTTCTTGTTCGTTGCTAGCTGGAATATTGGGTGGACTTCTTGGTGTAGGTGCTAGATTTGTTATGGGTCCTTTGTTATCATAAGGAATGTGCTAAAGAAGTCAGTGGGGTTTCAAATATGAAAAAGTTCAAGTGTCCACAACATGTAAGTTTTCTAGTGAATCCAGCATTGTGATAATTTGTTATGAAAAAATGATTGATGTCTCTTTCATTAGTATATTCTGATTCGATATCAGATTTAGGGCTGGCAGGGGAAACAAGCTGTAATCGGCCACCAATCCGCTTTTGTCTCCGTTCATCTGCAATGTGCATATCCCTGTTTTTAACTTAACAGTAGCCATCCAGGTGAAAAGTCAGCTTCGGACACAAGGATATAAACATTCATAGTACAAAAAGGTATATGGTTCTTGCACATTATAGTTAAGTGATGAACCACCAATGAAAAAGTTTTAGAAATTTGTTATTGAATGGTTGCTTCTGGTTGTCTCTGCAGTTGCTAAATTGATGGTGTTGAGCAGGATCAACAAGAAGAAGGGTTGATGGCAGTTTTTTTTCAAAATTTGATATTATCAAACCATATTCTAGAAAACATGATCATAGAATTTAATTTACAGCCTCGTAAGTCATGGATTAGTTATAGCTTCTTACACTTTGAGATAGTCTACGTATTATGATGTTGGTCCCAGAGGCATTGGGTTTTATTACAGTGCTTCTATTTAGGATATGAAGTTCTTTTGTATAAAATAGTTTTGTTGAGGCCAAATGTATTTTAGATCTCCATTAATAAAAAGTGAGTTCTCAGTGAAATATACATATATGATAAACAATCCATATCAAATTCCATCTCCAGCGAGAAAGACCTTTGAATATTTTGATTGTTAACCGATTCTTAAAAAAAAGTGTGTGTGTGTGTATATATATATATATATATATATATATATATATATATATATATGCCAACTGGAAGGACTGTTATTATTAAAAAAAACCCAACTTGTTAGGTCAGTTAAATATATCTGATTTAAAAGAAACTTTTTAAGACGGGTCCAAATGGTGGTAGGGCTTTCTAAAAGCCAATACTTGTTAAGTCGGACGCTGATTAACTGACTTAATAACAGTTTTTTAAGTCAGGTCTAAATCCGACTTAAGAAGTCAAAACTTCTTATGTCGGCAGTTCTTAGGTCTGGTTCAGAACCGTCTTAAGAAGTCATTTTTAACCGACTTAACAAGTGTTTTTTCTACTAGTGAACACTTTGATCTTTATTTAGATTAATTTATTTACTTGTTTTCATTTAAATATAACAAAACTTCAAAAATATTTTTTTAAGTTAGTTTTTTTGTTAAAAATTAATTTTCTAATTTTAATCATGTTTAGAATGTAAATATTTAGGGTTTATTTTTTATCATTTCCATATTAATTTATACTAATTTCTTTGGCTTCTAACTTTTGTGACTCATTTGCCTTCATGCTTTGAGTTTGCTGCCCTCGATTAAATTCTTGAAGTTCTCCTTGTGTTGGAAGTTGTTATTCGTTGTGAGCTTTGATACTTTGTCTCATGAGTTTATGTTGGTCATATGCCCTGATCTTTTGCTTTATACCTGTGTTGTCATTTGTACATAAAATTAACCTTGACACTTGAGGTTTTTTCTCTGTTGTTTTCCTCCCTAATTCCAAAGGAAAGGATCCCCTCCTGTTGACTGCCATGTCATACTTAGGAAAACTTTAGGTCCTTCTCTTTTATCCTAGCCTTAGGATTAGAGTCACCGCGCTCTTTGTAAGTGTCTTGCCATAGACACTTCCTTTCCCTTTTATCCTAGCCTTAGGATTGGAGTTGTCACGCTCTATGTAAGTGTCTTGCCATAGACACTTACCTTCCCTTTGGAACCATGACCACAGTCAAGAGTTCATCACTCGTAGTGAGGTGAACTACGGACGCTCTGATTCCTCATTCCCTAATGAGGGTACGTAGGCACGAGGATCCCTACCTTGGCAAGCTCACTAACAACTAACTCCATGTGGGTGCCATGGTTATGAACACTTACTTCCCTCTGGAACCTTGCCCACAGTCAAGAGTTCCTCACCCTTAGTGAGGTGAACTACGAATGCTCTGATTCTATCCTAGTTAGGATACGTAGACACGAGATGCGATGTCTTGGCGATCATACTTTGTATATACCCTAATTCTTTACCTTAGCACATTTCCCTTAGCAAGCAAACTTTAGCATAATGCAAATACTAATAAGAGGTTCCTGTAGAGTACTACATATACTTAGGATGCTAGCACCTTCCCTAGGCATAACCAACCCCGAACCATAGATTCTCTTAGCTTTGTTGTTACATAGCGCACTTAGGGTTTTCTTCGATCTTTACCATTTCATTTGGATAAATCAAAGCTCGGTAGTAAACTTCATGATTTGTGATTCAAGTTAATTCAATAGCTTGATATACAATTCTCACCGTAACATTACCCATAACAAAATGTTGGAAACTCAAATCTCCCAAGTTGCTCAGCAACAAGCTTTTCTGTCCCTCAAGGGTCGTTTCCGGGGCAACCTGAGAAAAATTATAAGAGATAAATGAACGTTGTGATAAGAAGAAGTTGTAAGCCTTTGGTTTCCCCCAAATAAAAGGGGAGCAATAAAGAAAAAGAAAAAGGGAAAGAGGTTGAAGGTAGTGCTAGTAAGAATATTGAGGTAGCTGAGGTTAGTGAACCAACCCCTCCTGAAAAGAACAGTGATGACGAAGTTAGAAGGCGACACCATATGTAGCCCCAGCTCCTTACAAACCACCTATTCCCTTTTCGTAAAGATTTGCGAAGGCCAAGGTAGAGGCTAAATTCAAAAAGTTTATGGAACTCCTTAAAAATATCCATATCAATGTGCCATTTACCAAAAGACCCAGGAAGTTTCTCCATCCCTTGTCAAATAGGAACCATGACTTTTGAGAGAGCTTTATGTGATTTAGGGGCTAGCTTCAGCTTAGTGCCTTTATCTGTATGCAAGAAATTAGATATAGGGGAAATGAAACCTACCAATATCTCACTACAACTTGCAGACAGGTCGGTTAAGTATCTCGTTGGTATGTTGGAAGATGTTCCAGTGAGAATAGGTGAATTCAACATTCCTGTTGACTTTGTTATCATGGAGATCGAAGATGATTCTCAAATCTCGATACTCATAGGAAGGCCCTTTTTAGCTACAGATGGGGCCATCATCGATGTAAATAGAGGAAAGTTGACTTTTGAGTTTGATGAGGAAAAGATTGAGTTCATTCTAGTAAAACTCTTGGAAAATCCTTCTTTTAGGGACTCTTGTTATCTTGTCGATGTTATCGAGGCTTGTGTCTAAGAGAGTGTATCCGAGCCTCCCCCGCCTGAAATGATGGAGGTATGCTTGTTTGAAAGCGTAAAAAATCATGAAAAGGCAGAGAACAGTGAGGAACTTATGGACCATGGTCCCGTTTCTCATAGCCTTGAAGCACTTATGACACAAAACGATGAGCCCGAATATAAAAAGCCCTAACTTGAGCTAAAGAAACTTCCCCAAACCCTTAGGTATGAATTCCTAGATGGGGAACCCTTTAAGCCTGTGATAATGAGTGCAAACCTTGGAGAAGTACCCTAAAGCTATAGGGGAACCCTTCTTGCTAATCTTGAGAAGTACCCTAAAGCTATAGGGTACACTATAGAGGACTTGAAAGGGATTAACCCCTCCGTTTGTATGCATAAGATCATGTTAGAAGACGATTATAAGCCCTCTAGGGAACATCAAAGGAGGTTAAATCCTAACATGAAAGAAGTGGTTAAGAAGGAGGTGCTTAAACTCTTGGAGGCCGGGATAATTTATCCCATCTCCGATAGTAAATGGGTGAGTCCCGTTCAAGTAGTTCCTAAGAAAGGGGGAATGACGGTTAATAAGAGTGAAAAAGGATAGCAAGTAGCCACTATGACGGTCACGGGACGAAGAATGTGTATATACTATAAGAAGCTTAACAAAGTTTCTCGTAAGGACCATTTCCCACTCCCGTTTATTGACCAAATGCTTGAACGCCTAGCCAAGGATTCTCATTTTTGTTACCTTGATGGGTACCCATGGTTTTTCAAATCCCCATAAACCCAAGTGATCAAGAGAAAACGACATTCACTTGCCCTTACGGCACATTTGCCTACCGATGGATGCCCTTTGAGCTTTGCAATGCGCTTGCAACTTTTCAGCGCTGCATGATGTCAATTTTCTCTGACTTTTTAGAAGACATCATAGAAGTCTTCATGGATGAGTCCTCGGTCTATGGTTGTAGTTTTGATGAGTGTTTGTTGAACCTTGAGAAAGTCTTAAAGAGATGTGTAAAAGTCAACCTTGTGTTAAATTGGGAAAAATGCCAGTTCATGGTGAAGGAAGGCATCGTCCTAGGACACTTGGTGTCCGAGAGAGGAACAGAGGTTGACAAAGATAAGATAGAGGTGATAGAAAAGCTAAACCCCCAACCACTATGAGGGAGGTTAGAAGCTTCTTAGGCCATGCCGACTTTTATCGCTGGTTTATCAAGGACTTCTCTAAGATTATCAAGCCCCTAACTGGGCTATTAATGAAAGATGTTGATTTTAACTTTAATAGTGAGTACCTGGAAGCCTTCATGACTTTAAAAGAGGCATTGATTTCGGCACCTATAATGCAGCCCCCCAATTGGGATGATTCTTTTGAGATTATGTGCGATGCCAGCGACTATACAATAAGTGCGGTATTAGGCCAAAAGAAAGATAAAAAGATGCATGCCATTTACTATGCTAGTAGGACTCTAGATGAGGCGCAAGTTAATTATGCGACCACATCAAAAGAGCTATTGGTCGTGGTCTTTGCCATTAACAAATTTCATTCTTACTTAGTGGGATCGAAAATAATTGTCTACATGGACAATGCGGCCATTAGATATCTCCTAAGCAAGAAGGATGCTAAGCCTAGACTCATTAGGTGGATTTTGTTGTTACAAGAATTTGATATTGAGATTAGAGATAAAAAAGGGACAGAAAACGTGGTTGTCGACCACTTGTCCAGGTTCACTGATTTGAAAGCGGAAGACTTACCCCTTGATGACTCTTTCTCAGACGATAAACTTTTTGCGTTGTTGGGAAAAGAAATGCATTGGTATGCTGACTTTGTCAACTACCTTGCTGTCGGAGTCTTACCTCCGGATATAAATTACAAACGTAAGAAAAAGTTCTTCTCCTATCTAAATCATTACTATTGGAACGAGCCTCTGATTTTCATGAGAGCCGTCAACGGAATCTTTCGAAGGTGTATCCCTGAGGAAGATATTGAGAGTGTGATGACTCATTGTCATGCCTCTGCCTATGGTGGGCATGCTAGTACCGACAAAACTGTGTCGAAGATTTTGCATGTCGGCCTCTATTGGCCTACTATATTTAAGAATGTTAATGCTTTTATAAATAAATGTGACAAGTTTCAACGCACAAGAAACATATCCAATAGGAATGAAATGCCTCTAAATAAGATCCTTGAAGTTGAGATTTTTGATGTTTGGGGTGTTGACTTTGTGGGACCCTTCCCATCATCTTTAGGGAATCAATACATTCTCATTGTCGTTGACTATGTGTCTAAATGGATTTAGGCCATTGCCTCTCCAAAAAATGATGCATGTGTTGTCATAAAGATGTTTAATAAATCATCTTCCCAAGGTTCGGTGTTCATAGGTTAGTGATAAGCGACGGAGGGTCACACATCATTGCAAGGTAATTTGAGAACCTTCTTAAGAAGTACTGGGTTTAAACATAGAGTTGCTATACCTTATCACCCACAAATGACTGGCCAAGTCGAGGTCTCTAATAGATAGATAAAAGCTACTTTAGAAAAGACAATCTCCCTCTCTAGGAAAGATTGGTCTTCCAAGCTCGACGACGCACTATGGGCATACCGTAATGTTTAAAAAACCCTCGTTGGTATGAACCCTTTTTGGTTGATTTATGGAAAGTTCTGCCACTTACCTGTTGAGTTAGAGCACAAAGCCTATTGGGCTATCAAAACTCTCAACTTAGATTATCAGGCAGCGTGAGAGAAAAGGAAGTTACAGTTGAGTGAACTTGAAGAGTTAAGGCTTGACGCCTATGAGAATGCCAAACTCTATAAAGAAAGAATAAAGAGATGGCATGATAAGAAAATCTTGAACCGAGTGTTTAAAGAAGAAGAATTAGTCTTGTTGTTTAACTCGAGACTTAAACTCTTTCCCGGAAAACTTAGGTCTAGGTGGTCAGGACCTTTTGTTGTGAAAAATGTGAAACCGTACAAAGCGGTAGAGGTTTGGAGTGAATCCACTGGTTTGTTCACTCTGAATGGACAACGCCTCAAGCACTACACCACCGGGGATGTAGTTGAGAAAAACTTGAATTTGGTTCTCAAAGAACCTTCTTGAGTGGTAACACTCAAGGACCCTCGAGCCACACGACGCTAAACGAAACACTTAGTGGGGGCAACCCACCATTTTCAAGCTAATCTATTTTTCCTGTTGTTATTTTCTTTTAAGCTAATAAACAGGTACTCACAAAAAGGGGAGGCAAATAATTGCTCTATGTTTTTGAAAAAGTTGAGAAGAAGTTAGTGCAGAAAATCAAACCTGAAACCAAAAAACTAGAAAAATTGCATATAAAAATCAGAGACGTATTATGGCTGGCTGTAACAGGCATTACGGCTCGTAACATCTGAAATTCTCGTATAGCAAATCACTAAGATGTGGAACAGAATATTGCGACACTTGATCTCTGCTTCTTACACAAGGATAAAAAGAAGTAGAAAACAAACAGCAGAAATAAAAGAAACACACAAGAATTGTTAACTTAGTTCGGTGAACAATAACACCTACGTCTATGGGTTACTAAGCCAGGAATGAAATCCACTAAGCAGTATTAGTTCTAAGCTAAACTCCACAATTTACAACTTGTCACCTAATCACTACCCGTGCTATATTTTTACCTGAGACACTCATAGGTATGAGACCCTTCTCAATTCCCTTTCAATCACAGTAGTGAATGAATAATTACAACTCAATAACACAGTCCAACTCAGGTATTCACACAATACAAGAAAGGCTCACAAAAGTACAAACCCTAGTACTCACTAACAACTGTGTATATTCTCTACACTATTCTAGGTTAAATCCATCCTATTTATAACAATAAGCAAGACTGGATTTGGGCTTCAGAATCGCACCAATTCAACTCCACAAAATCTGCACCTTATTCTTCTCTAGAATAGTTTCTTCAATCCTAAGTTTCCTAAAGTGTCTCCACACTTAGAAACAACATCTTCCACTTAGAATCAAAATATATGATTCCTCAATCTTGGACGCCACCTAGGAAAAGTAAACATACCCATAAAAACTGGAAATCAGAAAACCAAATAACAGTTATCACAAACTGTAACAGACAAAGATGTCGAATCAACATGATCGGACATCTTGTCTAACATCTTAATATTCAGCCAGATCAACATGTTAGGACATATTGTCCAACATCTTTCTTTTGAGTTAGTTTTACCAAAATTGATGCCAACCTCAAAGGCTTGGACTCATCAATCTCCCCCTTTGGCAGATTTTGGCTAAAACTAACTAAAAGTAACCTGCGGACAGAAACCCCATTCTGAGGCAAAAAAACAAAACATCAGAACAGCAACGAAAAAAGGATCAAACATCTTGTTGTCTCCCCCTCAACCAGTTCCTTCTTCTGCAAGCAGCATTAGCATACTCCCCCTCAATGGTTAGTAAAGTTAGTATTACTCCCCCTTTTTAGCCATAATATGACAAAGGCAGATAAAGTAACTAAATAACCAAGCAAAAGGCATAAAGTATTAAAGTACACACCAAGCACAAAAAATAAATTATCCTGGGAATTATGCCCTTACAAAACCAAAAAAAAGGCATGAGAAAAGTCTTGAAAGTCCTCTCAAACTTGATGGGAATACATATCCAATTACTTGAATAGCATTTCCTCACCTGGTGGAATGCTACAGATCTTCAGATGGGCAAACTCCAAGCTTGATCCTCAACACTTCAAATTGATTAGCATCCAAAGCTCTAGTGAAGATGTAAGCTAATTGATTCTCTATTGCAACATGCTCCAAGGTTATGACTTTGTCTTCCACAAGGTCTCTAATAAAGCGATGTCTGATGTCAATATGTTTAGTCCTGCTGTGCTGAATAGGATTATTTGAAATATTAATGACACTCAAGTTGTCACAGAATAGTTTCATAACATCTTGAATGACATTGTATTCAGTCAGCATTTGCTTCATCCACATCATTTGAGAACAGCTACTACCTGCAGCGATGTATTCAGCCTTAGCAGTATACAAAGAGTCACAATTTTGCTTTTTACTAAACCAAAAAATCAAGTTGTTTCCTAGAAAGAAACATCCACCAGAGGTGATCTTCCTATCATCTGCACTCCCAACCCAATCAACATCATAGTATCCTATTAACCCTGAGTTAGAACTATGCGTATAGAGCAGGTCATAGTCACATGTACGATTCACATACTTCATAAATATTTTGACCTGCTTAATATGACCAACTTTAGGTTCAGCCTGATATCTCGCACACACTCCTACTGCAAATGTTATATCGGGTCTGCTAGCAGTAAGGTATAGAAGACTTCCAATCATACTTCTATACAGACTCTAATCAACACTAATCCCTTTCTCGTCCTTAGAAAATTTCAAGTGAGTAGGAGCAGGAGTCCTCTTGTGTTTTGCATTATCCAAACCAAACTTCTTAACAATATTTTTAGCATATTTCCCTTGACAGAGAAATATCGAGTCTTCCATCTGTTTGACTTGGAGACCAACGAAGTAAGTTAATTCACCAACTAAACTCATCTCAAACTCAGACTGCATTTTCTTGACAAAGTGTTGGACCATCTCATCTGACATCCCTCCGAACACAATATCATCGACATAAATTTGAGCTATCATGAGTTTTCCTTCCCTTTCTTTGACAAAGAGGGTTTTATCAATTCCACCTTTCCTGTAACCATGGTTGACAAGGAATTCAGTTAGCATTTCATACCAAGCCCTTGGAGCTTGTTTCAATCTATACAAGGCCTTCTTTAACTTGAATACATGATCTAGAAATGTAGGATCAACAAAACCTTTAGGTTGTTCTACAATAACTTCTTCATTCAAGTATACATTCAGAAAGGCACTCTCAACATCCATTTGAAATAGCTTGAATTTTAACAAGCAAGTTACTCCAAGTAACAGTCTCATAGACTCCAATCTAGCAACAGGGGCAAAAGTTTTATCAAAATCCACTCCCTTAATCTGAGTTTACCCTTGAGCAACAAGTCTAGCCTTGTTTCTTGTGACTACACCTTGCTCATCATACTTGTTTTTAAACACCCATCTTGTACCAATCACATTTGATCCTTCTGGTCTTGGCACAAGATCCCAGACCTCATGCCTCTTAAACTGCCACAATTCCTCTTATATAACATTAATCCAGAATTCATCAGTCAAGGCCTCCTTGACATTTTTAGGTTCCATCTTCGAGACAAAACAAGCGCCGAAAACAACATCTCGTGACCTGGTCATCCTTCCTCCATTTGGATCTCCTATTATGAGTTCCTTAGGATGATTTTTCTGAACTCTAGTGAAGGGTCCCTTGTAAACCTTTTCAGTCACTGCAGGTTCATGATTGACATCATTGGATTCTGCAGCACCCTCAGAATCATCTTGTGATGTTCCAACATCCTCTAGGACATCTTCATCCCCCATGGGAAAGAATGCTCCAATATCATCAGTAAATTCGGCTTCTATAGGTGAGTCATCAACTACAACATTTATGAACTCCAGTACCACTTGAGTTCTTGAGTTGTAGACTCTGTAGGCTCTGCTATTTGTAGAGTATCCCAGGAAGATTCCTTCATCACTCTTGGGATCCATCTTTCTTTTTTGCTAACAATCTGCCAGGATGTAACATTTGCTTCCAAAGACATGGAAGTACTTCACGGTTGGCTTCCTACCTTTCCACAACTCATATAATGTGGCAGATGTCCAAGATCTGATGGTTACTCTATTTAAAATGTAGCAGGTTGTGTTCATAGCTTCAACCCAAAAGTGATAAGGAAGTTTTTTTGACATGAATCATGACCCTTGCACATTCTTGAATTGTTCTATTTTTTCTCTCAACCACACCATTCTGTTGAGGAGTGATGGGTGAAGAGAACTCATGACTAATTCCTTCTGAGGAGCAAAACTCATTAAACTTACTATTTTCAAACTCTTTCCCATGGTCACTTCTGATTCTGACTATGCCATCATCTTTCCCTCTTTGAAGTTTTTGACACAGTCCTTTGAAAACTTCAAATACTTCTGGCTTCTCTTTGATGAAATGCACCCATATGTACCTAGAGAAGTCATCCACTACAACATAAGTGAAATTCTGGTATCAGACGTGTGATGATAAGGTGCGATGTCACAACAACACACTCTGCACAATGGACAACAATAACAGTAACAAAGCAACACAAAGAATTGTTCACCCAGTTCGGTCTAACTACCTACGTCTGGGGGCTACCAAGCCAGGGATGAAATTCACTACTTGTAGAATTAATTTACAGACTCAACAACCCAGTTGACAATCTCCTAAACTTAATTCCTACTAGTGACTTTCTACCTAAGAAACCACTTAGATATGAGAACACTACTCAATCCCTAAAACTCTTCAAAGATCACACACTTTGAATACCACTACTTGATTCTGCTTCACAGCTTTGATCAAGAACAACTCAAAACAATAATACCAATTCAAACTAGAATGGTTTACAAAACATGCACGAAGACACAAAATGACTCTCAGTCTTTAGCTCACTTTCTTCGTCACTTTTCTCTAGTACTGGTGCGCTTTATATAGCTCCTTGAATTGGTCTTGGACCTGCTCCAAAATCTCGCTAGATTTGTTATTTGAAACTGAATATTTAAAATAGATTTTCTCCTAAAATCTTTTTAAATCTTCAACCTTTTAAATCTCCTACAAATCTGCACCCGATCTCCTTTGCAGCAGAAAATATCTATCCCAAGATATTCGCATCCAATGAGACAGCTTTCTCTCCACAATTCCAGCTAACACGCAACCCTAACAACATTACAACCTGATGTTATTAATTCTGCAGATCTAATGTCACAACATCGCCTATGTGACATCAGACATCCAACTTCAGCAATTACATACTTAACACAGCCCAGTGTTAAACCTCAATGTTGCAGCATCACCATCTTGACGTCAACATTGAATATACTTTGTTTTACCAAAATTCCAGCCAATCCAAGAACTAACAATAAGCATACCTCTTTCCCCCAAGACTTTCAATCTACATAGGTCCCATCAAGTCCATATGGAGTAGCTCTAAGTTTTTTGAGGTGGTCAGATGTTGGAGCCTTTTTATGTGACATCCTAGTCTGTTTTCCAATTTGACATTCACCACAAATTTTGCCTTCATCTATTTTTAGATTAGGAATACCTCTGACAACCTCCTTCGATAAGACTTCTTTCATTCCTTTCAAGTTCAAATGACTAAGTTTCTGATGCCATATCTTCACCTCATCTTCCCTTGACACCAAGCAGGTGGAGGGACACTTTGTTTCATGGGGAGCCCACAAGTAACAATTATCCTTCGATCTGGTGCCCTTCATGATAAGTTCCTCTTTATCATTTGTTACTAGACACTCAGATTTAGAGAAGCTAACCTTGAGGCCCTGGCAACACAATTGGCTAATACTTATCAGATTAGCTGTCAATCCTTTGACATGCAATACTTTATCTAGACTAGGCTTTCCAGCATACTTCAGCTTACCAACACCTTTTATCTCACCTTTTGACCCATCTCCAAAGGTGACATAGCTAGTGGAATGAAGTTTAATGTCAACCAAGAACTTCTTGACACCAGTCATGTGTCTAGAACAATCACTATCAAAATACTAGTCTTCTTTAGCAGAAGCTGTAACGCCCCAGTTTTGCCAATTTTATTTTATTGAGTCTTTTGATTATTTTATTATTATTTTATTTTATTTTCGACTTTTGTGTGAAAATGTGTTATTTTTCGTCGTGACTATATTTTATCGCGTTTCGGGAACATTTGCGGGATATTTGAGTGTGGGGGTATTTTGGACATTTCATAGATATTTTTACTAAGTTAGTAAGAAAAGAAAATAGAAAAGAAAAGGGAAAGAAAGAAAAATAGAGAGAAAGAAAGAAGAAAGAAGGGAAAAGAGAAGAAAAGAGGAGAAGAGAGAAAATTGAAGAAAGTGTGGAAAAATCATCAAGAGCAAGTTGTAGAGTCGATTAAATCGGGTAAGGGTGCGAAACTCGATTATTCTATGATTGTATACGATTATGTATGAGTGTTTGTTGTTGTTTTGGATTGAATTGGAAGAAAATGAGTAAAACCCATATTTGGTATAATTGATTAGAAATTGATTTGAATGTGTCAAAACTTGTGTTGATTGTGTTTTAGATTGTCTATACATGTTGGTTGTGTGTTATTGCAATTCAAATTGGTGATTTTCTAAGTTTAGGTGAAGATTTGGTTGATTGGGGTTTGAAAAATGCAGAGATTGTTCTGTAGAATTTTTCTGGGTCTGTCCTGGCCATACGCGTAAGGGGCTTGCCAATACGCGTATGAGACCAGGCGATACGCGTAACATTGTGCTGTTTTGGGGGCAATACGCGTATGAACTTGCATGTTTTACCGGCCCTCTGGTGATACGCGTATGGGCGAGGCCAATACGTGTATGGATTTGTGAAACTTGGTTTTGTGAAGGAAAATTGCTCTGTCAATACGCGTATGGGAATAGGTGGTACGCGTATGGACAGGAGATTTGCAAAAATGTGATTTTTCAAAATGTGTTTTCGGTTTTTTCCGTAACTTTTGTTTCGAGTATCCGATTTTATATTCTTGGGGTCGTTGGAAAGGTATCGAGACGTACTTTGTGATTATGAGGTTTTGAGAATGGTTAGCCGATTAAATTTTGTCGGGAAATGTGAATAGTGTCGAATCTCGACTTTTGTCGTTTTGATGGTGCATAATTATCATGTATTATGCTATATGTTTGTGCTTTGGATATGTATGCCTTATATGCTGTTGTGAGGATAAGTTGTGGCCGAAAGGCAAGAAATGCTAAGTGTTGTATTGGATGATTTATGCATGATTATGAATGTGTGCGTGGATGCAATGTGAGTGTCATGAGTCATTGTATGCCAAGCATCATAATGTGCATTGTGGAAACGTCCTGAGAGACGGTTTGATTCCTGAGGGAATATGCTATACCATCGTGTGCCTCGAAAATATGAGGCGCTGCCTGAGGACTTAAAGCGATGGGTATAGACGATTGTGGGCTCCTTTGGAGACTTAAAGCAATCCTTAACGTCGTGTGCCTCGAAAATATGAGGCGATGCCTGAGGACCTAAAGCGACGGGTGAACATCGTAGGCCCGACGGGGAGTTACTTGACTAAGTCTCAGTAACGAGCGATGGTTCCAATAGTTCCTGAGTGAACTAATGATGAGACATGAGATATTGGAAGTCGGTACCGCATGGCATGTGCATAGAGTCGTTGTGTCGGTCTATGTGCATTGCATAAATCATGAATTAATTATGTGTGAATTTGTGAATATGATTGATGATTGTATGGTATATGTGTGGTGTGTAATGGTATTCGATGCTTGAGAATTGTGCGTTATTATGTTATATGTGGTTGTGGTGAGAATGTGTTACTTGTACATTTTTGTGTTTATATATATAATTTTATTCAATTATATTATGGTTGTTTTTCTCACCCTTCTGCTGTTTTATAACGCTCTATGAGGCGTTGCAGATTAGAGCTGTTGGAGGTATTCCTTTTTGTGAAGCGTTGCGTCTTCATTATTTTGGTCGGTCGGCTCTGATATGTGACTCCGGGTAGTTAGGGTGGCCGCGTGCTATTATTTTGTATATCTGATGATATATTTTGGTTGTACATATGCTACCTGAAGTATGACAAACTGTCTATATGTGTATATGTATATATGTTAATCAGATTTTAGATTTTTTCGCTTTAATTCTAATTTCTGAAAAGTGGGTGTAAGGAACAAAGTTTCCTCTGTATGATTGCTACCCCACAGTTGCATATCATTATGGGCAGGTGTTGCATGTTATGTGTATGTTTGGTTTCAAATTTGATGTGATTCCTCCTTTCTATGCAGTGTTTTCAATTATACTCTGATGAATTTTAGAATTTTCTTTTACCGCTTTAATTGCGTGTTAATTGGGGGTATAGATCGGGGGCGTCACATTAAGTGGTATCAGAGCCAGTCCGTGTCAGTTGTGTCTGTTGTGTCTGGCATATTGGGCGAGTTGTTGTTTAACCATAGTTTCTGTGCTTGGACGAACAGAATATGGTGGGTCGTAATGATGCTGCTTTAGCTGCGGCGATGGAGGCTATGGCACGAGCTGTGCAGGGTGCACCGAATGCTGCCGGAAATGATGAGTTTAGAGAGAATAAGCCGCCAGTCTTTAAAGGGAAACATGATCCGGATGGTGCGCAATTGTGGTTGAAAGAGATTGAGAGGATTTTCAGGGTGATGGATTGTGATGACGATGATGATAAGGTGAGGCTGGGCACTCATATGTTACATGAAGAGGCTGACGACTGGTGGATCAGTACTCGTCAGGTGTTGGAAGCTGAGGAGGAGGAAGAAGAGATTACTTGGGAAGTGTTTAGCCGAGAGTTTCTAAGGAAGTATTTTCCCGAGGATGTCAGAGGAAAGAAGGAGATTGAGTTTTTAGAGCTAAAACAAGGTAATATGTCGGTTATTGACTATACTGATAAGTTTGTGGAACTTGTGCAGTTTTATCCTCATTATGTGGAAGCGACTGCTGAATTTTCAAAGTGTGTGAAGTATGAAAGTGGGTTGCGTCCTGAGATAAAGCAGGCTATTGGTTATCAGAGGATCCAAAGGTTTGCTGATTTGGTGGAATGCTGTAGGATTTATGATGAAGATAGTAAGGCTCGTTCTGCTCACTATAAAAGTGTAAGTGACAGGAAAGGGAAACAACAGTTCCGTGGTGGTCTGTATGTGTCACCAGCTGATAAGGGTAAACAAAGGGGTTCTTTTGATCGGAGGTCAGGTGGAGGAGGTATGTCTAATTCTCCAAGGTGTTTTAGATGTGGTGAATTGGGTCATCGCCAGATGGAATGTAGGGAGAAAGTGGATAAGTGTTCTAATTGTGGTGGTATCGGACATGTTTTAGCTGATTGTAAAAGGAAGAATGTAGTGAAGTGTTATAACTGTGGGGAACCTGGTCACATTAGCTCGAAGTGTCCGAATTAGAAGAAAGCTCCAACTAGTGGCAAAGTGTTTTCATTGGCGGGAACTCAGACTTCAAGTGCTGATCATCTGATAAGAGGTACTTGCTTTATTAATAATACGCCTTTAATTGCTATTATTGATACTGGAGCGACTCATTCATTTATTTCGTCTGAGTGCGCGAAGCTTTTGAATCTTGTGTTGTCTGTGACGGATAGTGAGATGGTTATTGATACTCCAGCGATGGGGTCAGTAACTACTTCGTTGGTGTGGTTGAGTTGTCCTTTGACCATTTATGGTAAAGACTTTGAGATGGACTTGGTGTGTTTACCGTTGGAAGGTTTAGATGTGGTGTTGGGAATGAATTGGTTGCAATTCAATCGGGTGCACATTGATTGTTATCATAAGCTTGTAAGGTTTCCTTCTCTTGAGGAAGATGAAGACTCGAGTTTCTTATCTACCAAAGAGTTGAAGAGACTTTTGGCGGATGAAGCTCAGTTGTTTGGGTTATTTGCATCTTTGACTGTGGATAGTCAAGTTTCATTCGAGGTGTTTCCTGTTGTGTGTGATTTTCCTGAGGTGTTTCCTGAGGATATTTCAGATGTGCCGCCAGAGAGAGAAGTTGAATTTTTGATAGATCTAGTTCCTGGTACTAGCCCTGTTTCTATGGCACCTTATAGAATGTCGGCATCCGAATTGGTGGAGTTGAAAAAGCAGTTAAGTGAGTTATTGGAAAAAAGGTTCGTGAGGCCAAGTGTTTCTCCTTGGGGTGCTCCAGTTTTGTTAGTGAAAAAGAAAGATGGGAGTATGTGATTATGTATTGATTATCGCCAGTTGAACAAAGTGACGATTAAGAACAAATATCCGCTTCCAAGGATTGATGATCTGATGGATCAGTTGGTTGGTGCTTGTGTATTTAGTAAGATTGATTTGAGATCGGGCTATCATCAGATAAGGGTGAACGAAGAGGATATTCAGAAGACGACCTTTAGAACACGTTATGGTCATTATGAATATTCGGTGATGCCGTTCGGGGTTTCTAATGCGCCTGGTGTGTTTATTGAATACATGAATCGTATTTTCCACGAGCATTTGGATCGTTTTGTAGTGGTGTTTATTGATGATATTTTAATCTATTCTAAGTCTCGTGAGGAACATGCAGAGCATTTGCGTATTGTTTTGCAGGTCTTGAAGGAAAGGAAGCTTTTTGCCAAACTGTCCAAGTGTGAATTCTAGTTGTCTGAGGTGAGTTTTCTTGGGCACGTAATTTCAGGTAATGGTATTGCTGTGGATCCATCTAAAGTAGAAGCAGTTCTACAATGGGAGGCTCCTAGATCCATTACCGAGATTCGAAGCTTTTTGGGTTTGGCTGGTTATTATCGGAGGTTCATTGAAGGTTTTTCTAAGCTAGCTCTTCCTTTGACGCAGTTGACTTGTAAGGGCAAGGCGTTCATTTGGGATATTCAATGTGAAGAGAGTTTTTGTGAGCTGAAGAGAAGATTGACGACAGCTCCGATTCTTATTTTACCTGATCCTAATGAACCTTTTGTTGTGTACTGTGATGCTTCTTTAATTGGTTTGGGTGGTGTTTTGATGCAAGAAGGTAAAGTTATAGCTTATGCTTCAAGGCAATTAAGAGTTCATGAGAAAAACTATCCTACTCATGATCTTGAATTAGCGGCTGTGGTTTTTGTGTTGAAGATATGGAGGCACTATCTCTATGGTGCAAGGTTTGAAGTCTTTAGTGATCATAAAAGCTTGAAATATTTATTTGATCAGAAAGAGTTGAACATGAGGCAGCGGAGGTGGTTGGAGTTCTTGAAAGACTACGACTTTGGCTTGAATTACCATCCTGGTAAAGCTAATGTGGTAGCCGATGCATTGAGCCGTAAATCATTGCATATGTCGGCTTTAATGGTTAAGGAGTGGGAACTTTTGGAGTCGTTTAGAGATTTGAGTTTGGTTTGTGAAGTGACTTCGGATAGTGTAAGGCTTGGAATGTTGAAGGTTACCAATGAATTTTTGTTGTCGATTAGTGAGAAACAAAAGCTGGATTTGAAATTCGTTGATTTGATGAGGAATGCGAAGGTGGATTTCAGGGTGGATAATTTTGGTGTTTTGAGGTTTCGTGGTCGTATTTGCATTCCTGATGATGCGGAGTTGAAAAGAATGATTTTGGAGGAAGGACACCGGAGTAATTTAAGTATACATCCGGGTGCGAATAAGATGTACCAAGATTTGAAGAAGATTTTCTGGTGGTCTGGTTTGAAAAGAGATGTGGCTCAGTTTGTGTATGCTTGTTTGACTTGTCAGAAATCGAAAGTGGAACATTTGAGGCCTAGTGGTTTGTTGCAACCGTTGGATATTCCTGAGTGGAAGTGGGATAGCATTTCGATGGATGTTGTAATGGGATTGCCGAATACGCAAAAAGGGCATAATGCTATTTGGGTGATTGTGGACAGGCTGACTAAATCGGCGCATTTTATTCCGATTGACATCAGTTTTTCTTTGGAACGGTTAGCTGAAATTTATATCAATGTGGTGGTGAAATTACATGGGATTCCATTGAGTATTATTTCTGATCGAGATCCTAGATTTACATCTAGATTTTGGGAAAGTTTACTGAAGGCTTTGGGTTCTAGATTGAGGTTGAGTTCGGCTTATCATCCGCAGATGGATGGTCAAACCGAAAGAACTATTCAGTCGTTGGAGGATTTGTTGAGAGCGTGTGTTTTGGAACAAGGTGGTACGTGGGACGGTTATCTTGCTTTGGTTGAGTTCACGTATAATAACAGTTTCCATTCTAGTATCGGAATGACACCTTTTGAGGCTTTATATGGACGAAGATGTCGAACGCCGTTGTGTTGGCACGAAACAGGTGAAAGTTCGGTGGTTGGACCGGATTTGGTGCAACAAACGACGGAAAAGGTAAAGTTTATTCGTGAGAAAATGAAGGCTTCTCAGGATAGGCAAAAGAGTTATCATGATCGGAGACGGAAAGATCTTGAGTTTCAAGAGGGTGATCACGTATTTCTGAGGGTTACGCCGGTAACAGGTGTTGGCCGTGCTTTGAAATCTAAGAAGCTTACTTCTCGATTTATTGGTCCTTACCAGATATCTGCGATAGTTGGTGCTGTAGCGTATCGTGTGGCGTTACCGCCGAATCTGTCGAATTTGCATGATGTTTTTCATGTTTCACAGCTACGGAAGTATGTTCCGGACCCTTCACATGTGATTCCGATGGACGAGGTTGAGGTAAGAGATAACCTTACGATCGAGGCATTACCAGTTAGTATTTTGGATCGCGAGGTGAAGCGGTTGAGGGGTAAAGAGATTGCACTTGTGAAAGTGGCGTGGGGAGGCGCTGCTGAGGGTAATTTGACGTGGGAGTTGGAAAGTAGGACGCGGGAGTCGTATCCAGAGTTGTTTGTATCAGGTAAGATTTTCGAGGACGAAAATTTCTAAGTGGGGGAGAATTGTAACGCCCCAGTTTTGCCAATTTTATTTTATTGAGTCTTTTGATTATTTTATTATTATTTTATTTTATTTTCGACTTTTGTGTGAAAATGTGTTATTTTTCGTCGTGACTATATTTTATCGCGTTTCGGGAACATTTGCGGGATATTTGAGTGTGGGGGTATTTTGGACATTTCATAGATATTTTTACTAAGTTAGTAAGAAAAGAAAATAGAAAAGAAAAGGGAAAGAAAGAAAAATAGAGAGAAAGAAAGAAGAAAGAAGGGAAAAGAGAAGAAAAGAGGAGAAGAGAGAAAATTGAAGAAAGTGTGGAAAAATCATCAAGAGCAAGTTGTAGAGTCGATTAAATCGGGTAAGGGTGCGAAACTCGATTATTCTATGATTGTATACGATTATGTATGAGTGTTTGTTGTTGTTTTGGATTGAATTGGAAGAAAATGAGTAAAACCCATATTTGGTATAATTGATTAGAAATTGATTTGAATGTGTCAAAACTTGTGTTGATTGTGTTTTAGATTGTCTATACATGTTGGTTGTGTGTTATTGCAATTCAAATTGGTGATTTTCTGAGTTTAGGTGAAGATTTGGTTGATTGGGGTTTGAAAAACGCAGAGATTGTTCTGCAGAATTTTTCTGGGTCTGTCCTGGCCATACGCGTAAGGGGCTTGCCAATACGCGTATGAGACCAGGCGATACGCGTAACATTGTGCTGTTTTGGGGGCAATACGCGTATGAACTTGCATGTTTTACCGGCCCTCTGGTGATACGCGTATGGGCGAGGCCAATACGCGTATGGATTTGTGAAACGTGGTTTTGTGAAGGAAAATTTCTCTGTCAATACGCGTATGGGAATAGGTGGTACGCGTATGGACAGGAGATTTGCAAAAATGTGATTTTTCAAAATGTGTTTTCGGTTTTGTCCGTAACTTTTGTTTCGAGTATCCGATTTTTGTATTCTTGGGGTCGTTGGAAAGGTATCGAGACGTACTTTGTGATTATGAGGTTTTGAGAATGGTTAGCCGATTAAATTTTGTCGGGAAATGTGAATAGTGTCGAATCTCGACTTTTGTCGTTTTGATGGTGCATAATTATCATGTATTATGCTATATGTTTGTGCTTTGGATATGTATGCCTTATATGCTGTTGTGAGGATAAGTTGTGGCCGAAAGGCAAGAAATGCTAAGTGTTGTATTGGATGATTTATGCATGATTATGAATGTGTGCGTGGATGCAATGTGAGTGTCATGAGTCATTGTATGCCAAGCATCATAATGTGCATTGTGGAAACGTCCTGAGAGACGGTTTGATTCCTGAGGGAATATGCTATACCATCGTGTGCCTCGAAAATATGAGGCGCTGCCTGAGGACTTAAAGCGATGGGTATAGACGATTGTGGGCTCCTTTGGAGACTTAAAGCAATCCTTAACGTCGTGTGCCTCGAAAATATGAGGCGATGCCTGAGGACCTAAAGCGACGGGTGAACATCGTAGGCCCGACGGGGAGTTACTTGACTAAGACTCAGTAACGAGTGATGGTTCCAATAGTTCCTGAGTGAACTAATGATGAGACATGAGACATTGGAAGTCGGTACCGCATGGCATGTGCATAGAGTCGTTGTGTCGGTCTATGTGCATTGCATAAATCATGAATTAATTATGTGTGAATTTGTGAATATGATTGATGATTGTATGGTATATGTGTGGTGTGTAATGGTATTCGATGCTTGAGAATTGTGCGTTATTATGTTATATGTGGTTGTGGTGAGAATGTGTTACTTGTACATTTTTGTGTTTATATATATAATTTTATTCAATTATATTATGGTTGTTTTTCTCACCCTTCTGCTGTTTTATAACGCTCTATGAGGCGTTGCAGATTAGAGCTGCTGGAGGCATTCCTTTTTGTGAAGCGTTGCGTCTTCATTATTTTGGTCGGTCGGCTCTGATATGTGACTCCGGGTAGTTAGGGTGGCCGCGTGCTATTATTTTGTATATCTGATGATATATTTTGGTTGTACATATGCTACCTGAAGTATGACAAACTGTTTATATGTGTATATGTATATATGTTAATCAGATTTTATATTTTTCCGCTTTAATTCTAATTTCTGAAAAGTGGGTGTAAGGAACAAAGTTTCCTCTGTATGATTGCTACCCCACAGTTGCATATCATTATGGGCAGGTGTTGCATGTTATGTGTATGTTTGGTTTCAAATTTGATGTGATTCCTCCTTTCTATGCAGTGTTTTCAATTATACTCTGATGAATTTTCGAATTTTCTTTTACTGCTTTAATTGCGTGTTAATTGGGGGTATAGATCGGGGGCGTCACATTAAGTGGTATCAGAGCCAGTCTGTGTCAGTTGTGTCTGGCATATTGGGCGAGTTGTTGTTTAACCATAGTTTCTGTGCTTGTACGAACAGAATATGGCGGGTCGTAATGATGCTGCTTTAGCTGCGGCGATGGAGGCTATGGCACGAGCTGTGCAGGGTGCACCGAATGCTGCCGGAAATGATGAGTTTAGAGAGAATAAGCCGCCGGTCTTTAAAGGGAAACATGATTTGGATGGTGTGCAGTTGTGGTTGAAAGAGATTGAGATGATTTTCAGGGTGATGGATTGTGATGACGATGATGATAAGGTGAGGTTGGGCACTCATATGTTACATGAAGAGGCTGACGACTGGTGGATCAGTACTCGTCAGGTGTTGGAAGCTGAGGAGGAGGAAGAAGAGATTACTTGGGAAGTGTTTAGCCGAGAGTTTCTAAGGAAGTATTTTCCCGAGGATGTCAGAGGAAAGAAGGAGATTGAGTTTTTAGAGCTAAAACAAGGTAATATGTCGGTTATTGACTATACTGCTAAGTTTGTGGAACTTGTGCAGTTTTATCCTCATTATGTGGAAGCGACTGCTGAATTTTCAAAGTGTGTGAAGTATGAAAGTGGGTTGCGTCCTGAGATAAAGCAGGCTATTGGTTATCAGAGGATCCAAAGGTTTGCTGATTTGGTGGAATGCTGTAGGATTTATGATGAAGATAGTAAGGCTCGTTCTGCTCACTATAAAAGTGTAAGTGACAGGAAAGGGAAACAACAGTTCCGTGGTGGTCTGTATGTGTCACCAGCTGATAAGGGTAAACAAAGGGGTTCTTTTGATCGGAGGTCAGGTGGAGGATGTATGTCTAATTCTCCAAGGTGTTTTAGATGTGGTGAATTGGGTTATCGCCAGATGGAATGTAGGGAGAAAGTGGATAAGTGTTCTAATTGTGGTGGTATCGGACATGTTTTAGCTGATTGTAAAAGGAAGAATGTAGTGAAGTGTTATAACTGTGGGGAACCTGGTCACATTAGCTCGAAGTGTCCGAATTAGAAGAAAGCTCCAACTAGTGGCAAAGTGTTTTCATTGGCGGGAACTCAGACTTCAAGTGTTGATCATCTGATAAGAGGTACTTGCTTTATTAATAATACGCCTTTAATTGCTATTATTGATACTGGAGCGACTCATTCGTTTATTTCGTCTGAGTGCGCGAAGCTTTTGAATCTTGTGTTGTCTGTGACGGATAGTGAGATGGTTATTGATACTCCAGCGATGGGGTCAGTAACTACTTCGTTGGTGTGGTTGAGTTGTCCTTTGACCATTTATGGTAAAGACTTTGAGATGGACTTGGTGTGTTTACCGTTGGAAGGTTTAGATGTGGTGTTGGGAATGAATTGGTTGCAATTCAATCGGGTGCACATTGATTGTTATCATAAGCTTGTAAGGTTTCCTTCTCTTGAGGAAGATGAAGACTCGAGTTTCTTATCTACCAAAGAGTTGAAGAGACTTTTGGCGGATGAAGCTCAGTTGTTTGGGTTATTTGCATCTTTGACTGTGGATAGTCAAGTTTCATTGGAGGTGTTTCCTGTTGTGTGTGATTTTCCTGAGGTGTTTCCTGAGGATATTTCAGATGTGCCGCCAGAGAGAGAAGTTGAATTTTTGATAGATCTAGTTCCTAGTACTAGCCCTGTTTCTATGGCACCTTATAGAATGTCGGCATCCGAATTGGTGGAGTTGAAAAAGCAGTTAAGTGAGTTGTTGGAAAAAAGGTTCGTGAGGCCAAGTGTTTCTCCTTGGGGTGCTCCAGTTTTGTTAGTGAAAAAGAAAGATGGGAGTATGCGATTAAGTATTGATTATCGCCAGTTGAACAAAGTGACGATTAAGAACAAATATCCGCTTCCAAGGATTGATGATCTGATGGATCAGTTGGTTGGTGCTTGTGTATTTAGTAAGATTGATTTGAGATCGGGGTATCATCAGATAAGGGTGAAGGAAGAGGATATTCAGAAGACGGCCTTTAGAACACGTTATGGTCATTATGAATATTTGGTGATGCCGTTCGGGGTTTCTAATGCGCCTGGTGTGTTTATGGAATACATGAATCGTATTTTCCACGAGCATTTGGATCGTTTTGTGGTGGTGTTTATTGATGATATTTTAATCTATTCTAAGTCTCGTGAGGAACATGCAGAGCATTTGCGTATTGTTTTGCAGGTCTTGAAGGAAAGGAAGCTTTTTGCCAAACTGTCCAAGTGTGAATTCTAGTTGTCTGAGGTGAGTTTTCTTGGGCACGTAATTTCAGGTAATTGTATTGATGTGGATCCATCTAAAGTAGAAGCAGTTCTACAATGGGAGGCTCCTAGATCCGTTACCGAGATTCGAAGCTTTTTGGGTTTGGCTGGTTATTATCGGAGGTTCATTGAAGGTTTTTCTAAGCTAGCTCTTCCTTTGACGCAGTTGACTTGTAAGGGCAAGGCGTTCATTTGGGATATTCAATGTGAAGAGAGTTTTTGTGAGCTGAAGAGAAGATTGACGACAGCTCCGATTCTTATTTTACCTGATCCTAATGAACCTTTTGTTGTGTACTGTGATGCTTCTTTAATTGGTTTGGGTGGTGTTTTGATGCAAGAAGGTAAAGTTGTAGCTTATGCTTCAAGGCAATTAAGAGTTCATGAGAAAAACTATCCTACTCATGATCTTGAATTAGCGGCTGTGGTTTTTGTGTTGAAGATATGGAGGCACTATCTCTATGGTGCAAGGTTCGAAGTCTTTAGTGATCATAAAAGCTTGAAATATTTATTTGATCAGAAAGAGTTGAACATGAGGCAGCGGAGGTGGTTGGAGTTCTTGAAAGACTACGACTTTGGCTTGAATTACCATCCTGGTAAAGCTAATGTGGTAGCCGATGCATTGAGCCGTAAATCATTGCATATGTCGGCTTTAATGGTTAAGGAGTGGGAACTTTTGGAGTCGTTTAGAGATTTGAGTTTGGTTTGTGAAGTGACTTCGGATAGTGTAAGGCTTGGAATGTTGAAGGTTACCAATGAATTTTTGTTGTCGATTAGTGAGAAACAAAAGCTGGATTTGAAATTCGTTGATTTGATGAGGAATGAGAAGGTGGATTTCAAGGTGGATAATTTTGGTGTTTTGAGGTTTCGTGGTCGTATTTGCATTCCTGATGATGCGGAGTTGAAAAGAATGATTTTGGAGGAAGGACACCGGAGTAATTTAAGTATACATCCGGGTGCGAATAAGATGTACCAAGATTTGAAGAAGATTTTCTGGTGGTCTGGTTTGAAAAGAGATGTGGCTCAGTTTGTGTATGCTTGTTTGACTTGTCAGAAATCGAAAGTGGAACATTTGAGGCCTAGTGGTTTGTTGCAACCGTTGGATATTCCTGAGTGGAAGTGGGATAGCATTTCGATGGATTTTGTAATGAGATTGCCGAATACGCAAAAAGGGCATAATGCTATTTGGGTGATTGTGGACAGGCTGACTAAATCGGCGCATTTTATTCCGATTGACATCAGTTTTTCTTTGGAACGGTTAGCTGAAATTTATATTAATGTGGTGGTGAAATTACATGGGATTCCATTGAGTATTGTTTCTGATCGAGATCCTAGATTTACATCTAGATTTTGGGAAAGTTTACAGAAGGCTTTGGGTTCTAGATTGAGGTTGAGTTTGGCTTATCATCCGCAGACGGATGGTCAGACCGAAAGAACTATTCAGTCGTTGGAGGATTTGTTGAGAGCGTGTGTTTTGGAACAAGGTGGTACGTGGGACGATTATCTTGCTTTGGTTGAGTTCACGTATAATAACAGTTTCCATTCTAGTATCGGAATGACACCTTTTGAGGCTTTATATGGACGAAGATGTCGAACGCCGTTGTGTTGGCACGAAACAGGTGAAAGTTCGGTGGTTGGACCGGATTTGGTGCAAAAAATGACGGAAAAGGTAAAGTTTATTCGTGAGAAAATGAAGGCTTCTCAGGATAGGCAAAAGAGTTATCATGATCGGAGACGGAAAGATCTTGAGTTTCAAGAGGGTGATCACGTATTTCTGAGGGTTACGCCGGTAACAGGTGTTGGCCGTGCTTTGAAATCTAAGAAGTTTACTTCTCGATTTATTGGTCCTTACCAGATATCTGCGAGAGTTGGTGCTGTAGCGTATCGTGTGGCGTTACCGCCAAATCTGTCGAATTTGCATGATGTTTTTCATGTTTCACAGCTACGGAAGTATGTTCTGGACCCTTCACATGTGATTCCGATGGACGAGGTTGAGGTAAGAGATAACCTTACGATCGAGGCATTACCAGTTAGTATTTTGGATCGCGAGGTGAAGCGGTTGAGGGGTAAAGAGATTGCACTTGTGAAAGTGGCGTGGGGAGGCGCTGCTGAGGGTAATTTAACGTGGGAGTTGGAAAGTAGGATGCGGGAGTCGTATCCAGAGTTGTTTGTATCAGGTAAGATTTTCGAGGACGAAAATTTCTAAGTGGGGGAGAATTGTAACGCCCCAGTTTTGCCAATTTTATTTTATTGAGTCTTTTGATTATTTTATTATTATTTTATTTTATTTTGGACTTTTGTGTGAAAATGTGTTATTTTTCGTCGTGACTATATTTTTTCGCGTTTCGGGAACATTTGCGGGATATTTGAGTGTGGGGGTATTTTGGACATTTCATAGATATTTTTACTAAGTTAGTAAGAAAAGAAAATAGAAAAGAAAAGGGAAAGAAAGAAAAATAGAGAGAAAGAAAGAAGAAAGAAGGGAAAAGAGAAGAAAAGAGGAGAAGAGAGAAAATTGAAGAAAGTGTGGAAAAATCATCAAGAGCAAGTTGTAGAGTCGATTAAATCGGGTAAGGGTGCGAAACTCGATTATTCTATGATTGTATACGATTATGTATGAGTGTTTGTTGTTGTTTTGGATTGAATTGGAAGAAAATGAGTAAAACCCATATTTGGTATAATTGATTAGAAATTGATTTGAATGTGTCAAAACTTGTGTTGATTGTGTTTTAGATTGTCTATACATGTTGGTTGTGTGTTATTGCAATTCAAATTGGTGATTTTCTGAGTTTAGGTGAAGATTTGGTTGATTGGGGTTTGAAAAACGCAGAGATTGTTCTGCAGAATTTTTCTGGGTCTGTCCTGGCCATACGCGTAAGGGGCTTGCCAATACGCGTATGAGACCAGGCGATACGCGTAACATTGTGCTGTTTTGGGGGCAATACGCGTATGAACTTGCATGTTTTACCGGCCCTCTGGTGATACGCGTATGGGCGAGGCCAATACGCGTATGGATTTGTGAAACGTGGTTTTGTGAAGGAAAATTGCTCTGTCAATACGCGTATGGGAATAGGTGGTACGCGTATGGACAGGAGATTTGCAAAAATGTGATTTTTCAAAATGTGTTTTCGGTTTTGTCCGTAACTTTTGTTCCGAGTATCCGATTTTTGTATTCTTGGGGTCGTTGGAAAGGTATCGAGACGTACTTTGTGATTATGAGGTTTTGAGAATGGTTAGCCGATTAAATTTTGTCGGGAAATGTGAATAGTGTCGAATCTTGACTTTTGTCATTTTGATGGTGCATAATTATCATGTATTATGCTATATGTTTGTGCTTTGGATATGTATGCCTTATATGCTGTTGTGAGGATAAGTTGTGGCCGAAAGGCAAGAAATGCTAAGTGTTGTATTGGATGATTTATGCATGATTATGAATGTGTGCGTGGATGCAATGTGAGTGTCATGAGTCATTGTATGCCAAGCATCATAATGTGCATTGTGGAAACGTCCTGAGAGACGGTTTGATTCCTGAGGGAATATGCTATACCATCGTGTGCCTCGAAAATATGAGGCGCTGCCTGAGGACTTAAAGCGATGGGTATAGATGATTGTGGGCTCATTTGGAGACTTAAAGCAATCCTTAATGTCGTGTGCCTCGAAAATATGAGGCGATGCCTGAGGACTTAAAGCGACGGGTGAACATCGTAGGCCCGACGGGGAGTTACTTGACTAAGTCTCAGTAACGAGCGATGGTTCCAATAGTTCCTGAGTGAACTGATGATGAGACATGAGACATTGGAAGTCGGTACCGCATGGCATGTGCATAGAGTCGTTGTGTCGGTCTATGTGCATTGCATAAATCATGAATTAATTGTGTGTGAATTTGTGAATATGATTGATGATTGTATGGTATATGTGTGGTGTGTAATGGTATTCGATGCTTGAGAATTGTGCGTTATTATGTTATATGTGGTTGTGGTGAGAATGTGTTACTTGTACATTTTTGTGTTTATATATATAATTTTATTCAATTATATTATGGTTGTTTTTCTCACCCTTCTGCTGTTTTATAACGCTCTATGAGGCGTTGCAGATTAGAGCTGCTGGAGGCATTCCTTTTTGTGAAGCGTTGCGTCTTCATTATTTTGGTCGGTCGGCTCTGATATGTGACTCCGGGTAGTTAGGGTGGCCGCGTGCTATTATTTTGTATATCTGATGATATATTTTGGTTGTACATATGCTACCTGAAGTATGACAAACTGTTTATATGTGTATATGTATATATGTTAATCAGATTTTAGATTTTTCAGCTTTAATTCTAATTTCTGAAAAGTGGGTGTAAGGAACAAAGTTTCCTCTGTATGATTGCTACCCCACAGTTGCATATCATTATGGGCAGGTGTTGCACGTTATGTGTATGTTTGGTTTCAAATTTGATGTGATTCCTCCTTTCTATGCAGTGTTTTCAATTATACTCTGATGAATTTTCGAATTTTCTTTTACCACTTTAATTGCGTGTTAATTGGGGGTATAGATCGGGGGCGTCACAGAAGCTCTCAGAGAGGTATGAGCTATAAGGGCGACAATTTGATTCTTAGGAATCCACTTCTTCTTCCTGTTAGCAACCTCTTTTCTCCTTCTGGGTCGAGTTGATAATTTTGGACAACCATTCAACTTATAGCAGTAAGCCTTTATGTGACCATACTTACCACAGTGATGACACTTCTTATCCTGATTCTTTCTTCCTGGGAAGTTGTTTTGAGGCCTTTGACGATGTTGAGACATCCTACTTGACATCAATTAAACTGAGTTCACACCAGGCCTTTGTTCTTTGTTCTCAACTTGATCATTATAGACGGGATCTCTTTCATTTCCAGTATTTCTTCCTGAATTACAAATTTCATCCAGCGCATCTGAACTGCTATTAAGCATTCTTATGTACTTAGTCATGTTATTGAGTTTGGAGTTTAGCAACACAACTTCATTCTCTAGATCAGAGATGGTGGCCAAATGATTTAGTCTTTCATCACAAAGTTGAACAATAAGATTCTGCTGATCTTTCCCTAATTGACACAATTCAGCCCTTCTGATGCACACCTCCTTATAAGAGGCAGCTAGTTCACCAGGAGTAAGATCTCCAATATCCGATTCCTTGTTCGAATCATATACTTTAGTGAGTTCAGAAACACGTTTAGCAGATTCTCCATCGCTCGAGGAGTCATCTTCAGACCAAGAAGTGGATAGACCTTTCTTCTCCTTCTTGTGGAAGGTGGGACATTCACCTCTTGTGTGCCTAAACCACCCGCACTCAAAACATTGAATTTTCTTTCCTCGGTTAGATTTCTTATCATAGCTAGTTCGTTTTCCAAATTTTTTCCTTCTATAGATGTCGGAAGTCTGAGCCTTGACATTGGTTCGAGACTTCTCATCCAGTTTCTTCAACAATTGGTGATACTATTTTTCAAGAAATCCCACAGCTTTGGACAGTTCCTCATTAGAGTCACACTCTTCTTGGTTAGTCACCAAGCCTAAACTTTTCTTCTTTTCATCCTTCTTGCTGATAGCCATCTCAAAAATTTGAAGTGATCCCATGAGCTCATCTAATTTCATAGTATCTATATCTGGGGCTTCCTCAATAGCAGTCACCTTCATATCAAATCTCTTGGGAAGAGACCTTAGGATTTTCTGAACCAACTTGGCTTCTGGACTTTTCTATCCAAGGTCACTTGATGTGTTGGAAATATCAACAATGTTCATATGAAAGTCCTGTATACTTTCATCCTCTTTCATCCTCAAGTTCTCAAACTTAGTGGTGAGAAGTTGAAGTCTTAAAGATTTTACTCTTGAAGTTCCTTCATGAGCAGTCTTCAAGATCTCCCATGCATCCTTGAGCAAGCTTGTTATCTTCATCATCCCAGTCTTCCTCAGGTTTTAACTCATCCGTAATCTTTCCATCCTTGTCTTTTGCCTTTGGTGGGTCCCACCCTTTGACCACAGACTTCCAAGCTTTACCATCCATAAACTTGATGAAGGCCACCATTCGCACTTTCCAATATTCATAATTGGAACCATCAAGAATGAGTGGTCTATTTAAAATTCCTCCTTCTTTATCCATTGAACCAGAAAGTATCATCCCTGAATCTCACCCAGATACAGAGCAGGATGCTTGCTCTGATGCCAATTGAAATTCTGGTATAGCAGATCACTAAGTCTCAGAACAGAATGTTGTGACACTTGATCTCTGCTTCTCACACAAGGATAAAAAGGAGCAGAAAACAAACAGCGGAAAGAAAAGAAACACACAAGAATTTTTAACCCAGTTCGATTAATAACAACACCTACGTCTGGGGGCTACCAAGCTAGGAATGAAATCCACTAAGCAATATTAGTTCTAAGCTAAACTCCACCATTTACAACTTGTCACCTAATCACTACCCATGCTATATTTCTACCTAAGACACTCCTATGTATGAGACCCTTATCAATTCCCTTTCAATCACAACAGTGACTGAACAATTACAACTCAATAACACAGTCCAAGTCAGGTATTCACGCAATACATGAGAGGCTCACAAAAGTATAAACCCTAGTACTCACTAACAGTTGTGTATATTCTCTACATTATTATAGGTTAAATCCATACTATTTATAACAATAAGCAAGACTGGATTTGGGCTTCAGAATCGCAGCAATTCAGCTCCACGAAATCTGCACATTATTCTTCTCTAGAATAATTTCTTCAATCCTAAGTTTCCTAAAGTGTCTCCACACTTAGAAACAACATCTTCCACTTAGAATCAGAATCTATGATTCCTTAATCTTGGATGCCACCTAGGAAAACTAAACATGCCTATAAAAACTGGAAATCAGAAAACCAAATAACAGTTATCACAAACTGTAACAGACAAAGATGTCGAATCAACATGATAGGACATCTTGTCTAACATCTTAATCTTCAGTCAGTTCAACATGTTAGGACATCTTGTCCAACATCTTTCTATTGAGTTATTTACCAAAATTGATGCCAACCTCAAAGGCTTGGACTCATTAACAACCCCGAGCAAAAAATCATGTTTTTCCCATACAAAAACCCATGGCGTATTACGGCCAGCCGTAACAGGCATTGCGGCCCGTAATATGTCCCAGCGTGAAAATTCAATTTTTTTTCCACATTTTTACACACTTCCCCACTTTTCTCTCTCATCCAATTAAACCCCATTTACCCCATAAACCACAAAATATTTAGTTCTATATTATCCTTCTCTCGCCACTTTCCATCAAACTCCACCAAAATCTCTAAACCTCCATTAAAACCCCCACCCTAAAGCTTCCACCTTAACCTTTTTAACTACCCAAAACCACAAACTCCCTTTACAAAACCTTCATAACTTCTCATCCTCATCACTATTCTGGGTTCGATTTCGAAAATTCCAAATAAAAAAATTTCAAATTTCTCACTCCTTCACAATCAAGATGCCTCCCAAGAGAAACGCAAAGGGGAAGGAACATGTTGATACCTCAAGGCCAAAGAAAAGAGTTAGCACTAGAGCAACGAAGCCTCATGGCATTGTCTTTGCAGATGACAAGCAAGCGGATAGGTATGTGGCCCTCATTAAGCGGAAGCTTACTCCAACTAGGTATATCTGTGAACAAACTCTCTCTAGTCTTGGTCTAAAATCTAAGGTTGACAGGTTGTTGAGTAACATAGGGTTATAGGATTTGAAATTCTGGTCAAGAAGATCACTAAGATGCCGAACATGATGTCGTGACACTTGATCTCTGCTTCTCACACAAGGATAACAAGGAGTAGAATACAAACAACAAAAATAAAGAGACACACAAGAATTGTTAACCCAGTTCGGTGAACAACAACACCTACGTCTGGGGGGTACCAAGCAAGGAATGAAATCCACTAAGCAGTATTATTTCTAAGCTAAACTCCATAGTTTACAACTTGTCACCTAAAAACTACCCGTGCTAGATTTCTACCTAAGACACTCCTAGATATGAGACCCTTCTCGATTCCCTTTCAATCGCAGTAGTGACTGAACAATTACAACTCAATAAGACTGTCCAACTCAGGTATTCACGCAATACAAGAGAGGCTCACAAAAGTACAACCCTAGTACTCACTAACAGTCGTGTATCTCCACTACCTATTCTAGGTTAAATCCATCATATTTATAACACTAAACAAACCTGGATTTAGGCTTAAGAATCGCAGTAATTCAGCTCCACAGAATCTACAACTTATTCTTCTCTAGAATAGTTTCTTCAATCCTAAGTTTCATAAAGTGTCTCCACACTTAGAAACAACATATGCCATTTAGAATCAGAATCTATGATTCCTCAATCTTGGAGGCCACCTAGGACATTCCCATAAAACTGGATATCAGATAACAGTTATTCCAAACTGTAACAGACAAAGATGTCGAATCAACATGATAGAACATCTTGTCTAACACTTTAATCTTCAGTCATGTTCAACATGTTAGGAAATCTTGTCCAACATCTTTATGATAAGTTAGTTTTACCAAAATTGATGCCAACCTCAAAGGCTTGGACTCATTAGGATTTCATGCAAAGGGACGCTCCCACTTATGAGCGTATCATGCTCGAATTCTTGAACACCCTTAATTTAAAAATTAGAAAAGAAAATGGAACGACGGTGTGAGGGTCTACTTTGGCACCCTTTATTTATGCCTTATTCAAGACATCGAATTGAGTGTCAAAGATTTGCGAGAAATCCTCCAGTTTCCTATCTATGGACCCAGAGATGTCCCTCAAGGGTTTGACTTTGTAAATTTTTGGGGTTTGATCACTGGACGCAATGATTATATTGCTTCCAATGCCAAGGCCTCTAGAATTCAAAACTAGGTTTTTAGGTACATGCAAAAAGCCTTTGCTTACATGTTGTTTGGCCGCGGCGAGAGCACGAGTGTTGCCTCCCAAACGAAACTCTATTTTATGCATTCCATGGTGAACAATGAGCTTATTAATTCCACAGCCTTTGCATCCTATAATTTGGGACGTGTTGTATGAGCCTCCACAAGTGATATTTCAGTGGGAGGCATGATCACTCTCATCGCCGAGCACCTTGGCCTTGAATTTAACAGTGAGGTCAACCGTATGGTTGAGGGGAGAACAAAAGTGGACATGGAATCCCTTGTTCATCAAGGGATTATCCACTGGGAAGGTAACACCTACACGGTGATGATGGGTAACGTTCCCATTCTTGAGATCTTGAACCCAAGAAAAACATGGGTTGACAAAAAGAAAAATTGGGGTTACACTGCGGTCACTGATTCTCCGGATAATCATCAGAGGAGAATGACGACCCCGATTTTGCTGATTTTGATGTAGGTACAACAATGGGAGATAATACCACGCTGCCCTCTCATCCTACCTACACCAAAATTGGAACATCAACACAAAATCATGATAGGTGAGATTAGGTTCAAAATGAAATCCGGGATATGGGAGGAGAACAGGTCCGTCGAGGTAGGGTTTTGGATAATGTTTAAGACATGATGCAACAGCTGATGTTGCGTTTCCCTCCACTTCCCTAGTGAGGTTCTCTGTGAGTTTCCCTCCTTCTCTTTTGCTAAAACATTGGAGACAATGTTTAGTTCAAGTTTTTTAAGGGGGGGGGGGAGTTTATTTGCTTATGTTATTTTTCTTGATATTTAATTCTGTCAGTTTTTGTTTTTTGTCATTTCCTTCTGGTTCATTTCCATAAAACCACTCTTTAAAAGCTTTTTCCTTAACTATGACCGATAGAAAAAATTTTAAAAAGAGTTTTTGATTCTAAAGCAACTGAGAACAATATGTAGAGTTAGAGGGACAAAAGGTTGAGGTTAGAGAAACCGAAAAAGTTTGAAAAAATTGGATTTTTCTTGAACACCCTAGGCTCCCCAAACTGAGATACGAGTCTAACGTGTAGATTTGTACCATAGTACTTGGACCCTGAGAAGTACTTCCTGATTAGTTTATCTTGACAGTCTGGCATAAATAAATTCACATGTACGTATGGTTGATTGAGAAACAAAAAAAAAAGAGAAAAAAAACTGTAGTACCAAAAAGACAAAAAGGCGGTAAATGGCAACTACATCCTCTAAGTCGAGTAACCCCCATAAGGTTATTCACCCCAATGGTGGTTGATCCCCAAACGTCGCCCTAATAAGGGAAATATATAAACTAAAAAGTTTTGAAAATTTCTTCGGTGGATGTCTAATAATTAAAGTAAAATTCTCGATCAACCTTGTGCATGTGATGATTATCATAATTTCTATTGCCTTAATTTGATTGTTCGGATGAAAAGGGAGAAAAATAAAAAACGAGACTTAAGTACAAAGCATAGTTAGAGAGGTATCAAATAAGGAAAGCTTAGGTCCGTAGTTTCACCGCGGTTAGTGTTCTTGTAAAAACTCTTGGAGCTGGATGAGTACTGAAAGAACTAATCCCTAACCTTTTTGCACAAAAATTCGCGTATGAGTACCAGTAAGCTTCACCTTTCATGAACTTTTTCACTCGATGTTTTTCTTGGTCCAAAAACCTGCTTTGCAAGCTATGTTTCTTGAGGACAAGCAACAGTCTAAGTTTAAGGGAGTTTGATAATTTGTTTTTGTGTCGCTTTTATTAGTAGTTTTTATTTGTTATTTCATCATGTTTTGTTTACTTTTCTTCATTATTCTATGTTTTATGCTTTGGTATTGTGTTTCTGTTATTTTCAGACCTTAACAATCATACTGGAAGGAAAGAGGATCGAATCGGTTGAAATACGAAGAAAAAGGTAAAAGTAGGAATTCCCCAGTACAAAAACCAGGGAGCTGTTACGGCCACCCGTAATACCCATTACGGGCCGTAACAACAGTATGCAGACAAGTGGTGATTATATGCGCGCAGGCCAAAACTCCAGGGGCCTGTTATGGGTACCCGTAATACCCATTACGGACCGTAACAAGCAAGCGTGTTTTCATTCTTCTATTTCCTTTATCGGTTCGATTTGTTACCGTTTTGAATCTCTGGCACATTCCTGATTAGGCATATACTCTTATGAGAAGGCATTAACTGAAAATATTTGTTCCATGTTTAATAATATCTATAAAACTAATAGGTAGGCTAGAATTTAAGGCATCCATTTTTTGACGTACAATCATTTTTCTTTGCAATTTGAATTCTCTCTCTGTAAAAGTCTCCATTGGAGCAATTGGATAAAAAATCTATCTTATAATTACAAGTATTTTACTCAGGTTCTATTTTATTGCTTTTCTTATAATTGTTATTGCTATCATTTTTGCTTATCAAAAAATCATTTTGTCTATGTTATTTCTCACCATGAGTGAGCAGATCCTTAGGAATTAAGGGTCATGAGACCTAACTCATGACTATCTATATGGTTGTTTTCACATTTTACAAGGATTCGAAATGCATTATTTTGAAAACCTAAGTTTTCTAATTAACCCTTATTACGAAAGTAAAAGAGATCTCAGGTATTGATAATGATCTGAAAGGACTTGTATCAATACCCGATAACAGGTTTTTAAACAACTAAGTTCGATGATGCGAAAAAACTCGGACAAGGTTGAGAAATACTTCATCTTAATAGTCGTGCAATAATAATGAGTCATCGATAATAATTTTGAACAAGCGGAAGCTGACAAATTATTTATCAAAACTAAAAACAACACGCTGGCGAAAGCAGGCGTTGTCTATAAAAAATCTATTTTTCTATAATCCGCGCGAGATTCAATATAATATGATTAAATTGGCCATATAGAGATAATAGAGTGAGGGATTATGACCCTAAATCCTACTTTTTGTTTTATTAATTCCCAGGTTATTTATATTTAAGCTGTTTTCCAAAAGTGCTTTTAAAATAAGTTGTTTTGACTTAAGTGTTTTTCACTTAAGTTTGTTTCTTCCCAACTATTCGATTGCTCTAGCTTTACACTGATAGGATAGAAATCGGTACTTAACCATTGGTCCTTGTGGTTCGATAACTTTTTACTACTCTGACACTTGTCGTATACTTGCGGCGTGTCAAGTTTTTGGCGCCGTTGCATGGGACCAATTGCGTTAATATTGAAATTATATTTAATCATCATAGAGACTAGAGTTTTACTTATCTGTTTATGCGAAGAACACATTCTATTGACAATTCAGTTGAACCCGTTGACGAGATCGAGCGTTTCTTAAGAGAAAGATGTTGAAGTTAAAGACAACTCACAATGGTTGCTCCTATTGTTGATACAAAACCATTGAAAGATTATGCGATTCCCACAGAGGAGGAACCACACTATAGTATCGTGCATCTGCCTATCGAGGAAAATAATTTCAAACTTAAGCCTTCATTGATAGGAAGGGTTCAACAGAACCACTTTTCAGGGTTAGCTACAGAAAACCTGAACCTGCATTTGTCTATCTTTGTTGATAACTATGGTACTGTTAAGGCAAATGACATTGATCAAAATGCTATTCGCTTAAGGTTGTTTCCATTCTCCCTAAGAGACCGAGCAGGAGCTTGGCTTTTCTTGCACGGTACCGAGTAAAACAGTCCAAGTTAGGAATGAGATAAATAATTTTGGGTAAGACGAGGGTGAATCTTTGTTTGACGCGTGGGAGCGCTTCAAAGACTTATTAAGACTTTGCCCATTCCATGGGCTTGAAAAGTGGATGATAATCTATACCTTTTATAATGTTCACCTTCACACTACAAGGATGACCCTTGATGCGGCTTCCGGCAGAGCCCTTATGAATAGTCCAAAAGACGTGGCCTACAATCTTATAGAGAAAATGGCCAGGAACCATCATTCTTGGGGAAGCTTACGACAAAGTACTGCTAAAACCACCCCTAAAACCAGGGGGTGTATGAAGTGAATGCTTTCGATCACATGAATGCTAAGGTCTATGCACTTTATAAGAAAATTGATGAGTTAAGCATCACTCCTGCTGCCCCTACCCTTGTTGCTTATGTTGCCTCTACTTCACTCAACTGTGAGATTTGCGCAGTGAATGGGCATACTGGTAATGATTGTCAAATGATTCTCACGAGAGGATCTAAGGAAAATATCAATTATTTGAACAATCAGAAAAACAATCTATACTCTAATACTTACAACTCCGGGTGGCGTGACCACCAAAATTTTTCTTACAAGAACAACCAACCACAACAAACTGAGGGGCCTCTGGGTTTCCAAAAAGTCGTGCCAGCTTCTCCTAAGAAATCCAACTTGGAACTTCTAATGGAAAATTTTGTAATGATGTAGACACGTCAAAACAAAGACTTTAGGAATAAAAACCTCAACATTAATGAGGTACTTAGGCAGCTGACCACCAAAGGGGAAAATATTGTTACCCATAACAAAATGTTGGAAACTTAAATCTCTCAAGTTGCTCAGCAACAAGCTTCTTTTTCTGTCCCTCAAGGGTCATTTTCGGGGCAACCCGAGAAAAATCCTAAGGGACAAATGAATGTTGTGACAACAAGAAGTGGTAAACCTTTGGTTACCCCCAAAGAAAAGGGGAGCAACAAAGAAAAAGAAAAAGGGAAAGAGGTTGAAGGTAGTGCTACTAAGAATATTGAGGAAGCTGAGGTTAGTGAACCAACACCTCCTGAAAATAACAGTGTTGGCGAAGTTGAGAAGGAGGCACCATATGTAGTCCCCGCTCCTTACAAACCACCTATTTCCTTTTCGCAAAGATTTGCGAAGGCCAAGGTAGAGGCTCAATTCAAAAAATTTATGGAACTCCTTAAAAATATCCATATCAATGTGCCATTTACTGAGGTGTTATCCCAAATGCCCACCTATGCCAAGTTTTTAAAAGAAATCCTCTATAACAAAAGAAAATGTCAGGATCATGAAACGATGGCTATGACTGTTGATAGCAGTGTTGTGATTAGAAACATGCTTCCAAAAAAGTTAAAAGACCCGAGAAGTTTCTCCATCCCTTGTCAAATAGGAACCATGAATTTCGAGAGAGCTTCATGAGATTTAGGGGCTAACATCAGCTTAGTGCCCTTATCTGTATGCAAGAAATTAGATATGGGGGAAATGAAACCTACCAATATCTCACTACAACTTGCAGACAGGTCGGTTAAGTATCCTGTTGGTATGTTGGAAGATGTTCTAGTGAGAATAGGTGAATTCTACATTCCTGTTGACTTTGTTATCATGTAGATCGAAGATGATTCTCAAATCCTGATACTCATAGGAAAGCCCTTTTTAGCTACGACTGGGTTCAACATCGATGTTAAGAGAGGAAAGTTGACTTTTGAGGTTGGTGAGGAAAGGATTGAGTTCATTCTTTCAAAACTCATGAAAAAAATTTCTTTTTGGGATTCTTGTTATCTTGTCAATGTTATCGATGCTTGTGTCTAAAAGAGCATATCCGAGCCTCCCCTGCCCGAAAGGATGGAGGTATGCTTGTTTGAAAGCGTAAAAAATCATGAAAAGGCGGAGAACAACGAGGAAATTATGAACGATGGTCCAGTTTCTCATATCCTTGAAGCACTTATGACACAAAGCAATGAGCCCGAATGTAAAAAACCCCCAACTTGAGCTAAAGAAACTTCCCCAAACTCTTAGGTATGAATTCCTAGATGGGGAACCCACTAAGCCTGTGATAGTGAATGCGAGTCTTGGAGAATCCGAGACCGCAAAACTCCTTGCTATTCTTGAGAAGTACCCTAAAGCTATAGGGTACACAATAGAGGACTTGAAAGGGATTAGCCCCTCCGTTTGTATGCATAAGATCATGTTAGAAGACGATTATAAGCCCTCTAGGGAACATCAGAGGAGGTTAAATTCTAACATGACAGAAGTGGTTAAGAAGGAGGTGCTTAAACTCTTAGAGGCCGGGATAATTTATCCCATCTCCGCTAGTAAGTGGGTGAGTCTCGTTCAAGTAGTCCCTAAGAAAAGGGGAATGACGGTTATTAATAGTGATAAAGGAGAGCAAGTAGCCACTAGGACGGTCACGGGATGGAGAATGTGTATAGACGATAGGAAGCTTAACAAAGCTTCTCGTAAGGACCATTTCCCACTCCCTTTTATTGACCAAATGCTTGAACGCCTAGCCATGCATTCTCATTTTTGTTACCTTTATGGGCACTCAGGGGTTTTTTAAATCCCCATACACCCTACTGATCAAAAGAAAACGACATTCATTTGCACTTACGACACATTTGCCTACCGATGGATGTCCATTGGGCTTTGCAATGCGCCTGCAACTTTTCAGGGCTGCATGATGTCGATTTTCTCCGACTTTTTAGAAGACATCATGGAAGTCTTCATGGATGACTTCTTGGTTTATGGGTGTAGTTTTAATGAGTGTTTGTTGAACCTTGAGAATGTCATAGAGAGATGTGTAAAAGTCAACCTTGTGTTAAATTGGGAAAAGTTCCACTTCATGGTAAAGGAAGGCATCATCCTAAGACACTTGGTGTACGAGAGAGGAATAGAGGTTGACAAAGATAAGATAGAGGTGATAGAAAAGTTAAACCCCCCACCACTGTGAGGGAGGTTAGAAGCTTCTTAGGCCATGCCGACTTTTATCACTGGTTTATCAATGACTTCTCTAAGATTAACAACCCCTAAATGGGCTATCGATTAAAGATGCTAATTTTAACTTCAATAGTGAGTGCTTGGAAGCCTTCGTGGCTTTAAAAGAGGCATTGATATCGGCACCTATAATGCAGCCCCCCAATTGGGACGATCCTTTTGAGATTATGTGTGATGTCAGCGACTATGCAATAGGCGCGATATTAGGCTAAAAGAAAGATAAAATAATGCATGCCATTTACTATGCTAGTAGGACTCTAGATGAGGCGCAAGTTAATTATGCGACTACAGAGAAAGAGCTATTGGTCGGGGTCTTTGCCATTGAAAAATTTTGATTTTACTTAGTGGGATAAAAAATAATTGTCTACACGGACAATGCGGCCATTAAATATCTCCTAAGAAAGAAGGATGCTAAGCCTAGACTCATTAGGTGGATTTTGCTGTTACAAGAATTTGATATTGAGATTAGATATAAGAAAGGGACGGAAAACGTGGTCGCCGACCACTTGTCCAGGTTGACTGATTTGAAAGAGGAAGACTTACCCCTTGATGACTCTTTCTCGGGCGATAAACTTTTTGCATTGATGGGAAAAGAAACGACTTGGTATGCTGACTTTGTCAACTACCTTGTTGTCGAAGTTTTACCTCCGGATATAAATTACCAACGTAAGAAAAAGTTCTTCTCTGATCTAAAGCATTACTATTGGGACGAGCCTCTGCTTTTAAAGAGAGGCTCCGACGGAATCTTCCGAAGGTGTATCCCTGAGGAAGAGATTGAGAGTGTGATGACTCAATGTCATGCCTATGCTTATGGTGGCCTACTCTCTTTAAGGATGTTAATGCTTTTATAAATAAATGTAACCAGTGTCAACACACAAGAAACATATCCAATAGGAATGAAATTCCTCTAAATACCATCCTTGAATTTGAGATTTTTTATGTTTGGTGTGTTGACTTTATGGGACCGTTCCCATCCTCTTTAGGGAATCAATACATTCTCGTTGTTGTTGACTATGTGTCTCAATGGATTAAGGTCATTGCCTCTCCAACAAATGATGCACGAGTTGTTATAAATATGTTTGAAAAGTCATCTTCCTAAGGTTCGGGGTCTCTAGGTTAGTGATAAGCGATAGAGGGTCGCACTTCATTGCAAGGCAATTTGAGAACCTTCTTAAGAAGTACGGGGTTAAGCATAGAGTTGCTACACCTTATCACCCAAAAACGAGTGGCCAAGTCGAGGTCTCTAATAGAGAGATAAAAGCTACTTTAGAAAAGACAATCTCCCTCTCTAGGAAAGATTGGTCTTCCAACCTCGACGACGGACTATGGGCATACCGTACTGCTTACAAAACCCTATTGGTATGACCCCTTTTTGGTTGATTTATCGAAAGTCCTGCCACTTACCTGTTGAGTTAAAGCACAGAGCCTATTGGGCTATCGAAGCTCTCAACTTAGATTATCAGGCAGCGGGAGAAAAAACGAAGTTACAGTTGAGTGAACTTGAAGAGTTAAGGCTTGACGCCTATAAGAATGCCAAACTCTATAAAGAAAGAATAAAGAGATGGCATGATAAGGAAATCTTGAACCGAGTGTTTAAAGAAGAAGAATTAGTTTTGTTGTTTAACTCGAGACTTAAACTCTTTCCCGGAAAACTTAGGTCTAGGTGGTCAGGACCTTTTGTTGTGAAAAATGTGAAACCGTACGGAGCGGTAGAGGTTTGGAGTGAATCCACGGGTTTGTTCACTGTGAATGGACAATGCCTCAAGCACTAACTTGAATTTGGTTCTCAAAGAACCGTCTTGAGTGGTAACACTCAAGGACCGTCGAGCCATGCGATGTAAAATGCAGCGCTTAGTGGGAGGAAACCCACCATTTTCAAGCTAATCTATTTTTCCTGTTGTTATTTTCTTTTAAGCTAATAAACAGGTACTCGCAAAAAGGGGAGGCAAATAACTGCTCTAAGTTTTTGAAAGAGTTGAGAAGAAGTTAGTGCATAAAATCAAACCTGAAACCAAAAAACAAGAAAAATTGCATATAAAAATCAGGGGCGTATTACGGCCGGCCGTAAGAGGCATTACGACCCGTAACAGCCCCGAGCAAAAAATCATGTTTTTCCCATACAAAAACCTGTGGCGTATTACGGCCAGCCGTAACAAGTATTGCGGCCCGTAATACGTCCCAGCGTGAAAATTCATTTTTTTTCTTCACATTTTTACCCACTTCCCCTCTTTTCTCTCTCATCCAATTAAACCCCATTAACCACAAAATATTCAGTTTCATGTTATCCTTCTCTCTCCAATTTCCATCAAACTCCACCAAAACCTCCAAACCTCCATTAAAACCCCGCCTTAAAGCTTCCACCTTTACCTTTTTAACTACCCAAAACCACAAACTCCCTTCATAAAATCTTCATAACTTCTCATCCTCATCACTATTCTGGGTTCGATTTCGAAAATTCTAAATAAAAAAATTTCAAATTTCTCACTCCTTCACAATCAAGATGCCTCCCAAGAGAAGAGCAAGGGGGAAGGAACATGTTGAGACCTCAAGGCCATAGAAAAGAGGTAACACTAGAGCAGCGAACCCTCATGGCATTGTATTTGTAGATGACAAGCAGGCGGATAGGTAAGTGGTCCTCATTAAACGGAAGCTTACTCCAACCAGGTATATCTGTAAACAAACCCTCTCTAGTCTTGGTCTAAAATATGAGGTTGACAGGTTGTTGAGTAACATAGGGTTATTGGATTTTATGCAAAGGGACACTCCCACTTATAAGCGTATCATGCTCGAATTTTTGGGCACCCTGAATTTCAAATTAGAAAAAAAATTAAAGGACGGTGTGAGGGTCTACTTTGGCACCATTTATTTCCACCTTTTTATTCAAAACCTCGAGTTTAGTGTCAAAGACTTGCGAGAAATCCTCCGGTTTCTTGTCTATGGACCCGAAGATGTCCCTCAAGGGTTTGACTTTGTAAATTTTTGGGCTTTGATCACTGGGTGCAATGATTATACTTTTTCCAATGCCAAGGCCTCTAGAATTCAAAACTCGGTTTTTAGGTACATGCAAAAAGCCTTGGCCTACATGTTTTTTGGCCGCGGTGAGAGCACGGGTGTTGCCTCCCAAAGGGAGCTCTATTTTATGCATTCCATGGTGAACAATGAGCTTATAAATGCCACCGCCTTTGTGTCCTATCATTTGGGACGTGTTGCACGAGCCTCTACAGGTGATATTTCAGTGTGAGGCATGATCACTCTCATTGTCGAGCACCTTGGCCTTGAGTTTAATAGTGAGGCCGACCGTATGCTTGAGGGGAGAACAAAAGTGAACATGGAATCCCTAGTTCATCAAGGGATTATCCACTGGGAAGGTAACATCTACACGGTGATGATGGACAGTGTTCCCATTCTTGATCTCCCGAACCCAAGAAAAACATGGGTTGACAAAAAGAAAAATTGGTTGTACAGTGCGGTCACTGATTCTCCGGATAATCATCCGAGGAGAACGACGACCCCAATTTTGCTAATTTTGATGCAGTTATAGCAATCGAAGATAATACCACACTGACCTCTCATCCTACCAACACCAAAATTGGAACATCAACACAAAATCATGATAGGTGGGATTGGGTTCAAAATGAAATCCAGGATATGAGAGGTGAACAGGTCCACCAAGGCACAGTTTTAGATAATGTGCAAGACATGATGCAGCAGCTGATGTTGCATTTCCCTCCACTTCCCTAGTGAGGTTCTCTGTGAGTCCCCCTCCCTCTCTTTTGCTAAAACATTGGGGACAATGTTTAGTTCAAGTTTGGGGGGGGGGGGGGAGTTTATTTGCTTTTGTTATTTTTCTTGATATTTAATTTTATCAGTTATTTGTTTTCTGTCATTTCCTTCTGTTTCATTTCCATAAAACTACTTTTTAAAAGCTTTTTCCCGAAATATGACCGATAGAAAAAAATTTTAAAAAAGTGTTTTTGATTCTGAAGAAACTGAGAACACTGTGTAGAGTTAGAGGGACGAAAGGTTGAGGTTAGAGAAACCGGAAAAGTTTGACAAAATGGGATTTTGCTTGAACACCCTAGGCTCCCCAAACTGAGATACAAGTCTAACGTGTAGATTTGTACCATAGTACTTGACCCTGAGAAGTACTTCCTGATTAGTTTTTCTTGATAATCTGGCATAATATAAATTCACATGTATGTATAGTTGATTGAGAAACAAAAAAAGAGAAAAAAAATTTTAGTACCGAAAAAACGAAAAGGCGGTAAAAAGCAACTACGCCCTCTAAGTCGGGTAACCCTCACAAGGTCATTCATCCCAACGGTGGTTGAACCCCTAATGTCTCCCTAATAAAAGCAATATATAAACTGAAAAGTTTTGAAAATTTCGTCGGTGGATGTCTAGAAATTAAAGTAAAATTCTCATTCAACCTTGTGCATGTGATGATTATCATAATTCCTATTGCCTTAATTTGATTGACTGAATGAAAAAGGAGGAAAATCGGAAATGAGACTTAAGTACAAAGCATGGTTAGAGAGCAATCCAACAAGGGAAGCTTAGGCCCGTAGTTTCACCCCGGTTAGTGTTCATGTAAAAACTCTTGTTGCTGGATGAGTACCGGAAGAACTAATCCCTAACCTTTTTGAACAAAAACTCGTGTATGAGTACCAGTAAGCTTCACCTCTCATGAACTTTTTCACTCGATGTTTTGCTTGGTCCAAAAACCTGCTTTGCAAGCTATGTTGCTTGAGGACAAGCAACAGTCTAAGTTTGGGGGAGTTTGATAAGTGGTTTTTGTGTCGCTTTTATTAGTAGTTTTTATTTATTATTTCATCATGTTTTGTTTACTTTTCTTCATTTTTCTATGCTTTATACTTTGGTACTGTGTTTATGTTGTTTTTAGACCTTAACAATCATATTGGAAGGAAAGAGGATCGAATCGGTTGAAATATGCAAAAAGGCAAAAGTCGGAATTCCCTAGTACAAAAACCATGGAGCTGTTACGGCCACTCGTAATACCTATTACGGGCTGTAACATTAGTATGCAGATAAGTGGTGGTTATATGCGCGCAGGCCAAAATTCCAGGGACCTGTTTCGGGTACCCGTAATACCCATTACGTGCCGTAACAAGCAAGCGTGTTTTCATTCTTCTATTTCCTTTTTTGCTTCGATTTGTTACCGTTTTGAATCTATGGCATATTCCTGATTAGGCAGATACTGTTATGAGAAGGCATTAACTGAAAATATTTGTTCCATTTTTAAGAATTGCTATAAAACTCATAGGTAGGCTAGAATTTAAGGCCTCTAGTTTTTAATGTACAATCGTTTTTCATTGCAATTTGAATTCTCTCTCTGTAAAAGTCTCCATTGGAGCAATTGGATCAAAAAGTTATCTTATAATTACAAGTATTTTATTCAGGTTCTATTTTATTTCTTTTCTTATAATTGTTATTGCTATCATGTTTGCTTATCGAAAAATCATTCTGTTTGTGTTATTTTTCACCATGAGTGAGTAGTTCCTTAAGGGTTAAGGGTCATGAGATCTAAATCATGATTATATATATGGTTTTTTTCACATAATACAAGTATTCGAAACAAATTATTTTGAAAACCTGAGTTTTCTAATTAAACCTTATTACGAAAGTAAAGGAGTTCTCAGGTATTGATAATGATTTGAAAGGACTTGTATTAATACCCGATAACAGGTTTTAAAACAACCAAATTCGATGATGCGAAAGCACTCAGACAAGGTTTAGAAATACTTCATCTTAATTTCCACGGAATAATAATGATTTTTTGACAATAATTTTGAATAAGCGAAAGCTGACAAATTATTTATCGAAACTAAAGACAACACGCTGGCCAAAGTAGGTGTTGTCTATAAAAATATATTTTTCTATAATCCGCGCGAGATTTCTTGTAATATGATTAAATTGGCCTTATAGAGATGTTAAAGTGAGGGATTATGACCCTAAATCCTATTTGTTTTTTATTAATTCCCAAGTTATTTATATTTAAGTTGTTTTACAAAAGTGCTTTTAAAATAAGTTGTTTTGACTTAAGCGCTTTTTCACTTAAGTTTGTTTCTTTCCAACTATTCGATACACCGATAGGATAGAAATCGGTACTTAACCATTGGTCCTTGTGGTTCGATAACATTTTACTACTCTGACACTTGTCGTATACTTGCGGCGTGTCACCTACTTAAACACCTCAAAACTTTGTTAGTAGCAATTTAATTGGAAACAGGATTACCTAACGCATTTAACTGATTTATGAGATGAGTGAACTGTTTTCGCATTTCCATAAAGGTTTCACCATGTTCAATACGGAACAGCTCAAATTCTTGATTTAATGTGTTGATCCTACCTTGTTTGACATCATTAGTTCCCTCATGGGAAATCTCTAATGCGTTCCACATAGCTTTGGCGGTCTCACAATGAGAAACACGATAAAACTCATTAACAACCAAAGAGAATGTGAGGATTTTTTTTTCTTTCCAATCATGTGACCACAATTTCTAATCATTAGCATCCCATTGTGCTTCCGATTTAGGTAATGTAACACCCTCCACATTGGTCGTAGTTATTTCATTCAGACCATTTTGGATAGCGTCACATATACCTTTGTCAACGAAGTTGACATGAATACACATAAGAGTTTTCCAATAACTATAATTTTCACTGGTGAAAATTGATGCTCTATTATACGCTCTCTTAGATTTGGTATTCATTCTTCTAAAGAGTAAATCTCAAGCACGAAATTCACCGGAGCTCTTGATACCACTTCTTAGACGATATGCTTCGATCTAGAGGGGATGAATAAATCACAAATCAAAACTCTTGGCTAAAATTTGTTTTCAAAAAGTATGGCACAACGAAAAAACAACCCGAATCAAATCGTCTAACCGAACCTACTATCAAAAAGTTATATGTGCAACGTAAACCTTATGGAATGATAATGAACACAAATTGTTCAACAATGATCAAGTCACAAATCAATCAAATACAAAGCTATTTGTAATGCTTATTTCCAATGAACACAAAGTGATAAAAAATACACAAAACAATTTATCGAACACTTTGTGTGAGATTGATCACGTTTGGAAATTCGATTTGTTTTGTTGATGAAAAAAGTCAATCACTATAAAAGTGATTGTGATTATATAAACAACAACACTTTTAAATATAGTTGAGAATAACTTCCAATCGAATTAATCGAAACAACAATGAAATCGATAATTTGCAAAAACAACAATTAAAGAAAATTAAAGCGATAAAGGGACACAAAGATTTGTTTAGGCAGTTCCCCAATCGACATCGCTATGAGTACTTCTTCCCTCAATCCGAAATCGAATTGAGATACTTGCAATTAACCTTGTCTTTGCAAAAATGGTTATATAAGAGGTGAAGAATTCTAACCCCACAAACCCTATTATTTGTTGTTGATTCAATCACCTCCAAACCCTTTATCAAAGCTTGATCAAGTCACTAACAATGCGGCTACAATCTGAAGGTGTGAAAAACACAAGAAAGGGGGGGGGGGGGAGTTTGAATTGGTTTTTCAAAATAAACTTGTTTCTTAAAAATAAATTCTTTTTAGAAACCATTTCGTTTTAATGGTAGTGACCTATGTTGAGAATCAAGTGATAAACACGTTATGTTTATACTAGTTCACTTGAGAAACCCTCAAGTTAGTCTAGTTCACCCGCCAAGGTGATTTTGCCTCTCTCAACGAGGTCTTAATCCACTATTCAGTCAAATCAGTACAATGCACGAGCCAAACCGCTGGTGACTAACACAACCTCTAAAACTTACAAGTTTTAGACTTCTCAAGTAATACAACCTCACAGGTCTTACTCAAGGAACAACCTCAAAGACACACGACTTAGACTTCTCAAGAAATACCACCACAAGGTCTTTCTCAAGGAACACAAACCTAAGTTTGAACAAGTTACGTTTACAGAAATGTGCTTCTATACAAGCTGAAAATGTAAACACGTTTTTGAGCAGAATGACTTAAGAAAGATTTCAGAAAGAGATAGTATTGCTGTAGCATTCGTGTGTGTCTTTCTTCAAGTCTTTTGCTTCCTTTTATAGCTGTGTGAAAAGAGCCGTTGAAGTGTAATCATTATATCTAAGTAGGCTGGTGGCTAGAAGCGTGAGGACAGATAAAACCTTTTGCGTGATGTACTTTTTGTCTTCGATTGTATCGTTGCGTTGTTACCAAGATATCTTCGCTAGAATTGAGGTACAGATGTACTATGTAGCTTTATCTTCTTGGCTTCTCGACTTCAGAGGCTTTTCATGAGCATGAGTAAGAAGGGAAAACTTAGCTAGGTTCTTGAGTTTCTCAAGTCTTCGGATCTTCAGAGCAGCGTCTTCAGAGTCTTCAGCACTTGGTCTTCAGAACCTTGTTTGCTTGGCGCGTTGTCTTCATATCTTCAGAGGCTTCTGATAGTATCTAATTGAAGCATGAGTAGAGGCTTTGATTAGGTCTTCAGAACCTTGATCAGAGAGCGCAAGTCTTCAGCAAATGGACTTCGTTCTATCAGAACCTATGTCTTCAGATCTTCATAACTCGTTCTCTTTTTCTTTTGTATCAGCATCTGAAATTTGTATTCTCTCGTGTTGAGTTCTGCTTCTTAGGCGAAGTATTTTCCTTTAAGTATTGAGTTCGCGCCGTTTTACGGAAGCATAACCTGTTTGTTAAGTTCTCACAAATAACAACCATTAGCTGTACAAAATTGTTTATAGAGAAATACAATTTGATATCATCAAAACTTAGAGATAAAGTTGCGGAACCAAATCTTGTTCTCACAATCTCCCCCTTTTTGATGATGACAAAACTATGTATTTTGATGACACAATTTTGATATATATAATGCAGGGAAAATAACAAATTCTAAAGATAGCTTATCCTTCGTATGAAGTGCTCCCCCTGAGTTTTAGACTTGATGAATTTTTGAGCTTGGGGCTCCCCCTGATTTTACTAGATCATGAGCTTTTAGTCTTGATTCTCTTTTCAACAGAGTTCTGATTTTCTTTTTCTTAACAAGGCTTTAATTTGGATCAGAATACCTGAAAAGAAAAACACTCTAATAGAAATAACAGTTTTATCTGTTAGCATTTAAGCAGCATTTTTCAGAGATTGACTATGGAATCAAAATATCACATTATATTACTTCTCCCTCTTTTTGTCATTGATCAAAAAGATAAGTGGTGCAAGGGTGAAAAACAAGAATCTAAGGACTTAAGGACAACAAAGACAAAAGAATTAGGTGCTTCCAGAGGACATCTTGTCCCACATCTTCTGAAGCACGCCTTTTAGTTCAGCATTAGCAGTCCTTTGTTCCTCAAGGCTTTCTCTGAACTTCTGTTGTTCTTCTCTGATTTCTCCAATGGCGTCTTCTAAATGCTTGACAGCAGGATCAGAAGTAGAGACAACTGCAGCATCTTGCTTGGCCTTCTTCATGGCGTCAGCTTCTTGTGCTATCCTCGCTTCCTCAGCAGCCGTTTCTGCAAGAAGTCTTGCTTCCTCAGCAGCCTTTTCTTCAACTTCTTTCTGCTTTGCAGCCAAGAACTGAAGTATCCTGATCCGTTCTTCAGCTTCTGCTCTTCCTTTTGCTCGTTGAATTCCATCTTTGATGGTTGCATCTGAGAAAATTCTTGTAAGCTCACTGCTCAACCATTTCTGGAAGTTTTGACAAGATCTTTCAAGTTCCATAGGCTTGGTACTTGTGTTAAGTTCTACTCTTAGGTCCGCAAACTTCCTTAATGCCTTGTCATAAAATTGAATTGTGCATTCTTCAAAAGATGTTGGAGGAGGTTTAGTATAGATGACTAAAGCAAGGTCAGGCTTGGCAGAATTCAACTCAGGTGTTGTTTGCTGAGATGGAACGATCTCAGTAGGAGGATGTTGATTGCTTGGTTGATCAGTATGAGATGTCACTTCTGGAGTGTCTGAGATCATGAGAGATTCAGGAGTGACGATCTCTAGAGGTTCAGAGGTTGTCTCCTCAGAGATAGACTTAATATTGAGGACTTGAGAATCAAATATTAGGTTGATGGAACTTTGTTCATTTGGCTGAATGATTTACGAGGTTATTGACGATATGTAGGCAGGAATGACTTCAGTCGAGATAGGGGTACTGATTGATGCGTTGGGTGAAGATTGGATAGTGGTAGTTGAAAGAGAAATTGAGAAAGATAGTGGTTTAAACTTCACTTGTGAAGTGGAAATAGAGATAGTTTGTTGAGAAGATGAGGTAGAAATTGATTTAACTCTAGAGACAGATGGATCACAGATAGGCTTACTTGTTTTCGTTGAAGTAGAGGTTAGAGTAGTAGTTTTGGAGATATCTGATTTGTCATTTTCTTTCTTTTTTGGGGCTCAGAATTAGTAGCTTGCTTTCTTTACCTTCTGGAGGATTCTGCAAGAGTTAGTTCAGGGGAAGATTCATCAGCCTCTTTAGTTTGCTCTTCTTCTTCTTCTTCTTTGTTAAGTTCAATTTCTTCCTCCTTGACTTCAGATACATCATATCCTCGTGCTTTCAGTGCATCTATAGATGCAACAATTTCTTCAATGAGATCGCTTCTATAATAGGTAGGATAGCCTGGTACTGCGATCCTGCATTTGAATAAGTCCTCAGAGACAAAAAAAGGTTTTACTCTTACTTTATTAATTATTCTCATATGCTTGAGTGTTGTGGCAATGACTGTCTTTCTAAGGGTTGCTGTCAGATCTTCCGTGTGTTGAACTTCTGTAATCAGAGTGTCCACTATACCACTTTTATAGAATATGTCTGAAAGTATTCTTCCAAAAGGAATGTACTTGGGTATGTCACTTTTCGGTTCCCCTGTTGTTCTTGTCTTCTTCACCATATCTCTCAAATGATAAAATAAGATAGAGGGTAAGCACATCCTTTCCTTGGTGAACAAATAATATAACATATACTTCTGGTTTGCATTGAAATAATCTGCAGCACATGATGAGGGTCTTGGGTTGATGCAACCAAGAATAATCTTGTGCCAGATTTTTAGATGTATATGCAGGTCTTCTCTCCTGTATTCTGTTTTATTTGCTTGATGGTTAGTGAAGATAGTTGGGTTGATTACCTTTTTCACAAACAAGGATTGATTGACCCTTCCATAAACTCTTTTGTTCTTTAGAAAATCCAGTTTGTAAAGTTCAACAATTGATTTTTCTGTGATGACAATTTTTCTTCCCAAGACATAGGAGACTACATGGAGTTTATCACAGATAGCTTGTCTCCAAAAATATGTGACGAGTGCTTCAAAAACTGGACCTTTAAGCCTATCAAAAAAGTTGCTCCAACCTTGAGCTTTCACATCATCGATCAGATTAAATCCATTTTCAGCAAGATTTTCGAAGTCTACATGTAGTTCCTTGAGTACAAGTAAATTCTGAAGAGTACAGGTGACTGAGGCTTCTCGTTGAGTTACATGATTCTTATCTATCTTAGAAGATTATGTGGAAGATGGCGTGACTATCACAGATGCTGGGGGCATTGTTGAAGTGGAAGACGACACAACTGATGATGATGATGACCCTTTGGATGGATTCAAGGATGCTTCTGTTTCTTTGAAAAATTTGACAGTTTCTTGTTGAATGTGATTCATTTGGATCGGAGAGGATGAGAGAAAGGATTGAGTTCGTTGAGAGAGAGAGAGAGAGAGAGAGAGAGAGAGAGAGAGAGAGATTTAGGGTTTTAGGGTTTCCGTTTGAGTGAAAGAGGGAATAAGAATGGTTTTTGAAAAATAAAAGAGATAGACACCGTACAGGGGATAAGTGAATAAATGTAATTAAGTTTTGAGTTAATCCCGAGAAAATTACTGTTCGTTTGATGTTGGATAAATATAGTGATTTAGATATAGTCTAATCACGTGTTAAAAATTATTTTTAAATGACGCATCAGAACTTGTCTTGGAAGAGAGGTTTTACAGATCTGAGATACATCTCATGAAAGTGGTTCTGATGATTTTAAAAACATTTATTTCCTCTTACTAAACATATTGGTTCTGAAATAATCTCATTCTGAGCAATACACCATTTTTATATGCTTTTAAAATAATTTGAAATCTATCTTCAGCTAAGGGTTTTGTAAAGATATCAGCCCATTGATGGTCTGTATCAATACATTTTAAGCATAAGGTTCCCTTCTGAACATAGTCTCTGATAAAATGGTGTTTTATTTCAATGTGTTTAGCCCTAGAATGTAAAGTTGGATTTTTACTTAAACAAATAGCAGCTGTATTATCACAGAAGATAGGAATGTTACTCTCATATATCAGATAGTCTTCCAGATGATTTTTTATCCAGAGCATTTGTGTACTACATTGAGACGCGGAGATGTATTCTGCTTCTGCTGTAGAGAGAGCAATTGTAGATTGCCTCTTACTTGACCATGAGATTAGATTGTTTCCTAGGAACTGACAGTTTCCAGATGTGCTCTTTCTTTCCAATCTGTCTCCAGCATAGTCTGCATCCCAGTAACCAGAAAGAGTGTACTCTGATGTTTTCTCATACATCAGGCCAAGGTTATTTGTCCCTTTCAGATACCTCAGAATTCATTTAACAGCAGTTAAATGAGATTCTCTTGGATCTGATTGGAATCTTGCACATAAATGTACACTAAATAATATATCAGGTCTGGAAGCAGTTAGATATAAGAGAGAGCCTATCATACCACGATAGAGCTTTTGACAAACCTTAGCTTCTGATTCTTCCTTTCTCATGACACATGTTGGATGCATTGGTGTTTTAGCTATATTGCAATCCATCATGTTGAATTTCTTCAGAAGTTCTTTTATGTACTTACTTTGATGAATATAAGTTGCCTCTAGTTTCTGATCTATTTGAATTCCAAGAAAGAACTTTAACTCACCCATCAGACTCATTTCGAATTCTGCTTGCATTAACTTTGAAAAATCTTCACAAAGAGAGGGGTTAGCAGAACCAAAGATAATATCATCAACGTAGATTTGAACAATAAGAATATCATTCTTATATGGTTTACAGAAGAGAGTTGTATCAACCTTTCCTCTGGTAAAATTGTTTTCTAAGAGAAATTTGCTCAATCTATCATACCAAGATCTAGGAGCTTGCTTTATACCATATAGTGACTTTTTGAGTTTAAAGACAAAATATGATTTTTTTGAATTTTCAAAACCAGGAGGTTGCTTGACATAGACCTCTTCTGATATATAACCATTTAAGAATGCACTTTTAATATCCATTTGATATAGGGTGATGTTATGATTTACTGAAAAAGAAATTAATAACCGTATTGCTTCAAGTCTGGCGACTGGAGCAAAAGTTTCGTTGTAATCAATTCCCTCTTGTTGACTGTAACCTTGAGCAACAAGTCGTGCTTTATTTCTGACAACTTCTCCCTTCTCATTTAGCTTGTTCCTGAATACCCACTTGGTTCCAATAATATGAACATTCTTAGGTCTTGAAACTAGATCCCAAACATCATTCTTTGAGAATTGATTCAGTTCTTCTTCCATAGCCAGAACCCAGTCCTTGTCCATAAGCGCTTCTTCAACTATAGCTGGTTCGATTAACGATACCAGTCCCAAGAGTGTTTCTTCTGATGGTCTGAGGGTTGATCTGGTTCTGACTAGAGCGTCCTTGTTACCAAGAATTAGTTCCTCAGGGTGAGGTATGGACATTCTTCTCTTCTTTTGATGTGGAGTATTCGGAGTTACGTCAGTGGAGTTCGGTGTAGGATCATGCTAGTCCTTGACTTCATCTGCCTTTTCTTTATGTTCTGAGAAGCTAATTTCCAAACCTGCAAGTTTTTCAACTAGATCATTTCCAATAGTTCCGGAGCCAATGATTCTTTCTTTCTGATTTCCTCCAAAACCGACGACACCTCCGGGTTTAAGTTTCAGATCTTGGAACATATGCCTTTCTCCCGTCATGTGTCGTGAGCATCCACTGTCCAGGTACCATGATTGGTGTTTCAATGGTGTCATTAAGGATGTCTGCAACATAAACTATCTTATTCTTAGGTACCCATTTTGTGGGTCCTTTCTCATTAGTTTTTCCAGAGGTTCTGACACCTTTGGACTTCCTTCTATTAGGATAGTAGTGTAGAACTTGTGTATAGTGTTTAAGTTTAGAAGCTTTCTTCAGTGTCTGTGTTTGTGTAGTGATAGATTTTGAACCTTTTTGTTCAAAAATTTTCAAGATAGTGCCGGAGGGCACAAGATGTTTGGACAGAGGTATTATCTTGATACTCTTGGTTTCATCATATGGTTGTGATGGTCCTGAATATCCCAGCCCTCTGTTACCATTCCTGCTGACTCCATAGATCATTGAAGCCATTTTGCTTTTGTCAATGCTTTTAGCGAGAAAGCGTTGAAAAGCTTTATCATACTTGACTACTTCATTAGTATTGATCTTGTTAGAGGTGATTTCTTCTTCTAACCTAGAGATTTTAGTTTTTAAGGTAGTATTTGAATTTTCAAGAGAAAGTTGTTTTTCATTTAATTCAAGGATGGTTTGTTTGCTTTTAGTAAGATCTTCTAAAGGAACCACAAGAGTCTTTTTTAGAGTTTTGTGTTTTCTTCGAAGAGTTTGATATCTTTCCATAAGTTCATATAATTCTATTTCAAGTTCATAGAGAGATAGGGAAGAAAGTGCCTCTCTTTCGTCGTCGGAGTCTGAAGGTTCTCCTTCTGATAGAACGTCTTTGGTTTTAGCCATGTGTAGCGAGCGATTTTGGACTCGGTTCTTAAGCGCGGTCGCTCTCTGTGGTTGAGTTTTAACTATAGGTCGATTCATTTTTTATCCTATTAAAGCTGATGAAGGAAGGGAAATAGATGTCTCCAATTAACCCTGCTTGCATACTGAGTTTAAACAGCAGTCTGTTAGGTTACGGATGCGATCAATGTGGTGGGGCCTTTGTATCGGTTATTTGTATTTTCGCCAATACTAATTTCTCTCTGGATTTTTGTTAGGATACTGCTTCAGATTACGATATATGGGAGTATGGGATTTAGGGTTTTTGTTTAGTGTGCTCGCTAAGATTTTTTTCTTTCAATCTTATGCCTACGTATTCCCGTTTACCGAAACAGGGAAATCAGAGCGTTCGTAGTTCCTCCTATTCTATGGGAGGAAATGGGTGTTTTTGGTGTCTTGTTCAAAGCCCAAGACGTGAAGCGAAAGGTGGTTTGTATCTTGTTCAAAGCCGAAGATATGAAGCTGAAGAGTTTATTTGTATCTTGTTCAAAGCCCAAGATGTGAAGCTAAAGGTTTCGTCTTTAGAGAGAATTTGTCATCTCTAAAGGGGGTCTGTTTGTCACAACTGTTGGGTGATTGACTGTAAAGGAGGATTACTTTAACCGGGATACGCGGATCCTAGTAATGCCATAATTTCCTTTATAGGGGATTTTAACCTGAAGGAGAAGACTTTAACTCAGTGTAAAGCAATGCCATCTTTCCTTAGGAATTTCTCATGCTAAAAGAGGGACAATGGCATGGATGTAGATGATCCAGAGGCTTGCCGCTTACAGCGATTAGATGGAAGGAGTTGTTGATGTTTGTGTACTGTGAACGAGGCACAGCTTTGATACTAAAAGGTTAATTGGATCAACCAGTGGGTTTCTTATACAAAGCGTAAGAGGAGGCTAATATGTGTCTCGTACAAAGCCCGAGAGAGAGGCTAAAAGGTTTAGACTCGACAGGAGAATCTTTTATACTCAACAAGAGAGTGTTTTTGTATCTTGTACGAAGCTCGAGGTGGAGGCTATTGTTTGTTTGGCTCAATAAGAACCTTTTTGTATCTCATATAAAGCCCGAGATAGAGGCGAAAGGGGTGATTGACTCAACGAGGGAGTCTCTTATGTGTCTGGTACAAAGCCTGAGAGAGAGGCTGAACGTTGTTTGACTCCGCTGGGGAGAATCATTGTACAAAGCCCAAGAGAGAGGCTATGGTGACTGTTTCAGTTGAGTGACAGGTCCAGTATACTGATTTTGAAAGAGAAAACCAGTTCTTATATGAGCAACACTGTACTCAAGGATTTGATTCAAGGTTCCGGGTTATTCCTATTCTTTAAGGAAGCGGGAAATCCGAAGGGTATTGAGACTGTCCGAGTCTACGGGTTTTCTTCCTATTTAACGAAGGGGTCACTTGAGAATGTCTTTGAGACTCAAGGAGATTAGACTGTCCAAGTCTAGAGTTTCATCTTTTGTACTATGCTTTGAGAAACAGTAGTAGACTCTTTAAAAGGACTGTTCTATGCAGATGATTAATTTCTGTTCCTATACCTCTAGGAGGTCGTCGGGACAATTTGTACGAAGCCCAAGAGGAGGCTGGAAACTTTTAAGAAGCCGAGAGGTCCTTGTACGAAGCCCAAGAGGAGGCTATCATTCCCGGAGGAAGAAATCATTATACGAAGCCTACGAGGAAGTTGTGAATACTTCTAAGAAGCCGAGCGGGTCCTTGTACTAAGCCCAAGAGGAGGCGGGGTTGCTTTTAGGAAGCTTGTGGGTCCTTGTACGATGCCCAAGAGAAGGCCGATGCTTTTAAGAAGCCCGTGGGTCCCCAAACCCCAAAAAATTCAAGGCAAGCTATTCACAAGGAATAGATCAAGTCAGGAAAGTTCGAGAATTTGGAAGAAACTCAAAGATGCCATTCACAGAGAATAGATTCATCTCTGGGAGTAGAGTTTCTTGACAATTCCTAATGAGGACAGCCGAAGAGAAGACTGTATCTGGTGATCCTATTGGGGATCTAGTTGTCTATTTCTACGAATAAACGAAACGGCGTCACCTAGTTCTAGACGTAGTTGCCGGGGAAACTCTAAATACCTATACTATTATTACACAGTTGATATGAGTTTATGAAAGATGACTTACAGTGAAACAGCCCCACAATACAGTTATATGTATATGAAAGCAGTAAATGAAAGCGTATAAACACTTACTCGGTTATAGAGCTTCCATGTTGTTTGGTTAGTTGTTCAACAAAGAAAGATTGAAAACAACATTATATACAAAATCAAAGGAGAAAGTGCTTTGAAAAAAGAAAGATTTGGGGCTTACAGCTCAAGGAGAGGCCCAAAATTTTATCAGTGAGCGCACTGTTTGAATTTGTACAGAGGGACTTATACAAGTGACTGAGGCCCAAAAGTTTTTTTGTACAAAGGGATGGGTCTTACACTCTCTCAAGAGGCCCAAAAGGTTTAAAGAAAAAGAGTGGGGCTTATAACACGAGGGTAGGCCCAATTGATTTTTCCGTTTTAAATGGCGATCGCGTCGAGGTTTTCTTTTAATGCAGAGGGACTTATACAATAAGTGAGGCCCAAAATGTTTTTGGTTAAAAGGGGGTTGGGTCTTACACTCTATTAGAGGCCCAAAAATTTTGAATGGGTCTTATAGCTCAAGGAGAGGCCCAAGGTTATTTTTAAACTGGCGTCGATCGCGTCGTTTATTTGAAAATGTACATAGGGACTTACACAACGAATGAGGCCCAAAAAGTTTTCTGTACAAGGGGGTTGGGTCTTACACTCAAATAGAGGCCCAAATGAGTTTTAAGAAAAGAAATGGGTCTTACTACTCGAGGGTAGGCCCAAGATTTTTTTGTTTTGATAAGGCGACGATCGCGCCGTTTGTTTTTTACGGTATCGGGACTTATACAATATACTGAGGCCCAAAAATGATTTGGTCAAAAAAAGGATTGGGTCTTACACTCTATTAGTGGCCCATGAGTGTTTGACAATGATTTGTTTTAGTGAAAATCAAAGAAACCCTAATTTTATTGTTTAAAAGTAAATATTTAAAGAAAATCAATGAAAAATACCAAATAGGTTTGAATAAACCACATGTGATTTTTGTTTAAGGTTTGAAAAATGAGGTATAAATCACAAGAGATATTAAAACTCATTTGGTCTTGATTTTTCAAGATGAATATTCATTTTAAAATGTTTAAAAACAAATAAAATGAATTTATTCACAAAAATATTAATTATATTAAATAAATAATATAAACTCAATTTTTTTGTGGAATAAAATATTTCAACATTTTTGTGATTTTTTGCAAAAAGAACCAATAAAAAATAATTAAAATTGAAAGAGTTATTAATTTTCCAATTAATTAATAAACCATGAAAATATTGGAAAAAATGGCAAAATGTGGAAAAACATAAAATGGCATAGGTGGGGTTTGAAACCAAGACCTCAAGGTTACAAGGCGCGTGCCTTACCACTCGAGTGGTGATACATCCATTGTTTGAAACAAAACAACAAATATACAAGTCATGCCTTGGTTCTAGGCCTGGCCCAAGGCAAGTTTTGGCAAGTTTTGGCTCAGAAACGTGAAGGTCATAACTTTCTCAATTCTTAATGGTTTGAGACAAAATTTATATGCATCTAGACCAGAATTTCACAAGGAATCCAATGGTGGTGGTAGTTTTTTCAGATCACACTCCCTCCTCAAAACCCGATAGTGGTTTTGAAAATGACCTATAATTGCATTTTCTATGCTACAACTTGGTACAAGCATGGATTACATGGTGAATTAGCTCAAACACAACATATACAACATGTATGAGATGTTTATGATCAGTGGACTTCAAAGCATTGCATGATTCAAAGATTCCAAGTTGTGAGGCTTACCTCTTTTTTTGAGATTTTGGAGCTTTTGTGCAATCTGTCAAACCTCTTGTTCCAGAAATGATTTGATGCTTTAGACACACTCAAATGATCCCTTAGAAGCTTTTAGGATGATTGGAATTGACTGGTACCTGCAAAAACACAAACAGTCCCTTTCTTACAAAAGGGGTTAAAAGTGACCAAAATAGCAACTCTCTCAAATGGTGTTCCAGATGGGGGGAACCATTTGGGACAGTTCAAGGATGATATTTGGAGTGTGTTTGAGGTTTTATCTGGTTTGGAAAGTGACTGAATCAAGACATGGCTTGAAAAATGCAAAAAAAGCCTATTTTGAGGTTTTGAGAGGTGACTTTGTGATTTTGTGATTACAGGTCACTTGTGATAGTTTGCACAGCTTACATATGATATATATGAGGTGTGTGTGTGATTGATTGTGATGGAAAAGCTCTCAAGCTCAAAAACTCAAAGTTTCCTTGCTAAAGAAGGCATTTTTGCCAAGAGAAAGAGGTTTTGAGGAAAGCATCTGTTTGATGGCTTTGGTGTACTCAAACTAATCACAATTGAGCTCTATTTATAGTAGAGCAAGTTTTTTTTGGGATCCACAGTGAATGGCAACTACAACAGGTGTTTGTTCAATGTTGGCCAATGGAAATGCAAGTCTCCTCTAGCCATTGTCTAGAGGTTAGGGCTTAGAGCTTTGGTTCCCTACTTGTTTGATAAGTCTTGACTGAATTCAGTTGCAAATGGCTCAGTCCATGCCACCTTGATGCTTCCATTGAATGCTCCAATCCAAAATTGGAGTCTTGTCCCTCTTTTAGGGATTTTTAGGAATAGCATGCTACTTCTTGTCCCAAGGACTTTGGGGGCTTGGCTCAGTGATTGTCCCCTTTAGATTCAATCCTCAGAGGTGTCCAAGTGGATAAGAGCATTTGGATTTGGCTGATTTTGGAAAATCGAGCAAAAATGCATATTCTGCCTTGCCTTGACAGATTTCAGCAAGGCAACTTTCCAATGTCATATCTCATGGCTCAAATGGAATTTGGTAATGTTCTTGGCCATTTTGGAAAGCCCTTACATGATACAACAACTGTTTGAACATGTTTGGTTTTGATCTCTTTTGAATCCAAGTGAAAAATTCCTCTACATTTGGCAAAAAGTAGGATAAAATCTGACTTAGTGAAATTTTCACTAAGTGTTGGAAAAAAGTGACTTTTCTTGATTTTGATCACTCCATAACTCAAAATCCATGAGAAATTTGGACATAGGTCAGTATAAAGCTTTTGTAGAGGGCAATGAGATCTACAAATCAAGCTTTGAATGGGGCACAATGGCCTTGTGGTTTAGGAGTTATGGTCCTCCAAAGTTGGCACATTAGTGTCACTTTTTCCATAACTTAGAAATTTTTCTAAATTTTTATGGTTACCCCTTTTACAAGTTATCCCACTTTCTTTGATTTTTCTTGATGAATGATGATTCAAACATTACATTAACATCATTTTAGGGTTAAAAATCCATTTTGGTGAAAAATCTCAAAAAGTCAAAGTTGACTTTTGTGTACAGTTGACTTTTTATCAGATGAATTCCAAACTGTGCAATTCTTCAGGAAATCATGTCCTTGACCTAAATCAAAATTGATGGACATGTTCCATGGGTGTCATAGGGTATATTGAATCATGTCTTAGGGTTTGGGAGCATGTCCAGGTCAAAAGTCAAAGTTACAGTTGACTTTCCTCGCGAAACCCTAATTGTGGTGCAAATGAAATTGAAACTTGTTGCTCAAACTTCTTGGATCAATCCATTATTCCAAATGGATCAATATAGTATATTAGAGACCCTCAAACCCTCTCTTGAGGTCTTGGCTCATGATTTGCCCTAAAAGTCAACTTAGGGGTGAATTAGGTCAAGAAACCCTAACTCCTGATTTTTGATGAATGCATCCCCTGAGGCAAAATTGACTTGATGATTGGGTTTATGATGTCCCTTGGAGCATCATAGGTTATGCATTGAAGCATTGGCTCATGCCCAGAGGAGAATTTCCATCTGGAGGCCCTGGTCGACCAAAACCCTAATTTGGTGACACTGGCGATCTTGGGGCTTGATCCACTTAAAAGGAAGCAGCCTTGTGCTTAATCCTTGAAGTGGGAGTCCTCTTGATCCCTTGTAGATGTTTGGGAGGTTAGACAAGTTGAAGATCATGTCATTTCTTGATTGATCCCTTGCCTAAGAGCTCTGAGAGGGCTTGAAACCCTAATTTTAATTGTAGTGGATCCTCACCCATCTTTGGGGAGATTGATGAAATATAATGGTTCCTCCATATTGTGATGATGATTTGCACAATGATGGGTAATCTTAGTGGTCAAAATTTGGGGTATGACAGATGCCCCTATTTAATCTTCTTGGACACGAAGGTGTGAATGACGAAGGTATTCGGGCATTCGGGGTGCAAGAGGATTAAATATCGGAATATCCGAAATTTTGACGGCTATGAATGGAAGCTTGCACATTCATCTTCTTTTGCTAAGCAATGATGCTTAGAAAAGGTAAACTTCCCCTTGGTCCTGGTCTTCAGCCAAGGAACTGGTCTCAGTTTTCTTTTGAGATAAACTTCCCCTCGATCCTGGTTTCCTACCAAGGAACTGGTCTTAGTTGCGGAAATAAACTTCCCCTCGATCCTGGTTTCCTACCAAGGAACTGGTCTCAGTTTCTGATATAAACTTCCCCTCGATCCTGGTTTCCTACCAAGGAACTGGTCTTAGTTTCTTTTGTCAATAAACTTAATTGACAAGGGACGCTATGCGTAGTGGTTTTCCTCAAACTTCTCGCCGAATTTTCCTGGAGAGATGCCATTTGACGGAAAAACCTTTGATGTCAGACTTGCTGGGGAACCCAGTCGTCTGAGTTGTAGAGTTGCACAAACTTCTCTGTTGGAGACGCCATTTGTTTCTACTGGGGGGAAAGCAGGTCTCTTGGGAGACTGTTGTCGCTTGGGATCTTACATCATACTTTTCTCGGGATCTTCCCGGAGAAATGCCATATGATGGGGTCCAATTTTGAGGTGTCGATGACCTTTGCACCAGCAATCTTTTCGGAGCGAAATTGGCGTGCTGCCGAATCTCTGATTACGAGGTTTTCTCTGTGGATTTTCCTTAATCCGGGAAAGCAAGGATATCATCTTCAATGGCGAAGAGTGATGTTGACTGAGGGCTCTCTGATGTTTTAGAGGTTCAAGTTATCAAAGTGGTCCAGAGCCTATCTCCAATTTAGAAATAACTGGAGGCGAGATTGTTCGGGCGCCGCGCTTCTTGACGAGACAAGAACTGATAACTCGATTGAGAAGACTTCTACCACTAGGGGACAAGACCGACTAGAGTGATAGTGATGCAATATGAAATGTGAATGCAAATTAATAATGCATGATGTATGTATGTATATGCTGACAAAACTGACACGACATACAAACTGACGGGTGAACACGACTGGATACTCGGCCATCGCGGGTAGAAATATCGTTGGTTCAAGATAGAAATTCCACCTTGCTTAGGAGAGATAGTCCCTGTTGGGAGCTACCGTTGGTCGCGCTTAGGATGTAAGAACCCTGCCGTGGCGTGTCAGACGAAATAAGGTCTCTGACACAGTTGATCCCTTCATTCAGGCGTACTGGGTTAGAAGGAGTACTTTGATTCTGCACTTTGAAGTTCGCTTATTTCTGGAGAAGTGGTCGATGTTCCTTTGATGTTCAACAGTCAAAAGAAATTGCCGACTTTATTTTAAAAGCAGAAAAAGTTTTAACAAGTAAATTCATTTTTGTTTTATTTCAAGAATCGTTAATCATGTTAACAACGTCGTTCTGTAAAGCTAAAACAAATAAGAATTACAAACAAAAGCACAAAGGCTCAAATTTTATTGATAGGATGAAATCAGCCAAACGCGTGATTCCAAAGAGTATTTACAAAGTTAGAAAATGGTAATTTACAGGGAAAAGGGCTACGCTGAAACATAACGACCACTATCCTTCTACCAACTTTGAATTCAGGGCATCCTGAGCTTCTATCGAAGATGACCTTGACTGGAGTTTTCCTCCGATGATGTAACTGCTGCTGAGGGACCTGCCTCTGTTGAATATAGTTACTTGCCATTATCCCTAATTTTTGCCTGGATTGTACTGTGATGTTTCCAATCCACCGGGATGATTTTTTTTATTTTGTCTCTAACTTTTGCCTGGACCGCCCTTTCGGGTTTTCAATCCACCGAGACATTTTTTTTAGGCGAAGTATTTCTTGACTACATCAACATTTATGGGGTAGGAAAATTCCTCTCCGTCCATGGTTGCAAGTCTCAAGGCGCCGCCTGAGAAAGCTTTCTTGACCACATAGGGGCCGTCATAATTCGGAGTCCACTTGCCTCGCGAATCAGTGAAAAAAGATTGTATCTTCTTGAGCACAAGGTCTCCTTTCCTGAAGATGCGGGGTCGAACCTTTTTGTCGAACGCCTTCTTCATTATCTGTTGATACAACTGACCATGGCATAGCGCCATGATTCTCTTTTCTTCTATTAGATTCAGTTCGTCGTGTCGACTTTGACACCATTCAGCTTCGGTGAGCTTAGCTTCCATCAATACTCGGATTGATGGGATCTCTACTTCTACGGGGAGCACTGCTTCCATGCCCTACACTAGAAAGAAAGAGGTCGCCCCTGTTGAAGTGCGGACAGATGTGCGATAACCGTGAAGAGCAAAGGGTAGCATCTCGTGCCAGTCTTTATAGGTTACAACCATCTTTTGAACGATCTTCTTGATGTTCTTATTGGCCGCTTCTACCGCTCCGTTCATCTTGGGTCGGTATGGAGACGAGTTATGGTGTTCGATCTTGAACTCTGTGCACAACTCTTTCATAATCTTATTGTTCAAGTTGGATCCATTATCAGTAATGATCTCGCTTGGAACACCATAACGGAAGATGATATTGTTTTTGATAAATCGGACCACCACTTGTCGGGTTACATTGGCGTATGACGCTGCTTCGACCCACTTGGTGAAATAGTCAATGGCTACTAGAATGAACTGATGCCCGTTTGAAGCCTTAGGTTCGATCAAGCCAATCATGTCGATTCCCCATATAGAAAATGGCCATGGGGAAGAGAGAACTTTGAGATGTGATGGCGGTACATGAATTTTGTCGGAGTATATCTGACATTTGTGACACCTCCTCATGTACTTGTAGCAGTCGGATTCCATGGTCAACCAATAGTATCCCGCTCTTAAAATTTTTCTCGCCATTGTGTGTCCGTTGGCATGAGTGCCAAAGGATCCTTCATGAATTTCTTTCATAAGCATGTCTGCTTCTGGTCTGTCTACGCATCGGAGCAAGACCATGTTAAAATTTCTCTTATAGAGAGTGTCACCGCTCAGGAAGAAGTTTCCAGCCAATCTTCTGAGGGTTTTTCTATCTTTCCTGGATGCTCCAAGTGGGTACTCTCGTTTTTGAAGGAAGCATTTGATATCGTGATACCAAGGTCTGTCGTCTAAGACTGCTTCAATCGTGAAGATGTAAGCGGGCCTTTCAAGGCGCGTTATGTCAATCTTAGGTATGTCATTCCATTGACCTACACTAATCATGGAAGAGATAGTGGCTAATGCATCACCCATGTGATTCTCATCACGAGGGATGTGATGAAACTCAACTCTGTTGAAGAAAGGTAGCAACCTCCTTGTGTAGTCTTTGTAAGGAATCAATCTGGATTGGTATGTGTTCCAATCTCCTTTTATCTGATTGATAACTAGGGCTGAGCCACCGTATACGTCCAAGTTTTTGATCCTTAAATCAATCGCTTCTTCGAGACCCATGATACATGCTTCGTATTCGGCCTCGTTGTTGGTACGCTTGAACGTAAGTCGAGTGGTGAAAGGAATGTGGGTACCCTGAGGGGTAACAATGATTGTCCAAATTCCGTTTCCATAATGATTAACTGCTCCGTCAAAGATAAGTCCCCATTGGGAACCTGGTTCTGGCCCTTCACTGGGTAACGGTTCATCGCAATCTTTCATTTTTAGATACAAGACATCTTCATCTGGGAAGTCAAACTCGGTTGATTCTTGATTGTTAATCGGTTGATGAGCCAAATGATCGGCTAAAATACTTCCTTTAATGGCTTTTTGAGCGTGGTACTCTATGTCATATTCTGATAACAACATCTGCCAACGGGCAATTCTTCCCGTGAGAGCAGGTTTTTCGAAAATGTACTTGATTGGATCCATTTCTGAGATTAACCAAGTAGTATGACGAATCATGTACTGGCGAAGACGTTTGGCTGCCCAAGCCAAAGCACATCAAGTTTTCTCGAGCATCGTGTACCGAGTTTCGCAGTCGGTGAATTTCTTGCTGAAATAGTAAATGGAAGACTCTTTCCTTTTAGTTTTGTCTTGTTGGCCAAGTACACATCCCATCGAGTCCTCTAGAACTGTGAGGTAAATGATCAGTGGTCTTCCTTCCACTGGAGGTGATAGAATCGAAGGATTCAACAGATATTCCTTGATACTGTCGAAGGCGGTTTGGCAATCTTCTGACCAAACGCAATCCTGGTTCTTTTTTAGTAACTTGAAAATCAGCGCACAGGTCGCGGTCATAAGGAATATGAATCTGGAGATGTAGTTCAAACGCCCCAAGAATCCTCTGACTTGTTTTTCAGTTTTCGGAGAAGGCATTTCTTGAATGGCCTTGACCTTGTCAGGATCAACCTCAATCCCTTTCTGGCTGACGATGAACCCTAGTAGTTTCCCTGAACGGACACCGAAGATGCACTTGTTAGGATTCAAGCGGAGCTTGAATTTTCTTAGACGTTTGAACAATTTTGACAGATGTTCAACATGCTCACTCTCTGTTTTTTATTTTCCAATCATATCATCGACATATACCTCGATTTCTTTGTGTATCATGTCATGAAACAGAGTAGTCATGGCCCTTTGATAGGTTGCCCCAGCATTCTTCAAACCGAACGACATCACCTTGTAACAAAAGGTACCCCATGGGGTAATGAACGAAGTTTTCTCCATGTATTTCGGCGCCATTTTGATCTGATTATAGCCTGAGAATCCATCCATGAAGGAGAAAACTTTGAACTTTGCTGTGCTGTTTACCAGCATGTCAATGTGTGGTAAAGGAAAGCCGTCCTTTGGACTAGCCTTGTTTAGGTCTCTGTAGTCAACACACATTCTGACCTTTCCGTCCTTTTTGGGAACGGGTACGATGTTGGCTAACCATTGAGGATATTCAGACGTAGCAAGGAAACCTGCGTCGATCTGTTTCTGTACCTCCTCTTTGATTTTGATGGCCATGTCTGGGTGAGTGCGTCTCAACCTTTGCTTTACTGGCGGATATTCCGATCTTAACGGTAAGTGATGTTCCACGATGCTGGTATCTAACCCTGGCATATCCTGATAGGACCAAGCGAATACATCGGGGAATTCTTTGAGAAGCTTTATCAAACTCTCTTTGGCAGTTGGACTGAGCAGTGCCCCAATCCTGATTTCTTTTCTCTCTTTTTTCTGAACCCAAGTTTACCGTTTCCAACGGTTCTTTGTGAGGTTCAATGGACCTTTCCTCTTGTCTGAGTAATCGGGAGATCTCTTCTGGAATTTGGTCGTCATTTTCTTCTTCAGCCTCGAATATCGGGAACTCAAAGTTGGGAGAAGGCATGGATCGTATGTTTCAACGGGGTTTAAAACAAGCAATCTGCATGACATGATGATTCGTGTTTAGAAGAGATAGAGAAAATGCAAGTGTGTGCAGTGTTTTATTTTACTGCTTGTTTTTATTTTTAATTGTTTTTTAGGATTACCATTTTCTGAAAAAGCAAAAAGAGAAAACAACAATTAATGCGGAAATTACAGAACGACGTTATTTTATTAATGAACAAGTCGATCCTTGAAACTACAGCCCTATAAAACAAAACTCTGTCGCTTCGGGCAAAGTGAAGAGGGAAATTTACAGAAAGTGAGCCCTATCAAAACATCCATTCCACCTGGGCAGGGTGAAAGGTTAAAAGATGGCAATTACTTTGACTGATGAACGATCTTTGGAACCTCGACGGCAACCCATTGGCGGCGAACTCCTCGGTGAATCACAAAGTCTGGCACCTCCCTTGATTTGTCTTCAGAAATAACGCTGATTTCTGGTGCAGCAGGATCATTGGAATCTGTCTCCTAGGCAGAATTGTCGTAGGAGAATTCCTCTGTTGCATTTTGCATAGCATTTGTGCTCTCAGTTGTATCTCCCCATCCAGTAGGCTGGATATCTTCAAGCCTGATACGAGAGCTTTCGGGAGCGGTGTACTTGACCAAATAGTCGTATTTTCCACTCGGTTGTCCCAAGGTGTCCCAAACTTCTTTGGAACTGGAGGGGTTATCCCTCTCGATGACGTTGACCTCAGGAAAAGCATAGTTGATGAATTCAAGTCCTGTAAACGTTGCAAATTCATCGTCATGTTGAGTAGTTTCTGAATGACCTGAGTGTTGATCCCATGACATGGTAGGGATACAGGCATTCTGTTCAATGAGACTCAACTGATTTTCATTGTTCGGCTGACTTTCTTGCCCCAAATTTCCTGGATAAGGTTGCCACATTGGCAGACCATCCATTGGGCCATAGTAGGTGTAGTCAAAATTGTCTTTCATCAGAGTGTCTTCCTCTAATGAATTTGGCGGAGCACGACATCCTTCCGGATCACAATCTCCATATATCATTTCGACGTCTGACCTTGGTATAAATCTCAGACTCTGTGCGGGATAGAAAAATGGTATATGCACCTCTTCCTGAGACATATAACCGTCCTCGTTAAGGTAGGACTTCCATTCTTCATCTGTGTCAGAGGTATCCTCCTCATTGATAGCATGTACTGCTTGAGACACTGGGTGGAGGAAACCTCCACTGTGGAAGAAGTTTTGAAGGGGATGAAGACTTTCATCGTTGGCAGCTGTCCGGGTACAGGTTGCAGAAAAACCAAGACCCTTCTTTGTTGTATTGCTAATAGGAATGACGAGCTGTCCCCATCCTATTGTATCGGTACTCTCGAACGCTTTAATAGCATCTTTGTATGAAGAAATCGAAGTTCCTTCTTTGAATTGATTGTCCTTGCTCACCGACAGTGCTTGGAACTGCATTCCAATAACCTCCTCGGGTTCTATACCAGTGGATGATGATAAGCTGCTTACAAGCAAGACTTGTTCCCCACAAACTGTGACAAGTTGATCGTTCTTGACGAACTTTAGCTTTTGGTAGAGGGTTGACGTAACCGCTCCAGCCTGGTGTATCCAAGATCTTCCTAATAAACAACTGTACGTTGCCCGGATGTCCATGACCTGGAAAGTGACTTGGAAAGTGTGAGGACCAATAGTTATGGGAGGATCAACTTCGCCGATAACCACTTTTCTGGATCCGTCGAACGCTTTGACGACGACCTCGCTGATTCTCATCGGAGGGCCTTTGAATGATAATTGCATCAAAGTGGACTTCAGCATAACATTCAGGGCTGACCCTGTGTCTACCAGTACGCTGGCTAAAGCATCGTCTTGGCAGTTAACTGTGATATTGAGCGCCATGTTATGACGGCGACCCTCTTCGGGTAATTCCTCATCACTAAATCCCAAATTATTGCAGGAAATGATGTTAGAGACAATACTATCGAACTGTCTAATTGTTACATCCTGTTCCACAAAGGCTTGCTCCAAGACTTTCTGTAGAGCCTCCCTGTGGGCTTCTGAACTGAGTAATAGTGATAATACTGAGATCTTTGAAGGAGTCTGTAACAGCTGATCAATAATGTTATATTCGCTCCTTTGGATGAGCTTCAGCATCTCATCATTATTTTTCAAAAGGTCGGGAATACTGGATTGATTGACTGGTAAATCAGGAGTTTCCGTCTGAAGTTCCTTTTCTTTGTTAGGTTCCCCAACCCCTCGGTTGAAGATTCTACCACTCCGTGTTACACGACTGATGTCTGCAATATTCACAACGGAGGGTAATGGAATTTCCTTTCCATTTTCAATGATTGTTGCACCGTATTTGTAAGGGATTGCCTTAGCTGATTCATACGGTAGTGGTCCCGGCAGACAGATGACTACGAGAGCCTTCTGATTTTTCTGACCATCATAAGTAATCTCGATCCGTTCCCGGTTGGGAACTTTAGATTTGTCAAGTAGAGGGATAATGGCAAAGACATCCCTGGTCCTGTGATGACCAGAGATTGTGACAACATCCTCAACTTGATCGGCAAGGTAGTTCGGTGAACAATTGATGGGTCCAGAACCCGGATATGGACGAATCTCTCCACGATCCACCTGGCCCTGAAGAGCTGCTCTCACAAGGTAACACCCTTGGTTACTTTTCGAACAGATGCTACAACGGTCATAATTGTGTGGTGGCACCTGGCCACGCCCACTTTGAATACAATGTAACCTTACTAGGTTAGTTCCACTGATCGGACATCCTGACTCTGACGCCGAGTAGGATTCCTGTTGCTGATACTAATTTGCTGAGTATATTCATCCATATAAATTGGCATCCACCAGTGATTTAACAAGTGCTGAAGTGCCTCCTGGACAAGGGTACAACCTTGATCGTTTTCGCAACCCGCTTTACAGCTTTAATAGTCATGTGATATTAGGAATCTGAGTCGGACCTGTTCAGCATGTAACTCTACCAGGTTGGTATTCATCACGCGAATGTCAAAGATTTGAACCATATTGATCTCATAGGAATTCCTATCATGGTAGTCTTGGATCCATCCAAGATCCATCTGACGTTGGAGGGCCTCTTGTATGAAAGAGCATCCCTGTTTGTTTACCGAGCAAATCAGACAAGAATTGTAATCGTGCCGCGGCAGATTATGATACTGGCTTTGCCTTGAGTGCATCGCCACCAGATTGACATTCATCGCATGGATGTCGTGGTTCTGAATGACGTTGGAATTTGTGTAAACCATGTTAACTCCACGAACTCGGTGCTCTTGGATCCATTCGAGATCCATTTGTTCCTGTAGGGCTGCTTGCACCACAGAACATCCCTGGTTGTTTTTAGAGCAGACATCACACTGATGATAGTTATGAGGTGGCACATGGCCATATCTACTCTGTCTACAATGTATCTTGACCAGATTGGTTTTCAACAAGAGTACATCGTGAATTTGATAGACATTGTTAGTCTCTCCTTCTATCAAATTGACTGCAGCCTTCTTGTGTTGAGGCAGCGGGTTCGTAAGAACATTAAGATTTGTATCCTTGAAGGATAAGACCCCGCTCCTAACAAGTTTTTGCACGTCGGACTTGAAATTGAGATAAGTCTCTATGTTATGCCCTGGACCTCCTTGGTGGTAAGGGCAAGTTTGATCCACCTTAAACCAAAAAGGCGGATTTTCCGATACTATAAGAGGAGATTTAGTCTGAATGTGCCCCTTAGCCAGTAGTAATGGAAATAGTTCTGCGTACGATACAGGTATAGGATCAAACCCTGGTGTCCGTGTTGTACGGTTGTTGTTATATGGAGGACGATCCTGCTGAAGAGGCTGTTGTGTCCTTTGCTGATTAGGTTGGCTCTGCACAACCTGAGGTTGATACGTAGGAATAGACGCAGTGTTGATAACAGGAGTCACAACTGCTACTGGCTGATAACGTCGCCTTTGCTTTCTGAGAGAGATATTCCCAATATCTTGCTCTTTTTTCTTAGGGAGAACACTACCGTATTTCTTAGTACCGCTCGTCGATCCAGTGTCTTTTAACAAACGTCCTTCTCGGACGGCTTCCTCAAGACGTACGCCCATGCCCACCATCTCGGTGAAATCACTGGGTGCACTGGCAACCATTCGGTCATAATAAAATGAGCTTAAGGTCTTTAAGAAGATCTTTGTCATCTCTTTTTCCTCAAGAGGTGGACAAATTTGAGCGGCAATTTCACGCCACCTTTGAGCATACTCCTTAAAGGTTTCCTTGTCCTTTTGTGACATTGATCTGAGTTGATCTCTGTCGGGTGCCATGTCCAAATTGTATTTGTATTGTTGGACGAAGGCAGTGCCAAGATCTCTGAATGTGCTGATCGTGGCGCGGTTTAAACCCATGTACCATTTTAATACGGCACCGATTAAACTATCCTGAAAGTAGTGAATCAGTAGGTCCTGATTCTCCGTCTGGGCTGACATCCGCCGGGCATACATCACCAGATGGCTCTGAGGGCAAGAGTTACCCTTGTACTTTTCAAAGTCGGGCACTTGGAACTTGTGCGGGACTTTCACATTGGGGACCAAGCAGAGATCTGCGGCGTCCTTTCCAAATATATCCTGACCGCGGATGGCTTGCAGCTCCTTCTGCATTTCCAGGAACTGTTCCTGGAATTCATCCATTCGGTCAAACATAGTTTCCTTTTTACCAGAAGGTATCGGTGGAATCTGTCCTTCCGGGACAGTGTGCACCACAGGGGGTGGTACCGTGACTACGGCAGTGAATCTTGGCGTTTCCCGAAGTTTGTAACCTTCAGGAGTCTTCAGTATGCCCCTGGCATCTTCGCTTTCCCGAAGTTTGTAACCTTCAGGCCCAGCGGCTTCTGTTGAGATTCCCCGATCTTCGGTGATCGGCGGAACATATCCTTCCGGGATATAGTTAACAGGCATGCCCCAAGGACGATCTTTTGGAATTTGATACCTAGGATCATACTTCTCCACTATGGGCGTTGAGGTGATCTCTGAGATCACAGTTCTTTGTAGCTGAGCTTCTGCCATGGCTTACATGTCGTTACGAAGCTTTCTCATATCCTCTCTCAGAGCGTCGATCTCTTCCTTCAACTCTCTATTTTCTTCCTCAAGATCATCCATCTTTTTCTGACGATTGGCCCGAGTATTGTACGAATGAGACAGTTTGACTCTAGAACCGAGACACAAACGTGAGATTCGTAGGTAAGAAGAATTCGCGATGTGAGATTGATGAATGCAATGATTATATTAATTGTTTTTTGGTTTAATCAAAATAAACTTCGACAATTAGATTGTAAATATCAAACAGTGGGGAAACCCCTTTTTATTGAATTCAAAGGATTACAGAAATGGAAATACAGTAGATTACAAGGTGCAGAAACAGAAACCTAAGCTAATGGGTCTCGAGTCCTCTCTGAGGAGAAACCGGGTGCTGATTCTGGTAGTTTCCTTTTCTTTGACCAAGGCTCTTGGGCCGTGGTCGGGTTGTCATTCCTTTTCCAAGTGAAAGTAGTGAGCAAATTCCTTTGGCCATCTTGATTCTCTACAGCATGTTGCTCCAAAATTTCAATTAGAGCATCTTTTTCTTTTAGTAATTGCTGTATTTTGATGCACTCTATGTCGAGGGTGCGGTACTTGTTCTTCCAAGACCTTCTCTCCTTTTGAACTTTGTTGAGAGTAACCTGAAGCTTTTCAGTTTCCGTCATGAAGTACATGACAGATTCCCTCGGCGGAAGAATTTCGTAACGAGGATAAGGCATCTTCAGCTTGAGAGCTCTAGTTTGTACCCAATGGAGATAAGGCTCCACCGAGACACAATCTGGTTTTCCCAGAGACTCTCGTCCTTTCTTATGAACATGCTTCCAGGCTTGCACTATTTCCGTCTTTAGTGCTCTGTCGTTTTCTCCTTCCTTGAAGAAAAGACCTTCCAGATGAACACCCCGTGGGACGTGTCTCATCGGGTATCCAAATTGACGATGAACCAATATCGGATGGTAGTTGATTCCTCCTTTAGTTCCTATGAGGGGTAAGTTGGGGAAGTCTTCACAACGATCAATGATTCTGATCCCGTCATAGATCCTATTACACCAATCTATATCAGAGTTGGTAAGAGACATGATCTTCTGCGACCAACGTAAGGCACTCTTGCAATCCTAAAAAGCAGCAGACTTGGGCAAGTGGGAGATAAACCATTTGTAAAGCAAAGGTACACAACATGTGATCTCCCCTCCGCTGTACAAATTTCCTAAGTGTACAGAATGATACGCATCTGCGAGCAAAGTCGGCACAGGGTTTCCAATGAGAAAAACCTTAATGGAGTTAATATCGACGAAGTTATTGATGTTGGGAAACAAGAGGAGGCCGATGCCCAAGAGGAGGCCGATGCTTTTAAGAAGCCCGTGGGTCCCCAAACCCCAAAAAATTCAAGGCAAGCTATTCACAAGGAATAGATCAAGTCAGGAAAGTTCGAGAATTTGGAAGAAACTCAAAGATGCCATTCACGGAGAATACATTCATCTCTGGGAGTAGAGTTTCTTGACAATTCCTAATGAGGACAGCCGAAGAGAAGACTGTATCTAGTGATCCTATTGGGGATCTAGTTGTCTATTTCTACGAATAAACGAAACGGCGTCACCTAGTTGCCGGGGTTGCCGGGGAAATTATAAATATCTATACTATTATTACACAGTTGATATGAGTTTATGAAAGAAGACTTACAGCAAAATAGCCCCACAATACAGTTATATGTATATGAAAGCAGTAAATGAAAGCGTATAAACACTTACTCGGTTGTAGAGCTTCCATGCTGTTTGGTTAGTTGTTCAACAAAGAAAGATTGAAAACAACATTATATACAAAATCAAAGGAGAAAGTGCTTTGAAAAAAGAAAGATTTGGGGCTTACAGCTCAAGGAGAGGCCCAAAATTTTATCAGTGAGCGCACTGTTTGAATTTGTACAGAGGGACTTATACAAGTGACTGAGGCCCAAAAGGTTTTCTGTACAAAGGGATGGGTCTTACACTCTCTCAAGAGGCCCAAAAGGTTTAAAGAAAAAAAGTGGGGCTTATAACACGAGGGTAGGCCCAATTGATTTTTCCGTTTAAAATGGCGATCGCGCCGAGGTTTTCTTTTAACGCAGAGGGACTTATACAATAAGTGAGGCCCAAAATGTTTTTGGTTAAAAGGGGGTTGGGTCTTACACTCTATTAGAGGCCCAAAAATTTTGAATGGGTCTTATAGCTTAAGGAGAGGCCCAAGGTTATTTTTAAACTGGCGTCGATCGCGTCGTTTATTTGAAAATGTACAGAGGGACTTATACAACGAATGAGGCCCAAAAAGTTTTCTGTACAAGGGGGTTGGGTCTTACACTCTAATAGAGGCCCAAATGAGTTTTAAGAAAAGAAATGGGTCCTACTACTCGAGGGTAGGCCCAGGATTTTTTTGTTTTGAAAAGGCGACGACCGCGCCGTTTGTTTTTGACAGTATCGGGACTTATACAATATACTGAGGCCCAAAAATGATTTGGTCAAAAAAAGGATTGGGTCTTACACTCTATTAGAGGCCCATGAGTGTTTGCCAATGATTTGTTTTAGTGAAAATCAAAGAAACCCTAATTTTATTGTTTAAAAGTAAATATTTAAAGAAAATCAATGAAAAATACCAAATAGGTTTGAATAAACCACTTGTGATTTTTGTTTAAGGTTTGAAAAATGAGGTATAAATCACAAGAGATATTAAAACTCATTTGGTCTTGATTTTTCAAGATGAATATTCATTTTAAAATGTTTAAAAACAAATAAAATGAATTTATTCACAAAAATACTAATTATATTAAATAAATAATATAAACTCAATTTTTTTGTGGAATAAAATATTTCAACATTTTTGTGATTTTTTGCAAAAAGAACCAATAAAAAATAATTAAAATTGAAAGAGTTATTAATTTTCCAATTAATTAATAAACCATGAAAATATTGGAAAAAATGGCAAAATGTGGAAAAACACAAAATGGCATAGGTGGGGTTTGAACCCAAGACCTCAAGGTTACAAGGCGCGTGCCTTACCACTGGGGTGGTGATACATCCATTGTTTGAAACAAAACAACAAATATACAAGTTATGCCTTGGTTCTAGGCCTGGCCCAAGGCAAGTTTTGGCAAGTTTTGGCTCAGAAACGTGAAGGTCATAACTTTCTCAATTCTTAATGGTTTGAGACAAAATTTATATGCATCTGGACCAAAATTTCACAAGGAATCCAAGGGTGGTGGTAGTTTTTTCAGATCACACTCCCTCCTCAAAACCCGATAGTGGTTTTGAAAATGACCTATAATTGCATTTTCTATGCTACAACTTGGTACAAGCATGGATTACATGGTGAATTAGCTCAAACACAACATATACAACATGTATGAGATGTTTATGATCAGTGGACTTCAAAGCATTGCATGATTCAAAGATTCCAAGTTGTGAGGCTTACCTCTTTTTTTGAGATTTTGGAGCTTTTGTGCGATCTGTCAAACCTCTTGTTCCAGAAATGATTTGATGCTTTAGAAACACTCAAATGATCCCTTAGAAGCTTTTAGAATGATTGGAATTGACTGGTACCTGCAAAAACACAAACAGTCCCTTTCTTGCAAAAGGGGTTAAAAGTGACCAAAATAGCAACTCTCTCAAATGGTGTTCCAGATTGGGGGAACCATTTGGGACAGTTCAAGGATGATATTTGGAGTGTGTTTGAGGTTTTATCTGGTTTGGAAAGTGACTAAATCAAGACATGGCTTGAAAAATGCAAAAAAAAGCCTATTTTGAGGTTTTGAGAGGTGACTTTGTGATTTTGTGATTACAGGTCACTTGTGATAGTTTGCACAGCTTACATATGATATATATGAGGTGTGTGTGTGATTGATTGTGATGGAAAAGCTCTCAAGCTCAAAAATTCAAAGTTACCTTGCTAAAGAAGGCATTTTTGCCAAGAGAAAGAGGTTTTGAGGAAAGCATCTGCTTGATGGCTTTGGTGTACTCAAACTGATCACAATTGAGCTCTATTTATAGTAGAGCAAGTTTTTTTTGGGATCCATAGTGAATGGCAACTACAGCAGGTGTTTATTCAATGTTGGCCAATGGAAATGCAAGTCTCCTCTAGCCATTGTCTAGAGGTTAGGCCTCAGAGCTTTGGTTCCCTACTTATTGGATAAGTCTTGACTGAATTCAGTTGCAAATGGCTCAGTCCATGCCACGTTGATGCTTCCATTGAATGCTCCAATCCAAAATTGGAGTCTTGTCCCTCTTTTAGGGATTTTTAGGAATAACATGCTACTTCTTGTTCCAAGGACTTTGGAGGCTTGGCTCAGTGATTGTCCCCTTTAGATTCAATCCTCAGAGGTGTCCAAGTGGATAGGAGCATTTGGATTTGGCTGATTTTGGCAAATCGAGCAAAAATGCAAATTCTGCCTTGCCTTGACAGATTTCAGCAAGGCAACTTTCCAATGTCATATCTCATGGCTCAAATGGAATTTGGTAATGTTCTTGGCCATTTTGGAAAGCCCTTACATGATACAACAACTGTTTGAACATGTTTGGTTTTGATCTCTTTTGAATCCAAGTGAAAAATTCCCCTACATTTGGCAAAAAGTAGGGTAAAATCTGACTTAGTGAAATTTTCACTAAGTGTTGGAACAAAGTGACTTTTCTTGATTTTGATCACTCCATAACTCAAAATCCATGAAGAATTTGGACATAGGTCAGTATGAAACTTTTGTAGTGGGCAATGAGATCTACAAATCAAGCTTTGAATGGGGCACAATGGCCTTGTGGTTTAGGAGTTATGGTCCTCCAAAGTTGGCACATTAGTGTCACTTTTTCCATAACTTAGAAATTTTTATAAGTTTTTATGGTTACCCCTTTTACAAGTTATCCCACTTTATTTGATTTTTCTTGATGAATGATGATTCAAATCATACATTAACATCATTTTAGGGTTAAAAATCCATTTTGGTGAAAAATCTCAAAAAGTCAAAGTTGACTTTTGTGTACAGTTGACTTTTTATCAGATGAATTCCAAACTGTGCAATTCTTCAGGAAATCATGTCCTTGACCTAAATCAAACTTGATGGACATGTTCCATGGGTGTCATAGGGTATATTGAATCATGTCTTAGGGTTTGGGAGCATGTCCAGGTCAAAAGTCAAAGTTACAGTTGACTTTCCTCGCGAAACCCTAATTGTGGTGCAGATGAAATTGAAAGTTGTTGCTCAAACTTCTTGGATCAATCCATTGTCCCAAATGGATCAATATAGTATATTAGATACCCTCAAACCCTCTCTTGAGGTCTTGGCTCATGATTTGTCCTAAAAGTCAACTTAGGGGTGAATTAGGTCAAGAAACCCTAACTCCTGATTTTTGATGAATGCATCCCCTGAGGCTAAATTGACTTGATGATTGGGTTTATGATGTCCCTTGGAGCATCATAGGTTATGCCTTGAAGCATTGGCTCATGCCCAGAGGAGAATTTCCATCTGGAGGCTTTGGTCGACCAAAACCCTAATTTGGTGACACTGGCGATCTTGGGGCTTGATCCACTTAAAAGGAAGCAGCCTTGTGCTTAATCCTTGAAGTGGGAGTCCTCTTGATCCCTTGTAGATGTTTGGGAGGTTAGACAAGTTGAATGTCATGTCATTTCTTGATTGATCCTTTGCCTAAGAGCTCTGAGAGGGCTTGAAACCCTAATTTTAATAGTAGTGGATGCTCACCCATCTTTGGGGAGAGTGATGAAATATAATGGTTCCTCTATATTGTGATGATGATTTGCACAATGATGGGTAATCTTAGTGGTCAAAATTTGGGGTATGACACCATGAATGCTACATTAGCACGTTCTTCATCAGAATCATCTTCGGATTTCGAATCATCCCAAGTTTCCATAAGACCCTTTTTAGCTTTCTTAGGTCTTTCATCTTTCTTAACCTTTGGACAGTCATTTTTGATATGTCCAGGTTCTTTACACTCAAAACACGTGACATCTCTTCCATAGGTTCTCCTTTGACCGTATGTAGGTTCAGATCTTCTTTTTGGTCCTTTGAACTTATTTCTTCTGTACTTCCATAGTTGACTAATTTTTCTTGATATGAGAGATATGTCATCTTCGTCTGATTCTTCTTCAGATTCTTCCATTTCCTCCTCTGTTTGATATGCCTTTTTCTTTTCAGATTTAGCTTTCAGAGCAATGGATTTGTTTTTCTTTTGGGGTTCATCTTCTTGGAGCTCTGTTTCATGACTTCTTAAAGAACTGATTAGTTCCTCAAGACTTATGCTATTTAGATCCTTTGTTAGTTTCAAGGCAGTTACCATTGGTCTCCATTTGGCAGGTAGACTTCTGATAATTTTCTTGACATGATCAGCGGTTGAATAACCTTTGTCCAGAACTCTGAGTCCTGCAATGAGCATTTGAAATCTTGAGAACATGGTTTCCAAAGATTCATCATCTTCCATCTTGAAGACCTCATATTTTCGAACTAGTGCAAGAGCCTTCGTCTCATTGACTTGAGCATTGCCTTCGTGAGTCATATGAAGAGAGTCAAAGATGGACTTTGCAGTTTCTTTGTTGGTAATTTTCTCATATTTTGTGTAGGAAATTGCATTTAACAGAATCGTTCTTGCTTTGTGATGGTTTTTGTAGGTTTTCTTCTGTGCATCTGTAAATGCACTTCTATCAATCTTTTTACCTGCAGAATCTACAGGGTGACTGTAGCCATCAACTACTAGATCCGATAGATCTAAGTCAAACGACAAAAAATAACTTTCAATTCTATCTTTCCAATAGTCAAATTTTTCTCCATCAAAGATAGGAGGTTTTGCACTATAAGAATCTATTTCATTTACAATAACACTTGACTCAGCATTTGGTGTAGACATTATTTTTCACAAAGGATCAAGCGCTTACCACTAGGCCAAAAGCAATTGCTGATAGTCAGGGCACAACTATATTTCCTTATAGTGAACCCCAAGGGGCCTACTTGAGTAGGGCGCTCATGGGTGGGATGTTAAGCCCATCGAATCCCTTAGGGAGACGCTGAATTAAATAATCCAAACAATCCCCCCCCCCCAGTGTCAGCCGGGGGTATTCGAACCCATGACCTTGGCTCTGATACCACACAAAGGATCAAGCACTTACCACTAGGCCAAAAGCAATTGCTGATAGTCAGGACGCAACTATATTTCCTTATAGTGAACCCCAAGGGGCCTACTTGAGTAGGGCGCTCATGGGTGGGATGTTAAGCCCATCGAATCCCTTAGGGAGACGCTGAATTAAATAATCCAAACACAATCCTCTGATTATCCCGAGCACGCACTTGTTGAACCCAAGATTCCCGAACATGATTCATCATCTCGTGCTACTCCCTTGCAAGGAAACCACCTTGTCCCAAGGCCTTCACTCAGTCGAATCCGTGTTGACGTGATCTTGTCCAAAACATTCAAATCACACCGATCTTGAATGAAAACCCCACCCTGGTTTTCTTATTTGAAACATACAAAGATCTCAACCCAATATTCTCAATTACACCAACCTAATTGGACGTTACCAACCTTAATCTAGATGGTCACTCAATCGAAAAACGATTATGTGTAGTTCAATTATGTGTATGCATAAAAAAGAGGTTAAAGATGATGGGAATGCTTTGTAAAATGGTTTCGTATAGGTAATTCACTAGTACCTTGCTAGATAAAGGTGCATGTATGAGTATATATAGGTATGTGTTGAAAAATGAACAAAAGGAATGCAATAAGTTGGAGCAAAAATGAGAATTTTAAGTGTGGAAATCGTATAGTTCGACCTATCAAAGCAATAGGTCGGCGTGTCAATGCAATCAGGTCGACCTGTCAAGGTCATAGGTCAGTCTATGGAGGTTTTGTGTTACGTACAGGTCGGCCTATATGAGCCGACATGTGGACAAAAGCTACATGCTTCAATACTGCTCCATGGGAGCCGGCCTGAAATTGTTATAGGTCGGCCTATACTGGACCTGAGAGTCATATAGGTCGGTCTGTTCTTGCATGTGCCGGCCTGAAAAGGTTTGACCACCCAAAAACAAGTTTTTCAATGCAATTTTGATGCAAGTTTCTTTTCCAACTTACTCGAATGATTCCTAACACTAAGATGCACATCTAGAATGAGATGATACTGTCTAATATACATAACGCTACACTATCCTAGTTTTGACATCACTCAAAACCCAAAAGCACTCACACTTTGGATACCACCATGTTTGATGAATCTAAGGATGAATCTATTGGAGAAGGAGGTTGAAACTTTATGGAATGAGATCAAGAAATAAAGATCTAAACCTTCTAGGATAAGAGATTTTGATCTATGGATCTGAGGAGATTTGATCGTGGAAATACACGTGAATCACATATCGATTCCCACAGACGACTCATTTGTTCCATTGTGGAACCATGTTTTTTTGGTGAACGGTGAAGCAAAGCTTTGCTATGGTTCATAAGCTTCTGATGCGGCAGAGAGGGGGCTGACCTGCAAGGATCGCAATCCAATGCTCTAGTCAGTGAGAGAATGAAAAGTGATATGAGAATGAGAATGAATTTGAATACCTAATAATGACACACTTATATAGTGGGAGTAGTTTAAATCGAAAGCAGAGGTTAGCAATTCAATGCTCAAGTCTGTGTGAGAATGAAATATGATGTGAGATTGAGAATGAATTTGAATACATGAGAATGATGCGCTTATATAGTGGGAGCAATTTAAATCGAAAGCGTAGAATGCGGCGTGAATTGCAATCAATCGTATGAATAATCTGAACGATTACTAATGTTTCAAAGGTGGAATTGTCTACTTTAAGCTAGAATAGAGAAATACTTATTTCTCGCATATGCTTCCTTGTTTCGTCTCAGAATCTTTCATCTGAATCTTGTGAATGATCCAAATCCTTATTTAATTTTAATAAATACTTATAACAGTTTATTGAATTCCTGGATCGAGTTTTACATATCATTACCGGCACTAACATAGTCTTCACATTGCTAGTGAAATTCAAATTCTTATAAATCTGAATTGAATTCTTACCAATTAGATTAATTGACCGTACAGTCGTACTATTCATATGCAACTGTCTAGCTAACTTTTGCGTGTAAAAAAAGTACGACCCTTATAATTTCATGTGTGTATACTCATTCAACATAAGGTAATTATATGAGTAATATGTAGCTCTTATATTATATAAATATTACTTTTTAAATTTCTACTTATAGCCAAGCACACTTTAAACCGATTGCCTCATTTGTATAGGCTTTGTTTTCTTATGATGTCTGGATAAGTGGATGTTTATATATACTTTTATAGTCTGAATAAATATTTGACCGGTAGGTCCCGGGTGGAACAACACAACTCATTGCCTTTTTGGTTAAAGTAGAACAATTATTAGGAAAGTTCATTAGTACTCTTAGAAGTTTTGTTCGGCACTCATATTTCGCTAGTAAAATGATAGACCATTTTTTAATACATCACCTAAGTTTCTTATACATCACGTAAAATTATTTTTTTATCTTCCAGTTTCGGATGTGCACATCTAGACGCACCGCCTTTTTAAAAAATGTTGCCTTCTTCCGGATGTGCAAATGCTGAATGACAAATTATGCGTATTTCGGATGTGCACATTCGAAAAAATGGCTGAAACTTAAAAAAAGATATAATAATAATATATTTATTTTAAGAAATAATAATAATATGTATTTTAAAAGAATACCGATCAACAGTAAAACATTACTTCTTTGACGTTATTCGAACTCCCAAATCTATTGTCGAAGATTGTAGGACAAATCAAGATCAACAGTAAAACATTACTTCTTTGACGTTATCTGAACTCCCAAATCTATCCTCATAGATTGTAGGACAAATCAAGATCAACAGTAAAACATTACTTCTTTGACGTTATCCAAGATAAATGGCAGCAGAGTCGGCCCGCTGGAATCATAAGATAATTTTGTTAGATTTGTGTATTCCTCATGATAGGATAATTCAGGGAGTGGCGTGTGGCTTTCTATAAATCAACTGGGTTTAAGCCTAAAAGAATTATATTTTACAGGTTCGCGTTGGTTTTTTCTAAATGATACATACTGATGTCTATTGATGTATATGTATATATTATAACTTGTATATTAATGATACAGTTCCTCATGCTTATTATGCACACATGCTAGCTTTCCGCCCTCGATACTACATAAGTGAAGTCGAAAATTCTGATTCTGGTTCTGGTTCTACATAAGTTCATTTTCGCATGGAGCTTATTCAAGTGCATTTAAACTTTCATGATGCATTCATGATGTTAAATGATAGTTGTTTATATTCATGACCGTAAATCTGTTGTTAACTTTAGCAGAATGCTGAAGACAACCATTATATTGACGGAGAGACTCCAACCCTAGAGTTTGTTATAACTTCTGATGACATTACTGCTACTGGTGAACCAACCACATTACTTATTTTCAATAACGAAAAGGGTTTATCTCCGAAAAATATTGAGTCCATCTGTAGTGTTGGAGGATCAACAAAGAAAGATAACAGGAGCAGTGGTTACACTGGAGAGATACGGAGAACAAAGTTTTCTATTGGAGAGATACGGAGAACAAAGTTTTCTATTGGAGAGATACGAATAACAAAGTTTTCTAACCCCTTGACTCAAGATCTTCATCATGCTGTCAAGACTTTCTCGCTCCCCTAATTCGAATGTATATTAACTTGCGATGATATATTAACGTATGCGACCAACCGACAAAACTGATTTAAAAAAATAAAGTTATGCTATTTTCCGGATCTGCAGATCCGGAATTTTAAAAAATAAAGCTATACTATGTTTCCGGATGTGCACATCCGGAACACATCAGCGTTTTTTAAAAAAACGGTGCGTCCGAATGTGCACATCCAGAATCTGGGGACAAAAACGAAATTTCACGTGGTGTATAAGAAACATGGGTGGTGTATTAAGAAATGGTTAAAATAATATGACATAAATTAGACAATTGAATATGGGTAAGTATCCAACTAACACTAGAATATAAGAGTCTTTGCCTGATTAATATTATCTACATTTATCTTAATCCCAAGTTAGTATTTATCATTCAACATAAAAAAATTCAAATTAATGATATATGATAATGAAAAATACATCGAAAGGTTAATCTTCTTATTAAAGATTATAGAGAAAAGGGATGATGTACTGACGGACCGCGTAAAAATTCGTTTTGTAAGAAATTTCATAAAATTGTTAATTAGAAATTATTTTTGACCATTTCTTAACACGCCACCCATGTTTCTTATACACCACATGAAATTTCGTTTTTGCCCCCTAGTTCCGGATGTGCACATCCGAACGCACCATTTTTTTTAAAAACGTTGCTTTGTTCCGGATGTGCAAATCCAGAATGACAAGTTACGCGTAATCCGGATGTGCACATCCGGAAAAATGGCTGAAACTTAAAAGGTATATTTATTTTAAGAAATAATAATAATATGTATTTTAACAAAAAGTTAGAGGAACGAATATGGCAAACATCCTTTAATGATAACTTCAAAATATTTATCAAAACGCATGATGGCCACTTGTTCCGTATCCAAAAGTTGTCTAGTAGTTCTAACTCATATTTAAACAAAATAACGGTCATCCACCTATGGTGGCAAACATGACCTCTGTAACCATAAGTTATATATCCAAAAAAGGCATTGTGAATATCCGAACTCCCAAATCTATCCTCGAAGATTGTAGGACAAATGAAGATCAACAGTAAAACATTACTTCTTTGACGTTATCCAAGATAAATGGCAGCAGAGTCGACACAAAGTTGGTGGTACTTCTATTACCACTTGCAGAACCAGAATCAGAATTTTCGACTTCACTTATGTAGTATTGAGCGTGGTGCCTAATTGATACATGTTGATGTATATTTATATATATGTATATATTATAACTTGTTTTAATTTTATATATGATTTATTTTGCATTGTTAATTTTTTCTTATTAGAGATGGAGTAAGTGAGGGTCAGTTCAGTCAGGTTTTGCTTTATGAGATGGATGCAATTCGGAAGGTATGACATAGCTAACTTTAATTTTTTAGTTGTTATCATAGTGGCTAAAATCGGGGAACACTTGATAGCTTTCCGCGCTCGATACTACATAAGTGAAGTCAAAAATTCTGATTCTGGTTTTGCAAGTGGTAATAAGAGTACCACCAACTTTGTGTCGACTCTGCTGCCATTTATCTTGGATTACATCAAAGAAGTAATATTTTACTGTTGATCTTCATTTGTCCTATAATCTTCGAACCTGTAAAATATAATCCTTTTAGGCTTAAACCCAGTTGATTTAGAGAAAGCCACACGCCACTCTCTGAAAACCAAAATGGTAAATAATAATGAATTATTTATGCATTCAAACACTTTTCTTGTATCGTGTAAGTTAGTAACTACTCTCATTCTTAACATTTCTTCTCCACAAAGGCCAGTATTTTCGGTGCTCTGTGCCCTTAGAGGTAAATAATAATGCGTTTTTTAATGCATACAAACTTTTTTTTTATTCATCAACGTTTCACTCTGTATTGCATGTTTACTTCATTGACATTGACTGAAGATTATTGGCTACACCGAAACAACACATTGAAGAGATACGAAGAACAAAGTTTTCTATTGGTGGGAAACCTAATCCCTTGACCCAAGATCTTCATCATGCTGTCAAGACCTTCTCCCTCCCCTCATTCGAATGTATATTAACTTGCGATGTTATATTAACGTATGCGACCAACTGACAAAACCGATTTAAAAAAAATAAAGTTATGCTATTTTCCAGATCTGCAGATCAGGAATTTAAAAAAATAAAGTTATAATATGTTTTCGGATGTGCACATCCGGAACACATCAGCGTTTTTTAAAAATTTGGTGCGTTCGGATTTGCACATCCGGAATCAGGGGGCAAAAAAGAAAATTCACGCGGTGCCTAAGAAACTTGGGTGGTGTGATAAGAAACGGTCTTATTTTTTTACAGAGACTCTTATTTTACCTAGTGATTTTAGGTGTTCTTTTAGTGGCAGTGAGAATGATGTTGTCTTTTCATCTTTATTATAATTTAGGCATAATCTTATGAGGTTTTTGATGGATTCTAATGGTTCAAATCAAGGTTGGATGAAGTTGAAGGTGATAATATGTTTGTATAGGCACATGTGTCAATCTTTTGAGCCAAACTTGTTGATTCGAATGAAAGTGATGTGGTTTTATAGTCCATTCTGAATGAGAAGATTTGTGTCCCTTTTAAGTGATTTATAAGGCCTTCTTATATATATCCATGTGTCTTCGAGAACCATCACATTAAGGTTCTTTTTATTTCTTTTGAATGTGAAATATTAGGGTGTCTTCGAAGTTTTATCCCAATCGTTGGAAATTTGTAAAGATCTTTATATAATATGTAAATCTTTTTACATAGATCTTATTGTTGAGGTGTGGAGTGATATATTTTTAAAGATCCACAAGAGGTCACGAGATAATATCGCCCATGCTCCGTAGACATCGCCCATGCTTCGAAGACATTGCCCACGACACGTAAGACTTCCCCATAGTAGGAAAACATGGGAGGTGACGTGTCCTAACCATAAGTGGTTCAAATAAGGAGTCATGGGAATTAACCACGTCTCCCTAGAAAATATGGATTCAAAGGTCCACTATCATTACTAGCATGGACGAGTGCTATTTTCGAGAAACCCTAAATCCAGGCCAAAGTGTCTCTAAAAATACGTTTAAGGAGATCAATCAGAGATTCACAAAAAAAAAACACCCCTAAAACAGAGCTTTTCGCCCTCGTGAGGATTCTCTCGCTCCATATAAATACTAAAGCCCCTGGCAATCCTTACAAGCTAAGGGTTGCTATGCATATGTAATTTTTTTTAGCAATTACAGTAACGCCCACCGTATGACTCTGGTAAAATTGACATGCGCCACACCTTCGAATATTACCTCCGCTTTCACCTCTTTCTCTAAAAAATGTCCAAGAAAGATTCAAGCGGCGCGGTCAACACCATTGTCGAAGGTTTCGCCGGTGGGAGAAATTTTAACTCCTCCCAAAGAAAATACTACATGAAGGTGTTGGCTACAAACATAATATCCCTTGGCCTCTCCAAAGCCATGCAGAGAGGGATATGGTCAAAATTTCATTTTCTCTAGAAGAAACGCAATTGGTATCTACCCTTATGACAATGACCCCATGGTCATCACAGTGCAATACAATAACTAGGATATAAAAAGAGTCTTGATAGATCTTGGAAGCTTAGCCGACATCCTATTTTATAGCACATTCCAAAAACTCCAACTCGAACCTGGAAGCATTAAGGTATTCCAGAGCTCACTAGTGGGCTTGTAAGGCGAATAGGTAAACGTAAAGGGTTACGTAACCCTTGAAACGACATGCAGTGCAAGAGCAGATTCAAAGGTGATCGAAGTTAATTACCTTGTGGTGGACGCCTTATCGCCCTATAACCCCCACCCTTGGAAACACTATGGTAGATTTTATCCACCAAAAACACGATCCTGAAATACCTGTTACCTAGCGGTCGAGTTATAATGGTACGAGGAGACTAGTAGAACACGCATGAATGTTATTTGAGCAGTCTGAAAATGAAGGAGGGGATGTCTCCCATGAGGATGCCCCTCTTCTTGAGGCACATGACATATATACCCTGAGTTCGGATCCTATACTAGGAATGGAGAACTAGAGACTTATGCCCATAGAAGATCTGAAGGAGGTTCGGATAGGGCCTTTGGGTCACCAAGTAACAGAGATAGGCATATTGCTTTCCAAAGAAGATGAGTGCAAACTAGTCAACCAACTCAGAAGTAATGTCAACTTTTTCGCATGTGTCCCCTCCGACATGTCAGGCATAGATACCAAAGTGGTGTGTTATCACCTCGTCGTCGACCCCATTGTAAAACTAATGTGTCAAAGAAAGTGAAAGATTGGCGATGAGAAAAAAGTCGATGTGAACAAAGAAGTGAATAAGTTTGCAAGCGTCGATTTCATCACAGAAGTAAAGTACCTTACCTGGATAGCTAACATTGTTTTAGTGAAGAAATTATCAAACAAGTGGCGCATGTGCATGGATTTTAGCTACCTCAATATAGTATGTCCCAAGTACCATTATACCCTTTAGGATATTGATCGTATGACTGATAGGTCCTAGGGCTACAGGATCATGAGTTTCATGAATGCGTACTCGGGGTACAACTATATTAAGATGGATCCCCTGATGCGCCCAAGACAGTGTTCATGTTAAACCACGACGACTACTATTATAAGTCATGTTCCTTGGCTTGAAGAGTGAAGGCACCACCTATTATAGAGTCATGGAAGAAATGTTTTCGCAACAGATAAGGTGTAACTTGGAAGTGTACATTTATGACATGATAGTAAAAAATTCAAAAGGGTAGATTCATGCAATAGACTTAGAGGAAAACTTGGGATCAATTAAGAAGTATAAAATCCACCTAAACCTCACTAAGTTCTTCTTCGAGGTATAGGCAACAAAGTTTCTTTTCTTCATGTTAACCAAAAAGGGCATTCAAGTGAATCCAGATAAGTGACAATCCATCATCTACATGAGAAGCCCCACCAATGTCAGAGAGGTCCAATATTTAATAGGTTGTCTCACCGCTTTATCATGTTTCCTCTCTTGTGCGGGCGACAAGGATTTTCTTTTCTTCATCTCTATGAAGAAGAAGAAGAAGAAGGAGAATTTTGAATTAAAAGAGGAATGCGAGAAAGAATTCTCGAGAATAAAAACCTTCCTCTTTTCGTTGCCTATCCTCATTTTTCCAAGAGTTGGGTCACCATTTCTCCTCTTCCTTTCTGCCACGGATCAGGCGATAGGTTCAATACTCGTCCAAAAGTCAGACAAAGCAGAATGACATGTGTATTTCATAAGCAAATTGCTTAAAGGAGTTAAGGCCCGTTATTAGAACATCAAGAAATTAACTTTGGTCATCATAACTACGACAAGGAAGTTCTGAAACTATTTTGAAGGCCATAAATTATTCGTAAAAACTAACTACCATGTCTAACAGGTCCTCAAGAAGCCAGACCTAGTAGGAAGAATTGTGTTTTGGACGGTAGAACTGTCAAAGTACGACATCCAATATGTTTCAAGAGGAAGCATCAAATCTCAAGTCCTAGCTGATTTTTGGCGGAATTTGTTGCTAGTAGATGAAGAGGCACCCCTTGTATGGGCGTTATCGTGGACGGTGCCCGAAACATCAAGAGAAGCGGGACTGGGATAGTATTAGAAGAACCATGAAACATATTGATCGAGAAATCATTAAAAATTGAGTTCATGGCTAACAAACATCAGGCCGAGTATAAAGCCCTCATAGTCGGTATGGTCCTAGCCTTAGAAATTGGTGCTTCAAAATTAAAGGTGAATAGTGATTCCCAACTGGTAGTCAATCAAATCTTTGGGGAGTATCAAGCAAAGGAATCTTAACTCATTCAATATATCCATAAAGTATAGGAATTATTAACACACTTCAAGTCCTTTGAAGTGAAGTATATACCCAGGGAACATACCATTAAGGCCGAAGAAATCTATGCCTTGGATGTCATCCGGGGCTCAAGTTGGATGTCGCCCATTCTACATTACCTGGAGGAGGAAGATCATCCTCAAGATGAAATGGAGATGAAGAAAGTTCGGAAGCGAGTTGCTAAATATACCATTTTAGTTAGAAAACTCTACAAGTTAGGAAAGGTCACCCCCATGCTACGATGCCTAGGAGAGGATGGAACCGCCTTAGTCTTTGTTGTGGTTTGGTGTAATGGTGTGTGCATGCATGTATGCTTGTGTGATATGAGATGGTGATGTGAGCTCATGTTCCTGTTTGGTGATTGATGTGGTGGTTTATGTGATCTCTTTTGTTGCTGCTGATGTTCTGATGATATGGTGTGGATGTGCTGCATTGGATGTTGTTTGGATTGTGTACTCACATGTTGGAGCATTTGGCAAGGTGGCATGTCACAAGTGCACGATTGTGCGAAGTAGTAAAAACTTATCGAACCACATGAATCAATGATTTAAGCACTGAACTTTATTCTATCAATGTATATCTAGATGAATCAATGATTTGAGATTTGGTATAAATAACTTAAATAAAAAGCAATTTTAGGAAAACAACTTAATTGAAAATTCACTTAAATCACAATAGAGTCACTTTTCTTATGAGAGTATTTACACAATTTATAGAAAATAGATAAATAAAGACAACACCTACTTCCGTCAGTGTGTTTCCCCATGGGAAGATCTTTGTTGCCTTTGAAGGTAATACGAGTTTTCTAGATTTCCATGGGAAGATCCTTCCCGCATATTAAGGCAATACAAGTGAGCTAGACTACCAAAGGAAGATCTTTTCTGCCTCTTAAGGAAATACAAGTGTGCTAGACGTCAACGGGAAGATCTTTGTTGCCTTTAAGGCAATACAAGTGTGTTGGACTTCCACGGGAAGATCCTTGTCGCATATTAAGGAAATACAAATGTGTTGGACTTCCATAGGAAGATCTATGCCGCCTCTTAAGGAAATACAAGAATGTTCGACTTTCTAAGAAGATCCTTGATGCCTTTAAGGGCAATAAAAATGGATTATAATATGGGGTCACTTCACCTAAATGCCTCACCTGAGGGACTTGACTAAGAGTTTCATCAGACACGCTCATCTAAACACTGAAGGTGAGAAAAATACACAAGAATGGGCCGGGGGGGGCTTTAATTGTGTATTATAATTCTATTTAGTTTCTGAATATCAACTTCAAAATCTAAAAAAGTTTAGAGTCTGATTAGAAATGTTAGCAGCGGAATGAATAACAATCAGAAGCAAGAAGTAAAGCAACACACAGAGCTATACTGGTTTAGCAAGAGAATTCCATAGCTCAAGTAAACTAGCAAGAGACTTTCTTTAGTTTAAACAAATAGTTTAGTAGAATAAAGGGTTAATACCCCTTTTTCCCCTGCCATATTAGTGAAATCCCAAAAACAACCCTGTAAAAAAAAAAAACACAGATTCCATCCCTGTAATTTAAAGATTCTGTCATTTTGGTCCTTCCTTGGATTTGTTGCATAAAAAAGGTGATGTGGCACTGACACGTTGGAAATTTTTTTACGTGGCATTATTAATGTATTATTTCATTTAATTATATAATCTTATTTATTTAATTCATTTATTTATTTATTTCATTTATTTATTTTATTCAATTAGATGAAACATAAATGGATTTATGTTCAGCTTCTTCTTCTAGTCAAAAACCTCAGCAAGTGACCCCCACCGCCATGTCACCTTCAGTCAAGAACCTACAATAAAAAAGAACCTACATATTTTACCAAACCATCATGCCATGTACCATCCTAACCACCCTCCACTTGCAGCACAAAAAAAACCTGCAGAACAACAATCGCAGCACATGCCCTTACAACAATGTCACGCAACCTGCAACACGCATAACCAATATTCCTTCTATAAATAAGAGCAACGTCCATTCTATTTAGGAAGCTTTGAAAGCCAAACACATTCTGTCAAAAAAAATCCCCAAACCTTCTCTTTGTTCCTTCAGTTTTATCTCAAAATTTCACCCCAAATCCTTCAATTGTAACAACCCTCAAACCTAATCTTCAAACCTCCAACTCAAAAATTAACAATCCAAACCATACCCTTTCAACCACAAACCCATTCACAAACACTTCAAATTACCAAATTCAAGAAAATCAAAGCACAAACCATTTCAGAACCCAGAAGGAAATTTGTGAAGAGTGAGAGACGAAGTGAATCGAACCAAAATAGAAGAAGATTGAACGAAAAGCTCACCTGAATCGGAGGTGGAACTGAGCGAACAAGCGAGAGATTGAAACAGACCCGCCATGAAGAACCCTAAATCCATTTATGTTTCATCTAATTAAATAAAATAAGTAAATGAAATAAATGAATTAAATAAATAAGATTATATAATTAAATGAAATAATATTCAATAATAATGCCACGTTTCAACCTGTCAGTGCCACATCACCTTTTTTATTGGACAAATCTAAGGAAGGACCAAAATGACAGAATCTTTAAATTACAGGGATGGAATCTGTGTTTTTTTTTTACAGGGTTGTTTTTGGGATTTCGCTAATATGGCAGGGGGGAAAAGGGGTATTAACCCTAGAATAAATTAACAACTATACTCGATGTTCAATCAGAAGTATAGAAGTGATACAACAACCACAAAGGTTCATAACACTTAAGATTTCTAAGATATACAAAGATAAGAAATCTTAAGAACTTATGCAATAAACACTTATAAAAAATTTAGCTCAAAGTTATGCTCAGTGTTGTTCAGTTGTAGTATTGTAACCTTCTTTCAAATCTTCAACTCCCTTTTATAGAGGCAGAAAAAAAGTCATTGGAAGGTGACTTGCATAAGAGTTCTTTGTTGAGAAGCATTTCAAGAGACGCGTTGGAAGATGAATCCTGTTAATATTTTTTCCCATTGAGTAATAGCATTGTCCACAACGTATTAATCATACTAGGTATCTACCAAGATGTTGGGTAGACTTAAGAAGTCACATCAACTTTTCATGAGCCTTGCACAAAGAAACCATAGTTGAATTTTTCCATAATCTGGTGTTTGACAAGATTGGTTTGCTTTGGAGACAGAGTACAGATTAGAAGCTGAGCACCTTTAGTTGAGTTTTTCAGAGTCTGAGCTATCACTAGAAGTTGAGATACCACATTCAGATTCTAGTCCTTTAGAAGCTGAGATACAAGTACAAAGTCATCAAATTCTGATCCTTCAGAATCTGAGTCTTTTAGCTTCTCTACATATGCTTTTATCAGGGTCAATTCTGAGTTGAATTTTAAGCTTATGGTCCTGCATTTTTAAACATATGTTAGTATACCCAATTGTTCTTTAAATACTTTTTTATCATCAAAACCCAAGGGATATGAACAATTGTGTTCTAGCAATCTCCCCCTTTTTGATGATGACAAACAAAGGTATTTAAGAACAACAGTTAGTCGGTTTAACTAACTTGACAATATTAGAATCTGAGGCTTGTAAGCTCCCTATGAGTCTAACAGTTCAAAGGTTGAGTTTTGTAAGCTCCCCCCTACATCCTATCCAAGTTAATTAAACGTATCTTGAGAGCATAACAATATAATGTTCAAATAAAAGTAATAATAGTAAGGGTTCAGGTGTATATAAAAGTATTCAAAATACTTTTATCCTCTTTAAATATTCCCATGATTTTCTCCCCCTTTTCTCATCAATATAAAGTTAAAAAAAACATTTTTCACTTCCAAAAAATTAAATCATGTCTTTCAAAATAAAGAAAATGACTAGATTGGGTGAAAAATTTCTCTGCTTCTCAAGACGATCAGACACACGTCTTCTAAGAATTACAACCATAAGAAGTAATCATTGCATTAAAGATCTAGAGTACCATGCATTAAATATTAGATATGATTAATCTTCCACAAGTAACGTATAAGACAATCAAGATCATTTATAAAAGCATAAGTCCTTAGGATGAATTCCACATCTTCATCCAACACTTTTTCTTCTTAACAACATGAGCTCTCCTTCTGAAGATACCGAAGTCCTTGTCTCTTTTGAGACCACTGTGGTGAAGAAAACTGACACCACCATGGAGCACCAACAATTAAGAAGTGAAGAAGCCCAACCTTCTAGGTCAAACACTATCAGGAAGGCACTCAAGGTGAGGAAGACTTCAAAGAAGAATAGGAAACTCAGGAAGAAGAATAAGAAGAAGAAGGTGCCAAAGAAAATCTTTTATTTTGACTATGATGAAGATGAGGAGGAGCCATATATAGAATTGGAGACTACTTTCATTGCTCGAGGATATAGCGATGATTCAAATAAAATAATGTAGATCCACCATCTTGTAATCTCATTCCAAGTTCAATGAAATGATACTCTTTATATAATCTCTTGCTTCCTTTTGAATGATCCAACATCAAAGAAGTTTCATAAATGTTCCAGCCAATTAAGCTCAAATTTAAAAAAAAAATAAAAAGAGAATTGTTTTTAATTTTACCAAAAGATTAAAAAAATCCCAATAAGTATAGCTCAGAGTTTAAAAACACATAAGCAATTAAAATTGAATGCATAACAGATCTAATTTTAAGCAAAATATTGTGAGGGAAAGGTTCATTTATTACTTTGTTTTAATGATGTCAAAACTATGAAAATTTCGTACTTGTGTATTTTGGACGGTATCACCTTGTCTAAGCTTGCATTCATCCTTCTCAAATGCGCATAAAAGCCTACATACATGAACTTAGGCATATAGGATCATATTTTATGTTTAAAATGTGTTTTGAGTCAGTTTTGGTGCATTGGGTCGACTCACAACAAAGAAAAATGTACTTTGAAACATTCAAAGTGGTATGTATTTGAATTGTTTGATTGGGAATGTTATTGATTCCATTATCTCATCAATATTATTCCATTCGGTTTCCCATATCCAATCTTACCAATAACGGTTTGTTTAGACGATTTTAAATCCAAGGCCGCTTTCACACACTTTTGAAACAATTTTTTAACCACCAATCATTATTAAAAATTAGTTATCTATTTAACAACCCCCCCCCCCCTCGCCTTCCTATGTTAGTGCCATCATCTAACAAGTGGTATCAGAGTATCGGTTCATCTAGTGCTTCACATATAGCTTATTAGAAAATGGCTAACAAACCTAAAGGGGCATACAATAGAGCGCCTGTTTTTTATGGTAAAAACTACGGTTATTTGAAAGATTGTATGCTGGTGTGTAACACCCCAAAATAAATAAAATCTTTATTTAATCGATTTACTATAAATATTCGTGATTTTCGGTGAATTTTGGTGAAATATATGAGACTTTGTGTGATTATGTGGTGGAATGTTGTGGGATAGTGTGGATTAAGATGTTAATCACTATTATTTTGAATTAAATAATTATGGTTATATTATTTAAATTTATAACAATTATTTATTTGGAAATTACTATGAATTAATAATTATTTTTTTATAGTTATTCTAATAATTAAATTAGAATAAAAATGTGTAGAGATTTTAAGGGCAAGGTGGTAATATTGAGAGGAGTAAGTGAGGACAAAGTAGGAATACCATAATAGGAGTCCTAAGGTCATGTTTGGCAAAAGGGAATTAAGAAGGGAGAGTTGAGTTTTGATCGATCGTGTTTTTAAAGAAAAGCTCTGAAGAAAGGAAGTGAAGAGGTGAGGGCTCAGAGCAATTTTGGTGAGAACTCAAGAGAAAGATCAGAAATTGAATCCCGAGGTATGGGGGGTAATCTGGTTTATTATATTTGATATGGGGTTTAAGGTAGATGTAGGTTTTGTGTGTTATGTGTTTGAATGATGATGTCGTGAAAGTATGATGAAATACCATGATGTAATTGTTGATAATAATGTTGTGATTGATGATTGAAGGGTAAATTGTGTGAATTATTGTTAAAATTATATATTTGATGGATTTGTTGATGGTGGATGTTGTATTGTTGTGTACAGTTGTGTGTCAGAGTCGAAACTGAGTCAAGAGTGTTTTCAATGAAAAATATTTGGGGGTTTCGGGACCTTTGAAAGGTGGTTTTTGTGTTAAAACGTGTTCTAAACGATTTGTGGGAAAAACGAGGCTTTCGGATGAGGAAAAAAATGATTTTCGTGTAAAAATATAGCAAAAAAGTGCTTCGGCATCATGGTTAATCGATTAACCAAAATGGGTTAATCGGTTACGTGGAAAATCTGATTTTTAGCATGGTTAATCGGTTAACCATATAGCGTTAATCGATTAACCCTGGACTGATATGTCTAGAAACTTCGAAATTTCATTTCTTGAGCTTCGGATGTCCGTTTGACGCGCCGTTCAAACCTGTGGAAAGCTAATACAGTGTAACTTCTTGTAAAAATGGTTTCAAGTCCTGGACTTAAAATTAAATAGTGTGTAATGAGGCTTTATGGTGTCAGTGTAAGATGTCAATGTCGGTGTTTGTTGAAAAACTTTGGAAATTCATAACTTTAGTTTTGGTAGTCCGATTTGCGCGCCGTTCGAAGCTGCGGGAAGCTGAGATAATGTAATTTCATTTAAAAATAGTTTCATGTTGATGGAAATAATTTAAATGATATGCATTGATGTTGGAAGGTGTGCAATTGTATGTTGAGCTAATGATGTTTTGCTATAAATGACAAAACTTGCATGTTGTTGCTACGATGTTACTGTGATGTTATTGATGATGTTGCTGTAATTTTATTAATGACGTTGTGATGATGTTTTAATGATATGCATGTTCATATATATATATACATATACATACATGCTATGTGATGATGATTAGGTGATGACGATTATGTGTTGATGATTCTATAATGATGATTTTTGACGTGTGTTAGTGATGCTATACTATGATGCTATGATGAATTAAATTGATGATATGCATGTTGATGTTATACAAGCTATGTGAAGTCTTATGATGAATTTTTATGAATGATGATGCAACTTTGATGAGCCGTGATGGTGATTATTATGACGTTTTGCATCATGCATTCATAGCATTTTTAGGACTTCAGTCCAGTGACGATGTTAGGACTTCGGTCCAGTGATGATGTTGGGACTTCGGTCCAGTTATGATGTTAGGACTTGATCCAGTGTTGGCTTCAATCCCATTGTGTGGATTGAGGTAATTATGATGTGCTCCATTTTGGAGGGTGATGGCCCATTGTCCATCCATGATGATGTATTGGTACCACATGCATTGAGTATATGTGTTGCATTTATATTAAGTGGCATTGCATTGTTGTGATCTCAGTAATGCTTGATGACGTTGTGAATTAAGTGAGATTTTGTAGATTATGATCGATGATGTTGTGATTCAATAAAGATTATGTAACGATAATAATGATTGTTGTCCTAGTTTATATCATTGCCTCATATCTCGTATAATGAATTGTGATTACTCACCCTTCCTGTTTGAATGTTGCCTCCACGTAGTTAACGTGCAGATAGTCCGGAGTAGCTGATAGGAGCTTTGAAGATCATTTTGTAGTATTCTTATAGTTTTCGTTTGTTTAGAGGTGTCTTGCTCTGATATGTAACATCGGGATGGGAACGCTTTTTGTTTGAAATATTGTGTTACTTTGATTAACATGTTTCATGAGGATTTTGAAGATGTTGAGTTATTTTAAATTCCAATTTTTATGAGATTAAATTATTATGAGTTGTTTTATAAAGGAGATTTTTATGACGATAATTCCGCTGCGAATCTTTTGTTTTAAAAGAGGTGTTGATCTAAAATAAGTTGTTATTTCTATATGTTGTAACCCGTGTTATGGAGCAAGAAAATAATTATGATGTTTTTATGAAGTGTGACACCCTCGAGCGGTGATTTTATTTGATTTAATTTCCATACGTTATGTGAAATTCTTGTTGGGTTAGAAGGGTGTTACATTAGTGGTATCAGAGCAGGTCGGTCCGTCCGGCCAGGTTGTCTAATGATGATTGTTCCTTAGTACGCGAAATGTGTGTGAAGCACAGTCGGTACTTGCTTGTTTTTTAACCGGTTTTATCCAGGAGTTGGTTCGAAACAAGTGAGGGAGAAGCTTTACTTACCTAAGATGTTTCTGGTGTGAAGAGTTGAGTCAGTGTGCTATTGATTGCAAGAGTGCGGATGTTGTTGGGGCTGTATTGTTTCAAACCCGACGAGAGTACGGATTCGTGATTTTTCTATGTCGGTCAAGATGAGATGTCTTTGAGGAAGAAATAGCCGATATGGTTGATGTTTGCCTCTCGGAGAATAGAGAGAAATGTGACGACTAGTGTTATGCCAGTGATGTGTAATTCTTGATGTCCCTTGAAGATAATTGTGACTTGCCTCCAGGGTGTAGATCTTAGTCGGTGACAGTGGAGAACTGGTGTTTTTATCTGCTAGGCAAGTAGGAGAACTCTTAGAAGATGAAGCTCAGATGGTGGCAATGTTTTCCGCACTACATGTTGATCGTGAAGCCATTAGTGTTGAGTTACCTATAATGTGTGATGTGAATGTTGTTGGTTGTATGCATGTTCGCGAGTCGAAGTCAGAACAAGGTTATGAATGTTTTGAAAGGGAAAACTTGAGTTTTTAAGATTTGAAATGTGTTTTGGACGAACCCTAAGAAGAGCTGGTTCTGAAACAACTTAAGAATAAGCTCTGGTGTGGAAACTATGCAGAGGACTGTTGTTTTTGACCGTGTAATCGATTAACCATTTGGGGTTAACCAATTATGCCTTTGTAAATGCGTGTAGGTGACTTTCTGGGCAGGGTGTAATCGATTAACCTGTTTTAGTTAACCGATTACATACTGTGAATTTTATGCGTTTGGGCTTGTTTTAAGGGGTGCAACCAATTAACATGTTTTGGTTAATCGATAACACCTGGACTTCAATGTTTTTGAAAATCTTTAAAAAAATTCATAACTTTCTTTCCGAGTATCCGATTTGAGTCCCAATCGAAGCGTTAGAAAGCTAACACAATGAACTTTGTTTTAAAAATGGTTCCAGTACCTAAGATTAATTTATTTGTCACATGGTGATATTGAATGAGAGGTGGAGTTTGCTTTTGAAGTTGTGTGACAGTGGTAGACTCTGCAGTCTTCTACTGAGATACAAAGTTTTCCTGGTTTGGTTGGTTCTTATCGCGGTTTGTTTGAGATAAGGTCAAGTAAGACGTGTTATTAATGAGTGAATTGAGGGCAATGAGATGTTTGGTATTAGGAAGGATGTAAAGGTGTCAGAGAAACGCGTAGAGATGCAGCTTATGCCAATTAGGAATGATTAGAGTGACATTAACTTTTGAGGAAAAGAGAGGTAATAACAAGGGAAAAATAAATTCAAGAGAGATTGGAACCATACTGGTGATGGCAAGTGTCGACATGTGCCAGAGAGCATTAAGAAGGTTTCTATCACCAACCGGATGTGGAGATGGTATTATTGAGACTGTGATTGGAATGAGATTCAAATGTGAAAAATATATGGATCGTCGATGATGTGGGATTTAAAGGAAAACTAGGGATTTATGAATGTTGGTAAAGTTCTCTACGTGGATAAAGACTTCAACAAGAATGAAATGATTTGTAATGTGTTTGGTATTTTAGCATGTCCTGAGTTAGAAGATACTTAATAATTGTGTGATGCTAAGTGAGTATGAAGTAGATTATGTAATGTGTTTGGGCGATGGTGTCTCATCGACGAGATTGAATGAGAAGGAAATGGTGGAAGCATTCATAACCTCAAGGGAGATTATTGGACCATGGTGCTTTAGGTGACTTTGAGCACAAGTTCTAAAGAAACGCTATTATAGTTTAGTAACAATGGTTTATGCCCCATCATGGTTGTCGGCTATCTATTGACAAATTGAGGAACTGATCACCCTTAATCTCTTGTTGATAGTAGACGAGATCGTGTTAGATTGGATAGACTTGTCTTGCCATCTTGATAGTGTGTAAAGTAAATTGGTATTCTATCGAGAGGATAGCATTTTCCACTTCGCGTGAACCTAATGGAAAAGCAGCTAGGAAAGAGTTGGGAATTATTGAATAGTTTGGAGATCTGAGTTGGTATGTGAGTTGACGCCGCAGAGTGGAAGGTTAAGGATATCAAAAGTGAACAATGATTTTCTGGTGGATATTAAAGAGAGTCAGAAGCTAGATGTGAAACTTGTGGAGCTGCTAGATGATGGAAATCAAAGTGAGGACAGTGACTTTAAGGTAGATGATCAGAGTGGTGCTGTTGAAGCGTGATGTGGAGCAGTTCATTATGTGTGTATGAATTATTGGAGTCAAAGGTTAAGCATCAGAAGCCTACGGGAATGATGCAAACCATTGGACAGCCCAAAATGAAAGCGATATGTGAAAGAGTTGTCAGTATTATGGCTATGTTGATGTTCTTATGACGGTGTTGATGGTGATGGTAACGACCTTGTTGTGTTCCGGTTCAAGAGCGAATGAGATCCTAAGGTGATGAGACAAGGAGTGAAGTGAACCGATGCGTTCATAACTTGGTAGCATTGTATCTTGTTGGATTATTGTGGTCAATAATGTGGAATGTTGTATAGTGGTTTCGAAATGTTGTCAAACATGACACGGGAGTCAGAGAGAAGGATGCAAGAGTCGTATCCAGAGTTGTTTACATCGGGTAATTTTCGGGGACGAAAATTCTTTAAGTGGGGGAGAGTTGTAACACCCCAAAATAATTAGAATATTTATTTAATCGATTTATTATAAATATTCGTGATTTTCGGTGAATTTTGGTGAAATATATGAGGTTTTGTGTGATTATGTGGTGGAATGTTGTTGGATAGTGTGGATTAAGATGTTAATCACTATTATTTAGAATTAAATAATTATGGTTATATTATTTAAAGTTATAATAATTATTTAGTTGGAAATTATTATGAATTAATAATAATTATTTAGAGTTATTCTAATAATTAACTTAGAATAAAAATGTGTAGAGATTTTAAGGGCAAGGTGGTAATATTGAGAGGAGTAAGTGAGGACAAAGTAGGAATACCATAATAGGAGTCCCAAGGGCATGTTTTTCAAAAGGGAATTAAGAAGGGAGAAGTTGAGTTCTGATCGATCGAGTTTTTGGAGAAAAGCTCTGAAGAAAGGAAGTGAAGAGGTGAAGGCTCAGAGCAATTTCGGTGAGAACTCAAGAGAAAAATCAGAAATTGAATCCCGATGTATGGGGGGTAATCTGATTTATTATATTTGATATGGGGTTTAAGGTAGATGTAGGTTTTGTGTGTTATGTGTTTGAATAATGATGTCGTGAAAGTATGATGAAATACCATGATGTAATTGTTGATAATAATGTTGTGATTGATGATTGAAGGGTAAATTGTGTGGATTGTTGTTAAAATTATGTATTTGATGGATTTGTTGATGGTGGATGTTGTATTGTTGTGTACGGTTGCGTGTCAGAATCGAAACTGAGTCAGGAGTGTTTTCAATGAAAAATATTTCGGAGTTTCGGGACCTTTGAAAGGTGGTTTTCGTGTTAAAACATGTTCTAAACGATTTGTGGGAAAAACAGGGCTTTAGGATGAGGAAAAAAATGATTTTCGTGTAAAAATATAGCAGAAAAGTGCTTCTGCATCATGGTTAATCGATTAACCAAAATGGGTTAATCGGTTACGTAGAAAATATGATTTTTAGTGTGGTTAATCGGTTAACCATATAGCGTTAATCGATTGACCCTGGACTGATTTGTCTAGAAACTTCAAAATTTCATTTCTTGAGCTTCGGGTGTCCGTTTGACGCGCCGTTCAAACCTGTGGAAAGCTAATACAGTTTAACTTCTTGTAAAAATGGTTTCAAGTCCTATAATTAAAATTAACTAGTGTGTAGTGAGGCTTTATGGTGTCAGTGTAAGATGTCAGTGTCGGTGTTTGTTGAAAAACTTTGGAAATTCATAACTTTAGTTCTGGTAGTCCGATTTGCGCGCCGTTTAAAGTTGCGTGAAGCTGAGATAATGTAATTTCATTTAAAAATTGTTTCATGTTGATGGAAATAATTTAAATGATATGCATTGATGTTGGAAGGTGTGTAATTGTATGTTGAGCTAATGATGTTTTGCTATAAATGACGAAACTTGCGTGTTGTTGCTACGATGTTACTGTGATGTTATTGATGATGTTGCTGTAATGTTATTGATGACGTTGTGATGATGTTTTAATGATATGCATGTTCATATATATATATATATATATATATATACACACATACATGCTATGTGATGATGATTAGGTGATGACGATTATGTGTTGATGATTCTATAATGATAATTTTTGACGTGTGTTAGTGATGTTATACTATGATGCTATGATGAATTAAATTGATGATATGCATGTTGGTGTTATACAAGCTATGGGAAGTCTTATGATGAATTTTTATGAATGATGATGCAACTTTGACGAGCCGTGATGGTGATTATTATGACGTTTTACATCATGCATTCATAGCATTTTTAGGACTTCAGTCCAGTGACGATGTTAGGACTTCGGTTCAGTGATTATGTTGGGACTTCGGTCAAGTTATGATGTTAGGACTTCGATCCAGTGTTGGCTTTAATCCTATTGTGTGGATTGAGGTAATTATGATGTGCTCCATTTTGGAGGGTGATGGCCCATTGTCCATCAATGACGATGTTTTGCTACCACATGCACTGAGTCTATGTGTTGCATTTATATTAAGTGGCATTGCGTTGTTGTGATCTCAGTGATGCTTGATGACATTGTGAATTAAACGAGATTTTGTGGATGATGATCGATGATGTTGTGAATGTTGTCTCCACGTGGGTAACGTGCAGATACTCCGGAGTAACTTATAAGAGCTTTGAAGATCATTTTGGAGTATTCTTATAGTTTTCGTTTATTTAGAGGTGTCTTGCTCTGATATGCAACATCGGGATGGGAACACTTTTTGTTTGAAATATTGTGTTACTTTGATTAACATGTTTCATGAGGATTTTGAAGATGTCGAGTTATTTTAGATTCCAATTTTGATGAGATTAAATTATTATGAGTTGTTTTATAAAGGATATTTTTATGACGATAATTCCGTTGCGACGTTTTTGTTTTAAATGAGGTGTTGATCCAAAATAAGTTGTTATTTATATATGTTGTAACCCGTGTTACGGAGAAGGAACACAATTATGATGTTTTAATGAAGTGTGACACCCTCGAGCGGTGATTTTATTTTATTTAATTTCCATACGTTATGTGAAATTCTTGTTGGGTTAGAAGGGTGTTACAGGGTGCATATCAACTATATTGATAGAAAGGTATGAAGCGTTATTCAAAATGGTCCTGTTGAAATAACTATGACCAATGCGGATAATGTTGTTGTACCTAAGCCGGAAGCACAATGGAACGATGAGGATGAGAAAATGTACAATTATGATTGGAAAGCTAGAAATATTATCGTATCCTCTTTGGGAGTTGATGAATATTATAGAGTTTCCCATTGTACTACTGTTAAGGCTATGTGGGACGCATTACAAGTTGGCCATGAGGGATCTAAAGATGTCAAACTAGCTAGAATCAATACTTTGACACAAGAGTTTGATCTCTTTCACATGAAGCATGGTGAAACCATTGCGGATATGCAAAAGAAATTCACTCACCTAATCAATCGTTTAAATTCACTTGGTAGACCCGTTTCCAATGATGTTGCTACTAACAAAATTTTGAGATGTCTTAATAGGTAATAGCAACCTAAGGTCACAACCATCAAGGAAGCTAATGATATTATGATATTGGACATCACAACATTGTTTGGCAAGCTTGAGGAACATAAGCAAGAGTTCATAAGTCTCGATCAACACGAAAAGAAAGAAAAGAAAGAGAAGTCGAAAGACACGGACAAGAAGTCTATTGCTCTAAAGGCTTCTAGCTTAAAGTCCTCCACAAAAGAGCTTGGTGAAAGTGATTCAAGTGATGATGATGAAGATACGAATGAAGATATGGAGTTGTTCGTGAGAAGATATAATAGATATATCAGGAAAAATGGAATTCAACATTCGGACAAGAATCTCATCGACTTTCGACGTTAATCAAAATCCTTAAAGCGTGAAGGAAATAATAATGCAAAATCAAAAGGTTCATGCTATAATTACGGAAAGGTCAGCCACTATAAGCCGGATTTCTCTTTATGAAGAAAGACAAAGGAAAAGACAAGAATTGTCAACAAAAGAAATTGAGCAAACCTAGAAGGGCATACATTTCTTGGGAAAGTGATAGTGAGTCCTCTAGAAAAGATAGCTCAAGTGATGAAGACGAATCCATCAATATTTGTCTCTCGGCACATCAAAAGAAGAAAAAGAATGAAAGTCATTCTTAATGTGAACATTCTGATAAAATGTCTCATTCTGAATTGCAAAATGCCTTTGAAGCTTTACACCATGAGGCTAAAGAAGCTTTCAAATGCTTAGCTTTAAATAAGCAAAAATTTTCACATTTAGAGAAAAAGATTTCCGATTCCGAAAAGGAATTAGAAGCTCTTAAGAACTCAATGGTGGAAGCTACAAAAGCTAAAATTGAGGATGACAAGTGTACTTAGTTAAATTGGGCGGGTTGTGAAATATGTCACATTTGGAAAAAATAGGTTAGAACTCTTAAAGCCAAATTAGACAAGGCTTTAGAACCTAAATTACATTTGCTATTGATAGATCACATTTTAGAAGTAGTATGAATTATCCTTATAAAAAATATATATATGTGATTAGAGGTCAAGGTAGCAAAAGTAACTCCAATGTTAACCTAACTTGTCTATATTGTTGCAAGAAGGGACACACCATTGCTAAATACCGATTTAGGAGATTCTTGGTTCCTAAAGGTATTTTCCAATGGTTGCTCAAAAGCAACCAAAGATTCACTCACACACAAGGAACCAATAAAAATTGGGTATCTATTTCCCTTTTTTAATTTTGTAGGTAAAATGTCTTGAGTCTAAGGAGAGAAATGGGTTCTCGATAGTGGATGCTCAAGACACATGACGGGAGAAATTTATTTATTCATTGACTTTGTGGCAAAGAAGAAAGGATTTGTGACCTACGGTGACAATAACAAGGGAGTTATACTCGGAAAAGGTAGTTTAGGTAATCCCTCTTCTACTACTATCTCAGACGTCCTATTTTTAGCGTGCGATTTTTGTCGGTGACGCGACCACCTTACCGCAGTGGTTGGAATTGGTTGCTACTTTCTGATTTCTTATTTATCCTATGAATCTGGAAAGGAAAGAGAAGCTATCTAAAACTAACCTTGCACGCAAATGTTTTCTTTAAGAAATGCTAAGAGATTGGGGGTCTGGGGTCAGGTTATACAAAGGGAAGTTGTCAATCACCCAGTGTGTATATGGTTATCCATAGACCTTTTATGGCATGTTTAAATACTTTCTGGTGTTTATCTGTCATGGGTTGGAAAATTTCTCCTTTGGGAGTGTTGAGAAGATGTTTTTGTTGTTTTCAAATTTTCTGCTGTTTTTGGTAAGGTACTGGACCTAAAGTTTTTTATTTGTGTGTTCGCTAAGATTTCGCAATCTTATGCCTACATATTCCCACTAAAGAAAAAAGGGAAATCAGAGCAATCGTAGTTCCTCCTATTTCTATGGGAGGAAAATGTTTGGTGTTTTGTTTAAAGCCTAAGATTGAAGCTGGTTGAGTATTTGTGTCTTGTTCAAAGCCCAAGATTGAAGCTAAAGGTTTGACTGAGAGAGAATTTGTCATCTCTAAAGGGAGATATTTCACCTATTCATCACAGTTATAGAAGGATTGGTTATAAAGGGGGAATTACTTTAACTGGAATGTATGGAATCCAACAATGCCATAATTTCCTTTATAAGGGAATTGTCCGAAAGGAAGAAACTTTAACTCAGTGTAGAGTAATGCCTTTTTTCTTTAGGAGTCTTCCAAGCTAAGAGAGGGACATTGGCTTGGATGTAAATAATCCAGAGGCTTGCCACTTACAACAATTAGAGGAAGTTTTAACCAGGATAAAAGAAGGACCACAACTTGGATTTTTGAATCGACAAGTGTGCCACTTACAGCAGATATTTGGAATTAGGGGTTGTTTAATTATTTGTTTGATGTGTGATGTACAGAGAAATATCTTCATGCAGAGAGAACTCTTGATTTCCTCTGAGGGGATGATGTTTTTTATGTGTGTCTTGTTCAAAGTCCAAGGTTGAAGCAAAAAGGTTTACTTTACTAGGGGAGTTTTATATATGTCTTGTACAAAGCCAAAGATTGAGGCTGAAAAGAGATTGACTCTTCCAGGGAATGTTTTGTCTGTCTTGTACAAAGCCCATGATTGAGGCTAAAAAAAGAGATTGACTCCAATGGAGAGGTTTTATATGTCTTATACAAAGCCTAAGATTGAGGATGAAAAAGGAGATTGACTCCACTGGAGAGTATAATCTATCTTGTACAAAGCCCAAGATTGAGGCTGACTCTATCAAGTAAAAGTCATTATATAAAGCCTAAGAGGCGGCTGGCTTCTGCTGAGGATTATTGAAGTCCAGAGACAGGTCCAATATGTGTTGGGGAATAAACTCTTGCTAGGGATTTGAAGAAGAGTTGAAATATCAGATGCCTTGAGGTTCTGATACTGTTAGGGTTTTATTGATGGTAAAGGTTTAAAATTGAGTATGAAAACCTGTGGAGGTTTTAACTCTGCTGGAGATTAGTATGTTGATGAAATGATCAGGGTTTTTCCTGTGCTTTTAGTAAACTTGAGGGTTTCTTTGAGATCCATGAGGAGATGAGACTTTCCAAGTCTACTGGTATGAAGAGGTTAACTCTTATCTAGAGGATGATCTTTGTATGATGCCCAAGAGGAGGCTGAGACTGTCCAATTATACTCATGCAATGGTAGGTTATGGTTGTAAAGAGAGATATTTGTATGATGCCCAAGAGGAGGATGTGGTTTTAAGGGATGAAGATCAACCCTAGAATGGTCTGATGTTCTGGAATTCCGACTCTCCTGAGGATTGAACTAGCAAAGATGACTAATTTCTGTCCAATACCTGTAGGAGGCCTTTGGGTCCTTGTACTAAGCCCAAGAGGAAGCTGAGAACTTCTAAGAAGCCTGAGGGTCCTTGTACTAAGCCCAAGAGGAGGCTGGGGATGCTTTTAGGAAGCCTGTGCATCCAAGCCTAAGAAATGTTCAAGAAAGGTTTCATCGGGAATAAGTTCTTTCTTTGCGGAACAGTTCTAAGGTTTGAAGAAATTCAAAAGAGGTTTCACCACAAATTAATCCTCTTTGGGGAATTGAATTTCTTGTAGACATATTTCTAAGTTGTGACAGTCTTGAGAAAAGTTTCACCAGGAATAATGTCTTTCTCTGTTCCATATTGTATAAGCCCAAGAGGAGGCAAGACTATATCTGGAATTTCCTATGGGGAACTAGTTTTGACTATGTTGAAAGAGTAACCAGTGGTTTGATCTAGACCTAGACCTAACTGCTGGGGAAAACTCTAAGCAAGTACATACAAGCATATATATATATATATATATATATATATATATATATATATATATATATATATAGACAAGTATGTATTGAAGATAGTGGAACTTACAGTTGTGCAAACCCAAGCATAGTAACTACAGTTGTATGGTTAGTTATCCAAGAAAATGAAGAAAGTTTTGATAAAACTTTGAATTTGAATTTTGATCAAAATAAAGTTGTTTTAAAAGGAAGTTTGGGGCTTATACTCAAGGAGAAGCCCAGATGAATTCTTTTAAAAAGGCGACGATCGCGCCGTAGTTTTGAAAACCATAGAGGGACTTATTCAATGACTGAGGCACAAATTATTTATGTACAAAGGGGGTTGGGTCTTACACTCTATTAGAGGCCTAAAGTGTTATTTTTATACAATATTTGGGGCTTATAACTCAAGGAGATGCCCAGATGAAAAACAGCGATCGCACCAATTATTTTGAAAATCGTATCGGGACTTATACAATGACTGAGGCTCAAAATGGTTTATTTACAAAGGTATGGGACTTACACTCTATCAAGAGGCCCAAAAGTGATTAAAAAAGAAGAAAAATGGGGCTTACAACTCAAGGAGAGGCCCATATTATTTTTGTTTAAAAGGCGACGATCGCGTCGCAGTTTCGGAAAACACAGTGGGACTTATTCAATAACTGAAGCCCAAATTTATTTATGTGACAAGGGATGGGTCTTACACTCTATTAGAGGCCCAAAAGTGTTTTGCAAAATGTTTGTGAGGAAGAAAATAATTAAAACCCTAATTTGATTTTAAAATGTATTTAATTTGAATAAAAATTAATTAAAATTATCAAAATTATCAAGAATGTATGAAAAACAAGTTGTGATCTTGGATTAATGTTTGAAAAAATCATATTTTATCCATAGAATGATTTGAAAATCATTTGAATTTGAAAAATCAAGAGAAAGAAATATTTTTAAATGCTTAAAAACAAATAAAAATAAATTCTTTACAAAAATATTAAATAATTTTGTAGAATAAAATATTTTAACATATTTGTGAATTTTGAAAAAAAGAATCAATTCAAAAACATTAAAATTCAAAGAGAAATTAATTTTTTAATCAATTAATAAAAATATCAAAATATTCAAATATTGAAAATTTGAAAAATGGCGCCAAGAACAAGTCATCTTCTTCGTGCGAGCTCTGGTTTTCTAGATTTGCAAAACCTCTCATATCTCTCTGATTACTCAATGAAAATGGCCTTTTTAAACATGAAACTTGCTCGTTTTTGAACAAGGATTACAACCATATAAATTAATTGCATTTATATTAAGTGTGGAGTAAGAAATCAGAAGATGAACTCAAGAACCCTAATTTTTGCAAGAACATCATGAAATCCTATACACGGTTCATACATAGCAATTGATTGAGGGGAAACACTCTACATAAGTTCAGAAACATGTTTATAACTTGAAAACACATTTATGATGCATGGATTATAGAGTTTGAGAGTGTCAGGCTTACCTCTTGCAGCTGGTGATCGAATTCTATGTTGGTGGTGTTACAGATGTTGTGTAATGATCTGGACAGCTTCAATGGACCTCAAGTAATGTGTTTGAAGGCTTGGAATAGATTGAATCAACTCAGAACTTGTTGTGGCCCCTCAACTGCAAATAGGCCAAAAAGCTTGAGCAAATGGGGGGTGACTTTGTAATTCAGGTGTTCCAGATGAGTTTTAAGGTCATGGATCACTCATATATGATGTATGTGAGGTGTTGGCATGATTAATATTGATAGAATGGCTCTCAAATGAAAAATTCGAAAGTTGCTTGAATGAGAAGCAAAACCTGGTTTTTTGAGAGTGATTTTGAGGAAAGCATGTGTTATGGTGTTTTGGTGTACTCAAACTGATCACAAATGAGCTCTATTTGTTATGTGTCAAGTTTTTTTTGCAGCAACAGTGAATGGTGGCTAGTACAGCCCATTGTCCATTGGTTTGCAAAAGGAATCTCAAGTCTCCTCTAGCCATTGACTTAAGTCAATCTTGCAGGCTTATGGTATTCTGTTGTAGGGATAAGGCTTGACTCATTCAGTTGGATTTGCTTCAGTCCATGCCACCTTGATGCATCCATTGAATGCTCCATGACAACTTTGAAAGTTTTGGATTTGAGCTTTGAATGTCACATGCCAAATGATGAGGTTTTGGACTTGCAAGGCTCTATGGTGTTGTAGCTCTGCAGATATCATGTTCATTGCACTTTAGAAACTTTTCTTGTATGGTGACAAGGCTTGCCAAGTCATGGAAATGACAAAATCGTGTGGCAAGTTCAAGACTGTCTTGTAAAAACAGTTTTGGAGATGTCATGTTTCCATGCTCATAACTCCCTACTCAAATTGAATTTGGAAATGATCTGGTACTTGTTGGAAAGCTCTCATGACATACTTTAACTTTGATGTCCGCCAATGGACCTGGTTTAGCTTGGATCATAATTAAAAATGGTCCAAAAGTTGGTGAAAAACCTAGACAGATTCTGTCCAAAATTTCACTAAGTGTCGAAAAAAGTGGTCATTTTCATGTTTTTTTGTGTTTTTGATCAATCCATAACTCAAAATCCATGAGGATTTGGAATCTTTTGTAGTTGACACTTTTGAAGTATGTCATGTGAAATTTCCTTTGAGCTTTGGATGGAAGAAAAAGGCCTTGGGGTTTGGGAGTTATGACCTTGCAAAGTTGGTACCAAATCCATTTTGTTCCATAACTTAGAAAATTTTAAGTTTCTTATGGTTGCCCCTTTTGAAAGTAACCCTATTTTCCTTGATGGATGATGATCAAAACCATGTATTAACATTGTTTTTAACTTAGGGGAGCCATATTTGTGAAAAAATTCAAAAAGTCAAACTTTATTTTGGGCATAGTTGACTTTTTGTTAGACGAATTCCAAACTGTGTGATCTTCTTTGCAATCAATTTCTTGACCTAATTCAAACCTAATTTATGGATTCTATATGTGTTTTAGGGTGTCTTGAATCATGTCCCAAGGTTTGGGAACATGTCTTGGTCCAAAGTCAAAGGTACAGTTGACTTTTTCTTCAAAACCCTAATTGTGGTCCAGATGAATTTGAAACTTGTGAATCAAGCTTCTTGGATCAATCCATTATTGTAAATGGATTAATGTGGTGTATTTGAGGCCCTCAAATCATGTCTTGAGGTCTTGGTTCATGTCTTACCTCAAAATTCAACTTAGGGGTGAATTAGGTCAAGAAACCCTAATTCCTAATTTTTTATGAATGCTTCCCCTGAAGTTAATTTGACTCTATGATTGGGTCCATGAGGTCCCTTTGAGCTTCTTGAATCATGTTTTGAGGTATTGGCTCATGCCTTAAGTTTCTTATGGTTGCCCCTTTTGAAAGTAACCCTATTTTCCTTGATGGATGATGATCAAAACCATGTATTAACATTGTTTTTAACTTAGGGGAGCCATATTTGTGAAATAATTCAAAAAGTCAAACTTGATTTTGGGCATAGTTGACTTTTTGTTAGATGAATTCCAAACTGTGTGATCTTCTATGCAATCAATTTCTTGACCTAATTCAAACCTAATTTATGGATTCTATATGTGTTTTAGGGTGTCTTGAATCATGTCCCAAGGTTTGGGAACATGTCTTGGTCCAAAGTCAAAGGTACAGTTGACTTTTTCTTCAAAACCCTAATTGTGGTCCAGATGAATTTGAAACTTGTGAATCAAGCTTCTTGGATCAATCCATTATTGTAAATGGATCAATGTGGTGTATTTGAGGCCCTCAAATCATGTCTTGAGGTCTTGGTTCATGTCTTACCTCAAAAGTCAACTTAGGGGTGAATTAGGTCAAGAAACCCTAATTCCTAATTTTTGATGAATGCTTCCCATGAAGTTAATTTGACTCTATGATTGGGTCCATGAGGTCCCTTTGAGCTTCTTGAATCATGTTTTGAGGTATTGGCTCATGCCCAGATGGAATTTTTCATCTGGAGGCCTTGGTCGACCAAAACCCTAATTTGGTTACACTGACGATCTTGAGGTTTGATCCACTTGGAATGTTGTAAATCTTGTGCTTGATTCTTGATATGGGAGACATCTTGATCCTTCATGGATGTTTGAGAGGTTAGACAAGTTAAAGATCATGCTAATTCTTGATTGATCCTTTGTCTAAGTGCTCTGAGAGGGCTCAAAACCCTAATTCTTGATTGTAGTGAATGCTCAACAATCCTTGAGGAGATTGATGAGGCATGATGGTACATCCATATTGTGGTAAGGATATTCACAATGATGGGAAATCTTGTGGTTAAAATTTGGGGTATGGCACTATTATTTGAAGGTCTTAAACACAATCTTATTAGCATTAGTCAATTGTGCGACAATGGCTACAAAGTTTCTTTTTCAAAAGATTATTGCATGATTGAACACAATGATAAGAAAGATGATGTGTTTAAGGACTTGAGGGTAAACAATGTTTATATGCTTTACTTGAGTGAAATATCTTTGACTAGCACTAAATGTATTGTCACCATGAGTGAAGACTTGTGGCTATGGCATAGGCGCTTAGCGCATGTCAACTTTGACTTGCTAAATAAAGTAGTTTCAAAGGATCTAGTTGTCGGTCTACCCAAGATAAAATTTTTAAAAGATCACTTGTGTGATGCGTGCCAAATGGGGAAGCAAATGAGGATTTCATTTAAATCTAAAAATGTTGTTTCTACAAAGAGACCTCTTGAACTCCTCCATATGGACCTTTTTGGACCATCTAGGATCAAAAGTTTGGGTGATAATTACTATGGTTTTGTGATTGTAGATGACTACTCTAGATTTTTTTTGGATTATTTTATTTTCTAGCAAGAATGATACTTTTTCAGTGTTTGAAAGGTTTGCCAAGCTATCTCAAAACAAATTAAATACTAGCATTGCCACTATCTGAAGCGATCACGAGGGTGAATTTGAAAAACACTTCTTTGAGGAATTTTGTGATAAGCATGGAATTGATCACAATTTTTCTGCTCCACGTACTCCTCAACAAAATGGAGTGGTGGAACGTAAAAATTGCATTTTAGAAGAGCTAGGAAGAACTATGATTAATGAGAGTGGCCTTTCTAAATATTTTTGGGCCGCTACTATTAGTACGGCGTGCTATGTTTTGAATAGGGTGCTTATACGTCATATTCTCAACAAAACTCCATATGAGATTTTAAAAGGAAGGAAGCCTAATGTATCACATCTTCATGTTTTCGGATGTAAATGCTTTGTGTTAAATAATGGAAAAGAAAATCTTGGCAAATTTGATTTAAAAGCCGATGAAGGTATCTTTCTTGGATACTCTCAAACTAGAAAAGCATATAAAGTTTACAATAAAAGGTTACTTATTGTAGAAGAATTTGTGCATGTTACTTTTGACGAATCTTATCCGAAAAATATCGGGAAAGGTACTTCTTTTCATGGTGCAGGTGTATCTTCAGAAGACATACTCAAAGACACTGAAGAGGGGACTGATCAGCCTGAATTGGTGAAAGTTGAGGAGGAAGATCACAACTCTAAAAAGATTGAGAAGGATCATCCAATTAGCAACGATGACCTTCCTTTGGCTTGGAAATTCTCTAAGGATCATCCAATCGACAATATTCTCTGAGACATAGCAAAAGGAGTAACTACACGGTCTAAGATAAGGAACTGTTGTTATCACTTTGCTTTTGTCTCTAAAGTTGAGCCTAAAAACTCCAAAGAGGCCTTACTCGATGAACATTGATTTTTGCCAATGCAAAAGGAATTGAATCAATTCAAAAGAAATGAGGTTTGGGACCTTGTCCCCCCTCCGCGAGGCCATTGAGTAATTGGTACTAAATGGGTGTTTAGGAAAAAAACTAGACAAAAACTGAGTAATAACTAGAAACAAGGCCCGTTTAGTGACACAAGGCTATAACCAAGAGGAGGGCATAGACTATGGGGAAACTTATGCTCTTGTTGCCCGACTTGAGGCTATAGGCCTTTTTCTAGCCTATGCGTGTTCTAAGAATTTGAAATTATTTCAAATGGATGTTAAGAGTGCTTTCCTAAAAGGATACATTAATGAAGAGGTATATGTATCTCAACCTCCCGGTTTTGAAAGTCATGAGTATCCAAATTATGTTTATAAACTTAAACGCGTTTTATATGGTCTCAAACAAGCCCTTAGGACTTGATATGAGCGACTTAGAAAAATTTTACTTGACCAAGGATACTTAAGAGGGAAGGTTGATACTACCCTCTTTATTAAGCGTCAAGGAAAACACTCCATATTAGTTCAAGTTTATGTATACTTTGGATCTACTAATATGCACTTGGTCAAGGAATTTTCAAAGTTAATGCAGGATGAGTTTAAGATGAGTATGATGTGGGAGCTGAACTACTTCCTTGGACTCCAAATCACACAACTCAAATAAGGAACATTTGTGAGTCAAACAAAGTATTGCTATAAAATACTCAAGCGCTTTGATATGGAAAACACAAAAGCTATTGATACTCCAATGCCCACGTGTCTGAACTTAGATCGAGATGAGAATGGTAAGGTCGTTGATGTAAAGAAGTATAGAGGTATGATAGGTTCTATTCTCTATCTCACCGTATCTTGACCAGATATCATGTTTTGTGTTTGTATGTGTGATATATATCAATCATGTCTCAAGGAATCGCATTTAAAAGTTGTCAAGCGCCTACTTAGATACTTATATGGTACTCCAAAGTATGGCTTTCATTTTCTAAGGGAAGTGATTATACTTTGGTTGGCTATTCCAATTCTGATTTTTTCGGTTGCAAATCGGATAGGAAGAGCACTAGTGGCACTTGTCATTTCTTTTCAAATTCCTTAGTGAGTTGGCATAGGAAAAAACAAGTTTATGTTGCTTTGTCAACTGCCGAGGCAGAATACGTTACATCCGGTAGTTGTTGTGCCCAAATCTTGTGGCTCAAGCAACAGTTACTCAATTTCAATTTTAAACTTGATCGTATTCCTATTTTGTGTGACAACACGAGTGCAATTAATTTGGCCAAAAATCAAGTGCTACACTCACGCACAAAATATATTGAAATTTTCCACTATTTCCTTAGGGATCATGTAGAGAAAGGTTATGCCGTATTTAAGCACGTTGATAGAAAGAATCAACTTTATGATATTTTTACAAAACCACTTACGATGGAACCCTTCTTTAACAATCGTAGGGAAATTGGTGTTCTCGATATCTCGAATTGTGTTTAAGTGAAATTGTTGCATGCTCTCTATCTATGCTTGTCTATACATAGATTAACCATGTTAGAAAGCTTAAGCTATGTGAGGGAATTCATCGTTCATCACCAGTGGAGGTACTATCATTCCTATCTATTTGATTTATCTTGACTAAATATGTGTTTGTACTATGTTTGGAGTGCTATCTTGTTGCTTAAATGATAGCTTAGATTCTTTTCTTACTCCATTTTGATGTTTTGAAATAGTATGGGTTTACTATTTATGATATTCTGCATCATTCATATCATAGTTTTTCTATTTTTTCATGTTTCAACTGCATGCGTCGACCTAAACAGGGTGTAGGTCGGCTCATGATCATCTCAATTCAAACATGAATGTTTCTTCCAGTCATGCGTCGACCTGTGGGTTTCTCATGCTCGACACATACCGAACATTTAAAATTTTTGAAAATTTAATTTGCATGTGTCGATGCATTACATACTGGAGGTTGACGTATCGCTCGCGTTTCTGGAATATTTTTAAAAACTGAAACGTTTCATGTCTGCCTTGGGAATTACATATCAGCATTTGTGTTTTTCTATCCTTTTATCATATCATTTGCATCTCTCACAACACTCACAACTCTCTCAACTCTCTCAACTGTCTCAACTCTCCACAAAACCCTAAAAACCCTTTTCAAGAGTTCTCTAAGATTAGGGATTCCAACCCAAATTAGTGAAGAATTTAGTCTTTCTATACACTCATCTGCTGCGGGTACTATTCATCTTACTCAACAAAGGAGTTTTAATGGCAACTTCAAGGGTAACTGGTAAGAGGTCAAATAGAGTATCCACTTCTCAAGCAAACACGTGTCAGACTTCTTCTCAGACTCCGTCTCAAACCCTGGTAAATGCTTGATCTCTCCTATCTCCTGAACTTACTCCGGTATATGAAAAGGATTTTAAGAAACGAACAATTATTAAGCAGTTTGTCTATTATCCTAAGGTAGCTAATAGAATGCACATTCCTGAAATTATTGACATGCTAAACCATCAAAAGTTCAATAAATTCTTGGAATGTAATACAAATTACAATGAGGATATGGTTAGACTATTTTACACGGGTTTGAAAGACAAATTTACTGGGTATGAGTTTGGTTACAAGATAGGGGTAAAAGTTACAAGGTTGGTAGCACTGATTGGAAATACCTGTTTGATATATGTCCCCGCCTGTCTCCTGATCTTCAAATAACTGATACTGACTTGGCTTTAGATTATGAATTTAAATCTGCTTTGAATTCTATGCTGAAAGACCCTTATCCTAAGGAAGTCGTTGCAAGTGATCTCTTTCCCAAATCAGTCACAACTGGTATATTAAAGTGAGAAGATCGAATCCTACTGTGCATTGTTTCTCATATTCTACGACCAAAGAAATGAGGTTATTCTAGAGTTGATCAAGCTGAAGTGCACTTGGTTTATATGCTCAAGAATAAGAAGAAGGTAAATTGGCCCTATTAAATTGCTAGTCGCATTTTTGCCCTGAAGGAATCCGGCAGAGGTTCACCTTATGCTACGGGTCGTTTATCCAAAGAATATTGGATCATGCTGGAATTGTTGTTCAGAACATTCCTTACATTTCCATTTCTGGTGACCAAGAGTTTAGTCAAAAGACTATGACTCTCATGGGGTACATTTGGAACAGACAAGAAAATACTTATGTGGAAAATAATAAGGGCTCAAGTGCAAGGATTCAGGATTTAGATGAAGTTGAGGAGGAAGAACAAGATGAAGATTAGGAAACTCATCATATGGATACCGAGCCTCCTTCTGACGGTCATGACGATAGTGCTTGGTTAGATGGTTCTCTAGTTCAGAATGCTAATGCTGACTAAGGATAGGGTGCATGACGTCAAAACGCCTGGTCCGAGCATGGCACTTCATATGTTCCACCTTCTCCACATCAACCTCAAACTGATAATTTTGAAGTTCTTGATATGCTACAAAGCATGCAGCTTGGGCAACATAATTTTGCAGCACTCCAAGAACAAAGGTATGACGCAATGCATGGTCAAATTCGAGCGCAAAATTAGAATTTTGATCTCTTTGGGTCAAGAGTTTTGGGCAGGTTTGATGAGATGGTTGAAACATCAGCAAGGCAGCATCGTGCTCTTTCACTTAGCTTCAACACTCTCAACAAGAGTGTTATTAGTTTGTGTGAACACCTGGATTCTCAAGGACCACATCAGGATCATTCATTCAGAGGGAGAGGTCAACCACATAGGGGTCGAATACCTTAGTTTATTGAGTTGTGTTGGTGTCTTGCATTTCATTTAGCATTTTGTTTTGTGTTTGGTTTTGTTTTTGTCATTTTGTTTGTCTTGAGACATGTATTGAACAAATTATGGTGTGTAATGCATTATTATTACTTCTATATGTTTCTTGAGCTATTTAATTCTATATTCCTTGCATTAGCAACATTATATATGGATGTTTGTTGATGTCTTATCTGTTGCAAAGCATATGTTTGCATACGTATGTGTATGATTTGATTACAAATGACCATTTGCTTCACTCTTTTCGATGTTGTCAAAGGGGGATAATGCAAAAACAAGTTTCACAGAGATCAGAATTTCACAAAGGGGAAATGCATACAGTAGTGGAAGAATGCTCATCACAAAGTACTCAATGTGTGGAAATTTTTGCAAGGTTTTGGCATCATCAAAAAGGGGGAGTATGTGAGGGCAATGTTCCTTTATTACTTTGTTTTAATGATGCCAAAACTAGGAAATTTTCATACTTGTGTATTTTGGACGGTATCACCTTGTCTAAGCTTGCACTCATCTTTTTCAAATGCGCATAAAAGCCTACATACATGAACTTAGGCATATAGGATCATACTCTATGTCTAAAATGTATTTTGAGTTAGTTTTGGTGCATTAGGTCGACTCACAACAAAGAAAAATGTAGTTTAAAACATTCTAGCAAGCATGTGTTGACTCAGGACCTTTTCATGTCGCCACACACTGATGTGAAAAAGTGGGTAAAAGTCTCTGGCCTTCATGCATCGACTTATGGCCCCTGTGGAGGTCGACGCATACTGAAAGAATCAAAGTTGTATCTTTCTGGCCTTCATACGTCGACGCATGGCCCAGCTGCAGGTCGACGCACAGTCTTGTTTGCGCAGTTTTGCATTCTAGCTTATTCAGGTCAACACACAGCTTCTGTAGGTCGACCTCTCGCGCGTTTTCACTTAATTTTCTGCATCTTTGTGTTCCCAAAGTCTATTTTTTCTATTATTTTTTCATGCTTATATATATATATATATATATATATATATATATATATATATATATATATATATATATATTCATATGCATCATTTTGTACAACAACCAAGAAGAAAATTAAAAGATACATTAGATTGCTCATCATCTTCACTCTAACAAATTGCATTCATCAATAATCACACATAATCATCTTCATTGATTTGTGCTTTGTTCAAGAGTGATAACGTCCAAACTTAGGATTTGTATATCGTGTTTGGGTTAAGAATATGTGGGATTTTCTTCAAATAAAACCACTGGGGTTTTGTCCTCCAAGATCTTGGTGATTTGGGGGTTTTGCACAAATCTTTGCAGTATAGATTCAGTCGAGTCAAAGCCTTGAAGAACGGTGGGTTCGGTCAAGGAAGTAGCGGTAACCGGAGGATTGTATTGAAAAATTTTGGGTCAAACGTCTTGCGATCGAAATCAGCCGAGTGAAAGACTTGAAGAACGGAAGGTTCAATCAAGTGAGTAGCAGTAACCGAAAGTTTGTTCAAAGAGTTTGTTGTTCTTGATTCAGATGGAATCAAGGGGAGAGAAGTGGATATAATCAACATCAACATTTAGGTTTGATTGTATGGTAGCTAGAACTTCTCTTGTACAAAACTTTGCAAATAGATATTATACATATCTCAATTCTAGTTTTAGAATTGGGGGCAGACATACCCGAAGCAAGGACGAAAGGGGAACTTCCTAAACAAATTGGGTGTTGTTCTCTCTCTCTCTCTCTCTCTCTCTCTCTCTCTCTCTATCTATCTATCTATCTATCTATCTATCTATCTCTTTACTTTGTGTTGTTAATGTTTGTGTGAAATCAACTGTTAGATACATTTCGATTGATTTGTAGTGCTGAAAAACTGTTTCAGAAAACCATTGCAATCACTTTGATTGCAATTGTGAAAAATTATGCACTACAATTTCAAAGGAAATTGAACTTGGGGTGTTTCGCACACCAAGTGTTCGACATATTGATCGCACACAAACTGTTCGTAAAATTGTCAATTCAATTTTATCATCTATAATTCATTGGAAACCGGTACACTCAAAGTGGTATTTATTTGAATTGTTTGATTGGGAACGTTATTGATTCCATTATCTCATCAATATTATTACATTCGGTTTTGCATATCCGATCTTACCAATAATGGTTCATTTAGACTATTTTAAATCCAAGACCGCTTCCATACACTTTTGAAACAATTTTTTAAGCGCCAATCATTATTAAAAATTAGTGTCTATTTAACCCCCCTTCTAGATCAGTGCCATCGTCTAACAAATATTATCATAAAATAGAATCAATTAAGGGAATAAAAAACAAGACGAGTGCAAAATCCTAATCCTAGGGTTTCTTCATAATCTCTAGAACAACTTTCATATCAACATTTATGATATCTTGTCTAGCATTCATAACCTTCATCCTATAATCCATTTTTGTCTACTTGATAGCCATGGCTTCTTGGTTAGCAGAAACATAGGTCATATTTGCCTTCATACGATATTGTCCCTTACTGGTAGATGCAATATACATAGAAGATACATTCGTCAGATCCTGAAAGACTAATACCATAGAGGTTGTGAGAGAATCCCACTTAGCAGCATAAGTGACTGAGCTAGAAGTAGTGGCTCTCTCATTAAACAGATTCTGCACTTTATCAAGAAAAATAGTTTTAATTTCTTCCAAATCGGCTTGGATAAAGGGTTGAAGAGGTGGAATTCCAGTCTTAAAGGTAGTTGAATGGCCAGAAGGTGGATTTTCTTGGATAATCAGGCTTAGAGAAGTTTCTGGATGAAGTAGGTCAAAAGAGACTCATTCATGTTCGATTCGAGGCTCAGATGCAGTTTGAACTTAAGATTGATCTTGAACAATTTTTCTAGTCTCAACCTGAGGTTTAGAAGCATCTTGGACTTGGGACTGAGTATGAACAGGACCCGGTTCTTTTTAGATGTAGTTTTAGGTTATGTTCGAGGTGATGGTTGAGGTGATAGTTGAGTTTCTGGTGGAGATACAGGTTCAGGTTAAATGATGGTTATATGCTCAGCTTCATCTTGAAAAGAAGAATTATTCTGCTTAGAAGCAATACATGCTTGGTTAGTTTGTATGTATCGACGGGAGAAGGTTTGAAGAAGGATGGCGTGAATAGGTCTGATAAAAATAGGTGAAGGGGTCACAATTTTGAGGCCAAGACGAGCAATGAACCCAACTTCATCAACTTCAGACTCAGAGCTAGAAAAAGTTTTCCCACTAGAAACATCTATGGGTGGTTCAAAAATGATGTTCAGAGGTGTTGGTTGTTCAAAAGCAGAAAACTATGTTAGTTATTTATAAACATCAGGGGATTCACTAGCAGTCTGTTCAGAATTAGGATTATTCATAGATTTTTTTAGAACCTGAATGTTCGGAGATGGTCCAGGAGACTCCACCATAGGTTCTGATTGTTGAACAGGTGATGAAGTATGTTTTAAAGATGGGTTGGGTTAGGAATTAGGTGAGGGTGTAGGAGATTTGTGATTTAAAGTGGAATAATCAAAACAATCTTTTGAGATAGAGTTTATATTTAAAGATGGATCCGATCAAATATGTTTTTGAAAAGCAAGCTCTCACCGGAAGGATTGCCCAGTGGCAAATGGTCTTGACAAAATATGATATTCAATATGTTACCCAGAAAGCCATCAAGGGTAGTGTCTTGTCAGACTATCTTGTTCACCAATCGATCGATGACTATTAGCCTATCAAGTTTGACTTTTCTGATGAGGATATTATGTTCTTGAAGGCTAAAGATTGTGACGATCCGTTGCCTGATGAAGGACCTGAGCCTGGATCTCATTGGGGGTTAATATTCGATGGAGTCATTAACGCCTATGGCAACAGAATTAGGGCAATCATCATCACCCCTAAGGGTTCTCATATTCCTTTCACCGCAAGTTTAAAGTTTGATTATACAAACAACATGGCGGAGTATGAGGCTTGTATCATAGGGCTGGAAGAGGCTATTGACTTAAGGATTAAGATCCTTGATGTATATAGTGATTCAACTTTGGTTATTAACCAGATCAAGGGGGAATGGGAGACTCGTCAGGTCAACCTAATACCTTACAAAGATTACTCAAGAAGATTGTTGACTTTCTTTGATAAGGTTGAGTTTCATCACATACCCCATGCAGAAAATCAGATGGCAAATGCATTGGCAATATTTCCATCCATGTATAAAGTAAATCAGTGGAATGAAGTATCTGCAATCAGAATTATGTGCCTCGACAGACCCGTTTATGTCTTTGCAATAGAGGAATGGGTAGATGATAAACCTTGGTTCCATGACATCAAGTGCTTCCTTAAAAGTAAAGAATACCCACCTGGGGCATCCCGTAAAGATAGGAAGACTCTGAGGAGATTGGATGGAAACTTCTTTCTGAATGAGGATGTGTTATACAAGAGGAACTTCGACATGGTCCTGCTCAGATGCGTGAATAGACACGAAGCGGACATGTTGATGCAAGAAGTTCATGAAGGATCTTTTGGCACCCATGCCAGTGGACATGCAATGGCCAAAAGGATGCTGAGAGCGGGGTATTATTGGATGACCATGGAGTCTGACTGCTGCCAATATGCAAGGAAATGTCATAAATGTCATATTTATACAAATAAAGTGCACGTGTCGCCTGTTCCTTTGAACGTCTTGACCTCTCTCTGGACTTTTGCTATGTAGGGCATTGATAGGATTGGATGTATTGAACCGACTTCTTCCAATTGACATTGCTTCATCCTGGTTACTATTGACTATTTTACCAAGTGGGTAGAAGCAGCCTCTTATGCAAACTTCGCCAAACAAGTGGTTGCCCGTTTCATAAAGAAAGATATCATCTATCGTTACAGAATTCCCGAGAGGGTCATTATTGATAATGGTTCAAATTTGAATAACAATATGATGAAGGAGTTATGCCAGAGCTTCAAGATTAAACATCACAATTCTTCTCCACACCGTCCAAAGATGAATGGAGTTGTTGAGGCAGCTAACAAGAATATTAAGAAGATTGTGCAAAAGATGGTAGTAACATATAATGATTGGCATGAGATGTTGCCTTTCGCCTTGCATGGATACCGTACTTCAGTGTGTACTTTGATAGGACAACCCCTTTCTATCTCGTATACGGTATGGAAGCAGTCCTGCCACTGAAGGTGGAGATTCCTTCTTTGAGGATCATGATAGATGTGAAGCTTGATGAAGCTTAATGGGTAAAGGCAAGATTTGACCAGCTGGACCTCATTGAAGAAAAGAGAATAATAGCCATCTTCCATGGACAGTTATACCAGAGGAGGATGAAGAAAGAATTCGATTAGAAGGTGCGTCCTTAGTGCTTCTAGACTGGTGACTTGGTGTTGAAGAGGATCCTGCCTCCCCGGATAGATCACAGGGGCAAGTGGCCCCTAAATTACGAAGTACCATATGTTGTGAAGAAGGTTTTCTCTGGAAGAGCCTCGATACTCTCGACTATGGATGGTGAAGATTTTGCGTTCCCTGTGAATGCAGACGCAATCAAAAAATACTTCGCATAAAGATAGACCCGCTGGACCATAAAAAGACTAGGTTCAAGCAAAAAAGGGCATCCCGGTGAACCACAAAAAGAGAAGGTTCATGAAAAAATTTGGGATAAAAAGAATGAAAAGAATTGAATAAACCCGCTAAGTTGAAATCCCGGAAGTTTTGATAAACATTGCAATTAAAACATTGAAGCTTCACAGTTACATGCTAAAAACATGGGAAATTAACTTGAAAGTTGGAGCGTCCTGGATGGTAGACAAGCCTTCCATACAATGTTCTGGGGAACAACCTGCTAATTTTCGCCTACAAGAACCGTTGTTCACTCGTATTGACAAATGTTCAATTATTTGTGCAAGATTGAGAGCACCAGGACAACGCTTGATGCAATTTAGCTCTCCCCCAACAGATGCAAGAAATCCTTCCAAGCAAAGCTTTGAGAGTTCTATTCTCTTAAAGCAGTAAAGAATCATCATCTAGCAGATAAGGTTTCTGTAAAAGGAGTGCTTATCCCCAACAGTGCAGGAGAATTCCTTATTCCCAACAGTGTAAGATGACTGAATATTCCCGAACAACCCGGAGATGGTGAGAAGTCAGAGTTTCCTCTTCCCCGCAGAGTAGACCTGATGATGATTCCCAACAGGTTAAACACCCGAGAGTTTTGATAAACATTGCATTTAAAACATTGAAGCTTCACAGTTACATGCTAAAAACATGGGAAATTAACTTGAAAGTTGGAGCGTCCTGGATGATAGACGAGGCTGCCATACAATGTTCTGGGGCACAACCTGCTATTTTTTACCTACAAGAACCTTTGTTCACTCGTATTGATAATTATCCAAGTATTTGTACAAGATTGAGAGCACGAGGATAGTGATTGATGCAATTTAGCTCTCCCCCAGCATATGCAAGAAATCCTTCCAAGCAAAGCTTTGAGAGTGTTATTCTCTCAAAGTAGCAAAGAATCATCCTCTAGCAGATAAGGTTTCTGTAAAAGGAGAGCTTATCCCCAGCAGACAGCAGTGTAGGAGAATTCCTTATTCCCAACAGCGTAAGATGACTGAATATTCCCGAACAGCCTGGAGATGGTGAGAAGTCAGAGTTTCCTCTTCCCCGCAGAGTAGACCTGATGATAATTCCCAACAGGTTAAAGTCTAATGGTTATTGGAATTTTCAGTAATATCCCCATTATTATTCCCCAGCGGAGTTTGTAGTGCAAACAGTTATTGACATCCTTAACAGATTAAAGCCCAATCATTATTGGCACATCTCATCACCAGGGTTTGCAATTCCCTTTACAGTTCCCCAGCAACGTCCGTAGAGTCGGTGGTTATTGGATGTGCAGTTCGTTATCTCCCCATAGAAGAGCATATTTTGATAATCCCCTCCTCAACGAAGTTTCTTTTTGTCTCGCGCATTTCCCCAGCGGAGGATCCTCTATTTTCATTCTAGCATGTAGTGATCATCATCACATTACATCCTCAAAATGTGTAGCATTACCATTTGATATGGAGAATTACGCCATGGAAAAATTCAAACATGCATCGAAGCAAAGCCAATTTAAACCTTCCTCGAAAGTAACATGTTGGTATATTCCTAGAAGATTTTAACCTTCACAAATATCCTAGTTGTAAGTACGCCTTCGGCCGACATTCCCTTTTAGGTCCACCTTCGGCCGATATCCTGGTTGTAAGTCCGCCGTCGGCCGACATTCCTTTTATGTCCTCCTTTGGCCGTCATCTTGTTTTTAAATCTACCTTTGGCTGGTACTCTCGTTATAAGTCCGCCTTCGGTCGGCATTTCCTTTTAAGTTCGCCTTCGGCCGGTATTTTTTTTTCTTTCAAAATCCACCTTCGGCTAGTACCTTGGTGTCGCAACGCGAAAAACAACCGGCGGAAAATCTGAGTCACCACCGAATGTTATTTATCCTGACGGGGGAAAGGAAACAATCAAAGAAACCTCAAGAAGGGAAAGGAAATGGTCATCGTAACCAAATCCTGGGTTCGGGAGTCGATTACGCGAGAGGAAGGTGTTAGCACCCCTCGCAGCCATTGTACCCAACGGGATCCATGCTTGTTATTCTAATCAAAGGGTGTGTTTATCTAAAGCCTACTCGCTAAAGGGAACTAAATGGGAGAAAAAACAAAAGCAGACTCGATAGGACTTCGCCGCCCTAGGCCTACGTATTCCCTCGTGCAATGGGAAAGTCAGAGTCAACGTAGTTCGGAGGACTACGGGTGGATGGGGGAAGGTTGCTCACCTAGACTTCGCCGTCTTGTGCCTACGTATCCTCATTCAAACGAGAATGAGGAAATCAGAGCATTCGTAGTTCGTGGTTACGGCCACATATTGGTTAAATATTTTTTATGAGCAACATTAAGTTCACGTTCCAACAGTTAGGGTCAATGCTTGTTTGCGGGTGAACGAAAATAAGGTGCCTTTTCTGAAAAAGGTTTGACAGAAAAATCCTAAAGGACAAAATGATTTGCAGTTTGTTTGTGAGTTTTAACTGAAGTGAATTGACTTTATTTGAAATGTGCATCGCACTAAAGTCTATAACATAGGATCGAATACTTCACGCTAACGATCCAAGTGTCTCGCACACAAATTATCCTAAGATGAGGTTAGAAATTCATCCTCTCATCTTTTCCCATGTGCTTAAGGCCCGTGGCGCACAATGCACATCATATTTATTAAGTGTTTTGATTTTGTTTTGAGAAAGAGGAGAGAGACTCAAAGGGCAAAAAAAATCTAAAAGGAACTCACCTAGATGTTGTCATGCAATATGGCCCTATAGTTTAGGATAAAAGGGAAGTTTATCTAATATTATCATACAAATGATGGACCTATGTTTGAGGTCAAGAAGGGACTACCCTAATGTTGTCATGAAAAGGATTGAGAGCCTAATGTTTATCCTACTTTGAACCTAATAAAAATAAATTTCAAACTATGAGCCCTAAAGGAGCATGTGATCAAACACAAGTAAACATTAAATAAACTCAATATAAAAAACAAATGTGAATTCAAAACCCAAAGGAGAATAAAAGAGATGAAGAGAAAGAGGGTGTCAAAGCAACACAAGGTATGGAGAATCCAACATCAATGCACAGGTGTCACACATAAAAGAGGGGTCAAAGTATGCTCATCAAATGAAACAAGACATCATAGATGGATCAAGCACGCAATCAATCATACACACTCTCAAACTTTATGCACCATGATCAAAGTGTTCACACTTTCAAGTTCAAGAGAATAGATGAAGACAATCAAGGAAGTGCACAAGCAAACTTGTCTTAGAATTATAATTGAACACCATTAAGTATCCCCACCAAGACAACATGAGTTAATCAAGATAGGAATCAAGTAAAGTCAGAACTCACATCACATTATGATCAATCCAATTCAAGGATGAAAAGATAGGCACTACACCATCCAAGATGAACCACAACAACGACTATGCATTCACAAATCATCAACTCATAAAAATAAGTCATACATGGTTCAAACAAATGAAATTAGGTCAAGGACTCAAGATGGGTAGTAGCATGAACATTAATATCACTTCAAACACCAATTCATGGATAGCAACGTCAAGGAGAAAGTTCAAGGCATGCATCAAAACTAGCTAAACATATACCATGATCATCATCAAAGGAAAACATGTGTTCAAGCAAGGTACAAAGACCAAATGATCAAGTAATTCACATCATAACATGAAGGTCAGAAGAAAACTCAAATGATTCAATTCCAAGATATCAAGTAAGTTCAAGAAGGAACATGTTCAAGATCATGCACAAGAAGCTAGACAAACATCACTCAAATCATCCATACAAAGAAACAAGTGATCATGTGAGATAAGTAAGACAAAGTGATCATACAATGAACCTATAAACATGAAGTTCAAAACCTTAAACATGTCAAAAAAAGCATACAAGATTCGCCAAGCATCAATTGGATCATACAAGAAACCATCTCAAGAAACTAGGTCAAGAACATCACAGAAGCAAGGTCAAAACATCATCAACTTGGAAATTCAACAAAAATTAGAAAAATAGCCAAATAAATGTAGATCTAAAGCTCTAATCCAATTTAAAACAATTTATATTCATCATGCAAAGTATCCCAAAGAGATTACATAAATGCATCACCAAATCAAATCAAACAAGATCAAGTAGGAGGCTAATCGAGCATTAGTTGAGGATCAATTAAAACCAAGTGAGAATCAATCAAAAATTCATCATCAAAGAATCAAAATGGCACCCAAACAATCATCATTTAAGTGTCAAAACATGGCAAAAGGATTGGATCAAGAAGGCATAGCAAAGTCATCAAAAGATAGAACCCTAGCTCAAGGGTAAACAAGTCAAACCATTTATCAAATAAATTCAAAATAAAATATGAAAATAAATTGAAAAATAAAATAAAAATAATTAAAATTATCTCAAGACATTGAAAGATCAGAAACATATTTTTTTTTTTAATTTTATCATGATTGCAATAATTAAAAACAAAATTAAAAAGAAAATAAAATGAAAATAAGAAAAAGAAAAAGAAATAGGAAAGGGAGGGTGCATTAGCAATTCTGAAGTGAATTGGGAATAGTTAAAACACGCTTAGGCTCAAAATCAAGGTGGTGTGGATAGCATAACCAGCCAGGCCCAACCCAGTATTAAAACAAAATCAAAAAAAGGAATTGAAACGCGTCGTTTCACTAAACCATGTCAGCACCAACTAGGATCCATATATGCGTAGTCAAACATTTCAAATGTTCCACATCACACAGACACGCAGATGCCTGAGCCCTATCTCCGTCATCTTCTCCGACTACACACACCGGAGCTGACTGCAAACTTATCCAAACCAGACAAAGCCTTACATCAAATTGAATGGAATTTCAAAAGGATCAAGAATCTAGCATTTGTTTTCACTTAAACTGGTTTAATCATCATGCAAAGCGAGCAAAACGTAAACACGTGAAATCAGAAACCTCATCTAATCAAGACAACTCACCCACAAACATTGCCTCCATCACTACAGGACTTCAGATACACCATTAAGAGTCTTAAAATGCATCTAAAATGGAAGAACAAAGTTGCTGAAAATTACCTAACGAAGGAGCTCCGTTGGCTCTTGAGTCTCTTCAGAAACTTCAAATAATTGCTCCTAACAATCTCCTTGTGCCTTTGTGATGATGAATCAAGCAAAAATTTGCAAAGAACTTGAAGAAAATAGAGATTCGAAGAATGATATTTTTGAGAAAGAATGAGTGAAAAGTTTATCTAAATCTAAGCAAAATGAGAGTTGTCTAATCATTTTGGATTTTCAATGCTTAAATATGATGTGTTAACAAGCGTTTTATAGGCCCAATATTAAAGTGGCAATTTCTTGGAAGTTTTTGTACAAAAATGAGAAAATGTGAGTGCACGGATTATGCCTTGCATGAGGGTGATTTGGTTGTGGTAATGAGCATAAAAGAGGGTGCAAATGAGGTATAAACATGATGTCACGGGGGAATGAAGTGGGAGACAAAGTTTGTACCATTCATTCTTTCTCACATTTTGTATAAAAAAGGTAACAAAGTATGCATGGGATATATGGTGAGGTTTAGGCATATTTGGCAATGATTAGAGGACATGTGCATGTGGACTTGACGTATGTGAAGTATGCTGCAAGAATGCCACACTATTGTGCCAAGAAATCAACATGAAATTTCATGAATACAAGAAGCATGATAGCCACTTTAGGTGATCATATCTTGGTGAATTCTTATTCAATTGAGGAGAATTTGTGCTCAAAATCAAGTATGAAGAACATGGAACAAGATTCATTCTAGAAATAACTTGTAATAAGGCTTGGAAGATGATGGAAAATGGCCTTGAAAGTATGTCTCAAAATTTACCTATGCACCATAAAAATTTCTAAGTCATGCAGCCAACTTGAAACATAAAAAAACCTTGACTTTGGGGAGCCATAACTTGAGTCCTACAAACCCAATGAAGGAGTTCTTTACATCAAAATAAAGCTTGAAATAAATTTTACAACATTCATGTTGGATGAAAATTGAATCGAATCTTGGATCATGATGGAAATTGCCCTTGAAGTTAGCTTCATGAAGTTGGTAAACCACTTGCTAAATTTGGCATCTTGAACACCCTAACTTTGGGACACTATAACTTGAGTTCTACACATCCAATTGGAGAGTTCTTGTAATCAAAATAAAGCTTGGAGTAAAAGTGAGATAAAGCTTGGATCATCAAGAAAATGGCCCTTGAAAACATGCCCTCCAAGCTGAATTTTCATACTTAGAAAAAATTCTAAGTGTTGAAATCACAAATCTTGATTTTTCCCAACTTGAAGCAACCATAACTTTTGATCTATGAATCTTTTGGAATTGCTTCCTTCTACAAACTTGTAGTTCATGATGTCCTCTTTAAATTGATTACAAGTTTTCCTCATTTGGATCAAGGATGAGAAAGTTATGAATGTTATAAGATGGCTGGAAATTAGGATTTTCCACACTTAAAAAAATTTCACTAAAACCCTAATTTGCCAATTCTCATGATTTTATGATTCTTCTTAATCTAACCTCATAATAACACTTGAAATGACTTGAAATTCCCTTGATTGACTTCAAAACCCAAGAGTTTGACTTTGTGAGGCCACAAATGACTTTTTTGATCAGATGAAACCCTAATCTTCTTTCCCTTGACTGAGGCTTATACAATGACTTGTGAAGAGACATGATATATGTATGAACCCCATGAGATGCATATAGAGCCACAGAACCAAGATTTTCTCTAAGAATCAACCATAAGAAGCTTTTGATTAAAACCCTAATTCAGGCACAAATGATAGGAGAGTATGATCAATGCTTGAAAACCCTAACCCAGATGATAGTGTGAGATTGTTGAGAATGCTTTGAAGAGTAAAGGACTTTGAAGCTTTAGAATACCATAAGATTGAATACATCCTCTTGCTTTTGTTCCTTGAGAACCATCTCCTCCTCTTGAGGACCAACCAAGATACCTTGATCCCATGTTTAGAACCAATGCTATGCACAAATTAAGATGCAAATGAAATAAAGCATAAGCCAAAAAGGTTAAAGAAAGTGAGAGAAAATTTTGGGGTGTTACAGCTTCCCCTACTTGGAACTGAAGGAATGATAGCAATGAATTTTAGAAATTCAAGGTAAAAGGGGATTGAATACAAAAAGAACCCGAAAATTTGCAAACTATGGGGAGAGAAGAGATAGAGTGATTGCCAGCCGAAGGTGGACTTACAGGATTCCAACGAAAAGTTGGGAATTTAACAAACGATACCAACCAAGAGTTGGGATGAAGGTTACCAAACAAAAGTTGGAATTCAACCAAGGATACCAACCAAAAGTTGGAATTAACATCACGTCGACTAATGGTGAACTTACAACAAAGAGTGCCAACCAAGAGTTGGGATAAAGGAGGAATGTCGGCCGAAGGCAGACTCACATCAAAGGGCACCATCCAAAAGTTAGAATAAAGCAAAGGATACCAACCAAAAGTTGGAATAAGCGAACGGGTACCAACCAAGAGTTGGGATTTAAACAGAATACCAACCAAAAGTTAGGATAAACACAAGGATAAGATACCAATCAAAAGTTGGGATTTAAACAGAACGAGAATACCAACCAAGAGTTTGAATAACACAGGAGATACCTACCAAAAGTTGGGATAAAGGATACTAACCAAGAGTTAGGATAAACAAAACGTCGACCGAAGGCGAATTCACCACAAAGAATACCAACCAAGAGTTGGAATTGGAAAAGAATACCAACCAAAAGTTGGGATAAACACAGGGTACCAACCAAAAGTCGGGATAAAACTAGAGGGTACCAACCAAAAGTTGGAATTCAAGATAAGATACCAACCAAGAGTTAGGATTTGAGAGAAGATATCAACAAAATGTTGGGATTCAACAACTGGGTACCAACCAAAAGTTGGGATAACAACAGATAGGATACCAACCAAAAGTTGGAATAAAGTGTGTCAACCAAAAGTTAGAAGTCAACGACAGGGTACCAACCAAGAGTTGGGATAAAACAAGGGGTACCAACCAAAAGTTGGGATACAACAAAAGATACCAACCAAAATTTGGGATTCAATGACAGGGTACCAACCAAGAGTTGGGATAGTGGAGGAGCGTCGACCGAAGGCGGACTCACGTCAAAGAGTACCAACCAAAATTTGGGATAGAGGAGGAGTGTCGCCCGAAGGCGGACTCACGTCAAAGGGAACCAACCAAAAGTTGAAATTCAACCAAGGATACCAACCAAAAGTTGGGATAAAGCAAAGATATACAAGAAGTAGAATCAAAAGACTTACGACCTGAAGTAGAGAGAAGATGACTCCGTTGGGGAAAAGAGAAGCCTAAATAGATGACTCTGCAAGGGGAGCACAAAATAATTCCTCTGGAAGGAAACACAAGTAGGATGAACAAATTTGTTGTTTGGGGAATAAAGTTAAACGATATCTCCTGAATTACGACACTTTATGCTGGGGAAATGTCTGGAAAAGAGGGTATCAAACCTGGCTTATGCTTCGAATGCATATGTTTGAATTTTTCTATGGTGTAATGCTTCGAAATGCTATGCATTTTTGAGGATGCAATGCAAAGATGCTTATGATATGCAAAAGGACACTCCGCTGGGAGAAGTGATGAGAAGCCGGAAACAAATCCGTTGGGGAAGACAAACTGAACTGCCTTCAAGGTTAAAACCTCCACTGAAGAAAACCCAACCAAACTTTAACTCTATCGGAAGGTAGGGATGATGAAGAAAAGTGCCAATGACAAATGGGTTTTGAACCTGTTGGAGATATCAACCACTATTGATTTACCTGTTGAGGAAATCAATACTAAACTCTACCTGGGGAAAAGAATCAATGATGTCAAACCTGCTAGGGAACAACATTGAACTTACTCCTCTGCTGGGTGTAACACCTCAAAATTTGCCCTCTTATTTTTTTTTACTGGCTTATGTTTCAATGCATGCTTTGCATTATCATCCTTGCATTTCATTAGTTCATTGGCATGGGATCAGGGTGTCTAAATCAAATCCAAGGAGCCTAAAGCCTTAAGAGATCTTAATTGATTCATCACCTTACCATATGATCAAGCTTGACAAGAAATTTCAAGGAAATCACATTCTCCTAACCAGTGCAATATTAGGGTTTATGAGATTCTTGAGTATAACTCCTCAATGGGAAAGGTCATTGAGATTTTAGCATCTACAAAGGGCACATCCCATCATTGTTTGAGAGGATACACTTCATACTCAGAGGAATTTGGATTTAGAGAATGTGCTGATTTCTCCTAGACTGAGGGTTCAAAACTAGGGTATGCCATGAAATCAGTTTATTTCTGATTTCTTGGGCAAAGCTTGATCTCATGGTATTCTACATGTCCTTAAGTGTTTGAGGATGGAGAATTGTCCATCAATTTGTTTCAGAGGATATTCAATTGGTCACTTGATTGAAAATCAGGAGAATTGGGGAAAAGTCAACTGTGTAGAGGAAAAAGTCAACTCTTGACTTTTTAAGATCAATTTCATGTTCCTCATCTCAAATATGATCCTTGATGAAGATTTGATCAATAAATATCAAGGGATCCGTCAAAAATCAAGAGATGTGGAAAGTTGCTAAAAATAGATTTCATAAAGTTTCCTTATTTGGTAAGTTTTGGCAAGGTAAAGGACCATCTTTAGAGCTCTTTTTCTTTAGGGTAAAGACTTCAAATGGAAAAATTCCATGTCCTATCTTGTAGTTTATGTTCCAAGCTTCAAGACCATAGCTAGAACATTTCCATTGGACCAAAATTGAAGGAGTTGTGATGTTTTAAAGTTGGAGGTTGCAAGTTGCATTTTGGCCAGCATGCCCAAGTCATGGGCGAGCCACACGCATGCAATTGATCAAACAAGTTGTGTGCATGCTAGGTTCAAGTTCAGGGACCAATTACACCATGATGCAAGCTTCAAATGAAAAAGTTGTCAACATCAAAGTTGTTCATCTTGCATCCCTCTACAACTTTGATGTTGAGCATTTTTCATTTTGACAAACACATCTCAAGATATGGTAAGATCAAGTCACGGGCATCAAAGATGAAATTTTTCCCAACGTGAGCAGCCCATGCATGCATGCAGTCTGCCTAGTCAAATCATTTTTCTCTCAACTTTGGACCAACGTATCTTTCTCATTTGAGCTCCAATTGGAATGATTCAAAGCACAATTGGAAGTTCATCATGAGATCTTTTGAAAGGCCTCTCAAATACCAAAAGTGCACGTGCCATGTGTGAGATATTTGAGCACCAAGCTAGCTAGTCACTTGAATTATGGTAAGGCTATGCACATGTAGGTTTTGGTTGGTGTTCAAATCTGTTGTTACAAAATACACCTCATTCATCTTACCATTTCAAGCCATGCATAAACTTACATAATGGCATACCACCTCACACTTGCTTCTTGTGTCCATGAAAGAAATGACAAAAAAACTTCATCAACAAGTTGCTGAAAATTCTGACTTGTACTCACAATATCATCACACATATCATTACCATCATGAATACACACATGTATAGAAATAATCCGTGCTTACCATAGTCTCATTCCCACTCCTCAATTTCACTAACCAAACTTGTAACTTCACCCTTAACCATACTCTAACCTTGGTTACATCTCCCTAACTACACCTATATAAATTCCCCAACCCTCTCTAATTGAATTTGGTTTTGCAGCATAACAAACTTTTCACTCTCAAAATTCCTCACTTTCTCTCTCTTCGAAGTTCCTTTCCCATCATTCTCTTCTGGAATCTCCTCCACTGTTTCTGGTCATTGATAAACAATGGAACCGTTTAAGGTATAAGAGTGAAGAGTGCTTTCTGTTTGTACCGATTTGAGCTTGGAAGCATCGTGTGTGTCCACCCAAATCTTGAAAGCATCACCATCAGCTTCAGTCTTCAAAAAATTCCCAGAGATTCAAGCATTTATTTCGCCAACACTGGTATCCTGAAGAATAGAGGAGAAGATCCTTGGGGTTTCTAAGAACTGAGGACTCCATTAGAACCAGGTTAGAGCTTCAAACTGTCCATGCATTTTTATGCTAGACTTCGCTCATAAATGTGTTTTAGTTGTTTCTTGAGGTCCTATAGGGATAACATGTGATCCAGCTAGTTGATATGCAGCTTAGCTACTTATTTGAACTTTTAGGGTTTGATTTCTTTGATTCGGCTTGAGCAACGTGTTGAGAATTAGGTGAAATGGTTGTCATTTTCGGATTCAGCATGGAAAAACGAGTCAGAATGTATAAGACTGGTCAATTTCTAGGAGATTTATTGATTGGTCACGACGGTGGATCACCGGAGAGGGTGACCGGATATCCAGTCCGGCAGCCATGCCACAAACCCTAACACTCCTCCATGTTCTAATCCTGGCCCTCCATCTCAGTTTGATCCAACACATGAAATCATGCCAGCACATTAAAATGGCTATCTCCTTGGCACGTGATGCTTTTTTCTGGGTTATTTTGATTTTTATGCTCGTGTGTAGTGATCCCATGCTATCATATCATGTGTGTGTATTTTGATACGTGTGATTGTTCTACTTTGTTGATTATCATACGTGACCTTAATCTGATGGCTTTTATTAAGTCAAATTATTGACTGATCCCTATGCTATGCACCTTATCTGGATACGTGTTATTGGATTGGACCTACGTTGCTATGCACACCCCTCACTTTTGAGCCCAAGCCATTCTGAACTGATTATTTACTTTCCACGCACCCCCTGGTTACATTTGTAGTTTTTTTTATTTTCTTTTTCTACGTGTTTCAAATGCCAATTATAAAAATAGTTCCTTTTTACTAAAAATTCTGAGAAAATTCATGGTTGGTATTAACCCCCTCTTTTAATTTTGGGTAATTTTTATTTCCATGTTTGATTAATTTTGATGCCTATTTTGGAATTTTCTTTGTGTTGTGCTTTAAGGATCATAGTTAGTGATACTTGGTACACTAATCATTTTCTATAAGAAGTTTGGTATTGATTTTTTGTATGGAATTTGACATTAGATATTAGGACATATTGAACACTGTTTTTTAATTTATTGGGATTTTTTAAGTGATATTTGATTGGCTTTTGAATGTCATCTTGTATGTGTTTGTTCAATGACTATAGTGCACATTATAGGTCTTGTTTAAACATGATAACAAATGAGTTTTTGCTCATTCTTTTGCATATTGTTTAGCATATGATTAAACTCCATATTAGTTATTTCCTTTGAATTTTTACAACATTTAATCATGCTTGTGTTGATTGTTGAAGTGCACCTTGTTTGTGTAGATGTTTAGAGTGCTAGTTCTAGGGCTTCATGTTCATTGTGCAACTATTCAACATGATACTTGTGCATTCATTTGTATACATGTTTAGGCATACTTATAGGTCATCTAAAACCAAATTATAGGTCCTTGAAACCTAAATTTGATTGGTTTGTATAGACTTAATTGAATATGGATTGATGCTTGGTGTTTGATCTTTCTTTGTCTACTTTTCCTTATGTGTTGCATGACATATCTTCATGAAGACTTATAGGACCTAAAAGCTATCCAAACTTGACTCACTTTCTATTTTAGATCATCACTAATCATTCATGTGTGACTCATAATTTCTTTTCACTTAATTGAATTCATATGACCACAAATTGTCTTCACTTGCTCAACTTGTTAGTTTCATTTGTTTGTGTAGTATGTTTTTAATTGTTGCATCATTCCATTATAAATGATCTCATAGGACCTATAACATGTTCATATACTTGTAAATGCTCTTTTGACCCACAAGTGCCCATTTGTTTCATGCATTATCACTTTGGTATGTCATTTCCTAATTGAACATTGTTTGTTAACCTTGTTTGAACCTTATGTGATCTATTTCCTCTATTTCTTTTAGGACTTGCATGAGACCTATTAGAGGTCAATAGCCTCTGACTTTGACATGTCTAACATGCCTTTAACTCATTCTAATTTCATCTATCTTCACTCATTTCATAAATCATCCATGCTTGACAATTTTGAACTTGTTTTGCTCTTAACCTTTAACAAGTAGTGATGTGAGTTATGTATGAGCATTATAGGATCCTTATTTTGATTTCCATTTCATGCAAAGGGTGATATACTACTGACTTGGATGCTCATGCATGATTCATTTCACTTGCATGACTTCTTTTGGTTTGTTTTGCCTAGTATGTGCATAGTTTGAACTTGTATGAACTTGTTTGGGCCTAATTGTTCTTATTCTTCAGTGTGCTTCCATGTGAGACTTGTATGGAATTTGTAAGAACATTCTTGACTCATAAATTCCTTTTCAAATGTCATGAGCTACTACCTTGTATCCGTTTGCATGATTATTCATCTTCCATCTTCATTTCCTACTTGCATAACAAGTATGCTTCATTGATGGAACTTGAATAATGTTTGCTCCCACTTCTCCTTAATTGATCAATGCTTGCATTCATGAATCATATGCTATATTAATGACATCTCCATGCATTAATAAATGTCATTTACTTCTGACCTTGATGTTTATATGTGCATTCATTCATGTTTAAGAACCATATGCATTCATATTGTGTAGTTTAGGCATAACTTGCATTTGTGTGATTTTTTGGTGCATGTTCCAACATAGCTTGACTTTGTTTCGTATCTTGACCTAAGTAGAGGCCATTAAGATGTACCTACTAACTTAGGACGTTCCTTAACCATTAGGACCCTTCCCTTTTGGTTTGAATTTTACTTTCTTCTTAAGCTGTCTTCCTAAGACAACTAGCATTTGTTTGGCTTACTTTTGATACTTGTATTCATTAATTGTAATCATTTGGTACTAACCTTTTGTGTAAGGGCAGAGGTAAGGTGCTTGAGCATGTGGATGGTTATCCATGTTCATCTCTTCTTTCATCTCTTATCTCTTTTACTTGTCTTTCTCTTTTGTGAATAGCATGATATAATGCTTTGTGTACAACTTTTTCACACCCTTTGGGATCCTAGCTCATCCATAATTTTTGATTAAGGTGAGGTAGGATAGGTATTAGGTAGTTCTATCCCTCTCTTCTCTTTAGACTTAGGTTCTTAAACTTTGACCTTAGGGCCACTTTTTCATGATAACATTAGGAACAAATTAGATTCCCTTTAGTGTTTTCTTTCCAACTTGAGTCTTTTCTTCTCACCTCATAACACTTCTAAAACACTTAATAAAATTAATGTGTATTGCGCATGAACCTTGCATGTGGGAAGTGAGGAATGAGGGGTTTCCTCTCCTTTTTCTAGAGTGTTAGCATACGTCCGGTTAGGACGACCATGCAACGCATTCGATCCTACGTTATAGACTTGGGTGCAATGCAAGTTACAAACAACTTCAAAAACACTTCTGTCTAAAAGAACACAAAACAAACTCAAACCTTTTTATCCTTCGGGATCGTTAAGTTTCAAACCTCATTTTCAAAAAAGGGCACATTACTTCCGTCTCGTCGCAAACAGGCATCGACCCTAACTGCCGGGCGCGAACTTAACGTCGCTCATAAAAAACAGAATTGGTTAAGTCGAACTACGACTGCTCTGATTTCCTTCTTCTAGTTAGATTGAGGATACGTAGGCACGACACGACGATGTATTGGCGAGCAACCTTCCCCCTTAGTTCGTGTCCGAACTACGTTGACTCTGATTTTCCCGTTCCCGAGGGAATACGTAGGCCTAGGACTCCGAGGACGTCCTATCGAGTCGCTTATTTTTATTTTCTCCTTCGTTTCTCTGTTCTTTTCCGTTCTCGTTCCTTCTCCTTTCCAGTAGCAGTGGAGCTCCAGATGACGACACCCTTTGATCGGACAACAAGCGTGGATCCCATCGAGTACGATGGGCGTGTTGGGTGCTAACACCTTCCCTTCGCGTAACCGACTCCCTTACCTGTTTCTCTTGGTCGCGAGACCATGCTTTTCCTTCCCTCAGGTTTATGCAGTGTTTCCTTTCCCTTTCTTGGGATAAATACACATTGCTGGCGACTCTGTTTGCGCGCCACTTTCGCGTTTGTACTTGGATGAAAATCCCGGGAGCGACAGTTGGCGACTCTGTTGGGGACTGGTTGACCTCTTGCTGGTCCATTCCCTAAGCGGGTCAATCCCAGCGCTTGGTTGTTTATTGTCATTGGGTGTTTGTCGTGGTGCTTTATTTTGCTGTTTTACTGTATTACTGTATATTTTACTGTATTATTATATATTTTACTATATTACTGTATTTTTTATTGTATTACCGCCTTTACCGCATTTATTACATTTTCACTTCATTATTATAATGGATTGTGTTGTGTTGTACTGGTTTTCTGTTTGTCAGGTTTGGGTGTTCTGAGAGATAAGCCCACTACCCAGGCTTGAGCATACACATAGGTATTAGCGTGGGCAGGCGTGTCACTCCCGTGGTGTTTTGCCATGTGTGGGTGTTCACGAGACCTACAGCCAGACGAGGTTCTATCCGGATCTATCTGCTACTGTATGCTCGATACAGGCCAGTAGATATTCTCTGGAGGAATTGTCGACTCTGGTGACCATTCTCGAGAACTCAGTAACAGCACTCCTCCCGAGTTGTGATAATGGCAGACCAGAAATGGCAAACCCATTACACATTCTCGATCCGAGGACCCAATGCTGGGAACTCGCTATAGGATACCCTTTTTGAAAGTGAATCAGTGGAGGCACTCCTCGATTGGCGATAGTACTGTACCCCGAGGGATGAATGTACTATTTCTTCTCGACCTCGGTGCTAGAAGCTGAGGATCTTTCATTTTCTAGTACCCACATGTGAGGGGGGCGGGTTGTTTACAGGTTTGCAGGTAACCTTGACTTTCAGCATACCCGATACTGTGGAGTTCTTATCAGTATGGTTTATCTGCGTGGATGCTCTATTATTCTGGAGTTCTGGGAAATTTGAGCCTTGGAATTATTCATTGATTTCAGTCCAGCACCGACACGTGGCACTTTGATCCCATGCTTTGCATTGCATCTTTATTTTTCTAACATTCATATTTTTTCATTTCCAGGTAGTATCTGACATTTTGATTCCAGTCAACGGGCAGTTATAGGGATGGACACTAAAAGGGGTAAGAAGAGCACCATTGTGTACAAGTTCCCGAAGCTCATTCTGAGTCAGATTTGTAGCTTACAAGAGATGGTCGGTCCGAAAGTGTTAGGAATGTTCAAAGAGAAGTATGGTTGGATTCTATCTTTAGCTCGTAACCTCAGTGAATATGAATCTGATGGCTTGTGCACCTTGATGCAGTTCTATGATCCTTCCTTGAGGTGATTCGTATTGACAGATTATGTTTTGGTTCCAACTCTGGAAGAGTATTCTAATATCCTGGGAATTTCCATTAAAGAAGGTGCTCCTTTTTGTGGGTCGAAGGCAGATCTTGATTTCCAAGCTGTGGTTGGTGCTCTTTATTTGAGCAAGTCAACTTTGGAAGCTGATATTTCTGGTAAGGGAAGGGTTCATGGCTATCACCTGACATACTTGGTAAACAAGGCTCGAGAGGCAGTTAAGGAGAAGAAGTGGACCGTCTTCAATGCAGTGTTGGCTCTCTGCGTATATGGTATTGTCCTGTTCCCGAGTGAGCCTGATTTTGTTGATATGGATGCTATCAAGATATTTGTAACTCAGAATCTGGTGCCGACCTTGTTAGGAGATATTCATTATGGCTTATACAACAGGAACGAGAAGAGGCGAGGTGGGATAGTTCATTATTGTGCACCTCTTTTCTATAAGTGGTTTACCAATCGTCTACCTCAGTCAGGTGCTTTCAGGGATACTAAGAATTCTTTGAAATGGAGTCAACGTCTGATGGGCCTAGATGCTAAGGATATTGTTTGGGTGAATCACGGAGTGCTGGGTAAAGACATTTTGCACAGCTGTGGTGAGTACCCTAACGTCCCATTGATAGGGAGAAAGGAGGTATTAATTATAATCCTTCTTTGGCTATCCGGCAGTTTGGATATGCCCTGAAAGGTCCCCCAGCTGAAAAGGAGTTGGAAGAGTCCTTGTATTTTCACATGGTTGACGATGGGTTAGATGTGGTGCAGAAAGCTTCCAAAGCATGGCTCAGTAAACAGAAGAGAGGAAAAACCGTGTGGGGTTTGCCTAACAATCAAACTTTTCCTCTGTATAAGCACTGGATAAAGAAGAGGGTTGAAGAGTACTACTTGCCTTTTGATTGGGCGCCTCCCTTATACCCCAAGGTCATAGAAGAGAAAATCACCGTACCAATTGAAGAATTCGATGAGCATCAAAAATTGGTGCACGATCTGAGGATGGAAAATTCTGGTATTAGTAGTCAGCTGCAGGGTGTCTTACATGACAACTTGGAGTTAAAGTGGAAGGTCCAAGATTTGGCAGGGCGTTTGGAAAAAAGGGAGAAGGATCTTGATGACAGAGTTCAGCACTGTAGAAAAATCAGTATGACTGCTGAATCTTCTGGCAAGGCCTGTAGGAAAACCAAGAAGATCTTGACTGAGACTGAAGCCAAGCTTGCGACGTATCAGGAGATGTGGGAAGAGCTCAAGATTGAGAATGGGGAGTTGAAAGAAGAACTTCCAAGAATGAAGGCAGATAAAAAGCACTTCTCTGATAAGTTGAAAGGAGCTCAGAAAGAAATTGAAGAGCTCAAGTTGCAAGCGGAAATCAAGAAGTCAAGGTGCGAAGGTAATGATGTTGAGGAGAAAATTGCTAGGCTGAATCAAGATGTCGAGAAGAGAAACAGACTGATCAAAGGGCTGATAGAGCGACCTACTCATCCAGACACTATGAACCTTCTTGAAGAGATTGAAGCCAGTTTGTTTGGAATTAATTTGTAGTGATTCTGTTGTTTGTATTTTGCTATGATTACCATCAGGATTGTTGATGGAATCACTTTTGATTGTATCGGACCCGTCTGTATGATTTCTTATGATATGATATTAAAATATTTGGTTCAGCCGTATATGTCTCGACAACTCTCAGTTTTTTGAAAGGTGTCTTCCTTTGTTTAATTCTGCAATATTTCTGGATTTAGATTTATTTTCCGATGTTGTGTCCAATCCCTCGCCCCGTTTTAGAAAACTGGAATCAAAGCGGATATGCCCTGGAAGTGTTTAAATATGATTGTTTGCATTCTGCATTTGCATCCGCATAATCATAAGCATTTTTGCATAACAGGTACTCGTTCCAGTTTTTTTCTAACCTTTATTTGGTTATAGGCAGGATAGCTGACCAACCAATTCACCAATATTCTACTTGACTCAACCAGAAAAGAGTAATGGAGCAAATGCAAGCAGAGATGGCCGCCATGCAAGCCCGTATTGCCAAATTCATTGAAATGCTGCAAGGAGTCGTACAGGGACAGGAGCAACTCAGAACTCTCGTTCAGCCCTTGGTGGCAAGAGTAGATGAGAATGGTGTACTTCATGGTGGTTTCCAGAACAATGTTATTCCTCCGAGCGGAGGTGTCAATGGAAACGGTGTTCAGAATGGACCTCCGGGCGGAGTTCCAGTTCCCTCTGTTGTTATCCTTCCAGGCGGAGGAGAAAATGTGGTAATTCCTTTTGTGGTTGGAGGAGGAAATAATATTCATGCAGTTCATGGCCATCACTTTGATGACCAACAAGACGATGTTTTCTCTGTGCCGGGTGGAGATGCTGGTCTCCCGATTGTTGATGACCAAAGAATTAGAATGATTGAAGAACAGCTTAGAGGGGTGGTAAATCAAAATTCTGTGGGAATGGATCTGGATGACCTAGGGCTGGTTCCTGATGTGAGAATTCCACATAAGTTTCAAGTCCCCACTTTTGAGAAGTACAACGACACTACTTGCCCCAAGACACATGTTCGGGCATACGCAAGAAAGATGGCTGCGTACTCCCGTGATGAAAAATTGTTGATGCATTTCTTCCAGGACAGCTTGTCTGGAGCATCCCTGGAATGGTATATGCAGCTTGAGAGGTGCCATGTACATAACTGGAGAGAGATGGTTGAAGCGTTTGTGAAACACTATCAATATAATACTGATTTGGCTCCCAATCGTACACAGATACAAAGCATGTCCCAAAAGAATAGTGAAAGCTTTAAGGAGTACACGCAGAGATGGCGCGAGTTGGCGGCAAGGGTACAGCCACCTATGTTATAGAAGGAAATGCTAAATATGTTCATGGCTACCTTGCCAGGACATTATTATGAGAAGTTGTTACCATGCATGTCAAGCAAGTTCGCTGATCTGATCATGGTGGGGGAAATGCTAGAGAGCGGAATCAGGGCTGGGAAAGTTTCGGGTAATGATGGGTCGTCTTCTAGTCAAGGGAAGAAACCATATGTGAATTACAAGAAGAAGGAGGAAACCAATTCTGTCTCGTTTTACCGAGGTAAAGGGAAGCAACGCCAGAACTATAACCAGCAGGTAGCATCGGTGATAATTCCTGCAGCACCTCCACAGCAGCAACAAAATTGTGCTCCACGCCAGCAACATTTTACGCCTAAATATAACCGACATTTTGATGCTCCGCCTCTACCGTATTCATAGTTATTCCATCACTTACTTCAGCTGCAGCTAATCCAAAAGAGGACTCTAGCTCCTATCACTGGTAATCCACCTCCGGGTTATAATCCTAACGCCCATTGCGACTTTTATTCTGGGGCACCCGGACATCATATCGAGGACTGCAAAGCTTTTAAGCACACAGTTCAAGACTTGGTGGATTCTAAGGCCATAAAATTTTCAAATGACGTGTCGAATGTTATCCAGAACCCAATGCCTAATCATGGCGGGCCGAGGGTTAATGTTGTGTTAGAGGAGAATGAATTTTTGAATCTAGTTATGGATGTGAACGAACTAAAGACCTCTTTGATGGTGGTAAAGGAGAAATTATTAATGGGTGGAGTATACCCCGGTTGTGACCAGAATTGTGCAGAGTGTATGTTACAGATGAATGGTTGTGGGTTGTTGAAATCAGGAGTTCAAAAGTTGATCGATGAAGGTAGGTTGCAGTTTGACAGGTGTGACCAACAAAAAGAGGTTATTGGCAGCGATGTGGCTACCATCACTATTCCCTTTAAGACAATCACAATTTCAGCGGCGGCAAGACCAGCGCCGGTTATAATTACAGGTCCTGGACCCATTCCTTATGAGAGCACCAAGGCCATTCCTTGGAATTACGGTGCAGAAGTTTTCGCCAATGGGCAGAAGCAAGAGTTAATGGGAACGTCAGTAGCAAGTTCCAGTCTTGAGAATAATGAGGAAGCAGGAGCTATTACCCGAAGTGGCAGAATCTTCACTCATTCCGATGAACAGGCTGGACAGGACAAGGGTAAACAGGCCGTAGATAATTCTGTGCAGACTCCGGCAGTGACTGACCCCGTAGTAAGGCCAGCTGATAGTCCTTTCTCCGAGAATGTAGAAGAATTTATGAGGTTGATTCGAAGAAGTGACTATAAAATAGTGGATCATTTGTATCAGACTCCATCCAAGATATCAATATTATCCTTGTTGTTGTGTTCGTAAGCTCACTGAAACGCATTGTTGAAGGTACTGAATGCCGCTTATGTACCCCAAGAGATTTCAATTAATCAGCTTGAGGGGGTGATATCACATGTTAATGCAGGCAATGGTTTGGGGTTTACTGATGTTGACTTGCTCCAGTTGGGAGAAACCATAATAATGCCTTGCATATTTCTGTTGAGTGTCGTGGATCATTGATGTCTCATGTGCTTGTGGATACAGGATCATCTTTAAATTTTTTGCCTAAGAAGGCATTGATGAAGCTGGATACCCAAGGGTTGATATGCACGCCAAGTGATTTGGTGGTGCGCGCATTTGATGGTTCCAAAAGAGCTGTTTTTAGGGAGATTGTGCTGCCAATTAAGGTTGGCCCGGAGGTCTTTGATGCCACATTTTATATAATGGATATTTAGCCCGCTTATAGTTGTCTACTTGGTCGGCCGTGGATTCACAGTGTTGGGGCTGTAACGTCTACACTCCATCAGAAGTTGAAGTATATGGTAGACGGACACGTGGTGACGGTCTGTGGAGAGGAGGATATTATGATAAGCCATCTATCTACTTTCAAATATGTGGAGGTAGATGGCGAAATACAGGAAACGTTATGTCAGAATTTTGAAGCGGTAAAAGTTCATGAGGAAGCTCCCAAGGAGGTTAGCCCATCTGAAGTGGTTAAGCAGCTTACAGTGATAAATCAGCCGGAGATTTCTATGTCTTCCTTCAAGGATGCACAAGCTGTAGTTGAAGCTGGAAGCTCACAAAAATGGGGACAGGTTATTGAGGTTCAGAAAAAGCAAAATACTTACGGGCTGGGTTACAAGCCACCCAGGCGTCCTGAAGAGCCTCCAAAGTTTTACGGCCCGGTTCGTTTTACCAGTGCTGGGGTATTCTTTGATAGAGTCAATGTTATTGAAAAGGATGGGGACACCGATTGCGACATGGATAATTGGATCCGCCCCTGCATGCCTGGTTAAAGCCCTTGCAACTGGTCATCGGAGAAGATCATTCAAGTGACCGGCCCAGAGTAATTGTCTTTGTTTTTCAATTATGTTTGATCTTACGTTCTGCCCAAGACGTAGCAATTCTTGTTTGTAGGGCTTGAACATTTTATAGGTTTTTATTTATCAATAATAAAGGACTTTTCGCATTCAAATATTTCTGATCCCTATTTTTCTGTTTTATTTTGTGCATTAAATCACATCAAAATGGCAATGTGTTTTGTTTGTTGCATACATAATAAAACACGAATCATCTATCATGCAGGTTACCTTGTTCAGATTCCACCCCTCATGATTCGGCTATGGCTCAGTATGATTTCGATAATCCCATATACAAGGCTGAAGAAGAGGTTGAGGAAGACTGTGACCTACCTGAGGAATTGGCCAGACTGCTAAAACAGGAGGAAAGGGTCATTGTGCCTCATCAAGAGGAGATTGAGATTGTTAATTTGGGAACCGAGGATGCGAAGAAAGAGGTAAAGATTGGGGCTGCTTTGGAAGACAGTGTAAAGAGAAGATTGATTGAAATGCTTCGAAAGTATATGGATATCTTCGCCTGGTCTTACCAAGACATGCCTGGGCTTGACACTGACATCGTGGTACACCGGCTGCCGCTCAAAGAGGGATGTACTCCGGTTAAGCAGAAGTTGAGGAGAATGAAACCTGAAATGTCTGTCAAGATTAAAGAGGAGGTTCAGAAACAGATAGATGCTAGATTTTTGGTCGTGACAAGTTATCCTCCGTGGGTTGTTAACATTGTGCCTGTACCTAAGAAGGACGGAAAGGTCATTGTTAGTCTTGTATTGGCTGCAATTTTGGTAAAACAATGTTGTTGTTGAAGATGTCATTGGTCTGATGTCTTAACATGAGTTCTTAACATTCAGTTTATGTTAAGTTATTTAGGGTTGCAGTTTTGTGTGCTGATGTTAAACATGATGTCTTGACATCAGTTGACAGAACATCAGAACATCAGTCTGTTGTGTTAGGGCTGCGTGTATCAGTTTGTTTTGAGAGATCTGGTGGAGAGATTGCAGGTGAATATCTTGGTAAATATATATTCTGGTACAATCATATGTGGAGCAGATCTTGTTGCTATTTTTAGGGCTGAATGATATGAAAAGATTTGAAGATAAAATATGTTTTAATTTCTAATCAAATCAGAGATTTTCAAGGAGTACAAGCCCAAGCCTGAGTTTCTATTTAAAGCAGCCACAACCCTACTTGGAAGCTGCGAAGACTAGAGAGTGTATACTGAGTATCAGTTGTTAGGGTTTTCATTTGTGTTTTGTAAACCATTCATGCTTGAATTGGTATAATTTGTTTGAGTTGTAATTGTCCTCTCTAAAGCTTTTAAGCAAGAGAGTATTGTTCTTGATCAAAGCTTTTAAGCAAGATCAAGTTGTGAACTTTGTAATCTTTGAGTTGTATCACTGAGGTGATTAAGGGGGAGTGAGTGGTATCTCATATCTAAGAGGTTCTTAGGTAGAAGTGTCATTAGGTAGGATTAAGTTAGGAGATTATCAACTGGGATTCTTGAGTCTGTAATTTAATACTACTAATAGTGAATTTCCTCCCTGGCTTGGTAGCCCACAGACGTAGGTAGTTAGACCGAACTGGGTGAACAATTCATTGTGTTGATTGACTGTTTTATTGCCTTGGTTCATATAGCAGATTATGTTGTAGTGACATCACACTTAACATCACATATCTGATACCAGAATTTCAATTGGTATCAGAGCAGGCATCCTACTCTGCATCTGGGTGAGATCTAGGGTTGTTGCTTTCTGGTACTATGGACAAGGAGAGTGGTGGATTTGTGAATAAACCCCCTATTCTTGATGGCTCAAATTATGATTATTGGAAACCTCGCATGGTTACCTTCTTGAAGTCCTTGGACAACAGGGCTTGGAAGGCTGTTTTAAAAGAATGGAAACATCCTATTATTGTTGAAAAAGATGGAACATCAAAGCTGAAACCTGAGGAAGAGTGGACCAAGGAAGAAGATGAACATGCGCTTGGAAATTCTAAGGCTTTGAATGCCATTTTTAATGGTATTGACAAGAACATCTTTAGGCTGGTCAACACTTGTGAAGTGGCTAAGGAAGCATGGGATGTCTTGAAAACTACTCATGAAGGAACCTCCAAAGTCAAGATGTCAAGACTTCAACTGCTGACAGCAAAGTTTGAAAATCTGAAGATGAAGGATGATGAGACCATTCATGATTTTCACATGAATATTCTTGAGTTGTCAAATGCTTCTAGTGCCCTTGGAGAGAAAATGACTGAAGAGAAGCTGGTAAGGAAGATTCTGAGATCCCTTCCCAAGAGATATAAAATGAAGGTGACTGCTATAGAAGAAGCTCAAGACATCAGCAAGATGAGGGTGGATGAGTTGATTGGTTCTCTTCAAACTTTTGAATTAGGGATGGATGAGGAACCTGAAAAGAAGACCAAATGCATAGCTTTGGTATCTAGTTCTGAAGATGCTAAGAAAGAGAATAGTCTTGAGTCTCAGGAGGAGCTGTCCCATGCCATTGTTGTTCTAGGAAGACAGTTTAATAAGGTGTTAAAAAGAATGGACAGGAACTATGGACCAAATGTTAAGAACATCTCGTATGACATCAACAAGAGAACTAAAGCTGAGGAGAAGCCTAATCTTGACAAAGAAGTCCAATGCTATGAGTGTGAAGGTTATGGTCATGTCAGAAAAGAATGTCCTACATATCTCAAGCAGAAAAAGGGGTTATCTGTTTCCTGGTCTGATACTGAGAGTGAGAGTGATGAAGAGACTGCCAAGCATGTTAGGGTATTGACTGGAATATGTGCTTCTGATAGAGAGTCTAGTGATGATGATCTGACCTTTGAAGAGCTAGCAACCTCCTATAAAGAGTTGTGTCTGAAAAGTGAAGAGGTTTGTCAAGAAAGGGAGAAGTAGAAGAAAATTATAATCCAGCTTAAGGCTGATAAAGCTGAACTTGAGAATGAAGTTCTGTGGTTAAAATCCCAGCTTAATCAAATGTCCAAATCCATCAGAATGTTGAATAGTGGAACTGACACTCTGGATGAAATCCTTCAGGATGGAAAAGGAGCAAGTGATATGACTGGTCTAGGATTTAATGGTGAAAAGAAATCTTCTTCAGATGCTAGTTCTTCTGGTACCAAACATAACTTGTCCCATCAAATGTCTCAACATTAAGGGAAAGCTCATGTGTCAGGACCCAAGCAATATGTACCTCATCAGAAGATTCAACACCATGGGAAAGGTTATGCATCTAGACCTAAACATAACATGTCCCAACCTATGTCTCAACATCATGGGAAAATATATGGGCCTAATAATATTGTGCCTCACTATTATGGCAGAAGAAAGCCCCATCATCATGGGAAAAGACAGCCTAATCATCATTACAGAAGACAGCCTCATTATCATAGGAGACAGTCTCAATACTATGGGAGAAAGCAGCCTCAATATTATGGCAGAATGGAGCCTCAGTAGTATAACAGAAAACATCCTCAAGAGAGAAGGCATGTTAATCACTTCAGAGAAGAGTTTCAAAGTTGGAGATGTCACTATTGTGGAAGATTTGGTCACTTGAAATCTTTCTGTTTCAAGCTCTATGGATATCCTCAACCTAATCCCCAACCTAGACAGAATCAGGATAGTCCTACTGTTGTTAAGCAATGGGTTCCCAAGGATGGTGCCACTTGTTTGTTAGCTCAGATGTCCTTAACTGGTTCTGCCAAAGAGGACTGGTATTTTGATAGTGGTTGCTCTAGGCACATGACAAGTATGAAGAGTTTGTTGTTGAATGTTGAACATTATTCCAGCTGTGTAACATTTGGAGATGGTGTCAAAGGAGAAATCAAGGGTGTGGGATGACTGAACTGTGTAGGTGCTCCTAGACTAGATGATGTGTTATTGGTCAAAAGATTGAAGGCCAACTTGATCAGTATTAGTAAACTATGTGAGCAAGGACTTAAAGTTCACTTTACTAAAGCTGAATGTATTGTCACTAATGAGAAAAGTGAAGTTTTCATGAAGGGTGCTAAGTCCAAAGACAACTGCTATCTATGGGATAAAAAGGGAGAACATCTAGAGGTGAAACAAAGTCTGATTGATCGCAATGTCAAGCATGATATCATGACATCCTACTGTAACATTCCAAGGATCACCAAACACTCTTGTGTTAATCTTAGGGAAAGCAAGATCATTGAGGTTGACCATACAGAAAGGTGGTGTAATGACAGTTTCTCTAAGGATATATGTGCTGAACATTGTGATATCGTAAGAGGAAAACTGGGTATGTGTAAAAGTCAACAGATGTTAATGATTTGTGCTGAACATTTATTAAAATTCAAAAATTTGAAATGTTATACATTTTTGTGGGGGAATTACATTTATTTGCTTTTAAGTGCTCAACAAAAGCAGCCCTCCTACCCTATGCAATCATTTCCTCACTTTGCCTCCACACGCTACATCAATCCTCATTCACATTGTCTATTCGTCTTCTCTCCAAAGAATAGAAGTCTCAACACATTTTTGTTCATCAGTTGCTACAGAGGAACAATGTCTCAACAAATGTCGTCTCCCTCCAAGAAGTCTGCATCCAAGAGTCCCTCACATACAAAACCTAGGGTTTCGACGAAAGGGGTTTCTGAGGATGAAGCTTTGGATATAGCCCCTCTCTCAATAATTCTAGCTTCTAAGACAAGACCTGACAAGCTGCAAACAAAAAGGCCTTCTCATGATACATCAGGTAAATCTTCTGATCATTCTACTAGTAAAAAATTTGATGATAGGAAAAGTAGAGAGTTTGTTACTAGCATTCTGTTTGGAGATAAATCTGCTCCTAGGACCTCCACTCCTCAAGCTGTTGGAAATCTGAATGAGGAAGAGACTGTAGATGTTGATAAAAGTATAGGTCAGATTGTCACTAAGATTTTTGACAAAGGGATTCCTGTGGTTGGAATATCAAGACCTTTGGCTCAAATGGATGCTGTGCAATCTGAAGGTAAAAAGGATGACATGTAAACAGCTGAAACCAATCTTCACAGGTTGGCTGTTTCTGTCATTGAAGATACTGAAACTGAAGCTGAAGCTGATGTTGATCCTAATGTTGGAGCTAGGGTTGATGTTGAACCTGATGTTAGAACATCACCTGCTAGGGAAGTTTCTTCTAGCCCCAAAGGGAAGAAGCCTGTTGAGGTTGTGAATGTTGAGAATTTGTCAGACAATGAGGTTATTGGCAATGCAATTCCAGGTATTGCAAAAAGATTGAAGTCTAGAAAAGGGAAGACTGTTGATTTATCTCCTAAAGTGAGAACTGAAAGAAAAAAGAAGAAGACTCCTGTTGTTGGCCCTGCAAAGTCTTGGAGCAAGGTGTCTGGCTCATCCAAAAAGAGGAAGATAAGGGAAGACTCTGACTCTGAGTTTGATGTTGATGAGGATGTTCAAGACATCACTCCAGTGAGAAGGTCCATTTTAAAGAGGATTGCTGATAAGGTTCCTGATGTACCTGTGGACAACATCTCTTTTCACTATGCTGGAAGTGCTCACATGTGGAAGTTTGTGTGTCAAAGAAGATTGGCTCTGGAAAGAGAGCTTGGCAAAGATGCTCTGGAGATTAAGGAAGTTATGGAACTGATTAAGTTTGTTGGGTTGATGAAAACTGTTTCTGGGTTCTCCAAATGTTATGATGGGCTAGTTAAGGAGTTTGTGGTAAACATTCCTGTGGACATTACTGACAGAAGGAGTGTGGACTTTAGAAAAGTATATGTGAGAGGTAAGTGTATTGACTTTTCTCCTGAGATTATCAACACCTACCTAGGAAGAAGTGAGCAAGATTATAGAGAGCTGGAAGTTATTGACAATGAGGTGTTCAAGGAGATCACTGCAACTTAAGTGAAGGTTTGGCCTTTGAAAGGAAAGTTGTCTGCTAGTCTTCTTAGTGTCAAATATGCTGTCCTGCACAGGATAGGTGCTGCAAATTGGGTCCCCACTAATCACAAAACTACTATCTCTGTTGGCTTGGGGAAGATGATTTATGCTGTTGGGACAAAGAAAAACTTTGATTATGGGTCCTACATTTTTTATCAGACTGTGAAGCATGCTTCAACAAATGCTATTAAAATGCCTATAGCATTTCCTTCTCTCATTTGTGGAGTGATCCTGAAGCAACATCCTGGAATATTGCTTACTTCAGATACTGCTTGCAAGAGGGAGTCTGCATTATCCTTGCATCCCAAGTTGTTTGTAGGGAATCATGTCCCAGATATTGTCTCAACATTAGGTTCCGGTGTCAAGAAGGCATGTACCAAAGCTGATATGATAGAAGAATTGAAATCTGCCTGCAAGGATCTAGATGTGGTGATCAGCACCAGCACTGCCAGAAAGATGAAACTTGAGCAGTTGATCAAGTCTTTGGAACAGGGTGGAGATGATGAGAATGTCAACACAAATGTCAATGCTGAAGGTTCAGGTTCTGAGAAAGGTGATTCAACAACTGAGAATGGGGATGATGAAGATGTTTCTACTGATGATTCTGATGAAGATTGATTAAGCTAGCTGTGTTGTTTCAATTTTTGTGTTGTCTTTTTCTGCACCTTGAATGCCTATTGTATATCGTGGATAATGGTACTGTTATGTTTATCTGGTTTTTGTTCTATGATTTATCTTGTCATGTGATGCCTTCTTTTGACTGACAAGGAGAGCTAGCCTAGGACTAACTGGTAGTTTTTGACAGTAGTGAGAGGGACTAACTGATTGATGGTTGGCCAATTGTGGCTAAAAAGGGGGAGAGTTACCTAGCTGTTTGCTGTTGCCTAGCTTTTTGGTGTGGTTCTAGGTTTGAGGGGGAGTTTGTAGTTGTGCAGCTCTTGGTAGTTGTTGCTACTGTTTGTGTGGTGAAAATCTGTTAGTTTGTTTTATCCGCTGCAGGTATCTCTGATGTTGGCTGAGATTGTTTTAGCCAAAATTAGCCAAAGGGGGAGATTGTTAGTCTTGTATTGGCTGCAATTTTGGTAAAACAATGTTGTTGTTGAAGATGTCATTGGTCTGATGTCTTAACATGAGTTCTTAACATTCAGTTTATGTTAAGTTATTTAGGGTTGCAGTTTTGTGTGCTGATGTTAAACATGATGTCTTGACATCAGTTGACAGAACATCAGAACATCAGTCTGTTGTGTTAGGGCTGCGTGTATCAGTTTGTTTTGAGAGATCTGGTGGAGAGATTGCAGGCGAATATCTTGGTAAAGATATATTCTGGTGCAATCATATGTGGAACAGATCTTGTTGCTATTTTTAGGGCTGAATGATATGAAAAGATTTGAAGATAAAATCTATTTTAATTTCTAATCAAATCAGAGATTTTCAAGGAGTCCAAGCCCAAGTCTGAGTTTCTATTTAAAGCAGCCACAACCCTACTTGGAAGCTGCGAAGACTAGAGAGTGTATACTGAGTATCAGTTGTTAGGGTTTTCATTTGTGTTTTGTAAACCATTCATGCTTGAATGGGTATAATTTGTTTGAGTTGTAATTGTCCTCTCTAAAGCTTTTAAGCAAGAGAGTATTGTTCTTGATCAAAGCTTTTAAGCAAGATCAAGTTGTGAACTTTGTAATCTTTGAGTTGTATCACTGAGGTGATTAAGGGGGAGTGAGTGGTATCTCATATCTAAGAGGTTCTTAGGTAGAAGTGTCACTGGGTAGTTATTAAGTTAGGAGGTTGTCAACTGGGATTGTTGAGTCTGTAATTTAATACTACTAATAGTGAATTTCCTCCTTGGCTTGGTAGCCCCCAGACGTAGGTAGTTAGACCAAACTGGGTGAATAATTCATTGTGTTGATTGACTGTTTTATTGCCTTGGTTCATATAGCAGACTGTGTTGTTGTGACATCACACTTAACATCACATATCTGATACCAGAATTTCAGTCAGGATGTGTGTTGATTACAGAGATCTGAATAGAGCAAGCCCGCAAGATGATTTCCCGCTCCCTCACACCGACGTGTTATTGGACAACACTGCTCAATACTCTGTGTTTTCCTTCATGGATGGCTTCTCTGGGTATAACCAAATCAAAATAGCCCCAGAGGACATGGAGAAAACGACGTTCATAACACCGTGGGGAACATTCTGTTACAAAGTGATGCCCTTTGGATTGAAAAATGTTGGGGCAACTTATCAGCGGGCAATGGTGACTCTATTTCATGATATGATTCACAAAGAGATCGAGGTCTATGTTGATGATATGATCGCGAAGTCACAAACGGAGGAAGAGCATCTGGTAAATCTTTAGAAGCTTTTTGATAGGTTGATAAAGTTCAGACTGAGGTTCAATCCGAACAAGTGCACCTTCGGTGTGAGATCTAGAAAATTACTGGGGTTTATTGTCAGCGAAAAGGGTATCGAGGTTGATCCGGCAAAAGTAAAAGCCATACAAGAAATGCCTGAGCCGAGAACAGAGAAGGATGTTCGTGGCTTCCTGGGGAGGTTGAACTACATTGCTAGATTCATATCTCATTTTACAGCCACTTGTGAACCAATATTCAAATTGTTAAGAAAAGATCAAGAGGTCAGGTGGAATGAGAATTGTCAAAAGGCGTTCGAAAAAATAAAATAATATTTGCAGGAACCTCCGGTCCTTATGCTGCCAGTGCCAGGAAGGCCATTGATTATGTATCTTACGGTTCTTGAGAATTCAATGGGATGTGTGCTCGGTCAACACGACGAGTCAGGTAGAAAAGAACATGCCATCTACTACCTGAGTAAAAAATTCACTGATTGTGAGTCAAGGTACTCAATGCTGGAAAAAACATGTTGTGCACTCGCTTGGGCATCTAAGCATTTAAGGCAGTATATGTTAAACCACACAACCCACTTGATTTTGAAGATGGATCTGATCAAGTATGTGTTTGAAAAACAGGCGCTTTCTGGAAGAATAGCCCGTTGGCAGATGGTTCTGACAGGAAACGATATTCAATATGTTTCCCAAAAAGCCGTTAAGGGAAGTGTTTTGTCAGAATATCTTGCTGAACAACCAATTGAGGATTATCAACCGATGAAGTTTGAATTTCCTGATGAGCACATTATGTATCTGAAGATGAAAGACTGTGAAGAGCCTTTGCATGACGAAGGACCTGAAATTGGATCCCAGTGGAAGCTAGTCTTTGATGGGGCTGTCAACTCGTATGGTAACAGAATCGGGGCAGTCATTACGACTCCACAGGGTTCTCATATACCCTTCACTGCCCGATTAGCATTCATATGCACCAATAATGAGGTGGAGTATGAAGCATGCATCATGGGGTTAGAAGAAGCAATTGATTTGAGAATCAAGAACCTCGATGTTTATGGTGATTCCGTGTTGGTGGTTAATCAGATTACAGGTGAATGGGAAACTCGTCAAGCGAATTTGGTACCTTATAACAATTATGCCAGAAGGTTGTTACCTTTCTTTGACAGAGTTGATTTCCATCATATACCCCGGTTGGAGAATCAGATGACAGATGCGTTGGCAACGCTATCTTTGATGTATCAGGTGAACCGTTGGAATGAAACTCCCTCGATCAGAATCATGCATCTGGATAGACCAGATTTTGTGTTTGCGGTTAAAGGGGTATCAGATGGTAAACCTTGGTATCATGATATTAAGGTCTTTCTGAAGAGTCAAGAGTATCCAGTTGACGCGTCCACCAAAGATAAGAAAACTCTGAGGAGGTTGGCGAGAAACTTCTTTTTGAATAAAGTTGATGTGTTATACAAGAGGAACTTTGAGATGGTCCTGCTATGTTGTGGTGATGAACATGAGGCAGGCTTGTTAATGGAAGAAGTTCATGAAGGTTCTTTCGGTACTCATGCCAATGGGCATGCTATGGCCAGAAAACTGTTGAGAGCGGGGTATTACTGGATGACTATGGAGTCCGACTGTTTTAAATACGCCCGGAAATGTCATAAATGCCAGATTTATACCGATAAGGTGCATGTGTCGCCCACTCCTCTGAATGTACTGTCATCTTCTTGGTCGTTTGCCATGTGGGGCATTGATATGATTGGAAAGATTGAGCCAACCGCTTCCAATGGGCATCGTTTCATTTTGGTTGCCATTGATTACTTCACGAAGTGGGTGGAAGCCGCCTCATATGCCAACGTCACCAGACAAGTGGTAGCCCGGTTTATCAAGAAGGACATCATCTGCCGGTATGGAGTCCTAGAGAGAATCATTACTGATAATGGTTCGAATTTGAATAATAAGATGATGAAGGAGCTATGTCAGAGCTTTAAGATTAAACACCACAATTCTTTTCCCTGTCGCCCGAAGATGAATGGAGCTGTGGAAGCGGCAAATAAGAATATCAAGAAGATTGTGCAGAAGATGGCGGTAACCTATAAAGACTGGCACGAGATGTTGCATTATGCTTTACACGGTTATCGTACTTCGGTGCGTACATCTACTGGGGCAACTCCTTTCTCCTTTGTCTATGGTATGGAAGCGGTTCTACTAGTAGAGGTTGAGATTCCTTCTTTGAGAATTCTAGCAGATGTGAAGCTTGATGAAGCTAAATGGGTGCGTTCCAGATTGAATCAGCTGAACCTTATTGAAGAGAAGAGATTGGTAGCCATTGCACATGGCCGGTTGTATCAGAGCAGGATGAAGAAAGCCTTTGATCAGAAAGTGTGTCCTCGGTGTTTTCAAGCTGGTGAATTGGCTTTGAAAAGGATCCTTCCTCCTCAAATAGATCACAGGGGCAAATGGACTCCAAATTATGAAGGTCCATATGTAGTAAGACAGGTTTTCTCTGGTGGAGCCTTATTACTCTCAACTATGGATGGCTAAGATTTTACGTCCCCTGTGAACGCAGACGTAGTTAAAAAATATTTTGCATAAAAGAGACCCGCTGGACATAAAAAGAAAATCTAGGCAAAAAAGGGGCATCCCGGCGAACCATAAAAAGAAAGGTCCGGGCAAAAATTAGGGATAAAAAGAAAAAGAATAAACCCGCGAAGTTGAAAACCTGAAAAGGCAACTTCGGCAAAAATGGGTATCCCGGTGGATTGAAAACCCGAAAAGGGTGATCCAGGCAAAAGTTAGGGATTTGAAAGCAAAAGGCTACGATCTGCATTCGATATGTGAACACTTTTGATACATTGGAATTTCGAAGGAAGGGAATCGACCCAATCAGCCTCTACAAAGGTCAAAACATATGCGGATAAGCGAGACATACGGGTCATAGCTGAATTGAATCATGGTGGATATCTGTTCCCCACATTGCCGACATGTGTATTTTCTTTTGCTTTTTATGCAATTACCTCCTTTTAGGATTTGCTTCCGGATGTAAATGCCTATTTACAGGCCAATTCGTTCAATAAAATTTTCATTTCATTCAAAGAGCTTTCCATTTATATTTTATATTTTATTGTTTTGTTTGCGAAAACATCCGATATTTTTTTTATAAAACATTGCATGCGAAAATGTGGAGCTTTGCGAAGCATATCGAAAAACATTGGAAGTTGCTCGTGAAACAGTCATTAGGATGGTAGTCTAGATAGCCATTTTGCATAATCTATTGATTTTGTTTGCAGGGTAGCAGGATTTCGCCCCAGTAGGACTAATCTCCTCAACGTTGAGATTTATCTCCTCAGCAGGTTGTTATTGTCCCCGGCCAGAGTATCAAGGATTATCTTCCTTAGCAGAGTACAGAGGATTAACTCCCCAGCTAGAGCTGGGGATGATTTATTACTCTCCCGGCAAGCAGTCAGAAGTTGATATCTCTGCATCCCCGACAAGAGATTAATGGAATATCTTTCTTCGGATAAAGATGTTACTTCCCCACAGGGTCTGTACACCCATTTCTCCTCAGCTAGTCAGGGAATGTTTTCTCACTATGTCGCACCTCGAAAAATCATCGAAAATACGACCCTCGCGCGAAAGGCGCGGAAAACGGTTCGACAGAGTCGCCACCGAACTTTATTTATCCCAAAAGAGGGAAAGGAAAATATCAAGAAAACCTTTAAGGGAGGAGATAAGAACATGGTCATCGCATCCATATTCTGGGTTCGGGAGTCGGTTACGTAAGGGGAGGGTACGCGCACCCCCTCACGTCCGTTGTACTCAACGGGAACCTCTTGATTCGAATCGTGATACTCGTTAGCTAAGTTTGTTTATTTTCTTCTAAAAAATAAATGCGAAAAGGTAAAGATAAAAGGAAAAGATGCTAAAGGGGGAATGAGGTGGTTTTAGGATAGGGTGTCGGCAAGATCATCGCGACCTCGGGCCTACGTATGCTCATTCGGACGAGAATGAGGAATCAGAGCTATCGTAGTTCGACTACGGGGTTTGACGGAAAAAGATGGTAGTGTGGAAAAGGTGGAAAAAGAAAAAGTGTGCTCGCCAATATCATCGCAATCTTGTGCCTACGTATCTTTATTCGGATGAGAATAAAGAATCAGAGCAGTCGTAGTTCGTGGTACGCCCACGAAAAGAGGAGGGTTGGTTTGTTTTAAAGAGAGGCGTCGATTGCTCACAACCGAGTAAGAGAACTCGCACCCAAACAATCGAAGGAAGATCAAAGACTTGAACCCCCCATTTATCACCTTGAAAGAGTCATGATAGTTATTAGTCGTTTTGAGATTTGTTGTAAAAATCCGCTTGATGTTGGATCAAGGGTTTATTGTATGCGCTCGATTGGTTGAAAAGAATTTGGTTAGTTTTAGAGAAGAGGCGTCAATTGCTTACACACGAGGTAGAGAACTCGCACCCAAGCAATCGAAGGAAGATCAAAGACTTGAACCCCCATTTTTCACCTTAAAAGAATTACGATAGTTGTTAGTTGTTTTCGGAATTTGATTATGAAAATCCGCTTGACGTTGGATCAAGGGTTTATTTGTTTATGAAAAGAATTTGATTGAAAAGACTATGGTTTGGATGTTGATTTTGAAAGTGGCTCGACGACGAATCGAGAGTTTGGTTGGAAAAAGGTTTGTTTGAAAATGGCTCGACGATGAATCGAGGGTTTGGTTTGAAAATGGGTTGTTTGAAAAATGTCTCGACGACGAATCGAGGTTTTGGTTTGAAAATGGGTTGCCTATGCTAGTCCCTAGGGGTGCTCCTAGTAAACAATAGTAAATGCGTACATCGGAATGGGAGAGGGGTACATGTAAATTACAAGGGATGACATGAAATAAAGGGTCTCATTGTAAGGTAGCCCAAGAGAAAGCCGTGTGTGTGAGGTGTCCTAAACTAAACCTTGAGCAAGCGTCGAGCAAGTGGATGATCATAATCAACAGTCCATTAGTTATTGTTTTTTAGGGTTTCGATATTTGTTAATGCTTTTTGATTAAAGTATGTACAAATAAACAATGGTTAGACAAATAAATATGGATATGAATAATATGAATAATATGAATAATAATAATCAAGATAATATGACAAGATATAATATTGACATAAAAAAAAAGTTGGTCTCGTCTTAATCGGATTTAATCGGGAAATTGATAATCGACGACTTTTGACTTTCATGGACCAAACGTGAATAAAAGAATATGCGAAAATTAAATGGAAATGGAAATTAAATCGAAAATATGAATACAAAGAATCAAAGGTCTCACCTTTATCGAGATTTAATCGAGAAATCGATAAATCAATCGATATTTGGTTTTCATCGACCCAAAATAAATAAAAATGAAATAAAATCAAAAAGGTGAATACAAAGAGTAAAGGTTTCACCTTTATCGAGAAATCGATAAATCGATCGATATTTGGTTTTCATCGGCCCAAAATAAATAAAAATGAAATAAAGGGAAAAGGTGAATACAAAGAATAAAGGTCTCACCTTTATCGAGAAATCGATAAATCGATCGATATTTGGTTTTCATTATCTCAAAATAAATGTAAATGAAACAAAAATGATAGAAATAAAAATAAAATTGAAAATGACATGAAAATAATAAAGGTCTCACCTTTATCGAGATTAAGTCGAGAAATCGATAAATCGTCGATGTTTGGTTTTCATTGACCCAAAATAAATGTAAAAATAGTGAATAAATTGAAATAAAAATAAATAAATAGGTAAGTAATGGACCTCAAATAAATCAAAACTTAATCGATTTGATTAAATCATAAAGTGTATTATATCATTGGCCCTAGAACGAAAAAGAATTGAAAACTTAACCAAAATAAATTGAGAAAACCTAACAATAATTAGATTAAAACAACATGTTGACAAAAACTTAGACCATTAAACTAAAAAGAAAGAACTCTAAAGAGAAAGGGGGGTTAGGAAATGAAAGGGAGTGTGTGAAGTAGGAATCATTTGGGCTGGAAATGGGGCGCCGTAAGCCCATCATCCTAAAAACCAAACATAAAATAAAACAAAAACAATGAAAGAAAGGCATGGTAATCTGATCCAACTTCTAATCCTTCTCAAAAATAAAACCATCAGTCAAAAAAGAAAAAAAAATAAAATTAAAAAATGAAACTGAAGCGAAGCGTTTCCACACTCAACCTTCTTCAATCGCTTCGTCTTTTTCACTCTTTCCTCGCTCGCTTGTGCTTGATTTATGCTCTTTTGATCCAGGCTCAGGTTAGTATTTCGTATTTATTTGGTTTCGAAACCTTCTTCTACTCCATTCTGTTTCGGTTGTGGGTTGGGTTTATTGAAGAAAATGATGGTTGGGTGTTTACGGTTGAGGTTTGTTGGGGTTGAAGAAGAACGATTGAGGTTCAAACGTTGTGATTGATTGTCGTTTGAATGGGTTTGTGTATGAATGGGTATGGTTGGATTTAGGTTGAAAGAAGATGAAGGTTTGGGTGGAGAAGGGTTGTTAGGCGGTTGTTGGATTGTTGCGGTTTAGTGACAGACGGGAGAAATTATTTTGCAGTTCAAGTGGGTTTGTTGTTGATAAGCGAAAGTTATGTTGTTGTTGATATGGAAGGAAAGGGTTGAAGGTTGAAGGTGGGTTGTGGACATTTGAGGTTGTGAAGGTTGAGTGAGGTGAGTGGTGGAGAAGAACGAAGAAGGTAGGTTGTGTGAGTTTCTGAAAAAAAAAGTGTTATTGTGGCTTTTGGTGTGATTGAAGGATTTGACGGAGCTTTGTTACTTCGTTCCCACCCCTCCTTTTTATTTTTTAAGAATGAAGGTTTATGATTCATTATATGAGGGGACTGAAGGGTGTTTTGGAAAAAAAAATGTGAAGAAAATTCGTGAGCTGGCTATTTGTGAATTGATTATTTGTAGGTCGTACCATCTGTGGGGTACCTTGGTGCGTTGTGTGAGAAATCGTTGGGGGCAGCGTAACAGTGTGTATGGCCTACTTGGTGAGAATCATGGTTGGATGGCTTGTAAATGAAGAGTGGCAAAGGAATCGGTTGCTGTAGGTTTGTATGGAAATTATGCAGGTGAGGTACGGGTGATACTTAGTACGGATGTGGGGTCTTGGGGAATGGTTTACAATGGTTGTTGTTTGTGAAATTTGGCTTGAGGGGGTGTGCATATTGCGCTATGTTGCTATCTTGCGTTTTGGTCATGTGAAGCTTTGTGTGAGTTGGCCACTCGCTTTTTTTTGCAGGGGAGTCCGTGTAGGGTCATATTATGTGACGATTTGTACATTGTGTGGGACTTGTGGCTGTGACGGTTTGCAATGGTTTAAATGATGAATCATGGAGGGTTGTCTTGTGGGTTTGTAAATTGGTTTTGTTATTTGTTTTGCAGGTACAGATTGGAAACGTTCTGCAGGCTTATTGTGCTATTGCGTGGGGTCAATTTGAAAAATGGCATACGACTTACTTTTTGGAACGTTGGATGGAGTGTAGGCGTAATGGCGGTTTAAGGAAAAAATTAAAGGAAAGGTTTTACTGTATTTTCAAGTTGAGGAACATTGGCTGAAGAATTGGCTTGGATTAGATTATTCATTTATGTAATTGTTAGTTGTAGTGGTGGGCTGAATGTAAAATGTAACGTGATAGGCCCTCTTGTGAATGTACATGAGTCTATGAAGTGGGCCTTGATAAAAAAAAGATGATGGGCTTAAGAATCGTGAATCTAAGAAAAGGGTTTCCAATTGGATTAAGAATGGGTAATTGTCTTTTGATATGCTTTTTTTGGATTTTTGTAATGTATTTTGAAACAAGTTAAAATGAATTAGGAATATAGATTTAGGATAAATGGATTTAAAATGGATATTGGATGGATTTGTTTAAAGAATGGAAATGGTTTATGGATTAAAAGTGGTTTATGGATATGGATATTATATATGGACTTTAAAAAATGGATAAAAAGAAATTGGTTATTGAAAATTGGATTTGGATTAGATAATAATGGATATTTAATTGGATGGATGATAAAAAGGTTAAAAAGTGGATATGACTTAAAATAAAAAAGGATAACAAATAAAAAGAGAGATGAAGTTGAAGACAACATATTTTTTGGAATTTTTTCTGAATAATTGTCAGTGGGTGAACGGACAGATGAAAAATATAAACAGGTAGGACAAATTTGGGGTATGACAGATGCCCCTATCTAATTGGCTTAAACCGAGTTAGATGAACTGCTACGACGTTCGTTCTTTCTAGGTAGAAGACAATTAGATATGAAGAAGACCACAAATTTGTCCGAAAAGAAAGAAAATGCCTGGGAGATGGAATAAAAGATCAATGCCACCCTCGAGTGGACACTGAATAACTTGCAAAGGTCGTTATCACAAAAAGGATGAAAACAAGAATCTGACACCAAAAGGATGACAAACCTATCACCAAAAGGATGATAGTGAAACACACACACACAGACCTTTCCACCAAAAGGACGAAAATGAGGTCAAAGCCTTCTATTACCGACGAGATAATAGGGCAACACACACAGACCCTTCCACCAAAAGGATGGAAATGAGGTCAAAACCTGCTATTACCGACGAGATAATAGGGCACACACGCACAACCTGCTATTACCGACGAGATAATAGGGCATACACACGCACACAGACCCTTCCACCAAAAGGATAGAAATGAGGTCAAAGCCTACTATTACCGACAAGATAATAGGGCACACACACACACACACAGAGACCCTTCCATCAAAAGGATGGAAATGTGGTCAAAACCTGCTATTACCGACAAGATAATAGGGCACACACGCACAGCCTGCTATTACCGACGAGATAATAGGGCACACACACGCACACAGACCCTTCCACCAAAAGGATGGAAATGAGGTCAAAGCCTGCTATTACCGACGAGATAATAGGGCACACACACACACAGAGACCCTTCCACCAAAAGGATGGAAATGAGGTCAAAGCCTGCTATTACCGACGAGATAATAGGGCATACACACACACAGAGACTCTTCCACCAAAAGGATGGAAATGAGGTCAAAGCCTACTATTACCGACAAGATAATAGGGCACACATGCACAGCCTGCTATTACCGACGAGATAATAGGGCACACACATGCACACAGACCCTTCCACCAAAAGGATGGAAATGAGGTCAAAGCCTGCTATTACCAAAAGGATAATAGGGCTCACAACACAGCCTGCTACTACCAAAAGGATAGTATGGCACACAACACAGCCTGCTACTACCAAAAGGATAATAGGGCACACAACACAGCCTGCTACTACCAAAAGGATAGGATGGCACACAACACAACCTGCTACCACCAAAAGGATAGTATGGCACATAACACAGCCTGCTATTACCAAAAGGATAATACACAGACCAATGGTCTATGGATCGGCGACACCAAAAGGATGACGGATCAAAACAAGCTACTACCACCAAAAGGATGATAGGAACTTCTTATTCGCGAGGACCAACACCGAAAGGATGAAGGTTGAATTGAGTTGATTGGGTTTGACTACTACCAAAAGGATGATAGAAAGGCAATTGACAAAAGGTCAAGTTTGCTGGGGATGTGATGATATTTATTTGGAGACATCAACAAAAGGTTGAAGTAAAGAAATCAATGAGGAGAGCCCACGAGAAGGAAAAGGAAACAGTGAAAAATGGAGAAGGTAACCCGCCAAGACCTACGCAATCTTGTGCCTATGTATCTTTACTCGGACGAGAATAAAGAATCAGGGCAGTCGTAGTTCGACTACGGGAAAAGATTCAATGAGGAACGCCCACTGACTTGCTTGGAGATCACAGTATCATCAACAAAAGGTTGAGATTTTCATGAGGAACACCCATGAACTTGAAGAAGTTTCCCCTGACTGGGTTGGAGATAAACTTGACTTCGTGAGGAATTCCCACGGATTTACTGAAGATGCCCCTGGCTGGGCTGAAGATCGTCTTGGAATAACTTTGTGAAGAACGTCCACGGATTTGATGAAGATGCCCGTGCCTGGGCTGAAGATCGTCTTGCAGTCTCGAGATTGATCCTGGATCTTGACTATGCGTATGAATGCTTGATTTTGTAATGATGTGCAATGCAAATGCTGGCGCACGGAGATGCAAGTGCTGAGGAAGTATGATTGGTTTTTGGTATGCACATGATGCAAATGATGTTTATGATGATAAATGCGATGCATATGATGCGTATGATTGCGAACGGGATATTGGACATGTCAGCATGGTGGACTTTTGGTAGTTGCCAACAAGGATTGGACTTTTGGGCGGTGGGAGGGATTTGATTTCCTCGACACTCAGTTCGTTGAAGACGCCATGATTGAAGCAGACGAAGATGCTTTTGAAGCTCTGAGTTTGATAACTTGAAGATTTGTCGTGGTGTTTATTTCTGAGAGAACCAGAACCTTGCTTGATAGTCAGGGTTGCTTGCTGCAATGAGTCTTGCCCCAGTCTGAACATGGTAATGGTCTGCCCCTGATTAACCAGTTCTGAAATAGTCTGATCTTTGGAGGTTGAGCTTTGATGTGCTTTGAGGTGACTTGCCCCTGATTGATCCGTTGAAGATTTTTCCCTCTGATTGAGCTGTTGAGGTAGTCTTGCTTCGGGTCGGCACCACTGAAAGCTCAATTTCCTCTTTGATTGCCCCTTGTTGGCATTGTCCTAATGTCTAGCACTGATTCGTTGTTAAAATTGCTCATTCACAAATGGTAATATTAATGCGATGCTCATGCAAGTTTTGAAAAAGAGTTGTTTATTTGAGTGTCGTGATAGTGAGACGAATGGACCATTAGCCCAAACGTGTGCTGATTTTGATGGTGTGAAAGATATAGTAAGGAGAATGACACCAATGCTGAAGATTAGCAAATATGGGGAGTCAGTTTATGCAACCTTGCAATAGTATGCTTTTAGAATAAATCTCGCCTCAATTAGGTCTTTTGAGGGTTGTAACGTGGTCTGGTTTACGGTTTATGAAACAAAGGATATTAGGCTCAAAGTATGATTTGTACCCACCCCTTCTTCGTGATGATCTCTCAGTCCTACGTTCAATTAATTTTGCACATGTTTGTATTCCAAAAGGGTTGATGGTGTAAGAGTGATAACTCAGGGTATGCTCGACATGGAAGTCACCTTATTCTATTTTTGATGGATATCAGTGACCCTTTGATTTTGATTTGGTGGCCACTAAATCTTATTTTATTTTTGTTGAGGATTTGAGGGCCTCTTTTGATTTTTGATTTTGATCCCTATCTTTTGCATGGACTGATTTTGCTTTTCGAGTCCATCGGGATTGCCTTGATTTTTTTTTACCTAAGTCTCCTTTGAAGTGCTCGACTTAGCAGGCTTTTGATTTTTTTGTTTTTGTTTTGTTTTGTTGGAGGATAGTGACTGCCAAGTCATGGGTCTTTAATGAACAACCGTCATGTCTTTTGGATTTTGCTTTGTGGTTTGAGTGCGTAATTAGGTTAACTGAACACTACCCTGCCCCAGGTTGAGTGTAAAGGTTTGAATATCTGAAGGAAACTGCTACTTCTAGGCTCGAAGTGGTTTACTAGGGATTAACTCCTTGTCTCTCCAGTGTTTGGGGAATTGAAACAATGCCTGTACATCATTGGCGGGATTCTATCCGAAAGCATACATTTTGCAATTATGGGTATTTCGTTGTCATCATCCTCCCTCCAATCATTGCTAAACGGCAGTTGATAAAGAGAGTGAAGTGGAAATAAATGTGTCTGTGATTTTGCAGTAAATGGGAAAAAATGAGTGAATACGACATAACTGATTCAAAACATGCATAGTTACTACATTAAGAGAGCCATATACAATCGACAATGTTTGAAGCAAACAATACTTGAACAAACAAAGACAAAGTACAAGGATGCGAAATGATGGGATGGCAACATGACTGCCTTCTTCGAGGAACTGATCTTCCTGTCTTGACTTGATTGATGCTTGAACTGGCTTATTCAGAGTTGGAGATTGTTCTGCTTGTCTTTGGCAACCCCTTCAATGACTGATGGTCCTGCCTGTACATGTGGCAGCATGGTCTTGTTGGATATGATTAATCATTCGTCTGCTTTTAGCTCGAGTAACGCATCCGTGTCGAGGAATCGGCTTGATTTACTGGTTATGAAGGAAGGAAGGTGAAGTGAGATTCTGAGGTTGAAAATGCAATGCAAGATGCGTAACAGATGCAATGCAATGCAATGACATGAGTTGCAATGCAAGATGCAAGATCCAGGATCGCAGCATAAAACAGCTTCAAACAACTCTGAGGTTGGCTGGAGAAATGGGTCACGAACCACAACTAGGAAAAAAAACCCATGGGTAGGTTTCTAAGACGGGTAAGTGCCTAGAGTTATGGATATGTTTCGAAAACATTATAACCAAGACGAAGAGACATCCGACTATAATATCCTTGAAATAATCTCGTCTAGGTGAGGTCTTCATTTCTTCCCCACGAGAAAGATTCCTCGGAGGCGCCCACTACACAACCATCGACACACGGGTTCTAAATAGGGTTCTCAGAATCCTAGATCGAGATTGAAAATAGTACTGTCAGGAAGTAATACGTTCAAGGGATCTCATCTGATTGGGGCATTCGCATTAACTCACATAGAATTAACGCTACCAACCACCATGGGTAAATGGGTTAATGGTCCTTGGGATCAACGACCCACCTCGAAAGTATTACCACCATGGTAAAGTTTCACCACAACAATAATATCTCCAAGGGAATCTACTCCAAGCGGTGGTTTTCGCTTCAACTCATGCGGAAGAGACCACGCAAGCCTACACTACACAACCACCATCCTAATCCTAGGGTTCTTCTCGACTCGGGTGTAAAGCCATCTCATAAAGTTCCCAATATCAGAACAACCCAACAATGTTACAAAAGGTAACACAAATGAGGAATAGGAAAACGAGAAGAAAATAAACAAATAAAACTAAAGAGCTAGTGATTCGAATTAAGATAGGCTCGACTCTCTCTTGCATGGAGCAAATGGTTCCCCAGCAGAGTCGCCACCTGTCGCACCTCGAAAAGTCATCGAAAATATGACCGTCGTGCGAAAGGCGCGGAAAACGGTTCGACAGAGTCGCCACCAAACTTTATTTATCCCAAAAGAGGGAAAGGAAAATATCAATAAAACCTTTAAGGGAGGAGATAAGAACATGGTCATCGCAACCACATTCTGGGTTCGGGAGTCGGTTACGTGAGGGGAAGGTACGCGCACCCCCTCACGTCCGTTGTACTCAACGGGAACCTCTTGATTCGAATCGTGATACTCGTTAGCTAAGTTTGTTTATTTTCTTCTCAAAAATAAATACGAAAAGGTAAAGATAAAAGGAAAAGACACTAAAGGGGGAATGGGGTGGTTTTAGGATAGGGAGCTAGGCAAGATCATCGCGACCTCGGGCCTACGTATGCTCATTCGGACGAGAATGAGGAATCAGGGCAATCGTAGTTCGACTATGGAGTTTGACAGAAAAAGATGGTAGTGTGGAAAAGGTGGAAAAAGAAAAAGTGTGCTCACCAAGATCATCGCAATCTTGTGCCTACGTATCTTTATTCGGACGAGAATAAAGAATCAGAGCAGTCGTAGATCGTGGTACGCCCACGAAAAGAGGAGGGTTGGTTTGTTTTAAAGAGAGGTGTCGATTGCTCACACACGAGTAAGAGAACTCGCACCCAAACAATCGAAGGAAGATCAAAGACTTGAACCCCCCATTTATCACCTTGAAAGAGTCATGATAGTTATTAGTCGTTTTGAGATTTGTTGTAAAAATCCGCTTGATGTTGGATCAAGGGTTTATTGTATGCGCTCGATTGGTTGAAAAGAATTTGGTTTGTTTTAGAGACGAGGCTTCAATTGCTTACACACGAGTAAGAGAACTCGCACCCAAGCAATCGAAGGAAGATCAAAGACTTGAACCCCCATTTTCACCTTAAAAGAATTACGATAGTTGTTAGTTGTTTTCGAAATTTGATTATGAAAATCCGCTTGACGTTGGATCAAGGGTTTATTTGTTTATGAAAAGAATTTGATTGAAAAGACTATGGTTTGGATGTTGATTTTGAAAGTGGCTCGATGACGAATCGAGAGTTTGGTTGGAAAAAGGTTTGTTTGAAAATGGCTCGACGACGAATCGAGGGTTTGGTTTGAAAATGGGTTGTTTGAAAAATGTCTCGACGACGAATCGAGGTTTTGGTTTGAAAATGGGTTGCCTATGCTAGTCCCTAGGGGTGCTCCTAGTAAATAAACCATAATCAAAACAATAGTAAATGTGTACATCGGAATGGGAGAGGGGTACATGTAAATTACAAGGGATGATATGAAATAAAGGGTCTCATTGTAAGGTAGCCCAAGAGAAAGCCGTGTGTGTGTGAGGTGTCCTAAACTAAACCTTGAGCAAGCGTTGAGAAAGTGGATGATCATAATCAACAGTCCATTAGTTATTGTTTTTAGGGTTCGATATTTGTTAATGCTTTTTGATTAAAGTATGTACAAATAAACAATGGTTAGACAAATAAATATGGATATGAATAATATGAATAATAATAATCAAGATAATATGACAAGATATAATATTGACATAAAAAAAAAGTTCGTCTCGTCTTAATCGGATTTAACCGGGAAATTGATGATCGACGACTTTTGACTTTCATGGACCAAACGTGAATAAAAGAATATGCGAAAATTAAATGGAAATGGAAATTAAATCGAAAATATGAATACAAAGAATCAAAGGTCTCACCTTTATCGATATTTAATCGAGAAATTGATAAATCAATTGATATTTGGTTTTCATCGACCCAAAATAAATAAAAATGAAATAAAATCGAAAAGGTGAATACAAAGAGTAAAGGTTTCACCTTTATCGAGAAATCGATAAATCGATCGATATTTGGTTTTCATCGACCCAAAATAAATAAAAATGAAATAAAGGGAAAAGGTGAATACAAAGAATAAAGGTCTCACCTTTATCGAGATTTAATCGAGAAATCGATAAATCGATCGATATTTGGTTTTCATTGACCCAAATTAAATGTAAATGAAACAAAAATGATAGAAATAAAAATAAAATTGAAAATGACATGAAAAATAATAAAGGTCTCACCTTTATCGAGATTAAGTCGAGAAATCGATAAATCGTCGATGTTTGGTTTTCATTGACCCAAAATAAATGTAAAAATAGTGAATAAATTGAAATAAAAATAAATAAATAGGTAAGTAATGGGCCTCAAATAAATCAAAACTTAATCGATTTGATTAAATCATGAAGTGTATTATATCATTGGCCCTAGATCGAAAAAGAATTGAAAACTTAACCAAAATAAATTGAGAAAACCTAACAATAATTAGATTAAAACAACATGTTGACAAAAACTTAGAACATTAAACTAAAAAGAAAGAACTCTAAAGAGAAAGGGGGGTTAGGAAATGAAAGGGAGTGTGTGAAGTAGGAATCATTTGGGCTGGAAATGGGGCTCCGTAAGCCCATCATCCTAAAAACCAAACATAAAATAAAACAAAAACAATGAAAGAAAGGCATGGTGATCTGATCCAACTTCTACTCCTTCTCAAAAATAAAACCATCAGTCAAAAAAGAAAAAAAAAATAAAAGTAAAAAATGAAACAGAAGCGAAGCGTTTCCACACTCAACCTTCTTCAATCGCTCCATCTTTTTCACTCTTTCCTCGCTCGCTTGTGCTTGATTTATGCTCTTTTGATCCAGGCTCAGGTTAGTATTTCGTATTTGTTTGGTTTTGAAACCTTCTTCTACTCCATTCTGTTTCGGTTGTGGGTTGGGTTTATTGAAGAAGATGATGGTTGGGTGTTTACGGTTGAGGTTTGTTGGGGTTGAAGAAGAACGATTGAGGTTCAAACGTTGTGATTGATTGTCATTTGAATGGGTTTGTGTATGAACGGGTATGGTTGGATTTAGGTTAAAAGAAGATGAAGGTTTGGGTGGAGAAGGGTTGTTTGGCGGTTGTTGGATTGTTGCGGTTAAGGGGCAGACGGGAGAAATTGTTTTGCAGTTCAAGTGGGTTTGTTGTTGATAAGCGAAAGTTATGTTGTTGTTGATATGGAAGGAAAGGATTGAAGGTTGAAGGTGGGTTGTGGACATTTGAGGTTGTGAAGGTTGAGTGAGGTGAGTGGTGGAGAAGAACGAAGAAGGTTGGTTGTGTGAGTTTTTGAAAAAAAGTGTTATTATGGCTTTTGGTGTGATTGAAGGATTTGACGGAGCTTTGTTACTTCATTCCCACCCCTCCTTTTTTTTTTGAAGAATGAAGGTTTGTGATTCATTATATGAGGGGACTGAAGGGTGTTTTGGAAAAAAAATGTGAAGAAAATTCGTGAGCTTGCTATTTGTGAATTGATTATTTGCAGGTCGTACCATCTGTGGGGTACCTTGGTGCGTTGTGTGAGAAACCGTTGGGGGCAGCGTAACAGTGTGTATGCCCTGCTTAGTGAGAATCATGGTTGGATGGATTGTAAATGAAGAGTGGCAAAGGAATCGGTTGTTGCAGGTCTGTATGGAAATTATGCAGGTGAGGTACGGGTGATACTTAGTACGGATGTGGGGTCTTGGGGAATGGTTTACAAAGGTTGTTGTTTGTGAAATTTGGCTTGAGGGGGTGTGCATATTGCGCTATGTTGCTACCTTGCGTTTTGGTCATGTGAAGCTTTGTGTGAGTTGGCCACTCGCTTTTTTTTGCAGGGGAGTCCGTGTAGGGTCATATTATGTGACGATTTGTACACTGTGTGGGACTTGTGGTTGTGACGGTTTGCAATGGTTTAAATGATGAATCATGGAGGGTTGTCTTGTGGGTTTGTAAATTGGTTTTGTTATTTGTTTTGCAGGTACAGATTGGAAACGTTCTGCAGGCTTATTGTGCTATTGCGTGGGGTCAATTTGAAAAATGGCATACGACTTACTTTTTGGAAAGGTTTTACTGTATTTTCAGGTTGAGGAACATTGGCTGAAGAATTGGCTTGGATTAGATTATTCATTTCTGTAATTGTTAGTTGTAGTGGTGGGCTGAATGTAAAATGTAACGTGATATGCCCTCTTGTGAATGTACATAAGTCTATGAAGTGGGCCTTGCTAAAAAAAAGATGATGGGCTTAAGAATCGTGAATCTAAGAAAAGGGTTTCCAATTGGATTAAGAATGGGTAATTGTCTTTTGATATGCTTTTTTTGGATTTTTGTAATGTATTTTGAAACAAGTTAAAATGAATTAGGAATATGGATTTAGGATAAATGGATTTAAAATGGATATTGGATGGATTTGTTTAAAGAATGGAAATGGTTTATGGATTACAAGTGGTTTATGGATATGGATATTATATATGGACTTTAAAAAATGGATAAAAAGAAAATGGTTATTGAAAATTGGATTTGGATTAGATAATAATGGATATTTAATTGGATGGATGATAAAAAGGTTAAAAGATGGATATGACTTAAAATAAAAAAGGATAACAAATAAAAAGAGAGATGAAGTTGAAGACAACATATTTTTTGGATTTTTTTCTGAATAATTTTCAGTGGGTGAACGTACAGATGAAAAATATAAACAGGTAGGACAAATTTAGGGTATGACACACTAGCAATGGTATGGGTTGATACCCGACAGATGAGTAAGCTTGATGTCATCCTTTAGCAGAGTGGGTACTGTCATCCACCGTTCTCCAAGCAGATTTGTTGGTAGTGGCAGATACTCCCCAGCAAGTGAAGGCACAGATGTCTCCTACCATCAGGTTTGAATTCAGTAATGTCCCCAAGCAGGTTCGGAATTATTGACTTTCCCCCCAAGCAGAGTTTGGTGGTGATATTCACAGTGGTGCGTTCAATAGCGGTTGACATCCCCAGCAGGTCTTGAGTCCAATGGTTATTGGCATATTCCAAGTCCAGGGGTTGAGTTCTGTCTTCGGTAGAAGTCATTGGTAATTCCCAGCAGAGGGAATTTCTCTTTGGGATCCATCTTCAATACTCATTTTTATCCATCCCTAGCAAAATGGAACTTCTCCCGAGGTTTTCATTTCCAACAGAGTTTGTGACCAGGAAGTCGTCCAGTGAAATCTTCCTCATCAGGGTCATTCTTACTCGAGGGACGATTTAGTTTGTCATCCCCGGTGGAGCTGCCTCTGTCTTCAATTTTATTTTGCTGAGACGTTCCTTTTGCATTTCATAAGCATTTTTGCATGGCATCCTCCAAAACGCGTAGCATTTCCATTTCGTATGGAGCATTACGCCATAGAAATATTCAAACATATGCATTCGAAGCATAAGCCAGGTTTGATACCTTCTACCAGATTCTTTCCCCAGCAGAAAGGGATGTAACTTGGGTGATGTTTGTTTAACATTACACCACAACCAATTGGATTTGTCCTTCTTATTGTTATTCATGCCTATACGCCCTTACAGAGTTGTCTGTTTAGATTTCTCTTTTCCCCAGCAGAGTCATATTTGTAGATTTGTGGACTTTACATATCTTGGGTTTGAAGGTCTATCTTCGGCTGGGTCTTTCTTTGAAAGCCCATCTCCGGCTGGGTCTTTCTTTTCGAGTTCGCCTTCGGTCGTCCTCGCACTCTTTGGTTATTTTGTTATCCCCAGTAGAGTTATCCTATATGGTATATCCTTTCTTTGAAATTACGCTTTTGGTCGGTCTTTCTTTTCGAGTCCGCTTTCGGTCGTACTCGTTTACTGTTTGAAATTCCGCTTTCGGTCGTACTTGTTTACTGTTTGAAATTCTGTCTTTGGCCGGTCTTTCTTTTCGAGTCCGCTTTCGGTCGTACTCATTTGTTGCTAAAATTCCGTCCTCGGCCGGTCTTTCTTTTCGAGTCCGCTTTCGGTCGTACTCGTTTGTTGTTGAAATTCCGCTTTCGGTCGGTCTTTCTTTTCGAGTCCACTTTCGGTCGTACTTATTTACTGTTTGAAATTCCGTCTTTGGTCGGTATTTCTTTTCGAGTCCGCTTTCGGTCGTACTCATTTGTTGCTGAAATTCCGTCCTCGTCCGGTCTTTCTTTTCGAGTCCGCTTTCGGTCGTACTCGTTTGTTGTTGAAACTCCGCTTTAGCCGGTCTTTCTTTTCGAGTGCGCTTTCGGTCGTACTCATTTGTTGTTGAAATTCTGTCCTCGGTCGGTCTTTCTTTTCGAGTCCGATTTCGGTCGTACTCTTTTGTTGTTGAAATCCCGTCTTCGGCCTGTCTTTCTTTTCGAGTCCGCTCTCGGTCGTACTCATTTGTTGTTGAAATTCCGTCCTCGGTCAGTCTTTCTTTTCGAGTCCGCTTTCGGTCGTACTCGTTTGTTGTTGAAATCCCCTCCTCGGACGGTCTTTCTTTTCGAGTCCGCTCTCAGTCGTACTCATTTTTTGTTGAAATTCCGTCTTCGGTCGGTCTTTCTTTTCGAGTTTGCTTTCAGTCGTACTCGTTTGCTGTTTGAAATCCCGTCTCTGGTCGGTCTTTCTTTTCGAGTTCGCCTTCGGTCGCCCTCGTGTTATCTTGTTTCTCCCCAGCGTAGTCTGCCTTCGGTCAGTCTACCTTTTCGAGTTCGACTTTGGTCCCCCTCATATTATTCTTATATCCCCAGTTTAGTCCGCCTTCGGCCGGTCTACCTTTCCGAGTTCGCCTTCGGCCGTCCTCGTAAACACTTTATTTCGTTATCCCCATAGATTGCAAATTTCCAGGTTATATTGGTATTCAATCTCCGTGTATCACGATTATCTGGAAGCCTTTACTTCCATACTCTTGGATCCAAGAAGTTTGAATAGGGGCAGCTGTAACACCTCAAAATTTTCCCTCTTGTTTTTTTTTACTGGCTTATGTTTCATTGCATGCTTTGCATTATCATCCTTGCATTTCATTGGTTCATTGGCATGGGATCAGGGTGTCTAAATCAAATCCAAGGAGCCTAAAGCCTCAAGAGATCTTAATTGATTCATCACCTTACCATATGATCAATCTTGACAAGAAATTTCAAGGAAATCACATTCTCCTAACCAGTGCAATATTAGGGTTTATGGGATTCTTGAGTATAACTCCTCAATGGGCAAGGTCATTGAGCTTTTAGCATCTCCAAAGGGCACATCCCATCATTGTTTGAGAGGATACACTTCATACTCAGAGGAATTTGGATTTGGAGGATGTGCTGATTTCTCCTAGACTAAGGGTTCAAAACTAGGGTTTGCCATGAAATCAGTTTATTTCTGATTTCTTGGGCAAAGCTTGATCTCATGGTATTCTACATGTCCTTAAGTGTCTAAGTATGGAGAATTGTCCATCAATTTGTTTCAGAGGATATTCAATTGGTCACTTGATTGAAAATCAGGAGAATTGGGGAAAAGTCAACTGTGCAGAGGAAAAAGTCAACTCTTGACTTTTTAAGATCAATTTCATGTTCCTCATCTCAAATATGATCCTTGGTGAAGATTTTATCAAGAAATATCAAGGGATCCATCAAAAATCAAGAGATGTGGAAAGTTGCTAAAAATAGATTTCATAAAGTTTCCTTATTTGGTAAGTTTTGGCAAGGTAAAGGACCATCTTTAGAGCTCTCTTTCTTCAGGGTAAAGACTTCAAATGATAAAATTCCAAGCCCTATCTTGTAGTTTATGTTCCAAGCTTCAAGACCATAGCTAGAACACTTCCATTTGACCAAAATTGAAGGAGTTGTGATGTTTTAAAGTTGGAGGTTGCAAGTTGCATTTTGGCCAGCATGCCCAAGTCATGGGCGAGCCACACGCATGCAATTGATCAAACATGTTGTGTGCATGCTAGGTTCAAGTTCAGGGACCAATTACACCATGATGCAAGCTTCAAATGAAAAAGTTGTCAACATCAAAGTTGTTCATCTTGCATCCCTCTACAACTTTGATGTTGAGCGTTTTTCATTTTGACAAACACATCTCAAGATATGGCAAGATCAAGTCACGGGTATCAAAGATGAAATTTTGCCCAACGTGAGCAGCTCATGCATGCATGCAGTCTGCCTAGTCAAATCATTTTCCTCTCAACTTTGGACCAACATATCTCTCTCATTTGAGCTACAATTGGACTGATTCAAAGCATAATTGGAAGTTCATCATGAGATTTTTTGAAAGGCCTCTCAAATACCAAAAGTGCACGTGCCATGTGTGAGATATTTGAGCACCAAGCTAGCTGGTCACTTGAATTTTGGTAAGGCTATGCAGATGTAGGTTTTGGTTGGTGTTCAAATCTGTTGTCACAAAATACACCTCATTCATCTTACCATTTCAAGCCATGCATAAACTTACATAATGGCATACCACCTCACACTTGCTTCTTGTGTCCATGAAAGAAATGACAAAAAAACTTCATCAACAAGTTGCTGAAAATTCTGACTTGTACTCACAATATCATCACACATATCATTACCATCATGAAAACACATATGCATAGAAATAACCCGTGCTTACCATAGTCTCATTCCCACTCCTCAATTTCACTAACCAAACTTGTAACTTCACCCTTAACCATACTCCAACCTTGGTTACATCTCCCTAACTACACCTATATAAATTCCCCAACCCTCTCTAACTGAATTCGGTTTTGCACCATAACAAACTTTTCACTCTCAAATTTCCTCACTTTCTCTCTCTTCGAAGTTCCTTTCCCATCATTCTCTTCTGGCATCTCCTCCACTGTTCCTAGTCATTGATCAACAATGGAAGCGTTGAAGGTATAAGAGTGAAGAGTGCTTTCTGTTTGTACCAGTTTGAGCTTGGAAGTATCGTGTATGTCCACCCAAATCTTGAAAGCATCACCATCAGCTTCAGTCTTCAGAAAATTCCCAGAGATTCAAGCGTTTATTTCACCAACACTGGTATCCTGAAGAATAGAGGAGAAGATCCTTGGGGTTTCTAAGAACTGAGGATTCCATTAGAACCAGGTTAGAGCTTCAAACTGTCCATGCGTTTTTATGCTAAACTTCGCTCAAAAATGTGTTTTTGTTGTTTCTTGAGGTCCTATAGGGATAACATGTGATCCGACTAGTTGATATGCAGCTTAGCTGCTTATTTGAACTTTTAGGGTTTGATTTCTTTGATTCGGCTTGAGCAACGCGTTGAGAATTAGGTGAAATGGTTGTCATTTTCCGATTCAGCATGGAAAAACGAGTCAGAATGTATAAGACTGGTCAATTTCTGGGTGATTTGTTGATTGGTCACGACGGTGGATCACCGGAGAGGGTGACCGGATATCCAGTCTGGCAGCCATGCCACAAACCTTAACACCCCTCCATGTTCTAATCCTGGCCCTCCGTCTCAGTTTGATCCAACACATGAAATCATGCCAGCGCATTAAAATGGCCATCTCCTTGGCACGTGATGCTTTTTTCTGGGTTATTTTGATTTTTATGCTCGTGTGTAGTGATCTTATGCTATCATATCATGTGTGTGTATTTTGATACGTGTGATTGTTCTTCTTTGTTAATTATCATACGTGACATTAATCTGACGGCTTTTATTAAGTCAAATTATTGACTGATCCCTATGCTATGCACTTTATCTGGATATGTGTTATTGGATTGGACCTACGTTGCTATGCGCACCCCTCACTTTTGAGCCCAAGCCATTCTGAACTGATTATTTACTTCCCACACACCCCCTGATTACATTTGTAGTTTTTTTATTTTCTTTTTCTAGTGTTTCAAATGCCAATTTTAAAAATAGTTCATTTTTACTAAAAATTCTAAGAAAATTCATGGTTGGTCCTCACCCCCTCTTTTAATTTTTGGTAATTTTTATTTCCATGTTTCATTAATTTTGATGCCTATTTTGTAATTTTCTTTGTGTTGTGCTTTAAGGATCATAGTTAGTGATACTTGGTGCACTAATCATTTTCTATAAGAAGTTTGGTATTAATTTTTTGCATGGAATTTGACATGAGATATTAGGATATATTTATCACTGTTGTGTAATTTCTAGGGATTTTTTAAGTGATATTTGATTGGCTTTTGAATGTCATCTTGTATGTGTTTGTTCAATGACTATAGTGCACATTATAGGTCTTGTTTAAACACGATAACAAATGAGTTTTTGCTCATTATTTTGTATATTGTTTAGCATCTGATTACACTCCATCTTGCTTGTTTCCTTTGAATTTGTACAACATTTAATCATGCTTGTGTTGATTGTTGAAGTGCACCTTGTTTGTGTAGATGTTTAGAGTGCTAGTTCTAGGGCTTCATGTTCATTGATCAACTATTCAACATGATACTTGTGCATTCATTTGTATACATGTTTAGGCATCCTTATAGGTAATCTAAAACCAAATTATAGGTCCTTGACACCTAACTTTGATTGGTTTGTATAGGCTTAATTGAATATGGATTGATGCTTGGTGTTTGATCTTTCTTTGTCTACTTTTCCTTATGTGTTGCATGGCATATCTTCATGAAGACTTATAGGACCTAAAAGCTATCCAAACTTGACTCACTTTCTATTTTAGATCATCACTAATCATTCATGTGTGACTCATAATTTCTTTTCACTTAATTGAATTCATATGACCATAAATTGTCTTCACTTGCTCAACTTGTTAGTTTCATTTGTTTATGTAGTATGCTTTTAATTATTGCATCATTTAATTATACATGATCTCATAGGACCTATAACATGTTCATATACTTGTAAATTCTCTTTTGAACCACAAGTGCCCATTTGTTTCATGCATTATCACTTTGGTATGTCATTTCCTAATTGAACATTGTTTGTTAACTTTGTTTGAACCTTATGTGATCTATTTCCTCTATTTCTTTTAGGACTTGCATGAGACCTATTAGAGGTCAATAGCCTCTGACTTTGACATGTCTAACATGACTTTAACTCATTCTAATTTCATCTATCTTCACTCATTTCATAAATCATCCATGCTTGACAATTTTGAACTTGTTTTGCTCTTAACCTTTAACAAGTAGTGATGTGAGTTATGTATGAGCATTATAGGATTCTTATTTTGATTTCCATTTCATGCAAAGGGTGATATGCTACTGACTTGGATGCTCATGCATGATTCATTTCACTTGCATGACTTCTTTTGGTTTGTTTTGCCTAGTATGTGCATAGTTGAACTTGTATGAACTTGTTTGGGCCTAATTGTTCTTATTCTTCAATGTGCTTCCATGTGAGACTTGTATGGAATTTGCAAGAACATTTTTGACTCATAAATGCCATTTCAAATATCATGAGCTACTGCCTTGTATCCATTTGCATGATTATTCATCTTCCATCTTCATTTCCTACTTGCATAACAAGTATGCTTCATTGTTGGAACTTTAATAATGTTTGCTCCCACTTCTCCTTACTTGATCAATGCTTACATTCATGAATGATATGCTATATTAATGACATCTCCATGCATTAATAAATGTCATTTAGTTCTGACCTTGATGTTTATATGTGCATTCATTCATGTTTATGAACCATATTCATTCATATTGTGTAGTTTAGGCATAACTTGCATTTGTGTGATTTTTTGGTGCATGTTCCAACATAGCTTGACTTTGTTTGGTATCTTGACCTAAGTAGAGGCCATTAATATGTACCTACTGACTTAGGACGTTCCTTAACCAATAGGACCCTTCCCTTTTGGTTTGAATTTTACTTTCTTCTTAAGTTGTCTTCCTAAGACAACTAGCATTTGTTTGGCTTACTATTGATACTTGTATTCATTAATTGTAATCATTTGGTACTAACCTTTTGTGTAGGGGCAGAGGTAAGGTGCTTGAGCATATGGATGGTTATCCATCTTCATCTCTTATTTCATCTCTTATCTCTTTTACTTGTCATTCTCTTTTGTGAATAGCATGATATAATGCTTTGTGTACAACTTTTTCACACCCTTTGGGATCCTAGCTCATCCTTAATTTTTGATTAAGGTGAGGTAGGATAGGCATTAGGTAGTGTTATCCCTCTATTCTCTTTAGACTTAGGTTCTTAAACCTTGACCTTAGGGCCACTTTTACATGATAACATTAGGAACAAATTAGATTCCCTTTAGTGTTTTCTTTCCAACTTGAGTCTTCTCTTCTCAACTCATAACACTTCTAAAACACTTAATAAAATTAACGTGTATTGCGCATGAGCCTTGCATGTGTGAAGTGAGGAATGAGGGGTTTCCTCTCCTTTTTCTAGAGTGTTAGCATACGTCCTGTTAGGACGACCATACGATGCATTCGATCCTACGTTATAGACTTGGGTGCAATGCAAGTTACAAACAACTTCAAAAACACTTCTGTCTAAAAGAACACAAAACAAACTCAAACCTTTTTATCCTTCGGGATCGTTAAGTTTCAAACCTCATTTTCAGAAAAGGGCACGTTACTTCCGTCTCGTCGCAAACAGGCAGTGACCCTAACTGCCGGGCGCGAACTTAACGTCGCTCATAAAAAACAGACTTGGTTAAGTTGAACTACGACTGCTCTGATTTCCTTCTTCTGGTTAGATTGAGGATACGTAGGCACGAGACAATGATGTCTTGGCGATCAACCTTCCCCCTTAGTTCGTGTCCGAACTACGTTGACTCTGATTTTCCCGTTCCCGAGGGAATACGTAGGCCTAGGACTCCAAGGACGTCCTATCGAGTCACTTCTTTTTCTTTTCTACTTCGTTTCTCCGTTCTTTTCCGTTCTTGTTCCTTTTCCTTTCTAGTAGCAGTGGAGCTCCAGACGACGACACCCGAGACAACAAGCATAGATCCCATCGAGTACGATGGACGTATTGGGTACTAACACCTTCCCTTCGCGTAACCGACTCCCTTGCCCGTTTCTCTTGGTCGCGAGACCATGCTTTTCCTTCCCTCGGGTTTATGCAGTGTTTCCGTTCCCTCTCTTGGGATAAACACACATTTCTGGCGACTCTGTTTCCGTGCCACTTTCGCGTTTGTACTTGGATGAAAATCCCGGGAGCAGCACTAGGGAATTACCCTTTACCCTTACCTTGTTTGGGATAAGGAAACACCATTATTGGAGATGGAAACATGCTCGAGAAGCACATACAAACCACTACTATCCTGTCTGGGGTAGCAAACTTCTGGACACTCGCTGGGGAGACTAATTTGAAATCTCAACAGCGCTCTGTTGAGGGTGATACAACCTCAATAATCTCTGTCGGGGGAGAGAAACTCTACTAGGGAAGAAAGATCACGCCTCCCTGCAATAACATAACAAACAAAAGAATGTTCTATATGCGACATGGCAGCTTCAGTTACCACCCACACCACTCGTAATTTAAGCAATTTCCATTGTTTTTAATATGCTCTGCAAAGTTTCAGTATTTTCACATGCAATGTTTACCAAAATATCGGACGTTTTTGCAAGTAAAAAGGTATAAAAAAAATATAGACAACTTTTGAGTGAAATGACATTTTATTGATCGGATTGGCCTGTAAATAGGCATTTACATTAAGAGGCAATTCCTAGAAAGAGGCCATTGCGTAAAAGTAAAAAGAAACTACACAAGTTGGCAATGTGGAAACAGATTTTCATCAGGTTCGGATTCAGCTATGACTCGTATGTCTTTGGTGCTCTCAAGTACATTGCCTTCCGAAAAGACTAACTAGACCGATTCTTACCCTTTGAAATTCTCATGTACCAAAACGTGCTTACAGATCGAATGCAGATCGCAGCCTCTCACTTTCAAATCCCTAAATTTTGTCTGGATTGCCCTTTCGAGTTTTCAATCCACCGAGATACTCACTTTTGCCAAAGTTTCCTTTTCAGGTTTTCAACTTTACGGGTTTGTTCAATTCTTTTCTTTTCTTTTATCCCTAATTTTTGCCCAAACCTTTTCTTTTTGTGGTTTGTCAAGATGCCCTTTTTTTCCTGGACCTTTTCTTTTTGTGATCTAGCGGGTCTCTTTTATGCGAAGTATTTTTTGACTGCGTCTGCGTTCACAGGGGACGTAAAATCTCCGCCATCCATATTTGAGAGTAACAAGGCTCCACCAAAGAAAACCTTTCTCATAACATATAGTCATTCATATTTTGGAGTCCATTTGCCCCTGTGATCTATCTGAGGAGGAAGGATCCTTTTCAAAACCAAGTTGCCTGTTTGGAAGCACCGAGGTCGCACTTTCTGATCAAATGCTTTCTTTATCCTACTTTGGTATAATCGACCATGTGCAATGGCTGCCAGTATTTTCTCTTCAATGAGGCTCAGCTGGTTCAACCTGGTCTATACCCATTCAGTTTCATCGAGCTTCACATCTGCCCAAATCCTTAAAGAAGGAATCTCAACTTCCAATAGTAGGACATCTTCCATACGCACCGAAGTACGATAACCATGTAAAGCAAAGGGCAACATCTCATGCTAATCTTTGTATGTTACGACCATCTTCTGCAAAATCTTTTTAATATTCTTATTTGCTTCCTCAACAGCACCATTCATCTTCAGCCGATATGGAGAAGAATTGTGATGTTCAATATTAAGGCTCTGGCACAGCTCCTTCATCATCTTGTTATGCAAATTCGAACCATTATCAATAATCATTCTCTCAGGGATACCATAACGGCCGATGATGCCCTTCGTTATAAATCGGACGACTACTTGCTTGGTAATGTCGGCAAACGAGGCCGCTTCCACCCACTTGGTGAAATAGTCGATGACAACCAAAATTAAATGATGCCCATTGGAGGCAGTCGACTCAATCTTCTTGATCATATCAATGCCCCGCATAACGAAGGGCCAAGGAGATGTCAATACATTTAGAGGAGTCAGTGGCACATGCACTTTATTAGCATAAATATGGCATTTATGGCATTTTCTGGCGTATTTGAAACAATTAGATTCCATAGTTATCCAGTAATAGCCTGCTCTCAATAGTTTTTTGGCCATGGCATGCCCATTGGCATGGGTACCGAAAGAACCCTCATGAATTTCCTCCATTAACAGGTATGCCTCGTGTTCATCAACACAACGTAGCAGGACCATGTCAAAGTTCCTTTTATATAACGCATCGTCCTCATTAAGAAAGAAATTACCAGCTAGTTTCCTCAGAGTCTTCTTGTCTTTGTTGGATGCCCCAGGTGGGTATTCTTGGTTTTTGAGGAAGCACTTAATGTTATAAAACCATAGCTTACCATCTGACACTTCTTCCACTGCAAACACAAAAGCAGGTTTGTCATGAAACATGATTCTGATTGTCGAGACTTCATTCCACAGATTCACCTTGTACATCGATGCTAACGTTACCAACGCCTATACCATCTGATTCTCAGCCCGAGGTACATGATGAAACTCGATCCTATCAAAGAAAGGTAGGAACCTTCTAGCATAATCCTTGTAAGGTACCAGATTGGCCTGAGGAGTCTCCTATTCTCCTTTAATCTGATTAATCACCAACGCCGAATCACCGTACACATCAAGATTTTTAATCCTCATATCAATGGCCTCTTCCAATCCCATGAAGCACGCTTCATACTCTGCTTCATTGTTGGTACAGACGAACGTCAATTGGGCAATGAAAGATATATGAGAACCCTTAGGAGTAGTAATGATTTCCCCAATTCCGTTGCCATATGCATTAACAGCTTCATCAAAAATTAACCCCCATTGGGATCCAATTTCAGGCCCTTCGTCAGGTAACGGCTCGTCACAGTCTTTCGCTTTCAAATACATAATATCCTCATCAGGAAACTCAAACTTCATCGGTTGATAGTCTTCAATTGGTTGCTGAGCAAGATATTCTGACAGAACACTTCCCTTGATGGCTGATCGGAAAAATATCATGTGTACTATTCTGCCAATGTAGTAATAAAAGGGAATTTCCCTGAATTTCGATCTCAAGGACTGCTTGACGATATAGAGTTCTGGTTTTATTTCAGTAAAACAAAAGCTTTGGGGTTTTGAAATTTTTTGGTTTAATTATAAAAATAATTGCGAATAAAAGAAGAAAATTTACTAAGTGGTTTCAAAAAATATAAGTAACGTGTTATGGGAAGTGTGTGATTCATTCTTGTAACAACCCTGAATCCTTATTTCAACAAAAAGCTCAAAACAATCAATTACCGGTTCTTTAGTTTGTTTACTCCTAAGTCCTTAGTGAGGAAACCTATGATTACTCAACCTAATTAATATGTCCATAGATAATCATGGTTGAAATCAAGCATTATAATGTCAACAGTATTCCAGTTGCTACAGGGTATCCCTAGTCCTAGGTAATATCTAATGTAGCCTAATCGCACAAAAGCATTAACAATGGCGGTCAAACCTAATTGCTAGTTGTAAATCAGTCCTATTGGTCCGACAAAGAAAGCATTATAAACATTGAGCGATTAAATTAATTATCAAGAAACAACTGTATTAGTGAAATTAGGAAATTAAAGTCATTACAGAGTCAACTCAGGGACACCCCCTAGCATTGGGGGGTTTAGCTACTCATATTGTTCAAAAGAAAAACAAAATAAATATTAGATATTACAAGTATTAGGATAACTTTGATCTTCAATTGCTTCCGCTCATGAAAATCTTCCGCCCTCCAATAATCTTGGTCCCTCCAATCTTCGATCGTAGAATTCTTTTTAAGCCAAAAAGTCCCTTTTTTTCCTTCTCAAAACTCACTTAAATAGAAAAGATCCACTGAGACCAGTTAGAAATACCCAAAACACCCTCGCAGGCCAACACTTGGGCAAAAAATCAGAAAATACTGAAATCAACGTCATAAGCTGAAACTGGCAATGTCAGGAGACACGGGCAGTGTCAGCCTGACATGAGCAGTGTCAGCTGACACGGGCGTCCGTGTCAAACCTCTGGAGTTTCACATTTTTTACTTTTGGTTTCAGACCTTCTGACACGGGCAGTGTCAACATACACGGGCAGCCGTGTCAGACCTCCTGGAGTTTGCAGGAAACTTTTCCGAATTCTTGCGATTTTTTTCCCGGTTTTCGTTCTGATTCTTCCTGAATGCTTATCTAAACCTAAAAACATTAAAGAGGCACAACCAAAGCATAGGATGCGGAAAAAGGGAAATAAAGCGACAAAACTTATAACAAGATTAACTAAAATTAACGGTAAAAGAAAGCATAAAAACCATCAATCAATGGCTTTCAGGGAGACATATTGGATGTCATACTCTGTCAAAACCATCTGCCAGTGAGTGCTTTCTTTTTGAACACATATTTTATTGGATCCATCTTCGATATCAACAGGGTTGTGTTGTTTAACATATACTGCCTCAAACAATTGGCTGTCCAAGCGAGTACACAACATGTTTGTTCCAGCATCGAGTACCTCGACTCATAATCAGTAAATTTCTTATTCAGGTAGTAGATGGCATGCTCTTCTCTACCTGTCTCGTCGTGTTGACTGAGCACATACCCCATCGAATTCTCAAGAAGCGTCAGATACATTATCAATGGCCTTCCTGCTACCGGAGGCATGAGACTCGGAGGTTCCTGCAAATATTCTTTTATCTTTTCAAAATCTCTTTGACAGTTTTCATTCCACCCGAACGCTTGATCTTTTCTTAACAATTTGAATATCGGCTCGCATGTGGCTGTAAGATGATAGTTGAATCTAGCAATGTAGTTCAACCTCCCCAAGAAACCATGAACCTCTTTTTCTGTTCTCGACTCAGGAATTTCTTGTATTGCTTTTATTCTAGCAGGATCAACCTCAATACCTCTTTCACTGACAATAAAACACAACAGTTTACCAGATATCACCCCGAAGGTGCACTTGTTCGGATTCAACCTCAGCTTGAATTTCCTGAATCTTTCAAACAATTTTTATAGATTAACCAGATGCTCTTCCTCCAGTTGGGACTTCTCAATCATGTCATCAACATAGACCTCAATCTCTTTGTGAATCATATCATGAAAGAGAGTCACCATCTCCCGCTGATAAGTTGCCCCAGCATTTTTCAATCAAAAGGGCATTACTTTGTAACAGAACATTCCCCACGGTGTTATGAAAGTTGTTTTCTCCATGTCTTATGGGGCCATCTTGATTTGTTTATACCCAGAGAAGCCATCCATGAAGGAAAACACAGAATATTGAGCAGTATTGTCCACTAACATGTCAATATGAGGGAGCAGGAAATCATATTTTGGGCTTGCTCTATTCAAATCACGGTAGTCAACGTACATCCTGACCCTTCCATCCTTCTTAGGTACAGGAACAATATTAGCAACCCACGGAGGATAACTAGTCATAGCAAGAAACCCAACGTCCAACTGTTTCTGAATCTCTTCTTTGATTTTGACAACCATATATGGTCTTGTCCTTCTCAGCTTCTGCTTGACCAGAGGAAAACCCTCTTTGAGAGGCAAACAGTGCACAATGATGTCTGTATCAAGCCCAGACATATCCTGGTAAGACCAAGCGAAGATGTCCACATACTCTTGTAGCATTTCAACCAATCTTCTCTTGACACTGTCTTCCAAGGCAGCCCCAATTCTGACTTCTTTCTTGGCGTCCTCGGTACCTAGATTAGCAATCTCAATATCCTCTTGATGAGGCTGAATGATCCTTTCCTCCAGTTTTAAAAGTCTGGCCAATTCTTCAGGAAGTTCACAGTCTTCATCAGTCTCCTTTTCAACTTGGTAAATTGGATTTTCAAAATCATACTGAGCCATAGCTGAATCATTATTGATGGGCTCCGAGATGATGGATCTGCATGAGTGATGTTCTATGTTTTATTAAGAATGTGAAAATGAAAAAAAACACAAAAAGCATATTGCCATTTAAAGATGTAAAAGCAAAATGAAAAAAACAGGGAGCGACATATTTGAATGCAAAACGTCATTTTATTTATGATAACATTGAAAGCAAAAACATGTGGCCCTAGAAATGAGTCACTACGTCTTGGGCAGAAAGTAGGACTTGTAAAAACTAGAAAATTACTTTTTACGAGTGACAAGGATAACTTCCTCGGAAGACCAATTGCAAAGCTCTTGGCCTGGAATGCAGGGGCGGATCTAGCTATCCATGTAATAGTCTATGTCAACTTCATCTTCCCATATGGCATTAATTCGGTCAAAAATGACCCCAACACTTGAAAACTTAACAGGACCTCTGAATCTTTGAGGAGCTTGTGAGGGCTTGTATTCCAATCCGAACCTATCCTACTTCACTGGTACCTCGAGAACTTGGCCCCAACCTTGAGAACTATTAGCTTCAACCATAACACGAGCTTTCTTCAATGAAGACATAGAAGCCTCAGACATTTTATCCTCAACCGGAGGCTGAATTTGAATTGCTTCAAAAGTCTGAGAAAGGGTTTCATGTATTTTACCATCAACCTCCACATATTTAAACGTTGACAAATGACTGACCATAATGGCTTCCTCTCCGCAGACAGTAACCACCTTCCCTTCAACCATATATTTGACCTTCTGATGTAAGGTCGAAGTTATTGCCCTCGTAGAATGAATCCAAGGATGGCCTAACAAACAACTATAGGCCAGCTGGATATCCATGATATAAAAGGTCATATTAAAGACCTCAGGTCCAAATTTAATGGGCATAACCATTTCATCAAACACATACCTCTTTGATCCATCGAAAGTTCGTACCACCAAATCGCTGGGTCTACAGTTCAACCCCTATGTATCCAACTTCATGAGGGCCTTCTTTAGCAAGACATTCAACGATGACCCAGTATCCACCAAAACGTGGGACAACAAAGAACCCCTACATTCCATGGAGATATGCAGGGCATTGTTGTGGTTCCTCCCAACTGGAGTCAGGTCTAAATCAGTGAACCCCAAACCATTACCTGCATTGACATGGGCTACCACCCCTTCTAGCTGATTCACAGAAATTTATTGTGGTACATATGCAGCATTCAACACTTTCAACAACGCATTTCTATGTGCCTCTGAACACAATAACAAAGACAGAATGGAAATTTTAGATGGAGTCTGATTCAATTGGTTAACAATTTTATAATCACTCTTCCGGATTAATCTTATAAATTCCTCCACATCCTTTAAAAAGGAAGCATCACTAGACTGTTTTTGTGCGGAATCTTCCACAACCAGCTTGCCTTTACCTTTATCAGAATTATCAACATTAACATCTGGAGGAGAGAAAACCCTACCACTGTGTGTAATACCACCAGCCCCAACAATGTTATCGACATTAGATCCAATATCTAAGGAACCCATACATTCTTGTTTTTGATCGTTACAAAACACCCCAGCTTCGTAATTCCATGGAGTCGCCTTGGTGCTTTCATATGGTATTGACCGTGGTGTGGTAATAACGACAGGTGCTTGCCGCACTAGTGTCGATATATGGATAGTATTGTACGGAATGGAAATTGTTGCAACGTCTTTACCATCATTAACATTATCTACAACAAGTGTTCTATCAAACTAAAGTTGTCCTTCATCCATCAACCTCAGTATACCTTCTTTTAACAAATCACAACCCTCTGGCCGTAATACACATCCTTGACAATCAAATGTGAATCCTGGAAACACACCCCCTCAACAAACGTTCTTTTACAAACACCCATGGAGTCTTCAACTCATTGACATCAGTCACCAGATTCAACCTCTCCCAACCTTCAATAGCATTTACCATTGCCGCGCTATGCTATGTGTAGCGAGCGATTTTGGACGCGGTTCTTAAGCGCTGGTCGCTCTCTGCGGTTGAACTTAAACTACAGGTCGATTCATTTTTTATCCTATTAAAGCTGATGACGGAAGGGAAATAGATGTCTCCAATTAACCCTGCTTTGCATACTGAGTTTAAACAGCGGTCTGTTAGGTTACGAATGCTATTAATGTGGGGGGCCTTTCTTGTGTTATTTTGACAGACAGGTTTCTGGTGGGGAACAAGGATTAGGATGTTAGGACTAATGCTTTTGATAGATACATGAGAGTATGGGATTTTGGGTTTTTGTTTAGTGTGCTCGCTAAGATCTTCTCTTTCGATCTTATGCCTACGTATTCCCGTTTACCGAAACAGGGAAATCAGAGCGTTCGTAGTTCCTCCTATTCTATGGGAGGAAATGAGTGTTTTTGGTGTCTTGTTCAAAGCCCAAGACGTGAAGCGAAAGGTGATTTGTATCTTGTTCAAAGCCCAAGATATGAAGCTGAAGAGTCTATTTGTATCTTGTTCAAAGCCCAAGATGTGAAGCTGAAGGTGTTGGCCTTAGAGAGAGTTTGTCATCTCTAAAGAGGGGGTTTTTATCACAACTGTTTATAAAGGAGAATTACTTTAACCAGGATGTGTGAATCCGACAATGCCATAATTTCCTTTATAGGGGGTTTTAACCTGAAGGAGAAGACTTTAACTCAGTTTAGAGCAATGATATCTTTCCTTAGGAATTTCTCATGCTAAAAGAGGGACAATGGCATGGATGTAGATGATCCAGAGGCTTGCCGCTTACAGCGATTAGATGAAGGGGAAGAAGTTGTGTACTGTGAACGAAGCACAGCTTTGATGCTAAAAGGTTGATTGGATCAACCAGTGGTTTTCTTATACAAATCCTAAGAGGAGGCTAATATGTGTCTCGTACAAAGCTCGAGAGAGAGGAGAAAAGGTTTTGACTCAACGATGGAATCTTTTGGTATCTCGTATAAAGCCCGAGATGGAGGCTATTGGGGTAATTGACTCAATTAGAGAGTTTTTGTATCTCATACGAAGCCCGAGATGGAGGCTGTTGTTTGTTTGGCTCAATAAGAACCTTTTCGTATCTCGTATAAAGCCCGAGATGGAGGCGAAAGGGTGATTGACTCGACGAGGGAGTCTCTTATGTGTCTCGTATAAAGCCCGAGAGAGAGGCTAAACGTTGTTTGACTCCACTGGGGAGAACTTTGGTATCTCGTACGAAGCCCGAGATGGAGGCTAAACATTTGCTTCACGGGGAAGAATCATTGTACAAAGCCCAAGAGGAGGCTAGGGTGACTGTTTCAGTTGAGTGACAGGTCCAGTATACTGATTTTAAAGAGAAAATTAGTTCTTATATGAGCAACACTGTACTCGGGGATTTGATTCAAGGGTCCGGGTTATGCCTGTCCTTTAAGGAAGCGGGAAATCCGAAGGGTATTGAGACTATCCAAGTCTACAGGTTTCCTTCCTATTTAACGAAGGGATCACTTGAGAATGTCTTTGAGACTCAAGGAGATTAGACTGTCCAAGTCTAGGGTTTTATCTTTTGTACTGTGCTTTGAGAAACAGTAGTAGACTCTATGAAAGGACTGTTCTATGCAAATGACTAAGTTCTGTTCCTATACCCCTAGGAGGTCGTCGGGACAATTTGTACGAAGCCCAAGAGGAGGCTGGAAACTTTTAAGAAGCCGATCGGTCCTTGTACTAAGCCCAAGAGAAGGCCATCATTCCCAGAGGAAGAGATCATTATACGAAGCCTAAGAGGAGGCTGTGAATACTTCTAAGAAGCTGTAGGGTCCTTGTACTAAGCCCAAGAGGAGGCGGGGTTGCTTTTAGGAAGCCGGTAGGTCCTTGTACGATGCCCAAGAGGAGGCCGATTGCTTTTAAGAAGCCGATGGGTCCCCAAATCCCGAAAAATTCAAGGCAATGCTATTCACCGAGAATAGATCAAAGTCAAGAAAGTTCGAGAATTTGGAAGAAACTCAAGAGATGCAATTCACGGAGAAGAGATCATCTCTGGGGAATAGAGTTTCTTTGACAACTTCTATGAGTGACAGTCTATGAAAGGGTTCACAGGGAATGCTGCCTTTCATATCTCCATATTGTTTAACCCCAAGAGGAGGGAAGACTGTGTCTGGTAATCCTATGGGGATCTAGTTTAGACTATTTCTAAGAGTGATCAACGGGCTTAACTAGTGCTAGACGTAGTTGCCCGGGAAACTCTAAATATCTATACTATTATTACACAGTTGGTATGAGTTTATGAAAGAAGACTTACGGCGAAACAGCCCCACAATACAGTTATATGTATATGAAAGCGGTACATGAAAGCAATAACCACTTACTCGATTGTAGAGCTTCCATGCTGTTTAGTTAGTTGTTCAACAAAGAAAGATTGAAAACAATAGTATATTCAAAATCAAAGGAGAAAGTGCTTTGAAAAAGAAAGATTTGGGGCTTACAGCTCAAGGAGAGGCCTAGGGTTTTATCAATGAGCGCACTGTTTGAATTTGTACAGAGGGACTTATACAAGTGACTGAGGCCCAAAATGTTTTTTGTACAAAGGGATGGGTCTTACACTCTCTCAAGAGGCCCAAAAGGTTTAAAGAAAAAGAGTGGGGCTTATAACACGAGGGTAGGCCCAGTTGATTTTTTCGTTTGAAATGGCGATCGCGCCGAGAATTTCTTTTAACGCGGAGGGAATTATACAATAAGTGAGACCCAAAATGTTTTGGTTTAAAGGGGATTGGGTCTTACACTCTATTAGAGGCCCAAAGTGTTTTTGAATGGGTCTTATAGCTCAAGGAGAGGCCTAGGGTTATTTTTCAAAAGGCGATGATCGTGCCGTTTATTTGAAAATGTACAGAGGGACTTATACAACGAATGAGGCCCAAAATATTTCTGTACAAGTGGGTTGGGTCTTACACTCTAATAAAGGCCCAAAGTGTTTTGAAAATGATTTATGAGGGTTGAATTAATCCAAAAACCCGAATTTGTTTTCAAAAATGTATTTAATTGAATAAAAATTCAATTAAAAATGATCAAAATTGTTTAACATATGAAAAACAAATTGTGATTTTGGATTAATGCTTCAAAAATTAAGTATTGACCTACAAAATAATTAGAAAGCATTAAAAGTTGCAAAATCAATGTAGAAAAAATATTTAAAATGTCAAAAACAATTAAAATATTAATTCTTTGCAAAAATATCAATTATATGAAATAAATAATATTTTTGGGATTTTTTGATAAAATAAAATATTTTAACATTTTTGTGAATTATTAAAAAAAGAATCAACTCAAAATCATTAAAACTCAGAGAGAAATTAATTTTTGAATCAATTAAATAAAATCACAAAATTCAAATATTCAAATTTTTAAAAATCGCGCCATGAACACACCAAGAACACGCGCGTGTTCTGGGCTTGGCCAGATTTGCATTTTCTCTCCAATCTCACTGAATACTTGATTATAACATGCAATCCACATATCATTATGCTCGTCTCAACCTCACGATCATGTCTATGTCCATTAATTTCATTTAAATTAAACATAAAACATGAAATCACGAAGAAACCTCAAGAACCCTAATTTCTGCATGAAGGCTAGGATTTTTGATACACGATTCAAACAAAGCAATTAATTGAGGGGAAACATTCTATGCATGATTATGAACATATGGCCAAATTATTGTGCGAGGAAATATGCATTAATTGAGAGATGACCAAGTATAAGCTTACCTCTAAGCCGTGACAGCAAGTGCAATGTGATTTTTGATTTGGAGGTGTTACAGATGAGTGGTGATGATCTGAACAGCTTCCCTACACCCTATGGAGTGTGTTTGAATGCTTGGACCTGATTGAAAATGGCTGGAACAATTTGTGGTACCTCAGCTGCAACTTGATTGAAAATTTGAGCAACCAGCTGGTGATTTTGTGAAATTGGTGTTTTAGAAGTGATCTAAGTGTTTGATCAGCTCATATGTGATGTATGTGAGGTGTGTGAGTGATTGGTTTGATTGGAAAAGCTCTCAAACTCAAAACCCGATAGCTACCTTGCTAAGAAAGGCTTTTTTGCAAAGAGAAAGAGATTTTGAGGAAAGCATCTGTTAGATGGCTTTGGTGTACTCAAAGTAATCACAATTGAGCTCTATTTATAGTAGAGCAAGTTTTTTTTGGGATCCACAGTGAATGGCAACTGCAGCATGTGTTTGTTCAATGTTGGCCAATGGAAATGTAAGTTTCCTCTAGCCATTGACTAGAGGTTAGGGCACAGGGTTGTGGTTCCCTTGGTCTTGGATAAGTCTTGACTAAATTCAAATGAGAATGGCTCAGTCCATGCCACCTTGATGCTTCCATTGAATGCTCAAATCCAAATTTGGAGTCTTGTCCCTATTTTGGCCATTCTAGGTTCAACATGCTATTTCTTGTTCCATGGACTTTGGAGGCTTGGCTCAGTGATTGTCCCCTTTAGATTCAATCCTCAGATGTGTCCAAGTGGATAGGAGCATTTGAATTTGGCCGATTTTGGCAAATCGAGCAAAGTTGCAAATTCTGCCTTGCCTTTGACAGATTTCAGCAAGGCAACTTTCCAATGTCATATCTCATGACTCAAATGGAATTTGGCAATGTTCTTGGCCATTTTGGAAAGCCCTTACATGATATAACAACTGTTTGAACATATTTGGTTTTGATATCTTTTGAATCCAAGTGAAAAATCCCCCTACATTTGGCAAAAAGTGAAGGCAGATTCTGGTTTAGGAGTTATGATCCTTCAAAGTTGGTACCCTTGTCACTTTATTTTTAACTTAGAAAATTTTCTAAGTTTTTATGGTTACCCCTTTTACAAGTTATCCCACTTTTCTTGATTTTTCTTGATGAATGATGATTCAAATCATACATTAACATCATTTTAGGGTTAAAAATCCATTTTGGTGAAAAATCTCAAAAAGTCAAAGTTGACTTTTGTGCACAGTTGACTTTTTATCAGATGAATTCCAAACTGTTCAATTCTTCATGAAATCATGTCCTTGACCTAAATCAAACTTGATGGGCATGTTCCATGGGTGTCATAGGGTATATTGAATCATGTCTTAGGGTTTGGGAGCATGTCCTGGTCAAAAGTCAAAGTTACAGTTGACTTTCCTCGTGAAACCCAAATTGTGGTGCAGATGAAATTGAGACTTGTTGCTCAAGCTTCCTAGATCAATCCATTGTCCCAAATGGATCAATATAGTTCATTATAGACCCTCAAATCCTCTCTTGAGGTCTTGGTTCATGATTTGTCCCAAAAGTCAACTTAGGGGTGAATTAGGTCAAGAAACCCTAATTCCTGATTTTTTATGTATGCATCCCCTGAGGCAAAATTGACTTGATGGATGGGTCCATGAAGTTCCATGGAGTAAATTAGGTTGTGTTTTGGATCTTTGGCTTGTGCCCAGATGAAAAATTTCCATCTGGAGGCCCTGGTCGATCAAAACCCTAATTTGGTGATACTGGCGATCTTGAGACTTGATCCACCTAGAAGGGAGCAGCCTTATACTTAATCCTTGAAGTGGGAGTCCTTTTGATCCATTTAGACAAGTTGAAGATCATGTCATTCCTTGATTGATCCCTTGTCTAAGGCTCTAAGAGGGCTTGAAACCCTAATTTTGATTGTAGTGAATGCTCAACAATCCTTGAGGCATTTGATGAGGCATGATGGTTCATCCACATTGTGATGATGATTTGCACAATGATGGGAAATCTTAGTGGTCAAAATTTGGGGTATGACAGATGCCCCTATTTAATCTTCTTGGACCCGAAGGTGTGAATAACGAAGGTATTCGGGCATTCGGGGTGCAAGAGGATTAAATATCGGAATACCCGAAATTTTGATGGTGGTTATGAATGGTAGCTTGCGCATTCATCTTCTTTTGCTAAGCAATGATGCTTAGAAAAGGTAAACTTCCCCTCGATCCTGGTCTTCAGCCAAGGAACTGGTCTTAGTTGCAGAAACAAACTCCCCCTCGATCCTGGTTTCCTACCAAGGAACTGGTCTTAGTTTCTGATTTAAACTTCCCCTCGATCCTGGTTTCCTACCAAGGAACTGTTCTTAGTTTCTGATTTAAACTTTCCCTCGATCCTGGTTTCCTACCAAGGAACTGGTCTTAGTTTCTTTTGTCAATAAACTTTATTGACAAGGGACGTTATGCGTAGCGGCCTTCCTTCAAACTTCTCGCCGAATTTTCCTGGGGAGATGCCATTTGAGGGAAAAAGGTCTGAGGTTAGACTTGCTGGGGGAACCCAATCGTCTGAGTTGTAGAGGTGCACAAACTTCTCTGTTGGAGACACCATTTGTCGATTCTACTGGGGGAAAGCGAGTCTCTTGAGAGACTGTTTCCACTTGGGATCTTACATCATACTTTTCTCGGGATCTTCCCGGAGAAATGCCATATGATGGGGTCCAATTTTGAGGTGCCGATGACCTTTTCATCAGCAATCTTTTCGGAGCGAAACTGGCATGCTGCCGAATCTCTGATTACGAGGCTTTCTCCGTGGATTTTCCTCAATCCGGGAAAGCAAGGATATCATCTTCAATGGCGAAGAGTGATGCTGACTGAAGGTTCCTCTGGTCTTTCAGAGGTTCAAGTTATCAAAGTGGTCAAGGGCCAACTTCCTTCCAGAAATAAACTAGAGGTGAGGTTGTTCCAACGCGGCGTTTCCTGACGAGGCAAGAACTGACAACTCGATTGAGAGGACTCCTATCACTAAGGGACAAGGCCGGCTAGAGTGATAGTGATGCAATATGAATGCGAATGCAAATAAAATGCATGATGTATGTATGTATATGCTGACAAAACAGATGCGATACACAAACTAAAAGATGAACATGACTGGATACTCGGCAATCGCGGGGCGTGTAGAGATATCGCTGGTTCAAGATAGCAATTCCACCTTGCTTAGGAGAGATAGTCCCTGCGGGGAATACCGTTGATCGGGCTTAGGAGATAAGAACTCGGCCGAAGCGTGTCAGACGAAACAAGGTCTCTGACATAGTTGATTCCTTCATTCAGGCGTACTGGGTTAGAAGGAGTACTTTGATTCTGCACTTTGAAGTTTGCTTACTTCTAGAGAAGCGGTTGATGTTCCTTTGATGTTTAACAGTCAAAAGAAATTGCCATCTTTATTTTAAAAGCAGGAAAAGTTTTAACAAGTCAATTCATTTTTGTTTTATTTCAAGAATCGTTAGTCATGTTAACAACGTCGTTCTGTAAAGCTAAAACAAACAAGAATTACAAACAAAAGCACAAGTGCTTAAATTTTATTGATAAGATGGAGATCAGCCAAACGCGTGATTCCAAAGAGTATATACAAAGTTTGAAAATGGTAATTTACAGGGAAAAGGGCTACGTTGAAACATAACGACCACTATCCTTCTACCAACTTTAAATTCGGGGCACCCTGAGCTTCCGTCGAAGATGACCTGGACTGGAGTTTTCCTCCGATGGATGATGTAACTGCTGCTGCTGAGGGACTTGCCTCTGTTGAACATAGTTACTTGCCATTATCCCTAATTTTTTCCTGGATTGTACTATGAGATTTCCAATCCATCGGGATGATTTTTTCATGTCTCTAACTTTTGCCTTGACCGCCCTTTCGGGTTTTCAATCCATCGAGACATTTTGTTTAGGCGAAGTATTTCTTGACTACATCAACATTCGTGGGGTAGGCAAATTCCTCTCCGTCCATGGTTGCAAGTCTCAAGGCGCCGCCTGAGAAAGCTTTCGTGACCACATAAGGGCCGTCATAATTTGGAGTCCACTTGCCCCGAGAATCAGTGAGAAAAGATTGTATCTTCTTGAGCACGAGGTCCCCTTTTTTGAAGACACGAGGTCGGACCTTTTTTTCGAACGCCCTCTTCATTCTCTGTTGATACAACTGACCGTGGCATAATGCCGTGATTCGCTTCTCCTTGATCAGATTCAGTTCGCCGTGTCGATTTTGACACCATTCAGCTTCGGTGAGCTTAGCTTCCATCAATACCCTGATTGACGGGATCTCTACTTCCATGGGGAGCACTGCCTCCATGCCATACACTAGAGAGAAAGGGGTAGCCCCTGTTGAAATGCAAATAGATGTGCGATAACCGTGAAGAGCAAAGGGTAGCATCTCGTGCCAGTCTTTGTAGGTTACAGTCATCTTCTGAACAATCCTATTGATGTTCTTGTTAGCCGCTTCTACTGCTCCATTCATCTTTGATCGGTAGGGAGATGAGTTATGGTGTTCGATCTTGAACTCTGCGCACAACTCTTTCATCATCTTGTTGTTCAAGTTAGATCCATTATCAGTAATGATCTGGCTCAGAACACCATAACGGCAGATGATATTGTCTTTGATAAATTGGACCACCACTTGTCGGGTTACATTAGCGTACGACGCTGCTTCGACCCACTTAGTGAAGTAATTAATGGCTACTAGAATAAATCGATGTCCGTTTGAAGCCTTGGGCTCAATCATACCAATCATGTCGATTCCCCATATGGAAAAAGGCCATGGGGAAGAAAGAACTTTGAGATGCGTTGGCGGTACATGAATTTTGTCGGAGTATATCTGACACTTGTGACACCTCCTCATGTACTTGTAGCCGTCGGATTCCATTGTCAACCAATAGTACCCTGCTCTCAGAATTTTTCTCGCCATTGTGTGTTCGTTGGCATGAGTGCCAAAGGATCCTTCATGAATTTCTTTCATAAGCATGTCTGCTTCTGGTCTGTCTACGCATCGGAGCAAGACCATGTCAAAATTTCTCTTATAGAGAGTATCACCGCTCAGGAAGAAACTACCTGCTAGTCTTCTGAGGGTCTTTCTATCCTTTTTGAATGCCCCAGGAGGGTATTCTTGTTTTTGAAGGAAGCATTTGATGTCGTGATACCAAGGTTTGTCATCTATGATTGCTTCAATCATGAAGATGTAAATGGGCCGTTCAAGGCGCATTATGTCGATCTTAGGTATGTCATTCCATTGACCTACACTAATCATGGAAGAGATAGTGGCTAATGTATCAGCCATGTGATTCTCATCACGAGGGATGTGATGAAACTCGATTCTGTTGAAGAAGGGTAACAACCTTCTTGCATAGTCTTTGTAATGAATCAATCCTGATTGGTATGTGTTCCAATCTCCTTTTATCTGATTGATGACCAAGGCTGAGTCGCCATATACGTCCAAGTTTTTGATGCTTAAATCAATCGCTTCTTGGAGACCCATAATACAAGCTTCGTATTCGGCCTCATTGTTCGTACACTTGAACGTAAGTCGAGCGGTGAAAGGAATGTGGGTACCCTGAGGGGTAACAATGATTGCCCCAATTCCATTTCCATAATGATTAACTGCTCCGTCAAAGATAATTCCCCATTGGGAACCTGGTTCTGGCCCTTCACTGGGTAACGGTTCATCGCAATCTTTCATTTTTAGATACATGACATCTTCGTCTGGGAAGTCAAACCCGATTGATTCTTGATCGTCAATCGGTTGATGAGCCAAATGATCGGCTAAAATACTTCCTTTAACGGCTTTTTGAGCGTGGTACTCTATGTCATATTCCGATAACAACATCTGCCAACGGGAAATTCTTCCCGTAAGAGCAGGTTTTTCGAAGGCATGCTTGATTGGATCCATTTCTGAGATCAACCAAGTAGTGTGACGAATCATGTACTGGCGAAGACGTTTTGCTGCCCAAAACAAAGCGCAACAAGTTTTCTCAAGCATCGTGTACCGAGTTTCGCAGTCGGTGAATTTCTTGCTCAAATAGTAGATGGTAGACTTTTTTCTTTTTGTTTCGTCTTGTTGGCCAAGTACACATCCCATTGAGTCCTCTAGAACTGTGAGGTAAATGATCAGTGGTCTTCCTTCCACTGGAGGCGATAGAATCAGAGGATTCAACAGATATTCCTTAATACTGTCGAAGGCAGTTTGGCAGTCTTCTGACCAAACACAATCCTGGTTCTTTTTGAGTAACTTGAAAATCGGCGCAAGTGTGGCGGTAATAAGGAATAGGAATCTGGAGATGTAGTTCAAACGTCCCAAGAATCCTCTGACTTGTTTTTCAGTTTTCGGCGAAGGCATTTCTTGAATGGCCTTGACCTTGTCAGGATCAACCTCAATTCATTTCTGGCTGACGATGAACCCTAATAGTTTCCCTGAACGGACACCGAAGGTGCACTTGTTGGGATTCAAGCGGAGCTTGAACTTTCTTAAACGTTCGAACAATTTAGACAGATGTTCAACGTGCTCACTCTCTGTTTTTGATTTTGCAATCATATCATCGACATATACCTCGATTTCCTTATGTATCATGTCATGAAACAGAGTTGTCATGGCCCTTTGATAGGTTGCCCCGGCGTTCTTCAAACCGAACGACATTACCTTGTAACAAAAGGTACCCCATGGGGTAATGAACGAAGTTTTCTCCATGTCTTTCAGCGCCATTTTGATCTGGTTATAGCCCGAGAATCCATCCATGAAGGAGAAAATTTTGAACTTTGTTGTGCTGTCTACCAGCATGTCAATGTGTGGTAAAGGAAAGTCGTCCTTTGGACATGCCTTATTCAGATCTCGGTAGTCGACACACATTCTGACCTTTCCGTCCTTTTTCGGAACAAGTACGATGTTGGCTAACCATTGAGGATATTCAGATGTAGCGAGGAAACCCGCGTCAATCTGTTTCTGTACCTCCTCTTTGATTTTGATGGCCATGTCCGGATGAGTGCGTCTCAACCTTTGCTTTACTGGAGGACATTCCGATTTCAACGGTAAGTGATGTTTCACGATGCTGGTATCCAACCCTGGCATATCCTGATAGGACCAAGCGAATACATCGGGAAATTCTTTGAGAAGCTTTATCAAACCCTCTCTGGCAGTTGGACTGAGCAGTGCCCCAATCCTGATTTCTTTTCTTTTTTTCTGAACCCAAGTTTACCGTTTCCAACGGTTCTTTGTGAGGTTCAATGGACCTTTCCTCTTGTCTGAGTAGTCGGGAGATCTCTTCTGGAATTTTGTTGTCATTTTCTTCTTCATCCTCGAATACCAGGAACTCAAAGTTGGGAGAAGGCATCGGATCGTATGTTTCAACGGGGTTTAAAATAAGCAATCTGCATGACGATGTGATTTGTGTTTAGAAGAGATAGAGAAAATGCAAGTGTGTGCAGTGTATTTCTTTTACTGCTTGTTTTTATTATCGAGTTGTTTTTTAGGATCACCATTTTCTAAGAAAAGCAAAAAGATAAAACAGCAATAAATGCGGAAGTTACAGAACGACGTTATTTTATTAATGAACAAATCGATCCTTGAAACTACAGCCCTATAAAACAAAACTCTGTCGCTTTGGGCGAAGCGAAGAGGGAAAATTTACAGAATGCGAGCCCTATCAAAACATCCGTTTCACCTGGGCTGGGTGAAAGGTTAAAGATGGCAATTACTTTGACTGATGAACGACCTTCGGAACCTCGACGGCAACCCAATGGCGGCGAACTCCTCGGTGAATCACAAAGTCTGGCACCTTCCTTGATTTGTCTTCAGAAATAACGCTGATTTCTGGTGGAGCAGGATCATTGGAATCTGTTTCCCAGGCAGAGTTGTCGTAGGAGAATTCCTCTGTTGTATTTTGCATAGCATTTGTGCTCTCAGCTGTATCTCCCCATCCAGTTGGCTGGATGTCTTCGAGCCTGGTACGAGAGCTTTCGGGAGCGGTGTACTTGACCAAAAAGTCGTATTTTCCACTCGGTTGTCCCAAGGTGTCCCAAACTTCTTTTGAGATGGAGGAGTCATTTCTCTCGATGACGTTGACCTCGAGAAAAGCATAGTTGATGAATTCAAGTCCTGCAAACATTGCAAATTCATCTTCATGTTGAGTAGTTTCCGAATGACCTGAGTGTTGATCCCAGGACATGGTGGGGACGTAGGTATTCTATTCAATGATGCTCAACTGAGTTTCATTACTCAGCTGACTTTCTTGCCCCAAGTTTCCTGGATAAGGTTGCCACATTGGCAGACCATCCATTGGGCCATAGTAGGTGTAGTCAAAATTGTCTTTCATCGGAGTGTCTTCCTCTAATGAATTTGGCGGAGCACAGCATCCTTCCGGATCATAATCTCCGTAGATCATTTCGACATCTGATCTTGGTATAAATCTCGGACTTTCTGTAGGAAAGCAAAAAGGCATAGGCACCTCTTCCTGAGACATATAACCGTCATTGTTAAGGTAGGACTTCCACTCTTCATCTGTGTCAGAGGGATCTTCCTCATTAATAGCATGAACCGCTTGAGACACTGGGTGAAGGAAACCTCCACTGTGGAAGAAATTTTGAAGGGGATGAAGACTTTCATCACTGGCAGCTGTCTGGGTACAGGTTGCAGAAAAACCAAGACCCTTCTTTGTTTTATTGTCAATAGGAATGACAAGCTGTCCCCATCCTGTTGTATCGGTACTCTCGACCGCTTTGATAGCATCTTTGTATGAGGAAATCGAGGTTCCTCCTCCGAACTGATTATTCTTGCTCACCGACAGTGCTTGGAACTGAGTTCCAATAACCTCCTCGGGTTCTATGTCAGTAGATGATGACAAGTTGCTTACAAGCAAGGCTTGTTCCTCACAAACCGTGACAAGTTGATCATTCTGAATGAACTTTAGCTTTTGGTGGAGGGTTGAAGTAACCGCTCCAGCCTAATGTATCCAAGGTCTTCCTAATAAACAACTGTACGTTGCCCGGATGTCCATGACCTGGAAAGTAACTTGGAAAGTGTGAGGACCAATAGTTATGGGAAGATCAACTTCGCCGATAACTGTTTTTCTGGATCCGTCGAACGCTTTGACGACGACCTCGCTGACCCTCATCGGAGGGCCTTTGAATGATAATTGCGTCAAAGTGGACTTCAGCATAACATTCAGGGCTGACCCTGTGTCTACCAGTACGCTGGCTAAAGCATCGTCCTGGCAGTTAACTGTAATGTTGAGTGCCATGTTATGACGGTGACCCTCTTCAGGTAATTCCTCATCACTAAATCCCAAATTGTTGTAGGAAGTGATGTTAGAGACAATGCTATCAAACTGTCTGATTGTTACATCCTGTTCCACAAAGGCTTGCTCCAAGACTTTCTGTAGAGCCTCCCTGTGCGCTTCTGAACTGAGTAAAAGTGATAACACCGAGATCTTTGAAGGAGTTTGTAACAGTTGATCAACAATGTTATATTCACTCCTTTGGATGAGCTTCAGCATCTCATCATTGTTTTTTAAAAGGTCGGGATTACTGGATTGACCGACTGGTGGATCAGGAGCTTCTGTCTGAAGTTCCTTTTCTTTGTTAACTTCCCCAACCCCTCGGTTGAAGATTCTACCACTCCGTGTTACTCGACTGATGTCTGCAATGTTCACGACGGAGGGTAATGTAATTTCCTTTCCATTTTCAATTATTGTTGCACCGTATTTGTAAGGGATCGCCTTAGCTGATTCATATGGTAGCGGTCCTGGTAGATAGATGACTACAGGAGCCTTTTGATTTTTCTGACCATCATAAGTGATCTCGATTCGTTCCCGGTTGGGAACTTTAGATTCGTCAAGTAGAGGAATAATGGCAAAAACATCCCTGGTCCTGTGATGACCAGAGATCGTGACAACATCCTCAACATGATCTGCAAGGTAGTTCGGTGTCCAGTTGATGGGTCCAAAACCCGGATATGGACGAATTTCTCCACGATCCACCTGACCCTGAAGAGCTGCTCTCACAAGCTAGCACCCTTAGTTACTTTCCGAACAGATGCTACAACTGTCATAGTTGTGTGGTGGCACCTGGCCACGCCCACTTTGAATACAATGTAACCTCACTAGGTTAGTTTCCACTGATCGGACATCCTGACTTTGACGTCGAGTAGGATTCCTGTAATTGATACTAATTTGCTGAATATCTTCATCCATGTAGATTGGCATCCACCAATGATTTAACAAGTGCTAAAGTGCTTCCTGTACAAGGGCACATCCTCGATCGTTTTCGCAACCCGCTTTACAGCTTTGATAGTCATGTGATATTAAGAATCCGAGTCGGACCTGTTCAGTATGTAACTTTACCAGGTTGGTATTCATCACGCGAATATCAAAGATCTGAACCATGTTGATCTGATAAGGGTTCCTATCATGGTAGTCTTGGATCCATCCAAGATCCATCTGACGCTGGAGGGCCTCTTGTATGAAAGAGCATCCCTGTTTGTTTACCGAGCAAATCAGACAAGAACTGTAACCGTTCCGCGGCAGATTATGATACTGGGTTTGCCTTGAGTGCATTGCCACCAGATTAACATTCATCGCACGGATGTCGTCGTTCTAAATGATGTTAGAATTCATGTAGACCATGTTAACTCCACGAACTCGGTGCTCTTGGATCCATCCGAGATCCATCTGTTCCTGTAGAGCTGCTTGCACCACAGAACATCCTTGATTGTCTTTAGAGCAGATATCACACTGGTGATAATTATGAGGCGGCACATGGCCATATCCACTCTGTCTACAATGCATTTTGACCAGATTGGTCCTCAATAAGAGTACATCATGAATTTGATAGACATTGTTAAATTCTCCTTCTATCAAATTGACTGCAGCCTTCTCATGTTGAGGCAGCGGGTTCGTGAGAACATTAGGATTTGTATCCTTGAAGGATAAGACCCCGCTTATAACAAGTTTTTACACGTCGGACTTGAAATTGAGACAGGTCTCGATGTTATGCCCTGATCCTCCTTAGTGATAAGGGCAAGTTTGATCCACCTTAAACCAAAAAGGCGGATTTTTCGGTACTGTAAGAGGAGATTTAGTCTGAATATGCCCCTTAGCCAGTAGTAATGGAAACAATTCTGCGTACGTCACGGGTATAGGATCAAATCCTGGTGGTCGTGTTGTACGGTTGTTGTTGTATGGAGGACGAGCCTGCTGAAGAGGCTGTTGTGTCCTTTGTTGATCAGGTTGGCTCTGCGCAACCTGAGGTTGACACGTAGGAATAGGCGCAGGGTTGATAGCAGGAGTCACAGCTGCTACCGGTTGATATAGTCGTCTTTGCTTTCCGAGAGAGATATTCCCAATATCTTACTCTTTTTTCTTAGGGAGAGCACTACCATATTTTTTAGTACCACTCGTCGATCCAGTGTCTTTTACCAAACGTCCTTCTCGGACGTGTTCCTCAAGACGTACACCCATGCCGACCATTTCGGTGAAATCACTGGGCGCACTGGCAATCATTCGGTCATAGTAAAATGAGCTTAAGGTTTTTAAGAAGATCTTTGTCATCTCTTTTTCCTCAAGAGGTGGACAAATTTGAGCGGCAATTTCACGCCACCTTTGAGCATACTCCTTAAAGGTTTCCTTGTCCTTTTGCGACATCGATCTGAGTTGATCTCTGTCGGGTGCCATGTCCAAATTGTATTTGTATTGTTGGACGAAGGCAGTGCCAAGATCTCTGAATGTGCTGATCGTGGCACGGTTTAAACCCATGTACCATTTTAATGCGGCACCGGTTAAATTATCCTGAAAGTAATGAATCAGTAGGTCCTGATTCTGAGTCTGAGCTGACATCCGCCGAGCGTACATCACCAAGTGACTTTGAGGGCAAGAGTTACCCTTGTATTTTACAAAGTCGGGCACTTGGAACTTGTGCGGGACTTTCACATTGGGGACCAAGCAGAGGTCTGCGGCGTCCTTTCCAAATATATCCTGACCGCGAATAGCTTGCAGTTCCCTCTGCATGTCCAAGAACTGTTCCTGGAATTCATCCATTCGGTCAAACATAGTCTCCTTCTTACCAGAAGGTATCGGCGGAGTCTGTCCTTCCGGGATAGTGTGCACCACAGGGGGTGGTACCGTGACTACGGCAGTGAGTCTTGGCGTTTCCTGAAGTTTGTAACCTTCAGGAGTCTTTAGTATGCCCCTGGTATCTTTGCTTTCCCGAAGTTTGTAACCTTCAGGCCCAGCGGCTTCTGTTGTGATTCCCTGATCTTCAGTTATCGACGGAACATATCCTTCTGGGATATAGTTAACAGGCATGCCCCAAGGATGATCTTTCGGCATCTGATACCTAGGATCATACCTCTCCACTATGGGCGTTGAGGTGATCTATAAGATCACAGTTCTTTGTGGCTGAGCTTCTGCCATGGCTTGCATGTCGTTACGAAGCTTTCTCATATCCTCTCTTAGAGCGTCGATCTCTTCTTTCAACTCTTTGTTTTCTTCCTCAAGATCATCCATCTTTCTCTGACGATTGGCCCGAGTATTATACGAATGAGACAGTTTGACTCTAGAACCGAGACACAAACGTGAGATTCGTAGGTAAGAAGAAATTCGCGATGTGAGGATGATGAATGCAATGATTATATTAATTGTTTAAGGTTTAATCAAAATAAACTTCGACAATTAGATTGCAAATATCAAACGGTGGGGAAACCCCTTTTTATTGAATTCAAAGGATTACATAAATGGAAATACAGTAGATTACAAAGTGCAGAAATAGAAACCTAAGCTAATGGGTCCTGAGTCCTCTCTGAAGAGAAATCAGGTGCTGATTCTGGTATCTTCCTTTTCTTTGACCGGGGCTCTTGGGCCGTTGTTGGGTTGTCATTCCTTTGCCAAGTGAAAGGAGCAAGCAAATTCCTTTGGTCATCTTGATTATCTACAACATGTTGCTCCAAAATTTCAATCAGAGCATCTTTTTCTTTCAGTAATTGCTGTATTTTGATGCACTCTACGTCGAGGGTGAGGTACTTGTTCTTCCAAGACCTTCTCTCCTTTTGAATTTTGTTGAGAGTAACCTGAAGCTTTTCAGTTTCCGTCATGAAGTACATGACAGATTCCCTCGGCGGAAGAATTCTGTAACGAAGATAAGGCATTTTTAGCTTGAGAGCTCTAGTTTGTACCCAATGGAGGTAAGGCTCCACCGAGACACAGTCCGGTTTTCCTAGAGACTCTCGTTCTTTCTTATGAATGTGTTTCCAAGTGTGCACTATTTCCGTCTTTAGTGCTCTGTCATTTTCTCCTTCCTTGAAGAAAAGACCTTCCAGATGAACACCCCGTGGGACGTGTCTCATCGGGTATCCAAATTGACGAAGAACCAATACCGGATGGTAGTTGATTCCTCCCTTAGTTCCTATGAGGGGTACGTTGGGGAAGTTTCCACAACGGTCAATGATTATGATTCCCTCATAAATCCTATTGCACCAATCTATATCAGAGTTGGTGAGAGACATGATCTTCTGCGACCACCGTAAGGCACTCTTGCAATCCCAAAAAGCAGCAGACTTGGGCAAGTGAGAGATAAACCATTTGTAAAGCAGAGGTACACATCATGTGATCTCCCCTCCACTGTACAAATTCCCCAAGTGTACAGAATGATACGCATCTGCGAGCAAAGTCGACACAGGATTTCCAATGAGAAAAACCTTAATAGCGTTAATATCGATGAAGTTATTGATGTTGGGAAACAAGAATAACCCGTAGGTGAGCAAGACAAAGATGCTTTCAAAAGCAGTTATGTTTCCTATACTGGAAAAATACAGGGCTTTCTTTGTCAAGAACTGGGTTGGCAAACCTTGGATGCCACCCTTGGTAGTTAGGTGAGTCCTAACCTCAGACTCGTCCAAATGAATTGCTCTTGCAATAGTATGATTCTTTGGAATTTCTTCCAGTCCAGAAAATGGAGCTCGATCTGTAATGTGTAGGTTAATCAAATGAGAATACTCCTCCAGCGTTGGTGCGAGCTGGTAGTCCGGGAATGTGAAACAGTGATAAACCGGATCATAAAACTGAATGAGCGCATCCATGATTCCCTCAATCACATGGACTCTTAACAGTTGTAGCAAACCTCCATGCTTGGCTCTGAAAGCCTCTTGGTTAGTAATCATCCTCGCTAACCTTCTCAAATCCTCTAGTTTTGGAACCTTAAAGGTATACTGGTGAGTTCTCCTTCTACCAAAATCCATTAGCGCAATCCTTTTCTCTGATATTTGCAATCACAGTCTTAGTTTATTTTGAAAGAACAGAGAGACTAGAAGAGAAGATTTTTTGAATGTTTTAATGTTTTTTAAATGAATGCATGAATGCAACACACAAAACATAGGAAAAACATGGGGTCAAGGGGTCGTTGTCATGAAGTCAAGGCTCTACCCATCCCCAAAGGTTTATACTAGGGTGTTTTTTGTACCTGTACTCATTATCATCAGCTCCTCCCAGGAAAGAAAAACAACAAGCGGATCGCCAGCGAGTTGTAGAGCAATCTTAGAGTAAGTGCCATTCACCGAGAATAGATCACCAGCCTCAAATGAGGGTAGTATCGCGTAACAACTATTCCCGATAGTTTCCGCACTACGAAAGGGTTTGGCTCCTCAGCTTCTCATACTTAACAACCGGCCCATTGTCTAGGTGAGAGAATGGGTTGCGTTGGTCAGCCTCCACTGGGGTTGATGGTCGACCCCGTCGCCATCACATATCTTAAGTGTATACTCAATCTTTCCACATACGGCATCACCCGTATTCCCATTAGCAGAAAAATAAACACGTATAGCAATTAGGAAAAGCAGTATATATATTTGTCTTAAACATCCTAGACCTTTAAAGCTATGAATCCTAAGTTCCTGACAGAAAATGGGTTCCCCGGCGGAAGCCCCAATCTGTGGTTTCCGTACAAGAGGTGAAAAGGTAGTCCGTGCCTAGAACTAACTTTGATAGGCCCCACGGTGGGCGCCATTTTTATGTAGCGAACGATTTTGGACGCGGTTCTTAAGCGCTGGTCGCTCTCTGCGGTTGAGCTTAAACTACAGGTCGATTCATTTTTTATCCTATTAAAGCTGATGAAGAAAGGGAAATAGATGTCTCCAATTAACCCTGCTTTACATACTGAGTTTAAACAGCGGTCTGTTAGGTTACGAATGCTATCAATGTGGGGGGGCCTTTCTTGTGTTATTTTGACAGACAGGTTTCTGGTGGGGAACAAGGATTAGGATGTTAGGACTGATGCTTTTGATAGATACATGAGAGTATGGGATTTTGGGTTTTTGTTTAGTGTGCTCGCTAAGATCTTCTCTTTCGATCTTATGCCTACGTATTCCCGTTTAGCGAAACAGGGAAATCAGAGCGTTCGTAGTTCCTCCTATTCTATGGGAGGAAATGAGTGTTTTTGGTGTCTTGTTCAAAGCCCAAGACGTGAAGCGAAAGGTGATTTGTATCTTGTTCAAAGCCCAAGATATGAAGCTGAAGAGTCTATTTGTATCTTGTTCAAAGCCCAAGATGTGAAGTTGAAGGTGTTGGCCTTAGAGAGAGTTTGTCATCTCTAAAGAGGGGGTTTTTGTCACAACTGTTTATAAAGGAGAATTACTTTAACCAGGATGTGTGAATCCGGCAATGCCATAATTTCCTTTATAGGGGGTTTTAACCTGAAGGAGAAGAATTTAACTCAGTGTAGAGCAATGCTATCTTTCCTTAGGAATTTCTCATGCTAAAAGAGGGACAGTGGCATGGATGTAGATGATCCAGAGGCTTGCCGCTTACAGCAATTAGATGAAGGGGAAGGAGTTGTGTACTGTGAACGAAGCACAACTTTGATGCTAAAAGGTTGATTGGATCAACCAGTTGTTTTCTTATACAAAGCCTAAGAGGAGGCTAATATGTGTCTCGTACAAAGCCCGAGAGAGAGGCTAAACGTTGCTTGACTCCACTGGGGAGAACTTTGGTATCTCGTATGAAGCCCAAGATGGAGGCTAAACGTTTACTTCGTGGGGAAGAATCATTGTACAAAGCCCAAGAGGATGCTAGGGTGACTGTTTCAGTTGAGTGACAGGTCCAGTATACTGATTTTAAAGAGAAAATCAATTCTTATATGAGCAACACTGTACTCGGGGATTTGATTCAAGGGTCCGGGTTATGCCTGTCCTTTAAGGAAGTGGGAAATCCGAAGGGTATTGAGACTGTCCAAGTCTACGGGTTTCCTTCCTATTTAACGAAGGGGTCACTTGAGAATGTCTTTGAGACTCAAGGAGATTAGACTGTCCAAGCCTAGGGTTTTATCTTTTGTACTGTGCTTTGAGAAACAGTAGTAGACTCTATGAAAGGAATGTTCTATGCGAATGACTAAGTTCTGTTCCTATACCTCTAGGAGGTCGTCGGGACAATTTGTACGAAGCCCAAGAGGAGGCTGGAAACTTTTAAGAAGCCGATCGGTCCTTGTACTAAGCCCAAGAGAAGGCTATCATTCTCGGAGGAAGAGATCATTATACGAAGCCTAAGAGGAGGCTGTGAATACTTCTAAGAAGCCGTAGGGTCCTTGTACTAAGCCCAAGAGGAGGCAGGGTTGCTTTTAGGAAGCCGGTAGGTCCTTGTACGATGCCCAAGAGGAGGCCGATTGCTTTTAAGAAGCCGATGGGTTCCCAAATCCCGAAAAATTCAAGGCAATGCTATTCACCGAGAATAGATCAAAGTCAGGAAAGTTTGAGAATTCGGAAGAAACTCAAGAGATGCAATTCACGGAGAAGAGATCATCTCTGGGGAATAGAGTTTCTTTGACAACTTCTATGAGTGACAGTCTATGAAAGGGTTCACAGGGAATGCTGCCTTTCATATCTCCATATTGTTAACCCCAAGAGGAGGGAAGACTGTGTCTGGTAATGCTATGGGGATCTAGTTTAGACTATTTCTAAGAGTGATCAACGGGCTTAACTAGTGCTAGACGTAGTTGCCGGGGAAACTCTAAATATCTATACTATTATTACACAGTTGGTATGAGGTTATGAAAGAATACTTACAGCGAAACAGCCCCACAATACAGTTATATGTATATGAAAGCGGTAAATGAAAGCAATAACCACTTACTCGGTTGTTGAGCTTCCATGCTGTTTGGTTAGTTGTTCATCAAAGAAAGATTGAAAACAACAGTATATTCAAAATCAAAGGAGAAAGTGCTTTGAAAAAGAAAGATTTGGGGCTTACAGCTCAAGGAGAGGCCCAGGGTTTTATCAGTGAGCGCACTATTTGAATTTGTACAGAGGGACTTATACAAGTGACTGAGGCCCAAAATGTTTTCTGTACAAAGGGATGGGTCTTACACTCTCTCAAGAGGCCCAAAAGGTTTAAAGAAAAAGAGTGGGGCTTATAACACGAGGGTAGGCCCAGTTGATTTTTTCGTTTGAAATGGCGATCTCGCCAAGGTTTTCTTTTAACGCGGAAGGACTTATACAATAAGTGAGGCCCAAAATGTTTTGGTTAAAAGGGGATTGGGTCTTACACTCTATTAGAGGCCTAAAGTGTTTTTGAATGGGTCTTATAGCTCAAGGAGAGGCCCAGGGTTATTTTTCAAAAGGCGATGATCGTGCCGTTTATTTGAAAATGTACAAAGGGACTTATACAACGAATGAGGCCCAAAATATTTCTGTACAAGTGGGTTGGGTCTTACACTCTAATAGAAGCCCAAAGTGTTTTGAAAATGATTTATGAGGGTTGAATTAATCTAAAAACCCTAATTTGTTTTAAAAAATGTATTTAATTGAATAAAAATTCAATTAAAAATGATCAAAATTGTTTAACATATGAAAAACAAATTGTGATTTTGGATTAATGCTTCAAAAATTAAGTATTGACCTACAAAATAATTAGAAAGCATTAAAAGTTGCAAAATCAATGTAGAAAAAATATTTAAAATGTCAAAAACAATTAAAATATTAATTCTTTGCAAAAATATCAATTATATGAAATAAATAATATTTTTGGGTTTTTTTTATAAAATAAAATATTTTAACATTTTTGTGAATTATTAAAAAAAGAATCAACTCAAAATCATTAAAACTCAGAGAGAAATTAATTTTTGAATCAATTAAATAAAATCACAAAATTCAAATATTCAAATTTCTAAAAATGGCGCCAAGAACACACCAAGAACACGCGCGTGTTCTGGGCTTGGCCAGATTTGCATTTTCTCTCCAATCTCACTGAATACTTGATTATAACATGCAATCCACATATCATTATGCTCGTCTCAACCTCACGATCATGTCTATGTCCATTAATTTCATTTAAATTAAACATAAAACATGAAATCACGAAGAAACCTCAAGAACCCTAATTTCTGCATGAAGGCTAGGACTTTTGATACACGATTCAAACAAAGCAATTAATTGAGGGGAAACATTCTATGCATGATTATGAACATATGGCCAAATTATTGTGCGAGGAAATATGCATTGATTGAGAGATGACCAAGTATATGCTTACCTCTAAGCCGTGACAGCAAGTGCAATGTGATTTTTGATTTGGAGGTGTTACAGATGAGTGGTGATGATCTGAACAGCTTCCCTACACCCTATGGAGTGTGTTTGAATGCTTGGACCTGATTGAAAATGGCTGGAACAATTTGTGGTACCTCAGCTGCAACTTGATTGAAATTTTGAGCAACCAGCTGGTGATTTTGTGAAATTGGTGTTTCAGAAGTGATTTAAGTGTTTGATCAGCTCATATATGATGTATGTGAGGTGTGTGAGTGATTGGTTTGATTGGAAAAGCTCTCAAACTCAAAACCCGATAGCCACCTTGCTAAGAAAGGCATTTTTGCCAAGAGAAAGAGATTTTGAGGAAAGCATCTATTAGATGGCTTTGGTGTATTCAACCTGATCACAATTGAGCTCTATTTATAGTAGAGCAAGTTTGTTTTGGGATCCACAGTGAATGGCAACTGCAGCAGGTGTTTGTTCAATGTTGGCCAATGGAAATGCAAGTCTCCTCTAGCCATTGACTAGAGGTTAAGGCACAGGGCTGTGGTTCCCTTGATCTTGGATAAGTCTTGACTGAATTCAAATAAGAATGGCTCAGTCCATGCCACCTTGATGCTTCCATTGAATGCTCCAATCCAAATTTGGAGTCTTGTCCCTATTTTGGCCATTCTAGGTTCAACATGCTATTTCTTGTTCCATGGACTTTGGAGGCTTGGCTCAGTGATTGTCCCCTTTAGATTCAATCCTCAGATGTGTCCAAGTGGATAGGAGCATTTGAATTTGGCTGATTTTGGCAAATCGATCAAAGTTGCAAATTCTGTCTTGCCTTTGACAGATTTCAGCAAGACAACTTTCCAATGTCATATCTCATGACTCAAATGGAATTTGGCAATGTTCTTGGCCATTTTGGAAAGCCCTTACATGATATAACAACTGTTTGAACATATTTGGTTTTGATCTCTTTTGATTCCAAGTGAAAAATCCCCCTACATTTGGCAAAAAGTGAAGGCAGATTCTGACTTAGTGAAAATTTCACTAAGTGTTGGAAAAAGTGACATTTTCACTTTTCATCCATTTTGATCACTCCATAACTCAAAATCCTTAATGAATTGGACTTAGGTCTAGTTGAAGTTTTTGTAGAGGGTAATGAGGGCTACAAATCCATATTTGTATGAGAAAAAATGGCTTTGTGGTTTAGGAGTTATGATCCTTCAAAGTTGGTACCCTTGTCACTTTATTTTTAACTTAGAAAATTTTCTAAGTTTTTATGGTTACCCCTTTTACAAGTTATCCCACTTTTCTTGATTTTTCTTGATGAATGATGATTCAAATCATACATTAACATCATTTTAGGGTTAAAAATCCATTTTGGTGAAAAATCTCAAAAAGTCAAAGTTAACTTTTGTGCACAGTTGACTTTTTATCAGATGAATTCCAAACTGTGCAATTCTTCATGAAATCATGTCCTTGACCTAAATCAAACTTGATGGGCATGTTCCATGGGTGTCATAGGGTATATTGAATCATGTCTTAGGGTTTGGGAGCATGTCCTGGTCAAAAGTCAAAGTTACAGTTGATTTTCCTCGCAAAACCCTAATTGTGGTATAGATGAAATTGAGACTTGTTGCTCAAGTTTCCTAGATCAATCCATTGTCCCAAATGGATCAATAGAGTTCATTAGAGACCCTCAAATCCTCTCTTGAGGTCTTGGTTCATGATTTGTCCCAAAAGTCAACTTAGGGGTGAATTAGGTCAAGAAACCCTAATTCCTGATTTTTTATGTATGCATCCCCTGAGGCAAAATTGACTTGATGGATGGGTCCATGAGGTTCCATGGAGTACATTAGGTTGTGTTTTGGATCTTTGGCTTGTGCCCAGATGAAAATTTTCCATCTGGAGGCCCTGGTCGATCAAAACCCTAATTTGGTGATACTGGCGATCTTGAGACTTGATCCACCTAGAAGGGAGCAGCCTTGTACTTGACAAGTTGAAGATCATGTCATTCCTTGATTGATCCCTTGTCTAAGGCTCTGAGAGGGCTTGAAACCCTAATTTTTATTGTAGTGAATGCTCAACAATCCTTGAGGCATTTGATGAGGCATGATGGTTCATCCACATTGTGATGATGATTTGCACAATGATGGGAAATCTTAGTGGTCAAAATTTGGGGTATGACACTATGGCATAGGGTTTTGTATCATATTAGGCCCGTTAATAGTGAAGTTAATAGTGAAGTTAATAGCTTTTAAGTTAAGTAGGTCCTGCACCTTGTGCTTAAATGCTCTGCAATTGTCAATGTGATGCCCCGGCGCCCCAGAATGGAACTCACAGTGGGCGTTGACATCATAACCGGGTGGAAGATTACCAGTAAGTGGAGCCAATGTTCTCTTATGAACCATTTACAATTGAAGTAGATGTTGTAATAGTTGAGAGTACGACATAGGCGGAGTGTCAAAGTGCCTATTTTCCATCCTTGGTCTGTCCGAATACCGACGAGGAGCATAAGGTTGTTGTTGAGGTGCAGTCGGGATGGCTACAGTAGCAACATGTTGTGTAGAATTCTGATTTACTCTGCCCTTACCCTTGTAGGATGACACAATATTTGTTTCCCCTCCCTCTTCTTGGGGGCCCTAGCATACGGCTTCTTACCTCCTCCAGATGAGGAGCCATTACCACTTTGGATCTTTCCCATCTTTATCCCATTTTCCACACGTTCTCCGACCATAACCAAGTCTGAAAATCCCGTAGAAGTGCAACCGAACAGTCTATCATAGTATGGACCCTGAAGTGTGCCCATAAACATATCCACCAGTTCTTTCTCCTTCATAGGAGGTTGAAATCGTGTATCCAATTTGCACCATCTCTAGGCGTACTCCTTAAAACTTTCATTCTCCTTTTGAGTAAGGTTTTGTAGTTGTGTTCTGTTGGGAGCCATGTCACTATTATATTAGTAATGCTTGACGAAAGCCTCTGCCAAATCCCTCCAATTTCTAATGTAGGTCCTTTCCAATCCCATGTACCATTCCAGGGATGCCCCAGCAAGACTATCCTGGAAAAAGTGTATAAGAAGCTTTTCATCATCTGAATACGCAGACATCTTTCGGTAATAGGCTCTGATGTGGGTTTTGGGACAGGTTATCCCCTTATATTTTTCAAAGTATGGGACCTTGAACTTATGTGAAATTCTCACGCAAGGAACCAAACCAAGATCAGTCATATCAAGTCCAAAATCATTTTGATTTTCATATGCCCGCATCCTCTCCTCAATCATTTTAAACTTCTTATCAGCCTCCGATGGGAGACCAGCATCCTGATTGTGCATAGAGAATGCATCTTGTTTTCGGTCTTCCTCCCAATGATGGTTGTGACCTCCACCAGCTCTATGGACAACGCAAACACTTCCTCCACCAATACCACCTCCACCAGGAACTCCACCAACAACACCTCTGCAAGGAGGAATAACAACGTCAGCACCTCCTCCAGGAGGGATAACAACACCAGCACCACCTCCGCCCGGAGGATTGGCGTCACCAGCAACACCTCCGCCCGGAGGAACAACACCACCGTCTTCAGCTCTCGGAGGATCAATAAGGGGTTGGACCATAGTTCTCAGTTGCACTTGACCCTGAGCCATGTTTTGCATCAGTTCCATGAACTGAGTCATACGGGTTCGTACTTCAAGTAGTTCTGCCTGAATTTGTTCCATTACCCGTATCTGATTTCCTCGCGTACCATACCTATGAATATGAGAGTCTGCTATCCTACTAAAGAAAACCAGGTAGAGATAAGAAAAGCCAGCCAAGAACACTTGTTATGCATATGAATATGGGAATGCCATGCAAATGTCATGTTTGAGTATCCCCAGGGTGATCTACACCTTGATTCAAGTTTAACAACAATAAACACAAGAAATGAATGGAACACTGGTAAAAGTCGCTCATAGATTAGCTTAATAGGAGAACATTAAAGATTCAATACATACAACCCATACAGAAGAGATATAATCAAATACAATAACCAATGATCCCAGTCAACAAGCCTGGCGGTGATTAGATACAAAAGAAGAAAAATAACTAAGGCATATCATCAATATCCACCAGAGACAACCCTCTCTAACCACTATGCTCTTTACACTAGGCTTGAACCTCATTGAACAACTTCTTGGTATCAGGATGCTGGAGAATGTTGTTGGCACTCTTCAAATCTTTACCAATCCCTTCTATGTTCTTGACTTCTTCTTCCAACTCTTGTTCTCTTTTAGTTAGCAACTCTGTCTTCATCTTGGCGACATATACTGACTTATTCTTATCATGCCCCAACTGATAAACCTCCATCTTCAGCTCTTCATTCTCTTTGTGAAGTTCTTCCTTTTCGGCCCAGAGCTTGTTATACCTTTAAATACTGATTGTCGTGGGCTTCTCAATCTCTAGAGGGTACATAAGTGCTTTTACGAGAGAAGGAAATTGGATAATCTCAACTCTGCTCTACACCCACGCCATATAGGGAGGATAAGATATAGAATAGCTCTTTCCTAGGGATGACTTCCCCTTCCATCGAATGGTACCCCAAGCTTTTACAACTCTTCTTATTGTTTCAGAATCATTTGTCCCATTATAGAACAAGGATTCCTGCACTTCTTCATCTGTTGGGGGATCTCTCAACGCGCACCCTAACTGTCTCTTAGCAAGATATGGATTATAGTTGATGCTACCCCTTACCGCCATAAGAGGAACGTTAGGAAACTCGCCTCGGTTATATATCATTTCAGCACCCAACAACCTTTAGTCAAACCAGTGAATATCCTTACCAACTATGCCCATTATTCTCTTTGACCACTTCAATTGATCCTTGGTGTCCACAAAAGCACCCACATGCAGTACATGGCTCATGAACCATTTACAGAGAAGAGGAGCACAACAGTAAACTAGTCCACTTTTCTTCTTGTAACTCTTTAAGTGTACTGAATGATACACGTCACTAAGAAGAGTCGACACAGGGTTTCTCATCATGAAGATTCTGATGGCGTTCATATATATAAATCCCGACACATTGGGGAAGAGAGCAATCCCATAGATGCATAAGGCAAGGATGTCATTGAAAGTAGTCCAGCTACAAGCCTCAGCATACACCAGAGCTTCACTTACCAGGGAACTTAACAGAAAGCCAGATAAGCCACCTTTGAATTGTAGATTACCTTTCACCACAAAGGTGCTCAAATAAAAAGCATCAACAATATCTTCTGGAGCGGGAACTTCCATAGATTCATGAAAGGGTACGTGATCTTTGACCGGAATATCTAAAATGAGTGAAAACTCCTTCAAATTAGGAGCCAACTAATAATCACTGAATGTGAAGCATCTTAATAAAGGATCATAGAACTGTAACAACGTGTGAATAGCCATCCTCTCATACTCTGTAATTGTATGCAACATACCCAGGATCTTCTCATAATCCTCCTTGAATGATTCAAAGTTACTTTGAGTGGTCTTGGCAAGCAGAATACAGAGCGAACTCAAATATGGCGATTGAAATTTAAAGCTAATAGTTGTAGCGCAGTTTTTGTGGTTTTGAATCACTATCGCTTGGGTGCTACAGTTCGATTCATTTTTTATCCTGTTGAGCTGATTAAAGAAGGGAAATAGATGTCTCCAATTAACCCTGCTCGAAAACTGAGGTTAAACACTCAAAACTGTTAGTTTACAGATGCTATCAAAATAGGGGGTTCGTCTTTTAAGGTTATTGGCTTAAAAACAGGGTCTAAACTAGGTTTCTGGTAAGGTGTTAGGCCTGAGGCTTTCGATGGATATATGAAGGTAATGGATTTTGGGTTGTTAGATTAGTATGTTCGCTAAGATTTTGGAATCTTATGCCTACGTATTCCCGAAACAGGGAAATCAGAGCGATCGTAGTTCCTCCTATTCTACGGGAGGAAAAAGGTGTTTTGGTGTCTTGTTCAAAGCCCAAGACATGAAGCTGAAGGTGGTTTGTATCTTGTTCAAAGCCCAAGATGTGAAGCTAAAAGGTTGAGAGAGAATTTGTCATCTCTAAAGAGGAGTTGTTGATGTTTGTATGCTGTGAGCAAGGCACAAATTTGATGCTAAAAGGTTGATTGCCTCAACCGGGGTTTCCTTATACAAAGCCTAAGAGGAGGCTAGAAGTTTGACTTTTTTAGGGAAATTATTCTTTCTGTCTTGTACAACGCCCAAGATTGAGGCTAAAAGGGAATTTGACTCCATTGGGGAGAATGTATCTTGTATAAAGCCTAAGATGGAGGCGGAGATGGTTCGACTCAATAAGAGAGCGTTGGTATGTGTCCTGTATAAAGCCCAAGATGGAGGCTAAAAAGGTTGACTCACAAGAGAGTCTTGAACAGGTGATTAACTCAACAAGAGAGTCTGAAGGTTGTTTGACTCAACAAGAGATTCTTTTATACTCAACAAGAGAGTGATTTGTTGTCTCGTACGAAGCCCGAGATTGAGGCTAAAAGGGGATTGACTCAACAAGAGAGTCTTTTATACTCAACAAGAGAGTGTTTTATATATGTCTTGTACGAAGCCCAAGACGGAGGCTAAAAGGTGACTGACTCAACAAGAGAGTCTTTTATACTCAACAAGAGAGTGATTTATATGTGTCTTGTACGAAGCCCAAGACAGAAGCTAAAAGGAGACTGACTCAACAAGAGATTCTTTTATACTCAACAAGATAGTGATTTATATGTCTTGTACAAAGCCCAAGACGGAGGCTAAAAGGAGTTTGACTCAACAAGAGAGTCTGAAAAGGTTAGCTCCGCTAGGGAGAATCATTTGTACAAAGCCCAAGAGGAGGCTATCTTACAGCTGAGGATTGGATCCATAGGCAGGCCCAAGGGTGGGGAACTCTCATGAGAGAGACCGAGTTTCAGAGTGATCAGTGTTGCTTCCTATGTTTGAAAGGAACTTGAGAATGTCTTTGAGACTCAAGGGGGTTTAGACTGTCCAAGTCTAGAGTTTTATCTTTTGTACAATGCCCAAGAGGAGGCACGGGCATTAAGGGATGAGTATCAACCCTAAAATGGTCGGAGTTTTGACGCTGGAAAGACTGCTCTAGCAAAGGATGACTAAGTTCTGTCTTATACCTTTAAGAGGTCGTCAAGGTCCTTGTATTAAGCCCAAGAGAAGGCATGAGAACTTCTAAGAAGTCGAAGGGTCCTTGTACAATGCCCAAAAGGAGGCGGGGATGCTTTTAGAAAGCCAGTGGGTCCCCAAACCAAGAGAAGTTCAAGAAATTCAATTCACAGAGAAGAGATCATTCCAGGAAAGTTCGAGAATTTGGAAGAAACTCAAGAGATGCCATTCACGGAGAAAAAATCATCTCTGGGGAGTTAGAGTTTCTTTGACAATTTCTAAGGGTGACAGTCTGAGAAAAGGTTCACCGAGAATACTGCCTTTCTCTTTGTTCCATATTGTTTAACCCTAAGAGAAGGGAAGACTGTATCTGGAATCCTACGGGGGATCTAGTTTTGTCTGTATTTAAGAGTGACCAACAAGGCTTTACCTAGTGCTAGACGTAGTTGCCAGGGAAAACTCTAAATAACTATACTAGTATTACACAGTAGATATCTGACAAGTATATAGAAGGATGTGAAAGAAGACTTACAGTGAAGCAGCCCCACAATACAGTTATATATATATATATATATATATATATATATATATAAGCGGTAAATGAAAGCGGATAAACACTTACCCGTTGTAGAGCTTCCATGTTGTTTCGTTAGTTGTCCAACAAAGAAAGTTTTGATAACAACAGATATTTGAATTCAAAATCAAAGGAGAAAGTGCTTTGGAAAGATTGTTGGGGCTTACAGCTCAAGGAGAGGCCCAAGTTTTAACGATGATCGCACTATTGTTTTGAAAACTGTACAGAGGGACTTATACAATAAGTGAGGCCCAAAAATTTTTATGTACAAGGGAATGGGTTTTACACTCTATTAGAGGCCCAAAGAAACTTAAAGCAAAGAAATGGGGCTTATAACGCGAGGGTAGGCCCAGATGATTTGTTTTGATTTGGTGATCGTGCCGAGGTTTTTCTTTTAACACAGAGGGACTTATAAAATATCTGAGGCCCAAAAGGGTTTGGTTAAAAGGGGATTGGGTCTTACACTCTATTAGAGGCCCAATGAGTTTGAAAATGAATAAAGATGGGTCTTATAGCTCAAGGAGAAGCCCAAATATTTTTGTTAAAAAGGCGACGATCGTGCTGAACTTTTTGATGGTATCGGGACTTATACAATACACTGAGGCCCAAATCATTTTGGTTTACAAGATGGGTTGGGTCTTACACTCTATTAGAGACCCAAAGATTATTTTGAAAATAAAAATGGGACTTACAACACAAGGGTAGGCCCAATTGTTTTTGTTGAGAAGGCGATGATCGCGCTGTTCATTTGAAATTGTTCAGAGGGACTTATACAATAAGTGAGGCCCAAAAAGGTTTATTTACAAAAGGATTGGGACTTACACTCTATTAGAGGCCCAAAAAGTTTTTGTTTTTGGAAAGGAATGAGACTTATAGCTCAAGGAGAGGCCCAGTTGTTTTTGTTAAAAAGGCGACGATCGCGCCGTTGTTTCTAAAACTGTATCGGGACTTATACAATGCACTGACGCCCAAAAAGTGGTGTATTTACAAAGGACTCTAATAGAGGCCCAAAGTGTCTGAAAATGATTTGTTTAGGGTGATTAAGATCAAAACCCTAAATTAATTTCAAAATGAATTTTAATTAAATAAAAATTTAATTAAAATGATCAAAATTATCAAACATCTGTGAAAAACAAGTTGTGATCTTAGATTAATGTTTGAAAAATCATGTTTATATCCACAAAATGATTGGAAACCAATTAAATTTGGAAAATCAAGGAGGAAAAACTATTTTAAATGAAAAAAAAAACAAATAAACATTAATTCTTTGCAAAAATATCAAATATAGGAAATAAATAATATTTTTGGGAATTTTTGGCAAAAATAAATATTTTAACATTTTTGTGAATTATTAAAAAAAATCAACTAAAAATCATCAAAATTCAGAGAGAAATTAATTTTTGAATCAATTAAATAAAATCACAAAATTTAAATATTCAAATATTCAAAAATGGCGCCAAGAACATGCCAAGAACACGCGTCACCCCTCTGTTTCTGCAGATTTGCATTTTCGCATCAATCTCACTGAATACTTGATGAAATAATGCAATCTACATATCAATCTACTCGTTTTCACCTCACGATCATGTCTATGGTCTTTAATTTCATTTATTTTAAGCATGGAATAAGAAATCAAAGAGAAATCTTAAGAACCCTAGATTCTGCACGAAGGCTCAGAAATTCCACACACGATTCATGCAAGGCAATTAATAGAGGGGAATCATTCTATACATGATTATGAACATATGGCAAAATTATTGTGCGAGGAAATATGCATGAATCACGAGATGACCAAGTTGAGGCTTACCTCTTGCAGCTGGTGATCGTGTTTTGTGTTGGAGGGGTTACAACTAGGTTCCAATGATGTGAATAGCTTCCCTAGGTGGCAAGTGATGTACCTGAATGCTTGGAATGGTTTGAAACAAGTTGGAACTGAAGATGGTACCCCAACTGCAAGTCTGCTAAAAGCTTGAGTAGTTGGATGGTGATTTTGAGAAATCAGTGTTCCAGATGTTGTTTAAGTGTTTGGATCACTTCTATATGATGTTTATGAGGTGTGTGTGTGTGTGATTGGTTTGGTTGGAATTGGTTTCAAACTCAAAACCCGATAGTGACTTGCTTTGGAAGGAAAATTTGGAAGTGAGAATGAGATTTTGAGGAAAACATATGTTTGATGGCTTTGGTGTACTCAAACTGAGCACAAATGAGCTCTATTTATAGTAGAGCAAGTTTTTTTCCCAAACAATAGTGAATGGCAACTGCTGTAGAGGTTTGGCCAATGGTTGTATTTTGGAATCTCAAGTCTCCTCTAGCCATTGATTAGAGGTTAGAGCACAGGCTGCTGGTTCCCTAGTTCAGAGATTATCCTTGACTCATTCAGTTGGGAATGGCTCAGTTCATGCCACCTTGGTGCATCCATTGAATGCTCCAAAACAAAATTGGAGTCTTGTCCCCTCTTTAGGTATTTCTAGGTTTGGCATGCTATTTTTAGTTCCAAAGACTTGGGAGGCTTATGGATCAGTGTTTGTCCCTCCTTGGTCCCTCCCTGAGGTGTTCAGATGGATAAACTTGTTTGTCATTTGCAAAATTTGCTCAAATAGAGGAAAATGCACAAATCTTCCTTGCCGTGACAGTTTGCAGCAAGGCACATTGCTATTGTCATATCTCATGGCTCAAATGGAATTTGATGGAGTTCTTGGCCATTTTGGAAAGCTCTTATATGATACAACACATGTGTAATCATAGTTTGTCTTGATACTTTTTGGATCCAAGTGAAAAATCCCCTACTTTTGGGAAAAAAGCAAGACAGATTATGACTTAGTGAAAATTTCACTAAGTGTTGGAAAAAGTGAGATTTCATGTTTTCAGCCATTTTGATCCGACCATAACTAAAAATCCATGATGAATTGGAATGAGGTGTAGTTGAAACTTTTAAAGTATGTCATTAGAGCTACAAATCCATCTTTGGATCAGCCAAAATGGTTGCTTGGATCTCAAGTTATGATCCTTGGAGTTGGCACCATAGCCACTTTGTTCCATAACTTAGAAAATTTCTAAGTTTTTTTATGGTTACCCCTTTTACAAGTTATCCCACTTTCTATGATTTTTCTTGATGAATGATGATTCCAATCACACATTAACTTCATTTTAGGGTTAGGGGGCCATAATTGATCAAAAACATCAAAAAGTCAAACTTTGACTTTTGGGCACAGTTGACTTTTTATCAGATGAATTCCAAACTGTGTGATCCTCTATGAAATCAAGTCCTTAACCTAAATCAAACTTGATGGATTGATTTCATAGGTATTATAGGGTGTATTGAATCATATCCCAAGGTTTGGGAGCATGTCCTGGTCAAAATTCAAAGGCACAGTTGACTTTTTCCGCGAAACCCTAACTGTAGCTCTGATGAACTTGAAACTTGTGAATCAAGCTTCTTGGATCAATCCATTGTTGAAAATGGATAAATGTAGTGTATTAGAGACCCTCAAATCATTTCTTGAGGTCTTGGCTCATGTTTTGTCCCAAAAGTCAACCTAGGGGTGAATTAGGTCAAGAAACCTTAATTCCTGATTTTTATTGATGCATCCCCTGAGGCAAAATTGACTTGATGATTGGGTTCATGATGTCCCTTGGAGCATATTAGGTTGTGCTTTGAAGCATTGTCTCATATGCCCAGAGGAAAATTTCCATCTGGAGGCCCTGGCCGACCAAAACCCTAATTTGGTGACGCTAGCGATCTTGAGGCTTAATCCACTTGGACTGCTGCAGCCTTGTGCTTAATCCTTGATGTGGGAGTCCTCTTGATCTATTGTGGATGTTTGAGAGGTATAGACAAGTTGATGATCATGTCATTCCTTGATTGATCCTTTGTCTAAGAGCCCTGAGAGGGCTTGAAACCCTAATCCTGATTGTAGTGTATGCTCACCCATCTTTGGGGAGATTAATGAGGCATGTAAATACCTCCATATTGTGCTGATGATTTTCACAATGATGGGAATCTTAGTGGTCAAAATTTGGGGTATGACAGATGCCCCTATTTAATCTTCTTGGACCCGAAGGTGTGAATGGCGAAGGTATTCGGGCATTCGGGGTGCAAGAGGATTAAATATCGGAATACCCAAAATTTTGATGGTGGTTATGAACGGTAGTTCATGCACCCTTATTATTTTGCTAAGTAATGATGCCTAGAAAAAGGTAAACTTCCCCTCGATCCTGGTTTCCTACCAAGGAACTGGTCTTAGTTGTTGAAATAAACTTCCCCTGGATCCTGGTTTCCTACCAAGGAACATGTCTCGGTTTCTGATGTAAACTTCCCCTCGATCCTGGTTTCCTACCAAGGAACTGGTCTCAGTTTCTGAAATGAACTTCCCTTCGATCCTGGTTTCCTACCAAGAAACTGGTCTCAGTTTCTTTTGTTAATAAACTTTCTTGACAATGAATGCTATTTGATGGAAAAATTTTGATGTCAGAGTTGCTGGGGAACCCAGTCGTCTGAGTTGTAGAGGTGTACAAACTTCTCTGTTGAAGATGCCATTCGTTGAATCTACTGGGGAAAGCAAGTCTCTTGAAAGACTGCTTTCGCTTGGGGTGTTACATCATACTTTTCTCGGGATCTTCACGGAGAAACGCCATATGATGTGATCCAATTTTGAGGTGTTGATGACCTTGTCATCAGCGGATTTTTCGGAGAAAAACTATTGTACTGCCGAATATCTGATTAAGAGGCTTTCTCTGGGGATTTTCCTTTATTCGGGAAAGCGAAGATATCATCTTCAATGGCGAAGAGTGATGTTTGTCGGACGTCTCCTTGTTTTTCAAAGGTTCAAGTTATCAAAGTGGTCAAGGGCCAACTCCAATTCAGAAATAAACTGGAGGAGAGAGATTGTTCAGACGCAACATTGCCAACTCGAATGTCAAGAGGACTTTTATCACCAGGGAGTAAGGCTGACTAGAGTGATAGTGATGCAATATGAATATGAATGTAAATCAATAATGCATGATGTATGTATGTACATGCTGACAAAACTGACGCAACATACAGACTAGTAGATGAACACGACTAGATACTCGACCACAATGGGAGATAAAAAGTATCACTGGTTCACGATATAAATTCTTCCTTGCTTAGGAGAGATATTCCTTATGGGGAACGACCGTTGGTCAGTCTTAGGAGATAAGAACCTTGTCGGGGGTGTCAGAGGAAACATGGTCTCTGACATAGCTGATCCTTCATTCAGGCGTACTGGTTTAGAAGGAGTACTTTGATTCTGCACTTTGAAGCTCGATTACTTCTAGAGAAGCGATCAATGTTCTTTCGATGTTCAACAGTCGAAAGAATTGCCATCTTTATTTTAAAAGCAGAAATTTTTTTACAAGTAAATTCATTTTTGTTTTATTTCAAGAATTGTTAATCATGTTAAAACGTCATTCTGTAAAGCTAAAACAAATAAGAATTGAAAACAAAAGCACAAGGGCTCAAACTTTATTGATAGGATGGAAATCAGCCAAGCGCGTGATTCCATAGAGTATTTACAAAGTTAGAAAATGGTAATTTAAAGGGAAAACGACTACGTTGAAACATAGCGACCACTATCCTTCTACCAACTTTGAATTCTGGACATCCTGAGCTTCTGTCGAAGATGACCTCAACTGGAGTTTTCCTGATGGATGGCATCACTGCTGCTGAGGATTTACCTGTGTCAGACGCAGTTACTTGCCATGAATCCCTAACTTTTACCTGGATTATACTTTGAGATTTCCAATCCACCGGGATGATTTTTGATCATGTCTCTAATTTTTGCCTGGACCGCCCTTGCGGGTTTTCAATCGACCGAGACGTTTTTTTTATTTAAACGAAGTATTTCTTGACTACATCAACATTCGTGGGGTAGGAAAATTCTTCTCCATCCATGGTTGCAAGTCTCAAGGCACCTCCTGAGAAAGCTTTCTTGACCACATAGGGGCCGTCATAGTTCGGGGTCCATTTGCCCCGGGAATTAGTGAGAAATGATTGGATATTTTTGAGCACGAGGTCTCCTTTCCTGAAGATGCGAGGTCGGACCTTTTTGTTAAACGCCTTCTTCATCCTTTGCTGATACAACTGACCATGGCATAGAGCCGTTATTCTCTTTTCTTCGATCAGATTTAGTTCGTCGTGTCGGCTTTGACACCATTCAGCCTCTGTTAGCTTAGCTTCCATCAATACCCGGATTGATGGGATCTCTACTTCTATAGGAAGGACTGCTTCCATACCATATACTAGGGAGAAAGGGGTTGCCCTTGTTGAAGTGCGGACAGATGTGCGATAACCGTGAAGAGCAAAGAGTAGCATTTCGTGCCAGCCTTTGTAGGTTACAACCATCTTTTGAACAATCTTCTTGATGTTCTTGTTAGCCGCTTCTACCGCTCCATTCATCTTAGGCCGGTAGGGAGATGAGTTATGGTGTTTGATCTTGAATTTAACACACAACTCTTTCATCATCTTATTGTTCAAGTTAGATCCATTATCAGTAATGATCTGGCTTGGAACACCATAACGGCAGATGAGATTGTTTTTTGATAAATCGAACCACCACTTGTCGGGTTACATTGGTGAATGACGCTTCTTCGACCCATTAGGTGAAGTAGTCAATAGCTACTAGAATGAACCAATGTCCGTTAAAAGCCTTGGGTTCGATCATGCCAATCATGTTGATTCCCCATATAGAAAAAGGCCATGGGGAAGAGAGAACTTTGAGACGCGTTGGCGGAACATGGATTTTGTCTGAGTATATCTGACACTTGTGACACCTTCTCATGTACTTGTAGCAATTGGATTCCATGGTCAACCAATAGTACCCTGCTCTCAGAATTTTTCTCGTCATTGTGTGTCTGTTGGCATGAGTGCCAAAGGATTCTTCATGAATTTCCTTTATCAGCATGTTTGCTTCTGGTCTGTCTACACATCGGAGCAAGACCATGTCAAAGTTTTTCTTATAGAGTGTATCACCGCTTAGGAAGAAACTACCTGCTAGCCTTCTGAGGGGTTTTCTGTCTTTTCTGGATGCCCCAGGTGGGTACTCTTGTTTCTGAAGGAAGCATTTGATATCGTGATACCAAGGTTTGTCGTTCTTAGGTGCATTATGTCAATCTTAGGTATGTCGTTCCATTGACCTACGCTAATCATGGAAGAGAGAGTGGCTAATGCATCAGCCATGTGATTCCCTTCACGAGGGATATGATGAAACTCGATTCTGTTAAAGAAAGGTAACAACCTTCTCGCGTAGTCTTTGTAAGGAATCAGTCATGATTGATATGTTCTCCAATCTCCTTTGACCTGATTGATAACCAGGGCTGAGTCTCCATATACGTCCAAGTTCTTGATCCTTAAGTCGATCGCTTCTTCGAGACCCATGATACAAGCTTCGTATTCGGCCTCGTTGTTTGTGCACTTGAACGTAAGTCTGGCGGTGAAAGGAATGTGGGTACCCTGAGGTATTATGATGATTGCCCCAATTCTGTTTCCATAATGATTGACAGCTCCGTCAAAAATTAGTCCCCATTGGGAACCTGGTTCTGGCCCTTCACTGGGTAGTGGTTCATCGTAATATTTCATTTTCAAATACATGACATCTTCGTCTGGGAAGTCAAACCCGACTAATTCCTGGTCGTCAATCGGTTGATGAGCCAAATGATCGGCTAAAATACTTCCTTTAACGTCTTTCTGAGTGTGGTACTCGATGTCGTATTCTAACAACAACATCTGCCAACAGGCAACCCTTCCTGTGAGAGCAGGTTTTTCAAAGACGTACTTGATCGGATCCATTTCGGAGATTAACCAAGTAGTGTGACAAATCATATACTGGAAAAGACGTTTGGCTTCCCAAGCCAGAGCACAACAAGTTTTCTCAAGCATAGTGTATCGAGTCTCACAGTCGGTGAATTTCTTGCTCAAATAGTAAATGGCAGACTCTTTCCTTTTGGTTTCGTCTTGTTGGCCAAGTACACAACCCATTGAGTCTTCCAAAACTGTTAGGTAGATGATTAGTAGTCTTCCTTCCACTGGAGGTGATAGAATCGGCGGGTTCAACAGGTATTCCTTGATACTGTTGAAGGCAGTTTGACAGTCTTCTGTCCAAACGCAGTCCTGGTTCTTTTTGAGTAATTTGAAAATCGGCGCACATGTCGCGTTCATGAGGAATATAAATCTGGAAATGTAATTCAAACGTCCCAGGAACCCCCTCACTTGTTTTCAGTCTTTGGAGAAGGAATTTCTTGAATAGCCTTGACTTTGTCAGGATCAACCTCAATTCCTTTTTGGATGACGATGAATCCTAAGAGTTTCCCCGAACGGACACCGAAGGTGCACTTGTTGGGATTCAAGCGGAGTTTATACTTCCTCAGACGCTCAAATAGCTTTGACAGGTGGGTCACATGCTCCTCTTCTATTTTTGATTTGGCAATCATATCATCGACATATACTTCGATTTTTTTGTGTATCATGTCATGAAAGAGAGTAGTCATGGCCCGTTGATAGGTTGCCCCAACGTTCTTCAAACTGAACGACATTACCTTGTAACAAAAAGGTACCCCATGGGGTAATGAACAAAGTTTTCTCCATGTCTTTCGGCGCCATTTTTATCTGATTATAGCCCGAGAATCCATCCATAAAGGAGAATATTTTGAACTTTGTTGTACTGTGTACCAGCATATCAATGTGCGGTAAGGGAAAGTCATCCTTTGGACTGGCTTTGCTTAGATCTCTGTATTCTACGCACATTCTGACCTTTCCGTCCTTTTTCAGAACTGCTACTATGTTGGCTAACCATTGAGGATATTCTGATATGGCAAGGAAACCCACGTCAATCTGTTTCTGTACTTCCTCTTTGATTTTGATGGCCATATCCGGATAAGTCCGTCTCAACCTTTGTTCTACTGGCGGACATTCCGATCTTAACGGTAGATGATGCTCCAAGATGCTGGTATCCAACCCTGGCATATCCTAATAGGACTAAGCGAATACATCAAGAAATTCTTGGAGAAGCCTTGTCAAACTCTCTTTGGCCGTTGGACTGAGCAGTGCCCCCATCCTGACCTCTTTTCTTTCTTCCTCTGAGCCCAAGTTGACCGTTTCCAACGGCTCTTTATGAGGTTTAATAGACCTTTCCTCTTGTCTGAGTAATCGGGAGATCTCCTCTGGAATTTCTTCGTCATAATCTTCTTCAGCCTCAAATACCGGGAATTCAAAGTTGGGAGAAGGCATTGGATCGCGTGTTTTAACGGGGTGTAAAACAAGCAATCTGCATGACGTGATGATTGTTTTTTAGAAGAGATAAAGAGAATGAAAAAGTGTGTGCAGTGTATATTTTTTTTACTGCTTGTTTTTATTATTTGAATTGTTTTTTCGGATTACCATTTTCTGAAAAGGCGAAAAGAGAAAACAACAATACATGCGGAAATTACAGAACGACGTTATTTTATTTATGAACTTGTCAATTCTTGAAACTAAAGCCCTATAAAACAAAACTCTGTCTCTTTGGACGAAGCAGAGAGGGATATTTACAGAAAGTGAGCCCTATCAAAACATCCGTTTCACCTGGGCAGGGTGAAAGGTTAAAGACGACAATTACTTTGACTTATGAACAATCTTTGGAACATCGAAAGCAACCCATTGGCGGCGAACTCCTTGGTGAATCACAAAGTCTGGTACCTTCATTGATTTGTCTTCAGAAATAACGATGATTTCTGCCGGAGCAGGATCATTGGATTCTGTCTCCCAGGCAGAGTTGTCGTAGGAGGATTCTTCTGTTGTATTTTGCATAGTATTTGTGCTCTCAGGTAAATCTCCCCATCCAGTAGGATGGATGTCTTCGAACCTGATACGAGAGCTTTAAGGAGCAGTGTATTTGACCATGAAGTCGAACTTGTAGCTCGGTTGTCCCAGGGTATCGCACGCTTCTTTGGAACTGGAGGAGTCATCTCTTTCGATGACGTTGACCTCGGGAAAAGCATAGTTGATGAATTCTAGTCCTGTGAGCTTTGCGAATTCATCGTCATGCTGGACCTGAGTGTTGGTCCCATGACATGGTTGGGACGCAGGTATTCTTTTCAAGGATGCTCGACTGATTTTCATTACCCGGCTGATTTTCTTGCCCCAAGTCTCCTGGGTACAGCTGCCAGATAGGCAGACCATCCATCTGGCCATAATAGTCGTGGTTAAAGTTGTCTTTCATCAGAGTGTCTTCCTCCAATGAATTTGGTGGAGCACGGCATCCCTCCAGATCACAATCTCCGTACATCATTTCGACATCTGACCTTGGTATAAATCTCGGACTCTGTGTGGGATAGAAAAATGGCGTATGCACTTCTTGCTGAGACATATAACCGTCCTCGTTAAGATAGGACATCCACTCCTCATCTGTGTCTGAGGGATCTCCCTCGTTGATGGTATGTACTTCTTGAGACACTGGGTGAAGGAAACCTCCACTATGGAAGAAGTTCTGAATGGGATGAAGACTTTCATCGTTAGCAGCTGTCTGGGTATAGGTTGCAGAAAAACCAAGACCCTTCTTTGTTTTATTATCAGTAAGAATGACAAGCTGTCGCCACCCCTTTGCATGGTTACTCTCGATTACTTTGAGAGCATCTTTGTACGAGGAAATCGGTGTTCCTTTTTCTGACTGATTCTTATTGCTCACCGAAAGTGCCTGGAATTGAGTTCCAACAACCTCCTCTTGTTCTACATAAGTGGACAATGATAGGTTACTCACGATCAAGGCTTGTTCTCCACAGACCGTGACTAGTTGGTCGTTCTTGACGAACTTCAGTTTCTGGTGAAGTGTCGAAGTGACTGCCCCAGCCTGATGTATCCAAGGTCTTCCTAATAAGCAACTGTATGTTGCCCGGATGTCCATGACCTGGAAAGTGACTAGGAAAATGTGAGGACCGATAGTTATGGGAAGGTCGACTTCGCCGATAACTATTTTTCTGGACCCGTCAAATGTTTTGACGATGAACTCACTGCCTCTCATCGGAGATCCTTTGAATGATAGTCGCATTAGAGTGGACTTCGACATGACGTTGAGAGCCGATCCGGTGTCTACCAGTACGCTGACTAAAGCATCGTCCTGGCAGTTAACTATGATATTGAGCACCATGTTGTGGCTTTTTCCTTCTTCTGGCAATTCCTCATCACTAAACCCCAAGTTGTTGCAGAAAGTGATGTTAGAGACGATATTGTTGAATTGCCTTATTGACACATCTTGTTCCATAAAGGCCTGCTCTAAGACTTTCTGTAGAGCTTCCCTGTGAGCTTCAGAACTGAGTAAAAGAGATAACATCGAGATCTTTGAAGGAGTTTGCAACAGCTGATCAACAATGTTGTATTTGCTCCTCCGGATGAGCTTCAGCATCTCATCGTCATTCTTTGAAAGGTCGGGATCACTGGATTGACCGACTGGTGGATTAGGAACTTTTGTTTGAGGTTCCTTTTCTCTGCTAGGTTCTCCAACTCCTCGGTCGAAGATTCGACCGCTCCGTGTTACTCGACTGATGTCTGCAATATTCACGACGGAGGGTAATGGAATTTCCTTTCCATTCTCAACTATTGTTGCACCGTACTTGTAAGGGATCGCCTTAGCTGATTCATACGGTAGCGGTCCCAGTAGATAGATAACTACAGGAGCCTTCTGATTTTTCTGACTATCGTAGGTAACTTCAATCAGTTCCTGGCTAAGAACTTTTGATTCGTCAAGTAGAGGGATGATGGCACAAACATCCTTGGTCCTCTTAGGATCAGAGATTACAACGACACCTTTGATTTGATCAGCGAAATAGTCTGGTGTCCAGTTAATGGACCCCGAAACTGAACATTGTTGAATCTCTTTGCAGTCCAACTGACTTTGAAGGGCTGCTCGCATGAGGTAACACCCTTGATTATTTTCCGAGCATACTCTACAGCGCTCGTAGTTATGTGGTGGCGCCTGGCCACGTCCGCTTTGAATGCAATGTAACCTTACTAGGTCGGTTTCCATAGATCGGACATCATGACTTTGATGCCTAGTAGGGTTCCCATTAATCACACTAATTTGTTGCGTGTCTTCATCCATATAGATCGGAAGCCACCAGTGGTTTAATAAGTGTTGCAACGTTCTTTGCACGAGAGCACATCCATGGTTACTCTCACGGCATACTATACAGCTCAGATAATCATGCGAAGTAAGAAAGTCGAGTTGGGCGTGCTTGGCGTGTAACTCCACCAAGCTCGTATTCATCACACGAATATCGAAGATTTGAACCATATTGATTTGATAAGGATTTTTATCACGGTAGTCCTGAATCCATCCAAGATCCATCTGACGCTGGAGGGCCTCTTGTACAAAAGAGCATCCCTATTTGTTTACCAAGCAAGTCAGACAGGAGTTGTAATTGTGGCACGGCAGATTATGATACTGGTTTTGCCTTGACTTCATTGCCACCAAGTTGACATTCATCGCACGGACGTCGTGGTTCTGAATGATGTTGGAATTTGCATAAGTCATGTTGACCCCATGAATTCGGTGTTCTTGGATCCATCCGAGATCCAACTATTCCTGTAGAGCCGATTGCACCACAGAACATCCTTGATTGTTTTTAGAGCAGATATCACACTGGTGATAATTATGAGGTGGCACATGGCCGTATCCACTCTGTCTACAATGCATCTTGACCAAGTTGGCCCTTAATAAGAGTACATCATGAATTTGATAGATGTTGTTAGACTCTCTCTCTATCAAATTTACCGCAGCTTTCTCGTGTTGAGGCAGCGGGTTTGTGAGAACATTCGAATTCGTATCCTTGAAGGATAAGACCCCGCTCCTAACAAGCTTTTGCACATCGGATTTGAAACCGAGACAGTTTTCTATGTTATGCCCTGGTCCTCCTTGATGGTAAGGGCAAGTTTTATCCGCTTTGAACCAAAAAGGCGGATTTTCTGGTACTGTAAGAGGAGCCCTGGTTTGGACGTGCCCTTTGGCCAGTAATAATGGAAACAGTTTGGCGTACAACATGGGTATAGGGTCGAACCCTGGTGGTCGCGTTGTACGGTTGTTGTTATATGGAGGACGAGCCTGCTGAAGAGGCTGTTGTCTCCTTTGCTGAAATTCTTGTTGAATCGGTTGGCTCTGGGCAACCTGAGGTTGATACGTAGGAATAGGCACTGGATTGATAGTAGGAGTTACTGCTGCTACTGGTTGGTACTGTCGCCTTTACTTTCCGAGAGAGAAATTCCCAATATCCTGCTCCTTTTTCTTAGGGAGAGCACTACCGTGTCATTTTGTACCACTCGGTGATCCAGCGTCTTTAACTAAACGTCCTTCTCAGACGGCTTCCTCAAGAGAAACTCCCATGCCTACCATTTCGGTTAAGACACTGGGCGCACTGGCGACCATTCTGTCGTAATAAAATGAGCTTAAGGTTTTCAAGAAGATCTTTGTCATCTCTTTTTCCTCAAGAGGTGGACAAATCTGGGCGGCAATTTCTCGCTATCTCTGAGTGTACTCCTTAAAGGTTTCCTTGTCCTTTTGTGACATCGATATGAGTTGATCTATGTCCAGTGCCATGTCCAGATTATACTTATACTACTGAATGAAAGCAACGCCAAGATCTCTGAAAGTAGCGATCTTAGTGCGGTTTAAACCCATGTACTACTTAAGTGTGGCACCGATTAAACTATCCTGAAAATAGTGAATCAGTAGCTCTTGGTTCTTTGTCTGAGCTGACATTCGCCGAGCGTACATCACCAAATGGCTTTGAGGGAAAGAGTTACCCTTGTACTTTTCAAAATCGGGTACCTGGAATTTGTGCGGAACCTTCACATTGGGGACCAAACAAAGGTCTGCAGCGTCTTTTCCAAATAGATCCTGACCACGAAGGGCTTGCAGCTCTTTTTGCATTTCCAGGAACTGTTCCTGGACCTCATTCATTCTGTCAAACATACTTTCGTTTCCACCAGAAGGTATCTGTGGAATCTGTCCTTCCAGGACAGTGTGTACCACGGGTGGTGGTATAGTCATCATGGTAGTGACTCTAGGTCCCTCCCTCTCCCGAAGTTTGTAACCTTCAGAAGTTGCTGTCATGCCCCTAGCATCTTCACTTTCTTGAAGTTTATAACCTTCAGGCCCAGTGGCTCCTGCTACGGTTTCCTAATCTTCAGTGATTGGCGGAACATATCCTTCCGGGATATAGTTAATAGGCATGCCCCAAGGACGGTCTTTCGGCATCTTGTACCTAGGATCATACTTTTCCACTATGGACGTTGATGTGATCTCTGAGATCACAGTCCTTTGTTGTTGCATCTGAGCTTTTGTTAGAACTTGCATGTCGTTATGAAGCTTTCTCAGATCCTCTTTCAGAGTGTCGGTCTCTTCCCTCAACTCTCTGTTTTCTTCCTCGATATCATCCATCTTTTTCTGTCGATTGGCCCGAGTATTGTACGAATGAGACAGTTTGACTCTAGAACCGAGACGCAAATGTGAGATTCGTAGGTAAGAAGAATGCGTTACGTGAGAATGATGAATGCAATGAATATATTTCAATTAATTTTTGGTTTTTAATCAAAATAAACTTCGACAATTGGATTGCAAATATCAAACAGTGGGGAAACTCCGTTTTATTGAATTCAAAGATTGCGGAATGGAAATACAGTAATTTACATGGTGCTGTAAAATGAAATCTAAACTAATGGATCCTGAGTCCTCCCTGAAGCGAGCTCAGGTGCTGGTTCTGGTACTTTCCTTTTCTTTGACCCGGGCTCTTGAGCCGTTGTCGGGTTGTCATTCCTTTGCCAAGTGAAAGGAGCGAGCAAATTTCTTTGGTCCTCTTGGTTTTCTACAGCGTGTTGCTCTAAAATCTCAATTAGAGCATCTTTTTCTTTTAACAGTTACTGTATTTTCTTACACTCCACATTGAGAATACGGTACTTGTTCCTCCAAGACCTCTTCTCCTGTTGAACTTTGTTGAGAGTAACCTGAAGTTTTTCCGTATCGGACATAAAGTAAAGGACGGGGTCCCTTAACGGAAGAACATCCTGATGAGGGTAAGGCATCCTCAGCTTGAGAGCTCTAGTTTGTACCCAGTGGAGATAAGGCTCCACCGAGACACAGTCTGGTTTTCCTAGAGACTCCCTTCCTTTCCTATGAATGTTTTTCCAGGCATGCACTATTTCTGTCTTTAGTGCCCTGTCATTTTCTCCTTCCTTGAAGAAAAGACCTTCCAGATGAGCATTACGCGGGACATGCCTCATCGGGTATCCAAATTGACGACGAACTAAAATTTTGACCACTAAGATTCCCTCCATCATTGTGCAAATTATCATCACAATATGGATGGACCATTATACCACATTAGCCTCCCCAAAGATGGGTGAGCATCCACTACAGTCAAATTTAAGGTTTCAAGCCCTCTCAGAGCTCTTAGACAAAGGATCAATCAAGAAATGACATGATCTTCAACTTGTCTAAACCTCTCAAACATCCACAATGGATCAAGAGGACTCCCACATCAAGGATCAAGCACAAGGCTGCAACCGTCCAAGTGGATTAAGCCTCAAGATCGCCAGTGTCACCAAATTAGGGTTTTGGTCGACTGGGGCCTCAAGATCGAAATTTTCCTCTGGGCATGAGCCAATGCTTCAAAGTATAACCTAAGATGCTCCAAGGAACATCATGAACCTAATCATCAAGTCAATTTTGCCTCAGGGGATGCATTCATAAAAAAATTAGGAATTAGGGTTTCTTGACCTAATTCACCCCTAAGTTGACTTTTGGGACAAAACATGAGCCAAGACCTCAAGATAGGATTTGAGGGTCTCTAATACACTACATTGATCCATTTGCAACAATGGATTAATCCAAGAAGCTTGATCAACAAGTTTCAAATTCATCAGAACCACAATTAGGGTTTCGCAGGAAAAGTCAATTGTGCCTTTGACTTTTGACCCAGGCATGCTCCCAAACCTTGGGACATGATTCAATACAACCTATAACACCCATGGAACATGTCCATCAAGTTTGATTTAGGTCAAGGACTTGATTTCTTAGAGGATCGCACAGTTTGGAGTTCATCTGACAAAAAGTCAACTGTGCACAAAAGTCAACTTTGACTTTTTGATATTTTTCACAATTATGGTTCTTTGACCCTAAAATGATGTTAATGTGTGATTGGAATCATCATTCATCAAGAAAAATTAAGAAAAGTGGGATAGCTTGTAAAAGGGGTAACCATAAAAAACATAGAAATTTTCTAAGTTATGGAACAAAGTGGCTAGGGTACCAACTTCCAAGGATCATAACTTGTGATCCAAGCAACCATTTTGGCTGATCCAAAGATGGATTTGTAGCTCTCATGTCATACTTTAAAAGTCTCAACTACACCTCATTCCAATTCATCATGGATTTTGAGTTATGGTTGGATCAAAATGGGTGAAAACATGAAATGCCACTTTTTCCAACTCTTATTGAAATTTTCACTAAGGTAGAATCTGTTTCACTTTTTCCAAAATGTAGGGGCATTTTTCACTTGGATCCAAAAAGTAATAAAATAAACTATGATCACACATATGTTGTATCATATGAGAGCTTTCCAAAATGGCCAAGAACCCCATCAAACTCAACCTGAGCTGAGAGTTATGACAGTGGCAACATGCCTTGCTGCAACTGTCATAACAAGGAAGATTCTTGCTCGATTTGGGAAAATTTTGCAAATGAAAAACAAGTTTATCCATTTGAACACCTCAGGGGGAGACCAAGGAGGGAAAAACACTGATCCATCAGCCTTCCAAGTCTTTGGAACCAAAAGTAGCATGCCAAACCTAGAAATGTCTAAAAGAGGGACAAGACTCCAATTTTGGTTTGGAGCATTTAATGGATGTACCAAGGTGGCATGTACTGAGCCCTTTCCAACTGAATTCAGTCAAGACTTATCCAAGAACTAGGGAACCAGCAGCCTGTGCTCTAACCTCTAGTCAATGGCTAGAGGAGACTTGGATTCCTATTGATCAACATTTGCCAAACTTCTGCAGCAGTTGCCATTCACTATTGCTTACAAAATAAACTTGCTCTACTATAAATAGAGCTCATTTGTGCTCAGTTTAAGTACACCAAAGCACTACAACATTTGCTTTACTCAAAATCTCTTTCTCTAGGCAAAAATGCCTTCTTTAGCAAGGTAACTCTGAGTTTTTAAGTTAGAGAGCAATTCCATCACAACTCATGATCCAAACACATCCAATATGTCATATCTAAGCTGTCCAAACTCTCACATGTGACTTGTAACACCAAAATCACAGTCCACTCTCAAAACCTCAAAATAGGGCCTTTTTGCATTTTTCAAGCCATGTCTTGATTCAGTCACTTTCAAAACCAGATAAAGCCTCAAACACACTTCAAATATCATTCTTGAACAGTCCCAAATGGTTCCCCACATCTGGAACACCATTTGAGAGAGTTGCTATTTTGGCCACTTTTGGCCCTTTTGCAAGAAAGGGCCAGTTTCCATTCTGAGGTTTTCAGCTGATTCCAATCATCCTAAAAGCTTCTAAGGGATCATTTGAGAGTGTTCAAAGCATCAAAACATTTCTGGAACAAAGCACTTGGCAGATAGCCCAAAAAGCTCAAAGGGAGGTAAGCATCACAACTTGAACTCTTTAAAATATGCATTGCTTTGAGGTCCACTGATCGGGTTTTAAAATGGGGACCTCATCTGAAAAAAAACACCACCACTATTGGATTCCTTAGGAAATTCTAGGCCAGATGCATATAAATTTTGTCCCAATCCATGGAGAAATGAGGAAGTTATGACCTTCACGTTTCTGACCAAAAATTTTGCCTTGCCTTGCCTTGGCCAGGCCAAAAACAAGGCAAGCCTTGTATATTTATGGTTGGGGTTTGATACACAGATGTATCACCACCCCAGTGGTAAGGCACGCATGCTGCACACAATAGGTATGGGGTTCGAATCCCCCTCGCCCCAGACCCCTTTTTAATGGTTTTTTCAGCTTTTTTATTATTTTTCATATTTTTTTTAATGATTTAAAAAATTAATAACTCCCTCAATTTTAATTATTTTTTATTGGTTCTTTTTGCAAAAAATCACAAAAATATTGAAATATTTTATTCCACAAGAAAATCAAATTTATCTTATTTATTTAATATAATTAGTATTTTTGTGAATAAATTCATTTTTAATTGTTTTTAAACATTTAAAAGTGAATATTTATTTTGAAAATCAAAACCAAATGAGTTCTAAATCATCTTGTGATTAAAAACTCATTTTTCAAACCTTAAACAAAAATCACAAGTGGTTTATTCAAATCTATTTGGTATTTTTATCATTTTATTGATTTTCTTTAAATATTTACTTTTAAAGAAAAACAAAATTAGGGTTTCTTTGATTTTCACCTTCACAAATATTTTTAAAACACTTTTGGGCCTCTATTTGAGTGTAAGACCCATCCCCTTTGTAAATACACCACTTTTGGGCCTCAGTCGTTGTATAAGTCCCACTGTATTTTAAAAAACAACGGCGCGATCGTCGCCTTTTTTTTACAAAACCAATTTGGGCCTCTCCTTGAGTTGTAAGCCCCACCAGTTGTACAAAAATATTTGGGCCTCTAATAGAGTGTAAGACCCAACCCTTTTTTGAAACCAAAATGATTTGGGCCTCAGATGTTGTATAAGACCCACTGTGTTTTCAAAAACCTCTGCGCGATCGCCGTTTTCAAACAAATAACCTTGGGCCTTTCCCTGAGTTGTAAGCCTCATCACTTGTACAAAAATAAATCTTTGGGCCTCTAATAGAGTGTAAGTCCCAATCCTTTTGTAAATAAAAACTTTGGGCCTCACATATTGTATAAGTCCCTCTGTACAGTTTTCAAAGAAACGGTGCGATCATCGTTAAAACTTGGGCCTCTCCTTGAGCTGTAAGCCCCAACAATCTTTTCAAAGCACTTTCTCCTTTGATTTTGAATTCAAATATATGTTGTTATCAAAACTCTTTTTTTTGAACAACTAACCAAATAGCATGGAAGCTCTACAACGGGTAAGTGTTTATCTGCTTTCATTTACCGCTTTCATATGTATATAACTGTATTGTGGGGCTGCTTCACTGTAAGTCTTCTTTCACATCCTTTTATATACTTGTCATATATCAACTGTGTAATACTAGTATAGTTATTTAGAGTTTTCCTCGGCAACTACGTCTAGAACTAGGTAAAGCCCTGTTGGTCACTCTTAAATACAAACAAAACTAGATCCCCCGTAGGTTCCAGATACAGTCTTCCCTCCTCTTGGGGTTAAACAATATGGAACAACGTGAAAGGCAACATTCTCGGTGAACCCTTTCTCAGACTGTCACTCTTAGAAATTGTCAAAGAAACTCTGACTCCCCAGAGATGATCTTTTCTCCATGAATGGCATCTCTTGAGTTTCTTCCAAATCCTTGAACTTTCCTGGCTTGATCTATTCTCTGTGAATAACATGTCTTGAATTTCTCTTGGTTTGGGGACCCACAGGCTTCCTAAAATCATCCCCGCCTCCTCTTGGGAGTTGTACAAGGACCTTTCGGCTTCTTAGAAGTTCTCATGCCTTCTCTTGGGCTTAATACAAAGACCCTGACGACCTCTTAAAGGTATAAGATAGAACTTAGTCATCCTTTGCTAGAGCAGTCTTTCCAGCGCCAAAACTCCGACTGTTGTAGGGTTGATACTCATCCCTTAATGCCTGTGCCTCCTCTTGGGCATTGTACAAAAGATAAAACTCTAGACTTGGACAGTCTAAGACCCTTGAGTCTCAAAGACATTCTCAAGTTCCTTTCAAACATAGGAAAAAACACCGATCACTCTGGATCAATCTCCACCAGAAACCCGGTCTCTCTCATGAGAGTTCCCCACACTTGGACCCGCTTCAGGATCTCCAGAATCCACAGCGGTAAGCCAGCCTCCTCTTGGGCTTTATACAAATGATTCTCCCCATCGAAGCTAACCTTTTCAGACTCTCTTGTTGAGTCACCCACTTTTAGCCTCCATCTCGGGCTTCGTACGAGATAGAAAATATCTTTCTTGTTGAGTATAAAAGACTCTCTTGTTGAGTCAACCTCCTTTTTAGCCTCCATCTCGGGCTTCGTACGAGATAGAAAATTACTCTCTTGTTGAGTATAAAAGACTCTCTTGTTGAGTCAACCACTTTTAGCCTCCGTCTTGGGCTTTGTACAAGACATATAAATCACTCTCTTATTGAGTATAAAAGACTCTTTTGTTGAGTCAATCTCCTTTTAGCCTCAATCTCGGGCTTCGTATGAGACAACAAATCACTCTCTTGTTGAGTATAAAAGACTCTCTTGTTGAGTCAAACAACCTTCAGACTCTCTTGTTGAGTCAATCACCTGTTCAAGACTCTCTTGTTGAGTCAACCCCTTTTTAACCTCCGTCTTGGGCTTTATACAGGATAGGTAAAAATACTCTCTTGTTGAGTCAAAATCCCTTTTAGCCTCCATCTTGGGCTTTATACAAGATACATTCTCCCCAACGGAGTCAAAATCCCTTTTAGCCTCAATCTTGGGCTTTGTACAAGACAGACAAAACATTTTCCCCAGAAAAGTCAAACTTCCCGCCTCCTCTTAGGCTTTGTATAAAGAAACCCCGGTTGAGTCAATCAACCTTTTAGCATCAAAGTTGTGCCTTGTTCACAGCATACAAACATTAGCAACTCCTCTTTAGAGATGACAAGTTCTCTCTCAGTCAAACCCTTTAGCTTCACATCTTGGGCTTTGAACAAGATACAAATCACCTTTAGCTTCACATCTTGGGCTTTGAACAAGACACCAAAACAACCTTTTTTTCCTCCCATAGAATAGGAGGAACTACGATCGCTCTGATTTCCCTGTTTCGTTAAACGGGAATACGTAGGCATAAGATTGAAAAAAATCTTAGCGAGCATACTAATCAACAACCCAAAATCCAGTACCCCCCATATATCAACCCAAAAGCACCAAATCCTAACATCTTACCAAAAACCTCACAAATGATCCAGACATTCTGATCTTAACAAAATAAACCGAAGAGGGACCCACATCTTAATAGCATTTGTAACCTAACAGACAGTTGTTAAAACTCAGTATGCAAGCAGGGTTAATTGGAGACATCTATTTCCCTTCCTTAATCAGCTTAATAGGATAAAAAATGAATCGAACTGTAGTACCCAAGCGATCGTGATTCAAGACCACAAAAATCGCGCTACAGAAAAATGGCGCCCACCATGGGGCCGGTTCTCTTTCTTACAATCTTCGGTGGAAACCTTAAATTCAACAAAATGTTACAGAAATGGCGACTCTGCTGGGTGTCACACCCTCATTTTCACCCTACCATTTTCACGGCATCTCCATCATATAGGTATCCCTCTAGGCCATTATCATTCATGCTTTGCTCCGGTTCTAAGTTTGGGATCAAGGCATCGTGGGTATTATCGATCAAGGAAGAAGAGTTGATCTTTCAAAGCAATGAATAAGAATGTATTCTCAATGGTGATGGCTCTCTCAAGCTACAAAGTCTTCACACATCTCAAAATGTGTCAACAAGGCTACAGGTGTGTTTAGCAACAAGGTTTCCTAGGATTTTTCACCATTTGTTGTGTTAGCCTTTGCAAGTTAGGGTTTTCTGTAACCCAATCTATTCTCTGGTCTTTGTGTTTCCATATTACAAAATCTACTGCTTTGTTTCCCTGTTGTGCTTATTAAGAGTGAAAGATTGGACTAAGAGGCTCGTGGTGTCATTCAAGTCCAATGAGTTTCGCATGATCATTCCTTCTCAAGACAAGTTCACATTGGTTCATGATGGATCGATTTTACAAAGAAGCTTCAATTGTTGATTTTTGTTCAAGAAGAATTTCTAGTGGGGACAACGTCAGTTTTGGACTCGATTTTAAGCAATTCATGCCAAGATATTCCCATACATCACATGTGAAGCCTAAGTGAGAAAATTCATCATATTTCTATCACAATCATGTTTCATCATCAAGTATTGATCATAAAATTAAGGCCTAAGTCCATCCATTGGAAATTTGGTTTCTAGTGAAGAATTCAACTTGGTGTGAAACGATTTCAAACATTGAGATTTTGGATGCAAGCTTCAAGTGTCAAGGGATGTTCATTTGCACATATTACCATTTGAATTTAAGAGCATACAAGGCCATACAAGCTAAATGTAAGTACAAAAATCAAAGTTGGAAGACATGAGCAAATCAAGATGAATTTTGTCATACAAGTTAATCTTGTGAACATTTGGTTTATCCTAATTAAATACATTATCCAAGCCTAATGACCAAAAAATACACCATGAGAGTTTGAGCTAAAACAATCCCGCGAGCATAACCATCACCTCCCATGAGCGTAGCATTATCTTCCACAAGTCAAGACAAAGGTTAAGTTATGGCCATGTCATGCGAATCAAAAATCAAGACCAAATACACTTCATTCCACTCATGATGCCATGGTTGAAGTCCAAAGACCTGTAATTTCAAGCAAGCATGTTCAAGTCAATTCAAAAAAATCCATTCAAAGACAATTTGCGCAAATCATCCATCACAATTCCAATTCAATTCATTTCCATGACCAGAATCATTTCAAATTCTAAACCATAATCAAGCAATTCATATTCCAAGGCATGAAATTAAAATCAGCTCATAAAATTTCATCACACCAAATCATATTCTACACAAGTCAGTTTTTTTTACAACACATTTTGCTTATTTTCGTGCAAGAGTTAAGGTCAAACAAGTCAGAATTCAGACTTAACCTGAGAATGGAAATAGGACAGAGTGCAACAACCATAGCAGAGCAGGGATTTCAGAAATTCACAAGCAAACAAAAGGGCGGAACAGAGACATCAAGGCATTAACCAAAATGGAAAAACATTTTCTTATCATCAAAAAAACAACAACAGACCTTGCAACAATGGAGATTCCCCATCAATTTTCAAACTTCATAAACCCTAATTTCTATCCTATAAGAACGACACCATAGCAACAGAAAAGGGGCGGTCAAAAAAATTCGAAGGTATTCATCAACAAAACATCAGAAACAGCCGCACTAAAAAAAACCTAAAGTTTCTACACACACAAAAAAACCCAAAAACGTTCGTGACAAGAAGGAGACGGAGGAGAAGCGAAGGAAAAAACGTTACCTGAGATCGAGGTCTTCAAGGGTGAGTACTCTTCCATGATTTAATCTTCGTTTATGCCGTGCTCGTATTTGTTGTCTCATTGTTGTCGCCTACTTCTTTGACAAGCCTCGTTCATTCATGCATGGTCTTCTTTCTTCTCGTTCTGGTCGTTTTAGCAAAGTTTTTAGGTTTAGGGTTTTTGAAAATGGAAGCTCCGATTTGGTTATTTGGTTAGGGTTTTGACGAAACTAGTTCTAGATTCAGGTTCAGGATGGAATTTTAGTGGGGGTTTCTTTTTATTTCGTGACGAGGGGAGAGACTCTCGCCGGAGAAGACGACGGCTTCCGCCGCGAGTCCTTTTCTCCGGCAGTCCTTTTGTGTGTTCCAGCCATCTGTTTGTTTTGCAGAGAAAAGCGAAACGTGAGGGAGAAATGATATGCATGTGCGTTTGTTGGTCGGTTGTGTTATTTCTCATTTAATTGCCATTCCGTGCGTGCAAGTTTCGTGTGTTGGCTTGGGAGACGGTGACATGTGTCGCCGTCATGTAGAATACATGCATCATCATCAACTCTTGCCTTCTTGCGTGTCACCCTTGGAGTGTTTACCAGGCACCCTCAGCCATAAACCCTTGGATTTGGTCAAGATCTTTGACCAGAAGATCTAACGATGCTAGTTCATCTGTGTAAGTCAACTCGTGTTGACTGAGGTACACCAAAGCCCCAACGCCTTGGGCTTCTTGAGGCATCTGGGCCTCTTTTTTTTTTATTATTTGCACCCCCTATTCTGTATTTTTAAACAAGCCCATTAAGTGTTTTTTTTTGTTGTTTTATTTTGATTATTATTTTTAATCTATTTCTTTTCCATTTCTTTTTATTATTGTTTAATTCAAAAAAAATGTATAAAAAATGTGTATTGTTAATAATCTTAAATATATTTATTTAATGCTAATTAATTAAATTATTAATTAATTTTATTAAATATTCATATTTAATTTAGTTAATAATTTTGTGTGTTGTTTAGTTTGGTTTAAGTGTAATACTCGATTATTTATTTTGGTCGTGCGATTTTCTCATGCGATACGTTTATACCACGATAATAATTGATTAATCTCTTGTTTACACTTTCAAAATCATTTTCAAAAATAAATTCTCGATCCAACGTCGAGCCATTTTACACCCTTGTAAGTCGACCGCCTCGTGCGTCGCAATCGACCTTATCCTAGTCAATTAGGTCCCCCATCCTGTTTAATCCAATACCTTTGACCGATTCAAATGCAAACTCAAAACACTTCTTTAAAATAAGATTCTCTTTGTATTGAACTAAAGAGAGGGGATTGGGTGAAGACCTTTTCCTCTTCGAGTATTAGGATTCTCACTTTAGAGTGTGTAGTCTCGATACTCGTCTTTCAATACGAAGACGTGACTATATTCACCACCCATTCTTTCAAAAACCTTTTTTTTCATCTCCTTGTGTCTAAAAACCTTGGTCTTGTACCAAGTGCATTTTCAAACCTTTTCTCAATAAACTTAGATGGTCGTGGAGTGGTTAGGCGAAGGCCTTCTCCTATCCCGAGTGTTTGACATTACCTTTAGGGTTCACTGTCGTAAAGCACTTACCATCTAAATCAAAAACACTTTAATAAGAGAAAAAAGTTCTCTTTGTATTGAACTAAAGAGATAGGATTGGGTGAAGACCTCTTCCTCTTCGAGTATTAGGATGCTCACTTTAGAGTGTGTGGTCTCGATACTCGTCTTTCAATATGAAGACATAACTGTATTCGCCACACAACTTTCACAATAAACCTTTTGAGATAAATAATTGGGTACTACCCGAAGGGGTTCCTATTCGAGGACTTATTTCACCCTTAAAACCAACTTTCAACAAATCAAATGTGACATCTTGCCTTGATGGCAAAAATCAACCTTTTCAAAAAGGACATGTTACGTCCGTTCTACCGCAAACAGGTAACGCATAAGACTCCACGAGCGAGCCGCAATACACCTAACTGCTAGAACTCGCACGTTAGCATCGTCCATAAAAAACACCAACAAACCGTAGTTGGTCAAACTACGATTGCTCTGATTCTTCATTCTCGTCCGAATGTAAGATACGTAGGCACAAGATTGCAAAGATCTTGGCGAGCCCCCTTCCATTTTCTTCTCCCATAGTCCTCCGAACTACGTTGACTCTGACTTTCCCATTGCACGAGGGAATACGTAGGCATAGGACCGCGAAGTCCTATCGAGTCCCCTCTTCTCCCCACCTTTTCTTTTTATTTTCTTTCACATTCTTTGTTCTTTAACCATCTCTTTCCCTCTTAGAACACTCTTAGAAAGCAATTTCCTTAGCAAACATCCTTACACATAGACAAGCGAATGGTTCCCATCGAGTACGATGGATGTGGGGGGTGTTAATACCTTCCCTCCGCATAACCGTCTTCCGAACCCGTAATTTGGTTGCGAGACCATCTTATCCTTCCTTCTTTGGGTTTTCTCGATGTTTTCCCTTCCCTTCATGGGATAAATAAAGTTCGATGGAGACTCTTCTGTTTCTTTCCTTTTCGCCTCCGGTCGACTATTTTTTTGAGTAGCGACAGCTGGTGACTCTGCTGGGGACTGGAAAATCCCTAAGCACGCCAAACCTAATTTGTTTGTCGCATGTGTGCTTTTGTTTGCTTTATTATTGCTTTATTATCTTATGCTTCTTCTATTTGTTGGGTATATTGGGGATGGTTTGTGAGGAGAAAGGCTTTCTACCCGAGCTTTTCGAGTATACACTAAGTTAGGAGGTGGTTGCTTACTGATTTGCGAGACTTAGGACTCGTCGAGTTGGTTTGACTTCCACCGATCAGATGAGGCCCCTTTGGGAATGATTATGTCTTACGATTAGTCGTAATGGCGTCTTTGTTTCCGCTTGGGAATCCGTGATTCTGAGGACTTTTAGAACCCTATTCTAAAGGTTACTAAGTCATAACGCTGTGCTCATCCTTTGAGGGGATTACCGTCTTACGAATCGTCGTTATGATGGGAAACTTTTGAGGGTTAGTGCATGGGACCTTGTTTGAAAACCTTTGGAATGCCCTGTTGTAACCCAATAGATTGACTACCCGAGGTGAGGGATATCTTGTGGTGCTGTCATGCAGAATCTGTGATCTTGACCCTTGTGCTGTGAACCCGTTCCGAAGCATTGCATTCATAACATTGCATACCATTTTTTTGCATATCAAGGGACTTAAGAGACTATGGTTATCTCAGGTATTGCTGAAAGAATGAATGATTCTAAGAAGATAAGCACCAATTCACTAAAGTTCAGAGAGCCGAAGTTGGGTGCAATCTGAGATATTCTGCTAGATGTGCCGAAAGTAATGAAGATCAATTTCCAAGGGCAACATGGGAAACTGCTTGATCTCCTCAATGCTAGATTGGATACTTGGGCTTTGTACGCATTGGCTCAATTTTATGATGCTCCACTCCGATGCTTCACCTTTCAAAATTACCAGTTGGCTCCTACTCTTGAGGAATACTCCCATATACTGGATATTAAGATCAAGGATCGACCCATTTACACCGGTTTAGAAGAAGAACTACGATCTCCATCCATTGCTCATGCACTTCACATCACCAAAGAAGAGGTGGATGCTGGTTTGGTCCATAAGGGAGGTACTCATGGGTTCCCTATGAAATTTCTTCTCGACAAAGTTGCTCAGTATAAGGCCGATAAGGACTGGGAGAGATTTGGAATCTTTCTTTCTCTGATCATCTATGGAATTATCCTCTTCCTAAATATAGATAATTTCATAGACATTGTTGCCGTTACTCTCTTCATTCAGAAGAACCCAGTTCCCACGCTCCTTGCCGACACTTACCACTCCATTCATTGGAGGAGTGAGAAGAAGACAGGGATGGTCCAATGTTGTTCCCACCTACTATACAAGTGGTACACCTCTCATTTGCCTAAGGATGGCCCTTTTGTGGAGAACAAGCAGAAGCTGAAGTGGTCCAACCGTATCATGTCTTTAATAGCTGATGACATTGCATGGTACTCTCATGAGTATTATGATACAGAAATCATTTTTAGTTGTGGAGAGTTCCGCAATGTACCTCTGATTGGGAGAGCATGCTGTATTAACTTTAATCCGATCACGGCATTGCGCCAGCTTGGCTACGCAATGAAGGATGAGCCTGAGGCAGAAAAGATCCAAAGTTTCTTCCTAGCCAATAAAGCAGATGACCCTGAATTTGTAAGAAGGATCTCAAGAGCGTGGAATAAGATCCATTCAAGTGGGAGAAAGGAATTAAAGGCAAAGAACTGTGTGGCCAAAGAACCATACAACAGGTGGTTATTGGCAAGGGTTGCAGAAAGGCCGTTACCATACCCTTATGAGGCTCCCATGCATACTAAGCCTCCTGTACCCACACATGTTCCTATGGAGGAGTATAACAAGTTGAAGTTATTGGTGGAGAAATTGACTAAAGAAAACGAAGAGCTACAAGCACAAATCCACCAAGCTGGTTTAGAGACTAGCCAGTTTAAGAGGAAGTTTGAGTTTGAGCAAGATCAAGGGGCTGAAACTAGCAAGAAGTTGAAGATCGAAAGTGATCTGAGGGTCCTGTATCAAAATGGCTTTGAAGGGGCTGATGCATTAGTGAAAGCTCTCCGAAAACGTTTGGAAGAGGCCAAAGACTCTTGTGGTAGGGCTTGGCGCCTATATGAAGAGGTTTCTGCTGCTAAGAAGGAAACTAGAGAAAAGCTCGAAGCTAACATTAATGAGCTTGAAGGACGATTGAGAAGTGCTCTGACTTTGGTCAAAGATGAGCGTCACCTCAAAGAGGAAGCCATGAGGTCAGCACGCTATACTCCTGAAATGTGGAACGACAAGTGTAAGGAGTTGGAAGCTTCCAAAGGGCAAGTGGAGCATTGGAAGAGTCGTTTTGAGGATTTGAAGAAAGATAGCTCCCAATGGGTCAAAAGGGAGAATAACCTCAATCAGTTGCTCAACACTCATGTAGAGTCCCTGAACATTTGTCAGCCCGCTTTGGATATGTACCGTGCTAGGTACAATGGCCTTGTGGAATACTGTAATCTCATGATTAGCGATGTACCATGGAGGTTGGAGAGCGCAATGCAAGACTTGGACCTTTGTGATCAGATGGTAGGGAGATTCATGTTCGAGTCGAAGAAGCTTGAAGAACGCATCCGAAAGAAGACCATTTGATTATTGTTTTGTATTCTCATGTCTTATTTCAAAACTTATGTACTCATTTAATGAACATGCTTAATCTTGTGTACTCAATCTTCTAGTGAATTAATGAAAAGCTTCTTTTGTTCTTAAAGCTGTGCAAATTTTATTATCTGTTCACTTCTATAACACCTATGATAATCACAAGTCTCGAGAGTCTCCTTGAACATCATTCTAGCATTGCATACGCATTCATATATCATCTTGCATATTCGTCAAACCCCAAAACTCACAAACCACTTGGCCTGCTGCAGTAGGAACAAGCTGACTTCCCGGCATCCTTACAACACCAGAAGCAATCGGTGGAGGATCATGGATCAAATTGAGCAGAACCAAGCCACTCTTAGAGAAGAGATGCTCACTATGAAGACGCAGATGGGCCAGCTGATAGAGGTCATTCAGAATATGGCCAGAGGACAAGAAGAGATGAGGCAAGCTGCCGAAAGAAACGTTGCCATTCCAACTCCTGTTGGTGGAAGTGTTCCAATTCCTGTTGGTGGAGGTGTTCCAATCCCTGATGGTGCGGGAGTTCCGATCCCTATAGGTGGAGGCATCCCAGCGACTGCTTGGGCGATCCCGACACCCGTCCAGTATGATGAGCATGAAGATTTTTATGGCCCTCATGGTGACTCGGTCGTAGATGCTTTTGGGCCTCCAAATGATGACTTGGCGAAGAAGGTGCATGCCCTACAAGAGACTGTGGAAGGCTTGCAAGGACCCAATACGTTTGGTTTAGATGCTGCTGATATGTGCTTGGTGCCTGGTGTCAGGATCCCTCCTAAATTCAAACTCCCTGTCTTTGAGATATACAACGGAACCAGCTGTCCGAGAACACACATTCGATCATACTGTAGAAGAATGGCTGCTCATTCAGATGACGAGAAATTGCTTATGCATTTCTTCCAAGATAGCCTCAGTGGGGCTTCCCTTGAATGGTATATGCAATTGGAGCACACCAACATCTGGACATGGAATGAATTAGCTGGAGCCTTCTTAAAGCATTACCAGTACAACTCAGACATGGTGCCTAACCGCACACAACTCCAAGGTCTGACTCAGAAGTCTGGCGAGTCATTTAAAGATTATGCTCAGAGGTGGAGGGATTTAGCTTCAAGAGTACAACCACCTCTCCTTGACAAAGAACTCAATGACATGTTCATGGGAATTCTCCAAGGACCCATCTTGGAGCGCCTGGCAGGAAGCACATCCTCTGTATTTTCCGAGTTGGTAATGGCTGGAGAAAGGATTGAGAGAATGATAAAGTTAGGAAAAATTCAGAATGCTGCTAAATCTTCTAGTGGAGTTAAAAGGCCCCATCAAGGTTTTTCGAAGAAGAAAGAGGGAGAGGCAAGCGCTGCTTTCGGGAATAGGGGAAAAGGTAGAGCATATCAGGAATATCATCATGTGGCTGTTGTCACCCCGAATCAGTATCATTAACCTTTGACTATCCCCGCAAGCCAGCCTACTGTTCACCAACAAGCGCCTCAACGTCAAAACTACTACGAAGGTCAGCCCAGACAGAGGAGACCCGAGAAAAAGTTTGACCCTATTCCCACAACTTATGCCAGATTGCTTCCACTTTTGCTTAAGGGTTCATTGGTACAATTGAGAGACATGAAGCCCCCACCTGCTGTTTTAGCTCCTGGTTACGATGCGAATGCTCACTGTGAGTTCCACTCTGGAGCTCCCGGGCACAACATCGAAAATTGTAAGGCCCTGAAATACATAGTTCAAGATCTCATCGACTCGAAAGCCATCAATTTCACCAGAAATACTCCCAATGTTATCAATAACCCAATACCAAATCATAACCATGCCACGAATATGATTGAAGAATCCAGAGGAAAGAAGTTGGTGTCGAAGGTTGGCAAGATGAAGACTTCTTTTGCAACTATCAAGGAACAACTACTGATGCAAGACATCTTCCCAAGATGTTCTGTGGATTGCCAATATTGTTTGGCAGATCCCCAAAGTTGTGATGACTTGAAGATGGGAATCCAAAAATTGCTAGACCAAGGCGTTCTATTGGTAGAACAGGTAACCCTTGCTGAAGAGGTGGCAACTTTGGACATCCCTTATGATCCAATTGAAATTCTCTACGATGATGATGTGTCGTGGGCAGTGCCGTATAATCAACCCCATGTATCGTTGGAGATTTTGTGTGATTACGATTGGTATCCTGCTCAAATCCCTGGTAATCCAGTACGCGTGCCTCTGGAAATCCCCTATGATTTGATTGACGTTCCAGTGTTACCACCTTCATTAGCTCTATTGACAATAACTGTGCCTTCTCCGTTCCCTTTTGATAGCACCAAGGCTGTGCCTTGGAATTATGATTCAACTGTATACATCAATGGACAGAAAGTGGAAGAGGAACCAGTAATAATTAAAGATTCTGTGGAAAATCTCGCTGGAACCAGAGGTGTGACAAGGAGTGGAAGGATTTTCGCACCTGTGCCACCACCAAGCAACAATTCTGGAGCTGTAGGAAAGACAAATGAGAGGTAGACAATAGTTGAACAAGGGCAATCCTCTACTCAGAAGGAAGGTCCTAATGATGAAGCGGAAGAGTTTTTGCGCATTATCCAAAAAAGTGACTATAAGGTGGTTGATCAGCTCAACCAAACACCTTCTAAAATTTTGATGTTGTCATTACTTATGTGTTCGCCTGCCCATCATGAGGCATTGTTGAAGTTTTTAAAGGCTGCCCACGTTCCTCAAGAGATCTCTGTTGTCGATTTTGAAGGGGTGGTGTCAAACATTGCATCCAAACATGTTCTGAGCTTCAGTGATGAAGAATTGCCCCCAGAGGGGAAGAACCACAATAAAGCTCTGCATATATCCATTGAGTGCATTGATGTTGTTTTGTCAAGAGTTTTGGTGGACACTGGGTCATCGCTGAATGTTTTGCCTAAGAATTCTTTGTCCAAGCTTACCATTGAAGGGTTGATGATGAAGCCGAGTTCAATGATAGTGGAGGCTTTTGATGGGGCTAGGAGAACAGTGATAGGTGAGGTTGACCTCCCTATCAAAATTGGGCCTCACACTTTCATCATCACATTCTATGTGATGGATATTTATCCAGCCTACAGTTGCCTCCTAGGGCGCCCCTGGATCCACACTGCTGGCGCAGTAACATCCACACTCCACCAAAAACTAAAGTTCATGATCAACAACCAGATTGTTGCAATTGATGGGGAAGAGGATATTCTGGTTAGCCACTTAACCTCATTTCGTTACGTTGAAGTGGGGGGGGGGGGGAAGTTCATGAGACCCCTTTCCAAGCTTTCGAGGTTATAAATGTGGAGATGATTCCTGCCGAGAAGGAGAAGAAGAAGTCAGAAAAGGTTGGGTCCCCGATGATTACTTGGAAGGACGCGAAGACTGTGATTGAAGCTGATCACCCTGAAGGTTGGGGAAGAGTGTTGGAGCTACCAGTTAACAGGAACAAGGCTGGCTTGGGATTCCCAAGTCATCTAAAGAAGACAACCTCCGACGAAGGCAAAGGACCTGTTCCTCCTCCTGTTTTCACTAGTGCTGGACATCTTGTTGACGGCCAAGTTACGTGTGTGGAAGCTGAAGATGGTGTGCCCAAAGAAGTTTGCATGGTGTATCCAAGAGCACCAAATCAACAACTCAACAATTGGACTGTCGTGGAGATGCCTGAAGTCACCTTTGTCGAAGAGTAATTTTCCTTGTGTTGCTTTCCAATCCTATGCTCTGCCCAAGGCATATGGATTATTTCGTAGGGCCCCCATGTTTTCAATCAATATTTATCATGAATGAAATGAACTTTTTGCATTCAATTGTGTTCCCTGTCTTTCTTTTTTTAATTTTGCATAAATAATATGGCAATGTTTTTCTTGCATTTGTCTTCCTTCAAATTCTCAAAATAAAGCATGAAATCATCATCATGCATATCCACCCCGGTTTCCATTGATAACGATTCTGCTATGGTCGGATATGACTTTGATAACCCAATTTACCACGCTGATGAAGACTGCGAGGAAACTTGTGAGCTCCCAGAGGAGTTAGACAGACTACTGAAGCAAGAGTCAAAGGTCATCCAACCGCACCAGGAGTCAGTAGATATCATCAATCTTGGGACCAAAGATGACAGGAAGGAAGTCAAGGTAGGCTCTGCTATAGAGGAAGATGTAAAGAGAAGATTGGTCGAGTTGTTACACCAGTACAAGGACGTGTTCCCTTGGTCTTACCAAGACATGCCCGGACTGGATGAAGACATTGTAATGCACAGACTACCTCTCAAGGAAGGATGTTCGCCGGTGAAGCAGAAGATGAGAAGAACCCGACCTGAAATGGCTATCAAAATTAAAGAAGAAGTCCAAAAGCAGCTAGACGCAGGATTCCTGGCTGTATCCAACTATCCACGTTGGGTCGCGAACATCGTTCCCATACCCAAGAAAGATGGGAAGGTACGGATGTGTGTAGACTACAGAGATCTCAACAAGGCCAGCCCCAAAGACGATTTTCCTTTGCCACATATAGATGTACTAGTGGACAATACAGCCCAATTTTCCGTCTTTTCTTTTATGGATGGGTTTTCTGGATACAATCAGATTAAGATGGCTCTGGAGGATATGGAAAAGACTACCTTCATCACCCCTTGGGGAACCTTTTGTTATAAGGTTATGCCATTCGGACTAAAGAATGTAGGAGCGACATATCAACGAGCGATGGTAACACTCTTCCATGACTTGATTCATAAAGAGATTGAATGTTATGTTGACGATATGATTGTGAAGTCAAAAACTGAGGAAGAGCACCTCGTTCATCTCGAGAAGCCGTTTACAAGATTGAGGAAGTTTAGATTATGACTAAATCCCAATAAGTGTACTTTTGGTGTGAGATCTGGCAAATTGTTAGGTTTCATTGTAAGTCAAAGAGGAATAGAAGTAGACCCAGACAAAGTCAAAGCTATACAAGATATGCCTGCACCGAAGATTGAGAAGGAAGTTCGTGGTTTCCTGGGAAGATTGAACTATATTTCTCGATTCATATCCCATCTGACGGCCACCTGTGAGCCCATATTCAAGCTGCTGCGAAAGGATCAAACAGTCGTGTGGAATGACAATTGTCAGAAAGCTTTCGAGAAGATAAAAGAATATCTACAAGAACCACCGATCTTGATACCTTCTGTGCCAGGGAAGCCTCTCATAATGTACTTAACTGCGTTAGATGGATCCATGGGATGCGTACTAGGGCAACAAGATGAGACAGGTAGGAAGGAGCATGCTATATACTACCTGAGCAAGAAGTTCAATGATTGCGAAACTAGATACTCGATGCTCGAGAAGACTTGTTGTGCATTGGCTTGGGCTGCCAAACGCCTAAGGCAATACATGCTCACCCATACAACTCTCCTGATCTCAAAAATGGATCCTATCAAATACATCTTTGAGAAACCTGCACTCACCGGGCGAGTTGCCCGCTGGCAGATGGTGTTAACAGAATACGACATTCAATATGTCACACAAAAAGCCATCAAAGGAAGCGTGTTGTCTGATTATCTAGCCCACCAGCCTGTGGAAGACTACCAGCCCATGCTTCTCGATTTTCCCGATGAAGATGTTATGTTCGCCAGAGATTATGAAATGCCAGGCCCAGATGACGGACCCGAACCAGGATCACGATGGACGCTCGTGTTCGATGGTGCCGCAAATGCTCAAGGCAGTGGAATTGGGGCAATAATCACATCACCCAATGGATTTCATATCCCTTTCACTGCTAAGTTGTGCTTCAAATGTACCAACAACATGGCGGAATACGAAGCTTGTATCTTTGGAATAGAAGCTGCTATTGACCACAGGATCAAAATTCTAGAAGTCTATGGGGACTCTGCATTGGTCATCAGTCAAATTAAAGGAGATTATATGGCTCATGATAACAAGCTTATGCCATACAGAGACCATGTCTTGAAGTTGATCCCATACTTTGATGAGATCACTTTCAACCACATTCCAAGAGAAAGTAATCAATTGGAAGATGCCCTAGCCACGCTGGCATCCATGTTTAAGGTCAAATGGAAGAACGAAGCGCCTGCCATTCGTCTTGAGTACCTTGATGAGCCTGCCTACTGTTTGACGAATGAGGCCACAGAGCCTGAAGTTGATGATCATCCTTGGTTCTATGATATCAAGCGGTATCTAGAAACACAAGAGTATCCAGAGAACATCACCATCACTGACAAGAAATACCTGAGAAAGCTTTCATCAAAATTCTTCCTGAGTGGGGATGTACTCTATAAGAGGAACTATGACTCGGTCCTGCTCAGATGCGTGGATAGACACGAAGCAGATCGAATCATAAATGAAGTTCATGAAGGGTCTTTCGGGACGCATGCCAGCGGGCACACCATGGTTAAGAAGATCTTGAGGGCGGGATACTACTGGATGACAATGGAAACTGATTGTTACCGCCACGTGCAAACCTGCCATAAGTGCCAAATCTACGCAGATAAGATTCATGCTTCACCACTTCCTCTAAATGTGTTGACATCGCCTTGGCCATTCGCCATGTGGAGCATAGACGTGATCGGACGTATCGAGCCCACTGCTTCAAATGGACACCGTTTCATCTTAGTTGCCATTGACTACTTCACTAAATGGGTGGAAGCCGCGTCTTATGCCAATGTCACTAAGCAAGTGGTGGCTCGCTTCATCAAGAAAGAGATTATTTATAGATATGGGGTTCCAAATAAAATCATTACCGACAATGGTTCGAACCTCAACAATAAATTGATGAAGGATTTATGCGAAAGCTTTAAAATCGAGCACCACAATTCAACTCCGTACCGTCCGAAGATGAATGGAGCTGTCGAGGCGGCCAACAAAAACATCAAAAAGATTGTTCAGAAGATGGTGAAGACATATAAAGACTGGCATGAGATGTTACCTTTTGCTCTGCACGGCTACCGCACATCGGTGCGCACTTCTACTGGGGCAACCCCCTTTTCTCTCGTATATGGCATGGACGCAGTGCTGCCTATCGAAGTAGAGATTCCTTCCTTGAGGATTTTAACAGATGTCAAGCTTGACGAAGCCGAATGGGTGCAAGCAAGACTCGACCAGCTCAATCTCATTGATGAAAAGTGCATGACGACCATCTGTCATGGTCAGCTATACCAGAAGCGGTTGAAGAGAGCTTTTAACAAGAAAGTTCGCCCTCGACATATCGAAGTAGGAGATCTGGTTTTAAGGAAAATTCAACCAATTCACACCGACCCAAGGGGCAAGTGGGCACCGAACTATGAAGGCCCATACGTGGTCAGAAAGGTTTTCCCTGGAGGAGCCTTGATTCTCTCCACTATGGACGGCGATGACCTCCCACCCCCTATGAATTCAGATGCTGTTAAAAAATATTATGCCTAAAAGATAGACCCGGTGGACCAAAAAGAAAATCGACGCAAAAATGGGCGTCCTGGTGGACCATGTAAAAAGAAGAAGGTCCAGGCAAAAATTAGGGACAAAACGAAAGAAATGACCCGCTAGATTATAAACCTAAAAGGGTAACTTAGGCAAAAAAAAGGGTATCCCGGTAGGCTGAAAACCCAAAAAGGGCGATCTAGGCAAAAATTAGGGATTAAAAAGGCAAAAACTGCATTCTGTAAAAACTGGTGAATTTTCCTCCTTGATCGTGAAACTCCGAATGGGAAGGACCAATACAATCGTTGCACTCAGAAGCAAGGCTTAAAGGGTCTTCAGAGATATACGGGTCATAGCATAATTGAAACTCGATGGAAACCGGTTTCAACATTGCCTTTGTTTTTTATCCATTTACTTTTAAAGCAATTACCTCTTATAGGAATTTCCTCCTCTTGTAATTCGCTCTTTTAAGGGCCTTCATCAATAAAATACTACTTTCATCAAAAAGTTTTCTCTTTTAATTTTGCTCAGTGATTGCAAAACTTGTTTTATTTATGATAAATATTGCATTTGAATTCTTGGGGATAATAATTTCGGTGATGGAAAGAAAATGCGGGATTACTCTTTCTCTTAAGGTGTCTGCAGGGTAACCTTGATCCCTGAATAACATGCAGAAATACCATTAAAACCACAAATTGACTTGGCCCAGGCAAGAGCCATCCAGCCTGGGGTGTCCTAGCATAAAGCAACATGGAGCCTTAGCATCCCCAGAGTATGGTTGCGTCGTCAGATTTCGGGTGTCGGGAAGTTAAATTTGTTCCCCTTTCAACCAAAGCCCAACCTTCCTTGGCACCCTGAGACCAAAATCCACCTTTGACTGGAACCCTTCACCTTACGTATCTCCTTTTCCCTATCAAGCCCAACCATGTCTTGGCACCTCATCAATCCCAACCATTCCTTGGCACCTTAACCAAAGCCCAACCATGTTTGGCACGACCGTCACTTCAGACTCTCACCTCCTCATATCCCCTGCATTTTACATACATTTCTGCATCATTTGCATGCTCGTCTAGCCAGTTCTTGTACAGGATGGGGGCATTCTTGTGGACATTGTCTCCCCCATCACTTATTACTTCCAACTCCTTCCGCGCCTTTCGCGTGAAGTCTTGTCCTTTCGCTTTCCTTTTGTAAGCGTTCTCGCTGCCTTAACGCACGTGACCAAACTTTGTATTAGGTATCTTTGATCAATTTGGACGCTTGATGCCTATGTGGCCAAGAACTGAATGGTCGCTATTCAGAGAATGTCATCTCCGCCGTTGTGCCTATGAGGTCAAATGATGTTCTGATACCCTTTGCAAGTCCCCTCTGCCTTTTGTATGAAGATGGTTATTGCCCCCAACTTACCTTTTGTGAGTCTTTCGTGTCATTTTTCACGATGTATCTCCTCCTTGCCTTTTGCAATGTGTCCAACTTACCTTTAGTAAGAGCCTTCCCGTGCCTTTTGCATAATTTCTTCCCAGCTTACCTTTTGTAGGTCTCCTTCCTACCTTTTGTAGAAAGGAATCTGTCTCCAAACCTTTTGTTCTGGGGCCCTTTCTACCTTTTATAGAGGGAATTGTCTCCAAACCTTTTGTTCCGGAGTCATTACTGCTTTCGCAGAAGTAAGTACGATCGTCTTCTCCCAAGGGAGTTATGTTATTTCTCCTAACCTTTTGTTCTGGGGTCCTCTCTACCTTTCGTGGAAAGGAATTGTCACCTAACCTTTTGTTCTGGGGTCTTCTCTACCTTTTGTAGAAAGGAATTGTCTCCTAACCTTTTGTTCTGGGGTCCTCTCTACCTTTCGTAGAAGGAAATTGTCTCCTAACCTTTTGTTTTGGGGTCCTCTCTACCTTTCGTAGAAGGAAATTGTCTCCAAGCCTTTTGTTCTGGAGTCCTCTATACCTTTTGTAGGAGGAATTATTCTCCAAACCTTGTGTTCTGGAGTCGTTTCTGCTGTTGCAAAAAATAGTACGATCGTCTTCTCCCAAGGGAGTCTCCTCTACTTGTTGTAGCAGGAATTTTTCTTCTCCAAACCTTTTGTTCTGGGGTCCTCTCTGCCTTTCGTAGAAGGAAACTTTTTCTCCTAACCTTTTGTTCAGGGGTCCTCTTTGCCTTTTGCTAGAGGAGAACCAATATCTCATCCTTTATTCCTGAGTCCTCTCTACCTTTCGTAGGAGGAATATCTCATCTTTTACTTCTAGAGTCTCGTCTACCTTTCGTAGAAGGAATATCTCAACTTATTTTATGTCACCGGAATGCAATAGGAATGCCCCCTTTCAGGACTGGCAAAGCACTCATGTTCATTTCTCATTGCATCTCAAGCATATCATCATATCCCTCATAACCAATTACCTCGTCCTAATGACAGATGCCTTTTCCAAGCCATTCCACAGATTCATCACTTTCATTCCACTCCTTTTCCGGCTGAAAATTCCGGGTATTCTTATATTTAATCCCCTTGTACCTTGATTGTAAGAAAGCCTTTGCCACACTCACCTTCAAGTCCAAGAAGATTAAATAGGGGCATCTGTCACACCCTCATTTTCACCCTACCATTTTCACGGCATCTCCATCATATAGGCATCCCTCTAGGTCATTATCATTCATGCTTTGCTCTGGTTCTAAGTTTGGGATCAAGGCATCGTGGGTATTATCGATCAAGGAAGAAGAGTTGATCTTTCAAACCAATGAATAAGAAGGTATTCTCAATGGTGATGGCTCTCTCAAGCTACAAAGTCTTCACACATCTCAAAATGTGTCAACAAGGCTGCAGGTGTGTTTAGCAACAAGGTTTCCCAAGATTTTTCACCATTTGTTGTGTTAGCCTTTGCAAGTTAGGGTTTTCTGTAACCCAATCTATTCTCTGGTCTTTGTGTTTCCATATTACAAAATCTACTGCTTTGTTTCCCTGTTGTGCTTATTAAGAGTGAAAGATTGGACTAAGAGGCTCGTGGTGTCATTCAAGTCCAATGAGTTTCGCATGATCATTCCTTCTCAAGACAAGTTCACATTGGTTCATGATGGATCGATTTTACAAAGAAGCTTCAATTGTTGATTTTTGTTCAAGAAGAATTTCTAGTGGGGACAACGTCAGTTTTGGACCCGATTTTAAGCAATTCATGCCAAGATATTCCCATACATCACATGTGAAGCCTAAGTGAGAAAATTCATCATATTTCTATCACAATCATGTTTCATCATCAAGTATTGATCATAAAATTAAGGCCTAAGTCGATCCATTGGAAATTTGGTTTCTAGTGAAGAATTCAACTTGGTGTGAAACGATTTCAAACATTGAGATTTTGGATGCAAGCTTCAAGTGTCAAGGGATGTTCATTTGCACATATTACCATTTGAATTTAAGAGCATACAAGGCCATACAAACTAAATGTAAGTACAAAAATCAAAGTTGGAAGACATGAGCAAATCAAGATGAATTTTGTCATACAAGTTAATCTTGTGAACATTTGGTTTATCCTAATTAAATACATTATCCAAGCCTAATGACCAAAATATACGCCATGAGAGTTTGAGCTAAAACAATCCCGCAAGCATAACCATCACCTCCCATGAGCGTAGCATTATCTTCCACAAGTCAAGGCAAAGGTTAAGGTATGGCCATGTCATGCGAATAAAAAATCAAGACCAAATACACTTCATTCCACTCATGATGCCATGGTTGAAGTCCAAAGACCTGTAATTTCAAGCAAGCATGTTCAAGTCAATTCAAAAAAATCCATTCAAAGACAATTTGCGCAAACCATCCATCACAATTTCAATTCAATTCATTTCCATGACCAGAATCATTTCAAATTCTAAACCATAATCAAGCAATTCATATTCCAAGGCATGAAATTAAAATCAGCTCATAAAATTTCATCACACCAAATCATATTCTACACAAGTCAGTTTATTTTACAACACATTTTGTTTATTTTCGTGCAAGAGTTAAGGTCAATCAAGACAGAATTCAGACTTAACCTGAGAATGGAAATAGGACAGAGTGCAACAGCCATAGCAGAGCAGGGATTTCAGAAATTCACAAGCAAACAAAAGGGCGGAACAGAGACAACAAGACATTAACCAAAATGGAAAAACATTTTCTTATCATCAAAAAAACAATAACAGACCTTGCAACAATGGAGATTCCACATCAATTTTCAAACTTCATAAACCCTAATTTCTATCCTATAAGAACGACACCATAGCAACAGAAAAGGGGCGGTCAAAAAAATTCGAAGGTATTCATCAACAAAACATCCGAAGCAGCCGCACTAAAAAAAAACCTAAAGTTTCTACACATACAAAAAACCCCAAAAACGTTCGTTACAAGAAGGAGACGGAGGAGAAGCAAAGGAAAAAACGTTACCTGAGATCGAGGTCTTCAAGGGTGAGTACTCTTCCATGATTTAATCTTTGTTTATGCTGTGCTCGTATTTGTTGTCTCATTATTGTCGCCTACTGCTTTGACAAGCCTCGTTCATTCATGCATGGTCTTTTTTCTTCTCGTTCTGGTCGTTTTAGCAAAGTTTTTAGGTTTAGGGTTTTTGAAAATGGAAGCTCCGATTTGGTTATTTGGTTAGGGTTTTGACGAAACTAGTTCTAGATTCAGGTTCAGGATGGAATTTTAGTGGGGGTTTCTTTTTATTTTGTGACGAGGGGAGAGACACTCGCTGGAGAAGACGACGGCTTCCGCCGCGAGTCCTTTTCTCCAGCAGTCCTTTTGTGTGTTTCGGCCATCTGTTTGTTTTGCAGAGAAAAGCGAAACGTGAGGGAGAAATGATATGCATGTGCGTTTGTTGGTCGGTTGTGTTATTTCTCATTTAATTGCCATTCCGTGCATGCAAGTTTCGTGTGTTGGCTTGGGAGACGGTTACACGTGTCGCCGTCATGTAGAATACAGGCATCATCATTAACTCTTGCATTCCTGCGTGTCACCCTTGGAGTGTTTACCAGGCACCCTCAGCCATAAACCCTTGGATTTGGTCAAGATCTTTGACCAGAAGATCTAACGATGCTAGTTCATCTGTGTAAGTCAACTCGTGTTGACTGAGGTACACCAAAGCCCCAACGCCTTGGGCTTCTTGAGGCATCTGGGCCTCTGTTTTTTTTTATTATTTGCACCCCCTGTTCTGTTTTTTTAAACAAGGCCATTGAGTGTTTTTTTTTGTTGTTTTATTTTGATTATTATTTTTAATCTATTTCTTTTCCATTTCTTTTTATTATTGTTTAATTCAAAAAATGTATAAAAAATGTGTATTGTTAATTATATTAAATATATTTATTTAATGCTAATTAATTAAATTATTAATTAATTTTATTAAATATTCATATTTAATTTAGTTAATAATTTTGTGTGTTGTTTAGTTTGGTTTAAGTGTAATACTCGATTATTTATTTTGGTCGTGCGATTTTCTCATGCGATACGTTTATACCACGATAATAATTGATTAATCTCTTGTTTACACTTTCAAAATCATTTTCAAAAATAAATTCTCGATCCAACGTCGAGCCATTTTACACCCTTGTAAGTCGACCGCCTCGTGCGTCGCAATCGACCTTATCCTAGTCAATTAGGTCCCCCATCCCGTTTAATCCAATTCCTTTGACCGATTCAAATGCAAACTCAAAACACTTCTTTAAAATAAGATTCTCTTTGTATTGAACTAAAGAGAGGGGATTGGGTGAAGACCTCTTCCTCTTCGAGTATTAGGATTCTCACTTTAGAGTGTGTAGTCTCGATACTCGTCTTTCAATACGAAGACGTGACTATATTCACCACCCATTCTTTCAAAAACCTTTTTTTCATCTCCTTGTGTCTAAAAACCTTGGTCTTGTACCAAGTGAATTTTCAAACCTTTTCTCAATAAACTTAGATGGTCGTGGAGTGGTTAGGCGAATGCCTTCTCCTATCTCGAGTGTTTGACATTACCTTTAGGGTTCACTGTCGTAAAGCACTTACCATCTAAATCAAAAACACTTTAATAAGAGAATAAAGTTCTCTTTGTATTGAACTAAAGAGAGAGGATTGGGTGAAGACCTCTTCCTCTTCGAGTATTAGGATGCTCACTTTAGAGTGTGTGGTCTCGATACTCGTCTTTCAATATGAAGACATAACTGTATTCGCCACACAACTTTCACAATAAACCTTTTGAGATAAATAATTGGGTAATACCCGAAGGGGTTCCTATCCGAGGACTTATTTCACCCTTAAAACCAACTTTCAACAAATCAAATGTGACATCTTGCCTTGATGGCGAAAATCAACCTTTTCAAAAAGGACATGTTACGTCCGTTCTACCACAAACAGGTAACGCATAAGACTCCACGAGCGAGCCGCAATACACCTAACTGCTAGAACCCGCACGTTAGCATCGTCCTTAAAAAACACCAACAAACCGTAGTCGGTCGAACTACGATTGCTCTGATTCTTCATTCTCGTCCGAATGTAAGATACGTAGGCACAAGATTGCAAAGATCTTGGCGAGCCCCCTTCCATTTTCTTCTTTCGTAGTCCTCCGAACTACGTTGACTCTGACTTTCCCATTGCACGAGGGAATACGTAGGCATAGGACCGCGAAGTCCTATCGAGCCCCTCTTCTCCCCACCTTTTCTTTTATTTTCTTTCACATTCTTTGTTCTTTAACCATCTCTTTCCCTCTTAGAACACTCTTAGAAAGCAATTTCCTTAGCAAACATCCTTACACACAGACAAGCGAATGGTTCCCATCGAGTACGATGGATTTGGGGGGTGCTAATACGTTTCCTCCGCATAACCGGCTTCCGAACCCGTAATTTGGTTGCGAGACCATCTTATTCTTCCTTCTTTAGGTTTTCTAGATGTTTTCCCTTCCCCTCATGGGATAAATAAAGTTCGATGGCGACTCTTCTGTTTCTTCCTCTTTCGCCTCCGGTCGACTATTTTTTGAGTAGCGACACTGGGGAGTCATTATCTGTATAGGATCATAAGACTAGAGGTCTAGGATGATTAAGACAAATGTATATACTGCTTTTTCTAATTGATATATGTGTTTATTTTTCTGCTAATGGGAATGCGTGTGATACCGCATGTGGAAAGATTGAGTATACACCTAAGATAGGTAATGGCATTATACGGGTAATCTTGCGAGGAGTGAATCCCAGTTAAGAGTCCCCGGCCGACCATAAAACTCAGTGGAGGCTCCCTTTGCATATACATTACCTATATGAATTCGGTTGTTGAAAATAGTGTGGTCGATTGGGTTATCTGAGAAGCTGAGGTTTTTAGTAGACTGAAACCATTTTGTATTGCGGAAGCTATAAGAAATAGTTGTCACGCGATACTACCCTCATCTGAGATCACTCTAAGATGCATCAGCTCGCTGGCGATCCGTTTGCTATTGTTATCCCAAGAGGGGTCAATGATTTTGCGGACAGGTACAAAAATCACCAGTATAAACCTTTGGGGATGGGTAGAGCCTTGACTTCATGACACCGACCCTTTGACCCCATGTTTTTTCAATGTTTTTGTGTGCTGCATTTACACATTCATTTAAAAAACTTTTAAACAAAGAAAAAATCTTCTTTTCTAGTCTCTCTTTTTCAAATTAAACTATGACAATGATTGCAAATATCAGAGAGAAAGATTTCATTATGGATTTCGGTAGAAGGAAGACGCACAAGTACACCTTCAAGGTTCCAAAACTAGAGGATTTAATAGGGTTGGCAAGGATGATAACCAACCCTGATGCTTTCATAGCTAAGTACGGAGGACTGCTATCTCTATTAAGGGTTCATGTAATAGAAGGAATCATGTCCACACTAATCCAGTTCTATGATCCGGTCTATCACTGTTTCACATTCCTGGATTATCAGCTAGCACCAACACTAGAGGAGTACTCTCACCTGACTGATTTGCATATTACTGACCAACCTCCCTTTTCTGGACTGGAAGAAATTCCAATGGATCAAACCATTGCAAGGGCAATTTATTTGGACGAGTCAGAAATCAAGACTCATATGACCACTAAGGGTGGAATTTAGGGTTTTCCAGCCCAGTTCTTGACAAAGAAAGCTCTATACTTTGTTAGTATAGGGAACGTGGCCGCTTTCGAGAGCATCTTTGTTTTGCTCACCTACGGATTATTTTTGTTTCCTAACATCGATAACTTTGTAGATATCAACGCCACTAAGATTTTCTTGATTGGAAACCCTGTACCGACCTTGCTCGCAGATGCTTATCATTCGATACACTTAAGGAATTTGTGCAGCGGAGGAATGATCACAAGTTGTATACCCCTGCTATACAAATGGTTCACTTCCCACTTACCCAAGTCTGCTGCATTTTGGAATCAAAAGAATACTTTACATTGGTCGCAGAGAATCATGTCTCTTACCAACTCTGACATCGATTGGTACAATCGAATATATGACGGGATCAGACTCATTGACCGTTGTGGAAATTTCCCAAATGTACCCCTTATAGGAACTAAGGGAGGAATCAACTATCATCCAATTTTAGTTCGTCGTCAATTTGGATACTTGTCATACCCCAAATTTTGACCACTAAGATTCCCCATCATTGTGCAAACCAACATCATAATATGGGTGTATCATTATGCCTTATTAGTCTCCCCAAAGATGGGTGAGCATCCACTACAATCAAAATTAGGGTTTCAAGCCCTCTCAGAGTTCTTAGACAAAGGATCAATCAAGGAATGACATGATCTTCAACTTGTCTAGCCTCTCAAACATCCCCAATGGATCAAGAGGACTCCCACGGCAAGAATCAAGCACAAGGCTGCAACATTCTGAGTGGATCAAGCCTCATGATCGTCACTGTCACCAAATTAGGGTTTTGGTCGGCCAGGGCCTCCAGATGGGAATTTTCCTCTGGGCATGAGCCAATGCTTCAAAGCATAACCTAATATACCCCATCGAACCTCATAGACCAAATCATCAAGTCAATTTAGCCTCAGGGGATGCATTCACCAAAAATCAGGAATTAGGGTTTCTTGACCTAATTCACCCCTAAGTTGACTTTTGGGACAAATCATGAGCCAAGACCTCAAGAGAGAATTTGAGGGTCTCTAATAAACTACATTGATCCATTTGCAACAATGGATTGATCCAAGAAGCTTAATCAACAAGTTTCAAATTCATCAGAACCACAATTAGGGTTTTGAGGAAAAAGTCAACTGTGCCTTTGACTTTTGACCAGGACATGCTCCCAAACCCTAGGAAATTATTCAATATTCCCTATAACACCTATGAAATCAACCCATCAAGTTTGATTTAGGTCAAGGACTTGATTTCATAGAGGATCACACAGTTTAGAATTCATCTGATAAAAAGTCAACTGTGCACAAAAGTCAAACTTTGACTTTTTGAGATTTTTCACAATTATGGTTCCTTAACCCTAAAATGATGTTAATGTGTGATTGGAATCATCATTCATCAAGAAAAATCAAGAAAAGTGGGATAACTTGTAAAAGGGGTATCCATAAAAACTTAGAAATTTTCTAAGTTATGGAACAAAGTGGCTAGGGTACCAACTTTAGAGGATCATAACTCCTAAACCACAAGGCCATTTTTCCCCATCCAAAGCTGGATTTGTAGCTCTCATGGCACTCTACAAAAGCTTCAAACATAACTGATTCTAATTCCTCATGGATTTTAAGTTATGGAATGATCAAAATCACAAAAAGTTAAAATGTCACTTTTTTCCAACACTTAGTGAAATTTTCACTAAGTCATAATCTGTCTTTCTTTTTTCCAAATGTAGGGGTATTTATCACTTGGATCCAAAAAGTATCAAAACCAACTATGATCAAACAGTTGTTGTATCATATGAGGGCTATCCAAAATGGCCAAGAACTCCATCAAATTCCACTTGATCCATGAGATATGACAATAGCAGCATGCCTTCTTGAAAACTATCAAAGCAAGGCAGATTTGTACATTTTTCTCGATTTGCCAAATTTGTGAAAATGACAAACACACTTATCCATCTGAACACCTCAAGGGGAGACCAAGGAGGAACCAACTCTGATCTCAAGCCTCCCAAGTCCTTGGAATTAAAAATAGCATGCCAAACCTAGAAATCCCTAAAGAGAGGACAAGACTCCAATTTTGTTTTGGAGCATTCAATGGATGCACCAAGGTGGCATGAACTGAGCCATTTCCAACTGAATTTAGTCAAGACTTATCCAAGACCAAGGGAACCAACAGTCTGTGCCCTAACCTCTAGTGAATGGCTAGAGGAGACTTGGATTCTCATTGATCAACATTGGCCAAACCTATGCAGCAGTTGCCATTCACTATTCCTTGCAAAACAAACTTGCTCTACTATAAATAAAGCTCATTTGTGATCAGTTTGAGTACACCAAATCCATCAAACATATGCTTTCCTCAAAATCTCCTTCTTCACTCCAAAATTGTGTTCCAAAGCAAGTCACTATCGGGTTTTGAGTTTGAGAGATATTCCAACCAAACCAATCACATTCACCTCATAAACATCATATAGAAGTGATCCAAACACTCACACAACATCTGGAACACCAGATTCTCAAAATCACCAGCCATCTACACAAGCCTTTGACAGATTTGCAGTTGAGGTGCCAAATCAAGCCCCAGCTCAATTCAATCCACTCCAAGTATCCAGACACACTCCATAGCACCTAAGGAAGCTGTCCATATCCTTGGAACCAAGCTGTAACACCTCTAACACAAAACACGATCACCAGCTGCAAGAGGTAAGCATGAGCTCTTCTAACTCTATGATCCATGCATTTTTTGCTGCACAATAATTTGGCCATATGTTCATAATCATGCATAGAGTGTTTACCCTCAATCAATTGCTTTCTTTGAATCATGTATGGAATTTCTGAGCCTTCATGCAAGTTTTAGGGTTCTTGAGGTTTTTCTTTGATTTCTTGTTCCATGCTTAAAATAAATGAAATTAAAGACCATAGACATGACCGTGAGGTGAAAACGAGTAGGTTGATATGTAGATTGCATGTTATCATCAAGTATTCACTGAGATTGGATAGAAAATGCAAATCTGCAGAAACAGAGGGTTGCGCGTGTTCTTGCCATGTTCTTGGCGCCCTTTTTGAAAATTCAAATATTTGAATTTTGTGATTTTATTTAATTGATTCAAAAATTAATTTCTCTCTGAATTTTAATGATTTTGAGTTGATTCTTTTTTTAATAATTCACAAAAATGTTAAAATATTTTATTTTCCCAAAAAATCCCAAAAATATTATTTATTTCATATACTTAATAATTTTTGTAAAGAATTAATATTTTAATTATTTTTTGACATTTAAAATATTTTCTCCCTCTTGATTTTTCAAATTTTAGTGATTTCCAATCATTTTGTGGATAGAAACATAGTTTTTTGAAACATTAATCCAAGATCACAAGTTGTTTCCACACATGTTTAACAATTATGATCATTTTAATTGAATTTTTATTCAATTAAAATATATTTTGAAAACAAATTAGGGTTTTTGATTAATTCAACCCTCATCAAACTTTTTTCAAAAATTTTGGGCCTCTAATAGAGTGTAAGACCCAACCCATTTTTGAAACCAAAAATATTTGGGCCTTAGTCATTGTATAAGACCCACTGTGCTTTCAAAAACCTCGGCGCGATCGTCGTTTTCAAAACAAATAACCCTAGGCCTATCCTTGAGTTGTAAGCCCCACCACTTGTACAAAAATAAATCATTGGGCCTCTAATAGAGTGTAAGACCCAACCCATTTTTGAAACCAAAACTTTTTGGGCCTTAGTCATTGTATAAGACCCACTGTGCTTTCAAAAGCCTTGGCGCGATCGCCGTTTTTAAAAACAAATCATCTGGGCCTACCCACATGTTATAAGCCCCATTCTTTTTCTTTAAACACCTTTGGGCTTCTTTAGAGAGAGTAAGGCCCATCCCTTTGTACAGAAAACCTTTTTGGGCCTCAGTCACTTGTATAAGTCCCTGTACAAAACAACAGTGCAATCACTGATAAAACCTTGGGCCTCTCCTTGAGCTGTAAGCCCCAACAATCTTTTCAAAGCACTTTCTCCTTTAATTTTGAATATAATATTATGATCAAAGCTTTCTTTGTTGAACAAGCTAACAAAATAGCATGGAAGCTCTACAACCGAGTAAGTGTTTACCCGCTTTCTTTATCCGCTTTCATATATATATAACTGTATTGTGGGGCTGCTCACTGTAAGTATTCTTTCATAAACTTTTATATACTTGTCAAATATCTACTGTGTAATACTAGTATAGTTATTTAGAGTTTTCCCCGGCAACTACGTCTAGCATTAGGTAAAGCCCTATTGGTCACTCTTAAATACAAACAAAAACTAGATCCCCATAGGATTACCAGACACAGTCTTCACTCCTCTTGGGGTTAAACAATATGGAGACGTGAAAGGCAGCATTCTCAGTGAACCCTTTCTCAGACTATCACCCTTAGAAATCGTCAAAGAGACTCTACTCCCCAAAGATGATCTTTTCTCCGTGAATGGCATCTCTTGAGTTTCTTCCAAATTCTCAGACTTTCCTGGCTTAATTTATTATCGGTGAATGGCATGTCTTGAACTTCTCGGGATTTGGGGACCCACGGGCTTCTTAAAAGCATCCCCGCCTCCTCTTGGGCGTTGTACAAGGACCCTTCGGCTTCTTAAAAGCTCTCATGCCTTCTCTTGGGCTTAGTACAAGGACCCAGAGACCTTTACAGGTATAGGAATAGAACCTAGTCAACAATTTGCTAGAACTGTCTTTCTGAGTCAAGTGTCAGACCTGTTAATGGGTTGACCTTCATCCCTTAACATACCAGCCTTCTCTTGGGCATTACACAAAGATCATTCACTATTTGAGAATCGATTTCTCCAAAACACCAGTAAACTTGGACAGTCAATACCCTTTGGATTTCCCGTTTCCTTAAAGAACAGGAAATAACCCTAATCCTCTGATCAATCCCAAAGCACAACAATACCTTTAATCGTTCCCTTCATAAGAACTAATTTTCTCTTTTATCCAACATAATGGACCTGTCACTAAACTGAAACAGTCACCAGTATAATAGCCTCTTCTTGGGCTTTGTACAAATGATTTTCCCCAGCAGAGCTAACCTTTTCACACTCTCTAGTTGAGTATAAAAGACTCTCTTGTTGAGTCAAAGCCTTTTAGCCTCCATCTCGGGCTTTGTACGAGATACTAAAACACTCTCTTGTTGAGTATAAAAGACTCTCTTGTCGAGTCAAAGCCTTTTGCCCTCCATCTCGGGCTTCGTACGAGATACTAAAACACTATCTTGTTGAGTATAAAAGACTCTCTTGTTGAGTCAAAGCCTTTTAGCCTCCATCTCGGGCTTCGTACGAAATACAAAAACACTCTCTTGTTGAGTATAGAAGACTCTCTTGTTGAGTCAATCACCTTTTAGCCTCCGTCTTGGGCTTCATACAAGACACATATAAAAGCATTCTCTTGTTGAGTTAGTCACTTGTTAGCACTCTCTTGTTGAGTCAACCCCTTTTAGCCTCTCTCTCGGGCTTCGTACGAGACACGTAAAAGCACCCTCTTGTTGGGTCAATAGCCTCCTCTTAGGCTTTGTATAAGAAAACCCTAGTTGAGTCAATCAACCTTTTAGCATCAAAATTTGTGCCTCGCTCACAATATACAAACATCAACAACTCCTTTTCCTTCATCTAATGGCTGTAAGCGGCAAGCCTCAGGAATATTTACATCTACGCCACTGTCCCTCTTTTAGCATGAGAAATTCCTAAGGAAAGATGGCATTGGTCTAAACTGAGTTAAAGTCTTCTCCTTCAGGTTAAAAATCCCCTATAAAGGAAATTATGGCATTGCTGGATTCACACGTCCAGTTAAAGTAATTCTCCTTTATAACCAGCCACCCAACAGTTGTGACAAACAGACCCCCTTTAGAGATGACAAATTCTCTCTAAAGTCAAAACCCTTTATCTTCATATCTTGGGCTTCGAACAAGATACAAATAGACCCTTCAGCTTCACATCTTGGGCTTTGAACAAGATACAAACCACATTTAGCTTCACGTCTTGGACTTTGAACAAGACACCAAAACAACCTTTTTCCTCCTATAAAATAGGAGGAACTACGATCGCTCTAATTTCCCTGTTTCGTTAAACGGGAATACGTAGGCATAAGATTAAAAAAATCTTAGCGAGCATACTAATAAAAAACCCAAAATCCCGTACCTTCATACATCAATCGAAAAGCATTAGTCCTAACATCCTACCAATAGCCTAGACACTGTTTTTTTAAACAAAATAACCTAAGAGAGACCCACAATCTTAATAGCATCTGTAAACCAACAGTCATATGTTTAAACTCAGTTTACAAGCAGGGTTAATTGAAGGCATCTATTTCCCTTCCTTCATCAGCTTCAATAGGATAAAAAATGAATCGAACTGTAGTACCCCAAAGCGACAGTGCTTCGCAACCACGTAAAAATTTACGCTATTGAAAAATGATGACTTCACTGGGGAGAACATAGAGATATTGTTCTCTTCCCATCTCTTAGGTAGAAACCTTAAAAAGTGCCACAGCAGAGTGGCGACCACAGTGGGAGGCATTCTTTCTTGCTTTCCCAAGGGATGAAACCCTAAATTCATGTCACAGAAATGACAACTTTGTTGGGGAATCATTGTCTATATAGGATCGTAAGACTAGAGGTCTAGGATGATTAAGACAAATATATATACTGCTTTTCCTAATTGATATCTGTGTTTATTTTTCTGCTAATGGGAATGCGTGTGATGCCGCATGTGGAAAGATTGAGTATAAACCTAAGATAGGTGATGGCAATGCGGGTAATCTTACTGGGAGTGAATTCCTGTTAAGAGCTCCCGATCGACCATCAAACTCGGTGGAGACTCCCTTTACAGATACATTGCCTATACGACTTCGGTTGTTGAAAGTAGTGTGGTCGACTGGGTTATTTGAGAAGTTGAGGTTTTTAGTAGACTTAAGCCATTTTGTAGTGCGAAAGCTATCGAAAATAGTTGTCACGCGATACTACCCTCATCTGAGATCACTCTAGGATACATCAGCTCACTGGCGATCCGCTTGCTGTTGTTATCCCAGAGGGGTCAATGATTTTGCGGACAGGTACAAAAAATCACCAGTATAAACCTTGGGGGTAGAGCCTTGACTTCATGACACCGACCCTTTGACCCCATGTTTTGGCTATGTTTTTGTGTGCTGCATTCATGCATTCATTTAAAAAAAACATTAAAACAAAAAAAATATTCTCTTCTAGTCTCTCTTTTTCAAATTAAACTAAGACAATGATTTCAAATATCAGAGAAAGGAGATTGCGCTAATGGATTTCGGTAGAAGGAAAACTCATAAGTACACCTTCAAGGTTCCAAAGTTAGAGGATTTGAGAGGTTTGGCGAGAATGATCACCAACCACGAGGCTTTCAAAGCCAAGTATAGAGGACTGTTGTCCTTGTTAAGGGTCCATGTAATCGAAGGAATCATGTCCACACTAATCCAGTTCTACGATCCGGTCTATCACTGTTTCACATTCCCGGTTTATCAGCTGGCACCAACGCTGGAGGAGTATTCTCACCTGACTGATTTACATGTTACTGATCAAGCTCCCTTTTCTGGACTAGAAGAACTTCCAAAGGATCACACCATTGCAAGAGCAATTTATTTGGACGAGTCAGAAGTCAGGACTCACATCACCACTAAGGGTGGCATCCAAGGTTTGCCAGCCCAATTCTTGATAAAGAAAGCCCTGTACTTTGCCAATATAGGGAACGTGGCTGCGTTCGAGAGCATCTTTTTTTTGCTCACCTACGGGTTATTTTTGTTTCCCAACATCGATAACTTTGTAGATATCAACGCCATTAAGATTTTCCTGATCGGAAACCCCGTACCAACCTTACTCGCATATGCGTATCATTCGGTACACTTAAGGATTTTATACAGCGGAGGAATGATCACATGTTGTGTACCCCTGCTATACAAATGGTTCACTTCCCATTTTCCCAAGTCTGCTGCATTTTGGGATCAAAAGAATACTTTACGTTGGTCGCAGAGAAACATGTCTCTTACCAACTCTGACATCGATTAGTAAAATTGAATCTACGACAGGATCAGAATCATTGACCGTTGTGGAAATTTCCCAAATGTACCCCTTATAGGAACTAAGGGGGGAATCAACTATCATCCAGTGTTAGTTCGTCATCAATTTGGATACCCAATGAGGCATGTCCCGTGCAATGCTCATCTGGAAGGTCTTTTCTTCAAGGAAGGAGAAAATGACAAGGCACTAAAGACGAAAATAGTGCACACTTGGAAACACGTTCATAGTGTCATACCCCAAATTTTGACCACTAGGATTTCCCATCATTGTGCAAATCATCATCACAATAGGGATGGGCCATCATACTTCATCAGTCTCCCCAAAGATGGGTGAGCATCCACTACAATTAAGAATTAGGGTTTTAAGCCCTCTCAGAGCCTTAGACAAAGGATCAATCAAGGAATGACATGATCTTCAACTTGTCTAACCTCTTAAACACCTACAATGGATCAAAAGGACTCCCACTTCAAGGATCAAGCACAAGGCTGCTCCCTTCTAGGTGGATCAAGTCTCAAGATCGACCAGGGCCTCCAGATGGAAAATTTTCATCTGGGCACAAGTCAATGATCCAAAACATAACCTAATATACTTCATGGGACCTCATGGACCCAATCATCAAGTCAATTTTGCCTCAGGGGATGCATTCATAAAAAATCAGGAATTCGGGTTTCTTGACCTAATTCACCCCTAAGTTGACTTTTAGGGAAAATCATGAGCCAAGACCTCAAGAGAGGGTTTGAGGGTCTCTAATGAACTACATTGATCCATTTGCAACAATGGATTAATCCAAGAGGCTTGAGCAACAAGTTTCAATTTCATCTGCACCACAGTTAGGGTTTTAAGGAAAAAGTCAACTGTAACTTTGACTTTTGACCAGGACATGCCCCCAAGCCCTAAGACATGATTCAATATACCCTATGACACCCATGGAACATGTCCATCAAGTTTGATTTAGGTCAAGGACATGATTTCATGAAAAATTGCACAGTTTGGAATTCATCTGATAAAAAGTCAACTGTGCACAAAAGTCAACTTTGACTTTTTGAGATTTTTCACCAAAATGGATTTTTAACCCTAAAATGATGTTAATGTATGATTTGAATCATCATTCATCAAGAAAAATCAAGAAAAGTTGGATAACTTGTAAAAGGGGTAACCATAAAAAACATAGAAAATTTTCTAAGTTAAAAATAAAGTGGCTAGGGTACCAACTTTGGAGGACCATAACTCCTAAACCACAAAGCCATTTTCTCCCATCCAAGGCTTGATTTGTAGATCTCATTGCCCTCTACAAAAACTTCAACTAGACCTAATTCCAATTCATTGTGGATTTTGAGTTATGGAGTTATCAAAATCAAGAAAAGTCACTTTGTTCCAACACTTAGTGAAAATTTCACTAAGTCAGATTTTACCCTACTTTTTGCCAAATGTAGGGGGATTTTTCACTTGGATTCTAAAGAGATCAAAACCAAACATGTTCAAACAGTTATTGTATCATGTAAGGGCTTTCCAAAATGGCCAATAACATTACCAAATTCAATTTGAGTCATGAGATATGACATTGGAAAGTTGCCTTGCTGAAATCTGCCAAGGCAAGGCAGAATTTGCATTTTTGCTCGATTTTCCAAAATCAGCCAAATCCAAATGCTCCTATCCACTTGGACACCTCAGAGGATTGAATCTAAAGGGGACAATCACTGAGCCAAGCCTCCAAAGTCTTTGGTACAAGAAATAGCATGTTGAACCTAGAATGGCCAAAATAGGGACAAAACTCCAATTTTGGATTGGAGCATTCAATGGAAGCATCAAGGTGGCATGGACTGAGCCATTCTCAACTGAATTCAGTCAAGACTTATCCAATACCAAGGGAACCACAGCCCTGTGCCCTAACCTCTAGTCAATGGCTAGAGGAGACTTGGATTTCCATTGGCCAACATTGAACAAACACCTGCTGCAGTTGCCATTCACTGTGGATCCCAAAACAAACTTACTCTACTATAAATAGAGCTCAATTTTGATCAGTTTAAGTACACCAAAGGCCTACAACACTTGACTTTCTCAAAATCTATTTCTCTTGGCAAAAATGCCTTTCTTAGCAAGGTAGCTATCGGGTTTTGAGCTAGAGGGCAATTCCACTCAAACCAATCACACACACACCTCATATACATCATATGTGAGCTGATCAAACACTTAAACAACAACTGGAACACTGATTTCTCAGAATCACCAGTCAATTGCTCAAGGTTTTAACCAAAGTGCAGTTGAGATGTCATGAAGTGATCCAGCCATTCTCAGTCAAGTCCAAGCATTCAAACACACTCCATAGGGTGTAGGGAAGCTGTTCAGATCATCACAATTCATCTGTAACACCTCCTACTCAGAAATCAATTTGCTCTTGCTGTCACGACCTAGAGGTAAGCCTAAACTTGGTCATCTCTCAATCTATGCATATTTCCTCGCACAATACTTTTGCCAAATGTTCATAATCATGCATGGAATGTTTCCCCTCAATTAATTGCATTGTTTGAATCGTGTATCAAAAATCCTAGCCTTCATGCAGAAATTAGGGTTCTTGAGGATTTTTCATGATTTCTTGTTATATGTTTAATTTAAATGAAATTAAATACCATGGACATGATCGTGAGGTTGAAACGAGTTGATTGGTATGTGGATTGCATGATATAATCAAGTATTCAGTGAGATTGGAGAGAAAATGTAAATCTGGGCAAGCCCAAAACACGCGCGTGTTATTGGGTGTTCTTGGCGCCATTTTCATAAATTCAAATATTTGAATTTTGTGATTTTATTTAATTGATTCAAAAATTAATTTCTCTCTGAGTTTTAATGATTTTGAGGTGATTCTTTTTTTAATAATTCACAAAAATGTTAAAATATTTTATTTTCCCAAAAAAATCCCAAAAATATTATTTATTTTATATAATTGATATTTTTGCAAAGAATTAATGTTTTAATTGTTTTTAACATTTGAAATATTTTTTCCACCTTGATTTTGCAACTTTTAATGCTTTCTAATTATTTTGTAGGTCAATACTTAATTTTTGAAACATTAATCCAAGATCACAATTTGTTTTTTCTATGTTAAACAATTTTGATCATTTTAATTGAATTTTTATTCAATTAAAACACATTTTTGAAAACAAATTAGGGTTTTTGGATTAATTCAACCCTCATAAATCATTTTCAAAACTTTTTGGGTCTCTAATAGAGTGTAAGACCTAATCCTTTTTTTGACCAAATCATTTTTGGGCCTCAGTGTATTGTATAAGTCCCGATACCGTAAAAAACAAACGGCGCGATCGTCGCCTTTTGAAAAATAACAATTGGGCCTCTAATAGAGTGTAAGACCCAATCCTTTTTTGACCAAACCTTTTTTGGGCCTCAGTGCATTGTATAAGTCCCGATACCGTAAAAAACAAACGACGCGATCGTCGCCTTTTGAAAAATAACAATTGGGCCTCTCCTTGAGCTATAAGACCCATTCAAAACTTTTGGGCCTCTAATAGAGTGTAAGACCCAATCCCCTTTTAACCAAAATCATTTTGGGCCTCAGATATTGTATAAACCCCTTCGCGTTAAAAGAAAATCTCGGCGCGGTCGCCATTTTTAAACGAAAAATCAACTGGGCCTACCCTCGTGTTATAAGCCCCACTCTTTTTCTTTAAACCTTTTAGGCCTCTTGAGAGAGTGTAAGACCCATCCCTTTGTACAGAAAACCTTTTTGGGCCTCAGTCACTTGTATAAGTCCCTCTGTACAAATTCAAATAGTGCGCTCACTAATAAAACCCTGGGTCTCTCCTTGAGCTGTAAGCCCCAAATCTTTCTTTTTCAAAGCACTTTCTCCTTTGATTTTGAATATACTGTTGTTTTCAATCTTTCTTTGTTGAATAACTAACCAAACAACATGGAAGCTCTACAACCGAGTAAGTGGTTATTGCTTTCATTTACCGCTTTCATATACATATAACTGTATTGTGGGGTTGTTTCACTGTAAGTCTTCTTTCATAAAGTCATATCAACTGTGTAATAATAGTATAGATATTTAGAGTTTCCCCAGCAACTACGTCTAGAACTAGGTGAAGCCGTTTCGTTTATTCGTAGAAATAGACAACTAGATCCCCATAGGATTACCAGACACAGTCTTCCCTCCTCTTGGGGTTAAACAATATGGAGATATGAAAGGCAGCATTCTCGGTGAACCCTTTCATAGACTATCACTTTTAGAAGTTGTCAAAGAAACTCTACTCCCCAGAGATGATATTTTCTCCGTGAATGGCATCTCCTGAGTTTCTTCCAAATTCTCGAATTTTCCTGGCTTGATCTATTCTCAGTGAATGGCATGTCTTGAACTTCTCGGGGTTTGGGGACCCACAGGCTTCTTAAAAGCACTTGTCAAAGAAACTCTACTCCCCAGAGATGATATTTTCTCCGTGAATGGCATCTCTTGAGTTTCTTCCAAATTCTCGAACTTTCCTGGCTTGATCTATTCCTCGTGAATAGCCTGTCTTGAATTTCTCGGGGTTTGGAGACCCATCGGCTTCTTAAAAGCATCGGCCTCCTCTTGGGCATCATACAAGGACCCACAGGCTTCCTAAAAGCAACCGTGCCTCCTCTTGGGCTTAGTACAAGGACCTCTCGGCTTCTTAGAAGTATTCACAGCCTCCTCTTAGGCTTCGTATAATGATCTCTTCCTCCGGGAATGATAGCCTCCTCTTGGGCATCGTACAAGGACCGATCGGCTTCTTAAAAGTTTCCAGCCTCCTCTTGGGCTTTATACAAATTGTACCGACGACCTCCTAGAGGTATAGGAACAGAAATTAGTCATCTTCATAGAACATTCCTTTCATAGAGTCTACTACTGTTTCTCAAAGCACAGTACAAAAGATGAAACTCTAGACTTGGACAGTCTAATCTCCTTGAGTCTCAAAGACATTCTCAAGTGACCCCTTTGTTAAATAGGAAGAAAACCCGTAGACTCGGACAGTCTCAATACCCTTCGGATTTCCCACTTCCTTAAAGAACAGGAATAACCCGGATCCTCGAATCAAATCCTTGAGTATAGTGGTGCTCATATATGAACTGATTTTCTCTTTCAAAATCAATATACTGGACCTGTCACTCAACTGAAACAGTAACCATATCCTCCTCTTAGGCTTTGTATAATGATCCTTCTCCAGTGAAGTTAGCCTCCTCTTGGGCTTTGTACAAATGATTCTCCCTAGTGGAGTCAAACAACGTTTAGCCTCTCTCTCGGGCTTTGTACGAGACACATAAAAGACTCCCTCGTTGAGTCAATCACCCATTTCGCCTCCATCTCGGGCTTTATACGAGATACAAAAAGGTTCTTATTGAGCCAAACAAACTTTAGCCTCCATCTCGGGCTTCGTATGAGATACAAAAAAAAAATATCTTGTTGAGTCAAATCGCCTCCATCTCGGGCTTTATACGAGATACCAAAAGATTCCCTTGTTGAGTCAAACCTTTTAGCCTCTCTCTCTGGCTTTGTACGAGACACATATTAGCCTCCTCTTAAGCTTTGTATAAGAAAACCACTAGTTGATCCAATCAACCTTTTAGCATCAAAGTTGTGCCTCGTTCACAGCACACAAACATCAACAACTCCTTTCCCTTTCATCTAATCGCTGTAAGCGGCAAGCCTCTGGATCATCTACATCCATGCCAATGTCCCTCTTTTAGTATGAAAAATTCCTAAGGAAAGATGGCATTACTCTACACTGAGTTAAAGTCTTCTCCTTCAGGTTGAAATCCCCTATAAAGGAAATTATGGCATTGCCAGATTCACAAATCCCAGTTAAAGTAATTCTCCTTTATAAACAGTCGTAACAGACAAACCCTTCTTTAGAGATGACAAACTCTCTCTAAGGTCAACACTTTTAGCTTCACATCTTGGGCTTCGAACAAGATACAAATAAACCCTTCAGCTTCACATCTTGGGCTTTGAACAAGATACAAACCACCTTTCGCTTCACGTCTTGGGCTTTGAACAAGACACCAAAAACACCCATTTCCTCCCATAGAATAGGAGGAACTACGAACGCTCTGATTTCCCTGTTTCGGTAAACGGGAATACGTAGGCATAAGATTGAAAGAAAAATCTTAGCGAGCACACTAAACAAAAACCCAAAATCCCATACTTTCATATATATTCGTCCTAACATCCTAACCAATAGCCTAAAGCACCCCTCGTCAACAAAATAAACTAGGAGAATCCCTGAATCTTTGTAGCATCTGTAAACCAACAGTTTTGACTATTTAACCTCAGTATGCAAGCAGGGTTAGTTGGAGACATCTATTTCCCTTCCTTCATCAGCTTTAATAGGATAAAAAATGAATCGAGCTGTAGTACCAGAGCGATCGTGCTTCGCAACCACATCCAAAAATCGCTCGCTACATATAGGAAAGGACGAGAGTCTCTAGGAAAACCAGACTGTGTCTCGATGGAGCCTTATCTCCAATGGGTACAAACTAGAGCTCTCAAGCTGAGGATGCCTTACCCTCGCCAGGAAGTGTGAGGGATATTCTTCTATTTACCTTGTTTTAATGATGTCAACAAACATGTAATAAATTAGATTGTAATTTGAGCGGTATCACTACACGTGTCGGGCGTATTGTGTCTAACCATTATCGTTTATGTGTCTAGATGCATAGGATCGTGTCTTTCCCAAAAATAAATATCCACTATCGTTTTAGTTGTGTCTAGTATGTGTCTCTGATCTTGGTTTGGTGAAAATGCTCAGAAAATTGAATTTCCTGAAAAATGCAGTTCATGCGCTGACCCTCCCAGTTCATGCGCTAACCTCCAATTTCATGCGCTAACCTCCAAAACCTATGGGAAAACACAATTCAATGAACACAAAAATATTCCTTTATGCGTCGACGCATGGAGTGTGGAGGTCAGCGCATGACTTCAAAACTCTGCATTTTTCACTTAATTTATTTTCTGTTATTTCTGTTATTATTTTTTGTTGGTCATTTTATTTTCACATAAATAGTTTTGGTCATCCTTTTATTTCATAACTAGAAATGTGAAAGATATATGTCATTTCTCTCTTCATCTTCATCTTCTTCATTGTGTAAATAAACAATCACACATAATCATCTTTGTTTGTGTCGCCCATTGATTGAAGTGATAACGTTCAGAATTTAGGAAGTGTAATCTTCATCTTCTGGGTTGAGAGTTTGGCAGGTGTTTCTTGAATCAAACCAGTTGGTTTTGTCCTCCAAGAATCGGATATATTTTGGGGGGTTTTGCACAAACTATTTTTTCTACAGGGATTCGGCTGGCCGAAGGTAACCGGAAATTGGCGCAATTGTTCGGTTTAGTAGCTGTAATCAGAGGATCGTAGAAGGGAGGTTTGGGTTCGAATTCTTGGTAGATCGCAATTGACCGAGTGAAGGTAACTGAAGAACGGTGATTTCTTTCGGTTTAGTAGCGTGGGACGGTAATTGTATCAACCATATTCGAAGGACTTGATTCATCTCGAATCAAGGGAAGAGAAAATTCTGCATCAACGATCGAAGACGTTCGAGGGTTTGGATGTTCATAGTTTTCTCTTGTAATAAACAATTTGCAACAACTATATATATATATATATATATATATATATATATATCTCAATTCCATTTGTGGAGTTAAAGGCAGACGTACCCAAAGCGAGGACGATTGGGTAACTGCCTAATCAAACCGTGTTTGTTCTCTCTCTCTCCTTAACTCTTTTACAATTCAGTTCGTTTGAATTTGTGAAGTCACAATTCATCGAAATTTCTGTCGTAGAGTAATTATAAGCTGATAAACTGTTTTGTTAAATTGATACAATTCCTTGAATTGTATCTTGGAGCAGCTTTGCATTACCCTCCATAGAAATTCTGCACTTAGTGTGTTTACGCACACTAGGTGTTTGATAATTTGTTTCAAAGAAAAATTCGAACTTGTTGCCTTTAATTGCTTATCACTTTACCTCATTGGATTGGAATAAACATCAAGCAACGGATATTTTGTTGACTGCGTTATTAAGTGTAGTATTCAAAACTGAATTTTTCTCTTCCATACTCATCCATGATATATTCGCGCATATCTGATCCATTTGGTAGAAGGTTCGTTGTAGACGTTCTATCCAGTGGTAGTTTCCGTTAAACAATTTTTAAAAACAAACTTTTGTAAACCATTTGCATGTAAAACTCAAGGGATCTATTCAACCCCCTTCTAGATCTATAGCCATCGTCTAACAAGTGGTATCACGAGCTCCGGTTAATTCTGGTGCTTCGGTAAAACTTTTTGGATCATGGCGAACGAACCTAAAGGGGCTTATAATAGAGCTCCAGTTTTTACAGGTGAAAACTACAGCTACTGGAAGGATTGTATGCGCGTCCATATTAATTCCATAGATCGGAAGGTTTGGAAAGTTATTTTAAACGGTCCCATGGAAATTACTATGACTAACACGGAAGGCGTTGTCGTTCCTAAACCCGAAGCTCAATGGACTGTGGAGGATGAGAAAAAGTACAGCTATGATTGGAAGGCTCGTAATATAATTATCTCCTCCTTGGGAGTTGATGAGTATTATCGAGTCTCCCATTGTGAAATGGCCAAAGCCATGTGGGATGCTTTACAAGTAGCCCACGAAGGCACTAATGATGTTAAGATGGCTCGTATTAATACACTAATGCAAGAGTTTGATTTGTTTTACATGAAGCAAGGGGAAACCATTGCGGATATGCAAAAACGATTTACTCACATTATCAACAAATTGCATGTTCTTGGTAAACCAATTCCAAATGAGGTTTCTACTAACAAAATTCTGAGGTGTCTTAACAGGGAATGGCAACCGAAGGTCACCGCTATCAAGGAGGCCAATGATCTTGCTACACTAGACCTCACAACACTCTTTGGTAAATTCGATGAGCATGAGCAAGTGCTCATTAGCTTGGATGAACATGAAAAGAGTATCAAGAAAGAGAAGGCAAAAGATACGGAGAAGAAGTTGATAGCTCTTAAGGCTTCTTGTTCAAAGTCCACACATCAAGAGCTAAGTGATGATGAAACCAATAATGACAAAGATGAAGAATCCGGTGATGATATGGGCTTATTTGTGAAGAGATACAATAGATATGTTCGTAAGAACGATATTCAACACTCGGATAGAAATCTGGTCAAGTTTAGGAAGCAATCTAGAAGCGAAGGAAATAAAACTGGCAAGGTAAATGGAATGTGCTACAACTATGGAAAATCCAGGCACTACAAGTCGGATTGTCCATCTCTAAAGAAAGACAAAGATAAGGATAATGACAAGAGTCGCTCAAACAAAAAGTCCAACAAGTCTCGACGAGCATACTTCGCTTGGGAAAGTGATAGTGAGTCGGAGAAAGATGATTCCTCAAGTGACGAAAGTGAATCCGTTAACCTTTGTCTTATGGCACGCCACAACAAAGCAAAAGAGGTAAAGAATTCTAAATATGATCATGTCAATACTATGTCGCATTTAGAGTTACGAAAGGCTTTTGACATGTTACACTATGAGGCTAAGGAAGCATTTCAATGTTTAGCCTCAAATAAAAGGATTTTCACGTATTTGGAGAAGAAGGTTTTCGATTCCGAAAAGGAATTGGAAGCTCTCAAAAACTCTATAGTGGACACATCAAAAGTCAATGTTGAAGAGGATCCTACCTCTTGGTTCAATTGGGGCTGTGACACTTGTCATATTTGGCAACGAGAGGTGAGAACCCCCAAGGCCAAATTGGATAAGGCTCTTAAGCCAAAAGTTACGTTTGCTATTGATCGATCACATTTTTGTGAGAGTATGAATAATCCATATCAAAAGTATACCTATGTGATTCGAGATAGTTATAGCAAAAGTAAATTCCAAATGAACCGTAATTGTCTTTACTATTGTAAGCCTGGTCATACTATTGCGAAATGCCGCTTCAGAAGGTTTCTTGTTCTAAAAGGCATCTACCAATGGTTTCCGTGCGGTCTTGGTTTCACTCACCTTAGAGGACCCAATGAGAATTGGGTACCTACTCTCCCTTGATTGTTTTTGTAGGTCCAAAGTCTTGAGACCACCGAAAGAAGATGGGTTCTGGATAGTGGCTGCTCGAGACATATGACTGGTGACATATCTCTTTTCATCGACTTTGTAGCGAAGAAAAAGGGGTTTGTTACCTACGGAGATAACAATAAGGGACAGATTCTCGGTAAAGGTAGTGTAGGTAACCCCTCATCTACTACTATCTCTGATGTGCTGCTTGTGGAGGGCCTTAGACACAACCTTTTAAGCATTAGTCAACTATGTGACAAGAATTATAAAGTATCTTTTTCAAAGGATTGTTGCATAGTTGAAGATAGTGACAAAAAGAATGTGTTTAAGGGCTTGAGGGTGAACAACGTCTACATGCTAGACTTAAATGAGGTATCGTTGAGTGGAGACAAGTGTCTAGTCGCTATGAATGAAGATTCATCGTTGTGGCATAGACGGTTGGCTCACATCAATTTTGATTTGCTTAACAAAATTGTCTCTAAAGACCTAGTCATCGGTTTGCCCAAAATTAAATTCACAAAGGATCACCTTTGTGATGCGTGTCAAATGGGGAAGCAAACAAGGATCTCATTCAAATCTAAAAACATCGTTTCAACTATGAGACCCCTTGAGCTCCTCCATATGGACCTCTTTGGACCATCTAGGGTTAAAAGTCTAGGTGGCAACTATTATGGGTTTGTTATAGTCGATGATTTTTCTAGGTTTTGCTGGACCATTTTCTTAGCAAATAAGAGTGATACCTTTTCGGCCTTAGAACGATTTGCTAAGTTATCTCAGAACAAGTTAAACACAAACATTGGGTCAATTAGAAGTGACCATGGGGGTGAGTTTGAAAATCATTTATTTGAAGCATTTTGTGATTCCAACGGAATTGATCATAATTTTTCCGCACCACGTACCCCTCAACAAAATGGGGTAGTGGAACGTAAAAATAGAGTTTTGGAAGAACTTGGAAGAACTATGATCAATGATGGTGGATTACCAAAATACTTTTGGGCTGACGCCATAAGTACGGCTTGTTATGTTTTGAATTGGGTGCTCATCCGGCCTATTCTAAACAAGACACCGTATGAGCTTTTAAAAGGGCGTAAGCCAAAAATTTCTCACCTTCGTGTATTTGGTTGCAAATGGTTTGTGTTAAACAATGGGAAAAAGACTCTTGGTAAATTTGATGCCAAGGCCGACGAGGGTATTTTTCTTGGATACTCTCAGTCAAGTAAAGCATATAGAATTTATAATAAGAGGTTACGCGTAGTTGAAGAGTCAGTTCATGTTACTTTTGATGAGTCGTATCTGAGAAATGTCGGAGAAGGTAGTTCTTTTCATGGTGCAGGTGTACCTACTGAAGACATACTCAAGGACACTGATAAGGGAATTGATCAACCTGAAGCAGTGCGTATTGAGGAGGAAAAGGATCACCAACCATTGAAAAGTGAGGATGATCATCATGCTGATAAAGATGAACTTCCTCCAGCTTGGAAGTCTTCAAAAGACCATCCAATTGACAACATTCTCAGTGATATCTCTAAGGTAGTAACTACTCGCTCTAAACTTAGTAACTTTTGTTATTACTCTGCTTTTGTCTCCCAAGTTAAACCTAAAAACGCTAAGGAGGCGTTACTCGATGAGCATTGGTTTCTATCAATGCAAGATGAACTAAATCAATTCTGGAGAAATGAGGTTTGGGACCTTGTCCCCCCTCCGTGAGATCATCGAGTAATCGGCACCCGATGGGTGTTTAGGAATAAACTTAATGAAAATGGAGTAATAACGTGTAACAAAGCTAGGCTTGTAGCGCAAGGCTATAACCAAGAGGAAGGAATCAACTATGAGGAAACTTATGCGCCGGTTGCCCGACTTGAGGCCATACGCCTTCTACTTGCCTATGCTTGCACAAAGAACTTTAAATTATTCCAAATGGATGTTAAAAGTGCGTTCCTTAACGGATACATAAATGAAGAGGTTTATGTAGCCCAACCTCCGGGTTTTGAATCCCACGAATATCCTGATCATGTCTATAAACTTAAACGAGCTCTGTATGGACTTAAACAAGCCCCTAGGGCTTGGTATGAATGTCTGAGCAAATTTCTACTAGATCAAGGGTATTCAAGAGGAAAGGTTGACACAACCCTCTTTATTAAACGTCAAGGAAAACACTTAATTTTAGTACAAATTTATGTTGACGATATCATATTTGGGTCTACTAACATGACCTTGGTCAAGGAGTTTTCTAGTTTGACGCAGGGGGAGTTTGAAATGAGCATGATGGGGGAGCATCAACTATTTTCTCGGATTGCAAATCATACAACTTGAAGAAGGCACATTCATGAGTCAAACGAAATATTGTCTTGAGTTACTAAAACGTTTTGATATGCTGAACTGCAAAGCAATAGACACTCTTATGCCTACAAGTGCTAATCTTGATCATGACGAAAAGGGTAAGGATGTTGAGGTAAAGAAGTATCGAGGTATGATAGGGTCTCTTCTTTATCTTACCGCATCACGTCCCGATATAATGTTTAGTGTATGCATGTGTGTGAGGTATCAGGCACATCCCAAGGAATCCCACCTAAAGGCAGTTAAGCGCATACTTTGATACCTCTCTGGTACTCCAAAGTATGGGCTGTGGTATTCCAAAGGTAGTGTTTATTCCTTAGTTGGCTACTCCGATTCCGACTTTGCCGGGTGCAAGTTGGATAGGAAAAGTACTAGTGGCACGTGTCACTTTTTCGCAAATTCCTTGGTGAGTTGGCATAGCAAGAAACAGGTTTTCGTTGCTTTGTCAACAGCCGAGGCGGAATACGTTGCCGCCGATAGTTGTTGTGCTCAAGTCTTATGGCTTAAACAACAGTTACTTGATTTCAACTTAAAACTTGAACGTATTCCAATTTTGTGCGATAACACTAGTGCGATTAATCTAACTAAGAACCCCGTATTACATTCACGCACCAAGCATATCGAAATACGCCATCATTTTCTTAGGGATCATGTAGAGAAAGGTGATGTTATTTTTGAGCATGTTGACACTAAGAATCAACTTGCTGATATTTTCACAAAACCGTTAGCTACAGAGCCTTTCTTTCACATCCATAGGGAACTTGGCATTCTCGATATCTTGGATCGTGCTTAATAATCCTTTAAAGTAGTGATCTTCACATATATACATGCTTGTTTATTCTTTTAACTAACAATGCAAAGAGATATTTAGCTATATGTGAGGGATCTTATTGTCATGATGATCAAGGTAATATCGTTCCAATTTATAGATGTTTATCAATATTTTGTTCCATATTAATTACTCTAATCTTAATGTTTATTGCATTTTGAGCACTTATCGTTCATGTGGATGTTTTGTTTTGTATGTGTATATGTCTATTTATCTGGTTGGAACTTAAAAATTGCAAAATTTCACTTCTGTATGTTCATGCGTCGACGCATAGATTCGTGCGCTGACCCAGTAAAAATGTTCAGGATAGCGCATAACCATATGTTCAACTTTTTTCAGAAAATTCATGAATCATGCGCCGACGCACAGATTCATAGGTCGACGCATAAATCAAACGTCCATACTTCCTACTTTACTAGGACGCGTGCGTCGACCTAGTATTGTCTATTTTCCCTACATATTCTCACTGCACATTGATTTATGGTTATTGCATGTCATCTCATTAGAATTTGTGGTCAATCTCTCCTTATCTTCCTCCATTAAACCTCATCAATAACCATTATTCTCCACTAAATCCTCATCAAAACCCTAAAAATCAAAAACCCACCAAGACAAAATCTTCTATATTACTGCTACAAGGTTTTCTAAGGGCTGCACATAGCTCCTCTTCACTCTCTGCGAAAATCAATTGTCATCATCTTCTTCCAGCTTTTCTTCAACCATGGCTTCAAGAAGAAATCCTAGTAGAAGGGGAACAAGAGGCTCATCTTCACAATCAGCACCAACCAGAACATCATCTTCACAACGGGTAACCTTTAAGTCTTTAATTTCTGAAAGGCTAACTATTCCTTTTGACGAACTATTTTGTAATCGTGCGGTTATCAGACAACATGGCTTTTATCCCCTGATGGGTCCAGATTTTCACATTCCTGAGATTTCTGAACTTATAAATTTTCAAAATCTTGGTGAATTTGTAGAATGTGATGATAAGTATAGTGAAGATTTGACTCGGTTGTTCTACTGTGGGATCAAGGGAAAATTTCATGGGGCTGAATATAAATTCTCTATGAATAATGCAGAATTTGAAGTGACCAATAATGTATGGTCTACATTGTTTGTATTGGACACTGATGACACTCTCCCAAAGGTTACTGATAAAACCTTTGTTAAGGACTATGAATTCAAAACTGCTCTGAATTCGATGTTGCGGGAACCGTATTCAGATGATTTTGTGGCAAGTGGATTATTTCCTAAAAGTGTCACTACCGGTCATTTAAAATTTGAAGACCGTATTCTTCAGTGGATTGTTGCTCGCATCTTGAGGCCTAAGAAAGGAGGGTACTCAAGAGTTGAGAAGGCAGAGGTTCATCTCATCTATATCCTCAAGAATAAGATCAAAATTAACTGGCCTTATTATTTTGCTTATAGGATGTTCATTACTCGCAGCTCCAACAAATTTTCGGCACTTGGTTATGCATCTGCTGTTGCAAACATTTTGAATCACTTTGATATTCCTATTCCGCTGATTTGTCACATTCATATTGCCGCTGAACAACAATTTCTTACCAAAACCCTTTCCATGATGGGTTACTTTTGGCATTCACGTGAGAACAAGTTCATTTATCGACCAAGATCCACCCATCCTGAACATGATGAACCGGTTCACCTTGAAGGAAGTGATGATGAGGGCATTCCAGGAAATGCAAATCAAGCTGTTAATGATGAAAATATGGTCATGCAAGAAGATGTGGTTATGCAAGAAAATGTGGCTATGCAAGAAGAGGAGAATGAGGCATGGATGGGCTATCAACCTGAAGAAACTTCTGAAAATCAGGGTTGGGGTCAGTGGCAACAAAATTTCTTGACTGTGTCTGGAAGTGCCTATGTGCCTCCAACCTATGGCGAGGACTATGAATGGCAGCAACCTGACAATTCTGCTCCTCCAACTCCACCGCCTCAGCATGATCCGTAGGCTTCTGAAGAAATTCTGGCTAGGTTGAATGAATTGACTCTTCAGCATCAAGAATTCCAAGCTCTGCAAGATACTCGTTACTCTGCTCAGCAAGAACGGTTCACTAATTTGTCTGATCAAGTTTCATCTCACATTACCAACTTTAACAATTTTGCCAACACCGCTATGAATCGTTTCAATCAGATGGACGCCAACTTGACTCAACAAAACCAGAACCTGGCAAATAGTCTTGGAAACCTAAACAACACGTTGCTTGAACTCAACCTACATCTAGAGGACCTTCCACCACCAAGCCAATACTATAGGGGAAGAGGTCATCCATTTAGGGGGAGAAGGCCATAGAGTTTATGGCATCATATATCATTTGTGCTTGCATTTCTGTTTTGTTTTTCCTCTCTGCTGTTGAACTTTGAATGTTGCTTCCATTTGTTTGAACTTTATCGGATTGAATGTATTGCATTTAAGTTTTTCCCTTATTTACGTGTTTGTTTATGTCTGTGTGTTGCAAATTTGTGATGATCCTTTATGTATTATAGTGTTTTATTTTAACCACCGTCTTTTCTTCTTTTTGATGTTGTCAAAGGGGGAGAAGAACAACAAATGCAAAAATTTTACTAAACTAGTGTCAAAGACAGGGGGAGCTTTGCTCATGTTGTTCACTTTCAAATTACAAATCTCATGACAGCTAAGAAAGTGTTGCCATCATCAAAAAGGGGGAGTATGTGAGGGATATTCTTCTATTTACCTTGTTTTAATGATGTCAACAAACATGTAAGAAATTAGATTGTAATTTGAGTGGTATCACTACACGTGTCGGGCGTATTATGTCTAACCATTATCGTTCATGTGTCTAGATGCATAGGATCGTGTCTTTCCCAAAAATAAATATCCACTATCATTTTAGTTGTGTCTAGTATGTGTCTCTGATCTTGGTTTGGTGAAAATGCTCAGAAAATTGAATTTCCTGAAAATATACACTTCATGCGCTGACCCTCCCAGTTCATGCGCTAACCTCCAATTTCATGCGCTAACCTCCAAAACCTGCGGGAAAACGTATAATTCAATGGACACAAAAATATTCCTTTATGCGTCGATGCATGAAGTGTGGAGGTCAGCGCATGACTTCAAAACTCTGCATTTTTCACTTAATTTCTTTTCTGTTATTTCTGTTATTATTTTTTGTTGGTCATTTTATTTTCACATAAATAGTTTTGGTCATCCTTTTATTTCATAACAAGAAACGTGAAAGATATATGTCATTTCTCTCTTCATTTCATCTTCTTCATTGTATAAACAAGCAATCACACATAATCATCTTTGTTTGTGTCGCCCATGGATCGAAGTGATAACGTTCAGAATTTAGGAAGTGTAATCTTCATCTTCTGGGTTGAGAGTTTGGCAGGTGTTTCTTGAATCAAACCACTTGGTTTTGTCCTCCAAGAATCGGATAGATTTTGGGGGTTTTTGAACAAACTGTTCTTTCTACAGGGATTCAGCTGGGCGAAGGTAACCGAAAATTGGCGCAATTGTTCGGCTTAGTAGCTGTTATCAGAGGATCATAGAAGGGAGGTTTGGGTTCGAATTCTTGGTAGATCGCAATTGAACGAGTGAAGGTAACTGAAGAACGGTGATTTCTTTCGGTTTAGTAGCGTGGGACGGTAATTGGATCAACCATATTCGAAGGACTTGATTCATCTCAAATCAAGGGAAGAGAAAATTCTGCATCAACGATCGAAGACGTTCGAGGGTTTGGATGTTCATAGTTTTCTCTTGTAATAAACAATTTGCAACAACTATATATATATATATATATATATATATATATCTCAATTCCATTTGGGGATTTGGGGGCAGACGTACCCAAAGCGAGGACGATTGGGGAACTGCCTAATCAAACTGCGTTTGTTCTCTCTCTCCTTAACTCTTTTACAATTCAGTTCGTTCGAATTTGTGAAGTCATAAGTCATCGAAATTTCTGTCGTAGAGTAATTGTAAGCTGATAAACTATTTTGTTAAATTGATACAATTCCTTTATCTTGGAGCAGCTTTAAATTACCCTCCATAGAAGTTCTGCACTTAGTGTGTTTACGCACACTAGGTGTTTGATAATTTGTTTCAAAGCAAAATTCGAACTTCTTGCCTTTAATTGCTTATCACTTTACCTCATTGGATTGGAATAAACATCAAGTAACGAATATTTTGTTAACTGCGTTATTAAGTGTAGTATTCAAAACTGAATTTTTCTCTTCCATACTCATCCGTGATATATTCGCGCATATCCGATCCTTTTGGTATAAGGTTCATTGTAGATGTTCTATCCAGTGGTAGCTTCCGTTAAACAATTTTTAAAAACAAATTTTTGTAAACCGTTTGCGTGTAAAACTCAAGGGATCTATTCAACCCCCCTTATAGATCCATAGCCATCGTCTAACAGGAAGTTCTTCCATTAAGGGTCTCTTCCCTTTATTTCATGTCTGAGACGGAAAAACTTCAGGTTACTCTCAGCAAAGTTCAGCAGGAGAAGAGGTATTGGAGGAACAAGTACCGTATTCTCAATGTGGAGTGCAAGAAAATACAGCAACAGTTAAGAGAAAAAGATGCCCTGATTGAGATTTTAGAGCAACATGCTGTAGAAAATCAGGATGACCAAAGGAATTTGCTCGCTCCTTTCACTTGGCAAAGGAATGACAACCCGACAACGGCCCAAGAGCCCCGGTCAAAGAAAAGGAAAGCACCTGAACCAGCACCTGAGCTCTATTCAGAGAGGACTCAGGATCCATTAGTTTAGATTTCCTTTTTCAGCACTTTGTAATCTACTGTATTTCCATTTCCGCAATCCTTTGAATTCAATAAAATGGGGTTTCCCCATTGTTTGATATTTGCAATCCAATTGTCGAAGTTTACTTTGAATAAACAAAAATAATTAATAATCATTGCATTCATCATTCTCATAAACACATTCTTCTTACCTACGAATCTCATGTTTGCGTCTCGATTCTAGAGTCAAAGTGTCTCATTCGTACAATACTCGGGCCAATCATCAGAAAAAGATGGATGATCTCAAGGAAGAGAACAGAGAGTTGAGAGAAGAGATCGACACTTTGAAAGAGGATCTGAGAAAGCTTCATAACGACATGCAAGCTCTAGCAGAAGCTCAAATGCAACAACAAAGGACTGTGATCTCAAAGATCACATCTACGCCCATAGTGGAAAAGTATGATCCTAGGAACAAGATGCCGAAAGATCGTCCCTGGGGCATGCCTATCAACTATATCCTAGAAGGATATGTTCTGCCGATCCCTGAGGATCTGGAACCACAGCAGGAACTGCTGGACCTGAAGGTTACAAACTTCGGGAAAGCGGAGATGCCAGGGGCATGGCAGCAACTCATGAAGGTTAACAAATTCGGGAGACACCGAGGGTCTCGGCCATAATGACTATACCACCACCCGTGGTACACACTGTCTCGGAAGGACAGATTCCACAGATACCTTCTGGTGGAAACGACAACATGTTCGACAAAATGAATGAATTCCAGGAACAATTCCTGGAGATGCAGAAAGAACTGCAAGCCCTTCGCGGTCAGGATTTATTTGGAAAGGACACCGCAGACCTTTGTTTGGTCCCTAATGTGAAAGTTCCACACAAGTTCTAAGTGCCCGACTTTGAAAAGTACAAGGGTAACTCTTGCCCTCAAAGCCATTTAGAGATGTACGCTCGGCGAATGTCTGCTCAGACAAAGAACCAAGAGCTATTGATTCACTACTTTCAGGATAGTTTAACAGGTGCCGCATTAAAATGGTACATGGGTTTAAACCGTGCTACGATTGGCACATTCAGAGATCTTGGTGCTGCTTTAGTTCAACAATATAAATACAATTTGGACATGGCACCGGACAGAGATCAACTCAGATCAATGTTACAAAAGGACAAGGAAACCTTTAAAGAATACGCTCAGAGATGGCGTGAAATTGCCGCTCAGATTTGTCCACCTCTGGAGGAAAAAGAGGTGACAAAGATCTTCTTAAAGACCTTGGGCTCATTTTACTACGACAGAATGGTCGCCAGTGCGCCCAGTGATTTCACCGAGATGGTGGGCATGAGAGTTCCTCTTGAGGAAGCAGTCTGGGAAGGACGTTTGGTTAAAGACACTGGATCATCAAGTAGTACGAAACGATACGGTAGTGCTCTCCCTAAGAAAAAAGAGCAAGATATCGGGAATATCTCTCTCGGAAAGCAAAGGCGACATTACCAACCAGTAGCAACTGCAACTCCTGCTATCAATCCCACGCCTGTTTCTACGTATCAACCTCAGGTTACTCAGAACCAACTTAATCAACAGCAACTTCAGCAAAGGACACAACATTCTCTTCAGCAGGCTCGTCCTCAGTACAACAACAACCGTACAATGCGACCACCAGGGTTTGACCCTATATCGATGTTGTACGCAGAATTGTTTCCACTCTTACTAGTCAAGGGGCATGTCCAAACCAGGTCTCCTCTTACAGTACCGGATAATCCGCCCTTTTGGTTCAAAACGGATCAGACTTGTCCTTACCATCAAGGAGGACCAGGGCACAACATAGAAAACTGTCTCAGTTTCAAATCCGATGTACAAAAGCTTGTTAGGAGCGGGGTCTTATCTTTCAAGGATACGAATCCGAATGTTCTCACAAATCCTTTACCTCAACATGAGAAAGCTGCAGTCAATTTGATAGAGGGAGAGTCTAACAACATCTATCAAATTCATGATGTACTCTTATTAAGGGCCAACTTGGTCAAGATGCATTGTAGACAGAGCGGATATGGCCATGTGCCACCTCATAACTATCACCTGTGTGATATCTGCTCTAAGAACAATCAGGGATGTTCTGTGGTACAATCAGCTCTACAGGAACAGTTGGATCTCGGATGGATCCAAGAGCATCGAGTTCGTGGAGTCAACATGACCTATACGAATTCCAACATCATTCAAAACCACGAAATTCGTGCAATGAATGTCAACTTGGTGGCGATGCACTCAAGGCAAAGCCAGTATCATAATCTGCCACGACACGATTATAATTCCTGTCTGACTTGCTCGGTAAACAAACAGGGATGCTCTTTTGTACAAGAGGCCCTCCAGCGTCAGATGGATCTTGGATGGATCCAGGACTACCATGATTGAAATCCTTATCATATCAAGATGATTCAAATTTTTGATATTCGTCTGATGAATACCAGCTTGGTGGAGTTGCATGCCAGGCAGGCCCAACTCGGTTTTCTCACTTCACATGATTATCAGAACTATAAAGGATGTTGTGAGAGTAACCAAGGGTGCGCTCTCGTTCAGAGAACTTTACAACACTTATTAAACCACTGGTGGCTTCCAATCTATCAGGATGAAGACACGCAATAAATCATTGTGCTTAATGGAAACCCTACTCGGCGTCAAAGTCAGGATGTCTGATCTATAGAAATAGACCTAGTGAGGTTACACTGCATTCAAAGAGGACGTGGCCAGGTGCCACCACATAACTATGAACGCTGTAGAGTATGCTCGGAGAATAACCAAGGATGCTACCTTGTGCGGGCAGCCCTTCAAGGTCAGTTGGATCGTAAAGAGATTCACCCGTGTCCGAGTCCCGAGCCAATCAAATGGACGCCGGACTACTTTGGTGATCAAATCAAAGACGTTGTCATAATCTCTGATCATCAACAGAACAAGGATGTTTGTACCATCATCCCTATACTGGACGAATCAAAGGTTCTTAGCCAAGAACTGATTGAAGTTACTTACGACAGTCAGAAAAATCAGAAGGCTCCTGTAGTTATCTATCTACCGGGACCATTACCGTATGAAACCGCTAAGGTGATCCCTTACAAATACGGTGCGACAATAATTGAGAATTGGAAGGAAGTTCCATTACCCTCCATCGTGAATATTGCAGACATCAGTCGAGTAACACGGAGTGGTCGAATCTTTAACCGAGGAGTTAGAGAACCTAACAAAGAAAAGGAACCTCAAATGGAAGTTCCCAATTAACCGGTCGGTCAGTCCAATGATCCCGACCTTTCGAAAAACAATGATGAGATGCTGAAACTCATCCAAAGGAGTGAACACAATATTGTTGATCAGCTGTTACAAACTCCTTCAAAGATCTCAGTGCTGTCACTTTTACTCAGTTCCGAAGCCCACAGAGAGGCTCTACAGAAAGTCTTAGAGCAGGCCTTTGTGGAACAGGATGTGTCAATACAACAGTTCGATAGCATCATCTCTAACATCACTTCCTGCAACAACTTAAGATTTAGAGGTGAGGATTTTCCAGAGGGGGGCAAAAGCCACAACATGGCGCTCAATATCACAGTTAACTGCCAGGACGATGCTTTGGCCAGCGTACTGGTAGACATGGGATCGGCCATCAACGTTATGCCGAAGTCCACTTTAAGGCGACTATCATTCAAAGGACCCCCGATGAGGGGCAGTGAGGTCATCGTCAAAGCATTTGACGGGTCTCAGAAAGCAGTTATCGGTGAAGTCGACCTTCCCATAACTATTGGTCCTCACACTTTCCTAATCACTTTCTAGGTCAAGGATGTCCGGGCAGCGTACAGTTATTTATTAGGAAGAACTTGGATACACCAGGCTGGGGCAGTCACTTCGACATTGCACTAAAAACTGAAGTTCGTCAAGAACAGTCAACTCGTCACGGTCTGTGGGGAGCAAGCCTTGTTCGTGAGTAACATATCATTATCTACTTGTGTAGAACCCGAGGAGGTTGTTGGAACTCAGTTTCAGGCACTTTCGGTAAACATGGAGAATCATTCGGAGAAGGGAACCTCGATTTCCTCATTTAGAGATGCTCTCGAAGTGATCGAGAATAACAATGCAAAAGGATGGGGATAACTTGTCATTCCTACTGATAATAAAACAAAGAAGGGTCTTGGTTTTTCCACAACCTGTACCCAGACAGCTGCTAACGATGAAAGTATTCATCCCATTCAGGATTTCTTCCACAGTGAAGGGTTCCTTCACTCAGTGCATTAGGAAGTGCACACCATCAACAAGGGAGATTCCTCCGATACGGATGAGGAATGGAAGTCCTATCTCAACGAGGATGGTTATATGTCTCAGGAAGAAGTGCCTACGCCACTTTGCTATCCCGCACAGAGTCCGAGATTTATACCCAGGTCAGATGTCAGAACAATATACGGAGATTGTGATCCTGAAGGATGCCGTGCTCCACCAAACTCATTAGAGGAGGACACTCTGATGAAAGACAACTTTGACCATGACTATTATGGCCCAATGGATGGCCTTCCTATCTGGATGTCGTACCCAGGAGACTTGGGGCAAGAAAATCAACCGAACAATGAAAATCTGCTGAGCGTCATTGAAAAGAATACCTGCATCCCCACCATGTCATGGGATCAACACTCAGGGTATTCAGAACCAATCCAGCACGACGATGAATTCAAAAATTTTGCCGGACTAGAATTCATCAACTATGCTTTTCCCGAGGTCAACGTCATCGAAAGAGATGACTCCTCTAGTTCCAAAGAAGTGCGGGATACCTTAGGACAACCAAGTGGAAAATTTGACTTCATGGTCAAGTACGCCGCTCCCGAAAGCTCTCGTATCAGGTTTGAAGATATCCAGCCAACTGGATGGGGAGATATTCCTGAGAGCACAAATACTATGCAAAATACAACTGAAGAATCCTCCTACGACAACTCCGCCTGGGAAACCGATTCCAATGATCCAGCTCTGCCAGAAATCAGCGTCATTTCTGAGGACAAGCCAAGAAAGAAGGTACCAGACTTTATGATTCACTAAGGAGTTCGCCGCCAATGGGTTGCGGTCGACATTCCGAAGATTGTTCATAAGTCAAAGTAATTGTCGTCTTTAACCTTTCACCCTGCCCAGGTGAAATAGATGTTTTGATAGGGCTCACTTTCAGTAAATATCCCTCTTCACTTTGCCCAAAGCGACAGAGTTTTGTTTTATAGGGCTGTAGTTTCAAGAGTCGACTTGTTCATGAATAAAATAACGTCGTTATGTAATCTCCGCATTAATTGTTGTTTTCTCTTTTCTTTTTTCTCAGAAAATGGTAATCCTAAAAAAATAATTCAAAATAAACAAGCAGTTTTTCAAAAAAAAATACACTGCACACACTTGAATTTTCTCTATCTCTTATAAACATAAATCATCACGTCATGCAAATTGCTTGTTTTAAACCCCGTTGAAACATACGATCCAATGCCTTCTCCCAACTTTGAGTTCCCGGTATTTGGGGCTAAAGAAGAAGTTGACAACAAAATTCCCGAAGAGATCTCCCGATTACTCGGACAAGAGGAAAGGTCCATTGAACCTCACAAAAAGCCGTTGGAAACGATCAGTGCGGGTTCAGAAGAAGAAAGAAAAGAGATCAGGATTGGGGCACTGCTCAGTCCAACTGCCAAAGAGAGTTTGACAAAGCTTCTAAGAGAATTTCCCAATGTGTTTGCTTGGTCCTACCAGGGCATGCCAGGGTTGGATACCAGCATCGTGGAACATCACTTACCGTTAAAATCGGAATGTCTGCCAGTAAAATAGAGGTTGAGACGGACTCACCCGGACATGGCCATCAAAATCAAAGAGGAAGTACAGAAACAGATTGACGCGGGTTTCCTCGCCACGTCAGAATATCCTCAATGGTTAGCCAATATCGCACCCGTTCCAAAAAAGGACGGAAAAGTCAAAATGTGTGTCGATTACAGAGATCTAAACAAGGCTAGTCCATAGGACGACTTTCCTTTACCACACATTGACATGCTGGTTGACAGTATAGTAAAGTACAAAATTTTCTCCTTCATGGATGGATTCCCGAGCTATAATCAAATCAAAATGGCGCCAAAAGACATGGAGAAAACTTCGTTCATTTCCCCATGGGGTACCTTTTGTTACAAGGTAATGTCATTCGGTTTGAAGAACGCCGGGGCAACCTATCAAAGGGCCATGACTACTCTTTTACATGACAAGATACACAAGGAAATCGAGGTATATGTCGATGACATGATTGCCAAGTCTAAAACAGAAGAGGAGCATGTGACCCACCTGCCAAAACTATTCGAGCGGTTGAGAAAGTACAAACTCCGCTTGAATCCCAATAAGTGCATCTTCGGTGTTCATTCAGGGAAACTTTTAGGGTTCATTGCCAGCTAAAAAGGAATTGAGGTTGATCCTGACAAGGTCAAGGCCATTCAAGAAATGCCTTCTCTGAAAACTGAAAAACAAGTCATAGGATTCCTGGGACGTTTGAACTACATCTCCAGATTCATATTCCTCATAACCGCGACATGTACGCCAATTTTCGAATTACTAAAAAAGAATCAGAACTACGTTTGGACGGAAGATTGCCAAACCGCCTTCGACAGTATCAAGAAATATATGTTTAACCCACCGATTCTATCACCTCTAGTGGAAGGAATACCACTGATCATCTACCTCACAGTCCTAGAGGACTCAATGGGTTGTGTGCTTGGCCAACAAGACGAAACAAAAAGAAAAGAGTCTGCCATCTACTATTTGAGCAAGAAATTCACCGACTGCGAGACTCGGTACACTATGCTTGAGAAAACTTGATGCGTTTTGGCTTGGGCAGCAAAACGTCTTCGGCAGTACATGATTCGTCACACTACTTGGTTGATCTCAGAAATGGATCCAATCAAGTATATCTTTGAAAAACCTGCTCTCACGGGAAGAATTGCCTGTTGGCAGATGTTGTTATCAGAATACGACATCAAGTACCATGCTCAGAAAGCCGTTAAAGGGAGTATTTTAGCTGATCATTTGCCTCATCAACCTATTGATAATCAGGAATCAATCGGGTTTGACTTCCCAGACGAAGATGTCATGTATTTTAAAATGAAAGATTGCGATGAACCACTACCCAGTGAAGGGCCAGAACCAGGTTCCCAATGGGGACTAATCTTTGACGGAGCTGTCAATCATTATGGAAACGGAATTGAGGAAATCATCATAACACCTCAGGGTACCCACATTCCTTTCAATGCCAGACTTACATTCAAGTGCACAAACAACGAGGCCGAATACGAAGCTTGTATTATGAGTCTCGAAGAAGCGATTGATTTGAGGATCAAGAACTTGGATGTATATGGCGACTCAGCTTTAGTCGTCAATCAGATCAAGGGAGATTGGAACACATACCAATTCGTATTGATTCCTTACAAAGACTATGCGAGAAGGTTGTTACCCTTTTTCAACAGAATCGAGTTTCATCACATCCCTCGTGATGAGAATCACATGGCTGATGCCTTAGCCACCCTCTCTTCTATGATTAGTGTAGGTCAATGGAACGACTTACCTAAGATTGACATAATGCGCCTTGAAAGGCCCGCTTACATCTTCACGATTGAAGCAGTCATAGATGACAAACCTTGGTATCACGATATAAAATTCTTCCTTCAGAAACAAGAGTACCCACCTGGGGCATCCAGAAAGGACAGAAAGACCCTCAGAAGGCTGGCAGGCAGTTTCTTCCTGAGCGGTGATACACTCTATAAGAGAAATTTTAACATGGTCTTGCTCCGATGCGTAGACAGACTAGAAGCAAACATGCTGATAAAAGAAATTCATGAAGGATCCTTTAGCACTCATGCCAATGGACACACAATGGCGAGAAAAATTCTAAGAGCAGGGTACTACGGTTGACCATGGAATCCGACTGCTATAAGTACATGAGAAGGTGTCACAAGTGTCAGATATACTCAGACAAGATCCATGTACCACCTACACATCTCAAAGTTCTCTCTTCCCTCATGGCCTTTTTCCATATGGGGAATCGACATGATTGGCATGATTGAACCCAAAGCTTCGAACAATCATCGGTTCATCCTGGTAGCCATTGACTACTTCACCAAATGGGTCGAAGCAGTGTCATACGCTAATGTAACCCGACAAGTGGTAGTCCAATTTATCAAAAACAATATCATATGTCGTTATGGTGTTCCGAGCCAGATCATTACTGATAATGCATCTAACTTGAACAATAAGATGATGAAGGAGTTGTGTGATGAGTTCAATATCGAACACCATAACTCATCTCCCTCCCGACCCAAGATGAACGGGGCGGTAGAAGCGGCTAACAAGAACATCAAGAAGATTGTTCAAAAGATGGTTGTAACCTACAAAGATTGGCATGAGATGCTACCCTTTGCTCTTCACGGTTACCGCACATTTGTCCCCACTTCAACAGGGGCAACCCCTTTCTCTCTAGTATATGGCATGGAGGCAGTGCTCCCCATCGAAATAGAGATCCCATCGATCCGGGTATTGATGGAAGCTAAGCTAACAGAGGCTGAATGGTGTCAAAATCGACACGACGAACTAAACCTGATCAAGGAGAAGCGAATCACGGCACTATGCCACAGCAAGTTGTATCAGCAAAGAATGAAGAAGGCGTTCGATAAAAAGGTTCGACCTCGTGCCTTCAGAAAAGGAGACCTTGTGCTCAAAAAGATACAATCATTTCTCACTGATTCCCGGGGCAAATGGACTCCGAATTATGATGGCCCACCCGTGGTCAAGAAAGCTTTCTCAGGCAGTGCCTTGAGACTTGCAACCATGGAAGGAGAGGAGTTTTCCTACCCCACAAATGTTGATGTAGTCAAGAAATACTTCGCCTAAATAAAAAAAACGTCTCGATGGATTGAAAATGCGAAAGGGCGGTCCAGGCAAAAATTAGAGACATGATCAAAAAATCATCCCGGTGGATTGGAAATATCAAGGTACAATCCAGGAAAAAGTTAGGGATAATGGCAAGTAACTACGTCCAACAGGGGCAAATTCCCTAGTAGCAGTCATGCCATCCATCAGAATACTCCAGTCAAGGTCATCTTCGACGGAAGCTTAGGATGCCCCGAATTCAAAGTTGGTAGAAGGATAGTGGTCATTATGTTTCAATGTAGCCCTTTTCCCTTAAATTACCATTTTCAAACTTTGTAAATACTCTATGGAATCACGCCTTTGGATGATTTCCATCCTATCAATAAAATTTGAGCCCTAGTGCTTTTGTTTGGAATTCTTACTTGTTTTAGCTTTACAGAGCTACATTTTAACATGATCAATGATTCTTGAAATAAAACAAAAATGAATTTACTTTTCAAAATTTTCTGCTTTTAAAAAAAAGATGGCAATTTCTTTTGACTGTTGAACATCGAAAGAACATCGATCGCTTCGCCAGAAGTAATCGAACTTCAAAGTGCATAATCAAAGTACTCCTTCTAAACCAGTGCGCCTGAACGAAGGATCAGTTATGTTAGATGCGAATACTCCATCTGACATCTTCGGCCGATTTATCATCTCCTAAGCCCGATCAACGGCTGTTCCCCCCACAGGGACTACTTCTCCTAAGCAAGGCAGAATTGCTATTGTGAACCAGCGATACTTTTATCTCCCTGCTGTGGCAGAGTATCCAATCGTGTTCATCCATTAGTTTGTATGTCGTGTCAGTTGTGTCAGTATATACATACATGCATCATGCATTATTGATTTACATTCATATTTATATTGCATCACTATCACTCTAGTTGGTCTTGTCCCCTAGTGATAAAAGTCTTCACAATTGAGTTGTCGGTTCTTTCCTCGTCAGGAAATGTTGCGTCTGAACAATCTCTCTCCTCCAATTAATTTCTGGATTAGAGTTGGCCCTTGACCACTTTGATAACTTGAACCTCTGAGAAGACCAGTGAAACTTTCGACAAATGTCACTCTTCGCCATTGAAGATGATATCTTCGCTTTCCCGAATTAAGGAAAATCCCCAGAGAAAGCCTCACAACTAAAGACTTTCAGCAACACATTGAATTTGCTCTCCGGAGAGTCGATGTTAATAAAGACATCAGCACCTCAAAATTGGATCACATCATATGGCATATCTCCGAGAAGATCTCTGAGAAAAGTATGATGTAATATCTCCAAGCGGAAACAGTCTCTCAAGAGACTCGTTTTCCCCAGATAGAGTCAACAAATGGCATCTCCAATAGAGAAGTTTGTACCCCTCTACAATTCAGACAGATGGGTTCCCCAGCAAGTCTGACATCAAAAATTTTTCCATCAAATGGCATCTCCACAGGAAAATTCGGCGAGAAATTTAAGGAAAACCGCTACGCATAGCATCCCTTGTCAATAAAGTTTATTGACAAAAGAAACTAAGACCAGTTCCTTGGTAGGAAAGCATGATCGAGGGGAAGTTCATTTCATAAACTAAGACCAGTTCCTAGGTAGGAAACCAGGATCGAGGGGAAGTTTACCTTTTCTAAGTACTATTGCTTAGCAAAAAAAGAAGGATGTGCAAACCGCCATTCATAACCACCATCAAAATTTCGGGTATTCCGATATTTAATCCTCTTGCACCCCGAATGCCCGAATACCTTCGCCATTCACACCTTCGGGTCCAAGAAGATTAAATAGGGGAATCTGTCATACCCCAAATTTTGACCACTAAGATTCCCCATCATTGTGCAAATCATCATCACAATATGGGTGTATCATTATGCTTAATTAGTCTCCCTAAAGATGGGTGAGCATCCACTACAATCAAAATTAGGGTTTCAAGCCCTCTCAGAGTTCTTAGACAAAAGATCAATCAAGGAATGACATGATCTTCAACTTTTCTAGCCTCTCAAACATCCCCAATGGATCAAGAGGACTCCCACAGCAAGAATCAAGCACAAGGCTGCAACATTCTGAGTGGATCAAGCCTCACGATCGCCGGTGTCACCAAAATAGGGTTTTGGTCGACCAGGGCCTCCATATGGGAATTTTCCTCTGGGCATGAGCCAATGCTTCAAAGCATAACCTAATATAACCCATGGACCCAATCATCAAGTCAATTTAGCCTCAGGGGATGCATTCACCAAAAATCAGGAATTAGGGTTTCTTGACCTAATTCACCCCTAAGTTGACTTTTGGGACAAATCATGAGCCAAGACCTCAAGAGAGGATTTGAGAGTCTCTAATAAACTACATTGATCCATTTACAACAATGGATTGATCCAAAAAGCTTGATCAACAAGTTTCAAATTCATCAGAACCACAATTAGGGTTTTGAGGAAAAAGTCAACTGTGCCTTTAACTTTTGACCAGGACATGCTCCATAACCCTAGGACATGATTCAGTACACCTTATAACACCTATGAAATCAATCCATAAAGTTTGATTTAGGTCAAGGACTTGATTTCATAGAGGATCGCACAGTTTGGAATTCATCTGATAAAAAGTCAACTGTGCCCAAAAGTCAACTTTGACTTTTTGAGATTTTTCACAATTATGGTTCCTTAACCCTAAAATGATGTTAATGTGTGATTGGAATCATCATTCATCAAGAAAAGTGGGATAACTTGTAAAAGGGGTAACCATAAAAACTTAGAAATTTTCTAAGTTATGGAACAAAGTGGCTAGGGTACCAACTTTAGAGGATCATAACTCCTAAACCACATGGCCATTTTTCCCCATCCAAAGCTGGATTTGTAGCTCTCATGGCACTATACAAAAGCTTCAAACATAAATGATTCCAATTCCTCATGGATTTTAAGTTATGGAATGATCAAAATCACAAAAAGTGAAAATGTCACTTTTTTCCAACACTTAGTGAAATTTTCACTAAGTCAGAATCTGTCTTACTTTTTTCCAAATGTAGGGGCATTTTTCACTTGGATCCAAAAAGTATCAAAACCAACTATGATCAAATAGTTGTTTTATCATATGAGGGTTTTCCAAAATGGCCAAGAACTCCATCAAATTCCACTTGAGCCATGAGATATGACAATAGCAACATGCCTTGCTGAAAACTGTCAAAGCAAGGCAGATTTGTACATTTTGCTCGATTTTCCAAATTTGTTCAAATGACAAACACACTTATCCATCTGAACACCTCAAGGGGGGACCAAGGAGGAACTAACTCTGATCTCAAGCCTCCCAAGTCCTTGGAACTAAAAATAGCATGCCAAACCTAGAAATCCCTAAAAAGGGGACAAGACTCCAATTTTGTTTTGAAGCATTCAATGGATACACCAAGGTGGCATAAACTGAGCCATTTCCAATTGAATTCAGTCAAGACTTATCCAAGACCAAGGGAACCAGCAGCCTGTGCCCTAACCTCTAGTCAATGGCTAGAGGAGACTTGGATTCTCATTGATCAACATTGGCCAATCCTATGCAGCAGTTGCCATTCACTATTCCTTACAAAACAAACTTGCTCTACTATAAATAGAGCTCATTTGTGATCAATTTGAGCACACCAAAGCCATCAAACAGATGCTTTCCTCAAAATCTCCTTCTTCACTCCAAAATTGTCTTCCAAAGCAAGTCACTATCGGGTTTTGAGTTTGAGAGCTATTCCAACCAAACCAATCACACACACACACACCCTCATAAACATCATATAGAAGTGATCCAAACACTCACACAACATTTGGAACACCATATTCTCAAAATCACCAGCCATCTGCACAAGCCTTTGACATATTTGCAGTTGAGGTGCCAAATCAAGTTCCAGCTCAATTCAATCCACTCCAAGCATCCAGACACACTCCATAGCACCTAGGGAAGTTGCCCATATCCTTGGAACCAAGCTGTAACACATATAACAAAAAACACGATCACCAGCTGCAAGAGGTAAGCATGAGCTCTTCTAACTCTATCATCCATGCATTTTTTGCTGCACAATAATTTGGCCATATGTTCATAATCATGCATAGAGTGTTTACCCTCAATCAATTGCTTTATTTAAATCGTGTATGGAATTTCTGAGCCTTCATGCAAGTTTTAGCGTTCTTGAGGTTTCTCTTTGATTTCTTGTTCCTTGCTTAAAATAAATGAAATTAAAGACCATAGACATGATCGTGAGGTGAAAACGAGTAGATTTATATGTAGATTGCATGTTATCATCAAGTATTTAGTGAGATTGGATAGAAAACGCAAATTTGCAGAAACAGAGGGTGGCGCGTGTTCTTGCCATGTTCTTGGCGCCCTTTTTGAAAATTCAAATATTTGAATTTTGTGATTTTATTTAATTGATTCAAAATTAATTCCTCTCTGAATTTTAATGATTTTGAGTTGATTCTTTTTTTAATAAATCACAAAAATGTTAAAATATTTTATTTTCCCAAAAAATCCCAAAAATATTATTTATTTCATATACTTGATATTTTTGTAAAGAATTAATATTTTAATTGTTTTTTGACATTTAAAATATTTTCTCCCTCTTGATTTTTCAAATTTTAGTGATTTCCAATCATTTTGTGGATAGAAACATAATTTTTGAAACATTAATCCAAGATCACAATTTGTTTCCACACATGTTTAACAATTTTGATATTTTTAATTGAATTTTTATTCAATTAAAATACATTTTGAAAACAAATCACCCTGGGCCTCTCCTTGAGTTGTAAGCCCCACCACTTGTACAAAAATAAATCATTGGGCCTCTAATAGAGTGTAAGACCCAACCCATTTTAGAAACCAAAACTTTTTGGGCCTCAGTCATTGTATAAGACCCACTGTGCTTTCAAAAACCTCGGCGCGATCGCTGTTTTTAAAAACAAATCATCTGGGTCTACCCTCGTGTTATCAGCCCCATTATTTTTCTTTAAACATCTTTTGGCCTCTTGAAAAAGTGTAAGACCCATCCCTTTGTACAGAAAACCTTTTTGGGCCTTAGTCACTTGTATAAGTCCCTGTACAAAACAACAGTGTAATCACTGATAAAACCTTGGGCCTCTCCTTGAGCTGTAAGCCCCAACAATATTTTCAAAGCACTTTCTCCTTTGATTTTGAATATAATATAGTTATCAAAGCTTTCTTTGTTGAACAAACTAACAAAACAGCATGGAAGCTCTACAACCAAGTAAGTGTTTACCCGCTTTCTTTATCTGCTTTCATATATATATATATATATATATATATATATATATATATATAACTGTATTGTGGGGCTGCTCACTGTAAGTATTCTTTCACAAACTTTTATATACTTGTCAAATATCCACTGTGTAATACTAGTATAGTTATTTAAAGTTTTCCCCGGCAACTACGTCTAGCATTAGGTAAAGCCCTGTTGGTCACTCTTAAATACAAACAAAAACTAGATCCCCATAGGATTACCAGACACAGTCTTTCCTCCTATTGGGGTTAAACAATATGGAGATGTGAAAGGCAGTATTCTCAGTGAAGCCTTTCTCAGACTTTCACCCTTAGAAATCGTCAAAGGGACTCTACTCCCCGGAGATGATCTTTTCTCCGTGAATGGCATCTCTTGAATTTCTTCCAAATTCTCGGACTTTCCTGGCTTGATCTATTCTCGGTGAATGGCATGTCTTAAACTTCTCGGGATTTGGGGACCCACAGGCTTCTTAAAAGCATCCCCGCCTCCTCTTGGGCGTTGTACAAGGACCCTTCGGCTTCTTAAAAGCTCTCATGCCTTCTCTTGGGCTTAGTACAAGGACCCAGAGACCTCTACAGGTATAGGAACAGAACCTAGTCATCAATTTGCTAGAGCTGTCTTTCTGAGTCAAGTGTCAGACCTGTTAATGGGTTGACCTTCATCCCTTAACATACCAGCCTTCTCTTGGGCATTATACAAATATCATTCACTATTCGAGAATCGATTTCTCCAAAACACCAGTAAACTTGGACAGTCTCAATACCCTTTGGATTTCCTGTTTCCTTAAAGAACAGGAAATAACCCTGATCCTCTGATCAATCCCAAAGCACAACAATACCTTTAATCGTTACCTTCATAAGAACTGATTTTCTCTTTTATCCAACATACTGGACCTGTCACTAAACTGAAACAGTCACCAGCACAATAGCCTCCTCTTGGGCTTTGTACAAATGATTCTCCCCAGTGGAGCTAACCTTTTCACACTCTCTTGTTGAGTATAAAAGACTCTCTTGTTGAGTCAAAGCCTTTTAGCCTCCATCTCGGGCTTCATACGAGATACTAAAACACTCTCTTGTTGAGTCAAAGCCTTTTAGCCTCCATCTCGGGCTTCGTACGAGATACTGAAACACTCTCTTGTTGAGTATAAAAGACTCTCTTGTTGAGTCAAAGCCTTTTAGCCTCCATCTCGAGCTTCGTACGAAATCAAAAACACTCTCTTGTTGATTATATAAGACTCTCTTGTTGAGTCAATCACCTTTTAGAATTAGTCTTGGGCTTCGTACAAAACACATATAAAAGCATTCTCTTGTTGAGTTAGTCACTTGTTAGCACTCTCTCGTTGACTCAACCCCTTTTAGCCTCTCTTTCGGGCTTCGTACGAGACACATAAAAGCACCCTCTTGTTAGGTCAATAGCCTCCTCTTAGGCTTTGTATAAGAAAACCCCGGTTGAGTCAATCAACCTTTTAGCATCAAAATTTGTGCCTCGCTCACAGTATACAAACATCAACAACACCTTTTCCTTCATCTAATTGATGTAAGCGGCAAGCCTTTGGATTATTTACATCCACGCCACTGTCCCTCTTTTAGCATGAGAAATTCCTAAGGAAAGATGGCATTTCTCTAAACTGAGTTAAAGTCTTCTCCTTTAGGTTAAAAATCCCCTATAAAGGAAATTATGGCATTGCTGGATTCACACATCCCAGTTAAAGTAATTCTCCTTTTTAATCAGTCACCCAACAGTTGTGACAAACAGACCCCCTTTAGAGATGACAAATTCTCTCTAAAGTCAAAACCCTTTAGCTTCACATCTTGGGCTTCGAACAAGATACAAATAGACCCTTCAGCTTCACATCTTGGGCTTTGAACAAGATACAAACCACATTTAGCTTCACGTCTTGGGCTTTGAACAATACACCAAAACAACCTTTTTCCTTCCGTAGAATAGGAGGAACTACGATCGCTCTGATTTCCCTGTTTCGTTAAACGAGAATACGTAGGCATAAGATTAAAAAAATCTTAGAGAGCATACTAATCAAAAACCCAAAATCCCGTACCTTCATACATCAATCGAAAAGCATCAGTCCTAACATCCTACCAATAGCCTAGACACTGTTTTTTTAGCATAATAACCTAAGAGAGACCCACAATCTTAATAGCATATGTAAACCAACAGTCATCTGTTTAAACTCGATTTGCAAGCAGGGTTAATTGGAGACATCTATTTCCCTTCCTTCATCAGCTTCAATAGGATAAAAAATGAATCGAACTGTAGTACCCCAAAGTGATAGTGATTCGCAACCACGCAAAAATTCGCGCTACAATACCCGATGAGGCATGTCTTGCGTAATGCTCATCTGGAAGGTCTTTTCTTCAAGGAAGGAGAAAATGACAAAGCACTAAAGACAGAAATAGTGCATGCCTGGAAACACGTTCATAGGAAAGGAAGAGAGTCTCTAGGAAAACCAGACTGTGTCTTGATGGAGCCTTATCTCCACTGGGTACAAACTAGAGCTCTCAAGCTGAGGATGCCTTACCCTCGTCAGGAAGTTCTTTAATTAAGGGACTCGGTCCTTTATTTTATGTGTGAGATGGAAAAACTTCAGGTTACTCTCAACAAAGTTCAGCAGGAGAGGAGGTCTTAGAGGAACAAGTACCGTATTCTCAATGTGGAGTGCAAGAAAATACAGCAACTGTTAAAAGAAAAAGACGCTCTGATTGAGATTTTAGAGCAACATGCTGTAGAAAATCAGGATGACCAAAGGAATTTGCTCGCTCCTTTCACTTGGCAAAGGAATGAAAACCCGACAATGGCCCAAGAGCCTCGAGACCCAGCACCTGAGCTCGCTTCAGAGAGGACTCGGGACCCATAAGTTTAGATTTCCTTTTACAACACTTAGTATTTCCATTTCTGCAATCCTTTGAATTCAATAAAACGGGGTTTCCCCACTGTTTGATATTCGCAATCCAATTGTCAAAGTTTACTTTGAATAAACAAAAAAAAATATACAATTAATATAATCATTGTATATCATTCATGATTCTCGCATAAATGCATTCTTCTTACCTACGAATCTCACGTTTGCGTCTCGATTCTAGAGTTAAACTGTCTCATTCGTACAATACTCGGGCCAATCGTCAGAAAAAGATGGATGATCTTGAGGAAGAGAACCGGGAGTTGAGAAAAGAGATCGAAACTCTGAAAGAGGATCTGAGAAAGCTTAATAACAACATGCAAGCTCTTGCAGAAGCTCAAATGCAACAACAAAGGACTGTGATCTCAGAGATCACATCAACGCCCATAGTGGAAAAGTATGATCCTAGGTACAAAATGCTGAAAGATCGCCCCTGGGACATGCCTATTAACTATATCTCGGAGGGATATATTCCGCCGATCACTGAAGATCCGGAAACTCCAGCACGAGCCGCTGGCCCTGAAGGTTAAAAACTTCGGGAAAGCGAAGATGCCAGGGGAATGACAGCAACCCCTAAAGGTTACAAACTTCGGGAGTCACCGAGAGTCTCGGCCATAATGACTATACCACCGCCCGTGGTACACACTGTCCTGGAGTGACATATTCCACAGATACCTTCTGGTGGGAATGAAAGTATGTTCGACATAATGAATGAGTTCCAGGAACAATTCCTAGAGATGCAGAAAGAACTGCAAGCCCTTCGCGATTAGGATTTATTTGGAAAGGACGCCGCAGACCTTTGTTTGGTCCCCAATGTGAAAGTTCCGCACAAGTTCCAGGTGCCCGATTTTGAAAAGTACAAGGGTAACTCTTGCCCTCAAAGCCACTTGGTGATGTACGCTCGGCGAATGTCAGCTCAGACAAAGAACCAGGAGCTACTAATTCACTACTTTCAGGATAGTTTAATCGGTGCCGCACTCAAATGGTACATGGGTTTAAACTGCACTAAGATCGCCACTTTCAGAGATCTTGGCGCTGCCTTCGTTCAACATTATAAGTATAACCTGGACATGGCACCGCACAGAGATCAACTCAGAGCCATGTCGCAAAAGGATAAGAAAACCTTTAAGGAGTATGCTCAGAGATGGCGTGAAATTTCTGCCCAAATTTGTCCCCCTCTTGAGGACAAAGAGATGACAAAGATCTTTTTGAAAACCTTGAAGGACGTTTAGGTTCGTCTTGAGGAATGGTCGCCAGTGCGCCCAGTAACTTCACCAGTGCGCCCAGTGACTTCACCGAGATGGTGGGCATGGGGGTTCGTCTTGAGGAAGTTGTCCGAGAAGGACGTTTAGTTAAAGATGAAGGATCATCAAGTAATGCAAAACGATACGGTAGTGCTCTCCCTAAGAAAAAAGAGCAGGATATTAGGAATATCTGTCTCGGAAAGCAAAGCCGACGATACCAATCAGTAGCAGCTATAACTCCTGCTATCAACCCCGCACCTGTTCCTACATATCAACCTCGGGTTGCTCAGGGCCAACCGAATCAACAATAATATCAGCAAAGGACACAACAGCCTCTTCAGCAGGCTCGTCCTCCATATAACAATAACCGTACAACGCAACCACCAGGGTTCGATCCTATACCGGTGTTGTATGCTAAACTGTTTCCACTCTTATTGGTCAAGGGACACGTCCAAACCAGGGCTCCTCTTATAGTACCAGAAAATCTGCCTTTTTAGTTCAAAGCGGATCAGACTTACCCTTACCATCAAGGAGAACCGAGACATAACATAAAAAACTGTCTCAGTTTAAAATCCAATGTGCAAAAGCTTGTTAGGAGCGGGGTCTTATCTTTCAAAGATACGAATCTGAATGTTCTCACAAACCCGCTGCCTCAACACGAGAAAGCTTCGGTAAATTTGATAGAAGGATAGGCTAACAACAGCTATCAAATTCATGATGTACTCTTATTGATGGCCAACTTGGTCAAGATGCATTATAGATAGAGCGAATACGGCCATGTCCTACCTTATAACTATCACTAGTGTGATATCTGCTCCAAAAACAATCAAGGATGTTCTGTGGTGCAATCAGCTCTAGAGGAACAATTGGATCTCGGATGGATCTAAGAGCACCGAATTCGTGGGGTCAACATGACTTATACAAATTCCAACATCATTCAGAACCACGACATCCGTGCAATAAATGTCAACTTAGTGGAAATGCACTCAAGGCAAAGCCAATATCATAATCTGCCACGACACGATTACAATTCCTATCTGACTTGCTCGGTAAACAAACAGGGGTGCTCTTTTGTACAAGAGGCCCTCCAGCGTCAGATGGATCTTGGGTAGATCCAGAACTACCATGATAGAAATCCCTATCAGATCAACATGGTTCAAATCTTCGATATTCGTTTGATGAATACCAGCTTGGTGGAGTTGCACGCCAAGCAAGTCCAACTCGGTTTTCTCACTTCACATGATTATCTGAACTGTATAGTATGTCGTGAGAGTAACTGTCATACCCCAAATTTTGACCACTAAGATTTCCCATCATTGTGTAAATTATCATTACAATATGGATGAACCATTAGTCTCCTCAAAGATGGGTGAGCATCCATTACCATCAGAATTAGGGTTTCAAGCCCTCTCAAAGCTCTAAGACAAAGGATCAATCAAGAAATAACATGATCTGTAACTTGTCTAGCCTCTCCAACATCCACAAAGGATCAATAGGACTCCCACTTTAAAGATTAAGCACAAGGCTTCTCCCTTCTAGGTGGATCAAGCCTTAAGATCGACAGTGTCACCAAATTAGGGTTTTAGTCTACCAGGGCCTCCAGATGGAAATTTTCCTCTGGGCATGAGCCAATGCTTCAAAGCATAACCTATGATGCTCCAAGGGACATCATGAACCCAATCATCAAGTCAATTTGGCTTTAGGGGATGCATTCATAAAAAATCAGGAATTAGGGTTTCTTGACCTAATTCACCCCTAAAGTTGACTTTTGGGACAAACCATGAGCCAAGACCTCAAGGGAGGATTTGAGGGTCTCTACCACACTACATTGATCCATTTACAACAATGGATTAATCCAATAAGCTTGAACAACAAGTTTCAATTTCATCTGAACCACAGTTAGGGTTTCGGGAGAAAAGTCAACTGTACCTTTGACTTTTGACCAGGACATGCTCCCAAACCCTAGGACATGATTCAATACACCCTATAACACCTATGAAATCAATCCATCAAGTTTGATTTAGGTCAAGGACTTGATTTCATAGAGGATCGCACAGTTTGGAATTCATCTGACAAAAAGTCAACTGTGCACAAAGGTCAACTTTGACTTTTCGAGATTTTTCACAAAAATGGGGTTTTAACCCTTAAATGATGTTAATGTGTGATTTGAATCATCATTCATCAAGAAAAATCAAGAAAAGTGGGATAACTTGTAAAAGGGGTAACCATAAAAAACTTAGAAATTTTCTAAGTTATGGAATAAAGTGGCTAGGGTACCAACTTTGGAGGATCAACCACAAGGTCATTTTTTCCCATCCAAAGCTGGATTTGTTACTCTCATGGCCCTCTACAAAAGCTTCAACTACACCTCATTCCAATTCATTATGGATTTTGAGTTATAGAATGATCAAAATGGCTGAAAACATGAAATGCCACTTTTTCCAACACTAAGTGAAATTTTCACTAAGTTAAAATCTACGTTCACTTTTTTCCAAATGTTGGGGCATTTTTCATTTGGATCCAAAAAGTATCAAAACCAATTATGATCAAACAATTATTGTATCATATGAGGGCTTTCCAAAATGGCCAAGAACATCACCAAACTCAACTTGAGCCATGAGATATGACAATGGCAACATGCCTTGCTGAAAACTGTCAAGGCAAGACAGATTTGGGAGTTTTGCTCGATTTGCCAAATTTGTGCAATTCCAAACAACTCTATCCATCTGAACACCTCAAGGGGGGACCAAGGAGGAACCAACTCTGATCCCAAGCCTCCCAAGTCTTTGGAACCAAAAATAGCATGCCAAACCTAGAAATCCCTAAAAGAGGGACAAGACTCCAATTTTGGATTGGAGCATTTAATGGATGCACCAAGGTGGCATGGACTGACACATTTGCAACTGAATTCAGTCAAGAATGATCCAACAACTAGGGAACCACAACTCTGTGCTCTAACCTCTAGTCAATGGCTAGAGGAGACTTGGATTCTCATTTGCCAACATTGGCCAAACCTCTGCTGCAGTTGCCATTCACTATTGCTTGCAAAACAAACTTGCTTTACTATAAATAGAGCTCATTTGTGCTCAGTTTGAGTACACCAAAGCCATCAAACAGATGCTTTCCTCAAAATCACCTTCTCACTTCCAATTTTTCCTTCTAAGGCAAGTCACCATCGGGTTTTGAGTTTGAGAGCAATTCCAACCAAACCAATCACACACACACACACCTCATAAACATCATATAGAAGTGATCCAAACACTCACATAACATCTGGAACACCAAAATCACAAAATCACCAGCCAATTGCTCAAGCCTTTGACAGATTTGCAGTTGGGGTACCATCTCAAGTTCCAGATCATTTCAATCCATTCCAAGCATCCAGACACACTTCATAGCACCTAGGAAAGCTGTCCATAACCTTGGAACCAAGCTGTAACACCTCTAACACAAAACACGATCACCAGCTGCAAATGGTAAGCATGAGCTCTTCTAACTCTATGATCCATGTAATTTTTGCTGCACAATAATTTGGCCATATGTTCATAATCGTGCATGGAGTGTTTTCCCTCAATCAATTGCATTGTTTGAATCGTGCATGGAATTTCTGAACCTTCATGCAGAATTTAGGGTTCTTGAGGTTTCTCTTTGTTTTCTTATTCCATGCTTAAAATAAATGAAACTAAAGACCATAGACATGATCGTGAGGTTGAAACGAGTAGATTGATATGTAGATTGCATCATATAATCAAGTATTCAGTGAGATTGGATAGAAAACGCAAATCTGCAGAAACAGAGGGTGGCGCGTGTTCTTGCCCTTGTTCTTGGTGCTCTTTTTGAAAATTCAAATATTTGAATTTTTTGATTTTATTTAATTGATTCAAAAATTAATTTCTCTCTGAGTTTTAATGATTTTGAGTTGATTATTTTTTTTTTAATAATTCACAAAAATGTTAAAATATTTTATTTTACCAAAAAATCCCAAAAATACTATTTATTTCATATAATTGATATTTTTGCCAAGAATTAATAGTTTAATTGTAGTTGACATTTAAAATATTTTTTCCTTCTTGATTTTACAAATTTTTATGATTTCTAATCATTTTGTAGGTCAAAACATGATTTTTGAAACATTAATCTAAGATCACAATTTGTTTTCCACATGTTAAACAATTTTGATCCTTTTAATTGAATTTTTTATTCAATTAAAATACATTTTGGAAACAAATTAGGGTTTTTGATTAATTCAACCTTCATTAAACTTTTTCAAACTTTTTGGGCCTCTAATAGAGTGTAAGACCCACTCCTTTGTAAATACAAACCTATTTTGGGCCTCAAATGTTGTATAAGTTCCGTTGTATTTCAAAAGTTCGGTGCGATCATCGCCTGTTTAAAACAAACCATCTGGGCCTCTCCTCGAGCTATAAGACCCATTCAAAATCATCTTTTGGGCCTCTAATATAGTGTAAGACCCAAGCCCCCTTTTGAAACCAAAAACTTTTTGGCCTCAATCATTGTATAAGACCCACGGTGTTTTCAAAACCTCGGCGCGATCGTCGCCCTTTTCAAAATTAACCATTGGGCTTCTCCTTGAGCTATAAGACCCATCTTTGTTCACTTTCAATCATTTTGGGCCTCTTGAGAGAGTGTAAGACCCATCCCCTTTGTACAGAAAACCTTTCTTGGGCCTCAGTCACTTGTATAAGTCTCTGTACAAAACGACAGTGTGATCACTGATGAAACCTTGGGCCTCTCCTTGAGCTGTAAGCCCCAACAATCTTTTCAAAGCACTTTCTCCTTTGATTTTGAATATAATATTGTTATCAAAGCTTTCTTTGTTGAACAAACTAACAAAACAGCATGGAAGCTCTACAACCGAGTAAGTGTTTAACCGCTTTCATTTACCGCTTTCATATGTATATAACTGTCTTGTGAGGCTGTTTCATTGTAAGTCTTCTTTCACAAACTCATATAGACTGTGTAATAATAGTATAGTTATTTAGAGTTTCCCCGGCAACTACGTCTAGAACTATGCAAAACCTTGTCTCTTTACCTCCGACGTTCACCCGGATATACCTCAACCCTGAAAATTTTCTTTTACAACAAATTTAGATAACTAAATCTTAGAAATCTCCCCCTTGAACAGTTCATATACAGAAGGCCAATGTTCCAAGTGAAACCCCTTCTGGAATTGTTCATCAGCCTCCTCTTGGGCTTAGTGCAAGGACCCACAGGCTTCCTAAAAGCATCTCCGCCTCCTCTTGGGCATTGTACAAGGACCCGTCGGCTTCTTAGAAGTTTTCACAGCCTCCTCTTAGGCTTTGTATAATAATTCTTTCCCCGGGAAGATAGCCTCCTCTACGGCTTAGTACAAATTGTCCCTCGGCTTCTTAAAAGTTTTCTCGCCTCCTCTTGGGCTTCGTACAAATTGTCCCGATGACCTCCTAGAGGTATAGGAACAGAAAATGGTCATCTTAATAGAACAGTCTTTCAAAAAGTCTAGATCTCACTACTACTGTTTCGTAAGCATAGTACAAAAGATAAGACCCGTAGACTTGGGCAGTCTCAATACCCTTCGGATTCCCCGTTTCCTTAAAGAACAGGAAATAATCCCGGTCCTCAGATCAAATCCATGAGTACAACATTACCCATATAAGAACTGATTTTCTCTTTTAACCAACATACTGGACCTGTCACTCAACTGAAACAGTAATCCTAGCCTCCTCTTGGACTCTTTACAAATGATTCTCCCCAGCAGAGTTAATCTTTTAGCCTCCATCTCGGGCTTCATACGAGATACAAAAACACTCTCTTGTTGAGTATAAAAGACTCTCTTGTTGAGTCAAACCTTTAGCCTCCGTCTTGGGCATTATACAAGACACATACAAAACACTCTCTTGTTGAGTATAAAAAGACTCTCTTGTTGAGTCGATCACCTTTAGCCTCCATCTCGGGCTTCGTACGAGATGCAAATCACTCTCTTGTTGAGTATAAAAGACTCTCTTGTTGAGTCAAACCTTTAGCCTCCGTCTTGGGCTTCGTACAAGACACGTATAAAAACACTCTCTTGTTGAGTCAACCCTTCCAGCCTCTATCTCGGGCTTCGTACGAGACACAAAAGCATCCTCTTGTAGGGTCAATAGCCTCCTTTTAGGCTTTGTATAAAGAAATCCCCATTTGATTCAATCTACCTTTTAGCATCCAATCGTGCTTTGGTCTCAGCAAACAAACATCAACAACTCCTTTTCCCTCGTCTAATTGCTGTAAGCGGCAAGCCTCTGGATTATTTACATCCACGCCACTGTCCCTCTTTTAGCATGAGAAATTCCTAAGGAAAGATGGCATTGCTCTAAACTGAGTTAATGTCTTCTCCTTCAGGTCGAAAATCCCCTATAAAGGAAATTATGGCATTGCTTGATTCGCATATCCCGGTTAAAGTAATTCTTCTTTATAATTAGTCACCCAACAATTGTGACAAACAGACCCCTTTAGAGATTACAAGTTCTCTCTCATCAATAAACCCTTTAGCTTCACATCTTGGGCTTCGAATAAGATACAAATAGACCCTTCAGCTCCACATCTTGGGCTTTGAACAAGATATAAACCACCTTTAGCTTCACGTCTTGGGCTTTAAACAAGACACCAAAACACAGTTTCCTCCCATAGAATAGGAGGAACTACGATCGCTCTGATTTCCCTGTTTCGGTAAACGGGAATACGTAGGCATAAGATTGAAAGAAAAATCTTAGCGAGCACACCACATCAAAAACCTCTGGCCACAAATCCTCACATATCCATCAAAACATCTGAGTCCGTATCCCCCACCAAAAGTCTAAACTCGATCAAAATAAACCTAAGAGAGGCCCCCCACATTGATCGCATCTGTAAACCAACAGTTTTGACTGTTTAACCTCAGTTTGCAAAGCAGGGTTAGTTGGAGACATCTATTTCCCTTCCTTCATCAGCTCCAATAGGATAAAAAATGAATCGACCTGTAGTACCCTCCCAGAGCGACAGTGCTTAAGAACCACGTCCAAAATCGCTTGCTACAGAAAAATGGTGCCCACCGTGGGGCCTCTTCTCATCTTTCTTTCTTACAATTTAAAGTGAAAACCTTGGACAAGTCATTCTCATGGCGGTGGCCGCCACAAAAATATGGCGCCCACCATGGGGCCCTTACGTATTTCATCTCTGGGGTATAAACCAAGGAGTGGGGACGTCACTTGGGTTAAGACTTTTTTTGACTTCACTAGGATCTTAGGTCAAAACCTTTAAGTTGGGAAAGTGCCACAGAATGGCGACTCCGCCGGGGAGCCATTTTCTGTCAGGAGCATAGGATTCATAGCTCTTAAAAGTCTAGGACATAAGGACAAATATATATATTGTTTTTCCTAACTGATATCTGTGTTTATTTTTCTGCTAATGGGAATGCGTGTGATGCCGCATGTGGAAAGATTGAGTATACACCTAGGAAAAACCTCTTTCAGTAGTGCAGAAGCTATCAAAAATAGTTGTCACGTGATACTACCCTCTTCTAAGGTCCTTTGAAATAACATCACCTAGCACGGTTCCCGGCCCGCTGATGTTATCTCGACAAGAATCAACGATTTTGAGAGACAGGTACAAAAATCACTAGTATAAACCTTTGGGATGGGTAGAGCCTTGACTTCATGACACCGACCCTTTGACCTCATGTTTTTTCTATGTTTTTGTGTGCTGCATTCATACATTGATTTTAAAAAACATTAAGCAAAGAAAAATTTTCTCTTCTAGTCTCTCTTTTTCAAATTAAACTAAGACAATGATTGCAAATGTCAGAGAGAAAAGGATTGCGCTCATGGATTTCGGTAGACGAAAAACTCACAAGTATACCTTCAAGGTTACAAAACTAGAGGATTTGAGAGGATTAGCAAGGATGATCACTAACCATGAGGCTTTCGGAGCTAAGTACGGAGGTCTGCTACCTCTGTTAAGGGTCTAGTGATTGAAAGAATCATGGAGGCACTCATTCAATTTTATGATCCAGTCTATCACTATTTTACATTCCTGGATTACCAGCTTGCACCAACGCTGGATGAGTATTCTCACCTGACTGGTTTACATATTACTGATCAAGCTCCCTTTTCTGGACTGGAAGAAATTCCAAAGGATCAAATCATTGCAAGAGCAATTTATTTGGATGAGTCAGAAATCAAGACTCACATGACCACCAAGGGAGGAATCCCAGGTTTACCAGCCAAGTTTCTGGTAAAGAAAGCTCTGTACTTTGCTAGTATAGGGAACGTGACTGCTTTTGAAAGCATCTTTGTTTTACTCACCTACGGGTTATTTTTGTTTCCCAACATCGATAACTTTGTAGATATCAACGCCATTAAGGTTTTTCTCATTGGAAACCCTGTACCAACTTTGCTCGCAGATGCGTATCATTCTGTACACTTAAGGAATTTATACAGCGGAGGAATGATCACGTCCTGTGTGCCCCTGCTATATAAGTGGTTTATTTCCCATTTGCCTAAATCTGCCGCTTTTTGAGATCATAAGAGTGCCTTACGTTGGTCACAGAAAATCATGTCTCTTACCAACTCTGACATAGATTGGTACAATAGGATTTATGACGGGATCAGGATCATTGACCGTTGTGGATACTTCCCCAACGTACCCTGTATAGGAACTAAGGGGGGATTCAATTATCATCCAGTCTTAGTTCGTCGTCAATTTGGATACCCAATGAGGCATGTCCCGTGTAACGCTTATCTGGAAGGTCTTATCTTCAAGGAAGGGGAAAATGGCAGGGCACTAAAGATGGAAATAATGCACGCTTGGAAACATGTTCATAAGAAAGGATGGGAGTCTCTAGGAAAATTGGACTGTGTCTCGGTGGAGCCTTATCTCCACTGGGTACAAACTAGAGCTCTAAAGCTAAAGATGCCTTATCCTCGTCACGGAGTTCTTCCGCCAAGGGAATCTGTCATGTACTTCATGACTGAAATGGAAAAACTTCAAGTTACTCTTAACAAAGTTCAACAGGAGAGGATGTCTTGGAAGAACAAATACCGCATTCTCAATGTGGAGTGTACCAAAATACAACAACTGTTAAAAGATAAGGATGCTCTAATTGAGATTTTGGAGCAACATGCTGTAGAAAATCAGGATGACCAAAGGAATTTGCTCGCTCCTTTCACTTGGCAAAGGAATGACGACCCGACAACGGCCCAAGAGCCCCGGTCCAAGAAAAGGAAAGTACCAGAATCAGCACCCGAGTTCTCCTCAGAGAGGATTCGGGACCCATTAGCTTAGGTTTCTGTTTTCAGCACCTTGTAATTTACTGTATTTCCATTTCCACAATCCTTTGAATTCAATAAAACGGGGGTGTCCCCACTGTTTGATATTTGCAATCTAATTGTCGAAGTTTATTTTGATTAAACCAAAAAAACAATTAATATAATCATTGCATTCATCATTCTCACGTCACGTATTCTTCTTACCTACGAATCTTACGTTTTTGTCTCGGTTCTAGAGTCAAACTGTCTCATTCGTACAATACTCGGGCTAATCATCAGAAAAAGATGGATGATCTCGAGGAAGAAAACAGAGAGTTGAAAGAAGAAATCGACGCTCTGAGAGAGGACATGAGAAAGCTTCGTAACGACATGCAAGCCATGGCAGAAGCTCAGCTACAAAGAACTGTGATCTCAGAGATCACCTCAACACCCATAGTGGAGAAGTATGATCCTAGGTATCAAATGTCGAAAGATCGTCCTTGGGGCATGCCACCCAACAATATCCCGGAAGGATATATTCCGCCGATCACTGGAGATCTGAAAACTTCAGCAGGAGCCGCTGGGCCTGAAGGTTACAAACTTCGGGAAAGCGAAGATGCCAGGGGCATACCAATAACTCCTGAAGGTTACAAACTTTGGGAAACTCCAAGATTAAGTGCCGTAGTAACAGTACCACCCCCTGTGGTGCACACTGTCCCAGAAGGACATATTCCACAGATACCTTCTGGTGGAAATGACAGCATGTTCGACAGAATGAATGAATTCTAGGAACAGTTCCTGGAAATGCAGAAGGAACTGCAGGCCCTTCACGGTTAGGATTTGTTTGGAAAGGACGCCGTGGACCTCTGCTTGGTCCCCAATGTGAAAGTCCCGCACAAGTTCCAAGTACCCGATTTTGAAAAATACAAGGGTAACTCTTGCCCTCAGAGCCACTTGGTGATGTACGCTCGACGAATGTCAGCTCAGACGGAGAATCAGGATCTACTGATTCACTACTTTCAGGATAGTTTAACCGGTGCCGCATTAAAATGGTACATGGATTTAAACCGCACTACGATTAGCACTTTCAGATATCTTGGCACTGCCTTCGTCCAACAATATAAATACAATTTGGACATGGCACCAGACAGAGATCAACTTAGATCAATGTCGCAAAAAGACAAGGAAACCTTTAAGGAATACGATCAGAGATGGCGTGAAATTGCCGCTCAAATTTTTCCACCTCTTGAGGAAAAAGAGATGACAAAGATCTTCTTAAAGACCTTAAGCTCATTTTACTACGACCGAATGGTTGCCAGTGCGCCCAGCGACTTCACCGAAATGGTTGGTATGGGAGTGCGTCTCGAGGAAGCCATTTGAGAAGGACGTCTAGTCAAAGACACTGGGTCGACAAGCGGTACTAAAAAAATACGGTAGTGCTCTCCCTAAGAAAAAGGACCAAGATATTGGGAATATCTCTCTCGGAAAGCAAAGGCGACGTTATCAACCAGTAGCAGCTGTAACTCCTGCTATCAACCCTGCGCCTGTTTCTACGTATCAACCTCAAGTTGCGCAGAGCCAACCTAATCAACAGCAATTTCAGCAAAGGACACAACAGCCTCTTCAGCAGGCTCGTCCTCAATACAACAACAACCATACAACGCGGCCACCAGGATTTGATCCTATACCCGTATCGTACGTAGAACTATTTCCGTTACTACTGGCTAAGGGGCATGTCCAGAATAAGTCTCCTCTTACATTACCAGAAGACCTGCCTTTTTGGTTTAAGGTGGACTAGACTTGCCCTTACCATCAAGGAGGACCAGGGCATAACATAGAGAACTGTCTCAATTTCAAATCCGACGTGCAAAAGCTTGTTAGGAGCGGGGTCTTATCTTTCAAAGATACGAATCCGAATGTTCTCACAAACCCGCTGCCTCAACACGAGAAGGCTACAGTCAATTTGATAGAGGGAGAGTCTAACAAGACCTATCAAATTCACGATGTACTCTTATTGAGGGCCAACTTGGTCAAGATGCTTTGTAGACAGAGTGGATATGGCCCAGTGCCACCTCATAATTATCACCAGTGTGATATCTGCTCTAAAAGCAATCAGGGATGTTTTGTGGTGCAATCAGCTCTACAGGAACAGGTGGATCTCAGATGGATCCAAGAGCACTGAGTTCGTGGAGTTAACATGGTTTATACGAATTCCAACATCCTTCAAAACCATGATATCCATACGATGGATGTCAACTTGGTGGCAATGCACTCAAGGCAAAGCCAGTATCATAATCTGCCACATCACGATTATAATTCCTGTCTGACTTGCTCGGTAAACAAACAAGGATGCTCTTTTGTACAAGCGGCCCTCCAACGTCAGATGGATCTTGAATGGATTCAAGACTACCATGATAGGAATCATTATCATATCAACATGATTCAAATTTTCGATATTCGCTTGATGAATACCAGCCTGGTGGAGTTACATGCTAAACAGGTCCGGCTCGGGTTCCTGGTATCACATGATTATCAGGGCTGTAAGGCAGGTTGCGAAGACGATCAGGGTTGTGCCCTTGCCCAGGAAACACTTCAGCACTTGTTGAACCACTGGTGCCTTCCAATCTATATGTATGAAGACACCCAGCAAGTTAGTATCACTAACGGGAATCCTACTAGATATCAAAGTCAAGGTGTTCGGTCGATGGAAACACATCTAGTGAGGTTACACTGCATTCAAAGCGGAGGTGGCCAGGTGCCACTACACAACTATGAGCGGTGTGGAGTTTGCTTAGTGAATAATCAAGGATGCTACCTCGTGCGAGCAGCCCTTCAAAGTCAGTTGGACCGCGAGGAGATTCAACCATGGTCAAGTTTGGGATCAGTCAACTACCTCGCTGATCAAATCGAGGACGTTGTCATAATCTCTGATCATCAAAGGAATAGGGATGTTTATACCATTATCCCTCTACTTGACGAATCGAGAGTTCCCAGCCAGGAATGGATCGAAATTACTTATGATGGTCAGAAAAATCAGAAGGATCCCATAGTCATTTATCTACCGGGACCGCTACCATATGAATCAACTAAGGTTATCCCTTACAAATACGGTGCAACAACAATTGAGAATGGAAAGGAAATTTCGTTGCCCTCCGTCGTGAATATTACAGACATCAGTTGAGTAACACGGAGCGGTCGAATCTTCAACCGAGGAGTCGAAGAACTTAACAAAGAAAAGGAACTTCAGACAGAAGCTCCAGATCCACCAATCGGTCAATCCAGTAATCCCGACCTTTCGAAAAACAATGATGAGATGCTGAAGCTCATCCAAAGGAGTAAATACAACATTGTTGATCAACTGTTACAAACTCCTTCAAAGATCTCAGTGCTATCACTTTTACTCAGTTCAAAAGCGCACAGGGAGGCTCTACAGAAAGTCTTGGAGCAAGCCTTTGTAGAACAGGATGTAACAATTAGACAGCTCAATAGCATTATCTCTAACATCACTTCCTGCAATAACTTAGGATTTAGTGATGAGGAATTACCTGAAGAAGGTCGCCATCATAACATGGCGCTCAACATTACAGTCAACTGCCAGGACGATGCTTTAGCCAGCGTACTGGTAGACACAGGGTCAGCCCTGAATGTTATGCCGAAGTCCACTTTGATGCAATTATCATTCAAAGGACCTCCGATGAGAACCAGCGAGGTCGTCGTCAAAGCATTTGACGGATCCAAAAAAACGGTTATCAGCGAAGTCGACCTTCCCATAACTATCGGTCCTCACACTTTCCTAGTCACTTTCCAGGTCATGGACATCCAGGCAACATACAGTTGCTTATTAGGAAGACCTTGGATACACCAGGCTAGGGCAGTCACTTCGACACTGCACCAGAAACTGAAGTTCGTTAAGAACGATCAACTCGTCACAGTCTGTGGAGAACAGGCCTTGCTCGTAAGCAACTTACCATCATCTACTTGTGTATAACCCGAGGAGGTTGTTGGGACTCAGTTCCAAGCACTGTCAGTGAGCAATAGGAATCAATCAGAGAAGGGAACTTCGATTTCCTCGTACAAAGATGCTATCAAAGCGGTCGAGAGTACCAATACAACAGGATAGGGACAGCTTGTCATTCCTACTGACAATAAGAAAAAGAAAGGTCTTGGCTTTTCCTCAACCTATACTCAGACTGCTACTAACGATGAAAGTCTTCATCCCATTCAAGACTTCTTCCATAGTGGAGGTTTCCTTCACCCAGTGCCTCGAGCAGTCCATACCATCAATGAGGGAGATTCCTCTGATACAGCTGAGGAATGGAAGTCCTATCTTAACGAGGACGATTATATGTCTTAGGGCAAGATGGATGGCCTACCTATCTGGCAGCTGTACCCAGGAAACTCGGGGCAAGAAAATCAGCCGAACAATGAAAATCAGCTGAGCATCATTGAACAGAATACCTGCGTCCCCACCATATCATGGGATCAACACCCAGGTTATCCTGAAAATACCCAGCACAATGATGAATTTGCAACATTTGCAGGACTAGAATTCATTAACTATGCTTTTCCCGAGGTCAACGTCATCGAGAGGAATGACTCCTCCAGTTCCAAAGAAGTGTGGGACACCTTGGCACAACCGAGTGGAAAGTACGACTTCATGGTCAAATACACCGCTCCTGAAAGCTCTCGTATCAGGTTCAAAGATATCCAGCTAACTGGATGGGGAGATACAGCTGAGAGTACAAATACTATGCAAAATACAACAGAGGAATCCTCCTACGACAACTCTACCTGGGAGACAGATTCCAATGATCCTGCTCCACCAGAAATCAGCGTTATTTTTAAAGACAAATCAAGGAAGGTACCAGACTTTGTGATTCACCGAGGAGTTCGCAACCAATGGGTCGTTGTCGATGTTCCGAAGATTGTTTATAAGTCAAAGTAATTGCCATCTTTACTTTAACCTTTCACCTTGCCCAGGTGAAACGGATGTTTTGATAGGGCTAGCTTTCTGTAATTTTCCCACTTCGCTTCGCCCAAAGCGACAGAGTTTTGTTTTATAGGGCTGTAGTTTCAAGAATCGACTTGTTCATAAATTAAATAACGTCGTTCTGTAAATTCCGCATTAATTTTTATTTTCTCTTTTCGCTTTTCTTAGAAAATGGTAATCCTAAAAAACAACTCAATAATAAAAACAAGCAGTTTTTCCAAAAAAAAAACACTGCACACACTTGCATTCTCTCTATCTCTTCTAAACACAAATCATCACGTCATGCATATTGCTTGTTTTAAACCCCGTTGAAACATATGATCCAATGCCTTCTCCCGACTTTGAGTTCCCGGTATTTGGGGCTGAAGAAGAAGTTGACAACAAAATTCCAGAAGAGATCTCCCGACTACTCAGACAAGAGGAAAGGTCCATTGAGCCTCACAAAGAGTTGCTAGAAACAGTCAACTTGGGCTCAAAAGAAGAGAGAAAAGAAGTCAAGATTGGGGCACTGCTCAGTCCAACTGTCAAAGAAAGTTTGACGAAACTTCTCAAAGAGTTTCCCGATGTATTCGCTTGGTCCTATCAGGACATGCCAGGGTTAGATACCAGCATCGTGGAACATCATCTATCGTTAAGATCAGAATGTTCGCCGGTAAAACAAAGGTTGAGATGGATTCATCCAGACATGGCTGTCAAAATCAAAGAGGAGGTACAGAAACAGATTGACGCGGGTTTCCTCGCTACGTCTGAATATCCTCAATGGTTAACCAACATCGTACCTGTTCCGAAAAAGGACGAAAAGGCCAGAATGTGTATCGATTACAGATATCTAAACAAGGCTAGTCCGAAGGACGACTCTCCTTTACCACACATTGACATGCTGGTATACAGTACAGCAAAGTTCAAAGTTTTCTCCTTCATGGATGGATTCTCGGGCTATAAGCAAATCAAAATGGCGCCGAAAGACATGGAGAAAACTTTGTTCATCACCCCATGGGGTACCTTTTGTTACAAGGTAATGCCATTCGGTTTGAAGAATGTCGGGACAACCTATCAAATGGCCATGACTACTCTGTTTCATGACATGATACACAAGGAAATCGAGGTATATGTCGATGATATGATTGCCAAATCTAAGACAAGGGAGGAGCATGTGACCCACCTGTCAAAACTATTCGAGCGGCTGAGAAAGTACAAACTCCGCTTGAATCCCAACAAGTGCACATTTGGTGTTCGTTCAGGGAAACTCTTAGGGTTCATCATCAGCCAGAAAGGAATTGAGGTTGATCCTGACAAGGTCAAGGCCATTCAAGAAATGCCTTCTCCGAAAACTAAAAAACAAGTCAGAGGATTCCTAGGACGTTAGAACTATATTTCCAGATTCATATTCCTTATGACCGCGACATGTGCGTCGATTTTCAAATTACTGAAAAAGAACCAGGACTGCGTTTGGACAGAAGACTGCCAAACCGCCTTCGACAGTATCAAAGAATACCTATCGAACCCGCGATTCTATCACCTCCAGTGGAAGAAAGACCACTGATCATCTACCTCACAGTCTTGGAAGAATCAATGGGTGGTGTACTTGGCCAACAAGACAAAACCAAAAGGAAAGAGTCTGCCATCTACTATCTGAGTAAGAAATTCACTGACTGCGAGACTCAGTACACTATGCTTGAGAAAACTTGTTGCACTTTGGCTTGGGCAGCCAAATGTCTTCGCCAGTGCATGATTCGTCACACTACTTGGTTAATCTCTGAAATGGATCCAATCAAGTATGCCTTTGAAAAGCCTGCTCTCACGGGAAGGATTGCCCGTTGGTAGATGTTATTATCAGAATATAACATAGAGTACCACGCTCAAAAAGCCGTTAAAGGAAGTGTTTTAGCCGATCATTTGGTTCATTAACCGATTGACGATCAGGAATCAGTCGGATTTGACTTCCCAGACAAAGATGTCATGTATTTGAAAATGAAATATTGCGATGAACCGCTACCCAGTGAAGGGCCAGAACCAGATTCCCGATGGGGACTTATCTTTGACTAAGCTGTCAATCATTACGGAAACGGAATTGGGGCAATATCATAACACATTCCTTTCACTGCCAGACTTACGTTCAAGTGTACAAACAATGAGGCTGAATAGGAAGCTTGTATCATGGGTCTCGAAGAAGCGATCGACTTAAGGATCAAGAACTTGGATTTATATGGTGACTCGGCATTGGTCGTCAATCAGATCAAAGGAGATTGGAACACATACCAATCAGGACTGATTCCGTACAAAGATTATGCGAAAAGGTTGTTACCATTCTTCAACCGAGTCGAGTTTCATCATATCCCTTGTGAAGAGAATCACATAGCTGATGCCTTAGCCACCCTCTCTTCCATGATTAGTGTAGGTCAATGGAATGACTTACCTAAGCTTGACATAATGCGCCTTGAGCGGCCCGCTTACATCTTCACGATTGAAGCGATCATAGACAATAAACCTTGGTATCATGATATCAAATGCTTCCTTCAGAAACAGGAGTACCCACCTGGGGCATCCAGGAAAGATAGAAAAACTCTCAGAAGGCTAGCAGGCAGTTTCTTCCTGAGCGGTGATACACTCTATAAGAGGAACTTTGACATGGTCATGCTTCGATGCGACGACAGACCAGAGGCAGACATGCTGATAAAAGAAATTCATGAAGGATCCTTTGGCACTCATGCCAACAGACACACAATGGCGAGAAAAATTCTAAGAGCAGGGTACTACTGGTTGACAATGGAATTCTACTGCTACAAGTACATGAGGAGGTGTCACAAGTGTCGGATATACTCCGACAAAATCCATGTACCGCCAACGCATCTCAAAGTTCTTTCTTCCCCGTGGCCTTTTTCCATATGGGGAATTGACATGATTGGCATGATCGAGCCCAAAGCTTCAAACGGACATCGGTTCATCCTAGTAGCCATTGATTACTTCACCAAGTGGATCGAAGCAGCGTCATATGCCAACCTAACCCGACAAGTGGTGGTCCGATTTATCAAAAACAATCTCATCTGCCGTTATGGTGTTCCAAGCCGGATCATTACGGATAATGGATCTAACTTGAACAACAAGATGATGAAGGAGTTGTGTGCTGAGTTCAAGATTGAACACCATAACTCATCTCCCTACCGACCCAAGATGAACGGGGTGGTAGAAGCGGCTAACAAGAACATCAAGAGGATCATTCAAAAGATGGTTATAACCTACAAAGATTGGCATGAGATGCTACCCTTTGCTCTTCACAGTTACCACACATCTGTCCGCACTTCAAAATGGGCAACCCCTTTCTCTCTAGTATATGGCATTGAAGCAGTTCTCCCCATCGAAGTAGAGATCCCATCAATCCGGGTATTGATGGAAGCTAAGCTAACAGAAGCTGAATGGTGTCAAAGTCGACACGATGAACTAAACCTGATCGAAGAAAAGCAAATCATGGCACTATGCCATGGTCAGTTGTATCAGCAAAGGATGAAGAAGGCGTTCGACAAAAAGGTTCGACCTCGCGTCTTCAGGAAAGGAGACCTTGTGCTAAAAAAGATACAATCATTTCTCACTGATTCTCGGGGCAAGTGGACCCCGAATTATGACGGCCCCTATGTGGTCAAGAAAGCTTTCTCAGGCGGTGCCTTGAGACTTGCAACCATGGACGGAGAGGAATTTGCCTACCCCACAAATGTCGACGTAGTCAAGAAATACTTCGCCTAAATAAATTAAAAAAAATGTCTCGGTGGATTGAAAACCCGAAAGGGAGGTCCAGGCAAAAATTAGAGACATAATCCAAAATCATCCTGGTGGATTGAAAATCTCAAAGCACAATCCAGGCAAAAGTTAGGGATTAATGGCAAGTAACTACGTCTGACATAGGTAATTCCTCGGCAGCAGTTACATCATCCGTCAGGAAAACTCCGATCAAGGTCATCTTCGACAGAAGCTCAGGATGCCCAGAATTCAAAGTTGATAGAAGGATAGTGGTCGTTATGTTTCGATGTAGCCCTTTTCCCTATAAATTACCATTTTCTAACTTTGTATATACTCTTTGGAATCACGCGTTCGGCTGATTTCCATCCTATCAATAAAATTTGAGCCCTCCTGCTTTTGTTTGCAATTCTTATTTGTTTTAGCTTTACAGAATGACATTTTAACAGATCAACGATTCTTGAAATAAAACAAAAATGAATTTACTTGTAAAAAATTTCCTCTTAAAGTAAAGGTGGCAATTTCTTTTGACGGTTGAACATCGAAAGAACATCGATCGCGTCTCCAGAAAATCAAAGTACTCCTTCTAAAACCAGTGCACCTGAACGAAGGATCAGCTGTGTCAGAGACCATGGTTCATATGACACCCCCGGCAGAGTTCTTACCTCCTAAGCCCGACCAACGGTTGTTCCCCGCAGGGACTACTTCTCCTAAGCAAGGCAGAATTGCTACTCTTGGGCCAGCGGTACTTCTTCGCCCCGCGATAGCCGAGTATCCAGTCATGTTCATCTATTAGTCTGTATGGCGCATCATTTTTGTCAGCATATACATACATACATCATGCATTATTGATTTACATTCGTATTCATATTGCATCACTATCTCTCTAATCGGTCTTGTCCCCTAGTGATAGACAGTCCTCTCAATCGAGTTGCCAGTCCTTTCCTCGTCAGGAAATGTTGCGCCTGAACAATCTCTCTCCTTCAGTGTATTTTTAGGATGAAGTTGGTCCTTGATCACTTTGATAACTTGAACCTCTGTAAAACCAGAGAACCCTCGGAAAATTTCACCCTTCGTCATCAAAGACGATATCTTCGCTTTCCCGGATTAAGGAAAATCCCCAGAGAAAGCCTCTTAAGCAGCGATTCGACAATACAGCAGTTGTTCTCTAAAAATACCGCTGATGAAAAGGTCATCAACACCTCAAAATTAGATCAAATCATATGGCCTTTCTCCGAGAAGATCCCGAGAAAAGTATGATGTAATATCCTCAAGCGAAAGCAGTCTCTCAAGAAGACTCGTTTTCCCCTGTAGAGCCGACAAATGGCGTCTCCAATAGAGAAGTTTGTAACCTCTCCAACTCAGACGATTGGGTTCCCCCAGCAAGTCTGAAATCAAAAGTTTTCCCATAAAATGGCATCTCCCCAGGAAAATACGGCGAGAAGTTTGAGGAGAACCGCTACGCATAGCGTCCCTTGTCAAGAAAGTTTATTGACAAAAGAAACTAAGACAAGTTCCTTGGTAGGAAACCAGGATCGAGGGGAAGTTTATATCAGAAACTAAGATCAGTTCCTTGGTAGGAAACCAGGATCGAGGGGAAGTTTATATCAGAAATTAAGACCAGTTCCTTGGTAGGAAACCAGGATCGAGGGGAGGTTTATATCAGAAACTGAGACCAGTTCCTTAGCTGAAGACTAGGATTGAAGGGAAGTTTACCTTTTCTAAGCATCATTGCTTAGCTAAAGAAGATGAAAACACAAACTGCCATTCATAACAACCATCAAAATTTCGGGTATTCCGATATTTAATCATCTTGCACCTCGAATGCCCGAATACCTTCGCCATTCACACCTTCGGGTCCAAGAAGATTAAATAGGGGCATCTTTCATACCCCAAATTTTGACCACTAAGATTTCCCATCATTGTGTAAATTATCATCACAATATGGATGAACCATTAGTCTCCCCAAAGATGGGTGAGCATCCACTACCATCAGAATTAGGGTTTCAAGCCCTCTCAGAGCTCTTAGACAAAGGATCAATCAAGAAATGACATGATCTGCAACTTTTCTAGCCTCTCCAACATCCACAAAGGATCAAGAGGACTCCCAATTCAAGGATTAAGCACAAGGCTTCTCCCTACTAGGTGGATCAAGCCTCAAGATCGACAGTGTAACCAAATTAGGGTTTTGGTCTACCAGGGCCTCCAGATGGAAATTTTCCTCTGGGCATAAGCCAATGCTTCAAAGCATAACCTATGATGCTCCAAGGTACATCATGAACCCAATCATCAAGTCAATTTGGCTTTAGGGGATGCATTCATAAAAAATCAGGAATTAGGGTTTCTTGACCTAATTCACCCCTAAAGTTGACTTTTGGGACAAACCATGAGCCAAGACCTCAAGGGAGGATTTGAGGGTCTCTAACACACTATATTGATCTATTTACAACAATGGATTAATCTAATAAGCTTGAACGACAAGTTTTAATTTCATCTGAACCACAATTAGGGTTTTGCGAGAAAAGTCAACTGTACCTTTGACTTTTCACCAAGACATGCTCCCAAACCCTAGGACATGATTCAATACACCCTATAACACCTATGAAATCAATCCATCAAGTTTGATTTAGGTCAAGGACTTGATTTCATAGAGGATCGCACAGTTTGGAATTCATCTGACAAAAAGTCAACTGTGCACAAAAGTCAACTTTGACTTTTCGAGATTTTTCACAAAAATGGGTTTTTAACCCTTAAATGATGTTAATGTGTGATTTGAATCATCATTCAGCAAGAAAAATCAAGAAAAGTGGGATAACTTGTAAAAGGGGTAACCATAAAAAACTTAGAAATTTTCTAAGTTATGGAATAAAGTGGCTAGGGTACCAACTTTGGAGGATCATAACTCCTAAACCACAAGGCCATTTTTTCCCATCCAAAGCTGGATTTGTAGCTCTCATGGCCCTCTACAAAAGCTTCAACTACACCTCATTCCAATTCATTATGGATTTTGAGTTATGGAATGATCAAAATGGCTGAAAACATGAAATGCCACTTTTCAAACACTTAGTGAAATTTTCACTAAGTTAAAATCTGCCTTCACTTTTTTCCAAATGTAGGGGCATTTTTCACTTGGGTCCAAAAAGTATCAAAACAAATTATGATCAAGCAGTTATTGTATCATATGAGGGCTTTCCAAAATGGCCAAGAACATCACCAAACTCAACTTGAGCCATGAGATATGACAATGGCAACATGCCTTGCTGAAAACTGTCAAGGCAAGACAGATTTTGGAGTTTTGCTCGATTTGCAAAATTTGTGCAATTCCAAACAACTCTATCCATCTGAACACCTCAAGGGGGGACCAAGGAGGAACCAACTCTGATCCCAAGCCTCCCAAGTCTTTGGAACCAAAAATAGCATGCCAAACCTAGAAATCCCTAAAAGAGGGACAAGACTCCAATTTTGGATTGGAGCATTTAATGGATGCACCAAGGTGGCATGGACTGACACATTTGCAACTGAATTCAGTCAAGAATGATCCAACAACTAGGGAACCACAACTCTGTGCTCTAACCTCTAGTCAATGGCTAGAGGAGACTTGGATTCTCATTTGCCAACATTGGCCAAACCTCTGCTGCAGTTGCCATTCACTATTGCTTGCAAAACAAACTTGCTTTACTATAAATAGAGCTCATTTGTGCTCAGTTTGAGTACACCAAAGCCATCAAACAGATGCTTTCCTCAAAATCACCTTCTCACTTCCAATTTTGCCTTCTAAGGCAAGTCACCATCGGGTTTTGAGTTTGAGAGCAATTCCAACCAAACCAATCACACACACACACACCTCATAAACATCATATAGAAGTGATCCAAACACTCACATAACATCTGGAACACCAAAATCACAAAATCACCAGCCAATTGCTCAAGCCTTTGACAGATTTGCAGTTGGGGTACCATCTCAAGTTCCAGATCATTTCAATCCATTCCAAGCATCCAGACACACTCCATAGCACCTAGGAAAGCTGTCCATAACCTTGGAACCAAGCTGTAACACCTCTAACACAAAACACGATCACCAGCTGCAAATGGTAAGCATGAGCTCTTCTAACTCTATGATCCATGTAATTTTTGCTGCACAATAATTTGGCCATATGTTCATAATCGTGCATGGAGTGTTTTCCCTCAATCAATTGCATTGTTTGAATCGTGCATGGAATTTCTGAACCTTCATGCAGAATTTAGGGTTCTTGAGGTTTCTCTTTGTTTTCTTATTCCATGCTTAAAATAAATGAAATTAAAGACCATAGACATGATCGTGAGGTTGAAACGAGTAGATTGATATGTAGATTGCATGATATAATCAAGTATTCAGTGAAATTGGATAGAAAACACAAATCTGCAGAAACAGAGGGTGGCGCGTGTTCTTGCCCTTGTTCTTGGTGCTCTTTTTGAAAATTCAAATATTTGAATTTTTTGATTTTATTTAATTGATTCAAAAATTAATTTCTCTCTGAGTTTTAATGATTTTGAGTTGATTCTTTTTTTTTAATAATTCACAAAAATGTTAAAATATTTTATTTTACCAAAAAATCCCAAAAATATTATTTATTTCATATAATTGATATTTTTGCCAAGAATTAATATTTTAATTGTTTTTGACATTTAAAATATTTTTTCCTTCTTGATTTTGCAAATTTTTATGATTTCTAATCATTTTGTAGGTCAAAACATGATTTTTGAAACATTAATCTAAGATCACAATTTGTTTTCCACATGTTAAACAATTTTGATCCTTTTAATTGAATTTTTTATTCAATTAAAATACATTTTGGAAACAAATTAGGGTTTTTGATTAATTCAACCCTCATCAAACTTTTTGGGCCTCTAATAGAGTGTAAGACCCAATCCGTTGTAAATAAAAACCTATTTTAGGCCTCAAATGTTGTATAAGTCCCGTTGTATTTCTAAAGTTCGGCGCGATCATCGCCTGTTTAAAACAAACCATCTGGGTCTCTCCTCGAACTATAAGACCCATTTAAAATCATTTTTTGGGCCTCTAATAGAGTGTAAGACCCAACCCCCCTTTTGAAACCAAAAACTTTTTGGCCTCAGTCATTGTATAAGACCCACGGTGTTTTCAAAACCTCGACGCGATCGTCGCCCTTTTCAAAATTAACCATTGGGCTTCTCCTTGAGCTATAAGACCCATATTTGTTCACTTTCAATCATTTTGGGCCTCTTGAGAGAGTGTAAGACTCATCCCCTTTGTACAGAAAACCTTTCTTGGGCCTCAGTCACTTGTATAAGTCCCTGTACAAAACGACAGTGCGATCACTGATAAAACCTTGGGCCTCTCCTTGAGCTGTAAGCCCCAACAATCTTTTCAAAGCACTTTCTCCTTTGATTTTGAATATAATATTGTTATCAAAGCTTTCTTTGTTGAACAAAATAACAAAACATCATGGAAGCTCTACAACCGAGTAAGTGTTTAACCGCTTTCATTTACCGTTTTCATATGTATATAACTGTATTGTGGGGCTGTTTCACTGTAAGTCTTCTTTCACAAACTCATATCGACTGTGTAATAATAGTATAGATATTTAGAGTTTCCCCGGCAACTACGTCTAGAACTAGGCAAAACCTCGTCCCTTTACCTCCGACGTTCACCCGGATATACCTCAACCCTGAGAATTTTCTTTTACAACAAATTTAGATAACTAGATCTAAGAAATCTCCCCCTTAAACAGTTCATATACAGAAGGCCAATGTTCCAAGTGAAACCCCTTCTGGAACTGTTCATCAGCCTCCTCTTGGGCTTAGTGCAAGGACCCACAGGCTTCCTAAAAGCATCCCCGCCTCCTCTTGGGCGTTGTACAAGGACCCGTCGGCTTCTTAGAAGTTTTCACAGCCTCCTCTTAGGCTTTGTATAATGATTCTTTCCCCGGGAAGATAGCCTCCTCTTGGGCTTAATATAAATTGTCCCTCGGCTTCTTAAAAGTTTTCTCGCCTCCTCTTGGGCTTCGTACAAATTGTCCCGACGACCTCCTAGAGGTATAGGAATAGAAATTAGTCATCTTAATAGAATAGTCTTTCAAAGAGTCTAGATCTCACTACTACTGTTTCTTAAGCATAGTACAAAAGATAAGACCCGTAGACTTAGGCAATCTCAATACCCTTCGGATTCCCCGTTTCCTTAAAGAACATGAAATAATCTCGGTCCTCAGATCAAATCCATGAGTACAACATTACACATATAAGAACTGATTTTATCTTTTAACCAACATACTGGACCCGTCACTCAACTGAAACAGTAATCCTAGCCTCCTCTTGGGCTCTGTACAAATGATTCTCCCCAGCAGAGTTAATCTTTTAGCCTCTATCCCGGGCTTCGTACGAGATACAAAAACACTCTCTTGTTAAGTATAAAAGACTCTCTTGTTGAGTCAAACCTTTAGCCTCCGTCTTGGGCTTTATATAAGACACATACAAAACACTCTCTTGTTGAGTATAAAAAGACTCTCTTGTTCAGTCGATCACCTTTAGCCTCCATCTTGGGCTTCATACGAGATGCAAATCACTCTCTTGTTGAGTATAAAAGAATCTCTTGTTGAGTCAAACCTTTAGCCTCCGTCTTGCGATTCGTACAAGACACATATAAAAACACTCTCTTGTTGAGTCAACCCTTCCAGCCTCTATCTCGGGCTTCGTACGAGACACAAAAGCATCCTCTTGTTGGGTCAATAGCCTCCTCTTAGGCTTTGTATAAAGAAATCCTCGTTTGATTCAATCAACCTTTTAGCATCTAATCATGCTTTGGTTTCAGCATACAAACATCAATAACTCCTTTTCCCTCGTCTAATTGCTTTAAGCGGCAAGCCTGTGGATTATTTACATCCACACCACTGTCCCTCTTTTAGCAAGAGAAATTCCTAAGGAAAGATGGCATTGCTCTAAACTGAGTTAAAGTCTTCTCCTTCAGGTTGAAAATCCCCTATAAAGGAAATTATGGCATTGCTGGATTCGCATATCCCAGTTAAAGTAATTCTCCTTTATAATCAGTCACCCAACAATTGTGAAAAACATACCCCTTTAGAGATGACAAGTTCTCTCTCATCAATAAACCCTTTAGCTTCACATCTTGGGCTTTGAACAAGATACAAATAGACCCTTCAGCTTCACATCTTGGGCTTTGAACAAGATATAAACCACCTTTAGCTTCATGTATTCAGCTTTGAACAAGACACTAAAACACCGTTTCCTCCCATAGAATAGGAGGAACTACGATCGCTCTGATTTCCCTGTTTCGGTAAACAGGAATACGTAGGCATAAGATTGAAAGAAAAATCTTAGCGAGCACACCACATCAAAAACCCCTGGCCGCAAATCCTCACATATCCATTAAAACATCCGAGTCCGTATTCCCCACCAAAAGTCTAAACTCGATCAAAATAAACCTAAGAGAGGCCCCCCGCATTGATCGCATCTGTAAACCAACAGTTTTGACTGTTTAACCTCAGTTTGCAAAGTAGGGTTAGTTGGAGACATCTATTTCCCTTCCTTCATCAGCTCCAATAGGATAAAAAATGAATCGACTTGTAGTACCCTCCCAGAGCGACAGTGCTTAAGAACCACGTCCAAAATCGGTCGCTACAGTAACCAACGGTGCGCTCTCGTTCAGAGAACTTTACAACACTTGTTGAACCACTGGTGGCTTCCGATTTATATGGATGAAGACACGCAACAAATCTGTGTGGTTAACGGGAACCATACTCGTCATCAAAGTCAGGATGTCCGATCTCTGGAAATAGATCTAGTGAGGTTACACTGCATTCAAAGTGGACGTGGCCAGGTGCCACCACATAACTACGAGTGCTGTAGAGTCTGCTCGGAAAATAGTCAAGGATGCTACCTCGTGCGAGCATCTCTTCAGAGTCAGTTGGATCACAAAGAGATTCAACAATATTCAGTTTCAGGGTCTATCAACTGGACGCCAGACTATTTCGCTGACCAGATCAAAGATGTGGTTGTAATCTCGGACCCTGAGAGAACCAAGGATGTTTGTACCATCATCCCTCTACTTGACAAATCAAAAGTTCCTAACCAGATACTGATTGAAGTTACTTATGACAGTCAGAAAAATCAAAAAGCTCCTGTAGTTATCTATCTACCGGGACCAGTTCCGTACAAATCTGATAAGGCGATCCCTTACAAATACGGTGCAACAATAGTTGAGAATGGAAAGGAAATTTCATTACCCTCCGTCGTGAATATTACAGACATCAGTCAAGTAACACGGAGTGGTCGAATCTTCAATCAAGGAGTTGGAGAACCTAACAGAGAAAATGAACCTCACACAGAAGTTCCTAATCAACCAGTCGGTTAATCCAGTGATCCCGACCTTTCAAAGAACAACGATGAGATGCTGAAGCTCATCCAGAAGAGTGAATACAACCTTGTTTATCAGCTGTTGCAAAATCCTTCAAAGATCTCTGTGTTATCTCTTTTACTCAGTTCCAAAGCTCACAGGGAAGCTCTACAGAAAGTCTTAGAGTAGGCCTTTATGGAACAGGATGTGTCAATACGACAATTCGACAGCATCATCTCCAACATCACTTCCTGCAACAACTTGGGGTTTAGTGATGAGGAATTGCCAGAGGAAGGAAAAAGTCACAACATGGTGCTCAATATCACAGTTAACTGCTAAGACGATGCTTTAGCCAGCATACTGGTAGACACCGGATCAGCTCTCAATGTGACTATCATTCAAAGGATCTCCGATGAGAGACGGTGAGGTCCTCGTCAAAGCATTTGACGGGTCCAGAAAAATAGTTATTGGCGAAGTCGACCTTCTCATAACCATCGGTCCTCACACTTTCCTAGTCACTTTCCAGATCATGGACATCCGGGCAACATACAGTTATTTATTAAGAAGACCTTGGATACACCAGGTTGGGGCAGTCACTTTGACACTTCACTAGAAGCTGAAGTTTGTCAAGAATGACCAACTCGTCACGGTCTATGGAGAACAAGCCTGGGTCGTGAGTAACCTTTCATTATCCACTTGTGTAGAACCCGAGGAGGTTGTTGGGACTCAGTTCCAGGCAGTTTCGGTAAGCCATGAGAACCAATTAGAGAAGGGAACATTGATTTCCTCGTACAAAGATGCTCTTGAGGTGATCAAAAGTAACAATACAAAGGGATGGGGACGCTTGTCATTCCTACTGATAATAAAACAAAGAAGGGTCTTGGTTTTTCTGCAACCTGTACCCAAACTACTGCTAGCGGTGAAAGTCTTCATCTCATTGAGAATTTCTTCCACAGTGGAGGTTTCCTTCACCCAGTGTCTCAAGAAGTACATACCATCAACAAAGGAGATTCCTCTGACACAGATGAGGAATGGATGTCCCGTCTTAACAAGGACGGTTATATGTCTCAGGAAGAGGTGCCTACGCCATTTTACTTTCTGGCACAAAGTCCAAGATTTATACCAAGGTCAGATGTTGAAATGATATACGGAGATTGTGATCCAAAAGGATGTCGTGCTCCGCCAAATTCATTAGAGGAAGACACTCCGATGAAATACAACTTTGACCACGACTACTATGGCCCGATGGATGGTCTTCCTATCTGGCAGCCATACCTCGGAGACTTGGGGCAAGAAAGTCATCCGAACAATGAAAATCAGTTGAGCGTCATTGAAAAGAATATATGCGTCCCCACCATGCCATGGGATCAACACTCGGGTCATTCATAAAATATCCAGCACGACGATGAATTCACAGAGATTGCAGGACTAGAATTCATTAACTACACTTTTCCCGAGGTCAATGTCATAGAAAGGGATGGCTCCTTCAGTTCCAAAGAAGTGTGGGCCACCTTGGGACAACCGAGTGGAAAATTCGACTTCATGGTCACATACACCGCTCCCGAAAGCTCTCGTATCAGGCTCGAAGACATCCAGCCAACTGGATGGGGAGATTTACCTGAGAGCACAAATAATATGCAAATTATAACAGAGGAATCCTCCTACGACAACTCTTCCTGGGAGACAGATTCCAATGATCCTACTCCACCAGAAATCAGCGTTATTTCTGAAGACAAATCAAGGAAAGACTTTGTGATTCACCGAGGAGTTCGCTGCCAATGGGTTGCAGTCGATGTTCTAAAGGGGTTGCAGTCGATGTTCTGAAGATTGTTCATAAGTCAAAGTAATGGTCGTCTTTATCTTAACCTTTCACCTTGCCCAGGTGAAACGGATGTTTTGATAGGGCTAACTTTCTGTAAATATCCCTCTTCGCTTCGCCCAAAGCGACAGAGTTTTGTTTTATAGGGCTATAGTATCAAGAATCGACAAAATCATAAATAAATAAACGTCGTTCTGTAATTTCCGCATTAATTGCTGTTTTCTCTTTTCGAATTTTAGAAAATGGTAATCCTAAAAAACAATTCAAATAATAAAAATAAGCAGTTTTCCAAAAAAAATTTACACTACGCACTCTTACATTTTCTCTATCTCTTATAAACACAAATCATCACATCATGCAGATTGCTTGTTTTAAACCCCGTTGAAACACACGATCCGATGCCTTCTCCCAACTTTGAATTCCCGATATTTGGGGCTGAAGAAGAAGATGACGACGAAATTCCAGAAGAGATCTTCCGATTACTCAGACACGAGGAAAGGTCCATTAAACCTCACAAAGAGTCGTTGGAAACTGTCAACTTGGGTTCAGAGGAAGAGAGAAAAGAGGTCAAGATTGGGGCACTGCTCAGCTCAACTGTCAAAGAAAGTTTGATAAAGCTTCTCAAAGAGTTTCTCGATGTATTCGCTTGGCCCTATCAAGACATGCCAGGGTTGGATACCAGCATCGTGGAACATCATCTACCGTTGAGATCAGAATGTCCACCAGTAAAATAGAGGTTGAGACGAACTCATCTAGACATGGCCATCAAAATCAAAGAGGAAGTCCAGAAACAGATTGACGCGGGTTTCCTCGCCACATCAGAATATCCTCAATGGTTAACCAACATAGTACCAGTTCCGAAAAAGGATGGAAAGGTCAGAATGTGTGTAAATTACAGAGATCTAAACAAGGCTAGTCCAAAGGACGACTTTCCTTTACCACACATTGACATGCTGGTTGACAGTACAACAAAGTTCAAAGTCTTCTCCTTCATGGATGGATTCTCGGGCTATAATCAGATAAAAATGGCGCCGAAAGATACGGAGAAAACTTTGTTCATCACCCCATGGGGCACCTTTTGTTACAAGGCAAAGTCGTTCGGTTTGAAGAACACCGGGGCAACCTATCAACGGGCCATGACTATTCTGCTTCATGACATGATACACAAGGAAATCGAGGTATATGTCGATGACATGATTGCCAAATCTAGAACAGAGGAGGATCATGTGACCCACCTGTCAAAGCTATTCGAGAGGCTGAGAAAGTATAAACTTTGTTTGAATCCTAACAAGTGCACATTCGGTGTCCGTTTAGGGAAACTGCTAGGGTTCATCGTCAGCCAGAAAGGAATTGAGGTTGATCCTGACATGGTCAAGGCCATTCAAGAAATGCCTTCTCCGAGGACTGAAAAATAAGTCAGAGGATTCCTGGGACGTCTGAACTACATTTCCAGATTTATATTCCTCATGACCGCGACATATGCGCCAATCTTCAAATTACTCAAAAAGAATCAGGACTGCATTTGGACAGATGACTGCCAAACCGCCTTCGACAGTATTAAGGAACATCTATTGAACCCACCGATTCTATCACCTCCAGTGGAAGGAAGAGCACTGATCATCTACCTAACATTCTTGGAAGACTCAATGGGTTGTGTACTTGGCCAACAAGACGAAACAAAAAGGAAAGAGTCTGCCATTTACTATTTGAGTAAGAAATTCACCGACTGCGAAACTCGGTACACTATGCTTGAGAAAACTTGATGTGCTCTGGCTTGGGCAGCCAAACGTCTGCGCCAGTACATGATTTGTCACACTACTTGGTTAATCTCCAAAATGGATCCGATCAAGTATGTCTTTGAAAAGCCTGCTCTCACGGGAAGGATTTCCCGTTGGTAGATATTGTTATCAGAGTACTACATTGAGCACCATGCTCAGAAAGCTGTCAAGGGAAGTATTTTAGCCAATCATTTGGCTCATCAGTTGATTGACGATCAGGAATCAGTCGGATTCGACTTCCCAGATGAAGATGTCATGTATATGAAAATGAAAGATTGCGATGAACCGCTACCCAGTGAAGGGCCAGAACCAGGTTCACAAAGGGGACTAATCTTTGACAGGGCTGTCAATCATTACGAAAACAGAATTGGGGCAATCATCATAACACCTCAGGGTACCCACATTCCTTTCACCGCCCGACTAACATTCAAGTGTACAAACAACGAGGCCGAATATGAAGCTTGTATCATGGGTCTCGAAGAAGCGATTGACTTAATGTAATACCCCAAATTTTGACCACTTAGATTTCCCATCATTGTGAAAATCATCATCACAATATGGATGTACCTTTATGCTTCATTAGTCTCCCCAAGGATGGGTGAGCATCCACTACAATCAAAATTAGGGTTTCAAGCCCTCTCTGAGTGCTTAGACAAAGGATTAATCAAGAAATGACATGATCTTCAACTTGTCTAATCTCTCAAACATCCATAATGGATCAAAAAGGACTCCTACTTCAAGGATTAAGCACAAGGCTGCTCCCTTCTAGGTGGATCAAGTCTCAAGATCGACAGTGTCACCAAATTAGGGTTTTGGTCGACCAGGGCCTCCAGATGGAAATTTTCATCTGGGCACAAGGCAATGATCCAAAACATAACCTAATATACTTCATGGAACCTCATGAACCCATGCATCAAGTCAATTTTGCCTCAGGGGATGCATTCATCAAAAATCAGGAATTAGGGTTTCTTGACCTAATTCACCCCTAAGTTGACTTTTGGGACAAACCATGAGCCAAGACCTCAAGAGATGATTTGAGGGTCTCTAATATACCATATTGATCCATTTGGAACAATGGATTGATCCAAGAAGTTTGAGCAACAAGTCTCAATTCCATCTGCACCACAATTAGGGTTTTAAGGGAAAAGTCAACTGTAACTTTGACTTTTGACCAGGACATGATCCCAAACCCTAATACATGATTGAATATACCTTATGACACCCATGGAACATGTCCATCAAGTTTGATTTAGGTCAAGGACATGATTTCCTGAAGAATTGCACAGTTTGGAATTCATCTGATAAAAAGTCAATTGTGCACAAAAGTCAACTTTGACTTTTTGAGATTTTTCACCAAAATGGATTTTTAACCCTAAAATGATGTTAATGTATGATTTGAATCATCATTCATCAAGAAAAATCAAGAAAAATGAGATAACTTGTAAAAGGGGTAACCATAAAACTTAGAAATTTTTCTAAGTTAAAAATAAAGTGGCAAAGGTACCAACTTTGAAGGACCATAACTCCTAAACCACAAGGCCATTTTTTCTCATCCAAAGATGGATTTGTAGCCCTCATTGTCACCTACAAAAACTTCAACTACAAGTCATTCCAATTCATTAAGGATTTTGAGTTATGGAGTGATCAAAGTGGCTGAAAAGTGAAAATGTCACTTTTTCCAACACTTAGTGAAATTTTCACTAAGTCAGATTCTGCCTCACTTTTTGCCAAATGTAGGGGGATTTTTCACTTGGAATCAAAAGAGATCAAAACCAGACTTGTTCAAACAGTTGTTGTATCATGTAAGAGCTTTCCAAAATGGCCAAGAACATTGTCAAATTCAACCTACACCATGAGATACAACATTGCCAAGTTGCCTTGCTGAAATCTGTCAAGGCAAGGCAGAATTTACAACTTTGGTCGATTTGCCAAAATCAGCCAAATTCAATTGCTCCTATCTACTTGGACACCTCAGAGGATTGAATCTAAAGGGGACAATCATTGAGCCAAGCCTCCAAAGTCCGTGGAACAAGAAATAACATGTTGAACCTAGAATGGCCAAAATAGGGACAAGACTTCAAATTTGGAATGAGGCATTCAATGGAACCATCAAGGTGGCATGGAATGAGCCATTCTCATCTGAAATCAGTCAAGACTTATCCAAGACCAAGGGGACCAAAGCTCTGTGCCCTAACCTCTAGTCAATGGCAAGAGGAGACTTGGATTTTCATTTGCCAACATTGGCCAAACCTACTTACCAGCTGCCATGCACTATTCCTTGCAAAACAAACTTGCTCTACTATAAATAGAGCTCAATTGTGATCAGTTTGAGTACACCAAAGCCATCTAACAGATGCTTTCATCAAAATCTCTTTCTCTTGGCAAAAATGCCTTTCTTAGCAAGGTAGCTATCGGGTTTTGAGTTTGAAAGCAATTCCAATCAAACCAATCACTCACACACCTCATATACATCACATATGAGCTGATCAAACACTTAGATTACATCTGAAAGATCAATTTCACAAAATCACCAGCTGGTTGCTCAGGGTTTTAACCAAAGTGCAGCTGAGGTACCACAAAATGATCCAGCCAATTTCAATCAAGTCCAACCATCCAAACACAATCCATAGGGTGTAGGGAAGCTGTTCAGATCATCACAACTCATCTGTAACACCTCCAAATCAAAAATCACTTTGAACTTGCTGTCACGACTTGGAGGTAAGCACATACTTGGTCATCTCTCAATCTATGCATATTTCCTCGCACAATAATTTGGCCATATGTTCATAATCATGCATGGAATGTTTTCCCTCAATTAATTGCATTGTTTGAATCGTGTATCAAAAATCCTAGCCTTCATGCAGAAATTAGGGTTCTTGAGGTCTCTTCGTGATTTCTTGTTGTATGTTTAATTTAAATAAAATTAAAGTACATAGACATGATCGTGAGGTTGAGACGAGCATAATGATATGTGGATTGCATGATATGATTACGTATTCATGGAGATTGGATAGAAAACACAAATCTGAGAAACCAAGAACACGCGCGTGTTCTTCAGCTTGTTCTTGGCGCCATTTTTTAATAATTCAAATATTTGAATTTTGTGATTTTGTTTAATTGATTCAAAAATTAATTTCTCTCTGAGTTTTAATGATTTTGAGTTGATTCTATTTTTAATAATTCACAAAAATGTCAAAATATTTTATTCTCACAAAAAATCCCAAAAATATTATTTATTTCATATAATTGATATTTTTGCAAAGAATAAATATTTTAATTGTTTTTGGCATTTTAAATATTTTTTCTACATTGATTTTGCAACTTTTAATGCTTTCTAATTATTTTGTAGGTAAATACTTAATTTTTGAAGCATTAATCCAAGATCACAATTTGTTTTCCATGTGTTAAACAATTTTTGATCATTTTAATTGAATTTTTATTCAATTAAATACATTTTGAAAACAAATTAGGGTTTTGGATTAATTCAACCCTCATAAATCATTTTCAAAACTCTTTGGGCCTCTTGAGAGAGTGTAAGACCCATCCCCCCTTGTACAAAAACTTTTTGGGCCTCATCCATTGTATAAGTCCCTCTGTACAAGTAAACGGCGCGATCGTCGCCCGTTTAAAAATAAACCTGGGCCTACCCTCGAGTAGTAAGACCCATTTCTTTCATTCAAAACACTTTGGGCCTCTATTAGAGTGTAAGACCCAATCCCCCTTTTAACCAAAACATCTTGGGCCTCACTTATTGTATAAGTCCCTCTGCGTTAAAAGAAAACCTCGGCGCGATCGCCATTTTTAAACGAAAAATCATCTGGGCCTACCCTCATGTTATAAGCCCCACTCTTTTCCTTTAAACCTTTTTGGGCCTCTTGAGAGAGTGTAAGACCCATCCCTTTGTACAGAAAACCATTTTGGGCCCCAGTCACTTGTATAAGTCCCGCTGTACAAAGTCAAACAGTGCGCTCACTGATAAAACCCTGGGCCTCTCCTTGAGCTGTAAGCCCCAAATCTTTCTTTTTCAAAGCACTTTCTCCTTTGATTTTGAATATACTGTTGTTTTCAATCTTTCTTTGTTGAACAACTAACCAAACAGCATGGAAGCACTACAACCGAGTAAGTGGTTATCGCTTTCGTTTACTGCTTTCATATTATAAACTGTATTGTGGGGCTGCTCACTGTAAGTCTCCTTTCATAAACTCATATCTACTGTGTAATAATAGTATAGATATTTCGAGTTTCCCCGGCTACTACGTCTAGAACTAGGTGACGCCGTTTCACTTATTCGTAGAAATAGACGCCTAGATCCCCAATAGGAGCACCAGATACAGTCTTCTCTTCGGCTGTCCTCCTTAGGAATCGTCAAGAAGCTCTACTCCCCAAGATGAATGTATTCTCCGTGAATGGCATCTTTGAGTTTCTTCCCAATTCTCGAACTTTCCTGACTTGAGTTATTCCTTGTGGATAGCTTGCCTTGAATGTCTCGGGATTTGGGTACCCACTACGGTCATAATCTTGGACCTTAACTAAGGAACCCTCTTTAAAAGCTAAAAGTCACTGGATAGTAAACCTCGCACGTTTACCAGTGGTTTTTATCTTTAAAAGAGTTATCTCTCCTAATGGAAAGGAGATGATAGACCCACGGGCTTCTTAAAAGCATCGGCCTTCTCTTGGGCATTATTCAAGGACCCTACGGCTTCTTAGAAGTATTCACAGCCTCCTCTTAGGCTTCGTATAATGATCTCTTCCTCCGGGAATGATAGCCTCCTCTTGGGCTTCGTACAAGGACCCGTCGGCTTCTTAAAAGTTTCCAGCCTCCTCTTGGGCTTCGTACAAATTGTCCCGACGACCTCCTAGAGGTATAGGAACAGAACATAGTCATCCTCATAGAACAGTCCTTTCATAGAGTCTACTACTGTTTCTCACAGCATAGTACAAAAGATAAAACTCTAGACACGGACAGTCTAACTTCCTTGAGTCTCAAAGACATTCTCAAGTGACCCCTTCGTTAAATAGGAAGGAAACCCGCAGACTCGGACAGTCTCGACACCCTTTGGATTTCCCGTTTCCTCAAAGAGAAGGAAATATCCCTGATCCTCAAATTAAATCCCTGAGTACAGTGTTACTCATATAAGAACTGATTTTCTCTTTTAAAATCAGTATATTGGATCTGTCACTCAACTGAAACAGTTACAATAGCCTCCATCTCGGGCTTCATACGAGATACAACAAAAAACACTCTCTTGTTGAATATAAAAGATTCCCCTGTAGAGTCAAAACCTTTTTAGCCTCTCTCTCAGGCTTTGTATGAGACACAAAAGATTCCCTCGTTGAGTCAATCAAACTTTTAGCCTCCATCTCGGGCTTCGTACGAGATACAAAGACTCTCTTGTTGAGTCAACCCTTTTAGCCTCCATCTCGGGCTTCGTACGAGATACAAAGACTCCCTCGTCGGGTCAAAATCTTTTAGCCTCTCTCTCGGGCCTTGTACGGGACACAAAATAGCCTCCTCTTAGGCTTTGTATAATGATTTTCCTAGCGGAAATTAGCCTCCTCTTAGGCTTTGTATAAGAAAACCACTGGTTAATCCAATTAACCTTTTAGCATCAAAGTTGTGCCTCGTTCACAGTACACAAACATCAACAACTCCTTTCCATTCATCTAATCGCTGTAAGCGGCAAGCCTCTGGATCATCTACATCCATGCCAATGTCCCTCTTTTAGCATGAGAAATTCCTAAGGAAAGATGGCATTGCTCTACATTGAGTTAAAGTCTTCTCCTTCAGGTTAAAACCCCTTTTAAGGAAATTATGGCATTGCTCGGATCCGCGTATCCCAGTTAAAGTAATTCTCCTTCTCCCTCTTTAGAGATGACAAATTCTCTCTAAAGTCGAGGTCTTTCAGCTTCACGTCTTGGGCTTTGAACAAGACACAAATAGACCTTTCAGCTTCACATCTTGGGCTTTGAACAAGATACAAACCACCTTTCGCTTCACGTCTTGGGCTTTGAACAAGACACCAAAAACCATTTCCTCCCATAGAATAGGAGGAACTACGAACGCTCTGATTTCCCTGTTTCGGTAAACGGGAATACGTAGGCATAAGATTGAAAGAAAAGATCTTAGAGAGTGCAATCAACAAAAAACCCAAATCCCATATCAAAAGCAGTAATTCAAAAGCATCAGTCCTAACATCCTAACCCTTGTTCCCCGCTAGAAAGTCCTAGAAAGAAAGAAAACCGTATTGGCGAAAATACAAATAACCAGTACAAAGGTCCCCCCACATTGATAGCATTCGTAACCTAACAGACCGCTGTTTAAACTCAGTATGCAAGCAGGGTTAATTGGAGACATCTATTTCCCTTCCTTATTCAGCTCACAATAGGATAAAAAATGAATCGACCTGTAGTCAAAGCTCAAACCGTAGAGAGCGACCAACGCTTAAGAACCGCGTCCAAAATCGCTCGCTACAGAAAAGTGGCGCCCACCGTGGGGCCCGTTCCTTTCTTTCTACTTCTCTTGTGTGAAAAATTACACAAATGGCGACTCTGCTGGGGAGTCTCCTTTTCTGCCTTAGGGCATCATCCCCGTTTTCTACGGAAAATGGGAACTCTACCGAAGAGAAAGATTGACCTATGCTGGTCCATCTCTTAGGCAGGGAACCACAGATTGGGGCTTCCGCCGGGGAACCCATTTCTGTCAGGAACTTAGGAATCTTAGCTTTATAAGTCTAGGATGATTAGGACAAATATATATACTGCTTTTCCTAATTGCTATACGTGTTTATTTTTCTGCTACTGGGAATGCGTGCGATGCCGCATGTGGTGAGAATGAGTATACACCTAGAAAAGCCAAACCCTTTCGTAGTGCGGAAGCTATCGGAAATAGTTGTTACGCGATACTACCCTCATTTGAGGCTGGTGATCTATTCTCAGTGAATAGCACTTACTCTAAGATTGCACACAACTCGCTGGCGATCCGCTTGTTGTTTTGCTTTCCTGGGAGGAGCTGATGATAATGAGTACAGGTACAAAAATCACCCTAGTATAAACCTTTGGGGATGGGTAGAGCCTTGACTTCATGACAACGACCCCTTGAACCCATGTTTTTTCTATGTTTTTGTGTGCTGCATTCATGCATTCATTTAATAAAACATTAAAACATTCAAAAAATATTCTCTTCTAGTCTCTCTGTTTTTCAAATTAAACTAAGACTGTGATTGCAAATATCAGAGAAGAGGATTACGCTAATGGATTTCGGTAGAAGGAGAACTCACCAGTATACCTTCAAGGTTCCAAAACTAGGGGATTTGAGAAAGTTAGCAAGGATGATCGTTAACCCAGAGGCTTTCAGAGCCAAGCACGGTGGTTTGCTACCGCTGTTAAGAGTCCATGTGATTAAGGGGATCATGGACGCACTCATTCAATTCTACGATCTGGTTTATCATTGTTTCACATTCCCGGATTACCAGCTTGCACCAACGCTGGAGGAGTATTCTCATCTGACTGATTTACATATCACTGATCGAGCTCCATTTTCTGGACTAGAAGAAATTCCAAAGAATCAGACTATTGCAATAGCAATTCATTTGGACGAGTCTGAGGTCAGGACTCACATGACCACTAAGGGTGGCATCCAAGGTTTACCAGCCCAGTTCTTGACAAAGAAAGCTCTGTACTTCGCTAGTATAGGGAACGAGACTGCTTTTGAAAGCATCTTTGTCTTGCTCACCTACGGGTTATTTTTGTTTCCTAACATCAATAACTTCGTCGATATCAACGCTATTAAGGTTTTTCTCATTGGAAACCCTGTGCCGACTTTGCTCGCAGATGCGTATCATTCTGTACACTTGGGAAATTTGTACAGCGGAGGAGAGATCACATGCTGTGTACCTTTGCTCTACAAATGGTTTATCTCTCACTTGCCCAAGTCTGCTACTTTTTGGGATTGCAAGAGTGTCTTACTTTGGTCGCAGAAGATCATGTCTCTTACCAATTCCGATATAGATTGGTGTAATAGGATTTATGAGGGAATCAGAATCATTGACCGTTGTGGAAACTTCCCCAGCGTACCCCTCATAGGAACTAAAGGAGGAATCAACTATCATCCGATATTAGTTCTTCGTCAATTTGGATACCCGATGAGACACATCCCACTGGGTGTTCATCTGGAAGGTCTTTTCTTCAAGGAAGGAGAAAACGACAGAGCACTAAAGATGGAAATAGTTCAAGCTTGGAAACATGTTCATAAGAAAGGACGAGAGTCTCTGGGAAAACCGGACTGTGTCTCGGTGGAGCCTTATCTCCATTGAGTACAAACTAGATCTCTCAAGCTAAAGATGCCTTATCCTCGTTAAAGAATTCTTCCACCAAGGGAAACTGTCATGTACTTTATGACGGAAACTGAAAAGCTTCAGGTTACTCTCAACAAAGTTCAAAAGGAAAGAAGATCTTGGAAGAACAAGTACCGCACCCTCGACATGGAGTGTATCCAAATACAGCAACTACTAAAAGAGAAAGATGCTATGATTGAAATTTTGGAGCAACATGCTGTAGAGAATCAAGATGACCAAAGGAATTTGCTCGCTCTTTTCACCTGGCAAAGGAATGACAACCCGACAACGGCCCAAGCACCCCGGTCAAAGAAGAGGACTCGGGACCCATTAGTTTAGGTTTCTGTTTCTGCACTTTGTAATCTACTGTATTTCCATTTCTGTAATCCTTTGGAATTCAATAAAAAGGGGTTTCCCCACTGTTTGATATTTCCAATCTAATTGTCGAAGTTTATTTTGATTAAACCAAAAGAACAATTAATATAATCATTGCATTCATCATTCTCACATCGCGTATTCTTCTTCCCTACAAATCTCACGTTTGTGTCTCGGTTCTAGAGTCAAACTGTCTCATTCGTATAATACTCGGGCCAATCGTCAGAAAAAGATGGATGATCTTGAGGAAGAAAACAGAGAGTTGAAAGAAGAGATCGACGCTCTGAGAGAGGATATGAGAAAGCTTCGTAACGACATGCAAGCCATGGCAGAAGCTCAGCTACAAAGAACTGTGATCTCAGAGATCACCTCAACGCCCATCATAGAAAAGTATGATCCTAGGTATCAGATGCCGAAAGATCGTCCTTGGGGCATGCCTGTTAACTATATCCCGAAAGGATATGTTCCGCCGATCACTGAAGATCAGGGAATCGCAACAGAAGCTGCTGGGCCTAAAGGTTACAAACTTCGGGAAAGCGAAGATGCCAGGGGCATACTCAAGACTCCTGAAGGTTACAAACTTCGGGAGGCGCCAAGACTTACTGTCGTAGTCACGGTACCACCCCCTGTGGTGCACACTGTCCCGGAAGGACAGATTCCACAGACACCTTCTGGTAAGAAGGAAACTATGTTTGACAGAATGGATGAATTCCAGGAGCAGTTCTTGGAAATGCAGAAAGAGCTGCAAGCCATTCGCGGTCAGGATCTATTTGGAAAGGACGCCGCAGACCTCTGCTTGGTCCCAAATGTGAAAGTCCCGCACAAGTTCCAAGTGCCCGACTTTGAAAAATACAAGGGTAACTCTTGCCCTCAGAGCCATCTGGTGATGTACGCTCGGCGGATGTCAGCTCAGACGGAGAATCATGACCTGCTGATTCACTACTTCCAGGATAGTTTAACCGGTGCCGCACTCAAATGGTACATGGGTTTAAACCGTGCTACAATCAGTACATTCAGAGATCTTGGTACTGCCTTCGTCCAACAATACAAGTACAATTTGGACATGGCACCCGACAGAGATCAACTCAGATCAATGTTGCAAAAGGACAAGGAAACCTTTAAGGAGTATGCTCAAAGGTGGCATGAAATTGCCGCTCAAATTTGTCCACCTCTTGAGGAAAAAGAGATGACAAAAATCTTCTTAAAGACCTTAAGCTCATTTTAGTATGACCGAATGATTGCCAGTGCACCCAGTGATTTCACCGAAATGGTCGGCATGGGTGTACGTCTTGAGGAAGCCGTCCGAGAAGGACGTTTGGTGAAAGACACTGGATCAACGAGCGGTACTAAAAAATACGGTAGTGCTCTCCCTAAGAAAAAAGAGCAAGATATTGGGAATATCTCTCTCGGAAAGCAAAGGCGACGTTATAAGCCAGTAGCAGTTGTAACTCCTGCTATCGGCCCCGCGCCTGTTCCTATGTATCAACCTCAGGTTGCGCAGAGCCAACCTGACCAACAAAGGATACAACAGCCTCTTCAGCAGGCTCGTCCTCGATATAACAACAACCGTACGACACGGCCACCAGGATTTGATCCTATACCCGTAACGTACGCAGAGCTGTTTCTGTTACTGCTGGCTAAGGGGCACATTCAGACTAAGTCTCCCCTTTCAGTTCCGAAAACTCTGCCTTTCTGGTTTAAGGTGGACCAGACATGCCCTTATCATCAAGGAGGTTCAGGGCATAACATTGAGACTTGTCTCAATTTCAAATCCGACGTGCAAAAGCTTGTTAGGAGCGGGCTCTTATCTTTCAAAGATACGAATCCCAATGTTCTTACGAACCCGCTGCCTCAACATGAGAAGGCTGCAGTCAATTTGATAGAAAGAGATACTAACGATGTCTATCAAATTCACGATGTACTCTTGTTGAAAACCAATCTGGTCAAGATGCATTGTAGACAGAGTGGATATGGCCATGTGCCACCTCATAATTATCACCAGTGTGATATCTGCTCTAAAGACAACCAAGTATGTTCGGTGGTGCAAGCAGCTCTACAGGAGCAAATGGATCTTGGATGGATCCATGAGCACCGAGTTCGTGGAGTTAACATGGTTTACACGAATTCCAACTTCATTCAAAACCACGACATACGTGCAATGAATGTCAACTTGGTGGCGATGCACTCAAGGCAAAGCCAGTAACATAATCTGCCACGGCACGATTACAGTTCCTGTCTGATTTGCTCGGTAAATAAACAGGGATGCTCTTTCATACAAGAGGCCCTCCAGCGTCAGATGGATCTTGGATGGATCCAAGACTACCATGATAGGAACTCCTATCAAATCAACATGGTTCAGATCTTTGACATTCGCGTGATGAATACCAACCTGGTAGAGTTACATGCTGAGCAGGTCCGACTCGGATTCTTAATATCACATGATTATCAAAACTGTAAAGCAGGTTGCGAAAACGATCAAGGTTGTACCTTTGTCCAGGAGGCACTTCAGCACTTGTTAAATCACTGGTGGATGCCAATCTATATGGACGAAGATACTCAGCAGATTAGTATCAATCACAGGAATCCTACTCGTCGTCAAAGTTAGGATGTCCGATCAATGGAAGATAACCTAGTGAGGTTACATTGCATTCAAAGTGGGCGTGGCCAGGTGCCACCACACAACTATGACAGTTGTAGCGTCTGTTCAGAAAGTAACCAAGGGTGTTACCTTGTGAGAGCAGCTCTCCAGGGTCAGGTCGATCATGGAGAAATTCGTCCATATCCAGGTTCAGGACCCATCATTTGGTCGCCGAACTACCTTGCCGAGCAAGTTGAGGATGTCGTCACGATCTCTGGTCATCACAGGACCAGGGATGTTTTTGCCATCATCCCTCTACTTGACGAATCTAGAGTTCCCAACCGGGAATGGATCAAGATTACTTATGATGGTCAGAAAAATCAGAAGGTTCCCATAGTCATCTATCTACCGGGACCACTACCGTATGAATCAGCTAAGACAATCCCTTACAAATACGGTGCAATAATAATCGAGAATGGAAAGGAAATTCCATTACCCTCCGTCGTGAATATTGCAGACATCAGTCGTGTAACACGGAGCGGTCGAATCTTCAACCGAGGGGTTGGAGAATCCAACAAAGAAAAGGAACTTCAGGCAGAAATTCCTGATCCGCCAGTCGGTCAATCTAGTAATCCAGACTTTTCAAAAGACAAAGATGAGATGCTAAAGCTCATCCAAAGGAGTGAATATAACATTGTTGATCAACTGTTACAGACTCCTTCAAAGATCTCAGTATTATCACTATTATTCAGTTCAGAAGCACACAAAGAGGCTCTACAGAAAGTCTTGGAGTAAGCCTTTGTGGAACAGGATGTAACAATCAGACAGTTCGATAGTATTGTCTCTAACACCACTTCCTATAATAATTTGGGATTTAGTGATGAGGAATTACCTGAAGAGGGTCGCCGTCATAACATGGCGCTCAACATTACAGTTAACTGCCAGGGCGATGCTTTAGCCAACGTACTGGTAGACGCAGGGTCAGCCCTGAATGTTATGCCGAAGTCCACTTTGATGCAATTATCATTCAAGGGCCCTCCGATGAGAGTCAGCGAGGTCGTCGTCAAAGCATTCGACGGATCCAGAAAAACAGTTATCGGCGAAGTGGATCTTCCCATAACTATTGGTCCTCACACTTTCCAAGTCACTTTCCAGGTCATGGACATTCGGGCAACATACAGTTGTTTATTAGGAAGACCTTGGATACATCAGGCTGGAGCGGTTACTTCGACCCTCCACCAAAAGCTAAAGTTCATCAAGAACGATCAACTTATCACGGTTTGTGGGGAACAAGCCTTGCTTGTGAGTAACCTATCATCATCTACTTGTGTGGAACCCGAGGAGGTTATTGGAACTCAGTTCCAAGCACTATCAGTGAGCAAGGACAATCAGTTCAAAGAAGGAACTTCAATTTCTTCATACAACGATGCTATCAAAGCGGTCGAGAGTACCGATACAAAAGGATGGGGACGGCTTGTCATTCCTAATGACAATAAAACAAAGAAGGGTCTTGGTTTTTCTGCGACCTGTACCCAGACAGCCGCCAACGATGAAAGTCTTCATCCCCTTCAAAACTTCTTCCACAGTGGAGGTTTTCTTCACCCAGTGTCTCAAGCGGTACATGCTATCAATGAGGAAGATCCCTCTGACACAGATGAAGAATGGAAGTCCTATCTTAATGAGGACGGTTATATGTCTCAGGAAGAGGTGCCTATGCCTTTTTGCTTTCCTACAGAAAGTACAAGATTTATACCAAGATCAGATGTCGAAATGATCTACGGAGATTGTGATCCGGAAGGATGCCGTGCTCCGCCAAATTTATTAGAGGAGGACACTCTGATGAAAGACAATTTTGACTACACCTACTATGGCCCGATGGATGGCCTGCCAATGTGGCAGCCTTACCCAGGAAACTTGGGGCAAGAAAGTCAGCCGAACAATGAAAATCAGCTGACCATCATTGAACAGAATACCTGTGTCCCCACCATGTTATGGGATCAACACTCAGGTCATTCAGAAACTAATCAACATGAAGATGAATTCGCAACATTCGCAGGACTAGAATTCATCAACTATGCTTTTCCCGAGGTCAACGTCATCGAGAGGGATGACTCCTCCAATTCCAAAGAAGTTTGGGACACTCTGGGACAACCGAGTGGAAAATACGACTATATGGTCAAGTACACTGCTCCCGAAAGCTCTCGTATCAGGCTCGAAGATATCCAGCCAACTGGATGGGGAGATACAGCTGAGAGCACAAATGCTATGCAAAATACAACAGAGGAATCCTCCTATAACAATTCTGCTTGGGAGACAGATTCCAATGATCCTGCTCCACCAGAAATCAGTGTCATTTCTGAAGAAAAATCAAGGAAGGTGCCAGACTTTGTGATTCACCGAGGAGTTCGCCGCCAATGGGTTACCGTCGAGGTTCCGAAGGTCGTTCGTCAGTCAAATTAATTGCCATCTTTAACCTTTCACCCTGCCCAGGTGAAACGGATATTTTGATAGGGCTCGTTTTCTGTAAATTTCCCTCTTCGCTTTGCCCAGAGCGACATAGTTTTGTTTTATAGGGATGTAGTTTCAAGAGTCGACTTGTTCATTAATAAAATAACGTCGTTTTGTAATTTCCGCATTAATTGTTGTTTTCTCTTTTTGCTTTTTCAAAAAATAGTAATCCTAAAAAACATTCAATAATAAAAACAAGCAGTAAAATCAAAACACTGCACACACTTACATTTTCTCTATCTCTTCTAAACACGAATCATCACGTCATGCAGATTGCTTATTTTATACCCCGTTGAAACATACGATCCGATGCCTTCTTCCAACTTTGAGTTCCCGGTATTCGAGGCTGAAGAAGAAAATGACGACCAAATTCCAGAAGAGATCTCCCGACTACTCAGACAAGAGGAAAAGTCCATCGAACCTCACAAAGAGCCGTTGGAAACGGTAAACTTGGGTTCAGAAAAAGAGAGAAAAGAAATCAGGATCGGAGCACTGCTCAGTCCAACTGCCAGAGAGGGTTTGATAAAGCTTCTCAAAGAATTTCCCGATGTATTCGCTTGGTCCTATCAGGATATGCCAGGGTTGGATACCAGCATCGTGGAACATCACTTACCGTTGAGATCGGAATGTCCGCCAGTAAAGCAAAGATTGAGACGGACTCACCCGGACATGGCCATCAAAATCAAAGAGGAGGTATAGAAACAGATCGACGCAGGTTTCCTCGCTACATCTGAATATCCTCAATGGTTAGCCAACATCGTACCCGTTCCCAAAAAGGATAGAAAGGTTAGAATGTGTGTCGATTACAGAGATCGGAACAAGGCAAGTCCAAAGGAAGACTTTCCTTTACCACACATTAACATGTTGGTTGACAGCACAACAAAGTTCAAAGTATTCTCCTTCATGGATGGATTCTCGGGCTATAACCAGATCAAAATGGCGCCGAAAGACATGGAGAAAACTTCGTTCATTACCCCAAGGGGAACCTTTTGTTACAAGGTAATGCCTTTCGGTTTGAAGAATGCCGGGGCAACCTATCAAAGGGCCATGACTACTTTGTTTCATGACATGATACATAAAGAAATCGAGGTATATGTCGATGATTTGATTGCAAAATCAAGAACAGAGGATGAGCACGTTGAACATCTGTCAAAATTGTTCGAACGTCTAAGAAAATTCAAGCTCCGCTTGAATCCCAACAAGTGCACCTTCGGTGTCCGTTCGGGGAAACTACTAGGGTTCATCGTCAGCCAGAAAGGAATTGAAGTTGATCCTGACAAGGTCAAGGCCATTCAAGAAATGCCTTCTCCGAAAACTGAAAAACAAGTCAGAGGATTCCTGGGACGTTTGAACTACATCTCCAGATTCATATTCCTTATGACCGCGACGTGTGCGCCGATTTTCAAATTACTCAAAAAGAATCAGGATTGCGTTTGGTCAGATGATTGCCAAACCGCATTCGACAGTATCAAGGAATATCTGTTGAATCCTCCGATTCTATCACCTCCAGTGGAAGGAAGACCACTGATCATTTACCTCACAGTCCTAGAGGACTCAATGGGATGCGTACTTGGCCAACAAGACGAAACTAAACGGAAAGATTCTGCCATTTACTATCTAAGCAAGAAATTCACCGACTGTGAAACTCGGTACACAATGCTTGAGAAAACTTGTTGCGCTTTGGCTTGGGCAGCCAAACGTCTTCGCCAGTACATGATTCGTCATACTACTTGGTTGGTCTCCAAAATGGATCCAATCAAGTACGTTTTCGAAAAACGTGCTCTCACGGGAAGAATTGCCCGTTGGCAGATGTTACTATCAGAATATGACATAGAGTACCACGCTCAGAAAGCCATTAAGGGAAGTATTTTATCCGATCATTTGGCTCATCAACCGATTGACGATCAAGAATCAATCGGGTTTGACTTCCCAGACGAAGATGTCATGTATCTAAAGATGAAAGATTGCGATGAACCGCTACCAAGTGAAGGGCCAGAACCAGGTTCCCAGTGGGGACTTATCTTTGACGGGGCAGTCAATCATTATGGAAACGGAATTGGGGCAATCATTGTTACCCCTCAGGGTTCCCACATTCCTTTCACTGCCAGACTTACGTTCAAATGTACGAACAACGAGGCCGAATACGAAGCATGTATCATGGGTCTCGAGGAAGCAATTGATTTAAGGATCAAAAACTTAGACGTATACGGCGACTCAGCCCTGGTTATCAATCAGATAAAAGGAGATTGGAACACATACCAATCAGGATTGATTCCTTACAAAGACTATGCAAGAAGGTTGTTACCCTTCTTCAACAGAGTCGACTTTCATCACATCCCTCGTGATGAGAATCACATGGCTGACTCATTAGCCACTCTCTCTTCCATGATTAGTGTAGGTCGATGGAATGACTTACCTAAGATTGACATCATGCGCCTTGAACGGCCCGCTTACATCTTCGCGATTGAAGCAGTCATAGACGACAGGCCTTGGTATCACGATATCAAATGTTTCCTTCAGAAACAAGAGTACCCATCTGGGGCACTCAGAAAAGACAGGAAAACCCTCAGAAGATTGGCTGGAAACTTCTTCCTGAGCGGTGACACTCTTTATAAGAGAAATTTTGACATGGTCTTTCTCCGATGCATCGACAGACCAGAAGCAGACGTGCTCATGAAAGAAATTCATGAAGGATCCTTTGGCACTCATGCCAACGGACACACAATGGCGAGAAAAATTCTCAGGGCCGGGTATTATTGGTTGACCATGGAATCCGACTGCTACAAGTACATGAGGAGGTGTCACAAGTGTCAGATATACTCCGACAAAATTCATGTACCGCCATCACATCTCAAAGTTCTTTCTTCCCCGTGGCCATTTTCCATATGGGGAATCAACATGATTGGTATGATTGAGCCCAAGGCTTCAAACGGACATCGGTTCATCCTTGTAGCCATTGATTATTTCACCAAGTGGGTCGAAGCAGCGTCATACGCCAATGTAACCCGACAAGTGGTGGTCCGATTTATCAAAAACAATATCATCTGCCGTTATGGTGTTCCAAGTGAGATCATTACTGATAATGGATCTAACTTGAACAATAAGATGATGAAAAAGTTGTGTGCAGAGTTCAAGATCGAACACCATAACTCATCTCCCTACCGACCCAAGATGAACGGAGCGGTAGAGGCGGCTAACAAGAACATCAAGAAGATCGTTCAAATGATGGTTGTAACCTATAAAGATTGGCACGAAATGCTACCCTTTGCTCTTCACGGTTATCGAACATCTATCCGCACTTCAACAGGGGCAACCCCTTTCTCTCTAGTGTATGGCATGGAAGCAGTGCTCCCCATAGAAGTAGAGATCCCGTCAATTCGAGTATTGATGGAAGCAAAGCTCACCGAAGCTGAATGGTGTCAAAGTCGACACGATGACCTGAACCTGATCGAAGAGAAGCGAATCACAGCACTATGCCACGGTCACTTGTATCAACAGAGAATGAAGAAAGTGTTCGACAAAAAGGTCCGACCTCGTATCTTCAGGAAAGGAGACCTTGTGCTCAAGAAGATGCAATCATTTCTCACTGATTCTTGGGGCAAATGGACCCCAAATTATGATGGCCCCTATGTGGTCACGAAAGCTTTCTCAGGCGGCGCCTTGAGACTTGCAACCATGGATGGAGAGGAATTTGCCTACCCCACGAATGTTGATGTAGTCAAGAAATACTTCGCCTAAAACTAAAAAAAAATGTCTCGGTGGATTAAAAACTCGAAAGGGCGATCCAGGAAAAAGTTAGAGACATGAAAAGAATCATCCCGATGGATTGGAAATCTCATAGTACAATCCAGGCAAAAGTTAGGGATAATGGCAAGTAACTATGTTCAACAGAGGCAAGTCCCTCAGCAGCAGTTGCATCATCATCCGTCAGGAAAACTCCAGTCAAGGTCATCTTCGACAGAAGCTCAGGATGTCCCGAATTCAAAGTTGGTAGAAGGATAGTGGTCGTTATGTTTCAACGTAGCCCTTTTCCCTATAAATTACCATTTTCTAACTTTGTATATACTCTTTGGAATCACGCATTTGGCTGATCTCCGTCTTATCAATAAAATTTAAGCCCTCGTGCTTTTGTTTGTAATCCACAGAGAAAGCCTCTTGATCAGAGATTCGGCAGCACGCCAGTTTTGCTCCGAAAAACCACTGATGAAAAGGTCATCGGCACCTCAAAATTGGAGCCCATCATATGGCATTTCTCCGGGAAGATCCTGAGAAAAGTATGATGTAAGATCCCAAATGAAAACAGTCTCTAAGAGACTCGCTTTCCCCAGTAGAATCGACAAATGGCGTCTCCAACAGAGAAGTTTGTGTACCTCTACAACTCAGACGTTGGGTTCCCCAGCAAGTCTGACATCAAACCTTTTTCCGTCAAATGGCATCTCCCCAGGAAAATTCAGCGAGAAGTTTGAAGGAAAACCGCTACACATAGCGTCCCTTGTCAATAAAGTTTATTGACAAAAGAAACTAAGACCAGTTCCTTGGTAGGAAACCAGGATCGAGGGGAAGTTTAAATCAGAAACTAAGACCAGTTCCTTGGTAGGAAACCAGGATCGAGGGGAAGTTCATTTCAGAGACTGAGACCAGTTCTTGGTAGGAAACCAAGAACGAGGGGAAGTTCAAAAGAGACTGAGACCAGTTCTTGGTAGGAAACCAGGATCGAGGGGAAGTTTAAATCAGAAACTAAAACCAGTTCCTTGGTAAGAAACCAGAATCGAGGGGAAGTTTACCTTTTCTAAGCATCATTGCTTAGCTAAAGAAGATGAATACGTAAGCTACCATTCATAACCACCATCAAAATTTCGGGTATTCCGATATTTAATCCTCTTGCACCCCGAATGCCCGAATCCCTTCGCCATTCACACCTTCGGGTCCAAGAAGATTAAATAGGGGCATCTGTAATACCCCAAATTTTGACCACTTAGATTTCCCATCATTGTGAAAATCATCATCACAATATGGATGTACCTTTATGCTTCATTAGTCTCCCCAAGGATGGGTGAGCATCCACTACAATCAAAATTAGGGTTTCAAGCCCTCTCTGAGTGCTTAGACAAAGGATTAATCAAGAAATGACATGATCTTCAACTTGTCTAATCTCTCAAACATCCACAATGGATCAAAAAGGACTCCCACTTCAAGGATTAAGCACAAGGCTGCTCCTTTCTAGGTGGATCAAGTCTCAAGATCGACAGTGTCACCAAATTAGGGTTTTGGTCGACCAGGGCCTCCAGATGGAAATTTTCATCTGGGCACAAGGCAATGATCCAAAACATAACCTAATATACTTCATGGAACCTCATGAACCCATGCATCAAGTCAATTTTGCCTCAGGGGATGCATTCATCAAAAATCAGGAATTAGGGTTTCTTGACCTAATTCACCCCTAAGTTGACTTTTGGGACAAACCATGAGCCAAGACCTCAAGAGATGATTTGAGGGTCTCTAATATACCATATTGATCCATTTGGAACAATGGATTGATCCAAGAAGTTTGAGCAACAAGTCTCAATTCCATCTGCACCACAATTAGGGTTTTAAGGGAAAAGTCAACTGTAACTTTGACTTTTGACCAAGACATGCTCCCAAACCCTAATACATGATTGAATATACCTTATGACACCCATGGAACATGTCCATCAAGTTTGATTTAGGTCAAGGACATGATTTCCTGAAGAATTGCACAGTTTGGAATTCATCTGATAAAAAGTCAACTGTGCACAAAAGTCAACTTTGAGTTTTTGAGATTTTTCACCAAAATGGATTTTTAACCCTAAAATGATGTTAATGTATGATTTGAATCATCATTCATCAAGAAAAATCAAGAAAAGTGAGGTAACTTGTAAAACGGGTAACCATAAAACTTAGAAATTTTTCTAAGTTAAAAATAAAGTGGCAAAGGTACCAACTTTGAAGGACCATAACTCCTAAACCACAAGGCCATTTTTTCTCATCCAAATATGGATTTGTAGCCCTCATTATCACCTACAAAAACTTCAACTACAAGTTATTCCAATTCATTAAGGATTTTGAGTTATGGAGTGATCAAAGTGGCTGAAAAGTGAAAATGTCACTTTTTCCAACACTTAGTGAAATTTTCACTAAGTCAGATTCTGCCTCACTTTTTGCCAAATGTAGGGGGATTTTTCACTTGGAATCAAAAGAGATCAAAACCAAACTTGTTCAAACAGTTGTTGTATCATGTAAGAGCTTTCCAAAATGGCCAAGAACATTGCCAAATTCAACCTACACCATGAGATACAACATTGCCAAGTTGCCTTGCTGAAATCTGTCAAGGCAAGGAAGAATTTGCAACTTTGGTCGATTTGCCAAAATTAGCCAAATTCAATTGCTCCTATCCATTTGGACACCTCAGAGGATTGAATCTAAAGGGGACAATCACTGAGCCAAGCCTCCAAAGTCCATGGAACAAGAAAAAGCATGTTGAACCTAGAATGGCCAAAATAGGGACAAGACTTCAAATTTAGAATGAGGCATTCAATGTAACCATCAAGGTGGCATGGACTGAACCATTCTCATCTGAAATCAGTCAAGACTTATCCAAGACCAAGGGGACCAAAGCTTTGTGCCCTAACCTCTAGTCAATGGCTAGAGGAGACTTGGATTTTCATTTGCCAACATTGGCCAAACCTACTTACCAGCTGCCATGCACTATTCCTTGCAAAACAAACTTGCTCTACTATAAATAGAGCTCAATTGTGATCAGTTTGAGTACACCAAAGCCATCTAACAGATGCTTTCATCAAAATCTCTTTCTCTTGGCAAAAATGCCTTTCTTAGCAAGGTAGCTATCGGGTTTTGAGTTTGAGAGCAATTCCAATCAAACCAATCACTCACACACCTCACATACATCACATATGAGCTGATCAAACACTTAGATTACTTCTGAAACATCAATTTCACAAAATCACCAGCTGGTTGCTCAAGGTTTTAACCAAAGTGCAGCTGAGGTACCACAAAATGATCCAGCCAATTTCAATCAAGTCCAACCATCCAAACACAATCCATATGGTGTAGGGAAGCTGTTCAGATCATCACAACTCATCTGTAACACCTCCAAATCAAAAATCACTTTGAACTTGCTGTCACGACTTGGAGGTAAGCACATACTTGGTCATCTCTCAATCTATGCATATTTCCTCGCACAATAATTTGGCCATATGTTCATAATCATGCATGGAATGTTTTCCCTCAATTAATTGCATTGTTTGAATCGTGTATCAAAAATCCTAGCCTTCATGCAGAAATTAGGGTTCTTGAGGTCTCTTCGTGATTTCTTGTTGTATGTTTAATTTAAATGAAATTAAAGTACATAGACATGATCGTGAGGTTGAGACGAGCATAATGATATGTGGATTGCATGATATGATTACGTATTCATGGAGATTGGATAGAAAATGCAAATCTGAGAAACCAAGAACACGCGCGTGTTCTTCAGCTTGTTCTTGGCGCCATTTTTGAATAATTCAAATATTTGAATTTTGTGATTTTGTTTAATTGATTCAAAAATTAATTTCTCTCTGAGTTTTAATGATTTTGAGTTGATTTTTTTTTTAATAATTCACAAAAATGTCAAAATATTTTATTCTCACAAAAAATCCCAAAAATATTATTTATTTCATATAATTGATATTTTTGCAAAGAATTAATATTTTAATTGTTTTTGGCATTTTAAATATTTTTTCTACATTGATTTTGCAACTTTTAATGCTTTCTAATTATTTTGTAGGTCAATACTTAATTTTTGAAGCATTAATCCAAGATCACAATTTGTTTTCCATGTGTTAAACAATTTTTGATCATTTTAATTGAATTTTTATTCAATTAAATACATTTTGAAAACAAATTAGGGTTTTGGATTAATTCAACCCTCATAAATCATTTTCAAAACTCTTTGGGCCTCTTGAGAGAGTGTAAGACCCATCCCCCTTGTACAAAAACTTTTTGGGCCTCATCCATTGTATAAGTCCCTCTGTACAAGTAAACGGCGCGATCGTCGCCCGTTTAAAAATAAACCTGGGCCTACCCTCGAGTAGTAAGACCTATTTCTTTCATTCAAAACACTTTGGGCCTCTATTAGAGTGTAAGACCCAATCCCCCTTTTAACCAAAACATCTTGGGCCTCACTTATTGTATAAGTCCCTCTGCGTTAAAAGAAAACCTCGGCGCGATCGCCATTTTTAAACGAAAAATCATCTGGGCCTACCCTCGTGTTATAAGCCCCACTCTTTTCCTTTAAACCTTTTTGGGCCTCTTGAGAGAGTGTAAGACCCATCCCTTTGTACAGAAAACCATTTTGGGCCCCAGTCACTTGTATAAGTCCCGCTGTACAAAGTCAAACAGTGCGCTCACTGATAAAACCCTGGGCCTCTCCTTGAGCTGTAAGCCCCAAATCTTTCTTTTTCAAAGCACTTTCTCCTTTGATTTTTAATATACTGTTGTTTTCAATCTTTCTTTGTTGAACAACTAACCAAACAGCATGGAAGCACTACAACCGAGTAAGTGGTTATCGCTTTCGTTTACTGCTTTCATATTATAAACTGTATTGTGGGGCTGTTCACTGTAAGTCTCCTTTCATAAACTCATATCTACTGTGTAATAATAGTATAGATATTTCGAGTTTCCCCGGCTACTACGTCTAGAACTAGGTGACGCCGTTTCACTTATTCGTAGAAATAGACGCCTAGATCCCCAATAGGAGCACCAGATACAGTCTTCTCTTCGGCTGTCCTCCTTAGGAATCGTCAAGAAGCTCTACTCCCCAAGATGAATGTATTCTCCGTGAATGGCATCTTTGAGTTTCTTCCCAATTCTCGAACTTTCCTGACTTGAGCTATTCCTTGTGGATAGCTTGCCTTGAATGTCTCGGGATTTGGGTACCCACTACGGTCATAATCTTGGACCTTAACTAAGGAACCCTCTTTAAAAGCTAAAAGTCGCTGGATAGTAAACCTCGCATGTTTACCAGTGGTTTTTATCTTTAAAAGAGTTATCTCTCCTAATGGAAAGAAAATGATAGACCCACGGGCTTCTTAAAAGCATCGGCCTCCTCTTGGGCATTATTCAAGGACCCTACGGCTTCTTAGAAGTATTCACAGCCTCCTCTTAGGCTTCGTATAATGATCTCTTCCTCCGGGAATGATAGCCTCCTCTTGGGCTTCGTACAAGGACCCGTCGGCTTCTTAAAAGTTTTCAGCCTCCTCTTGGGCTTCGTACAAATTGTCCCGACGACCTCCTAGAGGTATAGGAACAGAACATAGTCATCCTCATAGAACAGTCCTTTCATAGAGTCTACTACTGTTTCTCACAGCATAGTACAAAAGATAAAACTCTAGACACGGACAGTCTAACTTCCTTGAGTCTCAAAGACATTCTCAAGTGACCCCTTCGTTAAATAGGAAGGAAACCCGCAGACTCGGACAGTCTCGACACCCTTTGGATTTCCCGTTTCCTCAAAGAGAAGGAAATATCCCTGATCCTCAAATTAAATCCCTGAGTACAGTGTTACTCATATAAGAACTGATTTTCTCTTTTAAAATCAGTATATTGGATCTGTCACTCAACTGGAACAGTTACAATAGTCTCCATCTCGGGCTTCATACGAGATACAACAAAAAACACTCTCTTGTTGAATATAAAAGATTCCCCTGTAGAGTCAAAACCTTTTTAGCCTCTCTCTCAGGCTTTGTATGAGACACAAAAGATTCCCTCGTTGAGTCAATCAAACTTTTAGCCTCCATCTCGGGCTTCGTACGAGATACAAAGACTCTCTTGTGGAGTCAACCCTTTTAGCCTCCATCTCGGGCTTCGTACGAGATACAAAGACTCCCTCGTCGGGTCAAAATCTTTTAGCCTCTCTCTCGGGCCTTGTACGGGACACAAAATAGCCTCCTCTTAGGCTTTGTATAATGATTTTCCTAGCGGAAATTAGCCTCCTCTTAGGCTTTGTATAAGAAAACCACTGGTTAATCCAATTAACCTTTTAGCATCAAAGTTGTGCCTCGTTCACAGTACACAAACATCAACAACTCCTTTCCCTTCATCTAATCGCTGTAAGCGGCAAGCCTCTGGATCATCTACATCCATGCCAATGTCCCTCTTTTAGCATGAGAAATTCCTAAGGAAAGATGGCATTGCTCTACATTGAGTTAAAGTCTTCTCCTTCAGGTTAAAACCCCTTTTAAGGAAATTATGGCATTGCTCGGATCCGCGTATCCCAGTTAAAGTAATTCTCCTTCTCCCTCTTTAGAGATGACAAATTCTCTCTAAAGTTGAGGTCTTTCAGCTTCACGTCTTGGGCTTTGAACAAGACACAAATAGACCTTTCAGCTTCACATCTTGGGCTTTGAACAAGATACAAACCACCTTTCGCTTCACGTCTTGGGCTTTGAACAAGACACCAAAAACCATTTCCTCCCATAGAATAGGAGGAACTACGAACGCTCTGATTTCCCTGTTTCGGTAAACGGGAATACGTAGGCATAAGATTGAAAGAAAAGATCTTAGCGAGCGCAATCAACAAAAAAACCCAAATCCCATATCAAAAGCAGTAATTCAAAAGCATCAGTCCTAACATCCTAACCCTTGTTCCCCGCTAGAAAGTCCTAGAAAGAAAGAAAACCGTATTGGCAAAAATACAAATAACCAGTACAAGGGCCCCCCACATTGATAGCATTCGTAACCTAACAGACCGCTGTTTAAACTCAGTATGCAAGCAGGGTTAATTGGAGACATCTATTTCCCTTCCTTATTCAGCTCACAATAGGATAAAAAATGAATCGACCTGTAGTCAAAGCTCAAACCGCAGAGAGCGACCATCGCTTAAGAACCGCGTCCAAAATTGCTCGCTACACTTAAGGATCAAGAACTTGGATGTTTATGGCGACTCAGCCCTGGTTATCAATCAGATCAAAGGAGATTGGAACACATACCAATCAGGATTGATCCCTTACAAAGATTACGCGAGAAGGATGTTACCATTCTTTAACAGAATCGAGTTTCATCACATCCCTCATGAAGAAAATCATATGGATCATGCATTAGCCACTCTCTCTTCCATGATTAGTGTAGGTCAATGGAATGACATATCTAAGATTGACATCATGCGCCTTGAACGGCCCGCTTACATCTTCAAGATTGAAACAGTCATAGACGACAAACCTTGGTATCATGATATCAAATGCTTCCTTCAGAAACAAGAATACCCTCCTGGGGCATCCGGAAAGGACAGAAAGACCCTCAGAAGACTGGCAAGCAGCTTCTTCTTGAGCGGTGATACACTCTATAAGAGAAACTTCGACATGGTATTGCTCTGATTCGTAGAGAGACCAGAAGCAAACATGCTGATAAAAGAAATTCATGAAGGATCATTTGGCACTCATCCCAACGAACACACAATGGCGAGAAAAATTATGAGAGCAGATTACTATTGGTTGACCATGGAATCCGATTGCTACAAGTACATGAGGAAGTGTCACAAGTGACAGATATACTCAGACAAAATCCATGTACCACCAACGCATCTCAAAGTTCTCTCTTCCCCATGGCCTTTTTCCATATGGGGAATCGACATGATTGGTATGATTGAACCCAAGGCTTCGACCAGAAATCGGTTCATCCTGGAAGCCATCGATAACTTCACCAAGTGGGTCGAAGCAGCGTCGTACGCCAATGTAACCCGACAAGTGGTGGTCCGATTTATCAAAAACAATATCATATACCGTTATGGTGTTCCAAACTAGATCATTGCTGATAATGGATCTAACTTAAACAACAACATGATAAAAAAGTTGTGCCCTGAATTCAAGATCGAACACCATAACTCATCTCCCTACCGACCTAAGATGAACCGAGCGGTAGAAGCGGCTAATAAGAACATCAAGAAGATCGTTCAAAAGATGGTTGTAACCTACAAAGAATGGCACGAGATGTTACCCTTTGCTCTTCACGGTTATCGTACATTTGTCCGCACTTCAACAGGGGCAACCCCTTTCTCTCTAGTATATGGCATGGAGGCAGTGCTTCCCATAGAAGTAGAGATCCCATCAATCTGGATATTGATGGAAGCTAAGCTAATAGAAGCTGAATGGTGTCAAAGTTGACACGACGAACTGAATCTGATCGAAGAAAAGTGAATAACAGCTATATGTTATGGTCAGTTGTATCAGCAAAGGATGAAGAAGACGTTCGACAAAAAGGTCCGACTTTGCGTCTTTAGGAAAGGAGACCTTGTGCTCAAGAAGATACAATCATTTCTCATTGATTCTCGGGGAAAATGGACTCCGAATTATGACGGCCCCTATGTGGTCAAGAAAGCATTCTCAGGCGGCGCCTTGAGACTTGCAACCATGGACGGAGAGGAATTTTCCTACCCCACGAATGTTGATGTAGTCAAGAAATACTTCGCCTAAATAAAAAATAAAATAAAATAAATAAATAAAAAAACGTCTCGGCGGATTGAAAACCCGAAAGGGCGGTCCAGGAAAAAATTAGAGACATAATCAAAAATCATCCCGGTGGATTGGAAATCTCAAAGCACAATCCATGCAAAAATTAGGGATTAATGGCAAGTAACTATGTTCAACAGGGGCAAAATCCCCCAGCAGCAGTCATGCCATCCATCAGGAAAACTCCAGTCAAGGTCATCTTTGACAGAAGTTCATGATGTCCAGAATTCAAAATTAATAGAAGGATAGTGGTCGTTGTGTTTTAATGTTGCTCTTTTCCCTTAAATTACCATTTTCTAAACTTTGTAAATACTCCATGGAATCACGCGTTTGGCTAATTTCCATCCTAACAATAAAATTTGATCCCTTGTGCTTTTGTTTATAATTCTCATTTGTTTTAGCTTTATAGAACGACATTCTAACATGATCAATGATTCTTGAAATAAAACAAAAATGAATTTACTTTTCAAACTTTTTCTGCTTTTAAAACAAAGATGGCAATTTCTTTTGACTGTTGAACATCGAAAGAACATCGATCGCTTCTCCAGAAGTAATCGAACTTTAAAGTGCAGAATCAAAGTACTCCTTCTAAACCAGTGCACCTGAATGAAGGATCAGCTGTGTCAGAGACCATGTTTCGTCTAACACTCCGGGCAGAGTTTTTACCTCCTAAGCCCGACCAACGATTGTTCCCCCACAGGGACTATCTCTCCTAAGCAAGGTAGAATTGCTATTTTCTGAAGCAGCTATACTTTTCATCTCCCGCTGTGGCCGAGTATCCAGTCGTGTTCATCTACTAGTCTGTATGTCGCGTCAGTTTTGTCAGCATATACATACATACATCATGCATTATTGATTTACAATCATATTCATATTGCATCACTATCACTCTAGTCGGTCTTATTCCCTAGTGGTAGACGTCTTTTCAACCAAGTTGCCAGTTCTTTCCTCGTCAGGAAATGAATCATCTAAGTAATCTCTCTCCAGTTTATTTCTGGATTGAAGCTGGCCCTTGACCACTTTGATAACTCGAAACTCTGAAAGACAAGGAGACCTTCGACAAACATCACTCTTCACCATCGAAGATGATATCTTCGTTTTCCCGGATTAAGGAAAATCCCCAGAGAAAGCCTCTTAATCAAAGAGTCGGCAATACAGTCGTTCTTCTTCGGAAAGTTCGCTGACGAAAAGGTCATCAGCACCTCAAAATTGGACCACATCATATGGCATTTCTTCGAGAAAATCCTGAGAAAAGTATGATGTAACACCCCCAAGTGACAGTAGTCTCTCAAGAGACCTGCTTTCCCCAGTAGAGCCGACAAATGGCGTCTCCAACAGAGAAGTTTGTACACCTCCACAACTCATATGACTGGGTTCCCCAGCAACTCTGACATCATATCTTTTTCCATCAAATGGCATCTCCCCAGGAAAATTCGGCGAGAAGTTTGAGGAAAACCGCTACGAAAAGCGTCCCTTGTCAAGAAAGTTTATTGACAAAAGAAACTAAGATCAGTTCCTTGGTAGGAAACCAGTATCAAGGGGAAATTTATATCAGAAACTAAGACTAGTTCCTTGGTAGGAAACCAGGATCGAGGGGAAGTTTATTTCAGAAACTGAGACCAGTTCCTTGGTAGGAAACCAGGATCAAGGGGAAGTTCATTTCAGACACTAAGACCAGTTCCTCGGTAGGAAACCAGGATCGAGGGGAAGTTTTTACCTTTTCTAAGTATCAACGCTTAGCAAAAGAAGATGGATGCACAAGCTGCCATTCATAACCACCATCAAAATTTCGGGTATTCCGATATTTAATCATCTTGCACCCCGAATGCCCGAATACCTTCGCCATTCATACCTTTGGGTTCAAGAAGATTAAATAGGGACATCTGTCATACCCCAAATTTTGACCACTAAGATTCCCCCCATCATTGTTCAAATCATCATCACAATATGGATGGACCATTATACCTCATTAGCCTCCCCAAAGATGGGTGAGCATCCACTACAGTCGAATTTAGGGTTTCAAGCCCTCTCAGAGCTCTTAAACAAAGGATCAATCAAGAAATGACATGATCTTCAACTTGTCTAAACCTCTCAAACATCCACAAAGGATCAAGAGGACTTCCACATCAAGGATCAAGCACAAGGCTGCAACAGTCCAAGTGGATTAAGCCTCAAGATCGCCAGTGTCACCAAATTAGGGTTTTGGTTGACTGGGGCCTCCAGATGGAAATTTTACTCTGGGCATGAGCCAATGCTTCAAAGCACAACCTAAGATTCTCCAAGGAACATCATGAACCTAATCATCAAGTCAATTTTGCCTCAAGGGATGCATTCATAAAAAAATCAGGAATTAGGGATTCTTGACCTAATTCACCCCTAAGTTGACTTTTGGGGCAAAACATGAGCCAAGACCTCAAGAGAGGTTTTTAGGGTCTCTAATACACTACATTGATCCATTTGCAACAATGGATTGATCCAAGAAGCTTGATCAACAAGTTTCAAATTCATCAGAACCACAATTAGGGTTTCGCGGGAAAAGTCAACTGTGCCTTTGACTTTTGACCCAGGCATGCTCCCAAACCTTGGGACATGATTCAATAAACCCTATAACACCCATGGAACATATCCATCAAGTTTGATTTAGGTCAAGGACTTGATTTCATAGAGGATCGCACAATTTGGAGTTCATCTGACAAAAAGTCAACTGTGCACAAAAGTCAACTTTGACTTTTTTAGATTTTTCACAATTATGGTTCTTTGACCCTAAAATGATGTTAATGTGTGATTGGAATGATCATTCATCAAGAAAAATCAAGAAAAGTGGGATAGCTTGTAAAAGGGGTAACCATAAAAAACTTAGAAATTTTCTAGTTATGGAACAAAGTGGCTAGGGTACCAACTTCCAAGGATCATAACTTGTGATCCAAGCAACAATTTTGCCTGATCCAAAGATGGATTTGTAGCTCTCATGGCATACTTTAAAAGTGTCAACTACACCTCATTCTAATTCATCATGGATTTTGAGTTATGGTTGGATCAAAATGGCTGAAAACATGAAATGCCACTTTTTCCAACACTTAGTGAAATTTTCACTAAGTCAGAATCTGTTTCACTTTTTCCAAAATGTAGGGGAATTTTTCACTTGGATCCAAAATGTATCAAAACAAACTATGATCACATATATGTTGTATCATATGAGAGCTTTCCAAAACGGCCAAGAACCCCATCAAACTCAACCTGAGCTGAGAGTTATGACAGTGGCAACATGCCTTGCTGCAACTGTCATAACAAGGCAGATTCTTGCTCGATTTGGGCAAATTTTGCAAATGACAAACAAGTTTATCCATCTAAACACCTCAGGGGGAGATCAAGGAGGGACAAACATTGATCCATCAGCCTCCCAAGTCTTTGGAACCAAAAGTAGCATGCCAAACCTAGAAATGCCTAAAAGAGGGACAAGACTCCAATTTTGGTTTGAAGCTTTTAATGGATGCACCAAGGTGGCATGGACTGATCCCTTTCCAACTGAATTCAGTCAAGACTTATCCAAGAACTAGGGAACCAGCAGCTTGTGCTCTAACCTCCAGTCAATGGCTAGAGGAGACTTGGATTCCTATTGATCACCATTTGCCAAACTTCTGCAGCAGTTGCCATTCACTATTGCTTGCAAAACAAACTTGCTCTACTATAAATAGAGCTCATTTGTGCACAGTTTAAGTACACTAAAGCACTACAACACTTACTTTCCTCAAAATCTATTTCTCTAGGCAAAAATGCCTTCTTTAGCAAGGTAACTCTGAGTTTTTGAGTTAGAGAGCAATTCCATCACAGCTCATGATCCAAACACATCCAATATGTCATATCTAAGCTGTCCAAACTCTCACAAGTGATCTGTAACACCAAAATCACAAAGTCCCCTCTCAAAACCTCAAAATAGGGCCTTTTTGCATTTTTCAAGCCATGTCTTGATTCATTCACTTTCAAAACCAGATAAAGCCTCAAACACAATCCAAATATCATCCTTGAACTGTCCCATATAACTCCCTCAAATTTAATTAATTTTGATTGGTTCTTTTTGCAAAAAATCACAAATATTGAAATATTTTATTCCACAAGAAAATCAAATTTATCTTATTTATTTAATATAATTAGTATTTTTGTGAATAAATTCATTTTTAATTATTTTTAAACAGTTAAAAGTGAATATTTATTTTGAAAATCAAAACCAAATGAGTTCTAAATCATCTTGTGATTAAAACCTCACTTTTCAAACCTTAAACAAGAATCACAAGTGGTTTATTCAAATCTATTTCTTATTTTTATCATTTTATTGATTTTCTTTAAATATTTACTTTTAAAGAAAAACAAAATTAGGGTTTCTTTGATTTTTACCTTCACAAATCTTTTTAAAACACTTTTGGGCCTCTATTAGAGTGTAAGATTCATCCCCTTTGTAAATACACCACTTTTGGGCCTCAGTCGTTGTATAAGTCCCACTGTATTTTCAAAAACAACGGCGCGATCGTCGCTTATTTTTTACAAAACCAATTTGGGCCTCTCCTTGAGTTGTAAGCCCCACCATTTGTACAAAAATCTTTGGGTCTCTAATAGAGTGTAAGACCCAACCCTTTTTTGAAACCAAAATGATTTGGGCCTCAGATGTTGTATAAGACCCACTGTGTTTTCAAAAACCTCGGCGAGATCGCCGTTTTCAAACAAATAACCTTGGGCCTCTCCTTGAGCTGTAAGCCCCATCACTTGTATAAAAATAAATCTTTGGGCCTCTAATAGAGTGTAAGTCCCAATCCTTTTGTAAATAAAAACTTTGTGGGCCTCACATATTGTATAAGTCCCTCTGTACAGTTTTTCAAAGCAACGGTGCGATCATCGTTAAAACTTGGGCCTCTCCTTGAGCTGTAAGCCCCAACAATCTTTTCAAAGCACTTTCTCCTTTGATTTTGAATTCAAATATATGTTGTTATCAAAACTCTTTTTGTTGAACAACTAACCAAACAGCATGGAAGCTCTACAACAGATAAGTGTTTATCCGCTTTCGTTTACCGCTTTCATATGTATATAACTGTATTGTGGGGCTGCTTCACTGTAAGTCTTCTTTCACATCCTTTTATATACTTGTCATATATCAACTGTGTAATACTAGTATAGTTATTTAGAGTTTTCCCCGGCAACTACGTCTAGAACTAGGTAAAGCCCTGTCGGTCACTCTTAAATACAAACATAACTAGATCCCCCGTAGGATTCCAGATACAGTCTTCCCTCCTCTCGGGGTTAAACAATATGGAACAACGTGAAAGGCAGCATTCTCGGTGAACCCTTTCTCAGACTGTCACTCTTAGAAATTGTCAAAATAACTCTAACTCCCCAAAGATGATCCTTTCTCCATGAATGGCATCTCTTGAGTTTCTTCCAAATCCTTGAACTTTCCTGGCTTGATCTATTCTCTGTGAATAGCATGTATTGAACTTCTCTTGGTTTGGGGACCCACAGGCTTCCTAAAAGCATCCCCGCCTCCTCTTGGGCGTTGTACAAGGACCTTTCAGCTTCATAGAAGTTCTCATGCCTTCTCTTGGGCTTAATACAAGGACCCTGATGACCTCTTAAAGGTATAAGATAGAACTTAGTCATCCTTTGCTAGAGCAGTCTTTCCAGCGTCAAAACTCCGTCCGTTGTAGGGTTGATACTCATCCCTTAATGCCCGTGCCTCCTCTTGGGCATTGTACAAAAGATAAGACTCTAGACTTGGACAGTCTAAAACCCTTGAGTCTCAAAGACATTCTCCAGTTCCTTTCAAACATAGGAAAAAACACCAATCACTCTGGATCAAACTCCAGTAGAAACTCGGTCTCTCTCATGAGAGTTCCCTACACTTGGACCCGCTTCAGGATCTCCAGAATCCACAGCGGTAAGTCAGCCTCCTTTTGGGCTTTGTACAAATGATTCTCCCCAGCGAAACTAACCTTTTCAGACTCTCTTGTTGAGTCACCCACTTTTAGCCTCCACCTCGGGCTTCGTACGAGATAGAAAATCACTCTCTTGTTGAGTATAAAAGACTCTCTTGTTGAGTCAACCTCCTTTTTAGCCTTCATCTCGGGCTTCGTACGAGATAGAAAATTACTCTCTTGTTGAGTATAAAAGACTCTCTTGTTGAGTCAACCACTTTTAGCCTCCGTCTTAGGCTTTGTACAAGACATATAAATCACTCTCTTGTTGAGTATAAAAGACTCTCTTGTTGAGTCAATCTCCTTTTAGCCTCAATCTCGGGCTTCGTATGAGACAGCAAATCACTCTCTTGTTGAGTATAAAAGACTCTCTTATTTAGTCAAACAACGTTCAGACTCTCTTGTTGAGTCAATCACCTGTTCAAGACTCTCTTGTTGAGTCAACCCCTTTTTAGCCTCCGTCTTGGGCTTTATACAGGACAGGTAAAAATACTCTCTTGTTGAGTCAAAATCCCTTTTAGCCTCCATCTTGGGCTTTATACAAGATACATTCTCCCCAACCGAGTCAAAATCCCTTTTAGCCTCAATCTTGGGCTTTGTACAAGATTGACAAAGCATTTTCCCCAGAAAAGTCAAACTTCCTGCCTCCTCTTAGGCTTTGTATAAAGAAACCCCGGTTGAGTCAATCAACCTTTTAGCATCAAAGTTGTGCCTTGTTCATAGCATACAAACATCAGCAACTCCTCTTTAGAGATGACAAGTTATCTCTCAGTCAAACCCTTTAGCTTCACATCTTGGGCTTTGAACAAGATACAAATCACCTTTAGCTTCACATATTGGGCTTTGAACAAGACACCAAAACAACCTTTTTTCCTCCCATAGAATAGGAGGAACTACGATCACTCTGATTTCCCTGTTTCGTTAAATGGGAATACGTAGGCATAAGATTGCAAAAAATCTTAGCGAGCATACTAATCAACAACCCAAAATCCAGTACCCCCCATATATCAACCCAAAAGCACCAAATCGTAACATCTTACCAAAAACCTCGTAAATGATCCAGACATTCTGATCTTAACAAAATAAACTAAAGAGGGACCCACATCTTAATAGCATCTGTAACCTAACAGACAACTGTTTAAACTCAGTATGCAAGCAGGGTTAATTAGAGACATCTATTTCCCTTCCTTAATCAGCTCAATAGGATAAAAAAATGAATCGAACTGTAATACCCAAGCGATCGTGATTCAAGACCACAAAAATCGCGCTACGCTTAGTTCCTATAAGGGGTACATTTGGGAAATTTCCACAACGGTCGATGATTCTGATCCCGTCATAGATTTGATTGTACCAATCGATGTCAGAGTTGGTAAGAGACATGATTCTCTGCGACCAACGTAAAGTATTCTTTTTATCCCAAAATGCAGCCGACTTGGGCAAGAGGGAAATGAACCATTTGTATAGCAGGGGTACACAGCATGTGATTATTCCTTCGCTGTATAAATTCCTTAAGTGTACAGAATGATACGCATCTGCGAGCAGGGTCGGTACGGGATTTCTAATCTACAAAGTTATCGATGTTGGGAAACAAAAATAACCCGTAGGTAAGCAAAACAAAGATGCTCTCGAAAGTGGCCACGTTCCCTATACTAGCAAAGTACTGAGCTTTTTTTATTAAGAACTGGGCTGACAAACCCTGGATTCCACCCTTAGTGGTCACGTGAGTCCTGACTTTTGACTCGTCCAAATAGATTGCTCTTGCAATGGTTTGATCCTTTGGAATTTCTTCCAGCCCAGAAAAGGGAGCTTGGTCAGTAATATGTAAATCAGTCAGCTGAGAGTACTCCTCCAATGTTGGTGCTAGCTGATAATCCGGGAATGTGAAACAGTGATAAACTGGATCGTAGAACTGAATGAGTGTGGACAGGATTCCTTCGATTACATAGACCCTTAATAGAGACAGCAGTCCTCCATACTTGGCTCTGAAAGCCTCAGGGTTGGTGATCATCCTCGCCAAGCCTCTTAAATCCTCTAACTTTGGAACCTTGAAGGTGTACTTGTGAGTTTTCCTTCTACCGAAATCCATTAGCAATCTCTTTATCTGACATTTGCAATCAATGCCTTAGTTTATTTTGAAAAAGAGAGACTAGAAGAAAAGAATTTTTAATGTTTTTAATGTTTTTTTTTAAATGAATGTATGAATGCAACACACAAAAACATAGAAAAAACATGGGGTCAAAGGGTCGGTGTCATGAAGTCAAGGCTCTACCCATCCCCAAAGGTTTATACTGGTGAAATTTTGTACCTGTCCGCAAAATCATTGACCCCTCTCGGGATAACAACAGCAAGCGGATCACCAGCGAGCTGATGTATCTTAGAGTGATCTCAAATGAGGGTAGTATCACGTGACAACTATTTCTGATAGCTTCCGCACTACAAAATAATTCCAGTCTACTAAAAACCTCAGCTTCTCAGATAACCCAGTCGACCACACTATTTTCAACAACCGGAGTCGTATAGGCAATATATCTGCAAAAGGAGTCTCCACTGAGTTTGATGGTCGACCGGGAACTCTTAACTGGGATTCACTCCCCGTAAGATTACCCGTATAATGCCATCCCCTATCTTAGGTGTATACCCAATCTTTCCACATACGTCATCACACGCATTCCCATTAGATGAAAAATAAACACGGATATCAATTAGGAAAAGCAGTATATATATTTGTCTTAATCATCCTAGACCTCTAGTCTTATGATCTTATACAGACAATGGCTCCCCAGCAGAGTCGCCATTTCTATGGTATTCGGTGAATCTAAGGTCTTCACCTTAAAGGAGCCTAGAAAGAATGCCTCCCACTGTGGTCGCCACTTTTCTGTAGTGCGGTTTTTGTGGTTTCGAATAACTATCGCTTGGGTGCTACAGTTTGATTCATTTTTTAACCTGTTGAGCTGATTAAGTAAGGGAAATAGATGTCTCCAATTAACCCTGCTCGTAAACTGAGGTTAAACAGTCAAAACTGTTGGTTTACAGATGCTATCAAAATAGGGGGTTCGTCTTTTAAGGTTATTGGCTTAAAAGCAGGGTCAAGACTAGGTTTTTGGTAAGGTGTTAGGTCTGAGGCTTTCGATGGATATATGAAGGTAATGGATTTGGGTTGTTAGATTAGTATGCTCGCTAAGATTTTGCAATCTTATGCCTACGTATTCCCGAAACAGGGAAATCAGAGCGATCATAGTTCCTCCTATTCTACGGGAGGAAAAAGGTATTTTGGTGTCTTGTTCAAAGCCCAAGACATGAAGCTGAAGGTGGTTTGTATCTTGTTCAAAGCCCAAGATGTGAAGCTTAAAGGTTGAAAGAGAATTTGTCATCTCTAAAGAGGAGTTGTTGATGTTTGTATGCTGTGAGCAAGGCACAAATTTGATGCTGAAAGGTTGATTGCCTCAACCGGGGTTTCCTTATACAAAGTCTAAGAGGAGGCTAGAAGTTTGACTTTTCTAGGGAAATTGTTATTTCTGTCTTGTACAACGCCCAAGATTGAGGCTAAAAGGGAATTTGACTCTGTTGGGGAGAATGTATCTTGTATAAAGCCCAAGATGGAGGCGGATATGGTTTGACTCAACAAGAGAGTGCTGGTATGTGTCTTGTATAAAGCCCAAGATAGGGGATAAAAAGGTTGACTCAACAAGAGAGTCTTGAACAGGTGATTGACTCAACAAGAGAGTCTGAAGGTTGTTTGACTCAATAAGAGAGTCTTTTATACTCAACAAGAGAGTGATTTGATGTCTCGTACGAAGCCCGAGATTGAGGTCAAAAGGGGATTTACGCAACAAGAGAGTCTTTTATACTCAACAAGAGAGTGTTTTATATGTGTCTTGTACGAAGCCCAAGACGGAGGCCAAAAGGAGACTGACTCAAAAAGAGGGTCTTTTATACTTAACAAGAGAGTGATTTATATGTGTCTTGTACGAAGCCCAAGACGGAAGCTAAAAGGAGACTGACTCAACAAGAGAGTCTTTTATACTCAACAAGAGAGTGATTTATATGTCTTGTACAAAGCCCAAGACGGAGGCTAAAAGGAGTTTGACTCAACAAGAGAGTCTGAAAAGGTTAGCTCTGCTAGGGAGAATCATTTGTACAAAGCCCAAGAGGAGGCTATCTTACAACTAAAGATTGGATCCATAGGCAGGCCCAAGGGTGGGGAACTCTCATAAGAGAGACCGGGTATCAGAGTGATCAGTGTTTCTTCCTATGTTTGAAAGGAACTTGAGAATGTCTTTGAGACTCAAGGGGGTTTAGACTGTCCAAGTCTAGAGTTTTATCTTTTGTACAATGCCCAAGAGGAGGCACGGGCATAAAGGGATGAGTATCAACCCTAAAATGGCTAGAGTTTTGACGCTGGAAAGACTGCTCTAGCAAAGGATGACTAAGTTATGTCTTATACCTTTAAGAGGTCGTCAAGGTCCTTGTATTATGCCCAAGAGAAGGCATGAGGACTTCTAAGAAGCCGAAGGGTCCTTGTACAACGCCCAAGAGGAGGCAGGATGCTTTTAGAAAGCCTGTGGGTCTCTAAACCAAGAGAGGTTCAAGAAATACAATTCACAGAGAAGAGATCATTCCAGGAAAGTTCGAGAATTTGGAAGAAACTCAAGAGATGCCATTCACGGAGAAAAGATCATCTCTGGGGAGTTAGAGTTTCTTTGACAATTTCTAAGGGTGACAATCTGAGAAAAGGTTCACCGAGAATACTGCCTTTCTCTTTGTTCCATATTGTTTAACCCTAAGAGAAGGGAAGACTGTATCTGGAATCCTACGGGGGATCTAGTTTTGTTTGTATTTAAGAGTGACCAACAAGGATTTACCTAGTACTAGACGTAGTTGCTGGGGAGAACTCTAAATAACTATACTAGTATTACACAGTGGATATGTGACAAGTATACAGAAGGATGTGAAAGAAGACTTACAGTGAAGCAGCCTCACATTACAGTTATATATATATATATATATATATATATATATGAAAGTGGTAAATGAAAGCGGATAAACACTTACTCGTTGTAGAGCTTCCATGATGTTTCGTTAGTTGTCCAACAAAGAAAGTTTTGATAACAACAGATATTTGAATTCAAAATCAAAGGAGAAAGTGCTTTGGAAAGATTGTTGGGGCTTACAGCTCAAGGAGAGGCCCAAGTTTTAACGATGATCGCACTGTTGTTTTGAAAACTGTACAAAGGGACTTATACAATAAGTGAGGCCCAAAAGTTTTTATGTACAAGGGGATGGGTCTTACACTCTATTATAGGCCCAAAGAAACTTAAAGCAAAGAAATGGGGCTTATAACCCGAGGGTAGGCCCAGATGATTTGTTTTGAACTGGCGATCGTGCCGAGGTTTATCTTTTAACACAGAGGGACTTATACAATATTTGAGGTCCAAAAGGGTTTGGTTAAAAGGGGATTGGGTCTTACACTCTATTAGAGGCCCAATGAGTTTGAAAATGAATAAAGATGGGTCTTATAGCTCAAGGAGAAGCCCAAAGATTTTTGTTAAAAAGGCGACGATCGTGTCGAACTTTTTGATGGTGTCGGGACTTATACAATACACTGAGACCCAAATCATTTTTGGTTTTCAAGAGGGGTTGGGTCTTACACTCTATTAGAGGCCCAAAGATTATTTTGAAAAGAAAAATGGGACTTACAACACAAGGTTAGGCCCAATTGTTTTTGTTGAGAAGGCGACGATCACGCCATTCATTTGAAATTGTTCAGAGGGACTTATATAATAAGTGAGGCCCAAAAAGGTTTATTTACAAAAGGATTGAGACTTACACTCTATTAGAGGCCCAAAAGTTTTTTGTTTTTGAAAAGGAATGGGACTTAAAGCTCGAGGAGAGGCCCAGTTGTTTTTGTTAAAAAGGCGACGATCGCACCGTTGTTTCTAAAACTGTATCGGGACTTATATAATGCACTGAGGCCCAAAAAGTGGTGTATTTACAAAGGGGATGGGTCTTACACTCTAATAGAGGCCTAAAGTGTTATAAAATGATTTGTTTAGGGTGATTAAGATCAAAATCCTAAATTAATTTCAAAATGTATTTTAATTAAATAAAAATTTAATTAAAATGATCAAAATTATCAAACATGTGTGAAAAACAAGTTGTGATCTTGGATTAATGTTTCAAAATTCATGTTTATATCCACAAAACGATTGGAAACCAATTAAATTTGGAAAATCAAGGAGGAAAAAATATTTTAAATGAAAAAAAACAAATAAAACATTAATTCTTTGCAAAAATATCAAATATAGGAAATAAATAATATTTTTGGGATTTTTTGGCAAAAATAAAAATTTTAACATTTTTGTGAATTATTAAAAAAAATCAACTCAAAATCATCAAAATTCAGAGAGAAATTAATTTTTTAATCAATTAAATAAAATCACAAAATTCAAATATTCAAATATTCAAAAATGGCACCAAGAACATGCCAAGAACATGCGCCACCCCTCTGTTTCTACAGATTTGCATTTTCTCATCAATCTCACTGAATACTTGATGAAATCATGCAATCTACATATCAATATACTCGTTTTCACCTCACGATCATGTTTATGGTCTTTAATTTCATTTATTTTAAGCATGGAATAAGAAATCAAAGAGAAACCTCAACAACCCTAGATTCTGCATGAAGGCTCAGAAATTCCACACACGATTCATGCAAGGTAATTAATAGAGGGGAATCATTCTATGCATGATTATGAACATATGGCTAAATTATTGTGCGAGGAAATATGCATGAATCATGAGATGACCAAGTTGAGGCTTACCTCTTGCAGCTGGTGATAGTGTTTTGTGTTGGAGACGTTACAGCTAGGTTCCAATGATGTGGATAGCTTCCCTAGGTGCCAAGTGATGTGCCTGAATGCTTGGAATGGTTTGAAACAAGCTGGAACTGAAGATGGTACCCCAACTGCAAGTCTGCTAAAAGCTTGAGCAGTTGGATGGTGATTTTGAGAAATCAGTGTTCCAGATGTTGTTTAAGTGTTTGGATCACTTCTATATGATGTTTATGAGGGGTGTGTGTGTGTGATTGGTTTGGTTGGAATTGCTTTCAAACTCAAAACCCGATAGTGACTTGCTTTGGAAGGCAAAATTTGGAAGTGAGAATGAGATTTTGAGGAAAGCATCTGTTTGATGGCTTTGGTGTACTCAAAGTGAGCACAAATGAGCTCTATTTATAGTAGAGCAAGTTTGTTTTGCAAGCAATAGTGAATGACAACTGCTGCAGAGGTTTGGCCAATGGTTGCATTTTGGAATCTCAAGTCTCCTCTAGCCATTGACTAGAGGTTGGAGCACAGGCTGTTGGTTCCCTAGTTCAGAGAATATCCTTGACTCATTCAGTTAGGAATGGCTCAGTTTATGCCACCTTGGTGCATCCATTGAATGCTCCAAAACAAAACTGGAGTCTTGTCCCCTCTTTAGGCATTTCTAGGTTTGGCATGCTATTTTTAGTTCCAAAGACTTGGGAGGCTTATGGATCAGTGTTTGTCCCTCCTTGGTCCCTCCCTGAGGTGTTCAGATGGATAAACTTGTTTTTCATTTGCAAAATTTGCTCAAATCGAGCAAAATGCACAAATCTTCCTTGCCATGACAGTTTACAGCAAGGCACATTGCCATTGTCATGTCTCATGGCTCAAATGGAATTTGATGGAGTTCTTGGCCATTTTGGAAAGCTCTTATATGATACAACACATGTGTGATCATATTTTGTCTTGATACTTTTTGGATCCAAGTGAAAAATTCCCCCTACTTTTGGAAAAAAAGCAAGACAGGTTCTGACTTAGTGAAAATTTCACTAAGTGTTGGAAAAAGTGAGATTTCATGTTTTCAGCCATTTTGATCCAACCATAACTCAAAAACCATGTTGAATTAGAATGAGGTGTAGTTGAAACTTTTAAAGTATGCCATGAGAGCTACAAATCCATCTTTGGATCAGCCAAAATGGTTGCTTGGATCTCAAGTTATGATCCTTGGAAGTTGGCACCCTAGCCACTTTGTTCCATAACTTAGAAAATTTCTAAGTTTTTTTATGGTTACCTCTTTTACAAGTTATCCCACTTTCTTTGATTTTTCTTGATGAATGATTATTCCAATCACACGTTAACATCATTTTAGGGTTAGGGGACCATAATTGATCAAAAAAATCAAAAACTCAAACTTTGACTTTTGGGCACATTTGACTTTTTATCAAATGAATTCCAAACTGTGCGATCCTAATGAAATCAAGTCCTTGACCTAAATCAAACTTGATGGATTGATTTCATATGTATTATAGGGTGTATTGAATCATGTCCCAAGGTTTGGGAGCATGTCCTGGTCAAAAGTCAAAGGCACAGTTGACTTTTTCCGCGAAACCCTAACTGTAGCTCTGATGAACTTGAAACTTATGAATCAAGCTTCTTGGATCAATCCATTGTTAAAAATGGATCAATGTAGTGTATTAGAGACCCTAAAATCATGTCTTGAAGTCTTGGCTCATGTTTTGTCCCAAAAGTTAATCTAGGAGTTAATTAGGTCAAGAAACCCTAATTCCTGATTTTTATTGTATACATCCCCTGAGGCAAAATTGACTTGATGATTGGGTTCATGATGTCCCTTGGAGCATCTTAGGTTGTGCTTTTAAGCATTGGCTCATGCCCAGAGGAAAATTTTCATCTGGAGGCCCTGGCAGACCAAAACCCTAATTTGGTGACATTAGCGATCTTGAGGCTTGATCCACTTGGACTGCTACAGCCTTGTGCTTAATCCTTGATGTGGGAGTCCTCTTGATCCATTGTGGATGTTTCAGAGGTTTAGACAAGTTGAAGATCATGTCATTCCTTGATTGATCCTTTGTCTAAGAGCCCTGAGAGGGCTTGAAACCCTAATCCTGATTGTAGTGTATGCTCACCCATCTTTGGGGAGATTAATGAGGCATGTAAATACCTCCATATTATGCTGATGATTTACACAATGATGGGAATCTTAGTGGTCAAAATTTTGGGTATGACAATAGTACCCTTCCTACTGTTGAAGCGGTAAAGCGGCAAGCAACAAAAAGATTTGGAAGTATTTTTCTGGGAATTTATCGTGTCCACAGAGATCGGTGATATTGAATTGTCGTTCAACAATTTCAATGTTAAAGAGTTTGGTTTAAAATTGTTTCAAATAGCAACAGTAAAATAAATATTAACACAAAAAGAATTCATTCTTCAGAGGGAATAAACTTATCCGGCATGCACATAATTCACTCCTCACAAACTTAAACTTATCGACCAGTTGTACTCTACCTACAATACTCCTCAATATCATCCGGTATCGCTTACAAACGTGTCCATCTCTGGCACACTCAACCATGCTACCCTCGCCGACACTCTCGCACACGACTCAAGACACGAAGGCATTAAGCTTCGCCGCCTATTGAAGATTGTTAGCTCTAAATCTATCTCTAGCATCCAGAAACTAACAGATAATCATCCCTAATGAAGGTTTGCGATGTTTATCTCTAAATCAACCCAAACCCCGCGCATAAAGCAAAAATCAGACACAACCCAAACTCCCTACTTTCTAAGGCAAGGCAAAATCTCATACAACAACACAAAATTAAGGGTTCAAGAAAAAACAAAATCCATTCAAAAATAAGTGAACTAAACACTCATAGACAAGCATTAAGTTCAACTACAAGTAAAACAAGGATCAAAAAGCTCAAAGGGGTTACGAATGATCACACGCTCATAAGGTGAATGACTATTTGGATAGGTAGTTGTGCTCAAAATGAAACAAAATGCCTTGATCCTTTTCATGCTTTCATATAATCAACACAAACAAAATATTAAGCATAATAAAATCTAGTTAGAACAAGAATGTTAGTACTCCGCGCATATATGTACAATGGAAAGTTACCTCACAAAAAGGTTGGGAACTAAAGTGATTCACACAAGAACAAGTATACAAAAGAATGAATGGCATGGAAGTTTGTAAAAAGCCTAAGTATCATGAATATGCTAAAGTTAAGAAAGCGATAAACACAAACCTTGGACGTGTACCAAACTTAACGATATCATTACCATACATCCGCAAGTTGAAATGATCAAACTTGGAACATCACCAAATTTCCTCAAGCTACTCAAAACAAGTTCATTGACAAACACGAAAACTATTAATATGAACAAACTGAAAAACCGACAAAAATTGTCTAAACAAATTTAAAAGTGAAGATTTGAATTTTAAGAGCTGGACCAATTTAAATTTGTTTAGACAATTGCACCAAACTACATAAACTTAACAACAACAAAAGAAAATAACACAACATGCTTGTTTTACATCGTAAGCTCGACGCCTTTACAATGCTTAGCTAGCAACTTCCTTCATTCATGCCATGGTGATGCCCCACCGCACAAACCAAAAGCAAGTGTCCTAACTAAACACTTGAACAAACGTTAATCTACAAGTATCAGTATAACAATTGAAAATATACAATATATACGATATCTACAAAACTAAAAAACAAAGAAACTATCGCAATGCGAGCTCAATAAAAATCGATCCCCGGCAGCGGCGCCATTTTGTTGAAGCGGTAAAGCGGCAAGCAACAAAAAGATTTGGAAGTATTTTTTCGGGAATTTATCGTGTCCACAGATATCGGTGATATTGAACTGCCGTTCTCCAATTTAAATGTTAAAGATTTTGGTTTAAAATTGTTTCAAATATAGAAACAAGAAAGTAAATATTAACACAAAAAGAATTCATTCTTCAGAGGGAATAAACTTATCCGGCATGCACATAATTCACTCCTCACAAACTTAAACTTATCGACCAGTTGTACTCTACCTACATTACTCCTCAATATCATCCAGCATCGCTTACAAATGTGTCCATCTCTGGTATACTCAACCATGCTACCCTCGCCGACACTCTCGCACACAACTCAAGACACTGAGGCATTAAGCTTCGACGCCTATTGAAGATTTTTAGCTCTAAATCTATCTCTAGCATCCAGAAACTAACAGATAACCATCCCTAATGAAGGTTTGAGATGTTTATCTCTAACACAACCCGAACCCCGCGCATAAAGCAAAAATCAGAGACAATCACCAATAGAGATTTGTAAAGAAAATATCATACAACACCATGGACGACAAATATACATGAGTTCAAAGTAAATACATATACAACAACCCAACATAGAAGAAAAACACAAATAATAATATAAATGAACCAAACATCTCGCGGTTTGTCAACGTCGATCGATGATCAATCCACCCCGGTTCATCCGTATGCAAGCTTCCATGTTGTTTTCTAAGCTACTCTCACTAAAAAATGAGGTTGATGAAGTTGGGAGAGCAAAAATCACCCCCAAACAACATAACCTAACAAAAATGAAGTAAAATGAAATAAATACAAAATTCTGTCTCAGAAGCACCGCCCGACAGAAGAATGGCTTCGCCCGACGGAGCACTTTATTACTCTCACACCAGCTGCGTACTTGGACAGCCTGGCAACAAATATCTAATCTCGCCCGACGGCAAAAGCATCGCCCGACGAAAGCTCAAAAACTTGGAATGCTACTGGAATTTCCTTCTTTCCTCACGTCGCTGCTTCGCCCAGCGAAAGGCAGTTTCGCCCGGCGGAAAGAACTTCGCCTGGCGGAGCATGACAGTCAGCAAATCTTCTGGTGTAACTCGCCCAGCGGAAGACAGTATCGCCAAGTGACACTAGCTTCGCCCAGTGAAATCAGGCTGACTGCTTCTTTATTTTGGCTTTCGTTCTTTGCCTTCTTCCTTTTATTGATTTAAATGGTACATCCTGGAGATTTTATTACTCATTGCTCCAACAATGCTTAATTACCTACAAAATGAATGGAAAACTATTATTCGTTACATAAATGAATCAAAAACACAAGTATACACTAACTATTGTATTTATACACAAAGTTGGAGAATTATTCAATAAAATTACACTAAAACATGATAAGTGTCACAAAACTATATATACAAAACACTACAAATTGACACTTATCACCTACCGGTGTCCATCTCTGCAAATCTTCAGCAACAAGAATCTAGGATAAGATGTGAAACCTGAAAATAAACAAACATGAATGTTAGGATGCAATAATGATGCTATGTAAATGCAGACATGGGATCAAGGTTTCCATATGCTCTAAAAAGACATTGTGCTACCGATTGAATAGGATCAAAATTCTGCCCAGACCAGAATACCAAAATACCAGGATAATCATAATACCAGGTCCATAAGTTCACACTAATAAAAAAACTAGAAAACTAGGCAGGTTGAAGGTCAAAGTTTCCTGTAAAACTCATCCCCTCTCACATGTGGATTCTAGTCTTGGACAAGGCATCCTAGCAGGTCCTCAGTGTCACGGGCTCTTAGGTCGAGAAATGATAATACGTTTACCATTTATGGTTTAGCATTATCACCAATCAAGGAGGCCTCCACTGATTTCCCATGAACAGTCTCCAGAGTCATAAGTCCTCAAGGGAACACCCTGGCTACTGTATAGGCATACATGACAGAGCACCTCCCAAAAAAACCTCATCTAAATGCTGATCTCGTGTCAACAATACATATCAAGCGTTACTCATGCCAACACAAGCCCACTTTAATCCTATGTGTGTACTCAAGCCTGGGTACTGGGCTCATCTCTCGTGGAACAAACCCACCCAACAGCACAACAGCAGCTCAACAGTATGATAACAGTAATTAAGTGCAAATAAAATGCAAAACACATGCAATAATATACAACAGATACAACAAATAAATGCACAAAAATAAACAGCTAATGAAGCAGAAACAGACAAGCGCTAGGATTGACTCGCATAGGGAACCAAAGTCCCCAGCAGAGTCGCCATTTGTCGCAACGGCAAAAACAACCAACGGAAAAACAGAGTCGCAACCGAACGTTATTTATCCCGGCGAGGGAAAGGAAACGATCGAAGAAACCTAAATGAAGGAAAAGACATTGTCATTGCAACCAAATCCTGGGTTCGGGAGCTGATTAAGCGAGAGGAAGGTGTTAGCACCCCCTCGCGTCCATTGTACCTAACGGGATCCATGCTTGTTATTCTAATCAAAGGGTGTGTTTATCTAAATTCTACTCGCTAACAGAAATGAAACGGGCGAAAAAACAAAAGGAGACTCGATAGGACTTTGCCGTCCTAGGCCTACGTATTCCATCGTGCAATGAGAAAGTCAAATTCAACGTAGTTCGGAGGACTACGGGTGGATGGTATCGCTCCCAGGATTTTCATCCAGGTACAAACGCGAGAGTGGCGCGAAAAACAGAGTCGCCAGCCGTGTAAATTTATCCCAAGAGAGGGAAATGGAACACCGCATAAACCTTAGGAAGGGGGAAAGGAATGGTCATCGCAACCATAGCCTGGGTTCGAGAGTCGGTTACGCGAGGGGAAGGTGCTAGCACCCCACGCGTCCATCATACTCGATGGGATCCACGCTTGTTGTCTAATCTAAGGGTGAGTTATACTATCATCTAGGGTTGTACTAAGCGAAGAGGGGAAGACAAAGACCGACTCGGTAGGACGTCGACGTCCTAGGCCTACGTACCCCCTTTGTACAATGGGGAATTCAGTGCCAACGTAGTTCGGACCAAGTTCTTTTTGTGTTTTTTATGAGCGACGTTAAGTTCGCGTCCGGCAGTTAGGGTCGATGCCTGTTTGCGTCTCAGACGGAAAGTAGCGTGCCCTTTTTGAAAATATCCTTTAAGTTTGGAAATCCCGAAAGACAAAAAGGTTTGAAGTTGGTTTGTGTTTTTTAGGACAGAAGTGGCTTAAGTTAGTTCCTAAGTTGCATTGCACCAAAGTCTAGGGCACAGGGGCGAATACTTAACGCATCGTCCCAAGACAGGACGCTCGCTAAGCACTTTAGAAAGATGAGAGGAAGCCGCTCATTTCTCATTCCCCATACTTAAGGCTCGTACGCAATACACCTTATTCTTATTAAGTGTTTTAAAGAAATTTGAGATGAGAAGAGAGAAGACACAAGGGTAACTCTAAAGGGGGACTATGAGTCCTAAAGTTATCATGCATGGGGACCTACGGTTAGTGAGGTTTGAAGACAACCTAAATCCTAAAGGAAGAAGATGAGGGAAGGAAAAAGTAAGGGTGACCATGGATACTTATCCATACCCTTAAAGAACTTACCTTAGACCCTGCATAAAAGATTAGTACAGAATAGACATAAGTAAGAGAGATGACGTCTTCTGTGGGGAGATAACGTCTTGATTCGGAGAAAATACTTTCCAAGTCTTCTGCTGGGGGAAGTATGCTCTGCTGAGGAAAGCTTGTCCTGCTGGGGAAGGAGCGATCTCGATGCTGGGGAGAGCCAACTGTTGGGGATGTACATTCTATTGCCCTGCAACCTGACTTGCCTTTATGGTCATAAGCGGCTCTTTGAACTTTTCATCTCAAGAGGATTTTACAGAAGATCGGGCGTTCGCACTGCCCCAGGGTCTTCAAACTCTTGGAGAAATTTATCATGTCTCGACATAACTGCCCCAGTCTTCGTAATCCAAGAAGTACATTACCTCGCAAGGGATTGTAATGACTCGAAAATACTTTGCTTTAGTATCTTGAACCTTGAGGAGATGTTTTCAATTAACCATTTTCAGGAGTGGATGATCTCTCATGCTCTAGGGGTGGCCTGCCCCGCTATGGGCTTTGAAGTGACTTTGCCCCTGATCCTAGAATGAATGCCCTAGAATAGCTAAATTTTGGAGAGTTTTCTCGACGTGACTGCCCCAGATTGGCTACATCTTAACACGACTTACTGGGGAGAGCCCACTCTACATTGAGTCTCTTGGCAGCATGCCCTTTGACATGATTATCTTTCAGAATTTTCAAGCATCTCAACTTGGTAGGGTCAAGCTTCTTGACTGACGTTCACTGTGTAAGCTGCCATTGATGTTTAGGCACATGTATGCCAACAGAACGAGTTATTTATGAGAATGATAATCCTAATGTAACACTCATGTTAACCTTGAAGTTTTTATTGAAAATGCGTCGCCGAGCCTCGTGAATGAATCACTTGCTGGGATGCGACCTTGATTTTGAGTGGCAAAACAATGCGCACATGCAATACCAACGAATCTTATTAGCACAACTCATAGGAGTCAGGAACGATATCCTGTTGAAGTACGCTTTCAGAATAAACCCTGTTTCAATTAGGACTTCTAAGGGTTGTAACGTGGTCTGGTTCACGGTTTCAGAAATAAGATTTATGGCTCAAAATTTATCGGTGCCCACCCACTCTTCGTGATATTCTCCAATCCTATGTTCAGTTAATCTGACCTAAACGCTCATCTCTCAAAAGGTTTATGATCTTTAAGGAACCCATGCAACTAATGATTTGACACCTAAGGAGGCTTTGGAGTGACAGTCACCCCTTTTTATCTTTTGTGTCTGTAATCACACGAATTTGTTCTTATCGAGGATTTTCTTTTGTAATGCTTTTTCGCCTTTTCTTTCTTTTGCCTTTTTGATCCCTAATTTTTGCCTGGCTCTTTTAAGTTTTTTCGATTTTGAAGTCCAGCAGGATGCCCTAACTTTTGCCTAAGTCGCTTCGACTTAGCAGGCTTTTCTCTTTTCTTTCTTTTTATATCCCTCTTTTGAACAAAGCGTGTGACACTGGTTGTCTTACTTGCTTGACAAGGTTGTGACTGCCTCACTCCTTAGTTGTTGATGGATGACCATTGTGGTTTAACCTCTTTCTAGCGGAATGGGAGGTAATGGATCCTCGGATGCACACTCTCCTTGGAATTTGAACGCTCAGTCAAATTAACTGACGCCTACCCTGCCCCTGGGTTAATTATGAGGGTTTTTTCATACGAAGGAAACTCCTACTTCAAGGCTCAAAGGGGTTAACGAGGGTCTATCTCCCTTATATCTCCAGTTTTTAGGGGTTTGAAACAATGCCTGTACATCCTCAACAGGGTTCTATCCAAAAGCGCACCATTAGAAACCTGCGTTCTTATTTCGTCATCCTCCCTCAAGAGTTCTAAACAAAGAAAATTGGTATTGCAGTGCAAAAAAAAAACATTTAAGAGTGAATACGAATGGATTACTTCAAGGAAAACATACTCATTGCATTAATTTCATCATAAAAAACAAACAAGTCTTGCATACATACGATGCTTTAACAAGAAATAAAAACTACAAATGAAAATGCAAGTAAAGAAGCTGAAGATTGCCATTGCTGAGGAAGCTTAATTCTGTCTGGACGTACTTGCAGACTGTGTGTTCATTTGAGAAAGGAGGCTTCCATTGATGTACATATCATCTTCAGTGAATACAATGATCTCTGAGTCTACCAGGTCTTGTACCTTGTGCCTGAATACATTACACTCATCAATTATGTGCCCAAACGTTTCCGAGTGGAACTCGCACCTAGCAGTCATGTCATAATCCGGAGGAATTGGGTACGGTACTGGCGCGGTACCCCTTGTTTGAATCAGAGACTTCTTGAGCAGATGCGTAAACAGCTGACTATAAGGGATAGGAACAGGATCAAATATCCTCTTGGGCCCTCTTGGTCTTGGTTGCCCCTGCTACCGAAAATTCTGCTGTCGGTGCTGATTTGGGCGCCTCACCTGCGCTTGCACTTTCCTTTCTGCATTAGGCTGAGGCACAAACAAGGGTAAAGCTTCTGCAGCAAAAGGTTGTGGAGAAAGTCCATGACCTGAGGTGGATCCTTTGGCAAAAGAGGGAGTTCTCAGTCCCTTGGCAACACTGGGAGTAACATCACTCTGTTTACCAGTGCCGACTAATGCAAACTCGATTGTCCCTGAATCAATGAGCTCTTGGACTTTGTACTTGAGCATCTTACAGTCTTCAACATTATGACCAGGTGCCCCTGAATGGAATTCACACCTATCATGGACATTGGAACCCATACGAAACTTGGTGTGTGGAGGTCCCGCAGCAATCAATTCAATTAGTTGAAACTTGAGCAAGTGCTGAAGCAACTGAGCGTATGGTATCGGAATCTGATCAAACTTCTTATCAAGCTTCTCTGGATTAAGACCCTCAAGAAATAGTTATTGATGAAAAAGCTCTGACGGAGGAGAGGATCCACGAGGTAATCCATGGTCTAGAGGAGACCCCAAAGAGATGGGAGGAATGAGAACCTCTGCTGTGGAAGCGGGCATTTGACTGTCTTCCTTCTTCAACACCCTATTCAAAATTTCCATAATCAAACCCATCTGAGTCTTCAGCTGATTGATCTCCTCCCTCATCATTTTCCTGCTCCTGGAGCATGTCTTCCCCAAATTGCCCCATCTGGCTTCGCATTTCCCTCAACTCAGCTTGACCTCGTTCCATGATCAACTCTGCAATTCTGAGATTATAACAAGATAAGAACACCGAAGATAAACACCTGTCATGCAAAATGATTATGCAAAATGATTATGAATATGCAAATGCAAATGGGCGTGTTTGAAAGTTCACAAGGCGATCCACCCCTTGATTCCGATTTAATAACGAGATATAATGGAACTTCTGCTCATATAATAAGAAAACCAGAGAAAAGTCAAATGTCAACAATCACAAATCTGAGATAACGAGTCTGAACATAAAACCCTAGGTCCCAACCAACAAGCCTGGTGGTGATCCAAATACAATAAAAGAGAAAAGAAAACTATGGCATATCATCAAAGTTCACAAGTGTCAATCCCCCCCATCCATTATGCTTTCTGCACCAGTCTTGAATCTCCTTGAATAGCTTTCTGGTATCGGGATGCTTCGGCCTCTGAATTAGCCCTTGAATGAGAAGGTCTCTCCTGTGTAGGATCCCATCCAAGTATCGGCAATGTAACTCCCAAGCGTCTTCTCCAGAAACACCATCCATGCTAGGACCCTCATGTCTAGGTTTCTTCACTTCAGCTTGGACTTTCAGTTCTTCCATGGAGGCTATGGCTTCCTTGAGTCGATCTTCGACTACTTGTCTCTTGAATATCCCTGATAAGATCTCAGCATCTTTTTTCTTGAGCGTCGACTTCAACTGATCAATCTTAGCTATATAGTCGTCCTCCTTTCTCTTATTCTCAGCCATAGCAGTTTCTTGGTGATCATTGAACCTGTGAATCTTTAACAAGGCCTTGCCTAATTCCTCCTCCTTGGACCTGAGAACGTTACTGACCCCATCCAAAGCTTGTTTCATCCTTTCTCTGGATACGACCATGTCAGCAAGCTCTTTTTCTGCTTTAGCAAGGAGCTCTGTCTTCAACTTGGCGGTATGAACAGCTTCACCCCGCTCATGCTTCCACTGATAAATCTCTCTCTTTAGCTCACTATTTTCTTCCCGCAACCTTTCCTTTTCAGCCCATAATTTGTTATACTTCTCCAACTCAACGGTGGTAGGAGGCTCGATCACCAAAGGGTACAGAGGTGGTTCCACCAGGAATGGAAGAAGCTTCTCTTCTACTCTCTTCTTAATCCACTCTTTATAGGGAGGGAAAGCCCGATTGTTACTTTTCCCGAATGGAATCTTACCCTTCTTAGTCACCTGTTTCCAAGCATTCACAACTTTCCTTATCAACCCTTGATCCTCAATACCATTGAAGAATAAGGATTCTCAGATATCTCGCTCTTCGGGTGGATTCTTCAAAGGATAGCCAAACTGTCTGATAGCTAGGGAGGGATTATAATTAATTCCACCCTTCCTCCCTATCAAGGGAACATTAGGGAATTCTCAGCATTTGCAAATAATCTCCATTCCTAGCAAGTCACGATTAATCCAAGCAATATTGTCAGCAGTCAAGCCCATTAACCTCTTTGACCATTTCAGAGAATCTTTCGTATCAACGAAAGCGCCGGATTCAGGGAGACGACTCAAAAACCAAGTAACTAAAACCGGTGCACAGCAACTTACAGTTTTCCCACGCCTATTCTCATTCTTGTAGTGAACCGAGTGATACACATCACCTAGCAAGGTAGGTATAGGATTCTTTGAAATAAAGATCCTGACGGCGTGCATATCCACCAGATCAGGAATATTCGGAAACAGAACAATCCCATAGATACACGCAGCCAGAATAGCTTGGAAAGCAGTCCAGTTCTTCTCTTTGACATGTATACAAGCTTGATCAAATAAGAACTTCAACAAGAAACCCTTAACCCCTTGTTTTTCTTCAACATTACTGTTCAGGACGGATTCGCTAATATGAAGAGCCACAGCCATTTCTTTCATACCGGGGTGTTCCTTAGTAAAGAAAACTATATCATGACTGATAGGAATTCCCAAAATAAATGAGAATTCCTCCAACGTTGGAGCCAAGATGTAGTCCGGGAAAGTGAAGCAACGCAGAGACGGGTCGTAAAACTGAAGAAGTGTGTGAATGGCATCCTTCTCATACTGGGAGATATTATAGACAAATTTCAGAAGTCTTCCATACCTTCCACTGAACTCTGTACGAACTCCGGAACCATCCATATTAATCAATTTGTGAATCAGTGTCAAAGTCGGCTCTGGGAATAAATAGGCGACAGTCTTTTTTCTCTGAACATCCATACTGAAGCGACCTCAGAAAACTGGAATCAAGGGTAAGATGCAAGCCCTGAAAAATGTCAAACACGTCAGAATGCAAGAAAAATGATATGCTCATGCAAACATGGGGTCAAGGCACACTGCTGGATGTGTTGTGCTGTTAGCTGAACGAGAAGCCAGAAAACCAGAATTTTGAACCACTGAGGAACCCAAATAATCAGACGTTGATGAGAAATCCAGAAAAATAGGGTAGGTTGAAGGTTTCGGTTACCTGCAAACCTGCAAACGCCCATCCCCTCTCACATGTGGGTACTAGGATGTTCAGTATCCCGGGCTCTCAGGTCGAGAAATGATGATACGTTCACCATTTCTAGTTTGGCATCATCACCAATCGAGGAGGCCTCAACTGATTCTCCAAAGCGGAAGGTCCTCAGCTTTGGCACTGAGGTCGAGAAACAATAGTACATTCATCCCTCGGGGTACAGTACTAAAGTCAATCGAGGAGTGCCTCCACTAATTCTCTTCAAAATGTAGGGGTCATCCTATGCGAGTTCCAAAGCGGGCCCTCGGGTGCGAATGGGTTTGCCACAGGATGTGGTCTGCCACTGTCACCACTAAAGAGGGATGTTTCCACTAAGGTCCTCAATGATCGGTCACCAGAGTCGACAGCTCTCTAGATCAACACCCCAACATGCGCAACACACACACGTTAGAATGCATCCCAAGATGGCCTCGTCTGGTTGTGAATTTCGTGAACACACAAACGTACCAAGCGGGCACGTAGGTCCCACTACTTTCCACTCTAGTCCTAGGGTATTCTCAAAGACAGCCAGCACAGCACAGCACAGCATGACAGTAATAAAAAATGAAATGCAGAAAATGCGGTAAAAAATAAAATACAACACATAAAGCAAATCAAAACAAAATACCCAAAGAGAACAAAGACAAGCAAGCGTTAGGATTGACTCGCTTAGGGATGGACCAGCATAGGTCAACCAGAGTCCCCAGCAGAGTCGCCAGCTGTCGCTCCCAGGATTTTCATCCAGGTACAAACGCGAGAGTGGCGCGAAAAACAGAGTCGCCAGCCGTGTAAATTTATCCCAAGAGAGGGAAAGGGAACACCGCATAAACCTTAGGAATGGGGAAAGGAATGGTCATCGCAACCATAGCCTGGGTTCGGGAGTCGGTTGCGCGAGGGGAAGGTGCTAGCACCCCACGCGTCCATCGTACTCGATGGGATCCACGCTTGTTGTCTAATCTAAGGGTGAGTTATACTATCATCTAGGGCTGTACTAAGCGGATAGGGGAAGATAAAGACCGACTCGGTAGGACGTCGACGTCCTAGGCCTACGTACCCCCTTTGTGCAATGGGGAATTTAGAGCTAACGTAGTTCGGACCAAGTTCTTTTTGTGTTTTTTATGAGCGACGTTAAGTTCGCGTCCGGCAGTTAGGGTCGATGCCTGTTTGCGTCTCAGACGGAAAGTAACGTGCCCTTTTTGAAAATAGCCTTTAAGTTTGGAAATCCCGAAGGACAAAAAGATTTGAAGTTGGTTTGTGTTTTTTAGGACAGAAGTGGCTTAAGTTAGTTCCTAAGTTGCATTGCACCAAAGTCTAAGGCACAGGGGCGAATACTTAACGCATCGTCCCAAGACAGGACGCTCTCTAAGCACTCTAGAAAGATGAGAGGAAGCCCCTCATTTCTCATTCCCCATACTTAAGGCTCGTGCGCAATACACCTTATTCTTATTAAGTGTTTTAAAGAAATTTGAGATGAGAAGAGAGAAGACACAAGGGTAACTCTAAAGGGGGACTATGAGTCCTAAAGTTATCATGCATGGGGACCTACGGTTAGTGAGGTTTGAAGACAACCTAAATCCTAAAGGAAGAAGATGAGGGAAGGAAAAAGTAAGGGTGACCATGGATACTTATCCATACCCTTAAAGAACTTACCTTAGACCCTGCATAAAAGATTAGTACAGAATAGACATAAGTAAGAGAGATGAGGTGAATGAAAATCAAACAATGGTAAACAATGATTATCATCCAAACATGAATCAAAGAAACAAAGAAGCAGCCCCAAAACAAATGGCACAAGTGCCTTTTCCAACAGATAATCATACAAGGTCAAGGATGTGCCTGCAAGAAAGTCTCAAGTGAAAACAAATTAGATAATTAGAAAAATGACTCCTAAAATTCCCAAATTAAACATTAAGGTTCCTCAACCAGAGGCAAACAACATATCAAAAGTCCCTGCAAAAAATCAAGATATTAGTCATTCAAATAATTAGGCAGAGTTCATATGGGAATTAGGGCTCAGTGGGCCAAAGGGGAGGACCTAAATGCAAAATAAGATAAATTTAAAAATGAAAGAAAAATATTTTTAATCACTTTAGAATGTTAATGAATGGATGCAAAAGGAACGGATCAAAAATATTTTACAGAGGCAGAGAAATAAAATAAAGAAGTTTAAGTATGCACGAGATGTGTAACGAAAAAAGGAAATTTAGAAAATAATTAATTAGGATGATGAAAATAAAATAAAAATAAAAATAAAATTTGTAAAAATTTTATAAATTAATAAAGATGATGTATGAATTTTATGGGAATTTTAAAATGCAAGAATGTATTTAAAAAAAATAAAAATGAAAACGTAATAATAAAAAATAAAAATGAGAAAATAGTATGGGGGGGTGCGAACAGTAAGGATTTTATGTTGAAAATGAGATTGGGCTGGTGATGGGGGGGTGTGAGTAGCGAAGCCCGCCCACTAAATGATCAGAAAAAAAAAGAAAAATGAGGAGGGTTTAACGTGTTCGTGCCATGTGCAGGGTGCGTGGTTTTTTTAAATTGCTGGCATGTTAGCAGCCGTACGATTCATCAAACGATCATGGTCAAGTCAATAAAAACAAAAGTAATTAAAACAAAATGATCTGATTGGACGAACACACTAACTACCGTGAGGTAATGAACACCAAATCATGAAACAAAAATCAGAAGAAAAAAAATAAAAAGAAAACACATGGCACGATCTAGACCGTGCGATCAGAAAAATGGACAGCAGAGGGTCATCTTCCTCGCCAAAAACCCTAGCCGGCCGGAAACTCCCCAGGTCGCCGGAGCCCTAGCTCCGGCCGCCTCCCACCACCACCTGCAACTCCAAACTCGCCCAGAAATCCTCGACCCTTATACCATTCGAACCGGAATTCCACGAGGATTCCAAATCTCTCCTCCAAAATCACAAATAATTAACACATAATACAAATCGAAGGGATTAGTGTTAGGGCAAAAAAATTTAGATCAACATTACAAGCAATATACGCATCCAATCACCAAACCAATCATACCAGCATGATCAGTGACAACAACACAACAATATTTACGTAAAAAAGGAGAGTTTCATGAGCACGAAAAAAATCATCCACCTGAGATAGCACAGCTCCAATCCTTGCTTTTGGCTGCAAATGGAGGTTGATTTCTACTCTGTGGATCCCCAGGAAGAGATTTGTGGAAGTACTTTTGGCAAAGACCTTGTGGATCGTGAGTTTTGATGAAAAAGTGCTCTAGGGTTCAAGTTTGGATTCCTCTCCAAAATCACGTGTATGAATGCTAACCAATGCATGGATGGGTTTATAAAGACTAGGGTTTGCCTCTGAATATGAATTGGGCTTGGGTAATCCATTGTTTCATGATTTTTGAATTATTTTGGAATTTTACATAATGTGAATTACACCTCTCTTCATGCATGTTCACTTAAAAATTCCATGATGGATCACTAGCATTTGGATTGATAATTACACCCCTATGGAACTTGGGCCTTGAAAATAATTGGTTCACGAGCTTTAAATAATTTGGCTTTTTTGAATAATGGGAAGAAAGTGAATAATAAACCATGGAATTTCTTCATTATTGGGCCCAAAATAAACCTTAAGGAAAGTCTTTTAATATTAGAATGTGGCATGAAGCAATGGATTTGATTGTAGGTCATTATGCCCAAAGTTGTGAAAATGGCACCATGAAAAACCCTAAAAAACAGCTTTGCCTTCTTTTGACCATAAGTTGAGTTTCACAAATGATATGGAGACCCACTAGTACTTGTTGGAAAGAGGAGAAAAATATATTAAACTTTCATGTTGGAGAAAAATTCATCTGAAGCTTCCTTGATGGTGTAAAGTTGAGTTGAATGCAGTGCAGGAACTTGCCCAAAAAGGAAACTTTTCATTATAGGTCACTTTCTAAATTTAGAAACTTTGCGCCAACTCCTGATTTCTGATAAATATGTATGAAGCTTGACCCTTGAAGACCATATGAGGATGTGAGACCTTGAAACCTTGGAGAGAACCTCAAAATTCCACAGTTGACTTCTCCTCTCACTGTTGACTTTTATCCAATTCAATTGATTTTCAATCCATTGGCCAATTGAACTTCCCCTGAAACAAACTGATGGACAACCTCCCATCCCTAGGTACTTAGGGACCCAAGGAGTACCATGGAATCAAGTCTTGCCCAAAAAATCAAAAATAAACTGACTTTATAGCAAACCCTAGTTGTGGTACCCTTAGTCTAGGAGGAAATAGCACAGTCTCCAAATCCAAATTCCTCTGGATATGATGTGTATCCTCTCCAAAAAAGACAAGATATGCCATTTGATGATGATAAAAACCCAAGGAGCTTGCCCATTGAAGCAATAAACCCAAGAATCTCAAAACCCTAATCTATGCACTGGTTAGGAAAGGATGATCCACCTGAGCTCTCTTGGACAATACCAGGACTCTTGCTTGACCCTCTGAAGCACTGCCTCAGGCACCTTGACCCCATGCTAAGAACCAATTATATGCACACATGATAATGAAAAATGCAATGCAACATAAGCCAGTTAGTAATAAAGTAAGGAGAGCAAATTTTGGGGTGCAACAGATGGGGGAAGGTTTCTCGCCAAGACTTCGACATCTTGTGGCTATGTATCCTCATTCTCGTTCGAATGAGGAAATCAGAGTTTTCGTAGTTCGTGGGTACGACCATGGATTGGTTAAGTTTTTTTTATGAGCGACATTAAGTTCACGTTCCAGTAGTTAGGATCGATGTATGTTTGCGGTAGAACGGAAATAACGTGCCCTTTCTGGAAAAGGTTTGACAAAAAAATCCCGAAGGATAAAATGATTTGCAGTTTGTTTGTGAGTTTTAACAGAAGTGAATTGACTTTATTTGAAATGTGCATTGCACTAAAGTTTATGACATAGGATCAAATACTACGCTCTAACGATCCAAACGTCTCGCGCACAAAGTACCCTAAGATGAGGTTAGAAATTCATTCACTCATCTTTTCCCATGTGCTTACGGCTCGTGGAGTACAATGCACATCATATTTATTAAGTGTTTTGATTTTGTTTTGAGAAAGAGGAGGCAGACTCAAAGGGCAAAAGAAAATCTAAAGGGAACTCACATAGATGTTGTTATGCAATATGGCCCTATAGTTTAGGATAAGAGGGAGGTTTACCTAATGTTATCATACAAATGATGGACCTAAGGTTGAGGTCAAGAAGGGAATACCCTAATATTGTCATGCAAAGGATTGAGAGCCTAATGTCTATCTTACTTTGAACCTAATCAAAAATTAAGTTCAAACTAGGAGCCCTAAGGGAGAATGTGATCAAACACAAGTAAACATTAAACAAACTCAATCTCAACAACAAATTTGAATTAAAAACCCAAAGGAGAAGAAAAGAGATGAAGAGAAAAAGGGTGTCAAAGCAACACAAGGTATGGAGAATCCAACATCAATGCATAAGTGTCACACATAAAAGAAGGGTCAAAGTATGCTCATCAAATGAAACAAGACATCGTATATGGATCAAGCACACAATAAATCATACACACTCTCAAAATTAATGCACCATGATCAAAGTGTTCACACTTTCAAGTTCAAGAGAATAGATGAAGACAATCGCGGAAGCGCACAAGCAAACTTGTCTTAGAATTATAATTGAACACCATTAAGTACCCCACCAAAACAACATGAGTTAAGGAAGATAGTAATCAAGCAAAGTCAGAACTCACATCACATTATGATCAATCCAATTCAAGGATGAAAAGAGAGGCACCACACCATCTAACATGAACCACAACAAAGACTATGCATTCATAAATAATCAACTCATAAAAACAAGTCATACATGGTTCAAACAAATGAGATTAGGTCAAGGAATCAAGATGGGCAGTAGAATGAACATGAATATCACTTCAAACATTAACTCATTGATAGCAAGAGGAAACATCAAGGATAAAGTTCAAGGCATGCATCAAAACTAGCTAAACATATACCATGATCATCTTCAAAGGAAAGCATGTGTTCAAGCAAGGTACAAAGACCAAAAGATCAAGTAATTCACATCATAACATTAAGGTCAGAATTAAACTCAAATGATTCAATTCACATTCAATTCTAAGATATCAAGCAAGTTCAAGAAGGAACGTGTTCAAGATCATGCACAAGAAGCTAGACAAACATCACTCAAATCATCCATACAAAGAAACAAGTGATCATGTGAGATAAGTAAGACAAAGTGATCATACAATGAACCTCTAAACATGAATTTCAGAACCTTAAACATGTCAAACAAAGCATACAAGAGTCGTCAAGTATCAATTGGATCATACAAGGAACCATCTCAAGAAACTAGATCAAGAACATCAAAGAAGCAAGGTCAAAACATCATCAACTTGGAAATTCAACAAAAAATAGAAAAATAGCCAAATAAATGTGGATAGAAAGGTTTAATCTAAATTAAAATAATTAAGCTTCATTATGTAAATTATCCCAAAGAGATTGCATAAATGCGTCACCAAATCAAATCAAACAAGATCAAGTAGGAGGCTAATCTAGCATTGGTCGAGGATCAATTAAAACCAAGTGAGAATCAATCATAAATTCATCATCAATTCATCAAAATGGTACCCAAATAATCATCATTTATGTGTCAAAACATGGCAAAAGGATTGGATCAAGAAGGCATAGCAAAGTCATCAAAAGATAGAACCCTAACTCAAGGGTAAACATGTCAAACCATTTATCAAATAAATTCAAAATAAAATATGAAAATAAATTTAAAAATAAAATAAAAATGATTAAAATTATCTCAAGACATTGAACGATTAGAAACAAATTTTTGTGAAATTTTATCATGATTGCAACAATTAAAAATAAAATTAAAATGAAAATAGAATGAAAATAAGAAAAAGAAAAAGAAATAGGAAAAGGAGGGTGCATTAGCAATTCTGAAGTGAACTGGGAATAGTTAAAACACGCTTGGGCTCAAAATTAAGGTGTTGTGGATGGCATAATCATCCAGGCGCAACCTAGTATCAAAACAAAATCAGAAAAAGGAAGTGAAACGCGTTGTTTCACTAAACCATGTCAGCACCAACTAAGGTCCACATATGCATAGTCAAACATTTCAAACGTGCCACATCATATAGACACGCAGATTTTGGAGCCCTAGCTCCGGTCATCTTATCCGGCTACACACGCCGGAGTTGACTGTAAACTTAACCAAACCATACAAAACATTACATCAAATTGAAAGGAAGCAAAACTTATACACGTGAAATATGAAACCTCATCTAATCAAGACAACTCACCCACAAACATTGCCTTCATCACTGGAGGACTTCAGATACACCACTAAGAGTCTTAAAATGCATCTAAAATGGAAGAACAAAGTTGTTGGAAATTACCTAACGGAGGAGCTCCGTTGACTCTTGAGTCTCTTCAAAAACTTCAAATAATTGCTTATAACAATCTCCTTGTGCCTTTTTGATAATGAATCAAGTAAAAGTTTACAGAGAACTTTAAGAAAATGGAGGATTCGAATAGTGAAATTTTTGAGAGAGAATGAGTGAAAATTTGATCTGAATCTGAGCAAAATGAGAGTTGTATGATCATTCAAGGTTTTCAATGCTTAAATATGATGGGTTAACAAGATTTTTAGAGGCCTAATATTAAAGTGAAAATTTCTTGGAAGTTCTTGGACAAAAATGAGAAAATGTGAGTGCACGGATTATGCCTTGCATGAGGGTGATTTGGTTGTGGTAATGAGCATAAAAGAGGGTGCAAATGAGGTACAAACATGATGTCACGTGGGAATGAAGTGGGATACAAAGTTTGTACCATTCATTCTTTCTCACATTTTGTATCAAAAAGGTAACAAAGTATGCACGGGATATATAGTGAGGTTTAGGCATATTTGGCAAAGACTTGAGTTCTTGTGCGTGTGGACTTGATGTATGTGAAGTATGCTGCAAGAATACCACACCATTCTGCCAAGAAATCAACATGAAATTTCATGAATACAAGAAGCATGATAACCACTTTAGGTGATCATATCTTGGTGGATTCTTATCAAATTGGGGAGAAATTGTGCTCAAAATCAAGTATAAAGAACATGGAACAAGATTCATGCTAGAAACAACTTGTAATAAGGCTTGGAAGATGATGGAAAATGGCCTTGAAAGTACGTCTCAAAATTTGCCTATGCACCATAAAAATTTCTATGTCATGAAGCCAACTTGAAACATGAAAAAGCCTTGACTTTGGGGAGCCATAACTTGAGTTCTAAAAACCCAATGAAGGAGTTCTTTACATCAAAAAAACAGCTTGAAAGAAACTCTACAACATTCATGTTGGAGGAAAATTTAATTGGAGCTTGGATCATGATGGAAATTTCCCTTGAAGTTAGCTTCATGAAGTTGGTAAACCACTTGCTAAATTTGGCATCTTGAACACCCTAACTTTGGGACACTAAAACTTGAGTTCTACACATCCAATTGGAGAGTTCTTGTAATTAAAAGAAAGTTTGGAGAATGAGAAACAACTTTCATGTTGGAGGAAAAGTGAGATGAAGCTTGGATCATCAAGAAAATGGCCCTTGAAAACATGCCCTCCAAGTTGAATTTTCATAGTTAGAAAAAAATTCTAAGGGTTGAAATCACAAATTTTGATTTTTCCCAACTTAAAGCCACCATAACTTTTGATCTATGAATCTTTTGGAATTTCTTCCTTCTACAAACTTGTAGTTCATGATGTCCTCTTTAAATTGATTACAAGTTTTCCTTATTTGGATCAAGGATGAGAAAGGTATGAATGTTATAAGATGGCTACAAATTAGGGTTTTCCACAATTAGAAAAATTTCACTAAAACCCTAATTGGCCAATTCTCCTGATTTTATGATTCTCCTTTATTCTTCTTAATCTAACCTCATAATAACACTTGAAATGACTTGAAATGCCCATGTTTAACTTCCAAACCCAAGAGTTTGACTTTGTAAGGCCACAATTGACTTTTTTATCAGATGAAACCCTAATCTTCTTTCCCTTGACTGAGGCTTATACAATGACTTGTGAAGAGACATGATACATGTATGAACCCCATGAGATGTATATTGAGCCATAGAACCAATATTTGCTCCAAGAATCAATGATAAGAAGCTTTTGATCAAAACCCTAATTCAGGCACAAATGACAGGAGAGTATGATCAATGCTTGAAAACCCTAACCCAGATGATTGTGTGAGATTGTTGAGAATTCCTTGAAGAGTAAAGGACATTGAAGCTATAGAATACCATAAGATTGAACACATCCTCTTGCTTTTTGCCTTGAGAACCATCTCCTCCACTTGAGGACCAACCAATATACCTTGATCCCATGTTTAGAACCAATGTTATGCACAAATGAAGATGCAAATGAAATGAAGCATAAGCCAAAAAGGTTAAATAAAGGGAGGACAAATTTTGGGGTGTTACACTTTGTTGTAAATCCGCCTTCGACCGGCATTCCGTTTTAAGTCCTCCTTTGGCCAACATCTTTTTCAAATCCACTTTCAGTTGGTACCTTGGTTATAAGTCCGCCTTCGACTGGCATTCCCTTTTAAGTCCGCCATCGGCCGACATCTTTTTAATCCACCTTCGGCTGGTACCTCGGTTGTAAGTCTGCCTTCGGCCGATATCTTTTTCAAATCCACCTTCGGCTGGTACCTTGGTTGTAAGTCCGCCTTTGGTCGATATTCCCTTTTAAGTCTGCCTTCGGCCTGCATCTTTTTTTTTTTAAATCCATCTTCGAATGGTACCCTTGTTGTAAGTCCTCCTTTGGTTATCATCTTTTTCAAATCCACCTTTGAATGGTACCCTTGTTGTAAGTCCGCCTTCGGTCGACATTCCCTTTTAAGTCCGCCTTCGGCTGACATCTTTTTTTTCAAAATCCACCTTCGGCTGGTACCTTGGTTGTAAGTTCGCCTTCAGCCGACATTCCCTTTTAAGTACGCCTTCGACCGACATCTTTTTCAAATCCATCTTCGGTTGGTACCTTTTTTATAAGTTCACCTTCGGTCGGCATTCTTTTCAAAGTCCACCTTCTGCTGGCACTCTTTTTTCAAATCCACCTTCGGCTAGTACCATGGTTGTAGGTCCTCCTTCGGTCGGCATCCTTTTTTAAAATCCACCTTCAACTAGTATCCTTGTTGTAAGTCCGCCTTTGGCCGGCATTCCCTTTTAAAGTTCGCCTTCGACCGACATCCTTTTTCCAAATCCACCTTCGGCTGGTACCCTGGTTAAAAGTCCACCTTCGGCCGGCATTCCCTTTTAAGTCTGCCTTCAACCGACATCCTTTTTTCAAAATCCACCTTCGAATGGTACCCTATTGGAATCTAAAAACTGTTACATCACCTTACATCTTTCTTTCATCCCCAGAGTGCAAATTTCATGGTTCTTTTGGTATTTAATTCGCCTTATACCTCGAATGTCTAAAAACCGTTACTTTTCATACCTTCGGGTTTAAGTCGATTGAATAGGGGCAGCTGTTGTACCCTAAAATTTTCCTTCACTATTTCTAGTCCTAATTGGCTTTTGCTTTTCACTCATATGCATCTCCATTAGGTCATGATATCAATCATTCATTTACATGAGCTCTTAAAGCATTGGATCAAGGATCATACTATAAATGGTGGCTCATGTGGACACAAGATCATTAAGTTTTATTTCATCACAAACTCTAAGGAAGGGTCTTTGGTCAAGGTCAACTTGACATGGACCATATCATAATCTCATGGTTCAATGCATGATTCAAGGGTTCCAAATAATTCATCGTGGTCCATTCTCATGATTCTATTGGATGGAGAAGCTTGAGAGATTGTTAATTGAAGATTTGGATTCAACTACCTAAAAGTCAACTGAGGCCCAAAGTCAAAGTTTGACTTTTGAGTTATTTGGTTAACCATGAGCATTTTAAGTCAAGAATCATGAAAGTATGAAGTTTGATCAAGTTTCACCAAGAGAAAACTTGAAAATGAAGAAAGGTACAAAATTGGTGGATTTTGAATTTTTCTAAATACCCAAAAATCATGATCATCTAGTCAACTTTGCAAGGTTGTGGGGTTTGACTCAAGCATCCAAAATTAACAAACAAGGGATGCCATTGAAGATCTCATTTGATAATACACCATGGTGCAAGATTTGAGCCAAGAATCATTCTCCAAGTAAGAGATATTTAAAGCTAAAGTCAAGGTTTCCACTTTGTGCAATATGGCAAAGGCTTAGAAAATTTTCTAAGTTTTAGACAGTTGTGGTGTCCTGACTTCACACCATTGTATCTTAACAACCAAGCATATTCTCAAATTTTTTCCAACATGAAAGTTTTACATGGCCATGAGACCTTTCCAAGGATATCAAGTTTGCTTCATTTGGTTCATCATACCTCAAGTTACACCCCTCCAAAGTGGCCTAGATGACATGCTTGGATCATGGGAACCCATTGCTACCAAGTTGTGCCTAATGGTTGGGACTCACGTTATAGGTCCATTCTAAATTTGGAATTGTCTAAAGTCACTCAAAACTCAACTCTAATGATCCATAGGTTGCATCATGCACGAGTTTCAAAATGAGGCACAAGTTATGGCACGGGTTCTAGAGAAATCCAACATAGCAAGTTCAAACCAACATTGCTTCCAATCCAATCATCCTTTCAACCCAATTCCATTTGTTTCTGATTCACATCATGGCCTATTTTACATAGCATCAAGAGTTGACCCAAGAGAGTTGGAATTGAGCACATGAGCACATGGTCAAGTTTGCAAAATCTCACTCTGCATAGGACAAAACAGATGAGACAAAATGAGGGAATATTATAGATTATGGACACCTCATCATTCCCAATCATTTTCAGATGATCACGCAATCATTTACTATCGAAAAATCACGTGGAAGTGAGCTCCAACGGCTGAAATCATGAGTTATCAAGGTTATTAAAGCAAGTGGACCTCACACACTTAATTTCCAAGTTTCAGCTCAAATCTCACGCTCCTACTCTCCACACATCCTCCTATAAATACCAAGCTACCCCAATGGTATTTGCAAGCTTGGAAAGCCAGAGTTACTCTTCCCAGATCGTGCTCAAAACCCTCTGAAACTTGATTTGGTTGGAAGAATTGGTGTAGATTCAAGGTTCATTCTCTGCCCAGATTGTGAGTAGAAAGTTTAAGGAACTTGTAGCAAGAAGAATCAGGCCAAACAGAGCTCTGAAGAGTGAGAACCAACTTCATCTTCAAGAACCTCTGAGAACCTTTCGGGCAGGTCTATTTCTTCACCATTTTTTATAATTCTTGTTACTAGATCATGCGTATTCATGTGCTAAGCAATAACCCTAAGCTAATTATCATGTATCTTGCATCATCATCATTTAATTTTATTTTGTTCAGTTAGGGTTCTTGAGGTATTTTGCAAAATCCTTTGAATCCTGGTGTTGTTAATTAAAATAGATTGCATAGTTTGATTCATTATGGATTCACGGTTCTATTGAGTACTCATTTGTGCATTTTCATGGAGATTTGGTGAATCGTGATATTGGAAGCAGCTTGAGGAAGACGATGATGGCTGTGTGTTCATGTTATTTCATTTTAATTATTTGAATTTAGTGACTAAGCTTGCCACGTATGTGTGATTAGGATGTTGATTGTATAATTAGGTATTATGTTGTTAAGTTGAGGTGAGGCGTGGTAGATCTTTACATCATGGCCTTTGATTCTGGATAATGCTGATGTCAGCTAGATCCAAGGGATGAGAGATCTTGTGGTCTCCATGATTCCTGAGCGCATGATTTGATTTGGACAGCCTGGATCATGTGGTGATGCACCATAGCCTTTTTGTTGGTTTCAGGATCTATAGTGGGCTTTTTTGCACGCTGGGCCTTCCTTTTTTTGCTACTGAACCCCCTGATTTCCTACTTCACCTCCTTTTTTTGTTTTAGGGTTAATACCCTTTTTGCCCCTGCCATATGAGCGAAATCCCAAAAATAACCCTGTAAAAAAAAACACAGGTTCCATCCCTGTCATTTGTAGATTCCCTCATTTTGCCCCCTGAGTAGAATCAGTCAACAAAATTGATGATGTTGCGCTGCTTTGTTGGCTTTTTTATTTTTTTATTTATTTAATATGACGTGTCATGCTTTGATGAATTTTTATATTTTTATATTTTTATTTTAATTACACGCGTGGCTTTTTTATTAATATTTTATTAATTGTATGTTAAAATGTCAAAATATGGCAATTTAAAATTTTGTCAATCATGAGAATCGAATCCATGACTTAGAGTTGGCAAGGGGCGCCCTTCACCACTAGGTCATCTTGCTTGCTTTGTTATATTATCCTATTGAAAATTATATATTACATAAATTGTTTATTAATATTAATATTAAAATGAATTATTGATATTGTAGTATTGTAGTACTAGTATGTAGTTTATTTAAACATTAAGAACTGAATTTTATTTAAACTATTTAGTAATAGTATGTATTTTATTAAATATTGAAATTAAATATTTAAATATATGTACTTTCAATTTAGTTAAAACGTTAAAAAAATTAATTTATATTTACTTTCAATTAAATAATAAATATGCTAAATAAATAAATAGTTACAGTAAATTGTTAAAACGGTAAATAATAAATAATAATTACTATTACTAAATTTATTAAAATATTTATGTTAATATTTACTGTAAATAATTTAACTACATAATAATTTAATTTAATGTTATTATTTATTATAAATTTCTTAAATAATAAACTAAATAATTTAATAAATTTCTTTTATTTAAAAACTAAAAAAGAAAAATATTATAAATATTTATTAATAATAAACTGAAATCAATTATATTTTGTAAGGGATTTGTTAATTCTTTATTTTTTAGGGTTGGCATTAATTTTGTAAAACAAATAATAGCAGCAATATGTTAGATAGGATATCTTATCTTGCTAAAGAAGAACAGGTTGAGCAAGAAGTCCTATTGTGCAATGGAACATGTTGAGTTGAAGTGGTTTCAACATCTGGAACAACATGTCGTATTAAGATGTCCCATGAAGGTCCATTCGACATCGCGCCAGAACTGAAGTGAATTAAAGATTCTGTTATGTCTTAACAGATGCAGAATATTCAGGGAATACTATGCAAATTCTATGTGGCGCTGAATTAAAAGGTCTGAAGATTCAAATTTGAAATTGAGAAGAATATTGAAAAATATACACTTTCTAAATATGGAGATATTTTAGGAAGTTAAAGATTGAAGACCTATTTGTATGCAAGATCTGTTGCAGATTTGTAGCAGCTTATTTGCTGTGATTTTGAAGGCCCAAATCCAGTTGGGAATAGGTTATATATAGATGCATTGTAACCTAGAATTGTAACTCAACCAAAGATGTAAAAGTTCTATTATTAGGGTTGGTTCCTGTACCACTCGACATGTGAGTTGGATAGTTTGTTAGTGTGATCCTCGAAGCTGTTAAGTAAGAGGAGTATTGTTCTTGGAGGAAGCTTTTAAGTAACTCTAAGTTGTGTCTTGGAAGTGTGTCTTCCTTGTTGAATTGTTGTATAGGTAAAGAGTCGTTGATGCAGTGGCGGAGTGTTGACCACTAGACATCATTGCGATGATTGGGAGTGAGAAGGGTTTCTCATATCTAGATAGGGTCTAGGTAGAAGGGTCATTGGGTAATGATTAAGTGATAAGCTATAAACGGGGAGGTTAGCTTTGAATTGATACTGCTGGTAGTGGACTTCATCCCTGGCTTGGTAGCCCCCAGAGTAGGTGTGTTAAACCAAACTGGGTTAACAATTCTGTGTGCTTTGCTCTTATCTTTTCAGTACCGTGCTTATTGTTATATACCTTGCCATGCTGTTTTGTTCAGACCAGATGTCGAATGACATGTTATAGGACATCTGAATTCTGCACATGTACCAGAATTTCAATTGGTATCAGAGCAGGTCATTATGTTCTGTATCTGGATGAGATTCGAGGGAAGATACTTTCTGGTTCATGGTCAAGGTAGAAGCTTTCTACTGAAAAGTTGTTTGGACTTGGAGAAGTTCATATATTTGTGAGAATGATCCCTAGAAGTGGAGGATGGATTGTTCGTGACAGGCAGTGGCATGTGCTGAAGGCTTGGAGTTTTAGTTGAAAAGCTGCTATGTTGTGGTTATGTTAGGTTTGATTTTCAAACCTGTGGCATTGTGGTGTCACCTGGATTATGATGCTAGGGCTGATATGTGACACCTGAAGGTTTTGAGGAGTTTGTGTTTTGATCTGCTGCGTATCTATCTGAAAACTCCTGAGGTTGTAACTGAGAAGGTTGTTCTTCTCTGAATGTATTTCCTATGGTGATGGGATTTATGCAAGACTGCTTCAACTTACTTTGTCAATGATACTTGAAGATTATTGTTCAAGTCCACTCATAAAGGCATTGATAAGTGAAGTTGTAAGGAAGAGGTCTGAAGATAGTGAGAAGTAATTTACTTTTGCTTCTATTCCTAAAGAGGCTATTCTCCAATCTTTGATCTCTGGATGTGTTCCTTGGAATGATGTCCTATCTTGTGTTAGAACATCACGTCAGAATTGTGCAAAATTCTGTTGTCTAAAGGAATGGCATAGCAGATGCTCTGGGTACTAAACTATGTGGTTTGATCACATAGGTTTAGAACCTACTCCTGATCTGGAAGAGGAGGCATCTGGGTGGTATGTCTAAGAAGTTTCTGGCCCTGGAACTTATCTTAGATGTGTGAGTTGGTCAAGGTGTGATCAACATGTTATTTACTCCTGAGGTCAGTTTATTTCTGGTCCTTGCTGCAGGAGTGGAGAACCTGAGATTCAAGAAGGATTATCTCTAGCAGACTTCTTGGACATGAAGGTCAAAGATCAAAAAGTCATGATTTTTTCTCTGTTATTTGGAAGCATTATCTGAATGATCTTGTGAAGCTAGATAAGTATTGACTGTGTGTGCTTAAGGATTGATATGATCTAATCACAGTCTGTGCTGCTATTAAAGGGGAAAATGTATGATTCTCTGAAGTGCTCTTGGCAGATTCTGAGGGAGAGTACCTGATGTTTTGGAAGACCTTGAAGACATGTCTTGACATCATTGTATTAAGAATTTATTTTCTCAAGCTGTCTGGATGATGTTTCTCTGATTTAGGATGGAGGTTGTTTACTCAAACTTGATGACATTTATCAAGTCTATGAGAGCATGGAACTCTTGTTCTGGTGTAGTGGAGAACTTTCAAGGGTTAAGCACTGTGGAGTTGAATCAACCGGTGGGGTTGATTGGTGACTATGTGCTTGGAGTATCATCCAAATTGTCTGGGATGAGTTTGGCTGAAGGATTCGAAGAGGCAGATTGGTTGTGGAATGTTGATGACATCCAACATCTCAAAGTCAGACAAGATGCTGTGATTTAAGGAGAAGACTCTTGAGATGTTCCTGCTGCTAAATGTGTTTGTGATATGACATGGAAGCTTGATCAGCTACTGATGGTTAATCCTCGTGTGATCCCCTGCTAGAGCTTTACTATAGATGATATCTTCAGAAAAGCTCTGTGAAGATGTGTGACTAAGATTGATGTTGGAACATCAATTCAGGTGGTTGTTGCTTGTTCAGCCAAGGTTGTTTTGTGCAGAAAGAAGTCCAAGATCAAGCCATTGATCCAAGTTAAAGTAACCTGTGAATAAATGTCATGACAATTTGTCATAAAGAAGAATCAGAAGTTGTCAGACGTGTACATAAGAAGATGTCAAACAAATTGTCATACCATGTGTGAGAAGGTAATCTTATTCTGACTAATAGTAGATACTTTGACGGGAGACTTAGTATTTGTCTATTATTGATGTTATGCATAAGGGTAGATACTTTGACGGGAGACTTAGTATTTGTCTATTATTGATGTTATGCATAAGGGTAAATACTTTAACGGGAGACTAAGTATTTGTCTAGAGAATTATGCAAGTCTGCAGTCTGGATATTATGGTTCAGGAATTTATTTTTTCTGAGTGGCAGTGATTGATGACAACCTGAGGTAGCCTTATCAGCTGACTGTATCAGAAGTGTGTGAATGTAAGGACAGAAGTTTGTTGTCAGTGGTGTGATCTGATCAGAATGGCTGAAGATAAGGAGGTTTCTTCTAATACAAGTAAAAGGTGGTGGCAGTCATTATCTTGTGTTACAAGTAATCTAAAGATAGTTGTTATGGAATATGTGAGAAATTCCAAATCAAGTGGGCTTTTATATTGGACTTGGCATACCATGTATCTGAAATAAGCATGATGAGATTATGCTCAACAAATACAAGAAGTGACAGTTCTTAATGTTGAGAATGTGGCAATATCATTATGCTAGCATTTGGTGTCAAGTGTTCATCTTCATAAGGAGCATTGGTTGTTCATGTCAGGGGGAGTTAAGGTTGTTTTCTATGATCTATTACTGCAAGGGTGCATATTTTTGCGTGCTGTCCAAGTTGGTGCAGAGTGGTGTCAAACAACATGAGGGGATGTGTACTACTGAGTGTGGTTGGGTGTTCCTAAGGCTGGTGTGCTATCCTAGCTGTGTGAAGCTAGTGCTTATGCAGGATGAGTCTGAAGAGCAGAATTGTTGTATCTGGGAGAATTTATTTTTCTCTACTGTTCTGAAGGAATCTAGAAGGGAATGTGAGTTGCTCAGATCGATAGAAGTCGTCTCAGAATCCAACAGAAAAGAAAATGTGCTCGTGTTTTGGAATGTGTAATTTTCTGTGGAGTCTTGGGTTGATAATGTTGTGAGCAAGCAGATATTGTCTGATATGATGTCAGAACATGGTACAGGACAAGTTGTGTCTTGAGCCAACCAAGGAATTATTCTGGACGGTGGTGTAAGGATAAGGTGAAACACGTGTCTCTGACTATGCATGGAATTTTATTGGCACAATTTATGGTAAGATTCAGTTAAGAAGCAATAAAGGCGGTCAAGACTGATTTGGAGGGTAGACATTGAATTTGGATGGAGTTTTTAGTACCTAAAATAGAGTTTCTTTGACCAAGAACTTTGTCATATTCAAGGCTCGTTAATTCCTAAGTAACTGGTCGGCTATTTATAGGGGTATTCTTTTCTCCTTCAGCCAGTGAGTGTTCTTGTTTCATAAGCCTTATGGCTTTTATTCGTTTTTGGGTGAGCAGTACTTGGGTCTGGTTCTGTGAGGGCTTTCTTTGCCAATTTTTGGCTAAAAAGGGGGAGAAAGGGTTTGCTACATGGTTTGCGCAGATGCTATGTCTGGAGTCTGCAGTTCCAGATGGGCTTCAGAGATGTCGAAGAGGATGTCTATCCTTAAGGTGGTATTGAGTCTTTGTGACTTGTGTCCTGAGTTTTGAACACAGTTGTGACTTGTGTTCTGAGTTACCCGGATTGGCAGAATGGCACTTCTTAAGTTTCATCTTATGCCATAGGTCGACTAGGGGCGTCTGATCAAATAAGGTGTGCAGAAATCTCTTATGCCACCATTGGTCTTTTATGTCAAGACAGACGTGTCTTTTCTGGAGGAGTCTTCTACATTTGTTCTGGGTCTATCCTGGAAGGAAAAAAAAATGTGTTGTATTGAGGGGGAGTGTCAGATATCTTCTTCCTCATGTGCACCAAATGACTTCAGGACTTTCTACTTCTTAGGTCCTAATGTGCTGCCTGAAGTTGTTGTGCTGTGGTGCTCGGAGGTGATGTTATGGAGCTCATAGAGTATGCTGGAAAGAGTTGTCAAACATGATGGGCTAACATCAAGAGTTGTCAAACATGATGTTCTAACATCATTCAAGATTTCCCAAGAAGATGATTCTCCATGGTTGCTGTACACAGTAGCTACTGATGGTTATTGTTAGGTTCAGTAGTTGCTGATGACTACTGACAGTAGTATAGGGTTGTAATTGCTGCTGTATTCAAAGTTGTAATGTTTATATATTTGTTTTAGCCAAAATTTGCCAAAGGGGGAGAATGTTAGTTCTTTATTTTTTAGGGTTGGCATTAATTTTGTAAAACAAATAATAGCAGCAATATGTTAGATAGGATATCTTATCTTGCTAAAGAAGAACAGGTTGAGCAAGAAGTCCTATTGTGCAATGGAACATGTTGAGTTGAAGTGGTTTCAACATCTGGAACAACATGTCGTATTAAGATGTCCCATGAAGGTCCATTCGACATCGCGCCAGTATTAAAGTGAATTAAAGATTCCGTTATGTCTTAACAGATGCAGAATATTCAGGGAATACTATGCAAATTCTATGTAGCGCTGAATTAAAAGGTCTGAAGATTCAAATTTGAAATTGAGAAGAATATTGAAAAATATACACTTTCTAAATATGGAGATATTTTAGGAAGTTAAAGATTGAAGACCTATTTGTATGCAAGATCTGTTGCAGATTTGTAGGAGCTTATTTGTTGTGATTTTGAAGGCCCAAATCCAGTTGGAAATAGGTTATATATAGATGCATTGTAACCTAGAATTGTAACTCAACCAAAGATGTAAAAGTCCTATTATTAGGGTTGGTTCCTGTACCACTCGACATGTGAGTTGGACAGTTTGTTAGTTTGATCCTTGAAGTTGTTAAGTAAGAGGAGTATTGTTCTTGGAGGAAGCTTTTAAGTAACTCTAAGTTGTGTCTTGGAAGTGTGTCTTCCTTGTTGAATTGTTGTATAGGTAAAGAGTCGTTGATGCAGTGGCGGAGTGTTTACTGCTAGACATCATTGCGATGATTGGGAGTGAGAAGGGTTTCTCATATCTAGAGAGGGTCTAGGTAGAAGGGTCATTGGGTAGTGATTAAGTGATAAGCTGTAAACGGGGAGTTTAGCTTTGAATTGATACTGCTGATAGTGGATTTCATCCCTGGCTTGGTAGCCCCCAGAGTAGGTGTGTTAAACCGAACTGGGTTAACAATTCTGTGTGCTTTGCTCTTATCTTTTCAATATCGTGCTTATTGTTATATACCTTGCCATGCTGTTTTGTTCAGACCAGATGTCGAATGACATGTTATAGGACATCTGAATTCTGCACATGTACCAGAATTTCAGGATTTAACATTTCTATTTAATATTTAAATATTTATTTGATTTTTAAAATATTTAATAACGTTAATTAATTTCTAGTATATTAAAATATGTTAATTTTTAATTAATTAATATATTTAAAATATATTTATTTTCAGTTTATTAATTTATATTAATTAACAAAAAAATAAACTGAAAGTAAATTGTAAATATATGATACTAAAAATAAATATATTATTAATTATATTAAACTAAATAATTTAATAAATTTCTTTTAATAAAAAACTAAAAAATGTATCAAATGTATATATTCTTAAATAATAAACTAAATAATGTAATAAATTTCTTTAAATAAAAAATTAAAAAATAAATATATTATAATATTTATTAATAATAAACTGAAATCAAGTATATTTTGTTAATTAATTTGATATTTAAACGTTTCAATTAATAATAAACGTTTCTATTTAATATTATAATATTTATTTGATATTTAAAATATTTAATAACGTTAATTAATTTATAGAAATTAACCAAAACTATTTCATGTAAACATACATATAATTGAATAATACTCATGTAAAATACCTATGTAATATATACATTTTGATGCAACCTATTAGACAAGGAAATCAAATAGCCTAGTGGTAAGGGCTACTACCATTATTCAAATGGTCATGGGTCCAAATGACATTTCCACGTAATAATAAATTAAATAAAAAAATAAAAAAGCCAACAAAGCAGCGCCACATCATCAATTTTGTTGACTGAATCTATTCAGGGGGCAAAACGAGGGAATCTACAAATGACAGGGATGGAATCTGTGTTTTTTTTTACAGGGTTGTTTTTGGAATTTCGGTCATATGGCAGGGGGCAAAAGGGGTATTAACCCTTTGTTTTATTTCTAATTTCTTCATTTTAAATGCTTTTTTTATTTTCTTTTTTTCAACATGATTTAAATTTAATTTCCTTTAATTTTAATTGGTTCAATTTTTGTTTAGGATCTGTTTTAATATGGTTGATATTATTTGGTTGATTTTTGCACTTTATTTTCAATATATTTAGTCATGTAAATGTGAATTAGGATTTTAGGATGGAACTTTGATTTTATTTGATTGATGCTTGATCTTTCATCTTAAGTAATTCTTGATTCCACTTGTTTAATGCTTGATCTTACTCTTGGTTATGATCAAATGCTAGCTAGTAGTTTATGATGCATTTTTTTATTCTTCTTTTGATTAATTCCTTTGATCTTCATTCTAGGTTAACTTTAACATTCACTTTGCTCAATTTGGTTGATTTCAATTGTGCTTTGATTTCTTCTAAGTGTTTCATGATTCATACATCACATGACCATATCATACCACATTGTGTATACTAACTCTTTTGCTTTGTTTTGTAAGGTAACACTTGAGAACTTCTCACATTTTGGGCATTTAGAACTTTAATCATACTATTGTGCTTTTATGGTTCATTCCATTCATTTCTTTTTATGCCTTAGATTAGGTCTCCCCCCTTAGTGGGTTTCTCATACTTTCCCGTCCCCATTCACAATGTAATAGTGTAGGTTTATATACTTAAATGCTTGGATGTTTGCTTGATTGTTAAGAAAGATAAAAATGAAAGCGTTTAGAAAACAATTTTTTTTTAAAAAGCTAAATAAGGCTTGATCCAACGTCAAGTCATTTTTCAAACTTATTAACTTGGATTGTCTCTCATACCTCACCTTAGGGTTTCACACATCTCTTCTCATTCACCCTTATCCAATCATTCCATTAAACCCAAGCAACTCTTGTATGCTTTCACCTTAAGTCGATTGCCTCGCGCATCACCATCAACCTACCCTAACCTAATCATCACTCTTACCCTTTCACTCCTTTTCATCATCTTCTCTTCCTAAGAAAAAACCTTGGTCTTGTACCAAGTGCATTTTCAAAACTCTTTTTCTAAATAAACTTGGATGATTGTGGAGTGGTTAGGCCAAGGCCTTGTCCTATCCCGAGTGTTTGACATTATCTTCAGGGTTCATTGTCTAAAACACTTACCATCCAAAGTAAGATACCTCTTAAATAAAATGGATAGTGTCATCCTTCTATTGAACTAAAAAGAGAGGATTGAGTGAATACTTCTTCCTCTCTGAGTATTAGGATGCTCACTTTAGAGTGTGTGGTCTCGATACTCGTCTTTCAATACAAAGATGTGACTATATTCACCACACCATTTTCAAAGAAAATATTTTGAGATAAAGAATTGGGTACTACCTGCAGGGGTTCCTATCTGAGGACTTATTTCCCCCCTAAAATCAATCATCACCAATCAAATGTGACATCTTGCCTCGATGGCGAAAACTTAAGCCTTCTCAAAAAGGGCACGTTATTTCTATCCTACCGCATAACATGTTAAAGCATAAGTCTCCTTGCGTGCGAGCGGCAAAACTTATTGCTAGGATGTGAACGTTAACGCCGTCCACTAAAAGCAACCAACATGTGGTTCCACGAACTACAAACACTCTGATTCTTCATTGGTCAGTGAAGATACGTAGGAACAAGATTGCGAGATCTTGGTGAGCAACCTTATTTCACAATCTTATTTTCTTTTTTCCTTTAGTTCCACGAACTACTAGGCTCGAGCTTCCTCATTGCACCATGAGGGTACGTAGGCACGAGGGCCCCAATCCTCGCGAGCACTTTGTTTCTAAAACCTTTTTCCCTTAATAAAGCATTCATAGAAAGTACGATACCTTAGCAACATCCTTACACATAAGACGAACGAATGGTTCTCATCGATTACGATGAATGTGAGACGTTCTAATACCTTTCCTTTGCATAACCGGCTTCCGAACCCATCTTTTGGTTGCGAGACCATCTTATCCTTCCTCTTGGGGTTTTCTCAATGTTTTCCCTTCCCTTTGGGATAAATAAAGTTTGATGGCGACTCTGTGATTTTTCGCATAGCAAAAATTATTTTGCAACGTCTCATTATGGTGACACAGATCCTCCCTATCAATCAGTACTTCTGCTATGGGAACTCTATCATTATTGTAGTTATGGTTGTTGCTACTGGTGGCAGTTCTCGTCATCATGAAATGAGATTGGACTGTCATTGGAATAGGATTGTGTGGCTAATGTGTATTTTACTGGGACCCATAGTGAGTTCTAAATGTACACTTAGAGTACATTATTTGATAATATTACCATATATGAGTCGGTCATGGTTGTAAGAAACTTTTTGTTGTAAGTTTTGTGTTCAAAAGATAGTTATGACCCTTGGAATACCATCTATTTATATACAGCTTTTCACGCTTAATCTTTGTAAGCTCTTTTGATGAATTATAAATGCTTGTGTCCCTCATTCTCTCTGCGGTCATTCAAAAGGGATTAATTTCATTGTCTACTTGTCTAAGATGGGCCATTTATGGTTATTAATAAGTCTTCAAGAGTCGTTTGTGTTGTATGGATACTCATGTCATCGAATGGGGCGTGTTTTTCTTAGGCCGGCCTTTGTGTCTTGGCCTTAAGATGTTCATGTATCCATGTTCCCATATGACCTCATTATTTCAAGCCTGGATCCATACCCGACCGAAGGTGATACCAAAATGTACACAGCCCCCTCAAGCATGAGAACCAGAGGGGAAAAGTTATTTAGGGGGAGAGATCATAATTTGTATGATCAATTTTATTTATTTTTATTTTTCTAAATATTTTTTACTTAGGTAGATGTGTTATTATGGACACAAAGTATTGGATGACAACATGATATTATTGTAGTTACTATTTATTTTGATACATCCAATGGGCGAAGATGCATGTGCAACAAACTAGTTCTTGGTTATGGGAAAGAGAAATAAATTACAAGAACAATGTAATTTTAGCGCTCACATGTAACAAAAGGTTAAATGTCATTTTTACTTGAGATCAGTGCCTAATGGTGGTAGCGGGGGTGTTTAGGTTTAATGTGATATTCACACCCATAATCTAGCAAAGGCGTTAGGTTGACATGATATTCTCGTCATTTATAATTGAATGCAAGATATTTTATGAATTATATGATGAAGTACCATATGGCACCGAGGTTCATAATGATAGCATTGAAAGTTTGTAATCCGAAAATTTTGTCAAGTTCATGCAAGTGTAGAAATCTAGAGATACATATTGTGCTACAATATGAGATTCATATAGATAGATGCAACACCTGGTGAGTCTAATTCATAATAAGAAGTTTGTTTATTGTTCAAGAAACATGAAGGACTCTAATGTTATGGGAAATATATTTTAGACATGTCCTAATTTAGTGAAGCTTCAAAACATGTTTCGTTTGGTGTCAATTTTCAATAACACACACAAAATGAATATGTGCCGACTCTAATTTCTTGAGATTGTTTGTGTTACGTCAATAAAATTGACTTTCCCTATTGAATTTTCTTACTTTGAATATGAAGGGAAAACCAACGTCACATGGGCACTAGAGATGCTCTGTGGTTTGTTCAGCTCAGAAAAGTTGATTCTAATGTTATGGTGACAAATTGAGAACTATCTTTAATGAATGCAATTGGAGTTATTTTTCCAGCATCAACTAACATGTTATGTACATTTCACATTGTTTAACATGTTGGGATAAAGTGCAAGTTTCTTGTTAAGGCGAAAAGATAAAAATCAATATTAGATTTTTGGAGTAAGATCATGTATTTTAACAATGTGGTTCAATATGAGTGGCACTTGTAACATTTTGAGTTAGTATGTGCTTACAGCCTATAATTTGTTGATTAAGTTAATCAAACATGGTTGTCTCCCACAAGAAAACCTTTTTACTAGATGGACAAAAAATGTCACACACTTAGGAAACATTACAGCTAATAGATCATTATTTAACAAACTTTTTCATTTACTATGTAAATAAATTTTTTTTTAATTTAGTTTTTTAACTACATTTTTTTAGGTATAATATCCTCATTGGTGACTTAAAAGCATGTTTCAGAATAGAATGTGAGATCTTTGTATAAGATGAGATGTTATCAATACCATGTTGAAACTGAAAATTGGTTTAATTAAGGCCTCATTTTAGAAGAGCATCATTAACATTGAGCATCAATATATGCTTCAATTGTATATTCTAAAGTACTTTTAATGTTCCATAAGTATGGTCTACAATGATTTGAACGTTTTATAAATATACTTTAATTGTTCTTGGTAAATCATAATAAGTTGTATTTCTACCTTGCATTTGTTTACTTTAACAGTGTCCTCTCTCTATTTGATTTTGGGGATGTTGAGAGTACCACTCTATTGGATCTAAAGTTAAAACTTGAAAATCTCTTAGAAATCAACAAAAATTGAAGGAAGTTCAAGATCGAATATTAGCCTTCCTCGATTAATGTTGATAGGAAAATAAAGTTCAGTATTATTCATCTCAAGATAGTGAATATCTTAAATTAATGTTTTGCATACTTCATAGTTATGAGACTAAGGTTGCAATCAAGGTGGATGTGACACTTGCAAGATCAAAAGATAATATTCTTAAAATGATGAACTGTTCCTGTAGCGCGAATTTTTGAGTGGTTGCGAAGCACTATCGCTTTGGGGTACTACAACTCGATTCATTTTTTATCCTATTGAAGCTGATGAAGGAAGGGAAATAGATGTCTCCAATTAACCCTGCTTGCAAACTGAGTTTGAACAGATGACTGTTGGTTCACAGATGCTACAAAGATTGTGGGTCTCTCTTAGGTTATTTTGTTAAAATAGTGCTCGGGCGATTGGTGGGAGGTTAAGACAGATGCTTTTCGATTGATATGTGAAGGTGCGGGATTTAGGGCTTTGGATTAGTGTGCTCGCTAAGATTTTTGAAAATATGGTATCAGATATGTGATGTCAAGTGCGATGTCACAACATCAATATCTATTGTATGAACAAGGCAATAATAGTAATCAGAAAAAGCAGTAAACAACATATAGAATTTGTTCACCCAGTTCGGTCTAACAACCTACATCTGGGGGCATACCAAGCCAGGAAGGAAGTCCACTATTAGCAGTATCAAATTACAGACTCAACAAACCAGTTGATAATCCACTAACTTAATCACTACCCAATGACCCTTCTATCTAAGTCCTCCCTAGATAAGAGACTCCATCTCACTCCCAATCATCGCAATGATGTCTAGCAGTCAACATCTCAGTCACTGCATCAACAACTTGATTTCCAAAAACACTCCAAACACATAGAAGACACACTCCTATAACAATACCTAGACATGACCCTCATGACTAAGAACAATACTTAGAGTTGCTTAACAGCTTCCTCTAAGAATAATGACCATCTCACAATCTGAGTGGTTCACACATACCAACCCTCCTAGAGAGTGGTTCACAAACTCAGCCCTTAGAATTTACATGATGGCTGGCTTCGTTTTTCTAGGTTACAAAGACCCTATTTATAACCTATACCCCCACTGGATTTGGGCTTTAAATCACAGCATATCAGCTACTACAAATCTGCAAAACATTCTCCTACAAAATAGGTCTTCAATCAAATCCTTCCTAATTTATCTCCATAATTAGAAAGTCATTACTCTTCAATATTCTTCTTGATTTTGACTTGAATCTTCCAGAACTTTAAATCAGCTCCATAATATTTCCAGGATATTATGTATCTTTTAAATCTTCACTATTTAATTCAGCTGCAAGATCTTCTCCATAAAAATATCTGATTTGATTTGAATTTAAAAACAGATTTTATCTTCAAATATTTTCATATCTTTCAGCCCTAAAAACAGCAACAAGATCTGCTCTATATCTGATTGCAACTGAATATATCTTTACCAAGATATTTTCCTACAATCTCTCCACCAGATCTCTCAAAACAACTGATACACGCAGCCCTAACAAAACACAACAAACTGATGTTCTGATATTTTGTCAACTGATGTCAAGACATCATGTTTAACATCATACCACAAAACTGCAACCCTAAATAACTTAACATAAACTGAATGTTAAGAACTCATGTTAAGACATCAGACAAGTGACATCTTGATTAAAAATCACATGACAGCAAAACAGCAACACCTGCTATACCAGACTAAGATGTCATGACATCTCCTTCAACATCTGTCACACCATTACAGCCATGAACTCATACTAGTTAGGTGCAGCACAACATGTCAAGACATCTCACTTGACATTTCCACAACCTGTTGTACTGGACCCAGATGTCATGACATCTGTTGTAACACATGACAGCAATACTGTCATGACAGTTGAAGATGTTTCAACATCAGGTTCAGCATCTGTAGTGATGTCTGAGCAACCATGTCAGGACTTCTGATCTGACATCTTGTACCACTTGCTATAGATCATCATCTGTTCTGACATTAACACATCCTGCAGTGATGTTCTACTCTTATGTCAAGACATTCTTCATAACATTTTCCTGAGCAACATGTTTTGCAAAAATTGCTGCCAACTCAGAACTTACAATTTTTCTTTCAATCGTATGCCTACGTATTCCTGTTTACTGAAACAGGGAAATCAGAGCGATCGTAGTTCCTCCTATTCTATGGGAGAAAATGGTGTTTTGGTGTCTTGTTCAAAGCCCAAGACGTGAAGCTGAAAAGGTGGTTTATATCTTGTTCAAAGCCCAAGATGTGAAGCTGAAAAGGTGTTGTCTTTAGAGAGAATTTGTCATCTCTAAAGGGGGTCTGTTTGTCATGACTGTTGGGTGACTGACTATAAAGGAGGATTACTTTAACTGGGATATGTGAATCCTAGCAATGCCATAATTTCCTTTATAGGGGGTTTTAACCTGAAGGAGAAGACTTTAACTTAGTGTAGAGCAATGCTATCTTTCCTTAGGAATTTCTCATGCTAAAAGAAGAACAGTGGCGTGGATGTAAATAATCCAGAGGCTTGCCGCTTACAACGATTAGATGAAAGGAGTTGTTGATGTTTGTATCCAGTGAACGAGGCACAGTTTTGATGCTAAAAGGTTGATTGACTCAACCGGGGTTTTTTTATACAAAGCCTAAGAGGAGGCTATTGACCCAACAAGAGGATGCTTTTGTGTCTCGTACGAAGCCCGAGAGAGAGGCTAAAAGGAGTTGACTCAACAAGAGAGTGCTTTTAGATGTGTCTTGTACGAAGCCCAAGACGGAGGCTAAAGGTTGACTCAACAAGAGAGTCTTTTATACTCAACAAGAGAGTGTTTTTAGATGTGTCTTGTACGAAGCCCAAGACAGAGGCTAAAGGTTGACTCAACAAGAGAGTCCTTTATACTCAACAAGAGAGTGTTTTGTATCTCGTACGAAGCCCGAGATGGAGGCTAAAAGGATTATTGACTCAACAAGATAGTCTTTTTGTATCTCGTACGAAGCCCGAGATAGAGGCTAAAAGGATTGTTGTTTCAGCTGAGTGACAGGTCCAGTAGGTTGGTTAAAAGAGAAAATCAGTTCTTATAAAGAGACTGATTAAAGGTAAGGCTATGCTTTGGGATTGATCAGAGGATCAGGATTATTTCCTGTTCTTTAAGGAAATGGGGAATCCAGAGGGTATTGGAGACTGTCCGAGTCTACTGGTGTTTTCCCTACTTGAGAATGCTTTTGAGACTCAAGGAGATTAGACTGCCCAAGTATAGAGTTTTATCTTTTGTACTATGCTTAAAGAAACAGTAGTAGTACATTCACGGTAGAAAGATCTAGACTCTTTGAAAAACGGTTCTATTAAGATGACTAATTTCTGTTCCCATACCTCTAGGAGGTCGTCGGGACAATTTGTACGAAGCCCAAGCGGAGGCTGGAAACTTTTAAGAAGCCGAGGGACAATTTGTACGAAGCCCAAGAGGAGGCTTTATTCCCGAAGGAATAATCCTTATACGAAGCCTAAGAGGGGGATGTGAATACTTCTAAGAAGTCGTAGGGTCCTTGTACAACGCCTAAGAGGAGGCGAGGATGCTTTTAGGAAGCCTGTGGGTCCCCAAACCCCGAGAAATTCAAGACAGGCTATTCACAGAGAATAGATCAAGCCAGGAAAGTCCGAGAATTTGGAAGAAACTCAAGAGATGTCATTCACAGAGAAAAGATCATCTCTGGGGAGTAGAGTTTCTTTGACGATTTCTAAGGGTGACAGTCTGAGAAAGGGTTCACCGAGAATGCTGCCTTTCACGTCTCCATATTGTTTAACCCCAAGAGGAGGGAAGACTGTATCTGGTAATCCTATGGGGATCTAGTTTTGTCTATTTTAGAGTGATCAACAGGGCTTAGTGCTAGACGTAGTTGTCAGGGAAACTCTAAATATCTATACTAGTATTATACAGTTGGTATGAGTTTATGAAAGAAGACTTACAGTGAAACAGCCCCACAATACAGTTATATGTATATGAAAGCGGATAAAGAAAGCATATAACCACTTACTCGGTTGTAGAGCTTCCATGTTGTTTGGTTAGTTGTTCATTAAAGAAAAATTGGAAACAACAGTATATTCAAAATTTAAAGGAGAAAGTATTTTGAAAAGATGTTGGGGCTTACAGCTCAACGAGAGGCCCAAGGTTTATCAGTGATCGCACTGTCATTTTGTACAGAGGGACTTATACAAGTGACTGAGGCCCAAAAAGTTTTCTGTACAAGGGGATGGGTCTTACACTCTCTCAAGAGGCCCAAGTGTTTAAAGAAAAAGAAGGGGGCTTACAACACGAGGGTAGGCCCAGAGTCATTTGTTTTTTTTATTGGCGATCGCGCCGAGGTTTTCTTTTAACGCAGGGGGACTTATACAATGTCTGAGGCCCAAAAAGTTTTGGTTAAAAGGGGATTGGGTCTTACACTCTAATAGAGGCCCAAAATATTTATTTTTGTACAAGTGGTGGGGCTTACAGCTCAAGGAGAGGCCCAGGGTCATTTGTTTGAAAATGGCGATCGTGCTGAGATTTTTGAAAACGCGGTGGGTCTTATACAATGCATTGAGGCCCAAAATGGTTTGGTTTTCAAAGGGGGTTGGGTCTTACACTCTAATAGAGGCCCAATGATTTTGAATGGGTCTTATAGCTCGAGGAGAGGCCCAAGTTTTGTTTTTCAACGGACGGTGATCGCGTCGAACTTTTTGAAATACAACGGGACTTATACAATAAGTGAGGCCCAAAAAGTTTTGTATTTACAAAGGATTGGGTCTTACACTCTATTAGAGGCCCAAAAGTGTTTGAAATTGTTTGATGAGGGTGAAAATCAAAGAAACCCTAATTTGTTATTCTTTAAAAGTAAATATTTAAAGAAAATCAAATAAAATACCAAATAAGTTTGAATAAACCATTTGTAATTTTTGTTTAAGTTTTGAGAAATGAGGGATTAATCACAATATGAATTAAAACTCACTTGGTTTTGATTTTCAATGTAAATATTCACTTTTAAAATGTTTAAAAACATTAAAAAGGAATTTATTCACAAAAATACTAATTATATTAAATAAATAATATAAACTTAATTTTTTTCTGGAATAAAATATTTCAACATTTTTGTGATTTTTTGCGAAAAGAACCAATCAAAAATAATTAAAATTGAAAGAGTTATTAATTTTCCAATTAATTAATAAAATATAAAAATATTGGAAAAAATAGCAAAAATGTTCGAAAACACAAAATGGCATGGGTGGGGTTTGAACCCACGACCTCAAGGTTATAGGGCGCGCGCCTTACCACTGGGGTGGTGATACGTCCATTGCTTGAAGTGAAACCACAAATATACAAGGCATGCCTTGTTTTCTAGGCCCGGTCAAGGCAAGGCAAGGCAAGGCAAGTTTTGCCAAGAAACGGGAAGGTCCATAACTTTCTCATTTCTCAATGTTTGGGGACAAAATTTATATGCATCTGGCCTAGAATTTCACAAGGAATCCAATGGTGGTGGTATTTTTTTCAGATCATACTCCCTCCTCAAAACCCGATAGTGGTTTTGAAAAAGGCCTATAATTGCATTTTCTATGCTACACTTTGATACAGGCATGAATTACATGATGAATTGGTCCAAACACAACATATATAACATGTATGAGGTGTGTATGAACAGTGGACTTCAAAGTAATGCATATTTTGGAAAGTTCAAGTCATGATGCTTACCTCTTTTTGAGCTTTTGGAGTTTTCTGTGCAATCTGCCAAACTTTTTGTTCCAAAAATGGTTTGATGCTTTGGACACTCTCAAATGATCCCTTAGAAGCTTTGAAGATGGTTGGAATCAGCTGGAACCTGCAAAAACACAAACTGGTCCTTTCTTGCAAAAGGGGTTAAAATGACAAAAATAGCAACTCTCTCAAATGGTGTTCCAGATGAGGGGAACCATTTGGGATAGTTCAAGGATGTTATTTGGAGTGTGTTTGAGGTTTTATCTGGTTTGGAAAGTGCCTGAATCAAGACATGGCTTGAAAAATGCACAAAAGGCCTATTTTGAGGTTTTGAGAGGTGACTTTGTGATTTTGGTGTTACAGGTCACTTTTGATAGTATGGATCACCTACATATGATGTTTATGAGGTGTTAGGATCATGAGTTGTGATGGAAATGCTCTCTAGCTCAAAAACTCAGAGTTACCTTGCTAAAGAATGCATTTTGGCCTAAAGAGAGGGATTTTGAGGAAAGCATCTGTTTGATGGCTTTGGTGTACTCAAACTGAGTATAAATGAGCTCTATTTATAGTGGAGCAAGTTTGTTTTGGGATCAATAGTGAATGACAACTGCAGCAGAGGTTTGGCCAATGGTTGCATTTTGGAATCCAAGTCTCCTCTAGCCATTGACTAGAGGTTAGGGCACGGGGTGTAATACCCCAAAATTTGCCCTCTCATTTTTCATATCATTTAGCGCGTGCTTTCATTGCATTACATTGCATTCAAGTCATAGAAAAATAAAGCATTCATCTTTACATTCAGCATAGGGCATGTGATCAGTGGATTTCGGAGCATTGATCATCCAAAGCAAGAGAACAAGACACAAGGGTCTTCAAGCAAGCCTCAAGAGTCTCTTACATCATATATCATCTCATTTGATCCCACAAGTCATTGGAAGAAGAGAATTCACCCAGAAGTTGGACAGTTCATCATCTCCTAGCAAAAGCAGTCCAAATTAGGGTTTTGAGTTCAAGCAGTCTCCTGATGAAATTTTGGTTCAAACTTGATCTCAATGTTTTCTACATGATGACAAGTATCTAAGGATGGAAGATTTCCCATTGGTTCATTTCAAAAGAGGTCCAATTGGCCAGTTGCTTGAGAATCAAGAAATTGGGGAAAAAGTCAACTGTGCAGTGGAAAAAGTCAACCCTTGACTTTTAAGGTCAAAATCATGAAATTAAAGTTACACCTGTTCATTGGACAAGATTTGATCAAGAAATGTTAAGAGGTTCATAGAAAAATCAAGAAATCACAAAACTGCCCAAAATAGAAACTTGGGGTTTCTAAAAATGGAAAGTTTAGGCCATTTTGCACTCTACTTCAAGGCATTCTTTCTCCATGGTAAAAACTTCAAACTTCAGGCCCAAGTTGAGCCAATTAAAGATCACATTCCAAGCTTCAAATCCATACCAAAAACTCTTCCATTGGATCAAAATTGAGAGAGTTATGATCAATCAAAATTTAGCAAAATCAAGGCAAATTTCAAGTCATGGCAAGGCAAGTTCAGGCCTCCAGGCCATAATTTCATCAAACATGTGGCGTGCCAAATGTCAAGCCAATTTTCTCCATCAAGAAGGCTTCAAATGAAAAATTGTTGAACATAAAAGTTGTTCATCTCCATGTCCTCTTTAACTTTGATGTTGGATATTTTTTCATTTGAACATGTTATGAAGGTCATACGAGGGCTCAAAAATGGTGGTCTCACACTGAAATTCCATAGGCACCAAGGTTTTGCTTGCAGCCCAAGTCACACACCCATACACCAATTGTGATTCCTTGTTTTCCAAGCATCTCCACCTTTGGATGTTGAAGTTCACCTTGGGATTATTACCGAGTTGATCCTAACTAACCGAGTTAACTACCTTGACTCGGTGAGTTGAGTCTAACTAACTCCGACCCTAGTTCCAAACCCAAAGCTAAGTCCAAAGCTAATCCCAAACCTCCCACACTCCAAACCTAAAGTCTATATAAGAAATCCTTCACTCATTTTCAAGGGATTCACCATTTTTCACCAAATTCCACACATTGCACTCTCAATTCTCTCTTCCAAACCCTCACAAAAAGCTCTTATTTCTTGAAGGATAATCACTTTTCACATTGAAAAGTGATTAATTCTTGAGCTCAAACTCCATCATTTGGCTTTTTTTGGGTTGGATTTCTGGAAGTTTAGATTATTCTACCTCAATCCAACGGTTTCACACCATTTATTTTGGTGCAAGTTCGATCTCGTTGATTTTTCGCGATTTTGCTCGGTTTCGACGCATTTCGGCTACTAATCGAGGAATCTCTGGTTTTCTTTAATTTTCTGCACCAAGATCACTTTGCAACCATTACCAAAGCAAATCTCCGCTTTGTAGATTAGTTTTCTTCAAATCTACCCTTGATTTAGCTTATTTGCAAGTTATTCGATGTAGATTTTTGGTGATTTTTGGTTTGGTCCATGGCGCTTGAATTTGATTCTTGATATTGATGATTGTTGGATCTAATTGATGTTAGATTACAGTGATTGAACTTAATTTTCGTGCATGATTATTTACATGATCATTTGGATGTTTGGATAAGTGATTTGCTGCTGAAAAGTGTTTTTCAAAGTTGAATTTTTGCCTCTGTTTCAGTGGTAATCGATTACTCTAACAGGGTAATCAATTACTCTGCCTTATTTTCACGTTTTTAGCCAATTTTCCACTGAGTAATCGATTACCCTATGTGAGTAATCGATTACCAGTGAAGCAGATTGTGTTTTTCTTGCATTTTCTTGCTCGTTTGAGATCTCTTGCATGTCTAAACTTCATGGATTGATATGTTGATGATTTGTGGACTATTCTTGAGTTGTTTCACTTCACACTATTGCATGAGCATGATTTTTTGACACGCGGCTTTTGATTGTTAATCAATGAATGTTTATGTTTGCGTTGTTGATTAATTGATGTAATGATCACATAATGCACACACATGGAGCTTGTTAATTGTTAATTGATGCTTGTGTTGCTGGGATTGTTATGTGCATATTCATTTGCTTTCTATTTCGATAGGTGCGCACTTGTTTTAATTTGTTCATATGCTTTATAATGTGTATTCTCTTACAATGTGCATTATTCCATGGTGATTTCAAGAATTGTTTACCATGATTTATGGTGTGATGGTGATCATGTTTGATTGAATAATGTGCAAGGCTTGAAGCATGTTTGTTCTTTTATGAATGAATCATTTGTGAGTGCATGCTGCCCCTGATTTTTTCATTGCTGTCTATGCACATATATGTTGTTGTATGTGCTGCTATTTGCTTTTTACACCCATTTTGTAGGTTGAACATGTGTTATTAATTGTTGTTTGGTACATGATGATAGATTTTACTGCTGCATTGCACTTATGAGTTGTAATTGTTGCTGTTTTCATTGTTTCCTTCCATTTTATTTTTTTATTTGGATAGCATGATATGTTGTTTTGTGTAGAATTTTCTTCACACCTTTAGGACCTTTCTCTCTTAGTTCTTAACTTGTTTGATATTTACTTGTTATTCTTTCATTATTTCTTTACTTGCAAATTGTTCTTGCTAACATTTTCAGGGGCTAATGGTAAGTCAAGTGTGTGGGTGTGCACCCACATACCACCTTTTTCTCTTATCTCTTTAAGTTTTCAAGTTGTGATTATGATAAAGCATCTAATGCTTTCTTTGTTCGATCTCTTTCATCCCCTTTGAGTTCTTAACTTAGCTTCCATCTTTGAAGTAAGTTAGAACTCACTCTTCTTCTCTTTTCTTTTAGAGTTAGGTTTCTAAACCACACGTAACCATTAGGAACATCCATGTATGATAACTTTAGGGTTTAAGTCTTAGTTTCCCTCATTAGATTTTACCTTTCTTAACCTTTGAGTCTCTTATCTTCTTATCTCAAAACAAAAGCAAAAAAAACATTTAATAAGGGATTAACGCATATTGCACGTGAGCCTTGCATGTGGGAAATGGAAGGAGGAGGGTTTCCCTCCACCTTTCTAGAGTGTTTAGCATACGTCCTGTTAGGACGACCATGTGACGCATTCGATCCTATATCATAGACTTGAATGCAATACGTGTTATTAACACAAAATAATCAAAACACTTCTTCTTAAAAGACAAACACAAACAATTCTCTTCTCATCTCCTTCATTCCTTGCTTAAGGACTCGTCACGTCCGTTCTACCGCAAATAGGTAACGCCTAAATCTCCCTACAGTGAGCTGCAACACCTAACTGCTGGGACGCGCACTCTGACGTTTCCACTAAAAAACACAAATAAAGCAACCCTTGTTGAGGGGAACTATGTCACTCTGATTCTCATGTTCCCGATGAGATACGTAGGCAGTGGGGTAGGGCCCATTCGAGCACTTCTTTTATTTTCCCTACATTTGTTTCTCGTTCTCTTTCCATTCCTTTTCCAGCATCTTTTCTATCACCCTTTGATCGAAACAACAAGCGTGGATCCCATCGGGTACGATGGACGCGTGGGGGTGCTAATACCTTCCCTTCATGTAACCGACTCCCGAACCCAGTTCTCTTGGTCGCAAGACCATGCTCTTTCCTTCCCTCAGGTTTATGCGGTGTTTCGTTTCCTTCTCTTGGGATAAATACACATTGTTGGCGACTCTGTTTTCGCGCCACTTTCGCGTTTGTACCTGGATGAAAATCCTGGGAGCGACAGCTGGCGACTCTGCTGGGGATATGAGACCCAGAATCCCTGGTTCCCTAAGCGAGTCAATCCTAGCGCTTGTCTGTTTTTTCTTTCATTGGGTGTTTACTGTGGTGTTGTATTTTGTTTTATTTACTGTTATACTGTATTACTGTTTATCGTGTTACCGATTTACTATACTTTATTGTATTTATCGGATTCACTGCATTACATATCATTATAATGCTGGACTGTGCTTTTGTTTTCTGTTTGGTGGGCAGGGTGTTCTAAGATATAAGCCCACTACCCAGGCTTGAGTATATACATAGGTATTAGACTGGATAGTCATGACGCTTGCGTGGTGGTGACCACGTATTGTTGTTCATGAGACCCACAACCAGACGAGGTTCTATTAGGAGCTATCTACTACTGTATGTTTATATAGGCATGTAGTTATTCTCTTGAGGAACTGTCGACTCTGGTGACCATTCCCGAGGACTCAGTTGCGGCACTCCTCCCAAGATGTGATAATGGAAGACGAGAAATGGCAAACCCATTACACTTCTTGATCCGCGGACCCAATGCTGGGAATTCGCTATAGGATGTCCTTTTTGAAAGTGAATCAGTGGAGGCACTCCTCGATTGGCGATAGTACTATACCCCGAGGGATGAATGTACTATTGCTTCTCGACCTCAGTGCCTGAAGCTGAGGACCTTTCGTTTTGGAGAATCAGTTGAGGCCTCCTCGATTGATGGTGATGCCAAACCAGAAATGGTGAACGTATCATCATTTCTCGACCTGAGGGCCCGGGAAACTGAGGATCTTAGTACCCACACGTGAGAAGGGCGGGTTGTTTACAGGTTTGCAGGTAACCATGACCTCCTACATACCCAGTTTTCTATTGACGTTACACAAAAGGAGAATTCATCCTATTGTATTCAGATGGTGCCTATCTATGGTTCTATATTGTTCTCAAAGCTACACTGACACCATTCACAGTCCAGCACAGACACTTGGCACCTTGATACCATGCCCTTTGCATTGCATTTACATATCCTAACATACATGTTTACTCATTTCCAGGTGCATATTTTACCCTCGATTCCAGTCACCAGGTTCTCACAAGGATGAATGCTAAAGAGAAGAAGAACATCATCAGTTACAAGTTCCTCACGCCATCTCTAGGCTCTATTATTGTCCTGGAAGGAATGGCGAGCCCTGAAGTGCTGGAAGCTTTCAAAGAAAAATATGGGTGGATTTTATCTTTTGTTTGCAATGTCAGTGATTACGAATACAAGGGTCTCCATAATTTGATGCAGTTCTACGATCCTCCTCTGAGGTATTTTGTATTTCCAGATTATTTGTTGGTACATACTTTAGAGGAGTATTCCAACATGCTAGGGATTGCTATCAAGGAGGAGCCTCCTTTCTATGGGTCTACAGGTGATTTGGATTGTGGAAAAGTGGCTGGTGCTCTTTATTTGAGCAAGTCAGAACTAGAAGCCAATATCTCTAATAAAGGAAAGCTTCGTGGTTACAAGCTGGGGTATTTGATAAAGAAAGCTCAGGAGGCAGCTAAAGGCGAGAAATGGGTTACTTTTAATGCATTGCTAGCCCTTTGTGTCTATGGTATTGTGTTGTTCCCCAACGAGCCTAACTTTGTTGATACGGACGCCATTAGGATATTCATAATGAAAAATTTGGTACCAACACTGTTGGGAGATCTTCACTATGCCTTATATAATAGAAACGAGAAGAAAAGAGGAGGGGTAGTTAGTTGTTGTGCACCTTTGTTCTATAAGTGGTTTGCAAGTCGCTTACCGCAATCAGGGGCTTTTGTGGATTCTAAAGGTTCTCTAGAATGGAGTCAGCGCTTAATAGGGCTAGTTGCCAAAGACATCATATGAATAGATCATGGGCTAATCGGTAAGAATATTATCCATAGATGTGGTGAGTTCCCTAATGTTCCACTAATAGGAAGAAATGGGGAATCAACTACAATCCTTCATTGGCCATTAGGAAATTTGGGTACGCTCTAATGGGTCTGCCCATTAAGAGGGATGTGGAAGAGTCCCTGTATTTCCACACATCAGATGGTTTGGAAACAGCACAAAAAGCCTCTGAAAGTTGGGTCAGTGTGCTAAAGAAAGGGAAAGTTGCTCTAGGCAAACCCAACAATCGGGCTTATCCAGCATATGAAGAGTGGGTGAAGAAAAGAGTTGAAGATTTCCACATGCCTTTTGATAGGGCACCCCTGTTGTATCCTGAGGATGAGAAAGGAAAAAATACTACCACTATGGAAGACATCGACAAATTGCAAGCCTCGGTGAAAAGTTTCAAGGAGAGAATTCTGAGCTGAGTAACCGCCTTCAAGAAGCGTTACATACCAACAAAAGATTGGAACAGAAAGCCCAAGACGCCGAACAAATCTTAGCAGCAAGAGAAAGGGATTTTGCCGAAAGAGCCCAACATTTCCAGAAAATTAGTAAGGGTGCCGATGCTTCCACTCAAGCTCATAAGAAGACCAAACAGGCCTTAGCCCAGACTAAAGACACGTTCGCCAAGTTTCATCAAGCTTGGGATGAGGTTAGAATGGAAAACTCAGAGTTGCAGGAACAGCTAAAGATCAAGGATGACGAGATTAAAAAGGAACATAAACAACGGAGGAAGTATCGGGAGAACCTTGGCAAAAGTCAAGAGCAATTGGAAAACGCCAGAGAAGAGCTAAAGATTTCCAAGAAGGAGCTTGAAGAGGCTATGGAAGATATGGGGAAACTCAAAATGCAAGCTGGCGTGAAAAGGCATAAAGGAGTATGTGATGATGAAGCTCTCCTGATGCATATAGATTCGCTGACTGAGGCTCTGGCGAAAAGAGATGTTCTGATTAAGGAGTTAATCGAAAGACCAAATCACCAGTGCACTCGCATACTCTTCGAGGAAGTCAAGTATTCAAGCGAAAAGTTGAAGGACTTGGAGTTGTCAGATTGACAGTTTTTCTCTCATTCTCTTAATGTAGTTTTGTTGATGGATATCATCAGGCTTGTTGATGAATCCACTATTTTGATGTATGATGTTTGAACTCATTGTTGAACGTTGGGCGTATGTCTGTTTTCTTTGTAATTGAAACGAGCAGTTTATTCAGAAATATTCTGTTGGCAATTATCTGTACACAAGCACATAATCACGGCACGTATCTTTATATCGCGATCTTCAACTTTCTGTGGTTAAGATTGGAATCAGGGTATAAGGCACCTCGGAAATGATAAACATGACATTTGCATTGCATTTCGCATATCATTTTTTGCATGACAGGTACTCGTTGCAGGTCCTCTAACCTTTATTTGGTCTCAGGCACTATAGTTGATAACCACGTCCATCGGTACATAACTCGCAGAAACCAAGCTAAGATCATGGATCAGATGCAAACTAGGAAAGACTCAGTTCATGACACTAATGACTGGTATGGCTCAAAACCAGGAAAGACTCAGGGCAATGGTCGAGCGGCCACAAGTAGAGGTGCAGAATGGTAACGGTAATAATAGAGGTCACAGAATTGGTGATGAGACAGGTAATCAGACGGGCGTTAATGCAGGCGGAGACCCTCCTAGAAATACTGGGGTTCGTCATGTTGTGGAAGACAACCAAGATGATCAGTTCACTCTGTTAGATGCTGAAGATGAGAACGCTCGCAAATTCGATGAGCTCACTGAAAAAATTAGGTCCATTGAATCCCAAAACACTCTTGGTTTTGATGTTTCTGACTTGGGATTGGTACCTGGAGTAAGAATTCCACACAAGTTCAAGCCACCAACATTTGACAAGTACAATGGCACTACTTGTCCTAAAACTCATCCCCAATCCTATGTGGGGAGGATAGCCGTTCATACTGATGATGAGAAATTGTGGATGTACTATTTCTAAGACAGCCTTACTGGGGCATCTCAAGAATGGTATATGAAGTTGAGCAGGACTTCTGTGAGGAACTGGAAGGAGTTAGCTCATGCTTTCGTCAAGAAGTATCAATACAATATGGATATGGCTCCAAACCGTACTCAGCTGCAGAGTATGGCTCAGAATGCGAAGGAGAGTTTTAAGGAATATGCTCAAAGATGGCGCTAGTTGGCTGCCATGGTGCAACCGCCACTGCAGGACCGAGAGATGGCCAACATGTTTATGGGTACTCTTCAGGGAACTTATCTTGATAGGTTGGCCACCTGTCCTTCTACTGGGTTTGCAGACATTGTAATCGTTGGGGAAAGGATTGAAAGTTTGTTGAAGCTCGGAAAAATACAAAATGTCAGTGGTGCTAGTTCTTTAGGAGTAAGGAAGCCATTTGCTGGAGCTACCAGAAAGAGAGAAGGCAAGACAAGTGCTGTGTATAGAGGACGGGGAAAAGGATGTTCTCAAGCTTATCACCAAGTGGATGCAGTGACAATTCCAACACTACCTGTTCAGCAATAGTAGCCACAACAGCGACCACAGTTCCAACAAAGGTCTAGGCAGAGGGACCGCAAAATTGACCCTCTTCCTATGACTTAATCAGCTTTGTTACCCCAGTTACTTCAACTGAAGTTGGTCGAACTTCGTACCATGAAACCTCCTACTGCTGGTAATATGCCACCCAATTATGATGCTAATGCCCGCTGCGATTTCCATTCAGGCGCTCCGGGGCACACCACTGAAAAGTGCTGGGCATTTCAAAATAAGGTGCAGGATCTAATTGATGCCAGGCAATTAATTTCTCAACTCCACCGAATGTGCTTCAGAATCCTATGCCAGATCATAATGTGCCAAGGGTCAACGCCATTGAACATGGGAAAGTTCTGAATTTGGTAACTGATGTGAGCAGGGTGAAGACTCCTTTGAGTTTCGTGAAGGCTCGGTTGTTGAAAGGGAAAGTGTTCTCGGGCTGTGGAGAAGGTTGTGTTGATTGTAAGAATCAGAGTAATGGTTGTGATAAACTGAAGGCCGGTATTCAAAAGTTGATTGAGGAGGGTTGTCTACAGTTCGATCAGGGGGACAAAAAGGACGATGATGTGTCAGCTGTTACCATTTATTTTACGCCAGCTGAAATTCAAGTGCCCTCGCCTGCTGCTATCATTGTGCCTGACGTAGTGAGTCCTGTTACTATCACGGTACCAGGACCAGTTCCTTATACTAGTGAGCGGGCTATCCCATGGCACTACGGTGCAGATGTTTACTACCAAGGGGAAAAATAAGAAGTGGAAACTCCAGCTGGGGGTAGTTCCAGTATTGACAATGTTGGAGGTCTTGGTGGCTTCACCAGAAGTGGACGCTTGTTTGCTCCACAGACTTTGAGAACCAATGTTGAAGCTGAGGCAGCAACTAAAGCCAAGGGTAAACAGGTGGCTACAGAGGAGGTTGTTAGTCCTGAATCGGTGCAGAAAGGTACTTTTGAGAAAGAGGTCGAGGAGTTCATGAGACTTATCAAAAAGAGTGATTATAAAGTAGTTGATCAGTTGAACCAAACGCCATCAAAAATTTCTATCCTGTCGTTGGTTATGTGTTCTGCAGCTCATCGAGAGACACTTTTGAAGGTTTTGAATATGGCCTATGTACCTCAAGAAATTACTGTGAATCAATTAGAGTCGGTTGTTTCTAATGTCAATGCTAGCCATGGGTTAGGTTTTACAGATTTTGATTTGACTATTGAGGGTCGTAATCACAACAGGGCATTACACATCACCCTGGAGTGTAAAGGGGCAGTATTATCTCATGTGTTGGTGGACACGGGGTCTTCCCTGAACGTGTTACCAAAGAAGGCTTTAATGAAGTTAGACGCTGACGGAATTATTCTAAGACCAAGTGATTTGGTAGTGAGGGCTTTCGATGGTTTGAAACATTTTGTATTCGGAGAAGTAGAGCTCCCGGTAAAAATTGGTCCTCGGGTGTTTAAGTGCGTGTTCTACGTGATGGACATTCAACCCGCATATAGCTGCTTGTTAGGCAGACCGTGGATTCATGCTGCTGGGGCAGTGACATCTACGTTGCATCACACGTTGAAATATGTGGTTGATGGTAAGTGGTGATTGTATGTGGAGAAGAAGACATCTTCGTCAGTCAGTTGTCTACCTTTAAGTACGTGGAAATGGATGGAGAGATCCATGAGATGTTGTGTCAGGCATTTGAGGAAGTCAATATTGGTGATTCATCTTCACAGGAAGTATCTTCTCAGGGCGAAGAACAGGTGGGTACTTCGATTGCTTCTTACAGACAGGCAGTGGAAGTAGTCAGAGCAGGAAATGCCCAAGGCTGGGGCAAATTGATTGAAGTCTCTGCAAAGGAAGATAAGTTCGGTATAGGCTATAACCCGTATCAAGCTGCTGCAACTGAGCGCAAGGGGCCGATTACTTTCTACAGCGGGAGAATCATTAATCCAAGTCAGATGTGCGTTGCAAGTAAAGATGGCGTTGACAGTGATTGTGACCTCGACAAGTGGGTGCGCCCGTGTGTACCGGGTCAAGAGCTTTGCAATTGGTCTGTTGAAGAAATTGTTCAAGTTACTCTTCAAACAGAGTAATTTTCTTTGTTTTTCTTTGTTGCATGTTAAAATCTCGCGCTCTGCCCAAGGCGTGTAGATCCATTTGTAGGGCCTCATAATTGCATTTGCAAGGTTTTTTATCATTAATAAAGGACGTTTTGCATTCAAATTTTGTGCTCCTTGTCTTTCATTTTTATTTTTGCAGAAAAAATAATAAAATGGCAATGTTTTATTTTTGTTGTTTCTTTTTTTCAAAAATTCTCATTCTAAAATAAAGTATGACCCCCAATCATGCAGACTTAATCGCCGGGATTTCATTGATAACGTCTGCTATGGCCAAGTATGACTTTGATAATCCAATCTATCAAGCCGAAGAGGGGGATGAAGAAGACTGTGAAGTTCCCGAGGAATTGGCCAGATTGGTGAAGCAGGAGGAGAGGGTCATTCAACCTCACCAAGAGACAATTGAGGTTGTCAACATTGGTTCCGAGGATGCCAAGAAAGAGATTAAGATTGGAGCCAGTCTGTAGGCCGAGGTGAAGAAAGAGCTGATCTGTATGCTGCGGGAATATGTTGACATCTTTGCCTGGTCGTATCAAGATATGTCGGGGTTAGATACAGACATTGTTGTGCACAGGTTACCATTGAAAGAGGGTTGTCCTCCTGTCAAACAAAAGCTCCGGAGAACTAAACCAGAAAAGGCTCTCAAAATCAAAGAGGAGGTACAAAAACAGTTAGATGCGGGATTTCTGGCCGTCACCAATTACCCACCATGGGTTGCAAATATTGTTCCTGTGCCGAAGAAGGATGGTAAGGTCAGAATGTGCGTTGATTACCGGGATCTCAACAGAGCAAGTCTGAAGGATGACTTTCCTTTACCTCATATTGATGTACTGGTTGATAACACCGCTCAGTTCTCGGTATTCTCTTTCATGGACGGTTTCTCCGGGTACAATCAGATCAAGATGGCACCTGAAGACATGGAGAAGACAACGTTCATTACCCCGTGGGGTACCTTCTGTTATAAGGTGATGCCTTTTAGGTTGAAGAATGTTGGGGCAACGTATCAGCGAGCTATGGTAACACTATTCCACGATTTGATTCACAAAGAGATTGAATGTTATGTGGATGATATGATTGCCAAGTCTCGAACAGAAGAAGAGCATCTGGTCAACTTGAAGAAACTGTTTGAGCGGTTGAGAAAGTTTCGACTAAGGCTGAATCCGAACAAGTGCACTTTCGGAGTGCGGTCCGGTAAATTGCTGGGTTTCATCGTAAGCGAAAAAGGAATTGAGGTTGATCCCGCCAAAATAAAAGCAATACAAGAAATGCCTGTACCAAGAACAGAAAAAGAAGTACATGGTTTCCTGGGTAGATTGAACTACATTACACGGTTCATATCTCACCTCACATCCACTTGTGAACCAATATTTAAACTGTTAAGAAAAGAACAAGCGGTCAGGTGGAATGACGATTGCCAAAGGGCTTTTGAGAAAATAAAAGAATATTTGCAGGAACCTCCAATTCTCATGCCTCCAGTTCCAGGGAGACCATTGATCATGTATTTGACTGTGCTTGAAGGATCCATGGGTTGTGTTCTCGGTCAACATGACGAGACGGGTAAGAATGAGCACGCCATCTACTACTTAAGCAAAAAATTCAATGATTGCGAATCACGATACTCAATGCTTGAGAGGACATGTTGTGCACTTGCATGGGCTGCTAAGCGATTGAGGCAATATATGCTCACTCATACAACCTTGTTAATTTCAAAGATGGACCCTGTCAAGTACATATTTGAGAAACCAACATTGACCGGACGGGTTGCACGTTGGCAGATGGTGTTGACTAAATATGATATCCAGTATACTTCTCAGAAAGCCATCAAAGGAAGTATCCTGTCAGACTATCTTGCGCAGCAGCCTATTGATGGTTACCAACCCATGAAATTTGATTTCCTTGATGAGGACATCATGTTTCTCAAAGTTAAAGACTGCGAGGAACCACTCCCAGAGGAGGGGCCAGACCCTGAATCCAAATGGAGTTTGATGTTTGATGGGGCCGTCAACATGAATGGATGCGGAGTTGGAGCAATTTTTATCACGCCAGAAGGTGTTCATATGCCCTTCACTGCCCAAGTAACTTTCGGATGCACCAACAATGAAGCAGAATATGAAGCTTGTATAATGGGGATCGAGGAGGCGATTAATTTGCGAATTAAGACCCTCGATATCTTCGGTGATTCAGCTTTGGTAATCAATCAAGTGAATGGGAACTGGTACACACACCAGACATATCTGATTCCGTATAGAGATTATACGAGAAGACTGCTGACGTTTTTCACAACGGTAAAGTTGTATCATATCCCTCGAGATGATAATAAGTTTTCTGATGCCTTGGCCACATTGTCTTCTATGATCAAAGTGCAAACGTGGAACCATGTACCCAAGATTAATGTGTCTCATCTTGACAGACTTGCATTTGTGTTTGCTGTTGACGCAGTGCCTGATGACAAGCCGTGGTTTCATGATATCAAATGCTTCTTGAAGAGTCAAGAGTACCCGTCTGGGGCATCTACCAACGATAAGAAAACCTTGAGGAGATTAGCTGGTAGCTTCTTCTTGAACCAAAATGATGTGCTGTACAAACGAAACTTTGACATGGTTTTGCTCAGATGCGTGGATAGACACGAAGCAAACATGTCGATGCAAGAAGTGCACGAAGCCTCTTTCGGTACCCATGCCAGAGGACATGCAATGGCAAAGAAACTATTGAGGTCGGGGTATTATTGGTTGACCATGGATGCAGATTATTGTTCATACGCCCGCAAATGCCACATATGTCAGATTTATGCAGACAAAGTGCATGTACCTCCGAATCCGTTGAACGTCATGTCTTCTCCTTGGCCCTTTGCAATGTGGGGCATTGACATGATTGGAAAGATTGAGCCAACTGCTTCCAACGGCCATCGCTTCATCTTGGTCGCTATTGATTACTTTACCAAGTGGGTGGAAGCAGCGTCCTATGCTAATTTCACCAAGCAGGTGGTAGCCAGATTTCTGAAAAGAGATATCATCTGTCGCTATGGAGTGCCCGAAAGAATCATTACTGATAATGGTTCTAATCTCAACAACAAAATGATGGCAGAATTATGTCGGGACTTCAAAATTGAGCATCACAATTCTTCGTCGTACCGTCCAAAGATGAATGGCGCTGTTGAAGCGGCCAACAAGAATATCAAGAAGATTGTGCAAAAGATGGTGGTGACCTACAAAGATTGGCATGAAATGTTACTGTTTGCCTTGCATGGGTACCGAACATCAGTAAGGACATCTACTGGGGCAACACCATTCTCACTTGTGTATGGTATGGAGGCAGTCCTACCAGTTGAAGTCGAGATTCCCTTGCTGAGGGTTATGATGGATGTCAAATTGGATGAGGCAGAATGGGTTCACACCCGGTTCAATGAGCTGAGCTTAGTTAAGGAAAAGAGACTAGCAGCTATTTGCCATGGTCAATTGTATCAGCGAAGGATGAAGCGAGCATTTGATCAGAAAGTGCGACCTCGGGAGTATCAAGTTGGTGAATTGGTACTTAAAAGGATCCATCCTCCAAACACATATCACAGGGGAAAATGGACACCGAACTATGAAGGTCCATTTGTGGTTAAAAAGGTTTTCTCCGGCGGAGCCTTAATGCTTACAACCATGGATGGTGAAGATTTTCCATCCCCTGTCAACTCAGACGCAGTCAAAAAATACTTCGCATAAATAGACCCGCTGGACAAAAAAAAGAGAAAAGTCCAGGCAAAAAAGGGCATCTCGGCGAGCCACAAAAACAGAATAAAAAGGTTCGGGCAAAAATTAGGGATATAAAATAAAAAAATTGTACACCCGATGAGTTGAAAATCCGCAAGGACAACTCAGGCAAGAAAGGGTATCCCGGTGGATTGAAAACCCGAAAAGGGCGGTCCACGCAAAAGAGGGATTAAGCGAAGACTGTGTTCTGAGTCATCTGTACTGCCTCATCATTTCACTCAAACTGGAAATCTTCGAAGGGTAGGAATCGGTCCAATCATTCTCTTCAGAAAGTGAAGATAATCGGAAAGTCTTGAAGACATACTGGTTATAGCAGAATTGAAACTCAGTGAAACACCGTTTCACATTGCCATTAGGATAGTTTCTTTTCTCAATTTTCAGTAATCACCTCTTTCCAGGGATTGCTTCCTGATGTACTTGCCTATTCTGGGCATTTCAATCAAAAAGTTGATTATTCAGTCAAAAAGCTTACTATTTGTTTTCATTTTACTGTTTTGTTTGCAAAAACATCTGAATTTTTGATAAAAAAACATTGCATCGTTGAAAACATTGTGGCTTTATAATAACATGCACAGGCAAAACATTTAAAATTGCTTTGAATGTTGATTAACCCCGGACGGTGGATTCAAACCATGCAGTCTCTGGGACATATGTGTGCATTTCTCTTGTTGCAGGTTTACATTCAGAAGCCTAGCATGGAGTCATTTTCAGCGCCAAACAGTTTTGGGTACTCCCCCCAACAAGTGATGGTTTAGAGGTGGATTTTTTCAGCACGACGCATACGTGCTTATCTTTTGCTTGCAGAATACCGGGGCAATCATGTTCAGGAAAGGGTTCACATGTCACCCTTGTGTCACAACGTTTACTGATTGAGTCCGTTCATCAGCTGACGGTCGCTCACGACGATTTGATATCGACAAGTTAATTGCCACTGGGTATCGTGGTATCTTATTAAGTCGATTCTCTCATTCGGTACTTCCAACAGCTACAAGCTTTTCTGTGTCGATAACGGTTGAAAATTCCCCAGTAGAGTTACTTCGCAGACTTTGCAGATAATGTTCAAGACTCAGTGAGTGTCTAGGAGTTTGAAGATGCCAAATCTTTGGTAAAATCCTCTTGGGACGATTTCTTTAGATCAGCCGCATAATCTGGGGCAAAAGCGAGTTTGTGACCCTTCCAAGCATGGGGCATCGTGAAATCCCTTCGGCAAGATGTGTTCCAGATCTATCATCTCTAGTAAAGTGACCTCTCAATTGTTGTATTCTTAGCTCAAGTCTCGGAATTTGCTTAACAGTTTGAAGATGCTTGGTCTTCTGTAAGATCCTTTTAAGGGGCATCCCCAGCACGAGACGCTTTGAAGCGGTTTTCCCCAGCAGAGTTTGTGGTGAACTCATTATCCCCAGTGAAGTCGTCAAACGGAAAGTTTGCCTAATATGGGGCATTGTGGCACTTATACTAAGCTCGACAGCTTTGTTCCTCAATAGATTACTGTGGATTTGCTTTGTGTTTTTCCAGCAGATCTCTAGGGACTCTTTCTCAGCATATTGCAACAGAATGTCTTCCCACCAGATTTTGCGTACCCCTGACGGAGTAGTTTAGATCCTCAGCAAGATCGTATTTCCGGTAGTGGTATCCTCATAGAGTTTAGCAGTGAATCTTGTTAGCAATACTCCCCAACTGAGTTGTTTTTTCTCCCCGCAGAGGTTTATCATATCAACAGAATCTCTTCCTCAGCAGAGTGTTAGTACATTCTTTCCCCAGCCAAGTCAGAAAGTTGTCATTCCTCCAGCGGAGTTACTATGATTAGAATTCATCCCCAGACAGATGAAACAATTCTTGGCAGAGTCATCACTCCCCTGTATCTCAAAATCCAATTTATTTTTGGCAAGCGTGACAGTTCGAAGCAGACGGATTGTTCGTTCATTCTCCAGCAGAGATATCATCCTTTCAGGAGTCTCTAAGGTCACATCATTGACCATTGTTCCTCAGCGGAGACGGCAGAGATGTCTGATATGTGTGCAGAGCGTAATTCAGCGTTGAATTTTTGCAAAAGTCCACCCGCAGTGTGGCCAATCAATAGTCAACTGACTTCATCCAAAGGGTACCTTGCAAAAGCCCAACCGCAGATTGGCAAAAGTCCATCTTAGGGTGGCAAATCAGCAAAGCCCAACTGCAGATTGGCAAAAGTTCATCTTAGGGTGGCAAATCGGCAAATTCTAACCGCAGATTGGCAAAAGTCCATCTTAGGGTGGTAAATCGGCAAAGCCCAACCGCAGATTGGCAAAAGTCCATCTTAGGGTGGCAAATCAGCAAAGCCCAACCGCAGATTGGAAAAAGTCCATCTTAGGGTGGCAAATCAGTAAAGTCCACCCGCAGTGTGGCAAGCCAGTAGTCATCTGGCGTCGTTCCAAAAGACATTGCAAAAGTCCACCCGCAGTGTGGCAAGTCAGTAGTTGTCTGACTCCATTTAAAAATACAGTTTCAAGACCAACCACAGATTGGCGAAAGTCCACCCGCAGCGTGGTAAGCCAGTAGTCGTATGGTGTCGTTTAAAAGACATTGCTAAAGTCCACCCGCAGTGTGGCAAGCCAGTAGTCGTCTGGCGTCGTTTAAAAGACATTGTTAAAGTTCACCCGTAGTGTGGCAAGCCAATAGTCGCCTGGTGTCATTTAAAAGACATTTTTAAAGTCCATCTGTAGTATGGCAAGCCAGTAGTCATCTGGCATCATTTAAAAGATGTTTTCCAAGTCCATCCGCAGTATGGCAAGCCAGTAGTCGTCTAGCGTCGTTCAAAAGACATCTCTCCAGTGCTATTCTTCCCATCAGAGTTTTATCCAAGCAGAGTTCATTTAGTTGGGTTTATATCTCTTTTCTTCTTCTCCACAGAGTGCAAATTTTCTAGTTATTCTTGGTATTCAATCCCTCCATACCTCGAAAGTCTGAAAGCAAACGCTATCATCCATTCAGGTCTACAGTGATTGAATATGGGGCAGCTGTAATACCCCAAAATTTGCCCTCTCATTTTTCATATCATTTAGCATGTGCTTTCATTGCATTCAAGTCATAGAAAAATAAAGCATTCATCTTTGCATTCAGCATAGGGCATGTGATCAGTGGATTTCGGAGCATTGATCATCCAAAGCAAGAGAACAAGACACAAGGGTCTTCAAGCAAGCCTCAAGAGTCTCTTACATCAAATATCATCTCATTTGATCCCACAAGTCATTGGAATAAGAGAATTCACCCAGAATTTGGACAATTCATCATCTCCTAGCAAAAGCAATCCAAATTAGGGTTTTGAGTTCAAGCAGTCTCCTGATGAAATTTTGGTTCAAACTTGATCTCAATTTTTTCTACATGATTACAAGTATCTAAGGATGGAAGATTGCCCATTAGTTCATTTCAGAAGAGTTCCAATTGGCCAGTTGCTTGAGAATCAAGAAATTGGGGAAAAAGACAACTTTGCAGTGGAAAAAGTCAACCCCTGACTTTTAACGTCAAAATCATGAAATTCAAGTTACACTTGTTCATTGGACAAGATTTTATCAAGAAATGTCAAGAGGTTCATAGAAAAATCAAGAAATCACAAAACTGCCCAAAATAGAAACTTGGGGTTTCTAAAAATGGAAAGTTTAGGCCATTTTGCACTCTACTTCAAGGCATTCTTTCTCCATGGTAAAAACTTCAAAATTCAGGCCTAAGTTGAGCCAATTAAAGATCACATTCCAAGCTTCAAATCCATACCAAGAACTCTTCCATTGGATCAAAATTGAGAGATTTATGATCAATCAAAGTTTAGCAAAATCAAGGAAAATTTCAAGTCATGGCAAGGCAAGTTCAGGCCTCCAGGCCATAATTTCATCAAACATGTGGCGTGCCAAATGTCAAGCCAATTTTCTCTATCAATAAGGCTTCAAATGAAACATTGTTGAACATCAAAGTTGTTTATCTCCATGTCCTCTTTAACTTTGATGTTGGACATTTTTTCATTTGAACATGTTATGAAGGTCAAACGAGGGCTCAAAAATGGTGGTCTTACACTGAAATTCCATAGGCACCAAGGCTTTGCTTGCAGCCCAAGTCACACACCCATACACCAATTGTTATTCCTTGTTTTCCAAGCATGTCCACCTTTGGATGTTGAAGTTCACCTTGGGATTATTACCGAGTTGATCCTAACTAATCGAGTTAACTACCTTGACTCGGTGAGTTGAGTCTAACTAACTCCGACCCTAGCTCCAAACCCAAAGCTAAGTCCAAAGCTAATCCCAAACCTCCCACACTCCAAACCTAAAGTCTATATAAGAAATCCTTCACTCATTTTCAAGGGATTCACCATTATTCACCATTTTTCACCAAATTCCACACATTGCACTCTCAATTCTCTCTTCCAAACCTTCACAAAAAGCTCTTATTTCTTGAAGGATAATCACTTTTCACATTGAAAAGTGATTAATTCTTGAGCTCAAACTCCATCATTTGGCTTTTATTGGGTTGGATTTCTGGAAGTTCAGATTATTCTACTTCAATCCAAGGGTTTCACACCATTTATTTTGGTGCAAGTACGATCTCGTTGATTTTTCGCGATTTTGCTCGGTTTCGACGCATTTCGGCTACTAATCAAGGAATCTCTGGTTTTCTTTAATTTTCTGCACCAAGATCACTTTGCAACCATTACCAAAGCAAATCTCCGATTTGTAGGTTGGTTTTCTTCAAATCTACACTTGATTTAGCTTATTTGCAACTTATTCGATGTAGATTTTTGGTGATTTTTGGTTTGGTCCATGGCGCTTGAATTTGATTCTTGATATTGATGATTGTTGGATCTAATTGATGTTAGATTGCTGTGATTGAACTTAATTTTCGTGCATGATTGTTTACATGATCATTTGGATGTTTGGATAAGTGATTTGCTACTGAAAAGTGCTTTTCAAAGTTGAATTTTTGCCTCTGTTTCAGTGGCAATTGATTACTCTAACAGGGTAATCGATTACTCTGCCTTATTTTCACGTTTTTAGCCTATTTCCCACTGAGTAATCGATTACCCTATGTGAGTAATCGATTACCACTGAAGCAGATTGTGTTTTTCTTGCATTTTCTTGCTCGTTTGAGATCTCTTGCATGTCTAAACTTCATAGATTGATACGTTGATGATTTTTGGACTATTCTTGAGTTGTTTCACTTAACACTATTGCATGAGCATGATTTTTCGACACGCGGCTTTTGATTATTAATCGATGAATGTTTATGTTTGCGTTGTTGATTAATTGATGTAATGATCACATAATGCACACACATGGAGCTTGTTAATTATTAATTGATGCTTGTGTTGCTGGGATTGTTATGTGTATATTCATTTGCTTTCTATTTCGATAGGTGCGCACTTGTTTTAATTTTTTTATATGCTTAATAATGTGTATTCTCTTACAATGTGCATTATTCCATGGTGATTTCAAGATTTGTTTACCATGATTTATGGTGTGATGGTGATCATATTTGATTGAATAATGTGCAAGGCTTGAAGCATGTTTGTTCTTTTATGAATGAATCATTTGTGAGTGCATGCTTCCCCTGATTTTTTCATTGCTATCTATGCACATATATGCTGTTGTATGTGCTGCTATTTGCTTTTTACACCCATTTTGTAGGCTGAACATGTGTTGTTAATTGCTGTTTGGCACATGATAGATTTTACTGCTGCATTGCACTTATGAGCTGTAATTGTTGCTGTTTTCATTGTTTCCTTCCATTTTATTTTTTTATTTGGATAGCATAATATGTTGTTTTGTGTAGAATTTTCTTCACACCTTTAGGACCTTTCTCTCTTAGTTCTTAACTTGTTTGATATTTACTTGTTATTCTTTCATTATTTCTTTACTTGCAAATTGTTCTTGCTAACATTTTCAGGGGCTAATGGTAAGTCAAGTGTGTGGGTGTGCACCCACATACCACCTTTTTCTCTTATCTCTTTAAGTTTTCAAGTTGTGATTATGATAAAGCATCTAATGCTTTCTTTGTTCGATCTCTTTCATCCCCCTTTGAGTTTTTAACTTAGCTTCCATCTTTGAAGTAAGTTAGAACTCACTCTTCTTCTCTTTTCTTTTAAAGTTAGGTTTCTAAACCACACTTAACCATTAAGAACATCCATGTATGATAACTTTAGGGTTTAAGTCTTAGTCTCCCTCATTAGATTTTACCTTTCTTAACCTTTGAGTCTCTTATCTTTTCTTCTCAAAACAAAAGCAAAAAAACATTTAATAAGGGATTAACGCATATTGCACGTGAGCCTTGTGTAGCGAGCGATTAAGACGCGGTTCTTAAGCGCTGGTCGCTCTCTGCGGTTGAGCTTAAAACTACAGGTCGATTCATTTTTTATCCTATTGAAGCTTATGAAGGAAGGGAAATAGATGTCTCCAATTAACCCTGCTTTGCATACTTAGTTTAAACAGCGGTCTGTTAGGTTACGAATGCTATCAATGTGGGGGGGCCTTTCTTGTGCTATTTAACAGAATGACAGGTTTCTGGCGGGGAACAAGGATTAGGATGTTAGGACTGATGCTTTTGAATTACTGCTTTTGATATGGGATTTTGGGTTTTTGTTTAGTGTGCTCGCTAAGATTTTTCTTTCAATCTTATGCCTACGTATTCCCGTTTATCCAAAACAGGGAAATCAGAGCGTTCGTAGTTCCTCCTATTCTATGGGAGGAAATGATTGTTTTTGGTGTCTTGTTCAAAGCCCAAGACGTGAAGCGAAAAGGTATTTTGTATCTTATTCAAAGCCCAAGATATGAAGCTGAAAGGTCTACTTGTGTCTTGTTCAAAGCCCAAGACGTGAAGCTGAAGGACCTCGACTTTGGAGAGAATTTGTCATCTCTAAAAAAGGGTTTGTCTGTCACAACTATTGGGTGACTGGTTATAAAGGAGAATTACTTTAACCGGGATACGCGGATCCTAGCAATGCCATAATTTCCTTTATAGGGGGTTTTAACCTGAAGGGGGAGACTTTAACTCAGTGTAGAGCAATGCTATCTTTCCTTAGGAATTTCTCATGCTAAAAGAGGGACATTGGCATGGATGTAGATGATCCCGAGGCTTGCCGCTTACAGCGATTAGATAAAGAAGAAGAAGTTGTTGATGTTTGTGTATTGTGAACGAGGCACAGCTTTGATGCTAAAAGGTTAATTGGATTAACCAGTGGTTTTCTTATACAAAGCCTAAGAGGAGGCTAATATGTGTCTCGTACAAAGCCCGAGAGAGAGGCTAAAAGGTTTTGACCCGACGATGGAGTCTTTTGGTATCTCGTATAAAGCCCGAGATGGAGGCTATTGTTTGTTTGGCTCGATAAGAACCTTTTTGTATCTCGTATAAAGCCCGAGATGGAGGCTAAAGGGGTAATTGACTTAGCAAGGGAGTCTCTTATGTGTCTCGTACAAAGCCCGAGAGAGAGGCCGAACGTTGTTTGACTCCGCTGGGGAGAATCATTGTACAAAGCCCAAGAGGAGGCTATGGTGACTGTTCAGTTAAGTGACAGGTCCGGTATACTGATTTTGAAAGAGAAAATCAGTTCTTATATGAGCAACATTGTACTCCTGGATTTGATTCAAGGATCCGGGTTATTCCTGTTCTTTAAGGAAGCGGGAAATCCAAAGGGTATTGAGACTGTCCGAGTCTGCGGGTTTCCTTCCTATTTTGGGGAAGGGGGTCACTTGAGAATGTCTTTGAGACTCAAGGATGTTAGACTGTCCGTGTCTAGAGTTTCATCTTTTGTACTATGCTTTGAGAAACAGTAGTAGACTCTACAAAAGGACTGTTCTATGCAGATGATTAAGTTCTGTTCCTATACCTCCAGGAGGTCGTCGGGACAATTTGTACGAAGCCCAAGAGGAGGCTGGAAGCTTTTAAGAAGCCGACGGGTCCTTGTACTAAGCCTAAGAGGAGGTTATCATTCCCGGAGGAAGAGATCATTATACGAAGCCTAAGAGGAGGCTGTGAATACTTCTAAGAAGCCGTAGGGTCCTTGTACTAAGCCCAAGAGGAGGCGGGGTTGCTTTTAGGAAGCCTGTGGGTCCTTGTACGATGCCCAAGAGGAGGCCGATGCTTTTAAGAAGCCCGTGGGTCCCCAAACCCCGATAAATTCAAGGCAATGCTATTCACTGAGAATAGATCAAAGTCAGGAAAGTTCGAGAATTTGGAAGAAACTCAAAGATGCCATTCACGGAGAATACATTCATCTTAGGGAGTAGAGTTTCTTGATAATTCCTAATGAGGATAGCCTGAGAGAAGACTGTATCTAGTGATCCTATTGGGGATCTAGTTGTCTATTTCTATGAATAAACGGCGTCACCTAGTTCTAGACGTAGTTGCCGGGGAAACTCTAAATATCTATACTATTATTACACAGTCGATATGAGTTTATGAAAGAAGACTTACAGTGAAACAGCCCCACAATACAGTTATATGTATATGAAAGCGGTAAATGAAAGCCATAACCACTTACTCGGTTGTAGAGCTTCCATGCTGTTTGGTTAGTTATTCAACAAAGAAAGATTGAAAACAATAGTATATTCAAAATCAAAGGAGAAAGTCCTTTGAAAAAGAAAGATTTGGGGCTTACAACTCAAGGAGAGGCCCAGGGTTTTATCAGTGAGTGCACTGTTTGAATTTGTACAGAGGGACTTATACAAGTGACTGAGGCCCAAAATGTTTTCTGTACAAAGGGATGGGTCTTACACTCTCTCAAGAGGCCCAAAAAGGTTTAAAGAAAAAGAGTGGGGCTTATAACACGAGGGTAGGCCCAGTTGACTTTTCGTTTAAAAGTGGCGATCGCGCCGAGGTTTTCTTTTAACGCAGAGAGACTTATACAATAAGTGAGGCCCAAAAAAGATTTTGTTTAAAAGAGGATTGGGTCTTACACTCTAATAGAGGCCCAAAGTGTTTTTGAATGGGTCTTATAGCTCAAGGAGAGGCCCAATTGATTCTTTGAAAAAAGGCGACGATCGCGCCGTTTGTTTTTTACGGTATCGGGACTTATACAATACACTGAGGCCCAAAAATGATTTGGTCAAGAAAGGATTGGGTCTTACACTCTATTAGAGGCCCAGGAAAGTTTTGAAAATGATTTATGAGGGTTGAATTAATCCAAAAACCCTAATTTGTTTTCAAAAATGTATTTAATTGAATAAAAATTCAATTAAAATTATCAAAATTGTTTAACATGTGAAAAACAAATTGTGATTTTGGATTAATGCTTCAAAAATTAAGTATTGACCTATAAAATAATTAGAAAGCATTAAAAATTGCAAAATCAATGTAGAAAAAATATTTAAAATGTCAAAAACAATTAAAATATTAATTCTTTGCAAAAATATCAATTATATGAAATAAATAATATTTTTGGGATTTTTTGATAAAATAAAATATTTTAACATTTTTATGAATTATTAAAAAAAGAATCAACTCAAAATCATTAAAACTCAGAGAGAAATTAATTTTTGAATCAATTAAATAAAATCACAAAATTCAAATATTTGAATTATTCAAAAATGGCGCCAAGAACACACCAAGAACACGCGCGTGTTCTGGGTTTGGCTGATTTGCATTTTCTCCTCAATCTCACTGAATACGTAATCATATCATGCAATCCACATATCATTATGCTCGTCTCAACCTCACGATCATGTCTATAACACTTAATTTCATTTAAATTAAACATAAAACATGAAATCACGAAGAAACCTCAAGAACCCTAAATTCTGCATGAAGGCTAGGATTTTTGATACACGATTCAAACAATGCAATTAATTGAGGGAAAACATTCCATGCATGATTATGAACATATGGCCAAATTATTGTGCGAGGAAATATGCATAGATTGAGAGATGACCAAGAATATGCTTACCTCTAAGCCGTGATAGCAAGTGCAATGTGATTTTTGATTTAGAGGTGTTACAGATGAGTGGTGATGATCTGAACAGCTTCCCTACACCCTATGGAGTGTGTTTGAATGCTTGGACTTGACTGAGAATGGCTGGATCACTTTGTGGTACCTCAGCTGCAACTTGGTTGAAAATTTGAGCAACCAGCTGGTGATTTTTTGAAATTGGTGTTTCAGAAGTGATCTAAGTGTTTGATCAGCTCATATGTGATGTATGTGAGGTGTGTGAGTGATTGGTTTGATTGGAATTGCTCTCAAACTCAAAACCAGATAGTGACTTGCCTTAGAAGGCAAAATTGGAGTGAAAGAAGAGATTTTGAGGAAAGCATCTGTTTGATGGATTTGGTGTACTCAAAATGATCATAATTGAGCTCTATTTATAGTAGAGCAAGTTTGTTTTGCAAGGAATAGTGAATGGCAGCTGGTAAGTAGGTTTCGCCAATGTTGGCCAATGGAAATCCAAGTCTCCTCTAGCCATTGACTAGAGGTTAGGGCACATAGCTTTGGTCCCCTTGGTCTTGGATAAGTCTTGACTGATTTCAGATGAGAATGGCTCAGTCCATGCCACCTTGATGCTTCCATTGAATGCTTCAATTCAAATTTGGAGTCTTGTCCCTATTTTGGCCATTCTAGGTTCAACATGCTATTTCTTGTTCCATGGACTTTGGAGGCTTGGCTCAGTGATTGTCCCCTTTAGATTCAATCCTCAAATGTGTCCAAGTGGATAGGAGCATTTGAATTTGGCTGATTTTGGCAAATCGAGCCAAAATGCAAAATCTGCCTTGCCTTTGACATATTTCAGCAAGGCAACTTGACAATGTCATATCTCATGGTGTAAGTTGAATTTGGCAATGTTCTTGGCCATTTTGGAAAGCCCTTACATGATACAACAACTGTTTGAACAAGTTTGGTTTTGATCTCTTTTGATTCCAAGTGAAAAATCCCTCTACATTTGGCAAAAAGTGAAGCAAAATCTGACTTAGTGAAATTTTCACTAAGTGTTGGAACAAAGTGTGATTTCTTGATTTTGATCACTCCATAACTCAAAATCCTTAATGAATTGGACTTAGGTCTAGTTGAAGTTTTTGTAGAGGGTAATGAGGGCTACAAATCCATCTTTGGATGAAAAAAAATGGCCTTGTGGTTTAGGATTTATGGTCCTCCAAAGTTAGTGTATTAGTGGTACTTTTCCATAACTTAGAAAATTTTCTAAGTTTTATGGTTACCCCTTTTACAAGTTATCCCACTTTCTTTGATTTTTCTTGATGAATGATGATTCAAATCATACTTTAACATCATTTTAGGGTTAAAAATCCATTTTGGTGAAAAATCTCAAAAAGTCAAAGTTGACTTTTGTGCACAGTTGACTTTTTATCAGATGAATTCCAAATTGTGCAATTCTTCAGGAAATCATGTCCTTGACCTAAATCAAACTTGATGGACATGTTCCATGGGTGTCATAGGGTATATTGGGGCATGTCCTAGGGCTTGGGAGCATGTCCTGGTCAAAAGTCAAAGTTACAGTTGACTTTCCTCGCGAAACCCTAATTGTGGTGCAGATGAAGTTGAGACTTGTTGCTCAAGCTTCTTGGATTAATCCATTGTTCCAAATGGATCAATATAGTATATTAAAGACCCTCAAATCATGTCTTGAGGTCTAGGTTCATGATTTGTCCCAAAAGTCAACTTAGGGGTGAATAGGTCAAGAAACCCTAAGTCCTGATTTTTTATGTATGCATCCCCTGAGGTCAAATTGACTTGATGCTTGGGTCCATGAGGTTATATGGAGTACATTAGGTTGTGTTTTGGATCTTTGGCTTGTGCTCAGATGAAAATTTTCCATCTAGAGGCCCTGGTCGACCAAAACCCTAATTTGGTGATACTGGAGATCTTGAGACTTGATCCACCTAGAAGGGAGCAGCCTTGTGCTTAATCCTTGAAGTGGGAGTCCTTTTTGATCCATTGTGGATGTTTGAGAGGTTAGACAAGTTGAATATCATGTCATTCCTTGATTGATCCTTTGTCTAAGGCTCTGAGAGGGCTTAAAACCCTAATTTTGATTGTAGTGAATGCTCAACAACCCTTGAGGCATTTGGTGAGGCATGATGGTTCATCCATATTGTGATGATGATTTGCACAATGATGGGAAATCTTAGTGGTCAAAATTTGGGGTATGACAGATGCCCCTATTTAATCTTCTTGGACCCGAAGGTGTGAATGACGAAGGTATTCGGGCATTCGGGGTGCAAGAGGATTAAATATCGGAATACCCGAAATTTTGATGGCTATGAATGGCAGCTTGCGCATTCATCTTCTTTTACTGAGCAATGATGCTTAGAAAAGGTAAACTTCCCCTCTATCCTGGTTTCCTACCAAGGAACTGGTCTTAGTTTCTGATTTAAACTTCCCCTCGATCCTGGTTTCCTACCAAGGAACTGATCTTAGTTTCTTTTGTAAACTTCCCCTCGATCCTGGTTTCCTACCAAGGAACTGGTCTCAGTTTCTGAAGTAAACTTCCCCTCGATCTTGGTTTCCTACCAAGGAACTGGTCTTAGTTTCTTTTGTCAATAAACTTTATCGACAAGGGACGCTATTTATAGCGGTTTTCCTCAAACTTCTCGCCGAATTTTCCTGGAGAGATGCCATTTGACGGAAAAAAATCTGATGTTAGACTTGTTGGGGAACCCAGTCGTCTGAGTTGTAGAGTTGCACAAACTTCTCTGTTGGAGACGCCATTTGTCGATTCTACTGGGGGAAAGCGAGTATCTGGAGAGACTGTTTCCACTTGGGGATCTTACATCATACTTTTCTCAGGATCTTCCCAGAGAAATGCCATATGATGGGGTCCAATTTTGAGGTGCCGATGACCTTTTAATCAGCGGATTTTCGGAGAAATACTGATGCACTGCCGAACCCTTGCTTAAGAGGCTTTCTCTGGGGATTTTCTTTAATCTGGGAAAGCAAGGATATCATCTTCAACGGCGAAGAGTGACATCTGTTGAAGGTTCTCTGGCTCTTCATAGGTTCAAGTTATCAAAGTGGTCAAGTACCGACTCTGATCTAAAGATACACTGGTGGCGAGATTGTTCAGAGACAACGTTTCCTGACGAGGAAAAAACTGACAACTCGATTGAGAGAACTCCTATCACTAAGGGACAAGACCGGCTAGAGTGATAGCGATGCAATATGAAATGTGAATGCAAATCAATAATGCAATGATGCATGTATGTATATGCTGACAAAACTGACGCGACACACAGCCTAAAAAATGAACATGACTGGATACTCGGCCATCGTGGGGCGTATAGAGATATCGCTGGTTCAAGATAGCAATTCCACCTTGCTTAGGAGAGATAATCCCTGCGGGGGATACCGTTGATCGGGCTTAGGAGGTAAGAACTCTGCCGTGGATGTCAGACGAAACAAGGTCTCAAACATAGTTGATCCCTTTATTCAGGCGTACTGGCCTAGAAGGAGTACTTTGATTCTGTACTTTGAGGTTCGAACACCTTTGGAGACGCGATTGATGTTCTTTCGATGTTTAACAGTCAAAAGAAATTGCCATCTTTATTTTAAAAGCAGAAAAAGTTTTAACAAGTAAATTCATTTTTGTTTTATTTCAAGAATCGTTAATCATGTTAACAACGTCGTTCTGTAAAGCTAAAACAAGCAAGAATTACAAACAAAAGCACAAGGCTCAAATTTTATTGACAAGATGGAGATCAGCCAAACGCGTGATTCCATTGAGTATTTACAAAGTTTAAAAATGGTAATTTACAGGGAAAAGGACTACGTTGAAACATAACGACCACTATCCTTCTACCAACATTGAATTCGGGGGCATCCTGAACTTCTGTCGAAGATGACCTTAACTGGAGTTTTCTTCCGATGATGTAACTACTGCTGCTGAGGGACTTGCCTCTGTTGAACATAGTTACTTGCCATTATCCCTAATTTTTGCCTGGATTGTACTATGATGTTTCCAATCCACCGGGATGATTTTTTTTTATTTTGTCTCTAACTTTTGCCTGGACCGCCCTTTCGGGTTTTCAATCCACCGAGACGTTTTTTTTTTTTTTAGGCGAAGTATTTCTTGACTACATCAACATTCGTGGGATAGGAAAATTCCTCTTCGTCCATGGTTGCAAGCCTCAAGGCGCCGCCTGAGAAAGCTTTCGTGACCACATAGGGGCCATCATAATTTGGAGTCCATTTGCCCCGAGAATCAGTGAGAAAAGATTGTATCTTCTTGAGCACGAGGTCTCCTTTCCTGAAGACACGAGGTCGGACCTTTTTGTCGAACGCCCTCTTCATTCTCTATTGATACAACTGACCATGGCATAGTGTCGTTATTCTCTTTTCTTCGATCAGATTCAGTTCGTCATGTCGACTTTGACACCATTCAGCTTCGGTGAGCTTAGCTTCCATCAATACCCTGATTGACGGGATCTCTACTTCTATGGGGAGAACTGCCTCCATGCCATATACTAGAGAGAAAGGGATTGCCCCTGTTGAAGTACGAACAGATGTGCGATAACCATGAAGAGCAAAGGGTAGCATCTTGTGCCAGTCTTTATAGGTTACAACCATCTTTTGAACGATCCTCTTGATGTTCTTATTAGCCGCTTCTACCGCTCCGTTCATCTTGGGTCGGTAGGGAGATGAGTTATGGTGTTCGATCTTGAACTCAGTGCACAACTCCTTCATCATCTTATTGTTCAAGTTAGATCCATTATCAGTAATGATCTCGCTTTAACACCATAACGGCAGATGATATTGTTTTTGATAAATCGGACCACCACTTGTCGGGTTACATTAGCATATGACGCTGCTTCGACCCACTTAGTGAAGTAATCAATGGCTACCAAGATGAACCGATGTCCGTTTGAAGCCTTAGGTTCGATCAAGCCAATAATGTCGATTCCCCATATGGAAAAAGGCCATGGGGAAGAAAGAACTTTGAGATGTGATGACGGTACATGAATTTTGTCGGAGTATATCTGACACTTGTGACACCTCCTCATGTACTTGTAGCAGTCGGATTCCATTGTCAACCAATAGTACCCTGCTCTGAGAATTTTTCTCGCCATTGTGTGTCCGTTGGCATGAGTGCCAAAGGATCCTTCATGAATTTCTTTCATAAGCATGTCTGCTTCTGGTCTGTCTACGCATCGGAGCAAGACCATGTCAAAATTTCTCTTATAGAGAGTGTCACCGCTCAGGAAGAAGTTTCCAGCCAATCTTCTGAGGGTTTTTCTATCCTTCCTGGATGCCCCGGGTGGGTATTCTTGTTTCTGAAGGAAGCATTTGATATCATGGTACCAAGGTTTGTCATCTATGACTGCTTCAATCGTGAAGATGTAAGCGGGCCGTTCAAGGTGCATTATGTGGATCTTAGGTAAGTCGTTCCATTGACCTACACTAATCATAGAAGAGATAGTGGCTAATGCATCAGCCATGTGATTCTCATCACGAGGGATGTGATGAAATTCGATTCTGTCGAAGAAGGGTAACAACCTTCTTGCATAGTCTTTGTAAGGAATCAGTTCTGATTGGTTTGTGTTCCAATCTCCTTTTATCTAATTGATAACCAAGGCTGAGTCGCCATATACATCCAAGTTTTTGATCCTTAAATCAATTGCTTCCTCGAGACCCATAATACAAGCTTCGTATTCGGCCTCGTTGTTCGTACACTTGAACATAAGTCGAGCGGTGAAAGGAATGTGGGTACCCTGAGGGGTAACAATGATTTCCCCAATTCTGTTTCCGTAATGATTAACTGCTCCATCAAAGATAAGTCCCCATTGGGAACCTGGTTCTGGCCCTTCACTGGGCAGTGGTTCATCGCAGTCTTTCACTTTTAAATACATGACATCTTCGTCTGGGAAGTCAAACCCGATTGATTCTTGATCGTTAATCGGTTGATGAGCCAAATGATCAGCTAAAATACTTCCCTTAACGGCTTTCTGAGCGTGGTACTCTATGTCATATTCTGATAATAGCATCTGCCAACGGGCGATTCTTCCCGTGAGAGCAGGTTTTTCAAAGACGTACTTGATTGGATCCATTTCGGAGATTAACCAAGTAGTGTAACGAATCATGTACTGGCGAAGATGTTTGGCTGCCCAAGCTAAAGCGCAGCAAGTTTTCTCAAGCATCGTGTACCGAGTCTCGCAGTCGGTGAATTTCTTGCTCAAATAGTAGATGGCAGACTCTTTTCTTTTAGTTTCGTCTTGTTGGCCAAGTACACATCCCATTGAGTCCTCTAGGACTGTGAGGTAAATGATCAGTGGTCTTCCTTCCACTGGAGGTGATAGAATCGGCGGATTCAACAGGTATTCCTTAATACTGTCGAAGGCGGTTTGGCAATCTTCTGGCCAAACGCAATCCTGATTCTTTTTGAGTAATTTGAAAATCGGCGCACACGTGGCGGTCATAAGGAATATGAACCTGGAGATGTAGTTCAAACGTCCCAGGAATCCTCTGACTTGTTTTTCAGTTTTCGGAGAAGGAATTTCTTGAATGGCCTTGACCTTGTCAGGATCAACCTCAATTCCTTTCTGGCTGACGATGAATCCTAAGAGTTTCCCTGAACGGACACCGAAGGTGCACTTGTTGGGATTCAAGCGGAGCTTGAATTTTCTTAGACGTTCAAACAATTTTGACAGATGTTCAACGTGCTCACTCTCTGTTTTTGATTTTGCAATCATATCATCGACATATACCTCGATTTCCTTATGTATCATGTCATGAAATAGAGTAGTCATGGCCCTTTGATAGGTTGCCCCGGCGTTCTTCAAACCGAACGGCATTACCTTGTAACAAAAGGTAACCCATGGGGTAATGAACAAAGTTTTCTCCATGTCTTTCGGCGCCATTTTGACCTGGTTATAGCCCGAGAATCCATCCATGAACGAGAATACTTTGACCTTTGATGTGCTGTCAACCAACATGTCAATGTGTGGTAAAGGAAAGTCGTCCTTTGGACTAGCCTTGTTTAGATCCCTGTAATCAACACACATTCTGACCTTTCCGTCCTTTTTGGGAACGGGTACGATGTTGGCTAACCATTGAGGATATTCAGCTGTAGCGAGGAAACCCGCGTTAATCTGTTTCTGTACCTCCTTTTGATTTTGATGGCCATGTCCGGGTGAGTCCGTCTCAACCTTTGCTTTACTGGCGGACATTCCGATCTCAATGGTAAGTGATGTTCCACGATGCTGGTATCCAACCCTGGCATATCCTGATAGGACCAAGCGAATACATTGGGGAATTCTTTGAGAAGCTTTATCAAACCCTCTCTGGCAGTTGGACTGAGCAGTGCCCCAATCCTGATTTCTTTTCTCTCTTACTTTGAACCCAATTTTACCGTTTCCAATGGTTCTTCGTGAGGTTCAATGGACCTTTCCTCTTGTCTAAGTAGTCGGGAGATCTCTTCTGGAATTTCGTTGTCATTTTCTTCTTCAGCCTCGAATACTGGGAACTCAAAGTTGGGAGAAGGCATCGGATCGTATGTTTCAACTGGGTTTAAAACAAGTAATCTGCATGACGTGATGATTCGTGTTTAGAAGAGATAGAGAAAATGCAAGTGTGTGCAGTGTTTTTGTTTTACTGCTTGTTTTTATTATTTGTTTTGTTTTTTTAGGATTACCATTTTCTGAGAAAGCAAAAGAGAAAACAGCAATTAATGCGGAAATTACAGAACGACGTTATTTTATTAATGAACAAGTCGACTCTTGAAACTACAGCCCTATAAAACAAAACTCTATCGCTTCGAGCAAAGCGAAGAGGGAAATTTACAGAAAGCGAGCCCTATCAAAACATCTGTTTCACCTAGGCAGGGTGAAAGGTTAAAGATGGCAATTACTTTGACTGATGAACGATCTTCGGAACCTCGACGGCAACCCATTGGCGGTGAACTCCTCGGTGAATCACAAAGTCTGGCACCTTCCTTGATTTGTCTTCAGAAATGACGCTGATTTCTGGTGGAGCAGGATCATTGGAATCTGTCTCCCAGGCAGAATTGTCATAGGAGAATTCCTCTGTTTCATTTTGCATAGCATTTATGCTCTCAGGTACATCTTCCCATCCAGTTGCCTGGATATCCTCGAGCCTGATACGAGAGCTTTCGGGAGCGGTGTACTTGACCATATAGTCGAAATTTCCACTTGGTTCTCCCAGAGTGTCCCAAACTTCTTTGGAACTGGAGGAGTCATCTCTCTCAATGACGTTGACCTCAGGGAAAGCATAGTTGATGAATTCAAGTCCTGTAAACGTTGCAAATTCATCGTCATGTTGAGTAGTTTCTGAATGACCTGAGTGTTGATCCCGTGACATGGTGGGGACACAGGTATTCTGTTCAGTGACGCTCAGCTGAGTCTCATTACTCGGCTGACTTTCTTGCCCCAAGTTTCCTGGGTAAGGTTGCCACATTGGCAGACCATCCATTGGGCCATAGTAGGTGTAGTCAAAATTGTCTTTCATCGGAGTGTCTTCCTCTATTGAATTTGGCGGAGCGCGGCATCCTTCCGGATCACAATCCCCGTAGATCATTTCGACATCTGATCTTGGTATAAATCTCGGACTTTCTGTAGGAAAGCAAAAAGGCATAGGCACCTCTTTCTGAGACATATAACCGTCCCTGTTAAGGTAGGACTTCCATTCTTCATCTGTGTCAGAGGGATCTTCCTCATTAATAGCATGTACTGCCTGAGACACTGGGTGAAGGAAACCTCCACTGTGGAAAAAATTTTGAAGGGGATGAAGACTTTCATCGCTGGCAGCTGTCTGGGTACAGGTTGCAGAAAAACCAAGACCCTTCTTTGTTTTATTGTCAATGGGAATGACAAGTTGTCCTCATCCTGTGTATCGGTACTCTCGACCGCTTTAATAGTATCATTGTATGAGGAAATCGAGGTTTCTCCTCTGAACTGATTGTTCTCGCTTACCGACAGTGCTTGGAACTGAGTTCCAATAACCTCCTCGGGTTCTATTCCAGTAGATGATGACAAGTTACTCACAAGCAAGGCTTGTTCCCCACAAACCGTGACAAGTTGATCGTTCTTGACGAATTTTAGCTTTTGGTGGAGGGTCGAAGTGACCGCTCCAGCCTGGTGTATCCAAGGTCTTCCTAATAAATAACTGTATGTTGCCCGGATGTCCATGACCTGGAAAGTGACTTGGAAAGTGTGAGGACCAATAGTTATGGGAAGATCAACTTCGCCGATAACTGTTTTTCTGGATCCGTCGAATGCTTTGATGACAACCTCGCTAACCCTCATCGGAGATCCTTTGAATGATAATTGCATCAAAGTGGACTTCGGCATAACATTCAAGGCTGACCCTGTGTCTACCAGTACGTCGGCTAAAGCATCGTCCTGGCAGTTAACTGTGATATTGAGCGCCATGTTATGACGACGACCCTCTTCAGGTAATTCTTCATCACTAAATCCCAAATTGTTGCAGGAAGTGATGTTAGAGACAATGTTATCGACTGTCTGATTGTTACATCTTGTTCCACAAAGGCTTGCTCCAAGACTTTCTGTAGAGCCTCCCTGTGGGCTTCTGAACTGAGTAACAGTGATAACACTGAGATCTTTGAAGGAGTCTGTAACAGCTGATCGACAATGTTATATTCACTCCTTTGGACGAGCTTCAGCATCTCATCATTATTTTTCGAAAGGTATGGATTACTGGATTGACCGACTGGGGGATCGGGAGCTTCCGTCTGAAGTTCCTTTTCCTTGTTAAGTTCCCCAACCCCTCGGTTGAAGATTCTACCACTCCGTGTTACTCGACTGATGTCTGCAATGTTCATAACAGAGGGTAATGGAATTTCCTTTCCATTTTCAATTATTGTTGCACCGTATTTGTAAGGGATAGCCTTAGTTGATTCATACGGTAATGGTCCCGGCAGATAGATGACTATGGAAACTTTCTGATTTTTTTGACCATCGTAAGTAATCTCAATTCGTTCCCGGTTGGGAACCTTAGATTCGTCAAGTAGAGGGATGATGGCAAAAACATCCCTGGTCCTGTGATGACCAAAGATTGTGACAACATCCTCAACTTGCTCGGCAAGGTAGTTCGGCGACCAGTTGACGGGTCCAGAACTCGGATATGGGCGAATTTCTCCACGATCCACCTGATCCTGAAGAGCTGCTCTCACAAGGTAACACCCTTGGTTACTTTCTGAACAGATGCTACAACTGTCATAATTGTGTAGTGGCACCTGGCCACGCCCACTTTGAATACAATGTAACCTCACTAGGTTAGCTTCCACTGATCGGACATCTTGACTTTGACGACGAGTAGGATTCCTATTACTGATACTAATCTGCTAAGTATCTTCATCCATGTAGATTGGCATCCACCAATGATTTAACAAGTGCTGAAGTGCCTCCTGGACAAGGGTACAACCTCTATCGTTTTCGCAACCCGCTTTACAGCTTTGATAGTCATGTGATATTAAGAATCCGAGTCGGACCTGCTCAGCATGTAACTCTACCAGGTTGGTATTCATCACGCAAATATCGAAGATCTGAACCATGTTGATTTGATAGGAGTTCCTATCATGGTAGTCTTGGATCCATCCAAGATCCATCTGACGCTGGAGGGCCTCTTGTATGAAAGAGCATCCCTGTTTGTTTACCGAGCAAATCAGACAAGAACTGTAATCGTGTCGTGGCAGATTATGATACTGGCTTTGCCTTGAGTGCATCTCCACCAAGTTGACATTCATTGCATGGATGTCGTGGTTCTGAATGACGTTATAATTCATGTAGACCATGTTAACTCCACGAACTCGGTGCTCCTGGATCCATCCGAGATCCATTTCTTCCTGTAGAGCTGCTTGCACTACCGAACATCCTTGATTGTCTTTAGAGCAGATATCACACTGATGATAATTATGAGGTGGCACATGGCCATATCCACTCCGTCTACAATGCATCTTAACCAGATTGGTTTTCAACAAGAGTACATCGTAAATTTGATAGACATTGTTAGTCTCTCCTTCTATCAAATTGACTGCAGCCTTCTCGTGTTGAGGTAGCGGATTCGTGAGAACATTAGGATTTGTATCCTTGAAGGATAAGACCCCGCTCCTAACAAGCTTTTGTACGTCGGACTTGAAATTGAGACAAGTTTCTATGTTATGCCCTGAACCTCCTTGATGATAAAGGCATGTTTGATCCACCTTAAACCAAAAAGGCAGATTTTCTGGTACTGTAAGAGGAGATTCAGTCTGAATGTGCCCCTTAGCCAGTAGTAATGGAAACAGTTCTGCGTACGATACGGGTATAGGATCAAATCCTGGCGGCCGTGTTGTACGGTTGTTGTTATATGGAGGACGAGCCTGTTGAAGAGGCTGTTGTATCCTTTGCTGGTCAGGTTGGCTCTGCGCAACCTGAGGTTGATACGTAGGAATAGACGCAGGGTTGATAGCAGGAGTCACAGCTGCTACCGGTTGATAACGTCGTCTTTGCTTTCCGAGAGAGATATTCCCAATATCTTGCTCTTTTTTCTTAGGGAGAGCACTACCATATTTTTTAGTACCGCTCGTCGATCCAGTGTCTTTTACCAAACGTCCTTCTCGGACGGCCTCCTCAAGACGTACGCCCATGCCGACCATCTCGGTGAAATCACTGGGCGTACTGGCAACCATTCGGTTATAGTAAAATGAGCTTAAAGTCTTTAAGAAGATCTTTGTCATCTCTTTTTCCTCAAGAGGTGGACAAATTTGAGCGGCAATTTCACGCCACCTTTGAGCATACTCCTTAAAGGTTTCCTTGTCCTTTTGCGACATCGATCTGAGTTGATCTCTGTCGGGTGCCATGTCCAAATTGTATTTGTATTGTTGGACGAAGGCGGTACCAAGATCTCTAAATGTGCTAATCGTAGCACGGTTCAAACCCATGTACCATTTGAGTGCGGCACCGGTTAAACTATCCTGAAAGTAGTGAATCAGTAGGTCCTGATTCTCCGTCTGGGCTGACATCCGTCGAGCGTACATCACCAGATGGCTTTGAGGGCAAGAGTTACCCTTATATTTTTCAAAGTTGGGCACTTGGAACTTATGCGGGACTTTCACAATTGGGACCAAGCAGAGATCTGCGGCGTCCTTTCCAAATAAATCCTTACCGCGAATGGCCTGCAATTCCTTCTGCATTTCCAAGAACTGTTCCTGGAATTCATCCATTCTGTCAAACATAGTTTCCTTTTTACCAGAAGGTGTTGGTGGAATCTGTCCTTCCAGGACAGTGTGCACCACAGGGGGTGGTACCGTGACTACGGCAGTGAGTCTTGGCGTTTCCCGAAGTTTGTAACCTTCAGGAGTCTTCAACATGCCCCTGGCATCTTCGCTTTCCTGAAGTTTGTAACCTTCAGGCCCAGCGGCTTCTGTTGTGATTCCCTGATCTTCAGTGATCGGCGGAATATATCCTTCCGGGATATAGTTAACAGGCATGCCCCAAGGACGATCTTTCGGTATCTGATACCTAGGATCATACCTCTCCACTACGGGCATTGAGGTGATCTCTGAGATCACAGTTCTTTGTAGCTGAGCTTCTGCCATGGCTTGCATGTCGTTACAAAGCTTTATCATATCCTCTCTCAGAGCGTCGATCTCTTCTTTCAACTCTCTGTTTTCTTCCTCAAGATCATCCATCCTTTTCTGACGATTGGCCCGAGTATTATACGAATGAGACAGTTTGACTCTAGAATCGAGACACAAACGTGAGATTTGTAGGTAAGAAGAATACGCAATGTGAGAATGATGAATGCAATGATTATATTAATTTTTTTTTTGTTTAATCAAAATAAACTTCGACAATTAGATTGGAAATATCAAACAGTGGGGAAACCTTTTTTATTGAAATTCAAAAGATTACAAAAGTGGAAATACAGTAGATTACAAATTGCAGAAACAGAAACCTAAACTAATGGATCCTGAGTCCTCTCTGAAGAGAAATCAGGTGCTGATTCTGGTATCTTCCTTTTCTTTGACCAGGGCTCTTGGGCCGTTGTCGGGTTGTCATTCCTTTGCCAAGTGAAAGAAGCGAGCAAATTCCTTTGGTCATCTTGATTATCTACAACATGTTGCTCCAAAATTTCAATCAGAACATCTTTTTCTTTCAGTAATTGTTGTATTTTGATGCACTCTATGTCGAGGGTGTGGTACTTGTTCTTCCAAGACCGTCTCTCCTTTTGAATTTTGTTGAGAGTAACCTGAAGCTTTTCAGTTTCCGTCATGAAGTACATGACAGATTCCCTCGGCGGAAGAATCCCGTAACGAGGATAAGGCATCTTTATCTTGAGATCTCTAGTTTATACCCAATGGAGATAAGGCTCCACTGAGACACAGTCCGATTTTCCCAGAGACTCTCGTCCTTTCTTATGAACATGCTTCTAAGCGTGCACTATTTCCATCTTTAGTGCTCTGTCATTTTCTCCTTCTTTGAAGAAAAGACCTTCCAGATGAACACCCAGTGGGATGTGTCTCATCGGGTATCCAAATTGACGGCGAACCAATACTGGATGGTAGTTGATTCCTCCTTTAGTTCCTATAAGGGGTACGTTGGGGAAGTTTCCACAATGGTCAATGATCCTGATTCCATCATAAATCCTATTACACCAATCTATATCAGAGTTGGTAAGAGACATGATCTTCTGCGACCAACGTAAGGCACTCTTACAATCCCAAAAAGTAGCAGACTTGGGCAAGTGAGAGATAAACCATTTGTAAAGCAAAGGTACACAGCATGTGATCCCCCCTCCGCTGTACAAATTTCCCAGGTGTACAGAATGATACGCATCTGCGAGCAAAGTCAGCATAGGATTTCCAATGAGAAAAACCTTAATGGAGTTAATATCGACGAAGTTATTGATGTCTGGAAACAAAAATAACCCGTAGGTGAGCAAGACAAGGATGCTTTCAAAAGCAGTTATGTTCCCTATACTAGCGAAATACAGGGCCTTCTTTGTCAAGAACTGGGTCGGCAAACCTTGGATGCCACCCTTAACGGTCATGTGAGCCCTAACTTCAGACTCGTCCAAATGAATCGCTCTTGCAATAGTCTGATTCTTTGGAATTTCTTCCAGTCCAGAAAATGGAGCTCGATCTATAATGTGTAGATCGATCAGGTGAGAATACTCCTCCAGCGTTGGTGCGAGCTGGTAATCCAGGAATGTGAAACAGTGATAAACCGGATCATAAAACTGAATGAGCGCATCCATGATTCCCTCAATCACATGGACTCTTAATAGTGGTAGCAAACCTCCGTGCTTGGCACTGAAAGCCTCTTGGTTAGTGATCATCCTAGCCAACCTTCTCAAATCCTCTAGTTTTGGAACCTTGAAGGTATACTGGTGAGTTCTCCTTCTACCGAAATCCATTAGTACAATCCTTTTCTCTGATATTTTCAATCACAGTCTTAGTTTAATTTGAAAAACAGAGAGACTAGAGGAGAATATTTTTTGAATGTTTTAATGTTTTTTAAATGAATGCATGAATGCAGCACACAAAAACATAGAAAAAACATGGGGTCAAAGGGTCGTTGTCATGAAGTCAAGGCTCTACCCATCCCCAAAGGTTTATACTAGGGTGATTATTGTACCTGTACTCATTATCATCAGCTCCTCCCAGGAAAGTAAAACAACAAGCGGATCACCAGCGAGTTGTAGTGCAATCTTAGAGTAAGTGCCATTCACCGAGAATAGATCACAAGCCTCAAATGAGGGTAGTATCGCGCAACAACTATTTCCGATAGTTTCCGCACTACGAAAGGGTTTGGCTCCTCAGCTTCTCAGACTTAACAACCGGCCCATTGTCTAGGTGAGAGAATGGGTTGCGTTGGTCAGCCTCCACTGAGGTTGATGGTCGACCCCGTCGCCATCACTTATCTTAAGTGTATACTCATTCTTTCCACATACGGCATCACCCGCATTCCCATTAGCAGAAAAATAAACATGTATAGCAATTAGGAAAAGCAGTATATATATTTGTCCTAAACATCCTAGACCTATGAAGCTAAGAATCCTAAGTTCCTGACAGAAAATGGGTTCCCCGGCAGAAGCCCCAATCTGTGGTTTTCACACAAGAGGTGAAAAGGTAGTCCGTGCCTAGATCTAACTTTGAATGGCCCAACGGTGGGCGCCATTTTTCTGTAGTGAGCGATTTTGGACGAGGTTCTTAAGCGCTGGTCGCTCTCTGCGGTTGAGCTTAAAACTACAGGTCGATTCATTTTTTATCCTATTGAAGCTGATGAAGGAAGGGAAATAGATGTCTCCAATTAACCCTGCTTTGCATACTGAGTTTAAATAGCGGTCTGTTAGGTTACGAATGCTATCAATGTGGGGGGGCCTTTCTTGTGCTATTTAACAGAATGACAGGTTTCTGGCGGGGAACAAGGATTAGGATGTTAGGACTGATGCTTTTGAATTACTGCTTTTGATATGGGATTTTGGGTTTTTGTTTAGTGTGCTCACTAAGATTTTTCTTTCAATCTTATGCCTACGTATTCCCGTTTATCCAAAATAGGGAAATCAGAGCGTTCGTAGTTCCTCCTATTCTATGGGAGGAAATGATTGTTTTTGGTGTCTTGTTCAAAGCCCAAGACGTGAAGTGAAAAGGTATTTTGTATCTTGTTCAAAGCCCAAGATATGAAGCTGAAAGGTCTATTTGTGTCTTGTTCAAAGCCCAAGACGTGAAGCTGAAGGACCTCGACTTTGGAGAGAATTTGTCATCTCTAAAGAAGGGTTTGTCTGTCACAACTATTGGGTGACTGGTTATAAAGGAGAATTACTTTAACCGGGATACGCGGATCCTAGCAATGCCATAATTTCCTTTATAGGGGGTTTTAACATGAAGGGGAAGACTTTAACTCAGTGTAGAGCAATGCTATCTTTCCTTAGGAATTTCTCATGCTAAAAGAGGGACATTGGCATGGATGTAGATGATACAGAGGCTTGCCGCTTACAGCGATTAGATGAAGAAGAAGAAGAAGTTGTTGATGTTTGTGTACTGTGAACGAGGCACAGCTTTGATGCTAAAAGGTTAATTGGATTAACCAGTGGTTTTCTTATACAAAGCCTAAGAGGAGGCTAATATGTGTCTCGTACGAAGCCTGAGAGAGAGGCTAAAAGGTTTTGACCCGACGATGGAGTCTTTTGGTATCTCGTATAAAGCCCGAGATGGAGGCTATTGTTTGTTTGGCTCGATAAGAACCTTTTTGTATCTCGTATAAATCTCGAGATGGAGGCTAAAGGGGTAATTGACTTAGCAAGGGAGTCTCTTATGTGTCTCGTACAAAGCCCGAGAGAGAGGCCGAACGTTGTTTGACTCCGCTGGGGAGAATCGTTGTACAAAGCCCAAGAGGAGGCTATGGTGACTGTTCAGTTAAGTGACAGGTCCGGTATATTGATTTTGAAAGAGAAAATCAGTTCTTATATGAGCAACATTGTACTCCTGGATTTGATTCAAGGATCCGGGTTATTCCTGTTCTTTAAGGAAGCGGGAAATCCGAAGGGTATTGAGATTGTCCGAGTCTGCGGGTTTCCTTCCTATTTTGGGGAAGGGGGTCACTTGAGAATGTCTTTGAGACTCAAGGATGTTAGACTGTCCGTGTCTAGAGTTTCATCTTTTGTACTATGCTTTGAGAAACAGTAGTAGACTCTACGAAAGGACTGTTCTATGCAGATGATTAAGTTCTGTTCCTATACCTCCAGGAGGTCGTCGGGACAATTTGTACGAAGCCCAAGAGGAGGCTGGAAGCTTTTAAGAAGCCGACGGGTCCTTGTACTAGGCCCAAGAGGAGGCTATCATTCCCGGAGGAAGAGATCATTATACGAAGCCTAAGAGGAGGCTGTGAATACTTCTAAGAAGCCGTAGGGTCCTTGTACTAAGCCCAAGAGGAGGCGGGGTTGCTTTTAGGAAGCCTGTGGGTCCTTGTACGATGCCCAAGAGGAGGCCGATGCTTTTAAGAAGCCCGTGGGTCCCCAAACCCCGAGAAATTCAAGGCAATGCTATTTACCGAGAATAGATCAAAGTCAGGAAAGTTCGAGAATTTGGAAGAAACTCAAAGATACCATTCACGGAGAATACAGTCATCTTAGGGAGTAGAGTTTCTTGATAATTCCTAATGAGGACAGCCTGAGAGAAGACTGTATCTGGTGATCCTATTGGGGATCTAGTTGTCTATTTCTATGAATAAACGGCGTCATCTAGTTCTAGACGTAGTTGCCGGGGAAACTCTAAATATCTATACTATTATTACATAGTCGATATGAGTTTATGAAAGAAGACTTACAGTGAAACAGCCCCACAATACAATTATATGTATATGAAAGCGGTAAATGAAAGCGATAACCACTTACTCGGTTGTAGAGCTTCCATGTTGTTTGGTTAGTTGTTCAACAAAGAAAGATTGAAAACAATAGTATATTCAAAATCAAAGGAGAAAGTGCTTTGAAAAAGAAAGATTTGGGGCTTACAACTCAAGGAGAGGCCCAGGGTTTTATCAATGAGTGCACTGTTTGAATTTGTATAGAGGGACTTATACAAGTAACTGAGGCCCAAAATGTTTTCTGTACAAAGGGATGGGTCTTACACTCTCTCAAGAGGCCCAAAAAGGTTTAAAGAAAAAGAGTGGGGCTTATAACACGAGGGTAGGCCCAGTTGACTTTTCGTTTAAAAGTGGCGATCGCGCCGAGGTTTTCTTTTAACGCAGAGGGATTTATACAATAAGTGAGGCCCAAAAAAGATTTTGGTTAAAAGGGGATTGGGTCTTACACTCTAATAGAGGCCCAAAGTGTTTTTGAATGGGTTTTATAACTCAAGGAGAGGCCCAATTGATTCTTTGAAAAAAGGCGACGATCGCGCCGTTTGTTTTTTACGGTATCGGGACTTATACAATACACTGAGGCCCAAAAATGATTTGGTCAAGAAAGGATTGTGTCTTACACTCTATTAGAGGCCCAGGAAAGTTTTGAAAATGATTTATGAGGGTTGAATTAATCCAAAAACCCTAATTTGTTTTCAAAAATGTATTTAATTGAATAAAAATTCAATTAAAATGATCAAAATTGTTTAACATGTGAAAAACAAATTGTGATTTTGGATTAATGCTTCAAAAATTAAGTATTGACCTACAAAATAATTAGAAAGCATTAAAAATTGCAAAATCAATGTAGAAAAAATATTTAAAATGTCAAAAACAATTAAAATATTAATTCTTTGCAAAAATATCAATTATATGAAATAAATAATATTTTTGGGATTTTTTGATAAAATAAAATATTTTAACATTTTTGTGAATTATTAAAAAAAGAATCAACTCAAAATCATTAAAACTCAGAGAGAAATTAATTTTTGAATCAATTAAATAAAATCACAAAATTCAAATATTTGAATTATTCAAAAATGGCGCCAAGAACACGCCAAGAACACGCGCGTGTTCTGGGTTTGGTTGATTTGCATTTTCTCCTCAATCTCACTGAATACGTAATCATATCATGCAATCCACATATCATTATGCTCGTCTCAACCTCACGATCATGTCTATAACACTTAATTTCATTTAAATTAAACATAAAACATGAAATCACGAAGAAACCTCAAGAACCCTAATTTCTGCATGAAGGCTAGGATTTTTGATACACGATTCAAACAATGCAATTAATTGAGGGAAAACATTCAATGCATGATTATGAACATATGGCCAACTTATTGTGCGAGGAAATATGCATAGATTGAGAGATGACCAAGTATATGCTTACCTCTAAGCCGTGACAGCAAGTGCAATGTGATTTTTGATTTGGAGGTGTTACAGATGAGTGGTGATGATCTGAACAGCTTCCCTACACCCTATGGAGTGTGTTTGAATGCTTGGACTTGACTGAGAATGGCTGGATCACTTTGTGGTACCTCAGCTGTAACTTGGTTGAAAATTTGAGCAACCAGCTGGTGATTTTGTGAAATTGGTGTTTCAGAAGTGATCTAAGTGTTTGATCAGCTCATATGTGATGTATGTGAGGTGTGTGAGTGATTAGTTTGATTGGAATTGCTCTCAAACTCAAAACCCGATAGTGACTTGCCTTAGAAGGCAAAATTGGAGTGAAAGAAGAGATTTTGAGGAAAGCATCTGTTTGATGGCTTCGGTGTACTCAAACTGATCACAATTGAGCTCTATTTATAGTAGAGCAAGTTTGTTTTGCAAGGAATAGTGAATGGCAGCTGGTAAGTAGGTTTGGCCAATGTTGGCCAATGGAAATCCAAGTCTCCTCTAGCCATTGACTAGAGGTTAGGGCACAGAGCTTTGGTCCCCTTGGTCTTGGATAAGTCTTGACTGATTTTAGATGAGAATGGCTCAGTCCATGCCACCTTGATGCTTCCATTGAATGCTTCAATCCAAATTTGGAGTCTAGTCCCTATTTTGGCCATTCTAGGTTCAACATGTTATTTCTTGTTCCATGGACTTTGGAGGCTTGGCTCAGTGATTGTCCCCTTTAGATTCAATCCTCAAATGTGTCCAAGTGGATAGGAGCATTTGAATTTGGCTGATTTTGGCAAATCGAGCCAAAATGCAAAATCTGCCTTGCCTTTGACAGATTTCAGCAAGGCAACTTGACAATGTCATATCTCATGGTGTAAGTTGAATTTGGCAATATTCTTGGCCATTTTGGAAATCCCTTACATGATACAACAACTGTTTGAACAAGTTTGGTTTTGATCTCTTTTGATTCCAAGTGAAAAATCCCTCTACATTTGGCAAAAAGTGAAGCAAAATCTGACTTAGTGAAATTTTCACTAAGTGTTGGAACAAAGTGTGATTTCTTGATTTTGATCACTCCATAACTCAAAATCCTTAATGAATTGGACTTAGGTCTAGTTGAAGTTTTTGTAGAGGGTAATGAGGGCTACAAATCCATCTTTGGATGAAAAAAAATGGCCTTGTGGTTTAGGAGTTATGGTCCTCCAAAGTTAGTGTATTAGTGGTACTTTTTCCATAACTTAGAAAAATTTCTAAGTTTTATGGTTACCCCTTTTACAAGTTATCCCACTTTCTTGGATTTTTCTTGATGAATGATGATTCAAATCATACATTAGCATCATTTTAGGGTTAAAAATCCATTTTGGTGAAAAATCTCAAAAAGTCAAAGTTGAATTTTGTGCACAGTTGACTTTTTATCAGATGAATTCCAAATTGTGCAATTCTTCAGGAAATCATGTCCTTGACCTAAATCAAACTTGATGGACATGTTCCATGGGTGTCATAGGGTATATTGGGGCATGTCCTAGGGCTTGGGAGCATGTCCTGGTCAAAAGTCAAAGTTACAGTTGACTTTCCTCGCGAAACCCTAATTGTGGTGCAGATGAAGTTGAGACTTGTTGCTCAAGCTTCTTGGATTAATCCATTGTTCCAAATGGATCAATATAGTATATTAAAGACCCTCAAATCATGTCTTGAGGTCTAGGTTCATGATTTGTCCCAAAAGTCAACTTAGGGGTGAATTAGGTCAAGAAACCCTAATTCCTGATTTTTGATGTATGCATCCCCTGAGGTCAAATTGACTTGATGCTTGGGTCCATGAGGTTCCATGGAGTACATTAGGTTGTTTTTTGGATCTTTGGCTTGTGCTCAGATGAAAATTTTCCATCTAGAGGCCCTGGTCGACCAAAACCCTAATTTGGTGATACTGGAGATCTTGAGACTTGATCCACCTAGAAGGGAGCAGCCTTGTGCTTAATCCTTGAAGTGGGAGTCCTTTTTGATCCATTGTGGATGTTTGAGAGGTTAGACAAGTTGAAGATCATGTCATTCCTTGATTGATCCTTTGTCTAAGGCTCTGAGAGGGCTTAAAACCCTAATTTTGATTGTAGTGAATGCTCAACAACCCTTGAGGCATTTGGTGAGGCATGATGGTTCATCCATATTGTGATGATGATTTGCACAATGATGGGAAATTTTAGTGGTCAAAATTTGGGGTATGACACCTTGCATGTTGAAAATGGAAGGAGGAGGGTTTCCCTCCACCTTTCTAGAGTGTTTAGCATACGTCCTGTTAGGACGACCATGTGACGCATTCGATCCTATATCATAGACTTGAATTCAATACATGTTATTAACACAAAATAATCAAAACACTTCTTCTTAAAAGACAAAAACAAACAATTCTCTTCTCATCTCCTTCACTCCTTGCTTAAGGACTCGTCACGTCCGTTCTACCGCAAATAGGTAACACCTAAGTCTCCCTACAGCGAGCTGCAACACCTAACTGCTGGGACGCGCACTCTGACATTTCCACTAAAAACACAAACAAAGCAACCCTTGTTGAGGGGAACTACGTCGCTCTGATTCTCATGTTCCCGATGAGATACGTAGGCAGTGGGGTAGGGCCCATTCTAGCACTTCTTTTATTTTCCCTAAATTTGTTTCTCGTTCTCTTTCCATTCCTTTTCCAGCATCTTTTCTATCACCCTTTAATCGAAACAGCAAGCGTGGATCCCATCGGGTACGATGGACGCGTGGGGGTGCTAATACCTTCCCTTCGCGTAACCGACTCCCGAACCCAGTTTTCTTGGTCGCAAGACCATGCTCTTTCCTTCCCTTAGGTTTATGCGGTGTTTCCTTTCCTTCTCTTGGGATAAATACACATTGTTGGCGACTCTGTTTCCGCGCCACTTTCGCGTTTGTACCTGGATGAAAATCCCAGGAGCGACACAGGGTTATGGTTCCCTTGGTCTTTGATAAGTCTTGACTGAATTCAGTTGCAAATGGCTCTGTCCATGCCACCTTGGTGTATGCATTGAATGCTCCAATCCAAAATTGGAGTCTTGTCCCTCTTTTAGGCAATTCTAGGTTTGGCATGCTACTTCTTGTTCAAAGGACTTTGGAGGCTTGGCTCAGTGTTTGTCCCCTTTAGATTTGATCCTCAGATGTGTCCAAAGTGACGACAAGGCTTGGAGTTATCTGATTCTGCCAAATCAAGCAAAAATACAAAATTCTGCCTAGCCTTGGCAGTTTTCAGCAAGGCATATTGCCATTATCATATCTCTTGGCCCAAGTGAAATTTGGTGATGTTCTTGGTCATTTTGGAAAGCCCTCATATGATACAACAACTGTTTGATCATATTTGGTTTTGATACTTTTTGGATCCAAGTGAAAAATGCCCCTACATTTGGAAAAAAGTGAAGGCAGATTCTGACTTAGTGAAAATTTCACTAAGTGTTGGAAAAAAGTGACATTTTCACTTTTTGTGATTTTGATCATTCCATAACTCAAAATCCATGAGGAATTTGGAGGGGGGTCAGTTTTAAGCTTTTGTAGAGGGTAATGAGATCTACAAATCAAGCTTTGGATGGGGAAAAATAGCTTTGTGGTTTAGGAGTTATGATCCTCCAAAGTTTGTACCCTTGCCACTTTGTTCATAACTTAGAAAATTTTCTAAGTTTTTATGGTTACCCCTTTTACAAGTTATCCCACATTTCTTGATTTTTCTTGATGAATGATGATTCAAATCATACATTAACATCATTTTAGGGTTAAAAAACCATTTTTGTGAAAAATCTCAAAAAGTCAAAGTTGACTTTTGTGCATAGTTGATTTTTTGTCAGATGAATTCCAAATTGTGCGATCCTTTAGGAAATCATGTCATTGACCTAAATCAAACTTGATGGACATATGCCATGGGTGTTATATGGTATATTGAATCATGTCCTAGGGTTTGGGAGCATATCATGGTCAAAAGTCAAAGATACAGTTGACTTTTCTCGCGAAACCCTAACTGTGGTACTGATGAAATTGAGACTTGCTGCTCAAGCTTCCTGGATCAATCCATTGTTATAAATGGATCAATGTGGTATGTTGGAGACCCTTAAATCCTCTCTTGAGGTCTTGGTTCATGATTTGTCCCAAAAGTCAACTTAGGGGTGAATTAGGTCAAGAAACCCTAATTCCTGATTTTTGATGTATGCATCCCCTGAGGTCAAATTGACTTGATGCTTGGGCCCATGAGGTTCCATGGAGTATTTTAGGATATGCTTTGAAGCATTGGCTCATGCCCAGAGGAAAATTTTCATCTAGAGGCCCTGGTCGACCAAACCCTAATTTGGTGACAATGGTGATCTTGAGGCTTGATCCACCTGGAAGAGAGCAGCCTTGTGCTTAATCCTTGAAGTAGGAGTCCTATTGATCCCTTGTGGATATTTGAGAGGCTAGACAAGTTAAATATCATGTCATTTCTTGATTGATCCTTTGTCTAAAAGCTCTGAGAGGGCTTGAAACCCTAAATTTGATTGTAGTGGATGCTCACCCATCTTTGGGGAGACTGGTGAGGTATGAAGGTTCCTCCATATTGTGATGATGATTTTCACAATGATGGGAAATCTTAGTGGTCAAAATTTTGGGTATGATAGATGCCCCTATTTAATCTTCTTGGACCCGAAGGTGTGAATGGCGAAGGTATTCGGGCATTCGGGGTGCAAGAGGATTAAATATCGGAATACCCGAAATTTTGATGGTGGTTAAGAATGGTAGCTTGCGCATCCTTCTTCTTTTGCTAAACAATGATGCTTAGAAAAGGTAAAAAACTTCCCCTCGATCCTGGTTTCCTACCAAGGAACTGGTCTTAGTTTCTAAAATAAACTTCTCCTCGATCCTGGTTTCCTACCAAGGAACTGGTCTTAGTTTCTGATGTAAACTTCCCCTCGATCCTGGTTTCCCACCAAGGAACTGGTCTTAGTTTCTGAAATAAACTTCCCCTCGATCCTGGTTTCCTACCAAGGAACTGGTCTTAGTTTCTGATGTAAACTTCCCCTCGATCCTGGTTTCCCACGAAGGAACTGGTCTTAGTTTCTGAAATAAACTTCCCCTCGATCCTGGTTTCCTACCAAGGAACTGGTCTTAGTTTGTGAAATAAACTTCCCCTCGATCCTAGTTTCCCACCAAGGAACTGGTCTTAGTTTCTTTTGTTAATAAATTTTTTTACAAGGGACGCTATTCGTAGCGATTTTCCTTCAAACTTCTCGCCGAATTTTCCTGGGGAGAGGCCATTTGATAGAAAAAGTTTTGCTGTCAGAGTTGCTAAGGGACCCAGTTGTCTGAGTTGTAGAGGTGTACAAACTTCTTTGTTTGGAGACGCCATTTGCCGAGTCTACTGGGGAAAATGAGTCTCTTGAGAGACTGCTTTCACGCTTGGGGATATTACATCATACTTTTCTCGGGATCTTCCAGGAGAAACGCCATATGATGTGATCCAATTTTGAGGTGTTGATGACCTTTTCATCAGCGGTTTTTTTTTCGAAGAAAAACTGCTGTACTGCTGAATCTCTGCTTAAGAGGCTTCCTCTAGGGATTTTCCTTAATCCGGGAAAGCAAAAATATCATCTTCAATGGAGAAGAGTGACATCGGTTGAAGTCTCTCTGGTCTTTCAGAGGTTCAAGTTATCAAAGTGGTCAAGGGCCAATTCTGATCCATAAATAAACAGGAGGAGAGAGATTGTTCAAACGCAACCTTTCCTGACGAGGAAAGAACTGACAACTCGATTGGGAGGACTGTTATCACTAGGGGACAAGACCGACGGGAGTGATAGTGATGCAATATGAATGTGAATGCAAATCAATAATGCATGATGTATGTATGTATATGCTGACAAAACTGACGTGCCATACAGACTAATAGATGAACATGACTGGATACTCGGCCATCGCGGGGTGAAGAAGTACCGCTGGTTCAAGATAGCAATTCTGCCTTGCTTAGGAGAAACGGTCCCTGTTGGGAGCGATGCTGGTTGGGCTTAGGAGATAAGAACTCGGCCGAAAAGGTCAGATGGAGCATTCGCATCTAACATAGTTGATCCTTCATTCAGGCATACTGTTTAGAAGGAGTACTTTGATTCTGTACTTTGAGGCTGGAACACCTTTGGAGAAGCGATCGATGTTCTTTCGATGTCCAACAGTCAAAAGAAATTGTCGTCTTTATTTTTAAAAGCAGAATAATTTTAACAAGTAAATTCATTTTTGTTTCGTTTCAAGAATCGTTGATCATGTTAAAATGTCGTTCTGTAAAGCTAAACAAATAAGAATTGCAAACAAAAGCACAAGGGCTCAAATTTTATTGATAGGATGGAAATCAGCCAAACGCGTGATTCCATAGAGCATTTAAAAAGTTTAGCAAATGGTAATTTACAGGGAAAAGGGGCTACGTTGAAACATAACGACCACTATCCTTCTACCAACTTTGAATTTTGGGCATCCTGAGCTTCTGTCGATGATGACCTTAACTGGAGCTTTCCTGACGGATGATGTAACTGCTGCTGATGGACTTGCCCATTTGTCGAAAGTAGTTACTTGCCATTATCCCTAATTTTTGCCTGGATTGTACTTTGAGATTTCCAATCCACCAGGATGATTTTTGATCATGTCTCTAATTTTTGCCTGGACCGCCCTTTCGGGTTTTCAATCCATCGAGACGTTTTTTTTTAGGCGAAGTATTTCTTGACTACATCAACATTTGTGGGGTAGGCAAATTCCTCTCCATCCATGGTTGCGAGTCTCAAGGCGCCGCCTGAGAAAGCTTTCTTGACCACATAGGGGCCGTCATAATTCGGAGTCCATTTGCCCCGAGAATCAGTGAGAAATGATTGTATCTTCTTGAGCACAAGGTCTCCGTTATTCGTTTCTCTTCGATCAGGTTGAGTTCGTCGTGTCAATTTTGACACCATTCAGCTTCTGTAAGCTTAGCTTCCATCAATACCCGGATTGATGGGATCTCTACTTCTATGGGAAACACTGCTTCCATGCCATATACTAGAGAGAAAGGGGTTGCCCCTGTTGAAGTGTGGACAGATGTGCGATAACCGTCAAGAGCAAAGGGTAGCATCTCGTACCAATCTTTGTAGGTTACAACCATCTTTTGAACAATCTTCTTGATGTTCTTGTTAGCCGCTTCTACCGCTCAGTTCATCTTTGGTCGGTAGGGAGATAAGTTATGGTGTTCGATCTTGAACTCTACGCCCAACTCTTTCATCATCTTATTGTTTAAGTTGGATCCATTATCTGTAAAGATCTGACCTGGAACACCATAACGGCAGATGATATTGTTTTTGATAAATCGGACCACCACTTGTCGGGTTACATTAGCGTATGACGCTGCTTCGACCCACTTAGTGAAGTAATCAATGGCTACCAGAATGAACCGATGTCCGTTTGTAGCTTTGGGCTCGATCATGCCGATCATGTCGATTCCCCATACGAAAAAAGGTCAAGGGGAAGAAATAACTTTGAGATGCGTTGGCGGTACATGAATTTTATCGGAGTATATTTGACACTTGTGACACTTCCTCATGTACTTGTAGCAGTCGGATTCCATTATCAACCAATAATACCCTACTCTTAGAATTTTTCTCGCCATTGTATGTCCGTTGGCATGAGTGCCGAAGGACCCTTCATGAATTTCTTTTATCAGCATGTCTGCTTCTGGTCTGTCTACACATCGGAGCAAGACCATGTCAAAATTTCTCTTATAGAGTGTATCACCGCTCAGGAAGAAACTGCCTGCCAGCCTTCTGAGGGTTTTCCTGTCCTTCCTTAGTGCCCCAGGTGGGTACTCCTATTTCTGAAGGAAGCATTTGATATCGTGATACCAAGGTTTGTCGTCTATGACTGCTTCAATCGTGAAGATGTAAGCGGGTCGTTCAAGGCGCATTATGTCGATCTTAGGTATGTCATTCCATTTACCTACACTAATCATGGAAGAGAGAGTGGCTAATGCATTAGCCATGTGATTCTCCTCACGAGGGATGTGATGAAACTCAACTCTGTTGAAGAAGGGTAGCAACCTTCTCGCGTAGTCTTTGTAAGGAATCAATCCTGATTGGTATGTGTTTCAATCTCCTTTAATTTGATTGATAACCAGGGACGAGTCGCCGTATACATCCAATTTCTTAATCCTTAAGTCAATCGCTTCATCGAGACCCATAATACAAGCTTCGTATTCGGCCTCATTGTTTATGCACTTGAATGTCAGTCTGGCGGTAAAAGGAATGTGGGTACCCTGAGGGGTGACAATGATTACCCCAATTTCATTTCCGTAATGATGGACAGCTCCGTCAAAGATAAGCCCCCATTGGGAACCTGGTTCTGGCCCTTCACTGGGTAGCGGTTCATCGCAGTCTTTCATTTTCAGATACATGACATCTTCGTCTGGGAAGTCAAACCCGATTGATTCTCGATCGTCAATCGGTTGATGAGCCAAGTGATCGGCTAAAATACTCCCCTTAACGGCTTTTTGAGCATGGAACTCTATGTCATATTCTGATAGCAACATCTGCCAACGGGCGATCCTTCCCGTGAGAGCAGGCTTTTCAAAGACATACTTGATTGGATCCATCTCGAAGACCAACCAAGTAGTGTGACGAATTATGTACTGGCGCAGACGTTTGGCTACCCAAGCCAAAGCGCAACAAGTTTTTTCAAGCATAGTATACCGAGTCTCGCAGTCGGTGAATTTCTTGCTCAAATAATAGATGGCAGACTTTTTCCGTTTGGTTTCATCTTGTTGGCCAAGTACACATCCCATTGAGTCCTCTAGGACGGTGAGGTAGATAATCAGTGGTCTTCCTTCCACTAGAGGTGATAGAATCTGAGGGTTCAATAGGTATTCCTTAATACTGTCGAAGGCGGTTTGACAGTCTTCTGTCCAAACGCAGTCCTGATTCTTTTTAAGTATTTTGAAAATCGGCGCACATGTCGCGGTCATGAGGAATATGAATCTGGAGATGTAGTTCAAACGTCCCAGGAATCCTCTGACTTGTTTTTCATTTTTCAGAGAAGGCATTTCTCGAATGGCCTTGACCTTGTTAGGATCAACCTCAATTCCTTTCTGGCTGACGATGAACCCTAAGAGTTTCCCTGAACGGACACCGAAGGTGCATTTATTGGGATTCAAGCAGAGTTTGTACTATCGCAAACGCTCAAATAGCTTTGACAGGTGGGTCACATGCTCCTCTTCTGTTTTAGATTTTGCAATCATATCATCGACATATACCTCGATTTCTTTGTGTATCATGTCATGAAAAAGAGTAGTCATGGCCCTTTGATAGGTTGCACTGGCGTTCTTCAAACCGAACGGCATCACCTTGTACCAAAAGGTACCCCAGGGGGTAATGAACGAAGTTTTCTCCATGTCTTTCGGCGCCCTTTTGATCTGGTTATAGCCCGAGAATCCATCCATGAATGAGAAAACTTTGAACTTTGTTGTACTGTCAACCAGCATGTCAATGTATGGTAAAGAAAAGTGTCCTTTGGACTAGCCTTGTTTAGATCTCTGTAATCCACACACATTCTGACTTTTCCATCCTTTTTTGGAACGTGTACGATGTTGGCTAACCATTGAGGATATTCTGATGTGGCGAGGAAACCCGCGTCAATCTGTTTATGTACCTCCTCCTTAATTTTGATGGCCATGTCCGGGTGAGTCCGTCTCAACCTCTGTTTTACTGGCGGACATTCCGATCTCAACGGTAAATGATGTTCCACGATGCTGGTATCCAACCCTGGCATATCCTGATAGGACCAGGCGAATACATCGGGGAATTCTTTGAGAAGCTTTACCAAACCCTCTCTGGCAGTTGGACTAGGCTGTGCCCCAATCCTGATTTCTTTTCTCTCTTTTTCCGAACCTAAGTTTACCGTTTCCAACGGCTCTTTATGAGGTTCAATGGACCTTTCCTCCTGTCATACCCTAATTTTTTACCATAAGATTCCACGACTTCTTGCATCATCTGCATGATCATCTTGCACGTCTGCATAGCATAGCATCTTTAGGTCATATGGTTTTTTTTTTGTGTGTTTATTGTAACTAACCATTTTTGCAGGTGAGTTAATTTCAAATGTAGATGATACTTATTCTTTCAATTAAGCATTTCAAGACGTGACTGTTTGATCCTGACCCAAAGTAGTCTCCTGGGTTTCCATTTGATCTGAGCCTCACTGTCAGAGTTTTTTCTCATTCTTCTCAAGAAAATTAATATTGGGCTTTGATCAATTAAGGTGCGAATCGCAATATAAAGGATGAAGTTGGATTCATTGAGATTAAGGTTTTGTTGCTTTTTTCAATTACATGTGTCTTCAACGCAAGATGGTCTAGATTTGGGAATGAAGTACCCGTTCAAATGTGCTTCGAGTTCAATATTTGCAAAATGACCAAGTGATGTTTTGGCTTATGGACTTATTATGGCATCAAAGTGTGATGTTTTGGCGTATGGACTTCTTATGGCATCAAAGTTTGATCCTAAATGTTTTGAATTCAAATGGTTCGATATTTGAAAAAAAAAACTAAGCGCACTAATTTTGGAAGGGAGATTCGTGTGAATTTCTTGAAATGGAAGTATCCAAAATTCATGTTAAATTCATATTTTTTTAAAAAATGTTCCGACCCATGTCCATTTTTCAGTGGCAGGATTCAAATTCTAATAAAGTTGCAATATCCTTGAGTTTTAGCAAGAAGTACTTCAAAGTGAAAGTTGAAAATCAAATTCTAATTCAAGTGTTTTAGTTCAAAATCAAGAGGTCTAGATTCATGTCTTTACAATGTTCAAATCAATTCCCAAATGTAATGAGTAAATGCATTCACGGAGGATGATTGGAAATTGATACAACTGATGTTTACATTCTACTGGGAAAAGATGATTGGTAGTGTTTCCTCCAGCTTCACGGATTTGGTTACTATTGGTCAAAGACTCGAAGAAGGACTTAAGAATGGTAAAGTATCTAAGGCTGGTGAATCTTCTAATGGTGCTAAGAAATCCTATGGGAACTTTCAGAAGAAGAGGGAAGATCAGACCAATGCTGTTATGTTTGAAACCAGAAGGCCTCGTCCTCGACCACAGTATGCTGACCACCCTGCTATTGCTGTTGTTACTCCCGTGGTTACTGCTCCACGACCAGCTCAAGCTCCTCAACGTCCAGCTGTAGGACAGAATCAGTACCGTAATAGGAATAATTTTGATCCTATCCCAATGACATACACTGAACTTTATCCTGGGCTAGTTCAGAAAGGTTTGATTACTACAAGGCCTTTGCCTCCTCCTCCAAATCCTCTTCCAGCCGGTTATAGGGCCGATCTTCATTGTGAATACCATCAAGGTGGCGCAGGCCACGACTTAGAACATTGCTTTGAATTGAAGGCTAGAGTACAAGAGCTGATCAGAATTGGTATTCTCTCCTTTCGTGACACCAATCCAAATGTCAAAAACAACCCTTTGCCAGAGCACGCTAAGTGAAGCTTCAGCTGACTTCAGCAGACTTTAGTGTTTCAGACAGGACAGCTCACTCTTGTTTCTGATTATTCACTAGACTTTTGTTTCTTATTGTTTGCATTTTTCTTATTTGTATTAGCTGTTTGCTTTTGATTTATGTTTGTACTTTCATAATTAATAAAATAAGCATTGCAACTTTTGGATTCAATTCATTTGTGTTTGCTATTTACATCTTTATGCTTTTCTTTTCAAAAAAAAAACAAAAAAAACAAAAAAACAAAAACAAAAACAAAAACTATATCTTTTCCACTTTCCTTCTGATTATGCTAAGATTGGAGGGAGGATGATGAAAATGTTATACTCATAATTGTTGTTGGTATGCTTTCAAATCAAAACTTTGCTGAGGATGTAAGGCATTGTTTCAATTCCCAAACACTGGAGAAATAAGGAAGATAAACCCTCGTCAACCCCTTTAAGCCTTGAAGTAGGAGTTTCTTTTCTTTACAAATAAAAACTCGCAATCTTAACCTGGGGCAGGGTAGTTCTCAGTTAACTGGATTGTGCATTCAAATACAAAAGTTTCATGCAAGACATCTTTCAACAAAAAAGTTGCATTCTCAATTTTTCCTTCGCACGCAACAAGCAAGTGTCGAAGATGTCTTTCAAGTCAAAAGTCGATGATGGTTCGCCGTAATCATTAAGCCAAGCAGTCACTTTCTTTCAAAAAAAAAGGATTAAAAAAATCAAAAAAGGAAAAAGCCCGCTAAGTCGAAACCTGTGAAGGAGACTTAGGCAGACAAAAAACTGGGGCATCCCGCTGACTGTAAGATTCACGAGAAACAGTTCAGGAAAAAGTTAGGGATAATAAAAAGGAGAAATCTTTAAATCCTTACCATGAAATCCTCAATGAAAAAAAAAACAACCAAGAGTTATAAGGAAGTAGTGACTGTCACCTCAAAAGTCCCTTAACTTCTGAACCATCATCACTATCATCAATGCAATCCCTAACCTATGGGAACCTGAGTACAAAGTCTGAGTTAACTGAGTGTAGGACTGAAGATCATCACGAAGATTGGGTGGGTACAAATAAACTTTGAGCCTTTATCCTTTGTTTCTTAAACTGTGAACCAGACCACGTTATAACCCTCAAAAGACCTAATTGAAGCAAGGTTATTTTGAAAGCATACTACAACGAGGTTGCGTAAACTGACTCCTAAAGATCTTTGCAGATCATTTTTTTTTTTGGCATCACGCCTTTTTGCTTTATCTTTCACTTTTAAACGTCTTGAACCACCGTGTTCTGACCAGTGACCCTATTGTTTTACCTCTTTCCAAGAATGATTTTGATTTCAAAAGTTGCATGAACTTCGCATTTACTATGTTTGTATGAACACTTTTGTTTGCAATCTGGCTTCCGCTTAAGGAATTTTCAAACATTTGAGAAACTTGGTCAGTGATCCAATCAGGGGCAAGTTCCTTTCAAATCCTGTTGAAGAATCGATTCAAGATTTGTTGTTCAGGGGCAAGTCCTTCTCAGAATTGGTTTATACAGAAGATTTTTCAAAACTCATGCTGGGGCAAGCTTTTCAAGCGCACAGTAATTCAGTCATTTCCAGCGTCAATCCAGCTGAAGCAATTATCAGTTCATCTACAATAGACAACCAATCTGGGGCAGTTTACTTGAAGACTCCCCATGCAGCTTTCCATTCTTCCTACAAGGATCGTCAACTTAATCCAGTTTACCAGTGTGGCAGATTGGTGTTCAGCAGTAGCATCTTTAGTCCCCAAAGCAGAATGGCAGTGATCTCCATGTTGAGGAATCAGTCTTTCAGTCCTGTCTTCTTCACAAAAGAGTCGAGTCGTGTCTTCGACGTCTACATTGCATTTACATTTGCACTTGATCATATATCATGGCATAACTCATATACATATGCATAGCAAGAGTGTCATCCTCATTTACACTCATTTGCATTCTCCATAGGTCGTGTTGTTATCCACGTCTTACCTTGTCGTCAAAGTCCAACTTACTTGGCACTTACCAAACAAATATTTTTGCTTTTATCCAATGCTTTCTTGGGTATCTCCTATTCATTTCATCCATTGCTTTCTTGGACATTGTGGTTTCTTTACGTCCAATTCTTTCTTGGATCTCTACTTTGTTCACAGTCATCTAAAGCCACTATTAGATACTGTGATTATACCTCTCATCCAAAGCCATTATTGGATGTCTGGTTTCTTTACCATCTGATGTTTTTCCGGATGGGACCCTCTTTCTGATGTTCTTCCAGATCGAGTCTTTGTTCGCAATCATCTAAAGCCATTATTAGATATTGTGAGTTTACCTTTCATTCAAAGCCATTATTGGATGTCTGGTTTCTTTACCATCTGATGTTTTTCCAGATGGGACCCTCTTTCTGATGTTCTTCCAGATCGAGTCTTTGTTCGCAATCATCTAAATCCATTATTAGATATTGTGAGTTTACCTTTCATTCAAAGCCATTATTGGATGTCTGGTTTTTTTACCATCTGATGCTTTTCCGGATGGGTCCCTCTTTCTGATGTTCTTCCAGATCGAGTCTTTGTTCACATTCATCTAAAGCCATTATTAGATATTGTGATGACTGGTTTCTTTGCATTCAATGCCATTCTTGAATGTAGTCTTTATCTCACATTCATCTGAAGCCATTATTAGATATTGTGATTGTACCTTTCATTCAAAGCCATTATTGGATGTCTGGTTTCTTTACCTTGTTCACTTTCATCTGAAGCCATTATTAGATATTGTGATTGTACCTTTCATTCAAAGCCATTATTGAATGTCTGGTTTCTTTACCTTGTTCCCTTTCATCTGAAGCCATTATCAGATATTGTGATTATACCTTTCATTCAAAGCCATTATTGGATTACTGGTTTCTTTGTGTCCGATGCCTTCTCGGATTACATTATTGGGTCTCATTCTCATCTGATGCCTTCTCAGATATTGTGAGTTTACCTTTCATCCAAAGCCATTATTGGATGTTCGGTGCCTTTCTTCATCCAATGCCATTCTTGGATGATGTTTTCCAGATACTTTGCTTTGTCTTCAATTTGTTTCTAGCACCACTGTAACACCTTTTCCCCTATGGCTTCATTCCCCATAGGATCCTTGTCTTGCATTCATTCCATATCACATCATTTCATGTCATATCATATGCATCTTGTGGTACCTTAAGGCCAAAAATTGTGCATGTTTGTATTTAAGTCTCTCCTATCACGTCGAGACGAAGATTTCAATCTCCATATCTCCGGATAGAAGAAACTTAAATAGGGGCATCTGTCATACCCTAATTTTTTACCATAAGATTCCACGACTTCTTGCATCATCTGCATGATCATCTTGCACGTCTGCATAGCATAGCACCTTTAGGTCATATAGTTTTGTGTGTGTGTGTTTATTGTAACTAACCATTTTTGCAGGCGCATTAATTTCAAATGTAGATGATACTTATTCTTTCAATTAAGCATTTCAAGACGTGACTGTTTGATCCTGACCCAAAGTAGTCTCCTGGGTTTCCATTTGATCTGAGCCTCACTGTCAGAGTTTTTTCTCATTCTTCTCAAGAAAATTAATATTGGGCTTTGATCGATTAAGGTGCGAATCGCAATATAAAGGATGAAGTTGGATTCATTGAGATTAAGGTTTTGTTGCTTTTTTCAATTACTTGTGTCTTCAACGCAAGATGGTCTAGATTTGGGAATGAAGTACCCGTTCAAATGTGCTTCGAGTTCAATATTTACAAAATGACCAAGTGATGTTTTGGCTTATGGACTTATTATGGCATCAAAGTGTGATGTTTTGGCGTATGGACTTCTTATGGCATCAAAGTTTGATCCTAAATGTTTTGAATTCAAATGGTTCGATATTTGAAAAAAAAAACTAAGCGCACTAATTTTGGAAGGGAGATTCGTGTGAATTTCTTGAAATGGAAGTATCCAAAATTCATGTTAAATTCATATTTTAAAAAAAAATGTTCCGACCCATGTCCATTTTTCAGTGGCAGGATTCAAATTCTAATAAAGTTGCAATATCCTTGAGTTTTAGCAAGAAGTACTTCAAAGTGAAAGTTGAAAATCAAATTCTAATTCAAGTGTTTTAGTTCAAAATCAAGAGGTCTAGATTCATGTCTTTACAATGTTCAAATCAATTCCCAAATGTAATGAGTAAATGCATTCACGGAGGATGATTGGAAATTGATACAACTGATGTTTACATTATTTAGAAATATACTTGTGTTCAATAAATCCCTTGGCATCAAGAATCAGCAGGATCTGCCACTCATTTCACATTGCTGACAAATAGATTTTTGGAACTGTTGAGAATGTGATGGATACAATCTTGGTGGTACCTCCAAATTATTTGCCACCGGGAATACTTCTGGACACGGGACTTGATCCTACTGCAGTGATAGTGGGCCCTTCAGCTAAGCAAATACTTTCAACTGCACGTGACCAGGTTTTTACTCGGAACACTTGCAAAGATGACAGCTACTCAGAAATACCAAAAGAGTTTCATTAGTCATCATGATAAATCCGATTAATTTCCATAACAGTCCAAGGTAAAATCAGACTTCAAAGAACACAATCAAACATGTTGAATTGAAAAGGGGAAAGAATCATAGACACAATCAACCATGATAATTCACTAACGGAAGGTTCACAAATGATGTCCAAAACAAATCCAAACAATCACAAAATTCTCAGCCCAATCATGTGAGATCACAGCAGAAAATCAAATTCATGGTATTATATTTCCAAAACTATCGGACATGTCGGTACAGAAAAGGAAGGAATCCAGCACACAATCAAGACAAGAAATCACATTTCGATAATGACAATAATTTCATGATTCAACACAGAGTCTATAAAAGGGCGGAATAATTCACATCCATACACACAGAGAAACTCACTGCATACATACCAAAAACACAAAAGGGCAGCATCACAAAACTCTCAGAAAATTCACACAAAACCATTCACAGCCAAGATTCACTCGCATATCACAGCATTCATCAGAAAAATCTCACACACACAATTCACGATCAGAAAGAGAAAACCTTCAGAAATTCACTAACCATCATACATTCATCCATAGCAGTGAACGAGAAAACCTCCAGCCATTTACACCAGAAGTAGTCATAAAACTCAGTCCACACCCAAAAAAATACACAGCAGTAACATACCCACATCAGAAACTCGCATCATTCACATATTGAAAACATACCCACACACAAGCAATAAGCCATAAAATTCAGAACAAACACACATTCACGGGATAATTCGTGGCGGAGAAGAAGAACACGGTTTCGTGAGTACGACATCGCATACAATCGGAACAAAATTTGAAGAGGAGCAGAAGGACTATCACTCACGAAAAAGAAGGTGTTTGAAGCGTACCTTTGAAACTCTTGGATTTTCTAGTATCGATCTCGTCGTTCAAGACGCGTCGGACGAACTCCGACAGGTAAATTCGCCAAACTTTCATCTTTGCATCATCTGTGTAATGCTTAATTGATGTAATCTTCTGTAAATATCTTGAATTTTTTTCTTCGATTGGAGAATCTAGGGATTATATTGCGCTAGTTTCGGTTTCGCGAAATTGCAGAATTATCGTTCGAATGTTGTGAGATGAGGAACCAGAGGGTAGTAATAACTGGTACGGTTGATTTCACCCTTTCACCGCCGCCGTAGGCAATAACGGCGCGACAAAGGCTTGCGATTGTGTCTAGCGTGAGAGAGAGTAATGAGAAGAACATACTATTACAAACCTATCGTCTCAAAAACACCCCTTTTTATTTAGTCCGTTCAATTATTATTAGAAAATATAAAAAATGACTTTTACTGGAATTGTTAGATTTTTTTTTCTTGACCATTCACAATTAATTTAGTTGTTTTTTTTTTAAATAAAAATAAAAATGTTAATGGTAGAGTCACGTTCGGAAGATGGTGAGTCACGTCCGGAAGGTGGGACGGTTTCCCATATTTGACTGTTTCTTTTTTATTGTTACTTTGTTTAATATAATTAATTCAATTAGTAATTAATTTTTTTAAAAAAAACTCTTCATTGCCACGTTAGTGGTTAGTATTATAAGAAAGTTAGTTTTTAGGTTTTTTACTATTTCTAATTCATTTTGTTTTTTTTTTTTAGTTTATTAATTTATCTAATTTTACAATAATTAAGGATTTAAAAATAAGAAAAGACAAAAATATATTTCTTTAGGATAATTTCTCTTATCTTACGCCGCCGCGCGATCGAGATTAATTTCTTTCCCATTTATCATAACCTTAACTTTAGAGTCACCGCACTCTATGTAGTGTCTTGTCATAGACGCTACCTCCCCCTGGAACCTTGACCACAGTCAAGAGTTCCTCACCCTTATTGAGGGGAACTACGAATACTCTGATTCCACTCCCGTCAGGATACGTAGGCACAAGATGCGATGTCTTGGCGAGTATACTTAGATACTAACCCCCTAGGTTTTTTACCTTAGCATAGCACCCTTAGCAAGCGAGCAATGGATAACATAAATACCAACAAGAGGTTCCCGTAGAATACTACGGACGTTTAGGATGCTAATACCTTCCCTAGACGTAACCAACCCCCGAACCTTAGATCTCTTAGGTTTTTTCGTTCTTTAAACCTTTCCTTTGGATAAAATAAAGACCGGTGGTGAATTTCAAAAATTGTGATTCAAGTTAATCCAATAGCTTGGTATCCGATTCTCACCGCGACACCTCCTGTCTGAGTAATCGGGAGATCTCTTCTGGAATTTCGTCGTCATTCTCTTCTTCAGCCCCAAATACCGGGAACTCAAAGTTGGGAGAAGACATCGGATCGTATGTTTCAACGGGGTTTAAAACAAGCAATCTGCATGACGCTATGATTTGTGTTTAGAAGAGATAGAGAGAATGCAAGAGTGTGTGCAGTGTATTTCTTTGAAAAACTGCTTGTTTTATTATTATTGATTTGTTTTTTAGGATTACCATTTTCTGAAGAAAAAAAAAAGAGAAAAGAGAAAACACCAATAAATGCGGGAATTACGGAACGGCGTTATTTTATTAATGAACAAGTCGATTCTTTTAACTACAGCCCTATAAAACAAAACTCTGTGGTTTTGGGCAAAGCGAAGAGGGAAATTTACAAAAAGCGAGCCCTATCAAAACATTTGTTTCACCTGGGCAGGGTGAAAGGTTAAAGACGGTAATTACTTTGACTTATGAACAATCTTCGAAACATCGACAGCAACCCATTGGCGGCGAACTCCTCGGTGAATCACAAAGTCTGGCACCTTCATTGATTTGTCTTCAGAAATAACGCTGATTTCTAGTGGAGCATGATCATTGGAATCTGTCTCCCAAGCAGAGTTGTCGTAGGAGGATTCCTCTGTTGCATTTTGCATAGCATTGGTGCTCTCAGGTAGATCTCCCCATCCAGTTGGCTGGATGTCTTCGAGCCTGATACGAGAGCTTTCGGGAGCAGTGTACTTAACCATATAGTCGTATTTCCCACTTGGTTGGCCCAGGGTGTCCCACACTTCTTTGGAACTGGATGAGTCATCCTTCTCGATGACGTTGACCTCTGGAAAAGCATAGTTGATGAATTCAAGTCCTGCAAACGTTGCAAATTCATCGTCGTACTGGACGTTTTCTGAATGACCAGATTGTTGATCCCATGACATGATGAGGACGCGGGTATTCTTTTCAATGATGCTCAGCTGATTTTCATTGTTCGGCTGATTTCCTTGCCCCAAGTCTCCTAGATACGGCTGCCACATTGGCAGGCCATCCATCGGGCCATAATTGTTCTGGTGAAAGTTGTCCTTCATCAAAGTGTCCTCCTCTAATGAGTTTGGTGGAGCACGGCATCCTTCCAGATCACAATCTCCGTATATCATTTCGACATCTGACCTGGGTATAAATCTCGGACTCTGTGTAGGAAAGAAAAAGGGAGTCTGCGTTTCGTCCTGAGACATATAACCGTCCTTGTTAAGATAGGACTCTCATTCTTTCTCCATATCAGAGGGATCATCTTTATTGATGGTATGCACTTCTTGAGGCACTGGGTGAAGGAAACCTCCACTGTGGAAGAAATCTTGAATGGGATGAAGACTTTCATTGCTGGTAGTAGCTGTCTGGGTACAGGTTGCAGAAAAATCAAGACCCTTCCTTGTTTTATTGTCAGTAGGAATGACTAGCTGTCCCCATCCTGTTGTATTGGTACTCTCGACCGCTTTGATAGCATCTTTGTATGAGGAAATGGAAGTTCCCTCTTCGGATTGATTGTCCATGCTCACCGACAATGCTTGGAACTGAGTTTCAATAATCTCCTCGGGTTCTACACCAGTAGATGATGATAAGTTACTCACGAGCAAGGCTTGTTCTCCACAGACCGTGACGAGTTGGCTGTTCTGGACGAACTTTAATTTTTGGTGGAGGGTCGAGGTGACCGCCCCAGCCTGATGTATCCAAGGTCTTCCTAATAAACAACTGTACATTGCCCGGATGTCCATGACCTGGAAAGCGACTTGGAAAGTGTGAGGACCAATAGTTATGGGAAGGTCGACTTCGCCGATAACCGTTTTTCTGGACCCGTCAAATGCTTTGACGACGACCTCACTGGTTCTCATCGGGGGTCCTTTGAAAGATAATTGCATCAAAGTGGACTTCGGCATAACATTCAGGGCTGACCCTGTGTCTACCAGTATGCTGGCTAAAGCATCGCCCTGGCAGCTGACCGTGATATTGAGCGCCATGTTATGACGGCGACCCTCTTCAGGTAATTCCTCATCACTAAATCCCAAGTTATTGCAGGAAGTGATGTTAGAGACAATGCTATCAAACTGTCTGATTGTTACATCCTATTCCACAAAGGCTTGCTCCAAGACTTTCTGTAGAGCCTCCCTGTGCGCTTCTGAACTGAGTAAAAGTGACAGCATAGAGATCTTTAATGGAGTTTGTAACAGTTGATCAACAATGTTGTATTCACTCCTTTGGATGAGCTTCAGCATCTCATCATTGTTTTTCGAAAGGTCGGGATTACTGGATTGACCGACCGGTGGATTGGGAACTTCTGTCTGAGGTTCCTTTTCTTTGTTAAGTTCTCCAACTCCTCGGTTGAAGATTCGACCACTCCGTGTTACTCGACTGATGTCTGCAATATTCACGACGGAGGGTAATGGAATTTCCTTTCCATTCTCGACTGTTGTCGCACCATATTTATAAGGGATAGCCTTAGTTGATTCATACGGTAATGGTCCCGGTAGATAGATGACTATGGGAGCCTTCTGATTTTTCCGACCATCGTAAGCAATTTCGATCAGTTCCTGGTTAGGAACTCTCGATTTGTCAAGTAGAGGGATGATGGTACAAACATCCCTAGCCCTCTGATGATCAGAGATTACGACAACGTCCTCAATTTGATCAGCGGGGTAGTCCGGCGCCCAGTTGATTGGTCCGGAACCCGGATATGGGCGAATCTCTCTACGATCCACCTGACCCTGAAGAGTTGCTCGCACAAGGTAACATCCTTGTTTACTTTCCGAACAGACCATATAACGTTCATAGTTGTGTGGTGGCACCTAGCCACACCCGCTTTGAATACAATGTAACCTCACTAGGTCAGTTTCCACAGATCGAACGTCCAGACTTTGATGCCGAGTAGGGTTCCTGTTGGTAATACTAATTTTCTGGGTGTCTTCATCCATATAGATTGGAAGCCACCACTGGTTCAACAAGTGCTGAAGGGTTTCCTGGACAAGGGCACAGCCTTGATCGTTTTCGCAACCCGCCCTATAGCTCTGATAATCATGTGATACCAGGAACCCGAGTCGGACCTGTTTAGCATGTAACTCCACCAGGCTGGTATTCATTAAGCGAATATCAAAGATTTGAATCATATTGATCTGATAGGGATTCCTATCATGGTAGTCCTGGATCCATCCAAGATCCATCTGATGCTGGAGGGCCTCTTGTACAAAAGAGCATCCCTATTTGTTTACCGAGCAAGTCAAACAGGAACTGTAATCGTGTCGCGGTAGATTATGATACTGGCTTTGCCTGGAATGCATCGCCACCAAGTTGACATTAATTGCACGGATGTCGTGGTTCTGAATGATGTTAGAATTTGTGTAAACCATGTTAACTCCACGAACTCGGTGCTCTTGGATCCATCCGAGATCCATTTGTTCCTGTAGAGCTGATTGCACCACAGAACATCCTCGATTGCTATTAGAGAAGATATCACACTGGTGATAGTTATGAGGTGGCACATGGCCATATCCACTATGTCTGCAATGCATCTTGACCAAGTTGGCCCTTAACAAGAGTACATCATGAATTTGATAGCTGTCGCTAGACTCTCCCTCTATCAAATTGACAGTAGCTTTCTCATGTCGAGGCAACGGGTTTGTGAGAACATTAGGATTTGTATCCTTGAAAGATAAGACCCCGCTCCTAACAAGCTTTTGCACGTCGGATTTGAAATTGAGACAGTTCTCTATGTTATGACCTGGTCCTCCTTGATGGTAAGGGCAAGTCTGATCCACCTTAAACCAAAAAGGCAGATTTTCTGGTACTGTAAGAGGGGACTTAGTCTGGACATGCCCCTTAGCCAGTAGTAACGGAAATAGTTCTGCGTACGATACGGGTATAGGATTAAATCCTGGTGGTCGCATTGTACAGTTGTTATTGTATGGAGGACGAGCTTGCTGAAGAGGCTGTTGTGTCCTTTACTGATTAGGTTGGCTCTGCGCAACCTGAGGTTGATACGTAGGAACAGGCGCAGGATTAATAGCAGGAGTTACAGCTGCTACTGGTTGATATCGTCGCCTTTGCTTTCCGAGAGAGATATTCCTAATATCTTGCTTTTTTTTCTAAGGGAGAGCACTACCGTATCGCTTTGTACTACTCGATGATCCAGTGTCTTTGACTAGACGTCCTTCTCGGACGGCTTCCTCAAGACGAACTCCCATACCGACCATCTCGGTGAAGTCACTGGGCGCACTGGCAACCATTCTGTCGTAATAAAATGAGCTTAAGGTCTTTAAGAAGATCTTTGTCATCTCTTTTTCCTCAAGAGGTGGACAAAGTTGAGCGGCAATTTCACGCCATCTCTGAGCGCATTCCTTAAAGGTTTCCTTGTCCTTTTGTGACATTGATCTGAGTTAATCTCTGTCTGGTGCCATGTCCAAATTGTATTTATATTGTTGGACGAAGGCAGTGCCAAGATCTCTGAAAGTGCTAATCGTAGCACGGTTTAAACCCATGTACCATTTTAGTGCGGCACCGGTTAAGCTATCCTGAAAGTAGTGAATCAGTAAATCCTGATTCTCTGTCTGAGCTGACATTCGCCGAGCGTACATCACCAAGTGACTCTGAGGGCAAGAGTTACCCTTGTACTTTTCAAAGTCGGGCACCTGGAATTTATGCGGAACTTTCACATTAGAGACCAAACAGAGGTCTGCGGCGTCCTTTCCAAATAAATTCTGACCGCGAAGGGCCTCCAGTTCTTTTTGCATTCCCAAGAACTGTTCCTGGAACTCACTCATTCTTTCAAACATGTTGTCGTTTCCACTAGAAGGTATCTGTGGAATCTGTCCTTCCGGGACAGTGTGTACCACGGGCGGTGGTATAGTCATTATGGCTGAGACTCTCGGTGCCTCCCGAAGTTTGTAACCTTCAGGAGTTGCTGTCATGCCCCTGGCATCTTCGCTTTCCAGAAGTTTGTAACCTTCAGGCCCAGCGGTTCCTGCTGCGGTCCCCTGATCCTCATTGATCAACGGGATATTTCCTTCTGGGATATAGTTAAGTGGCATGCCCCAGGGACGATCTTTCGGCATTTTGTACCTAGGATCGGACTTTTCCACTATGGGCGTTGAGGTGATCTCCGAGATCACAGTCCTTTATAGTTGAGCTTCTACCATGGCTTGCATGTCGTTATGAAGCTTTCTCATATCCTCTCTCAGAGCGTCGATCTCTTCTCTCAACTCTCTGTTCTTTTCCTCGAGATCATCCATCTTTTTCTGACGATTGGTCCGAGTATTGTACGAATGAGACAGTTTGACTCTAGAATCGAGACACAAATGTGAGATTCGTAGGTAAGAAGAATACGTGACGTGAGGATGATGAATGCAATGATTATATTAATTGTTTTTTTTTTGTTTAATCAAAATAAACTTCGACAATTAGATTGAAAATATCAAACAGTGGGGAAACTCCGTTTTATTGAATTTAAAGGATTGCGAAAATAGAAATACAGTAGATTACAAGGTGCGGAAACATAAACCTAAGCTAAGGGGTCCCGAGTCCTCTCTGGGGAGAAACCGGGTGCTGATTCTGGTACTTTCCTTTTCTTGGACCGGGGCTCTTGGGCCGTTGTCGGGTTGTCATTCCTTTGCCAAGTGAAAGGAGCGAGCAAATTCCTTTGGTCATCCTGATTATCCACAGCATGTTGCTCTAAAATCTCGATCAGAGCATCCTTATCTTTTAGCAGTCGTTGTATTTTGGTACACTCAACATTGAGGGTGTGGTACTTGTTCTTCCAAGACCTCCTCTCCTGTTGAACTTTGTTGAGAGTAACCTGAAGTTTTTCTATTTCAGTTATGAAGTACATGACAGATTCCCTCGGTGGAAGAACTCCGTGACGAGGATAAGGCATTTTTAGCTTGAGAGCTCTAGTTTGTACCCAGTGGAGATAAGGCTCCACCGAGACACAATCCGGTTTTCCTAGAGACTCTCGTCCTTTCTTATGAACATGTTTCCAAGCGTGCACTATTTCTGTCTTTAGTGCCCTGTCATTTTCTCCTTCCTTGAAGAAAAGGCCTTCCAGATAAGCATTACGCGGGACATGCCTCATTGGGTATCCAAATTGACGACGAACGTTGGGAAAGTTTCCACAACGGTCAACGGGATTCCTCCCTTAGTTCCTATGAGGAGTACGTTGGGGAAGTTTCCGCAACGGTCAATGATCCTGATCCCGTCATAAATCCTATTGCACCAATCTATGTCAGAGTTGGTAAGAGACATGATTTTCTGCGACCAACGCAAGGCACTCTTATGATCCCAAAAAGCAGCAGACTTAGGCAAATGGGAGATAAACCTTTTGTATAGCAAGGGTACACAGCATGTGATCATCCCCCCGCTGTACAAATTTCCTAAGTGTACAGAATGATACGCGTCTGCGAGCAAAGTTGGCACAGGGTTTCCAATGAGAAAAACCTTAATGGCGTTGACATCGACGAAGCTATTAATGTTAGGAAACAGAAATAACCCGTAAGTGAGTAAGACAAAGATACTTTCAAAAGCAGTCATGTTCCCTATACTAGCAAAGTACAGAGCCTTCTTTGTCAGAAACTGGGCTGGCAAACCTGGGAGCCCACCCTTAGTGGTCATGTGAGTCTTGACTTCCGACTTATCCAAATAAATTGCTCTTGCAATGGTCTGATCCTTTGGAATTTCTTCCAGTCCATAAAATGGAGCTCGCTCAGTAATGTGTAGATCGGTTAGGTGAGAATACTCCTCCAGCGTTGGTGCGAGCTGGTAATCTGGGAATGTTAAACAGTGATAGACCGGATCATAAAACTGAATGAGTGCCTCCATGATTCCTTCAATCACATGTACTCTTAACAGAGGTAGCAGACCTCCGTACTTGGCTCTGAAAGCTTCAGGGTTAGTGATCATCCTCGCTAATCCTCTCAAATCTTCTAGTTTTGGAACCATGAAGGTATACTTATGAGTTCTCCTTCTACCGAAATCCATGAGCGCAATCTTTTTCTCTGACATTTGCAATCATTGTCTTAGTTTAGTTTGAAAAAGAGAGACTAGAAGAGAAGATTTTTCTTTAATGTAATGTTTTTTAGATGAATGCATGAATGCAGCACACAAAAACATAGAAAAAACATGGGGTCAAAGGGTCGGTGTCATGAAGTCAAGGCTCTACCCCCCCCCCCAAGGTTTATACTAGTGATTTTTGTACCTGTCTCTCAAAATCATCAGTTCTTGTCGAGAAAACACTAGCGGGCCGGGAACCGTGCTAGGTGATGTTTTTCGAAGAACCATTAGAAGAGGGTAGTATCGTGTGACAACCATTTCCAATAGTTTCCACACTACTAAAAGAGGTTTTTCCTAGGTGTATACTCAATCTTTCCACATGCGGCATCACACGTATTCCCATTAGCAGAAAAATAAACACATATATCAATTAGTAAAAGCAATATATATATTTGTCCTAAAGTCCTAGACTTTAAAGAGCTATGAATCCTATGTTCCTGACAAAAATGGCTCCCCAGCAGAGTCGCCATTATGTGGTACCTTCCCAACTTTAAAGGTTTTGACCTAAGATCCTAGTGCAGTCAAAAAGGTTCTATCCCAGTGAAATCCCCAAAGAAAGAAAGAAAAGGAAAGGGCCCCACGGTGGGCTCCACTTTTCTATGGCACTTTTTTAAGGTTTCTACCTAAGAGATGGGAAGAAAACAAGATCTTGTTGTCTCCAGTGAAGTCGCCATTTTTCTGTAGCGCGAATTTTTGCGTGGTTGCGAAGCACTATTGCTTTGAGGTACTACAGATCGATTCATTTTTTATCCTATTGAAGCTGATGAAGGAAGGAAAATAGATGTCTCCAATTAACATATGCTACAATGATTGTGGGTCTCTCTTAGGTTAATTTATTAAAATAGTACCCGGGCGATTGGTGGGAGGTTAAGACTGATGCTTTTCGATTGATATGTGAAGGTGCGGGATTTGGGGCTTTGGATTAGTGTGCTCGCTAAGATTTTTCTTTCAATCTTATGCCTACGTATTCCCATTTATTGAAACAGGGAAATCAGAGTGATCGTAGTTCCTCATATTCTATAGGAGGAAATGGTGTTTTGGTGTCTTGTTCAAAGCCCAAGACGTGAAGCTGAAAAGGTGGTTTATATCTTGTTCAAAGCCCAAGATGTGAAGCGAAAAAGGTGTTGTCTTTAGAGAGAATTTGTCATCTCTAAAGGGGGTTTGTTTGTCACGATTGTTGGGTGACTGACTATAAAGGAGGATTACTTTAACTGGGATATGTGAATCCTAGCAATGCCATAATTTCCTTTATAGGGGGTTTTAACCTGAAGGAGAAGACTTTAACTCAGTGTAGAGCAATGCTATCTTTCCTTAGGAATTTCTCATGCTAAAAGAAGGACAGTGGCGTGGATGTAAATAATCCAAAGGCTTGCCACTTACAGCGATTAGATGAAAGGAGTTGTTGATGTTTGTATCCTGTGAACGAGGCACGGTTTTGATGCTAAAAGGTTGATTGACTCAACTGGGGTTTTTTTATACAAAGCCTAAGAGGAGGCTATTGACCCAACAAGAGGATGCTTTTGTGTCTCGTACGAAGCCCGAGAGAGAGGCTAAAAGGAGTTGACTCAACAAGAGAGTGCTTTTAGATGTGTCTTGTACGAAGCCCAAGACGGAGGCTAAAGGTTGACTCAACAAGAGAGACTTTTATACTCAACAAGAGAGTGTTTTTAGATGTGTCTTGTACGAAGCCCAAGACGGAGGCTAAAGGTTGACTCAACAAGAGAGTCCTTTATACTCAACAAGAGAGTGTTTTGTATCTCGTACGAAGCCTGAGATGGAGGTTAAAAGGATTATTTACTCAACAAGAGAGTCTTTTTGTATCTCGTACGAAGCCCGAGATAGAGGCTAAAAGGATTGCTGTTTCAGTTGAGTGACGGGTCCAGTAGGTTGGTTAAAAGAGAAAATCAGTTCTTATAAAGAGACTGATTAAAGGTAAGGCTATGCTTTGGGATTGATCAGAGGATCAGTGTTATTTCTTGTTCTTTAAGGAAATGGGGAATCCAGAGGGTATTGGAGATTGTCCGAGTCTACTGGTGTTTTCCCTACTTGAGAATGCTTTCGAGACTCAAGGAGATTAGACTGTCCAAGTCTAGAGTTTTATCTTTTGTACTATACTTAAAGAAACAATAGTAGTACGTTCACGGTAGAAAGATCTAGACTCTTTGAAAGACTGTTCTATTAAGATGACTAATTTCTGTTCCTATACCTCTAGGAGTTCGTCGGGACAATTTGTACGAAGCCCAAGAGGATGCTGGAAACTTTTAAGAAGCCGAGGGACAATTTGTACAAAGCCCAAGAGGAGGCTTTCTTCCCGAAGGAAGAATCCTTATACGAAGCCTAAGAGGAGGCTGTGAATACTTCTAAGAAGTCGTAGGGTCCTTGTACAACGCCCAAGAGGAGGCGAGGATGCTTTTAGGAAGCCTGTGGGTCCCCAAACCCCGAGAAATTCAAGACAGGCTATTCACAGAGAATAGATCAAGCCAGGAAAGTCTGAGAATTTGGAAGAAAATCAAGAGATTCCATTCACAGAGAAAAGATCATCTCTGGGGAGTAGAGTTTCTTTGACGATTTCTAAGGGTGACAGTCTGAGAAAGGGTTCACCGAGAATGCTGCCTTTCACGTCTCCATATTGTTTAACCCCAAGAGGAGGGAAGACTGTATCTGGTAATCCTATGGGGATCTAGTTTTGTCTATTTTAGAGTGATCAACAGGGCTTAGTGCTAGACGTAGTTGTCGGGGAAACTCTAAATATCTATACTAGTATTACACAGTTGGTATGAGTTTATGAAAGAAGACTTACAGTGAAACAGCCCCACAATACAGTTATATGTATATGAAAGCGGATAAAGAAAGCATATAACCACTTACTCGGTTGTAGAGCTTCCATGTTGTTTGGTTAGTTGTTCATTAAAGAAAAATTGGAAACAACAGTATATTCAAAATTTAAAGGAGAAAGTATTTTGAAAAGATGTTGGGGCTTACAGCTCAAGGAGAGGCCCAAGGTTTATCACTGATCGCATTGTCGTTTTGTACAGAGGGACTTATACAAGTGACTGAGGCCCAAAAAGTTTTCTGTACAAGGGGATGGGTCTTACACTCTCTCGAGAGGCCCAAGTGTTTAAAGAAAAAGAATGGGGCTTACAACACGAGGGTAGGCCCAGAGTCATTTGTTTTTTTATTGGCGATCGCGCCGAGGTTTTCTTTTAACGCAGGGGGACTTATACAATGTCTGAGGCCCAAAAAGTTTTGGTTAAAAGGGGATTGGGTCTTACACTCTAATAGAGGCCCAAAATATTTATTTTTGTACAAGTGGTGGGGCTTACAGCTCAAGGAGAGGCCCAGGGTCATTTATTTGAAAATGGCGATCGTGCCGAGATTTTTGAAAACGCGGTAGGTCTTATACAATGACTAGAGGTTAGGGCATAGGGTTGTGGTTCCCTTGGTCTTGGATAAGTCTTGACTGAATTCAGTTGTAAATGGCTCTGTCCATGCCACCTTGGTGTATGCATTGAATGCTCCAATCCAAAATTGGAGTTTTGTCCCTCTTTTAGGCAATTCTAGGTTTGGCATGCTACTTCTTGTTCCAAGGACTTTGGAGGCTTGGCTCAGTGTTTGTCCCCTTTAGATTTGATCCTCAGATGTGTCCAAAGTGATGACAAGGCTTGGAATTATCTGATTTTGCCAAATCGAGCAAAAATACAAAATTCTGCCTAGCCTTGGCAGTTTTCAGCAAGGCATATTTCCATTATCATATCTCTTGGCCCAAGTGGAATTTGGTGATGTTCTTGGCCATTTTGGAAAGCCCTCATATGATACAACAACTTTTTGATCATATTTGGTTTTGATACTTTTTGGATCCAAGTGAAAAATGCCCCTACATTTGGAAAAAAGTGAAGGCAGATTCTGACTTAGTGAAAATTTCACTAAGTGTTGGAAAAAAGTGACATTTTCACTTTTTGTGATTTTGATCATTCCATAACTCAAAATCCATGAGGAATTTGGAGGGGGTCAGTTTTAAGCTTTTGTAGAGGGTAATGAGATCTACAAATCAAGCTTTGGATGGGGAAAAATGGCTTTGTGGTTTAGGAGTTATGATCCTCCAAAGTTGGTACCCTTGCCACTTTGTTCATAACTTAGAAAATTTTCTAAGTTTTTATGGTTACCCCTTTTACAAGTTATCCCACTTTTCTTGATTTTTCTTGATGAATGATGATTCAAATCATACATTAACATCATTTTAGGGTTAAAAACCCATTTTTGTGAAAAATCTCAAAAAGTCAAAGTTGACTTTTGTGCACAGTTGACTTTTTGTCAGATGAATTTCAAACTGTGCGATCCTTTAGGAAATCATGTCCTTGACCTAAATCAAACTTTATGGACATATTCCATGGGTGTTATAGGGTATATTGAATCATGTCCTAGGGTTTGGGAGCATGTCCTGGTCAAAAGTCAAAGATACAGTTGACTTTTCTCGCGAAACCCTAACTGTGGTACTGATGAAATTGAGACTTGTTGCTCAAGCTTCCTGGATCAATCCATTATTATAAATGGATCAATGTGGTATGTTAGAGACCCTCAAATCCTCTCTTGAGGTCTTGGCTCATGATTTATCCCAAAAGTCAACTTAGGGGTGAATTAGGTCAAGAAACCCTAATTCCTGATTTTTGATGTATGCATCCCCTGAGGCCAAATTGACTTGATGCTTGGACCCATGAGGTTCCATGGAGTATTTTAGGATATACTTTGAAGCATTAGCTCATGCCCAGAGGAAAATTTTCATCTGGAGGCCCTGGTCGACCAAACCCTAATTTGGTGACACTGGTGATCTTGAGGCTTGATCCACCTGGAAGGGAGCAGCCTTGTGCTTAATCCTTGAAGTGGGAGTCCTTTTGATACCTTGTGGATATTTGAGAGGCTAGACAAGTTGAAGATCATGTCATTTCTTGATTGATCTTTTGTCTAAAAGCTCTGAGAGGGCTTGAAACCCTAAATTTGATTGTAGTGGATGCTCACCCATCTTTGGGGAGACTGATGAGGTATGATGGTTCCTCCATATTGTGATGATGATTTTCACAATGATGGGAAATCTTAGTGGTCAAAATTTGGGGTATGAGAGTTCCTCCACTGTTGTTGATGATGAAATTTATACTAGCATATGTTAGAACTTTGCTTTTCATATTATGTAATGTAAAAATTATGTCTTTTATTTTATACCTTGTCAATGTTGGATCTATGGATCTTATGTCTATTGATGTTTGTAATATCATGATTATGTTTATGGTGTATATGTTATGAGAATGTTAGTAGAGACAATAATAATTAAAAAGTTGTTTCAATATATTAAATCAACAATTCATATATCATAATTCATAAAACAACAACAACATTCATATACTAAGTAAAAATCTAAGTTGGTCTACCATATGTTAGATGGGTAATTCGCACTATAATATCATAATTTTGACCATCTAGGTTCATCATACCCATGGTCTCATCTGCAAGAAGGGCTATCTAATGTAACCTCTATTGATTGGTTATATCATGTGGAGGAGATGATGGTTGTACAATATATGAGGGTCCAATTGTATATGATGGTGGTGGTATAGTAGCACAAGAGGGATAATGTAAGGATTTGATATCTTATTGTACCATTCTAATAAGGCCTCAATGCACAAGCTAGCAAACATCATCGTCATTGCATTAGCTCAAATACTAATGGCACAACGCACCATGAGTATAGTGTAATTTTATCAAACTCATGATGCATCCAATGGTCAATGCATGATATTTAGATGACATCATCGAGGGTAAGTGTGACAATCCTCTGTCTATACTCCTGAATACCACTGGACACAAAATTTTTGTTATCCATCTGGTCGCCCTATATGAGTCATTAATGATTGGCCTTATCCTTCCTATCACAGATGGTGGGAAAATACTCGTAGATCTAACACTATATATGACATAATATTTAATACCATATTACTTCACATGAATAATTAACAAAAATAAACTTATAAAAATCAATAACAATAACAAGCTCATATACCCACAAATTTTCCTCATATCAAATGAAATGGCTTCTCCTAAAAATTGATAGAGGATGGTCAAGGAACTGCATCCCTATGCCTATCTATGATGCTTCAGCTCAGTGAACAAAGAAATATACTTCACATCAGTGTAATGATGCAAATTTTTTTGTCAAGAGGGTACAACCAACCATATGTAGTATATAAACTCTAATTGCCTCCTCGTACTTACCATGCGCCACCTACACCTCATAGTTCTCTCGCAACCAAGATAGACAGGCGTGTGCACCCGTGTTCTGGCTCATCTTCTATAAGAAGTACGCCCATGTAACCCCTAGATATCTTTTGTCATTCATGAAAACTAAGTTAACACTGATCAAGGTAAGGGAGAAGGGGTCTCCAGTCAGGGAATATGGAACAAGCATGACACATCATCCAAACTCACACTCATCTCCCTAAATGAAATATGGAACGACAAAGTTTCTTTATTTTGTATTTCTACAAAAATAAAGCTCAATGGAGTGTCTAGCATGGTGAGCGAATGACTCACTAACGAAGACATACCAACAACACTAACAATACTATTAACCTTCTTAGGTATCTCCATTCAAGATAATTTCTTCAACTTCGTACCATGGGTGGGTGCCTTTACTACCCATCGATCTTGAAAGTATAAAACATAAAATATCAGTTAATTAAGTTAACAAATATGATATATAATATAACAATTTTTAAATAATAATTTAATGGCATATACCTCTCTTTGCCATAAACGTACTACTATGCCTTATTACACCACATTAGTACATATATATTGGACGGTCCTCTTGGAAACCCAGCTGCCACCTTCTTTCCAACCAGACCTTCATAGTCATCAAGATCGTGTTAAGGCACGTGCTCAAGCATATAATCGTCTATTTCATCAACATGACTATGCATTTCAACTTGTGCCTCGACCACATTCTCCTTCATCTTTGCAATAGTGTGTCTCAAACATCCTCTACGACAAAGAGTTTATGGTCCACAAACATCATATGTCCTCCTTGTTAAGTATTAACAAGTGTGAGTAGTGTGGATAATAGTCTCACATTGAATAGGAATGTGGTGACTTGAACATTTATAAGTGAGAGAACCCACACACCTATCACCTTAAGGTTTTGGGTGAGTATGTGGTGTGTTTCTTACAAAGGTGTTGCTCTATAAAAATAAATTCCACAATGTTCAATGCTCCCTAGTGAAAATATCCCCTAGTGATATCAGAGCCTGGTTCGAGTAACTGGATCGGCTTACTTGTATCAAAAGTATCCCCACAGGTCATGGGTTGAGTGTCCCGTTGAAGAGTGTCAACGGCATTACAAGGGTGCAGATGCACAGTTGAAGCTTCCGCTTAAGGGGGAGCATTGTGGAAGCATTGTGGATAGACTCACACTTGAGGGAGTAGTGTGGATAATAGTCTCATATTGAATCGGAATGTGGTGACTTGAGCATTTATAAGTGAGAGAACCTACACATCTATCACCTTAAGGTTTTGGGTGAGTATGTGGTGTGTCTCTCACAAAGGTGTTACTCTAGAAAAATAAATCTCACAATGTTCAATGCTCTCTAATGAAAATTTCCTCTAACACTCCTATGGTGAAAAACTATATGAGCTAGTTTTTCTGCCCTAATATCAATCTGACTAGGTCTTGCACCATCATTATATGCATCAATAAAAGGTGGTAAGATAGATCTATCACCCAATCTCCGAATAATGTGATTGTTAGCTCATATACCCTCGCTACAAATATAAAACAAAAAATGCAAATGAGATTTAAAAAGTGTGACTATTTTACTAATTTTACATTAATATAATTATTTTCAATCTAATGTAAGGGAAAGATGGATAGATAAATGGAGGGGTGTCATGTAAAAAAACCTTACAAGTAGTTGTCTTGCCGGCAAAATTACTGGTAATTTACTTATATATTTTTTAAAACAAAAAGTAATTTACTTAGATTAAAACTCATCATATATATATTTTTAGGTCACCTTAACTTGTGTCATAAGGATATGTGTTATGAAATTTATATACGAAAAAATTGTGTTAGAAAAGTAATTAATAAATTAATTATAAACTTTTAATAAAAATTAATATATAATTTGCAAAACAAATTTTTTCACATTTAATTCATAATCTTTACTATTTATTTTAAAATTTAATGGTTGAGATTCATTCTTATGTTCTCACATAAAAATGATATTCTCATATGATACGTTCCATATATATATATATATATATATATATATATTTGAATGAAGACCACTGTGAAACTTTAGAAGACAAAAAGCGAGCATGAATGCTACTGTTACTCAATTATGTACTAGCAAACGATATGATTTTTGGTGTCACTTTTACCTTTACTTTTTGGGGACACACTCCTACACTAATTGTGTAGCTAGTGATAGGAATATCTCAACAGTTCTAGGCAGTGCGTTGTCCTATTCTCTCTGTTGGGCCTTTTCCTTTTATGCGACTTCAACCAACCCTATTTAATTGTGCACATATTGAATGAAAACCTAATACATGAAAAATTGATCGTATGTAACTCTTTAAAGGAACAGGTTCCTAAAATTATTCAAGCATGGCAGTTATCGGTTCATGCTTTTTGAGCAACTGACCATATTGGATGGGTATTTGTCACCTGTCATATAGATAAAACCTTTTCTTTTATGGAAAGCAAAACTGTAAATGGGGTTCTCTAATTTGAATTAGGTGCAATTTTAATTTTTCGTGATATCTCAAATTTTTTTATTTACAATAAAATTCATTAATTTTTTTCTTCGACTTTTATGGTTGTTAAAAAAATAATATATCTTATTTTATAGATTAAATAAATAATATATCTAATTTATATACTATCAAAGTAAATTAATTATTCAATATATTTAAAAATTAATTTTTTCTTATAAATAAAACTAGAGGAAATAGTAAATAATACAAAAAAAACTAATTGAAAAGTTTATATCTTATAATTTATAAACTATTAATCAATAGTGAATAAGTTAACATTAAAATTGTAATCTCTTAGAGTATTCACATCTAGGAGTGAGAATATGTCAAATCAACTTGCATTGGCTTAGGACCTAACTTACAAAGGTCCTGGCCAAGTCACATTTTTTTTTTAAATAAAAAAGACATAGATTTTTTTATAAGCTTATTTAGTTAAATAGGTCAGGTTATAGGCCGTAAGAAAAATTTTTTAAGTATATCTGACTTGTTTAAGAATAACTCAATAAATTTATTATTATTATATTCTACTTTGTACTTTGAAGTAAAATACGAAAATAAAACTTAATTATTTTGAAAAACTTATGAAAATAAGTTTAAAAAAATAGGGTTAAATATGTTTTTGGTTCCTATAAAATTACCAAATTTAGTTTTTGATCCCTATTAAAAAAATAGCGTGTTTTGGTCCCTACAAAATAAGTATACACGTAGTTTTAGTCCCTAATGTTAAACCAATGTGAATTTTTGAATGATTATTTTGAAGATATGTTTAGAACGTTATAAAAAGTTCCTCAAAAAAAATGAACTCAAAATTTGATTTATAAGTCGAAAATTTCATTACTTTTATCAATATCTTTTGAAATTAAAAAATATCATATTTAATTCTTCTCATTTTAAAAAATTATATAATTTGGTAAAAAAATATTTTATAGTAATCTAAACACGTATGAAAAAAATTATTCAAAAATTTAAAAGTTTAATGGTAATAAAATAGTTTTTAAAATTTTAGAAAATAGCAAGGACTAAAACTGGTTGCTTAAAATTTTTGTAGGGATCAAAATATGTTTTTTTTTATAGGGCCTAAAAATGAAATGTGAGATATTTATACGAACCAAGAACATATTTAACCCAAAAAAAATATTATAAACAATATCATAAGTTGTTGTCATAAGTTTTTTTTATAAGTTTTCTTCAACAAATTGTATCACCAAACTTATGTAAATAGGTAAACTTGAATGAGACAATAAAAACAAACATTTAATCTCATTGATCTTTTAATTTGTTAGTATATTTAACATTAGTTGAATTTCTTAGGCTACAAAACAGATTTAAACTTTGATTTTTTTAGCAGGTCAAACTCATGATTGGCAAAGCCTAACTCGGCCTAACTTATTGTCACCCTTATTCACACCCATCATACTCACTTTACTTCTTTAAATGGGATCTATACAATTTTTTATATTATATTACACTCTTACATTTTCTAAACAATTCATCAACTCATCAAAAATTCTAAAATGGGTCTTACCAAATCTCATAATATATCCAACATTTATATTATATAAAAAAATAATTGAAACAACTTAATTCAAATATATCAAAATACATTAAAAAGAATACATTTAAAATAAAACAAAGTAAAATAAATATATATTAAAAAAACAATACATCTCACAAATAATTAATTAAAAAATACATTAAAGAAACATAAACATTATAATAAATTACTAGCACAAAATACAATAAAAAGATATATTTAAAATATTTTTCAATTGTTGTTATTCTCATGTCTATAGCGTTGTCATATATGTTCAATCAAGTTTTATTGAAGGTGTCGATGAATTTGTTTATCACGAACACCAAATCTTCTACGTAAGAACTCTTGAAAATCAATATTAGAATCATTCGCCAATATTGTCGCATCATTACTCAAATGATCATAAGAAAAATCAAAATTTTCACCATGTGTTGCACGTTCATCTTCAACAACCATGTTATGTAATATGATGCATGTATTCATTATGCGTCGGAGTGTATCAAAGTATGAGTTGTTTGGTTGATTTGGAATAGAATGAGAACTACCACCATTTTGCATAAAATTAGAACAAGAGCTATGATGATTGGGATTCATTGACAAATAAACGTGTAGAAGAAAAAAAAATGAGATAAAATCAATGGTTCAAATTAGACTAATTGTGAATGAAAATTATAATAAAAATAGTAACCTATTTATAAGATTAAAAAATGTTACCGTTAATATTTTTACAACTAGCAATGTTATCGTTAATGCAGCAATGTGTATCATTAATGTAGTATGTAGCAATGACCAATTACATGTAGCAATGTTACCGTTAATTTGTTCATGTAATATTGCAGTTAGATTTTTTTAATTGTTGGCCATTAATGTAGAAATGTCACAATGACAATCCAGTTGGTAGTAAAAAAAAAGTTCACAAACTAGCCAACAATCACAAACTAGAAGATGATATTTTTCTCAATTATCCAAATTTTTCTTACACACAATATCTTTGGTAACTTTTTTTATAATCACAGTATATTATAAGATGGATCCAAGGGGGGTCTCAACCAAATGTTTTGCAAATAGTAGAATAACTTCCTATAGTATTAACCAATACACATCAATAACAGCCCCCAAAAACTAAAAAACAAAACCTGTTACCAGAATTTCAATGGACTTTTGCACCATTCATAGTAGTTGCATTTAGGCCTTTTTGAAAGAGAAAGATCCTACCACCACCAAGTGAAAGGTAGAACTCTATGGAAGACTTCTTTTGGGACAACCATGACATCGTTGAATATAACCTGATTTCTTGTCCACCAGAGGCACCAACAAGTTGTCAGCCATACGAAGCAAGCATTTGATTTTGATAATTTCCCGATTACTTTTAGAAACCAATCCAACATATGTTCAACGGTGTTTGAAACAACTGGAATGGACAGTCCCATCCAATTCCCAACCTCCTGCCACATCATTCTAGCACTAGGACAGTTTACAAAAACATTATCTATTTCTTCATTAGCTAGAAAACAAAGGACGCAATATTTGTCATACGGGTTTGAAACCACACCTCTATTCACAAGATTTAATCGCGTAGGAAAACTATTCACAATTAACCTCCAGCCAAAAACTTTAATCTTCAATGGGATCCTAGTATTCCACAAAATATTCAAATCCATTTTCATGTTTGGATCCAAAACAGTGGCACCTGTAACACTGTTAAGATGCGCATAACAAGACTTGACATATAACTTATTAAAAGAACCTCTTGGCCAACCTACAATATCCTCTATTCCACGAGCAGGTATAGCTTCTGCCAGTAACAATTCAAGTTCGCCCAATTGCTCTTCCACTTCTCTTATCAACTCCAACTTTAAACCCTTCAACTCCTACTACCATTGATCTCTCACCCACCTGCCACAATTTGACACGGCTGCCATTTTTCTTCCTGAAGCTTCAAACAACTCAGGAAAAATGCTCCTCATTGAAGCCGCTCCAAGCCACTTTGAATGCCAAAACATAGTAAAAGTACCATCCCCTGTCTTCCATGAAAGTTGGTTGTAAAAACCATCCTCCTCTAGATAGACACCAAACCTCATTAAGTCCTTCCACCACAAAGACTCAAGACGAGCAATACCTTTGACATCTTTGATTAGGATTCTTCTCCTCAAATTACCGTACTTAGCTTCGAGAATTCCCACCCATAAAGCATTTGTCTCATGGACACATCTCCATAGCCATTTGGTTAACAATGCCTTATTAAAAACAGACACATCTTTAATACCCAACTCTCTGGCCTTCTTATGTTTGCATACCAACGACCAACGTACCCGCGAAATGGGGTTTTTATCAATCCTGCTAGCCCACAGAAACTTCCTTTCTAAGGCCTTAATGTCCTTAACCACCTTGACCGGAGCTTGATAAAATGATAAATGGTGAACCGGCATATTGGTGAGCACCGAGTTAATAAGCGTTGCCATTCCACCAATTGAAAGAAACTTGTCTTTCCAAGAAGATATTCTAGACTTTATACATTCAATGATCGGTTTCCAAAAAAAAATCCTTTTATGATTACGTCCAATGCATAAACCAAGAAACTTGAAAGGAAGTTTACCCATCTTGCAAGTTAAGAAGTGAGAGACTACCTTTAGAAATGAATCGCTCACCGTAACGCCATATAAACAACTTTTCCAGAAATTTATTTTTAATCCAAAAATTACTTCAAAGCCTCTAAGAATAGACTTTAGACCCCAAAGATTCGACCAAAAAATATCACAGGCTATAATCGTATCATATGCAAACTGTAGTAAATTGACATAAGTATCAACATTCAAAGCCACACCTGTTAACAAATTTCTATTGGCAGCCCTTCTGACCAAGTATGTCAAGCATTCCGCAACCAACGTGAACAAAAATGGAGAGAGCGGATCTCCATGCCTTAATCCCCTAAACGCCTTAAAGTCTTTAGTTGTGCTCTCGTTCACCAACACAGATAGATAGCTATTGAATACCGCACCTCTCATCTATTGCAACCATTAGACATCCAAGTTCATTGCCAGCATTACCTTATGCAAAATAAAAACCAATCCACGCAGTCATATGCTTGGGAAAAGTGAACTTTTAGAAGTAGGCAGCTTTTCTTCTTCCTAGTGGAAAAATCAATGAGTTCATTTGCCATCACGACTCCGTCAAGGATTTGTCTCCCCGGTATAAATGTGGTTTGAGACGAAGAGGTTAGCTTGCCAATAACCAAGCTCAATCTTGCAGCTAAAAGTTTCGACACCACCTTATAAATGCTTCCTATAAGATTTATAGGCCTGAATTCATCCAAGTTTTGAGGATTTTCTATTTTGGGTACTAACGCAATAAATAATTAACACAATGCTTTTGACAGATTTGCAGTCGGATGGAACTCTTGTATACAATTCACAACTTCAACGCCAATCACATCCCAACATTTCTTAATGAATGCCAAGTTAAACCCATCAGGTCCCGGACTCTTATTCCCGTCACACCCGTTTATTGCTTCAAGAATATCCTCACTAGTGAAAGGTTGTTGCAATCTCTCATTGTCGTCAGATGAGAGTTTTGGCAATTGAGACATGTTCAATTCAGACCTGCACACATTAAGACAGAGAAACTTGGCTTCAAAATGACTCTTAATAGTTTCCCTTATCCTGCACACGTCCTCCACACCTACAACTCCAATATTATGCCCAAAGATAAAGTTCATCCTCAACCTTGTTTTCACCATGGAGTGGAAGAACCTAGAATTTGAATCCCCATCTTTCACCCAAATCAATATGGATTTCTGACTCAATAAGCTTTCCTTAAGATGCAACTTGTTCCAAATTTCTAGTTGTGCCTCGCTCATTCTGATCAGTACTTCCTCAGAAGTAATATCACCACGAGTTGCCATATCAACTTCTATACTATTAAGAATTTCCACGCCTACATCAGTCCTTAAATCCACCCAACCAAAAACATGTTTATTCCACCATATAAGTTTCTCCCTAAATCCCTTTAACTTTGCTACACAGTTACCAAAGAAATTTTAGTGAGCGAGTTTTAAATTTTAGTGATTATGTTTTGAAATTTTGATATAAAATACTTAAAAATAATATTTTTTGAAAAATATATAATATAATCTCTTTTGAAACTTAAAAAAATATATATATAATATAATCTCTTTTGAAACTTAAACAAAAATAAGTAATACAATAAAAAACTGTTTTTTAAAATTAAAACATAGTATTTCAAAACTCAATTATTTGTCACACTATTTTTAATATAACGAGTACTAAACAAAATAAAAATAGTATTAAAGAAATTTTTGAAGCATTATACAAAAGATAAATATTCTTCACCAACTAATTAACTTAATTTTTTCTAACATCTTCAATATACAAATTATAATAACTATAATTTATAATAAAAATCATCCGCCGGAACAAGTATTTTTTACTAAATAATCATTTAAAATTAATTTCTTTTCATAATTTAACAACATAAAAATAGGGGAATTATATTACACTAACTATAATTTTTTTACACTTTTTTCACGTCATTTTTTGAGAAATAAGCAATTTAAAAAATTATTGAAAGGTATAATTCATAGACAAGACACATGTTTTATCTTTAATTAATTTCTTAAATTCAATATATTTTTAATAAACTTAATATAAAAAAATAAAATTAATTATAATATATAAATTACAATTTTTAATAAGAACACATACAAGAGACATATGTGTATTTTCTAAACCTAAAAGGACATTGATATATTTAAACAAAAATATATTTGAGAATAAAATTTAAAAAACACAAGACAGATATTTATTATCAATAATTATAAATAAATAAAATACATGATAAATATTTGTTATTGATATCCTAATAAAAGCTAAAGGAATATATTTTTCATTATTACGTATTAATAAAACAGGTGTCAATTATTTTCCAAATAATATATAAAAAAAAAGTGAAAGAAAAATAGTTGTAACTAATTAATATTAAAATAAAATATTTAAGAAAAGTTTGTCACTAATATATAAAAAATAGGCTAAATATATTTTATTGATTACTATTTAATAAAATCACGGGACGTTATTGTTATTATTACATTAAAAATATATATTATACATATTTAGGATTCATTAATATAAAAAAGCATACAACATAAATTTCTATTAATGAGTATATAAAAAATATAGGATAAATATTTGTCAACGGTCTATACATAAAAGACACGAGACAAATATTTGTTTTTAATAAATATTTTTAAAATGAAAACTAAATCAAATTAGAAAACTGATTCCACTTAAATCTACAAAATATTATTCTAATAATTAAGTACACGTATTTAAAATTAAAGCATAATATCTAGATGTTTTGAAATATTAAATTTTCTATCATTTATATTGTTTAATTTGAGATATAACATTTAAACTTTGTCGGCGACAATATAAAATAATTTTATATTTATATCTCAATGAAAAATCAACAATCTATTATATTATTAAAATAATTTTAAAATTTAAATGTGAATTGACGAAATCATATCATTAATTAATTGTCAATTGTAAAATTAAAAGGTGAATTTTTATCTATCCACCTCAAAAAATTGGGTAGAGTTATCCATAGAGTAAATTAGAGTAAATTCCATTGGAAAGCTACAAAATTTAAACTATTAAATAAATAATTAAATCTAATAAAATAATATGTCATTGATTGATTGGCTGAAGATACACTACCCAACTTTTTGTGATGGGTAGAGAAGTTGTCCCCAAATTAAAATTATTTTACACTTATAATATTTATTTTATTTTTTCATAGACAATATGCTAAATTTTTATAATTAATTACCGATATTATTAATTATATTACATATCTTACAAATATTAATACTATAATATTATTATTTTTAATAAACACGTGCAACATACGGATATTAATATCTAATGTTTATAAAATCAATAGTTAAATTAGATTATAAATAAGAAAAAACAAAAAAGATATTTAATTAATTCTTTTAATTAAAATTATGGCGATAAAATTGATAAAGAAAATAATAGCTTTATAAGTTAATTAAATTAGCTTATCAAAATAAATTAAAAGTCAGTAAAAATAAATTTTAAGCACGTGAAAAAATGATAGTTATCATATAGGTTTTTGTTTGAGAGTTTTTTAATGTATCTCATGAGTTTCTTAGCCACCTGTAGATTTTCACTTATGTCTCCAGTTTTCAGAGATATATTTTCGGACGCATTCTTTTAACTTTTAAAGAATGTCATTTTTAATGGCGCCTCATATATTGGGTTTGATTAGTTATGGAGAAGCATCTCCAGAACCATGTCGTAGTTATATTTCTGGAAGAAAAAAAACAGACACAGATTCAACACAAAATGAACATTCCAAAAATAAAATGAGCATTCATAACATAAAATGAGCATTACAATAATGATTTCAACAGAAAATTAAATACTACATTTTAATATCCTTGTGGACGTTTGTAAATCTCCAGGATATTTTCGACCGGTCTTTGTACCGTCACTTCCAACTCGAGCGAAACTTGTTCTTCGAAATCGAAATACGTTTGCCACATGGACATAACATCCGCTCGAGTTTTTGAGCTCAAATTTGTTGAACACGATGTTTCCTTTGTTGTTAACAGAAGGTGAACGAAACTTGAGCTTCACAACCCTTCATTTGTCTCTGTAAGGTAAGAGATAGTGGATTTCGTCAATGATATCGGCGAGGGAGGTGAGATCAGTGAGCTTAAACGTCCTCCCTGAATTAGAGCGGCCGGAGTATGAGACACTATCGACATACCAACGGATGTTTATATCACACATTTGAGACATTTTGAGTTTGTATGAAGTATAACACAAGAACACCTAAATTTATAGAAGATCTAGTTCAATATGGACCACTCATTGACTGTCGTTCTTATTTCTGATATATATATATATATATATATATATATATATATATATATATATATATATATATATAGAACAACACCCTATTATCTTGTTCCGGAGATGCATCTTCGGAACTTTCTCTGAACCAGTAAAAAATAAAGCAAATAATAGAACCATTCGGAGATCTATCTCCAGAACTTTTCCTGATACATTTTTAAAATAGAATCATATGACAGAGAGTTCACAAAGAGCAAATATGCACCAAATATGAACCAAATATGCATAAAGACCAAATATGAATAATAAGTGAATATGTAACACTCCATTTATATTGAGACACAGTTATGTATAATTATTTATCTGATTACACAAGAAATCAAAACGAATCAAAACATGTGTCGCCCGCTAAATCTATAAGTGGTACCCCCTTGGACTTTTATGCATTCGATTCCTTTTCAATGTTGTTTAATCTATCAAATTCTTGTATCATTTCCATAAAATGATCCGGCCACGTCTCGGCATTTGCGGTTGAATGAGTCGTCCATTCCGGTGTTGTAAGTGGTATGGGGCATTCTGGTTTCAAGTAAACTTGAACAAAATGACTTGATTTTGAAAATCATCTAATACACATGATCGTACCTGGATCAGACAGTATCTGGTGGCCAACAACGTCGTCTGGGCTTCTGCTCCGATGAGGTTGAAAGACGGCGGAGGGGGGTGTACCTGCAAGGTACTCCGACGCTCAAGTAAGGTAACGGTCAGAGAATAATAGCAAGTACAGAGATGAGAGTAAGAAAGTGTGTGTAACCTGACCCTCTCAAGTGAGAGGGTATTTATAGAGAGCCCCCAGCGCGGGGCCAACGGTTACTTGCATTGGGCTGGATTGCAAGGCCCAATCCAAGTAACTGCCAGGGCTTACGTGGCGTAGTGAAGACCAGCACGTGGTCTTCGCCCTGGGGTAACCGTTCCTAGATATCCGGAATTAGGGCAGACCGATTCCATCGGGAGTGGGCGGTTACATGAGAACGTTTCCTCGCGGGGAGGAGTCCTGCGTATCGGGGATAGACATGTCCTCGCGGGGGAGGACTCACTTGCGGGCGGAGATGGCTCCTCTCGGGGAGGAGCACATGAGCGTCGAGGAGAGGCGAGTCCGGGGAGGCTTAGAGCCTATGCCTGATGGTCCATGTTGTGAGTGCCATATACACCCGAGGTTAGGTGTGTGCCTGACCCCGTGGAGGTGAGCCTGTGCTCAACAGCGGTCTTGCTAGGAACCCTTATTAGGACATCCCAGGCCTTGTGGGTTGGGCCTGCTCGACTGATGAGCATGCCCTGGCCCAGTCCAGAATAGGATCCCCCCAAGTCGTTGCTCTGAGCGTCAGAGTGATGACTTAAGGGCTAGCCATGTCGAGGACTCATCGAGGAAGGGATGCTAATGAGGAGCGGTAGGTCAACCGGGGAGAGATAAATCGATCCCTCGGGATGGGTTGACCGAGGGTGCGCGACGTCGCGGGGATATGAGAAGTCTAAAGCGAGGCGAATGGGAAGGCGATCGTTGGGAGATGAAAAGACCCGCGTGGGGAAACGTGTGCCATGCGTCACAACTCACCATTCCCTATGGCGGCTAGCTAGGGTAGCGTAATCAATTGCCTAGCAAATCCTCGAGTCCCGTGAGGCCCTTATAAATAGGGATCATCTCGTTTCATTTGCATTTTCGCTCCCCCTTTGCTCAGACTTCCTCTCTCTATTCCTTCGCTGCTTCGCCACCGTGCGCCGCCACCAACTGTCGTGCCGGAACCTTACCGGAAGTGTTTTCCAAGTAAGTGTTTCTCTTTTTCCTCCTTTCGTTTGCATTTATAGGGTGAATCTTATGGTGAACTGGTGAAGTTCCCATGGAATTCACGAAATATCCGGCGAAAACGGCGGAATTTCATAGTTTAGTCGTTGAATCTCGCGGGGAGGGATGATGAAATCCCTGAGGACATGAAGAATATCCCTGGTTCGTGAGATGAACGTTTCTCAGTTATTTTATTGAATGTCCCGGGGAATAAGGACGGGATCCCCGAGGAACCGAAGTTTGTCTCGGGGACATGGGTCGAATCTCTCGGGTCCCGCCCAACGTCGTTCCTCGCGGAATCGAGGATGGTCGTGGGTTCGTGTTCCCGACGTTCCTTCCTCGCCCTTTCACTTGATCAGCGGTGGAGGGGTGGATTTGATACGGGTCATCGAATTCACCATTTCCTTCTGCTTTTCAAGTAAATGGACGTGTTGCCTGTGGCCGGGGGATCTTTGGATATTTACGACGGGCCCGATTCCCCTATGGCAGAGACAACCAGCGGTGGGGAGAGTTCGCCCGACGACTGGGCCTGCTAGGAGGCCGCAAACATGATGTCTCTGTTCGTCGATGGGGACGAGGACGACATCTTCTGCACCGTCGAGCACCGTCTGGTGGGCTCGTCGAAGTCATGGAACGTGTTCAGGCCGAAGGCACATCATCGGATATGCTCGACGTACAGCGGGATGCGGTTTCCCGTCTATGAGTTTATGTTCGACGAGGCGGGGTGGCGTCTGCCTTTCACGGATTTCCAGCAGGCCGTATTTACCTGGCTGCGTTTGGCCCCTTCCCAGCTCCACCCCAGCTCTCTTGCTTTCATTAGGGCCTTCGAGCTAGTGTGCAAATATCTGCAGATCGGGGCGACTGTGCCCTTGTTTTTTCACATTTTCCACCTTCAGCGACAAGCCGTCGATGGTAGGCACGGTTGGGTGTCCTTCAAACAGGTGAATAACCTGTTTCACACTTACCTGGATTTCGTGCGAGACTTCAAGTACAGGTACTACCTCGTGAGGCCGATCACACATGAGGCCGTAAACACAGTGTACCGTCGGGTTGTCAAGGAGGTAGATGGGCGGCGAGAGGAGGCCCTCGGGCCCAGGTTTTCGTTGTTTTGGACCTAAGAACACTTCAAGTACGGAACAGACAGCTACAAGGTTATGCCTATCCGTCTCGACGAGGGGGATCGCTTGGCCTACGAGCAGATAGTAGTGTTCGTCAACAGTTTTAATAGGGGCAAGTCCGTGACGATGGACGGGGAATTCGTCCGGGGGAACTGTCATACCCCAAATTTTGACCACTAATATTTCTCATCATTGTGAAAATCATCATTCACAATATGGAGGAACCATCATACTTCATCAGTCTCCCCAAAGATGGGTGAGCATCCACTACAATCAAAATTAGGGTTTCTAGCCCTCTCAGAGCCTTAGGCAAAGGATCAATCAAGGAATGACATGATTTTCAACTTGTCTAACCTCTCAAACATTCACAAGGGATCAAGAGGACTCTCACTTCAAGGATTAAGCACAAGGTTGCTCCCTTCTAGGTGGATCAAGCTTCAAGATCGTCAGTGTCACCAAATTAGGGTTTTGGTCGACCAGGGCCTCCAGATGGAAATTTTCATCTGGGCATGAGCCAATGATCCAAAACATAACCTAATATACTCCATGGAACCTCATGGACCCAATCATCAAGTCAATTTTGCCTCAGGGGATGCATACATCAAAAATCAGGAATTAGGGTTTCTTGGCCTAATTCACCCCTAAGTTGACTTTTGGGACAAATCAAGAGCCAAGACCTCAAGAGAGGGTTTGAGGGTCTCTAATATACCATATTGATCCATTTGGGACAATGGATTAATCCAAGAAGTTTGAGCAACAAGTCTCAATTTCATCTGCACCACAATTAGGGTTTCGCGAGGAAAGTCAACTGTAACTTTGACTTTTGACCAGGACATGCTCCCAAACCCTAGGACATGCCTCAATACACCCTATGACATCCATGAAACATGTCCATCAAGTTTGATTTAGTTCAAGGACATGATTTCTTGAAGAATTGCACAGTTTGGAATTCATCTGATAAAAAGTCAACTGTGCACAAAAGTCAACTTTGACTTTTTGAGATTTTTCACCAAAATGGTTTTTTAACCCTAAAATGATGTTAATGTATGATTTGAATCATCATTCATCAAGAAAAATCAAGAAAAGTTGGATAACTTGTAAAAGGGGTAACCATAAAAACTTAGAAAATTTTCTAAGTTAAAAATAAAGTGACAAGGGTACCCAACTTTGGAGGATCATAACTCCTAAACCACAAGGCCATTTTTTCCCATCCAAATATGGATTTGTAGCCCTCATTACCCTCTACAAAAACTTCAACTAGACCTAAGTCCAATTCATTAAGGATTTTGAGTTATCGAGTGATCAAAATGGCTGAAAAATGAAAATGTCACTTTTTCCAACACTTAGTGAAATTTTCACTAAGTCCAAATCTGTCCTCACTTTTTGCCAAATGTAGGGGGATTTTTCACTTGGATTCAAAAGAGATCAAAACCAAACATGTTCACACAGTTGTTGTATCATGTAAGGGCTTTCCAAAATGGCCAAGAACATTACCAAATTCAATTTGAGCCATGAGATATGACATTGGCAAGTTGCCTTGCTGAAATCTGCCAAGGCAAGGCAGATTTTGCATTTTTGGTCGATTTGCCAAAATCAGCCAAATTCAAATATTCCTATCCACTTGGACACCTCATAGGATTGAATCTAAAGGGGACAATCACTGAGCCAAGCCTCCAAAGTCCATGGAACAAGAAATAGCATGTTGAACCTAGAATGGCCAAAATAGGGACAAGACTCCAAATTTGGATTGAAGCATTCAATGGAAGCATCAAGGTGGCATGGACTGAGCCATTCTCATCTAAAATCAGTCAAGACTTATCCAAGACTAAGAGGACCAAAGTTCTGTGCCCTAACCTCTAGTCAATGGCTAGAGGAGACTTGGATTTTCATTTGCCAACATTGGCCAAACCTACTTAGCAGTTGCATTCACTATTCCTTGCAAAACAAACTTGCTCTACTATAAATAGAGCTCAATTGTGATCAGTTTGAGTACACCAAATCCATCTAACAGATGCTTTCCTCAAAATCTCTTTCTCTTGGCAAAAATGCCTTTCTTAGCAAGGTAGCTATCGAGTTTTGAGTTTGAGAGCTTTTCCAATCAAACCAATCACTCATACACCTCACATACATCATATAGAAGTGATCCAAACACTCACATAACATCTGGAACACAGATTTCACAAAATGACCAGCCAATTGCTCAAGTTCTTGACAGTTTTGCAGTTGAGGTTCCATCTTCAACTCCAAACCATTTCAATCCATTCCAAGCACTCAGACACATCACTTGGCACCTAGGGAAGCTATCCACATCATTGGAACCTAGCTGTAACACCTCCAACACAAATCACGATCACCAGCTGCAAGTAGTAAGCATGAGCTCTTATAACTCTATGATCCATGCAATTTTTGTTGCACAATAATTTGGCCATATGTTCATCATCATGCATGGAATGTTTCCCCTCAATTAATTGCATTGTTTGAATCGTGTATCAAAAATCCTAGCCTTCATGCAGAAATTAGGGTTCTTGAGGATTTTTCATGATTTCTTGTTATATGTTTAATTTAAATGAAATTAATGGACATAGACATGATCGTGAGGTTGAGACGAGCATAATGATATGTGGATTGCATGTTATAATCAAGTATTCAGTGAGATTGGAGAGAAAATGCAAATCTGGCCAAGCCCATAACACGCGCGTGTTCTTGGTGTGTTCTTGGCGCCATTTTTAGAAATTTGAATATTTGAATTTTGTGATTTTATTTAATTGATTCAAAAATTAATTTCTCTCTGAGTTTTAATGATTTTGAGTTGATTTTTTTTTTAATAATTCACAAAAATGTTAAATTATTTTATTTTAACAAAAAATCCCAAAAATATTATTTATTTCATATAATTGATATTTTTGCAAAGAATTAATGTTTTAATTGTTTTTGACATTTTAAATATTTTTTCCACCTTGATTTTGCAACTTTTAATGTTTTCTAATTATTTTGTAGGTCAATACTAAATTTTTGAAGCATTAATCCAAGATCACAATTTGTTTTTCACATGTTAAACAATTTTGATCATTTTAATTGAATTTTTATTCAATTAAATACATTTTTGAAAACAAATTAGGGTTTTTGGATTAATTCAACCCTCATAAATCATTTTCAAAACTTTTTGGGCCTCTAATAGAGTGTAAGACCCAATATTTTTTTGACCAAATCATTTTTGGGCCTCAGTGTATTGTATAAGTCCCGATACCGTCAAAAACAAACGGCGCGATCGTCGCCTTTTGAAAAATAACCTTTTGGGCATCTCCTCGAGCTGTAAGACTCATTCAAAACTTTTGGGCCTCTAATAGAGTGTAAGACCCAATCCCCTTTTAACCAAAATCATTTGGGTCTCACTTATTGTATAAGTCCCTCTGCGTTAAAAGAAAACCTCGGCGCGATCGCCATTTTAAACGAAAAATCAACTGGGCCTACCCTCGTGTTATAAGCCCCACTCTTTTTCTTTAAACTTTTTAGGCCTCTTGAGAGAGTGTAAGACCCATCCCTTTGTTCAGAAAACATTTTGGGCCTCAGTCACTTGTATAAGTCCCTCTGTACAAATTCAAACAGTGCGCTCACTGATAAAACCCTGGGCATCTCCTTGAGCTGTAAGCCCCAAATATTTCTTTTTCAAAGCACTTTCTCCTTTGATTTTGAATATACTATTGTTTTCGATCTTTCTTTGTTGAACAACTAACCAAACAGCATGGAAGCTCTACAACCGAGTAAGTGGTTATCGCTTTCATTTACCGCTTTAATATACATATAACTGTATTGTGGGGCTGTTTCACTGTAAGTCTTCTTTCATAAACTCATATCAACTGTGTAATAATAGTATAGATATTTAGAGTTTCCCCGGCAACTACGTCTAGCATTAAGCCAGTTGATCACTCTTAGAAATAGTCTAAACTAGATCCCCATAGGATTACCAAACACAGTCTTCCCTCCTCTTGGGGTTAAACAATATGGAGATATGAAAGGCAGCATTCTCTGTGAACCCTTTCATAAACTATCACTCATAGAAGTTGTCAAGAAACTCTATTCCCCAGAGATGATCTCTTCTCCGTGAATTGCATCTCTTGAGTTTCTTCCAAATTCTCGGATTTTCCTGACTTTGATCTATTCTAGGTGAATAGCATTGCCTTGAACTTCTCGGGGTTTGGGGACCCACAGGCTTCTTAAAAGCACTTTTCAAGAAACTCTACTCCCCAGAGATGATCTTTTCTCCGTGAATGGCATCTCTTGAGTTTCTTCCAAATTCTCAAACTTTCCTAACTTGATCTATTCCTTGTGAATAGCTTGCCTTGAATTTCTCGGGGTTTGGGGACCCATCGGCTTCTTAAAAGCATCGGCCTCCTCTTGGGCATCGTACAAGGACCCACAGGCTTCCTAAAAGCAACCCCGCCTCCTCTTGGGCTTAGTACAAGGATCCTACGGCTTCTTAGAAGTATTCACAACCTCCTCTTAGGCTTCGTATAATGATCTCTTCCTCCGGAAATGATAGCCTCCTCTTGGGCTTAGTACAAGGACCCGTCGGCTTCTTAAAAGTTTCCAGCCTCCTCTTGGGCTTCGTACAAATTGTCCCGACGACCTCCTAGAGGTATAGGAACAGAACCTAGTCATCCTCATAGAACAATCCTTTCATAGAGTCTACTACTGTTTCTCAAAACATAGTACAAAAGATGACACTCTAGACTTGGACAGTCTAATATCCTTGAGTCTCAAAGACATTCTCAAGTGACCCCTTCATTAAATAGGAAGGAAACCCGTAGACTCGGACAGTCTCAATACCCTTTGGATTTCCCGTTTCCTCAAAGAGAAGGAAATATCCCTGATCCTTAAATCAAATTCCTGAGTACAGTGTTGCTCATATAAGAACTCATTTTCTCTTTCAAAATCAGTATACTAGACCTGTCACTTAACTGAAACAGTTACCATAGCCTCCTCTTAGGCTTTGTATAATGATCCTTCTTCAATGAAGTTAGCCTCTCTCTCGGGCTTTGTACGAGACACATAAGAGACTCCCTCGTTGAGTCAATCACCCCTTTGGCCTCCATCTCGGGCTTTATACGAGATACAAAAAGGTTCTTATTGAGCCAAACAAACAATAGCCTCCATCTCGGGCTTTATACGAGATACCAAAAGATTCCTTCGTTGAGTCAAAACCTTTTAGCCTCTCTCTCGGGCTTTGTATGAGACACATAATAGCCTCCTCTTAGGCTTTATATAAGAAAACCACTGGTTAATCCAATTAACCTTTTAGCATCAAAACTGTGCCTCGTTCACAGTACTCAAACATCAACAAATCCTTCCCTTTCATCTAATCGCTGTAAGCGGCAAGCCTCTGGATTATCTACATCCATGCCACTGTCCCTCTTTTAGCATGAGGAATTCCTAAGGAAAGATGGCATTACTCTACACTGAGTTAAAGTCTTCTCCTTCAGGTTAAACTCCCCTATAAAGGAAATTATGGCATTGCTAGGATCCGCGTATCCCGGTTAAAGTAATTCTCCTTTATAACCAGTCACCCAACAGTTGTGACAGACAAACCCTTTTTTAGAGGTGACAAATTCTCTCTAAAGTCAAACCCTTTTAGCTTCATATCTTGGGCTTTGAACAAGATACAAATAGACTTTTCAGCTTCACATCTTGGGCTTTGAACAAGATACAAACCACCTTTCGCTTCACGTCTTGGGCTTTGAACAAGACACCAAAAACAACCATTTCCTCCCATAGAATAGGAGGAACTACGAACGCTCTGATTTCCCTGTTTCGGTAAACGGGAATACGTAGGCATAAGATTGAAGAAAAAATCTTAGCGAGCACAATCAACAAAAAACCCAAATCCCATATCTCCATCAATCAAAAGCAGTAATTCAAAAAGCATCAGTCCTAACATCCTAATCCTTGTTCCCCGCCAGAAACCTTCTGTCAAGAAAGAAACCAGTATTGGCGAAAATACAAATAACCAGTACAAAGGCCCCCCCACATTGATAGCATCCGTAAACTAACAGACCGCTGTTTAAACTCAGTAAGCAAAGTAGGGTTAATTGGAGACATCTATTTCCCTTCCTTCATCAGCTCACAATAGGATAAAAAATGAATCGACCTGTAGTTAAAGCTCAACCGCAGAGAGCGACCAGCGCTTAAGAATCGCGTCCAAAATCGCTCGCTACAGGAACGACGGGCAGGTGTTGATGAAATGTCGTCTGATTAATACGAGGGCCCTCCTCGAGACGTTCTTCGATGAGGATGCTCTCGAGCTGCTAGGTGGTGCCATCCTCTTCGACTTACTTTTTCTTCGTATATTGACCTCCGGTTTACTGACATGTTTATTTTCTTTTTGCAAGAAAGATGTCGAGTGCTGAGGAGCGCTTCAAGAAGCTGAAGGCTACCCACGCTGCGAAGAAAGGAGGCAAGAGTCGTGTCGAGCAGCTCCGAGTGCAGGAGCCTGTTCCCACCCTGACACCCGGGGGTTCCTCTGGCTCTCACCAGGATAGTGATTCTCTCAGCCCTCATAGCTACCCGAAGAGGCAACGGCTTGCAAACACAGTATACATCGACCTTACCGAGCACGAGAGCCCCCCTGCCGTGAAATTTGTGCTCCCGCCTTGTCACACAAGGCCGAACTTCTTCATGGGGAATAATTCGCTATGCGTGGGTGCCCCCGAAGCTCAGGCCATCTTAGGCGTCGACAAGGCTTCTCAGAGAAGGATGCTGGTGGAGGATGTGTCTACTGTGATGCGGGTTTGCGCGGCTGCCTTGGTTCTGAATGACGAGGCGTACCACGCAGGCGAGCTGAACAAGTTGCGAGAAAGTTTCCAGTCTATCTCTGCCGAAATGGAGAAGGTGAGTAAGGAGTTGGCTTACTGCAAAAGCCAGAACCAGGCCCAAGTCGAGCTTCAATAGAAATTGGAGGAAAAGTTGATGAGTGCTGAGGAGAAGCAGAAACGTCTCGTCGGTGTTGAAGAGGAGAGGGATCGTCTCTTGGCGAGGAACGCTGAACTGGAGGAGGTTATCCGCCCAACTGAGGAGGAAACCCAGGAGGGCAGGTGGCTGACTTCGCGGGCAGCGCTGATAGCGAATCTCCGGGAAGCCGAGGAAGAAAATCTCGCGGTAGCTGGCATAGGTTTCAAGAATACTGTGGAGCAGCTTCGGGTCCTCAACCCCGACCTTTCGACCGAGGGGATCGACCCCGACTATGAGGTGGTCGACGGTCAGATCATGCAGTCGATGAGAGTCGACGATGTTCATGATCCCAAGCAGCCTGAAGGGACCGTTGCTGAGTAGGATTTTCTTCCCCGTTCTGTTCGGCCTGCGAGCCATTTTTATTTATTGGGATATTTCTGCCCGGCCTGCGTGCCAGGGGCTTTTTGACATTTGCTTGTAATATTTGTACAATGGGCTTCTGCCCGCTTTAATGCATTTTTGTTTATCTGCTAGTGTGTTGTTTGTATGGTTTTAATTGTGTGTGATGTTATTGCTTTTGTTATACTTTGTTTTTGTCTAAGTAATAAAGACCTTGGGATTTGCTCTACCTTGATAGTCCCTGACCGCGTGGAGAGCTGGTCGGGTGGTCGGAGACGTATTCCGACCTTTAACGAGGCTAAGAGCTCGATCGAGGTCTTAGCTTCATGGCGTGAACTTCCCATCGCGAGCTGGGTGTTCTGCCTAATTGGTACAATGATGGCAGAGCTTGATCGAGGTATCCCCATCGGATCAAAAGTCCTCGCGCACACACGACGCTGCCTTTGATCATCGTGTTCTGTATAGGGGTGATGCGCTCGTACCTTAGTGCGTCCCCGTAATCGCGGTGTTCGGGAGTCGCGGGCAGTGCTTAACTGTAGTATTGTTTGAGCTTTTCAGCGTTCCATAGTCGAGCAAGTTCTTCCCCGTGCAAATTTTCGAGGAAATAGGCTCCTGTCCCCGTTTTTGCGCGTACGCGGTACGGGCCCTCCCAGTTCGCGGCGAGTTTGCCTTCTCGCGAGTCTTTCTGGTTCCTTCATAAGACGAGGGTGCCCACCTGAAAATCACGTTTGATAACTTTGTTGTTATAACGTAGTGTTATTTTCTGTTTAAGTGAAGCTTCTCGGAGAGAAGCACCCGAACGTGTCTCCTCGACGAAGTCGAGTTCTTTTCTCAGGGCTTCATCGTTCGCATCCCCGTCGAGGGGGGCTTCTGTCCTCCTCGAGGGTTCCCTGATTTCCATGGGCATCACCGCTTCCGTTCCGTAGGTCAGACGAAAAGGTGTCTCCCCGGTCGTGGAATGTGGGGTCGTGCGGTAGGCCCAGAGGACGCTCAGTAGCTCCTAGACCCACCGTTGTTTGGCATCGCCTAGTCGACATTTAAGTCCTCGTAGGATTACTCTGTTCGCTGCCTCAGCCTGTCCGTTCGTTTGAGGGTGCTCGACCGACGTGAAGTGTTGCTTCGTGCCTAGCTTGGAGACGAAGTCTTGGAAGTTCTTGTCGGTGAACTGTGTTCCGTTGTTGGTGACAATAGCCCGAGGCACGCCGAATCGGGCGAGGATGTTCCTTTTGTAAAAGCGCAATATGTTGAAGGCCATGATTTTGGCTAATGCTTCCGCCTCAATCCACTTCGTAAAGTAGTCCACCCCGACGATGAGGTATTTATTTTGATATGACCCCTGGACGAAAGGTCCGAGGATATCCATTCCCTACCACGCGAACGGCCACGGGGAGGACAGTGTTTTGAGCTCGTTGGGAGGAGCAAGGTACATGTCCCCGTGCCTTTGGCACCTGTCGCACTTCTTGACGTGTTCCTTGGCATCTTGTTGCATGGTGGGCCAGTAATACCCTGCTCGAAGCGCCTTACGGGCTAACGATCACCCGCCGAGGTGCTGTGCATTGATTCCTTCGTGGATTTCCTGGAGGATGTCGGGGACCTTGGTCTCTTCGACGCTCCTGAGGAGGGGGATAGAGAACCCTCGCCGGTATAGCTTGTCCTCGACTATCGTGTATGAGCATGCCCGCTGCTTGACCATTCCGGCTTCTTTGGAATTTTCGGGCAGTTTTCCCGTCGTGAGGTACTCGTACATGGGGGTTATCCAGCAATTGCTGTCACCAATGGAGTTTATGTCTGCCACTGGAGTGGGTTTGTCGATGCTCGGCCGGAAAAGTATTTCTTGTATGACGGATTTGTTCCCGCCTTTCTTGTTTGTGCTTGCCAATTTGGACAAGACATCTGCTCGGGCGTTGTGCTCGCAGGGGATGTGAGTTACTTCCGCGGAGATGAACTTTTTCATTTTTTCTTTCACCAAGGCCAAGTATTCTATGAGGTTGTCATTCTTGGCCTGGTACTCTCCTCGGACTTGCGAGGCCAAGAGCTGGGAGTCGGTGAAGAGTTTGACCTCCTTGGCGCCGAGGTCCTCGGCCAGCCGAAGTCCTGCGAGGAATGCCTCGTACTCCGCTTGGTTGTTCGACGTCGGGAAGGATAGTTCGAGGGATACCTCGATCAAGATGCCTTCCTCGTTTTCGAGGATGATGCCCGCCCCACTTCCCTTCAGACTGGATGCCCCGTCGACATAGATCGTCCATTTCTGGGATCCGTTGGTCGAAGGTTCCGGGACGGTCATCTCCGCTACAAAGTCGGCTAATACCTGAGCCTTCAGGGTTTTCCTTCCCTCGTATTGGATGTCAAACTCGGCGAGTTCGAGCGACCACCTGAGCATCCTCCCCGCCATATCCGGTCGTCCAAGGAGCTGCCTTATAGGTTGTTCGGTCCGTACGACGACAGTATGGGAAAGGAAGTAGTGACGTAGCCTCCTGGCCGCGGTAACGAGGGCCAGGGCGACTTTCTCTATCTGCTGATACCTGAGCTCGGGGCCTTGGAGGGCTTTGCTCATGAAGTAAATTGGCTTCTGGCCGTCCGGGGTTTCCCGAATGAGGACGACGCTGACTGCTTCACTCGTGATCGCAAGATATAAGAAGAGTGTCTCCCCGACCTCAGGCCGTGAGAGGACCGGGGGTTGTGATAAGACTTGTTTTAGGTGGAGGAGCGCCTGTTTGCATTCTTCGCTCCATTCAAACTCCGCTTTTTGTCGAAGAAGTTTGAAAAATGGGAGCGCGTACTGTGCAGACTTGGCGACGAAGCAGGAGAGAGTGGTGAGCATCTCGTTCAATGACTGTATCGACTTCTTTGAGTCCGGAGTAGGGATCTCGGAAAAAGCCCTACACTTGTTGGGGTTGGCTTCGATTCCTCACTCTGTGAGGTAAAAGCCGAGGAACTTACTTGCCCGAACGCCGAAGGTACATTTGTCGGGATTGAACCTCATGCGGCACCTCCTCACTGTGTCGAACACCTTCTTGAGGTGCGCGGCATGCTCGACTTCTTCCGCTGATTTGACGATCATGTCGTCTATGTAGACCTCGAGCATGTCGCAGATTTCATCCCATAAAACCTTATTCATCATCCGTTGGTAGGTCGCACCGGCGTTCTTCAGACCGAAGGGCATTACGTTGTAATAGCAGTTGCCCGACGCGGTCATGAAGGCCGTGTGTTGTTTGTCAACCTTGTCCATGGGAATTTGGTTGTATCCCGAGTAAGCGTCCATGAAGGATAGTAGTTTGTAACCTACAAAATTGTCGACCAGTTGGTCGATGTTAGGCAAGGGATAGCAGTCTTTCGGGCAAGCCCGGTTAAGATCAGTATAATCAACGCACATCCTCCATTTTCCATTATTCTTTTTTACAAGTACAACGTTGGACAGCCAGGTTGTGTACCTGGCTTCCAAAATAAAATTTGCCTCTAGGAGGTATTTTACAGCTTTTTCAGCAGCCTCCGTTTTCTCGGGAGACTGCCTACGCATACGTTGAGTTATGGCCCTAGCGGCCAGATCTACTGCGAGCTGATGGCAAGCCAACTCGGGGTCAAGGCCAGGCATCTTGGAGGCGCTCCATGCGAATAGATCAGCGTTCTCCCGGAGACATGCCTTCAGCTGCTCCTTCGCCAGGTCGGGGATTCCGGTGCCAATCTTCACGTTACGGTCTGGATCGTCCCCGAGTACCACGAGCTCAAAGTCTCCGTCGGGGATGGGGCGCGTTGGGTGGAGAGGGCGCCCGTTGTTTTTCGCCTGGAGGTCGAGGTCTTCTGCCCCGTCTTCATCGGGTTCTCCTGGGAACCTGCTGTCGAGTTCAACCGCGTTGACGCGCGGGAGAGGTACCTGCTCGGCGTCTGGGGATGGCTTGGCCACGGTCTTGGGTTTCGCTCCGATGGAACTCATACCTTTGATGGCGGCGTCGAAGCATCTTCTGGCCCCGTCTATGTCCCCGTGCATCGTTACCACTCGTCCCCTGGTCATGTAGTAGTTCATTTTGAGGTGGACCGTTAATGGTACCGCCGTAAGTTCAGCCAGGGTGGTCTTTCCAAGGATGCAGTTGTAAAGGGATGGGCATTCGACCACCAGGAAACGGATCTTCACCTGTTGGGCAGTGTCTTCGGCCCCGAATGTAACCATCAGCTCCACGTAACCCCATGGTCTGGTGGTGGTTCCGTTGAACCCTTGTAGATCTGAACCGACGTACGGGGTCAGATGTATTTCGTCGAGCTGAAGGGTTCCGAACAGATGGGCATACATGATGTCGACCGAACTTCCCTGGTCGACGAGGATCCTTCAAACGTCAAAGTTCGCCATTTGTTCCCTGACCAGGAGGGGAATAGTGGTGTTTGGCGCTCCCCCGGGGAGTTCCTCGAGGTAGAAGGTGATAGGGTTGGAGTTCCCCCGCACTTTCTCAAGAGTGCTTGTCTTTGCCGACGTTGCGGATTCCAGCTCGTCAAATTTCCGCTTGATCGATCCGACGGACAACTTCTCGGGACCACCCCCGGAGATGACCATCGCTTTGGGGAAGCTTTCCCAGGTGCTACGGGCAGTGACGGGGTCCTCGTCGGGGAAGGTCGCCCACATGTTGCGAATTACTTCTTGGCCTTCAATGATTGGGGGGACAAAGAAATCTTCGGGTCGAGTGACACTGAGGGCGACCTGAAGGCGACTCATCATCGGGAGGAGGCGTCGTCTCCTCGACGTTCTGGGCTTCCCGGGAGCTGGGACGAGGAGTGTCACTCTTCTGGGCGTATTTCTTTAGGTGCCCTTCCTTGATCAAAATTTCAATCGAATCTTTGAGATGGATGCAGTCTTCTGTGACATGCCCGTGACTCCAGTGGAACCTACAGTATTTCGACTTGTCAACGTTTGATTTGGGGGCAGTGGGCTTCGGAAAGCGGACTCCTCCTTTCACAAATTCTGAGTTTTGGCACTCGGAGAGGATTCGCGTGCGGGGCGCGTTGAGCGGGGTCTATTATGTGAACCGGCCAGCTGGTCCGCGCGGTTCACGAGTATCGCGGGGGCGATTGTCTCTCTTTCTTTCTCCTCCTCGTCGGGGAGAAGAGTCTTCTTCTTTGTGGCTGCGGGGGCCTTCTTTGCGTCTCGATTCAAGGGCAATCTGCGCTGCCTCCGACTCCTTGAGCTCGATGTACGACTGAGCCCGTTGGAGGAGATCCTCCGGACGGCGGGGTCTGCGGAGGCCCACGACTTGGCAAAATCGGATCCAAAACGTAGCCCATGGATAATCAAATACTTCTTCAGGTCGTCGGTCGTATGGACCTCGGCGGCTTCTCTGTTGAATCTCTCAATGTAGTTCCGGAGAGATTCGTTCTTCCCCTGAAAAATGCTTTCTAGGGTAGCTTCCGTCTTCGGATGTCGACGAGATGCGGTAAAGTGTTTGGTGAAGCGTTGTCTTAGTTGCTTCCAGGATGTGATCGACCCGGGTGCCAGACCCTTGTACCAAGTCATGGAGCCCTTCCTCAAAGTGGTGGGGAAAAGCCTGCACTTGATGGCTCCCCTGACGTTTCTGAAGTCGAGCATGGCTTCGAAACTTTCGACGTGGTCGTCGGGGTCAGACAGGTTATCGTAGTTCCCCAGCTGCGAAGGTTTCTCCATGCCCGCAGGAATTGGGGCGTTCATGATCTCCCATGACAGAGGGGTCCTCTGGTCGTCGTCGTCACTTCCTATCGGGGACATCGAAGGGGATCGCTGATGCCGTGGAGGGGAATTCCTCGAATGGTGCCTCGGCCTCTCCTCGGTCTGCTTGGACTTCTTGGTAGTGGTGGAGGCCCTGGGTTCCTTCCAAGGCGAGGAACGAGGGCGTTTCTGGGAGATCGTCGGCTGGGGGCGCTCAAGATGTGGCCGACAGCCCTTGCACACCGGCGAAGGGGTCCGAGATTCTTCTGAAGGAGTCCTTCGCGGGGAAGGGGAACAGTGAGGCGAAAGTGGACGACGATGCCTTCGCAGGGAAGATCGCCGTGCCCGCCCTCACTCGAGTGCTTAATTCTGGTATTCTAGTGTTCGATTAGCTGGTTGGTCAGATTGATCAAGGAAAACAGGGCCACGGTGCTCGAATCTGCATTGGGCGGAGGAGCAACTGGCGGAAAAATGGCTTGCTGGTCGTCTTGGCGGGCGGCGTTGTTAGCTATGTCTTGGGAGTCCGGGGAGGTGGTCTGCCTGTCTCGTACGCCGCCTTCATCGCCGTTGAGGATAACAGCGTCCTCGTGGTGGTTTCCGTTCTCGAGTTATGCGAGGACGGTGTCCAGAGCTTTGTGAGCGGACGGATTGGCCATGCTGGTGATGAATGAGAAGATTGCTTTGGTTTATCGAAGGAAAAACGGGGAAGCAAGGGTTCCCACAGACGGCGCCACTGATCGTACCTGGATCAGACAGTATCTGGTGTCCAACAACGTCGTCTGGGCTTCTGCTTCAGTGAGGTTGAAAGACGGCGGGGGGCAGGGGGGTACCTGCAAGGTACTCCGACGCTCAAGTATGGTAACGGTCAGAGAATAATAGCAAGTACAGAGATGAGAATAAGAAAGTGTGTGCAACCTGACCCTCTCAAGTGAGAGGGTATTTATAGAGAGCCCCCAGGGCGGGGCCAACGGTTACTTGCATTGGGCTGGATTGTCAGTCCCAATCCAAGTAACTGCCAGAGCTTACGTGGCGTAGTGAAGACCAGCACGTGGTCTTCGACCTGGGGTAACCGTTCCTAGATCTCCGGAATTAGGGCAGACCGATTCCATCGGGAGTGAGCGGTTACATGAGAACGTGTCCTCGTGGGGAGGAGTCCTGCATGTCGGGGATAGACATGTCCTCGCGGGGGTTGCGGGCGGAGATGTCTCCTCTCGGGGAGGAGCACATGAGCGTCGAGGAAAGGCGAGTCCAGGGAGGCTTAGAGCCTATGCCTGATGGTCCATGTTGTGAGTGCCGTATACACCTGAGGTTAGGCGTGTGCCCGACCCCGTGGAGGTGAGCCTGTGCTCGACAACGGTCTTGCTAGGAACCCTTATTGGGCCATCCTAGGCCTTGTGGGTAGGGCCTGCTCGACTGATGAGCATGCCCCGGCCCAGTCCAGAACAACACATGATGCGATTATTTAGATTTGGGGGGGTGCGGTCCGTAGTGGAAAAAAAAGTATTCTAAAACCCGTAGCGTGTCAAGTCAATGCACACCCTATCATATGCACAAGATATTAGATGACTCATATCAGGGAAGGTCATCCATTTTGCCTCCAGTACCAGACCGCTCAAGCAAGGAACAAGAGACTCATAAACTGCATTGTATTTTTCTTTAGTTCTGTATAATTGTGTGTATGATTCTTTATGCGTCTTTAACTCTTGGATAAGTTGATGACAGACAAGCGTATGACTATCTTCTCCTTTACCAAGTAAAGCCAAAACGGCTCGATAACCGCAATTATCGTCCCCCTCAACATTGATGATATGATCGATATATTTGTGCATAAAAACCGACATCTCGTCAATGAATGAAAACTTCGGTGGAAGCGGCATCGGAGGTGGTTTGCTAATGCGGGCTCCTTTCACAACACTTTTTTGAGATTTTGGAGTCGGTGAGTCGGGAAAAAGTTTGTCAACGTGTTTAAAATATGAAGAAGACGGTGTAGTCGAGTTGTTATTCGGTGTAGGCTTCATTTTCTTTGGAGCACCTTTTATTTTTACCGGTTGAGAAGGCAGTTTCATGTCGGTGGTTTCGGGATAGGAAATCTTCTTCAATTGTTCATTGATGTGGAGTTTCATGTTGTCATCAGGCTTCAAAAATCTCTCTTGTATCGCTTCTCATTCGGTCAAAAGAAAGATATTCAATTTACCTTCATCCGTGCATCCATCATCATCAAACCTAAGTCTCTTCCAATGAGAGAAAACCTCGTCCATTCTTATTGGTTCACCAAGTTTAACCTTTTTAGCAATAACACAAGCACACGAGAGACCATATATTTTCACAATAGCGCAACCATACTTTGCGCTATCGAAGCCTACATTTTCAGCTCGTTTAGCCTCTTGAAAAATATAGTTCAACCCCGTCCAAGAAATGTTGCCGACCAAATGAGAATAAAGATTGTTGTCTTTAAATCTGTGTTCCAAAACCATGATACTCCGACCAAATTTTGTTTGTATCTCATTATGTTGGTTTTGAATCATGTGGTTCACAAAGTCCCAGTCTCGACACAAGTCCCCCTTACTATTTCCCAACCAATTTTTCAAAGTAGCAAGGGCTGACTCAAATCTGTTGGTGGTTGTATTTCCAAGGTGTAGGACATGATTAGTCCATGCGCAAACTATCTTCTCATTCACCAGATCAAGAATGGTGCTTTCAACATATTTCAACAAAGTCAGATAATTTTCACACACTTTCCGAAAATGAATGATGGAATCGACATATAATTTTTGTGTGGAAGAATTTATTATGTGATTCCATGCATCCATTATTTTCTCCCCAATCACACCCGACTTCACCAATTTTCCACCATCAGACCCGACTTCTCGCATTCTTTGTTATGTGATACTTACAAAGTAATGCATAAGAAGAAGGAAATAACTTTGCAACTGCATTCATCAATGTGGTATCGCAGTCGGTAACAATAACTTTAGGCATCTTACCTTGATCCTTCAAAAGTGACCAACACACCTCTAATGCCCAACTAGAATTGTCCTCTTTTTCACACTCTAAAAATGCAAAACCAACGGAATATGTCTTCCCAGTTGAGGTAACACCAACCATCTTAAATAAAGGAAGTCTATACTTATTGCTCTCTGTGGTAAGTTGAACCAAAAGTATGGAGATTTAGAGTGAAAATGGGATTGAGAATGTAGGTTTTTTAGGGTGAGGATTTGAGTTGAAATGAAGAATGGCAACAATGGGGGACTGATCATGCAGCTTGAAACTATATCTGGTATTTTTGGAGATACATCTCCGGAATAATCTGACATGCAAAGGTCACATGAAAATTCAAATTGCCGCCCATATATTCCGGAGATATATCTCCGGAACATTCACTGAACTGATTAATTTTTATGTTTTCTCCAAACCGTTCCGGAAATATATCTCTGGAATAAAACTTTACCAAATGCATGGGGTGCCACTCATAATGACCTTTCATGAGTGTAAAAAGGGTGTGTCTAGAGATATATGTTCGGAAACGGGGGGCATAAGTGGAAATCCACACGGTGGCTAAGAAACTCATGGGGTGTGTTAAGAAACTCTCTTTTGTTTTGGTTTGTGACAAGACCCGACTCATTTGTTAGGGGTGAACATGAGCTGGGTTGGAATGGGTTTGACATAACCCGTTACCCAACCCGTTTAAACTTTAATGGGTTGAGTTCTTCATCCAACCCGCAATTTAATTGTCAAAATCGATCTGTTCATTTATGGGTTGGATTGTGTTGGGGTCGCGGATTGTGTTTTAAATAAAAAAAAATTATTTTTATGACTTTTATTGTCGTTTAAAAAATGTAACACAACTCAATACAATCATACTCATTTATAACACTCAAATTCGATGAAACACATCATATAATATCTAATAAAATTCATTAAATAACATTACACTTGATAATTGTATAAAATTCCACAAGACACATTATTTTCATAAAATATCTAAGTTGGAAATTATACAAAAGAAAATAGTAAATAATATTTAATCTTAGAATTACATAAACTCATTAGTATAGTAGTAGTATTGGTGGAGAATAAAAAAAATTGGAAAAATTATGGTTATTAGTGAGATATTAATTTTATTGTTTATTTAAAATAATAATAAAAATAATAATAAATTACTAAATTCACATCAATGGGTTGGGTCAACGGGTCTGCAGGTTGCAAAACTCAAACCCGAACCAAAACTATACAGGTTGTTATGGGTTTGGTTGGGTGTATTTTTAAATGAATGGGCTCGGATGATTTATGGGTTGGTTCGGTTTGGATCATCGGGTTCATAGGTCTACTCGCACCCATGAACACCCCTACCATTTGCCTCCAACAACATACAACATTGAGTAGCAGATAAGTGATATCAACCATCAGATATGTCTAAATGGTCTCATGATACGGTTAGGAACATTTACACCCAAGGGACGATTCAAGGATCTTTGATCCTCCAACACTTTTCACGCATCTCCGCCTGGGCGAGTGCACTGACTTGCACTGAGGATATGTTGTGTGCTACTGCATTTGCCTCGCTCAGAGGGAACCAGACGATAGTCGTTCAGAGTGTATCTATACTGTTTGATTTCCGAGTACATGCACCTCAACAATTATGTGGATCATTGTGAGACGCGACAATTTGACGAGATAGTGCTATACTCTGGATGGTTGGCCTACGGATCATGTCTCACTGCTCCTCATCTGCCCGAGTGCGTGATGGGGCAGTTCGGCTACGCTCAGATCATTCCTAGACACCCCGTTGTCTTTGTTCCTTCTGCTTTGACACGTAGATAGATGGATTCCATGTTTGATGATTATGAAAGTCATATGGTACCAGAGTAGGCACGAAGTACCATAGCTGAGAGCGACTGGAGCTACGTCGACGGGTACATCAGGTGGTTCTTCAGGGTGTCACATCCGTATATAATGCATGCTGCTCTAGGAGATCCGCCGATGCCAGTTCAACAGGAGATACTAGAGGAGGAGCAGACATGGTTAGATCATGATACAGATGTCTTGCTTAGATGTCGTCGCATAATGGAGATTGTGCATGCAGGCATTAAAAGAGGTATCTTCTCTAATGGATCTGATGTGAAGCAGGTCCTAGGTGCCATCATGACAGAGGCATATGGGGCCATTGATGTATCAGAGACAACGCCGAAGGGCGGGGGGATTGATGGCCGAGGAGCCCAAGGAGACATAAGAGGCAGAGGAGATGGAGTCCGACATCCATAGTAGTGCAGTAGTATATAGTAGTTGTACTTTGGATTTATTATGGATTGTATTTTATTTTCACCTCATGCTACTTTATCGTTGTTTTCAACATTATTTATATATGATATTTTTGGACCATCTAGATTTATATATGTCATGTTTTGCATATCAATTGTATGGTTTAAATCTCGTCACATAACATTATACATAACGCTTATAAATCTTTATATGAATACACATAAAGAAAACATAACACATATTACTCTGTTTTGATATGTTACGGAGATACATCTCCGAAAAATAAACGGAGATGCGTCTCCGATACAATAAACTTGTAAAATGACTTCTGAGTGTGATGCATGGTATATGTTTTAAATTGTTATAGAAATGTATTTCCGATTCATTTAACATTTGAAGGTACGTCCGAAGATAAATCTCTAAAATCTAAGAACATTTAAATATTTTTATGTAATTTCTAAGTAATATATATATATAAAGAAATTCTCATGTATATTCATTATTAAGTGTAACCCGGATTCATTCTTATTTTGATTATGTTCGTGTCTTATTCTTAATTTTGTTTATATTTTTTGAGATCGAATCAAATTTGACTCATTGCATTTGAATTGAAATATTGAAATGGAGTAGAAGATAAGATAAAGTCGGGTCTTATACACCCTATATCATGTAGGCATACATGAACATATAATATCATGATATTTCTTTAAAACTTTTTGTAATATTAAAATACAGACGCTACACCCCCATAATTTTCATCATAGAAATGAGAGAAATCAATTTTTGTGATGATTAGCATGCCAAGTTCGGATATACCCCAAAGTTCTTGGTTTGGAATTCTTGCCTCCACCCTTATCCACTACGTTGGTGGTGGATGTAATGAGTCTCCTACGACCTAAGCCGTAATTTGCTTTCCCTTGTTTCTTAAGGTTGAAGAAAGGGCAGGTGCAAAAAGTAACTCCCAACTTTAATTATTACATAAACAAGCAAACGTCGCCTTGATAGACTACGCTCACAAAAGTCCTCACTCACCACTGAACAATAAAGTGGCCTCAAAGGAAAGAAAAAAATAGGGTTAAATATGTATAAGGTTCCTACAAATATTTCATCTTTAAAGTTTGGTCCCTTCAAAATTTTTCTTCAAACAATGGTTCTCTGAAAGTTTTTCGTCCCTAATTTTAATCTCTCCTGTTAGTTTTCACTAACGGTGGCTTATGTGACATGCCATGTGAAAAATTTTTTATGATTGGGCATACACGTGGCAGTGCCATAGAGGCAAAGATGCTGACATGGCATGTCACATGACTAAGGTCAACACCATACTTAACCGATAAAAATTCGTAGCCAATTGGTAGCTAAATTTGTAGCAAATCTGCAGCAAATTCATTGCGAAAATTCTGATTCTAAAATTTGCGCTCTGATTCTAAAATTTCCACTCTGTCACTATATCAGGTTGTTACTGATGGAAGACAAACTAGTTTGGACGTTGTGCAGACAAAAAAATAATGTTGATGCAAATAGAAAGAAATCTGGCCGTGGAAGAAGGAGTTTTGGTTCAAGTAGGGGTCGTGGTTCCAAATCTAATGATCAGACCAAAACACAAATAGTGCTTCATTATTTGCTATACAGTTCATGTTTATTTGTAGGATGGTAGACTCAAAGATCAGCTGCATAGTGATAATAATGCTTCATTAAATGTATGATTTGTGGTATATTTTAGTTCTACGTGTAAGGTTTATGGTAAGCATAAATAATGAGTGACTTCATAGGTAAATATTAATTTTATTTAAATAATTGGAAGTTTAATATAACTTCTTTTTATTGTTCTGTAAGGACCAAATAAATTAGGACCTAATATAAGATGTTTGGATAATTAGTAGGGTCGCTAAGTAGGTTTAAGTAGATTATCATCAGTTTAATATAATACAAGATAACTAATGTACAACATATTGTTATATTAGACTTAGTAACCAAACTCATATCAATGAATACTCCATGATATTTATTAGACCAGATACAGTGGCTCATCCTTAGTCCAACAATCATCACATTAATGGCTCATCCTAATGCATAATCCAAACTTCCTTCAACATAGTATATATTGTTACCAGTGAAATAGATCAGCGGTTAAAAAATGCTTAACCTTTATCAGTGGTATGGCTTCTAATCATTTCTAAAAAATCAACAAGTTTCACCTAGAAAGTTGGACTACTGTTGTTTAATAGCAATAAGCTGATGCTCATAAGAAATTAAAATTTTCAGAATAAGAGAAGTACACAGCTAATATAATAGTAAAGTTAACTACAAAGATAATACAATATATTGCATTATGCATACAATGGAAATCATTATCTTAAAACAGATAAGGAGGTTGCGATATTTTACTGTTTTTGTAATATGGATTACCATCACTCCATTAGGCTTATAATAAACATAGCTTAGCATTTATCCAAAATCTTCTTCGGAGAGGGATAGGAGTTCATCATGCTAGCCTTCTTCCAATTGTAAAGGAAGTTGTTGAAATGCTGTTTTGCCGTGGTGTTATCAAGGTGACATGCAATTTTCATTTTGTTGTATGACATTCATGTTTTGTTTGGTTCTTAGATTTTAGCCATCTGTGTCAAAAATGCAGCAAATTGTTTTCTATTTCGAATTAGCTACAAAAATGGTGTGTTTAAATTAGCTAGGAATTAGCTACAGATTATTACTAATAGGATGATGTGTTTAGATTAGCTAGGGATTAGCTAGGAAATAGCTACAAATTAGCTACCATTTCTGGGTTTAGATATGATATTAATATAAAAAAATTTAAAATTGAAACAATTGACACGTGGCATTCGTGTCAGCAATTTTTGCCACGTTGACATTGCCACATGTCTACCACATCATCAAAAAATCCACATGGCATGCCACATCATCCTCCGTTAGTGGAAACTAACGTGAGGAACTAAATTTACGGACGGAAAACTTTAGGAGGATCAATGTTTGAAGGAAATATTTTGAGGGACCAAACCTCAAAGTTGAGATATTTATAGGGACCTTTAACATATTTAACCCAAAAAAATAACTAAAAACTTTTTTGAGTTACACAAGTATTCTTAAAATTTCTCTAATACAAGAAAGTATTATTAAAATTTAGATAAACTATATATTAGTGTTCAAATCAAACATGTCCAAATCAAATATATATTTTTATTAATATAATATATTAGTATTGATTTATTATTTGTTAGTATTTATTTTGTTTTAATTTTATTAAGGCTTAAATGCACTTTTAGTCCCCCTAATTTGGCGTTTTTAAATTTTTGATCCCCCTATTACAACACCTATGTTTTTTGTCCCTTTAGTTTGGTGCGTTTTGCATTTTGTTGGTTCTCCTTGCAAATATGATGATCTGGCTTGTAATTTAGTGATGTGGCTTGTATAGTTATGTTACATGTCATTATAATTTAAATTGTCACTAATTTTTTTGAGATGTCACTAATATTACATATTATATTATTAAGATTGTTTAATTGTATTTTTAACTAATTTAATATTTTAAATATTTTTTAAAGAATTAATTACATAATAATTATTTAGAAATATATTAACTAAAACTTTAATAATTAATTTGTGGAACATGTGACACATCACTTCAGTATACACACTCTTTCTCATGTGCTTAACTTACAGTAAGTAGCTTTACTATACTTTATAAACACTATTTTTATTGTTTGACAAACCGATGTGAAACTTTTCTAGTACCACTAAGTTGACACTACTTCAACCATGCGAGGAGTTGTACAAAGTCGAGTAAGAAGCTGATATGTGAGTGTCAAATAGAGGAAGATTAGTGCAAAAATGGTGGATAACTTTGTTGTACTGCAAAACACATATGTGGGTCTAAATCACATCACTTTTTTGTAAGAACTCTTCCACTCATAACTACAACTAACTTCCCTCTCCATCATTTCATGTTCAAGTAAAAACTTCCCCATCATTTACAACACAATACCATAACCTTTCCTTGAAAAAAACCTCACCACCACCATTGACAACCTTAGAAAACAACACCATCTTCTTCTACACAACGACCAAGCACCACCTTCTCACCACCCTCACGAAGACAACGAAGCTCCGCACACAGCTCACCACTCATCTCCTGCAACACCCCACACCGCGCACGAAGCTATGTTTTTCATTTGAAATAATTTTGATTTAAAAATATAAGATGTTGGCTTAGAATGAAAGAGAGGTTTTCTTTTGTGTGAAAAAAAGTTTAACAAAAACCATGTTGTTGTTGGTTTACAGTACGTGGAGAAGAAGAGGAAAATAAGAAAAAAAATTCTTCCCCCGCCACGTGTTAGCAAAAATAACAGTAATTGTTTTGGCTGTAGTATCACCTGTTTCACATAATAAGATCCATTCAAAACCATGGCTTTAGTATCACCTGATTTCTTCAAGTGATTGTGTGAAACTGGAAGATAAACTGTTGTAATCTGAAACAATTTTGGTGTTGCAGTTTGTTGATGAAAAGGTTCAATGGTTCTTTATGTTTTTCATTTCTTTCTTAATCTTCTTCATTGTTGTATAATTGTGTTATATATTGTCTTTCTTAATCTTCTTTATTGTTGTATTGATGTTTTAGCATTTACTGACACAGACATGGCAGTTCCATTCACTTGGATTGTAGGTGTATGTAGTGTGAGTTTTGTTTCTCAACATGATATTGTCTTGGGTGAGTAAACCTGCAAGATAAGTCCCACATCGGTCTATACAACAAAAGTAATAGTGTTTATATACTGCAATAAATATATAACAGACAAAATCAAGCACATGAGATAATGTGTGATTGAGTGTTGTGTCAGACTCACATGTTACACAAATTAATTTTGAAAAAAAAATATTAAAAATATTAATTTATTCTGAAAATTAAATAAAAAGTAAACAATTATTAATTAATTAATTAATTATTTAAAAAATATTATAAATATTATTAAATAGTGAAATATCTAGTCATCCTTGCCACCTAATTAAAATTAATTTTTTTATCCCAATCATCACTGCCACTTATGCAAAATTGGAGGGGGACCAACAAAATGTAAAGTGCACTAAACTAAAGGGACCAAAAACACAGATTTTGTAATAGGGGGATCAAAAGTTTAAAAACGCCAAACTAGGGGGCCAAAAGTGATTTGTTGTCATTTTTAAATATTAATTTCTAATATATTATATATCACATCAAATCTATTATTAAATAGTATTTTTATAATATTAATATTAATGAAAATTATAAATTTGGATATCTAAATTAAACGAATAGAAATTGATCGAATTGAATCAAAAAAATTTAATTGATATTTAAAATTGAATTGTGAATAACTTTATCTTTAATTCAAATGAATTTTTGTCTGAAAATCGATCCAAATCGCACCGCAAACACCTCTACGAAAAGAATTTCATGATACATCTTCTGTATAGAAAAATATTCATCTCATTTTAGAGCTTTTACATTTAGGTTGGATTGAATTTGGCCAAACTAAATAAAAATAATAATTCAATTAACACATGGTAGATCGATCATCCTTATTGTGTGAGGTGGGGGTGAGACGCTCATCTATTTTTATGTGAGTTGAATTTCTTTATGGCCAAGTAGTGATGTTGTACCTTGGGGATAAACATATTATGTCAACCACTAGAGTGCAACAAGGTGACCCATTAGGATCACTCCTTTTTGCTCTTGTATTACACATACGCATTCATCAGGTTAGAGACAATTGTAAGCTTCTTCTTCATGTCTGGTATCTTGATGATGGGACTATTATAGCGGATTCACATGAGGTGACTAAAGCTCTTGACATCATTCGGGAGATTGGTCAAGATTAGGTATCAAATTGAATATTGATAAGACTAAGATATTTTGGCCTTTATGTGATGGTAGTAAACTTCGTGAGGATTTGTTCCTAACTGACATTGGGAGGCTGGTGTTGGGGATGAAGTTGCTTGGAGGGTCTGTTAGTCGAGATGACGGCTTTATCAAAAGGTTGTCCATGAAGAGAGCTTCTAAAACTATTTAGCTAATGCATCTACTACCACAACTAAGGGATCCTCAGAGTAAGCTTTTTCTACTTTGATCCTACATGGGTATTGGCAAATTGTTTTTTAGTATATGAATGTGTCAACCTAATCATATGGAGGAAACATCTATTCGGTTTGATAAAGAGTTGCGAAAGGTGGCTTAAGACATAGTGGTTGGTGAAGGTCTTTTCCTCAGGGACCTTTAATGGAAGGTGTCTTTCTTACCTATTAGAGTTGGGGGATTGGCAATAGAGGTTGCCTCATATGCTTTTGTGGCTTCTAGGACTCAACATTGGGTGTTACGGGATCATATATTGAGAGGCAGTGGAGTATATGGTATGGACTCAAATTTTGACAGAGCTTTGGATGGTGTTAGGGTTGCGATTCTAGATTTTGACCTTAACAGTTTTACTAGCAAGGACACCGTCCCTCCTAAAGCACAACGTGTTTTGGCGAGTATACTTTTTAATAAAACTGTTAAGGACATGGATGTAAAGTTTGACATGACCACAAGACAAAAAGTTGTTTTTGATTGTTTGCTAGCCGCACATGCTCAGGACTTTCTCCTTTTTATTCCTAATGATGGGTCAGGCCAACATATATCACCGGTGGAGTACCGTACTATCCTAAGATATTGCCTTATGATTCCTTTATTTTCTAATGATGAGGTTTGCCTTGTTGTCGTAAGGCGTGTTTGGATACATTTGGGGAAGACGTGATTCATTGTAGGGAGCTTCCAGATTTCAAATACCGACATGACCTTGTTAGAGATATCCTATTTGATATATTTCGCTGGGCTGAAATATCTGTGAAAAAAGAGGTACTTGTGACTTGACTGATCCACATGAGGGGAGATCGACACTTAGTTAGCAAATGTTTTGGTGTATGGGCGAGTAGGAGAGAAACATGCTTGTGTGAATTTCACTAAAATTTCTCCACTAATGTGATTGAGGGATATAGAGGTTTTACTATAAGTAACTCTCAAAATTGCTTCAAGTAAAGTGGTCAAACATGAGAAAACGTGTTCCGATAATCAACATGCTTTCATATAATTTGCTTTTGACATTTTTAGTTTTCTAGCATCAGAAACAATTGATCTTTTACAAATCAGGTGTGCTACCTTGACACCAATTCCATACACTACACCGTATGCACTGTTCATCCGTACATGAACAGTGCCCGTGAACAGTAATTCGTACATGTACAATGGTCCGTGAACAGTAAAATCGTACATGAATAGTGACGTGAACAGTATATGTGAACAGTACCTTTTAATAGTAAATCAAACTTGGTTAATGAAGTGTAAAAACTTGGTTAATATAGTGATGAAGTTGGTTAATAAAGGTCCAGATATTAAAAATAATTTTTACTAGTAAAATAAAGTTGGTTAATACAATGTAAAAAGTTGGTTAATGAAGTTATGAACTTGGTTAATAAACGTCCAGATGTAAAAATAATTTTTTGTAGTAAAATAAAGTTGGTTAATGCAATGTAAAAAGTTGTTTAATAGAATAATGAACTTGGTTAATAAACGTCCAGATGTAAAAAATAATTTTTAGTTGTGAAATTTTTTTTTTTTAAATTAAAAAAAATAAATAAAAAAATAAATATTATAATATTTCACTGTTCACCGTATTGGTGAACAGTGAAATACGGTGTAAGTGTATGAAAATGGTGTCAAAATAACATTTCTCTTTACAAATAGTCTAAAAAAATGTTGTATCTCTTTGATCTATGAATATAATTTTTAAAATATTTGATTTTGTGATCCAAAAAGAAGTAGCAATGCAATCTATTTACCTTCTATTTCTATATAAACTTTATTATTACAATTGCCCTAAAAGAAATTGCTTAATAACACATTTACGATATTTAAACATTAAAAAATGACAAATTCTATCATTTGAATTTGAATAAAAAACACATCAATCCAAATGCTTATGATTGTTCCAAAATTTAAACCAAATCCAAAAGCATATTCATGCTATCTAAAACAAAAGGGAATGGGTAAAGAGGTCTCAAATTAGATTTGATAGTAAATCAACTTATTCACAACTGCATGATTCGTTTGATAAGTGTTAAATATTTATATACACAAGTAGCCTATACAAATGGATTGGTGATAAATATTCATATACACAAGTAGTCTGTACAGATGGATTTTTTTTATCCGGAGACAGAAGTGGTCATAATCACTAAAAACTCACACGCTATTGTGATAGTCTGGGTTTGAACCCTGGTGTTGACTTCAGCCTAGCAATATCGGATTTTTGTAAGTTGAGTTAAGATTTGCGGGCTGATGGATTTCTTATTTCTACATACATTATTCATATTCTTCAGATTTTACAGATATCTTACCACAGAATATAGCAGAAAAATTATTTACAGTACTTCTATGATACCTAAGTTGATTGTTGAACAAGATAGTAATCTTCTTCTATAAAGGAAGCATCAGTACACACTGAAATCCATGGATAATTGTACAAGACAATAGAATTCTGAAGTCCATAATCATCTATAGTTGGCAACGGGTATCCACTCTTCAATTGACGGTTCAAGTACGGTACGACAACTGTTTTGAGGGCACTTGAAATCAGCGACTGCAAAAATATTGACAGAGTTGAAGAGTGAGATTTTTTGTTGGTGAGATACAAAATGATTTTACAAAACAATCAATTATAGTAAACCGATGAATAATTCGACCAGAAAGTTTGGTCCAACGGTTCAGTTTCATATGATTTTGAATAGAAATCATGCATGGTAGCAAACTGATTTACCTGAACAAGATGTATGCGCAGTTTTCCTATTTTGCTCCATTTCACGTATGCAGAAAAATTTTGTAATCTAAGCCTACTAGCAATATTGCTTCCTAAAATTTCCACAGAACATGAAGCGCTAATATCCTGCAGCGTAAGCGAGAAAAACGGATCACATTAAACAGAATAATGATCATGGCAACACAAACTGAGATACATGCATATTAGTTTTCACAGAAAGATTTCTGCAAGCTTACCACTGAGATACATGCAACAGGTATGGTTTCGCCGCCTTCTAGAACATTAATTGTTATATCTACGGAGACAGTAGCACCGATATCTTGGTAGCCTACTTGTATGAATGGTGGAGAAGATGCAGAGACATTAATCTGCATGTTGTCGTTTGGATATCGCTTGTACAATTGAGGAACTATGTATCTCCATTCAGCGGTGTTCAGAAGAGCCTGATCGGGTAGTTCGTCGATAATCAATTGCATTTTACCTGCCTGAGCCCAAAAACAACACAAACTATATAAAATAATCCAACATAAACGTCTGAATCCAACTTGTCATTGGATTAACGCGTGAAGGAAGTAAGACTTTTAGAAACTTACGTTGAAGTAAACCAGGGAAGCAGATTTGAACACGTTTTCGTGTATTGAAACCTTTATCATCTTTGGTAAACCACCACAGGCAGAAGAAACCTCATATCCTTTATTGTAACTTTGAGGTGCTAAAATTTCGCTTGTTCTTGTGAATAAACCATTAATTGCAACTGCAACAGAAGAATTACTCAACAAAGGATTGCCAACAAAAGAAACATTTAGCGCAGCCGTCTTGTCTAGTGAGATTTCCTTTGGAAGAGAATGCAAAAAATTATCAAGCTTTGTTATCCCTTCTTTTATTTTCCCTGAAATTCCTTCTTCTACTGAAGATGCTATATTCTCTTCAAAAGCATCAACTAGCCTGAAACAAGCATAACCTAGTTAACGGCTATGTAGCACCGACACCTCTGAGAAAAGGCGTGTCAATGTCTGTGTCGGTATCGGACACCTGCACTGACACTTGTAATTACGTTCAATTTATTCATTTTTTCAAATTATTGCCTGTGTCGCTATGTTAGCGTCAGGGTTGTATTTGGAGTGTCCGTGCTTCATAGGTTAATGGCATAATATCTTCATTAAATTTATTACGAACCTTAATGTGAGTCGAGTTGATAACATCATGAGAGAAAAGTTACCGAATGCTATTGATTAACAGATGCTTGAGAGGGATTGTGTTACAATAGAAATTAAGGAAAAGTTCCTCGGTGACGGTTATAGTTAGTTCATTAATCATCAACTGAAAATAGTTAACCAACTATTTGAAGTACGTCAACCACTTAAAAAGTTGTCGCAAAAGTTGTTTAAATTTGGTTGTACAAAAACCATTTCTCTTAAAGAATTACTATAACAGTTTGTTAAATTAAGAAGCTCGCATGAACTCTCTATGTTCCATGCAAAAAGAACACTGTTGTAGAAGTTAATGGAAGGTACTCTTTTCTACTCTTACGATTTCATGTCACACTCTAAGGAACATAGTTGCGAATAAAATTGAAATATAGACTTGGTATTATAGTTCTCTACGAAAGGACATATGAACAGTATCCCTTATCAGAAACATGGTTTAGAAATTTGCTTACAATTGGTAAAGCCATGCTGCTCCACCATCCAGCTTTATCGATAAATCTCCGACATAGCATCCATGATCTAAGAGACTCAACTTAAGACGCCCTTCTTGGTTCTTTAAACTTAATGTAAGCCCGACTTGCATTCCTTTAACCTTCCAAAAATGGCACAGCAAAAATAAGTGAAGATACTATTGGTCAAACAACATATGTCGGTTTCAAAAGAGCAAGAAACAAGTATAGATATTCTTCCTTCTTCCTTTTGTAATCTTATTTTAAGTTCAACACACATTTCAACCTTAGAATATCAAGCTATAGTTGGGAACATCGAAACCATGTTTCACACCAACACTCATAATGATATACAATCACTTAACATTTTCACTAAGTATAATTTATCAAAGGGCCTAAAATTTGTCACCGTTAAAACGTGGCTAAATACGTCTCTGCTAATCTATTCGGGACCTCTAAAAACTTGAGACGGCTCTGCGAATATACATATCTCTATTGATGCTTCATAGGAGTAAAATTTCAATTTCATACCTTAATTGAAGCAGTCCCACTATCAGAAATTCCAATTGGAATCAACCAAGAGCTGACAGTATACTTCCACTTCATACTCAAATCAGCAGTAGCACCTGAAACAACAACAACTATGCCACTCTCTCCAATCCTAACAGACGAAGAATTGACTTGAACATCCTTAATTGTGATATCAGAAAGAACAACCTTAGCCTTTCCAACAAGTGAAACCTGTGCAGAATTCTCAATCTCCGGTAGCTTAAGAAGAACAATAGACTCAATACCTTTCTCTATCAACAAATCCTTTGCAAAATCAAGACCCTTATTAGATATAACACCAGAGATGAACCCGTCTTCATAGGGTTGAACATAGCCACTTGTTGGAGTTAATAGAAGGTATAATAGAAAGAATAAATTAAAGGGTGCCATGAATTTTTGGAAAGAAGGTTGTGAGAGTGGTAAAGTTAACAACTTTGAATCTTGAGGTTAGAGGGTTGTTGAGAATTGGCAAGAACATGGCTTTTTGGTGGTTTGGGAGTAAAAGATGAGAAATTTGAGAGACCCATGTGATGAAAGATGAATGGTTGGTTAGTTGAGAGTTATTGTAAATTGGTTTGTGGAATCGAGGAGAGGCAAGTATGAATGGATACGTAGGTAAGAGGAATTGGTTGGTGTTGGAATTAAGGATTAGAACGTTTATTAGACATATGTGATGTTGACCTTTCCTAAAGAAGAAACGCAAGTAAGTGTGATGTTGAATTATGACGGCACGGATGAATGACTAGTGTGTGAGCTCGAGAACCACTCAACGCGACAGTGCTAGCGGTGGTGGCGGTCGGATATAGAACCGATTGTTAACATTCAGACTCCCTTCAATTTTGCATACGTGACAGTGATAATTGAGATTAAAAAATTATTTTTAATGACTGAATAATTTATTATTTAATATTATTAATAATTTTAATTCAATTAGTCTAAAAATTAATTAATTCAAGTTTATAAAAGGAACACATTGAGCTATAGCCTATTCTTTTTTCAGACTCATTCCAATACGTAAGATGACATTAAATCAAGTATGAATGGGGTTTATAAATATTCATTGAGTATTTCTTATTACACCACCCTTGTTTCTTAGGCACTACCTAAATTTCCGTTTTTGCCCCTAATTTCCAGATGTGTACATCCGGACGCACCGTTTCTCTAAAATTTTTCAGTTTCTTTCGGATGTGCACATCCGGAAGAATTCCTAATCTGCAAATCCGGAAAAAATCAAAAGAATTCCATAAAATCATTTACTTCTAAATATAATTAAATCCAATATAATTAAAATCCAACATAATTAAACTTAATATAATTTTTTCAATATAATTAAATCCAATTTAATTAAATCTAATATAATTAAAATAAATATGATTAAAATTAATATGATTTTTTCAATATAATTAAATTCAATATAATTAAATTAATTTTAGAAATAAATACCATATAATTTTAATTATAATTTAGAAGTAAATACCATATAATTTAGAAGTAAATACCATATAATTTTAAATACCAATATAATTAAATCCAATTTTAGAAGTAAATACCATAAAATTTTAAATCCAATATAATTAAATTAATTTTTTCAATATAAAAAAATCATTTAAAATTAAATACCATATTAATCATATTAATTATATTGAAAAAAATTAATCATATTAAATATCATATTAATTTTAATTAATATAGATTTTAATTATATTGAATTTAATTATATTGAAAAAATGATATTAATTTTAATTATATTAGATTTAATTATATTTAGAAGTAAATGATTTTATGGAATTCTTTTCATTTTTTCCGGATTTGCAAATCAGGAATTCTTCCGGATGTGCACATCCGAAACATATCAGTGTTTTTTAAAAATGTGGTGCGTCTGGATGTGCAAATCCGGAATCTGGGGACAAAAATGAAATTTCACATGGTGCCTAAGAAACTTGGGTGGTGTATTAAGAAATCCCCATATTCATTTCATTTGTCAACAAATCGATGTGGGACCTTATGCATTTTGTTGTTCATAACTTGTTCTAATGTTCAAAACTTATTTGGAAAATGTAAGAGAAACTGCAACCATCATCCTTCTGTCATTTTTACTGCAACCATCAAACTCACTGCCAATACCTTAAATTATCAATAACTTCTACTTAAGATCTCAATGAAAGAAACTCAACCAAAAATAGTAAGAAAAATTAACCTTCATAGTTTATGCCAGAAGGAGAAAGAGTAGCAGAAGAAATCTTCATCAGAACATGAAGCAACAAACACAGCATCCAGAAAACCAAATTACAAACCTCCATTCTCTATAATCACTTCTGTAATAATCACTTATGTAATGTCTCATTTACACATTCTCACAAAAGAAACTTGAGTCCAACCTTATCACCTTATCCACACACAAAAAAAAAACACTATTTTGGAATCAGATTCCAATAAAGCAAAAAACATTATCTTCAACAAAACATCAACTTTCCTATCATACAAAACTCAATGAGCATCAACAAACAGAACCCAGATACCAAAATCACTTTTTTTCAACAAAGTTGAAAAGAAATGGAGAATTTGAATCCAACTAAGAAATAAGCACTAAAAAGAACAAAACTTTATTGTTGAGGAGAAAGTGAAGCTAGAAAGTTTAAGAATTTGTAAAAGATCCTTGAGATCTGTGAATGGATTGTGGAGAAATTGTTGTTGCTAGTGATTGATTCCATTATTATTGCTACCATTATCTTGTTACTTTAAGAGTTGCGGAGAATAAAAAGCAACTGAGCATGAAACACGCTCACAACCAAAGAAAGAACCAACAAACAAAGGACAAAACAAAAATGACAAAGTGGACACAAATGTAGAGATGTACAAACATAAAGCTACTCCTACTCACACGAGCACAACAATAACAACAACAGAAGCGCACAAGGAGAATAATAGAACACGGATTCAATCTAGCTCACCCACACATATCACTGAGCTCGTCTTAATCCCCTCTCAATACCCTATTCTTCCATGTTTCTTCCATAAGTCCCACATCAATTTTTATTCTAATAATATAAGTGTTTATATAACACATATACTTTGCTTATCATCAATTGGTGTTGGACTGGTACTCTTGGTAAATGGGCTTAGGCCCAGAATTGTTACTTAAATGTTTTAATTAATTAATTAAAAAAACTTAATTAAGATTATTATATTAAATATTAATTTAGTTAAAAATATTATTAAAAATATTAAATTAATTAAAAATAATATAAAATATCCTAGTCATCTTGCCATGCAATTAAAAATAATTTTTAAATCTTAGTCATCACTGCCACGTATGCAAAATTGGAGGGGGACTATAAAAATGCAAAGACCACCAAAATTGAGGGACCAAAATCGCAGATTTTGTAATAGGAGGACCAATAGTATAAAATGTTCAAACTAGGGGGACCAAAAGTGCATTTAAGGCTAAAATAAATTTAGCACACTGAAATGATGCGGAACCAGACAAAAATATAATTTTATTGTTTGAGAATTTTAGGATAGAAATTTATATGTTTAATACTTCTTTTTGTCTCTTAATTTTAGTCAATGTTTTATTGGTCTCTTAAAAAAAATATTACATAATAGTCTATTAACTTATACTTTATTACATATTTTGGTCATTTTTGTTAATTTTTATTAAAAAAACATTAAAATTTGTTTTGTTGGATTTTTAATTGCTGAGTTGAAATAAAATAGCTGACTTGGAATAAAATATCTGATGTCACATGGAATAAAAAAACTCAAAATTTGAAATGAGTGAGAAAGAAAGCAACACACCACCATTCCATTTACACACAAACAGAGATAAATGAAAACAAGATTTCATTTCTTCAACTCCAACCACTGCCCCTCTGCATCTCTGCATCTGCAACTCCAACCACTCCTTTTTCATATATTTTAACAATAATCATAAATTGTTTTTTTTTTCAACCATCACCTACCAACCCACGTTTTCTTTTTTAAAAACCTCATCTGATTTTTTTTCTCAATGAGAGAGATGCTGATAAAAATGTGAGATTTTTTTCAACAAAAATGAACATTGTTGGAATCTGTAAGGAGTTTTCTAAATTGTTGGAGTTGGAAACATCAACGAGTAATTTTAGGGAATCATTATTATTCATTGTTAGGTTAAAAAGGTGAAATTTTTAAATGAAAAATAGGGCTTTGATGATTGGTGTCAACCGAGAAACAACGGAGGTGGCGATGGAAGGAAAAATTAAACAAAACCAACATCATCGGATTCCAAAATCCACTACTTTCCAAGTACCAAACTTCGATCCAATAAGAACCCATGTTTAATTTTTGAGACAAAACAATCCCAGAAAATATGAATGAGATTTTTTGTGAAAAAATTTAAGTCAACAGTGGGTGAAATTGTGTTTACCGAATAGTCAAAATGACATGAAAAAATAGAAATTGAACATGATTGAAAGTCGGGAGAAGAGCGAGATATGTGGCAACGATGGAAGAAAGAGAGAAAGTAAAAATGGGGTAGAGACCAAATGGAAATTGAACATGATTGAAAGTTGGAAGAAGACAAAAGCTGAATGTTCAATTTTTTATTTGCTTACCTGGCATGCCACCTCAACCATAGTTAACGTTTTTTCACACAAACTAACGGTAGGAACCAAATAATTTAACGGAAGTAATTCTATTTTATCAAAATTAAGAGACCTAGGGACTAATTATGCCAAATTTATATCATTTTATTTCATCCTATTCGATTTTAAATAATTCAAATAATGAAAAATTATTTCATTTCATTTAATTTTATTCTACGTCGTTTCATCGAATTCCACCGATTCAAACAAAACCTCAAATTTAATAATTTTTTAAAGGAAAAATTACAATCATCACCTCTAAAATTTATTAAAATGACGCTAACATTTTAATTTTACAATATGCATTAACACCCTCTAAAATTACATATATTAATGGAAAATTTTGGAAACCCCAAAAAAGGTATAGATACAAATAACATTTACTTTATATATATATATATATATATATATATATATATATATATATATATATATATATATATATATATATATAAGGTTGAAGCCTAACAGAAACAGAGAGACTACACACACCATTCTATCGGTGGAAATACCTCTAACATCTGCATCCAGAATACTCAAGAAACTATCAGGTCCTGAATTAAAAAAAAACAATATTCTGGCTAATACTACAATCGACATTTGCTAAGCCATCCACACAATTATTCGGCTCTTTAAAGGAGTGACACACACATCCTCAAGCTTTCCTGTCAACCTCCGAATCTAACTGATAATCGTTATATTCTCTCGCATGGTCGAATTTCCCTTGTCAATATAATGGACCACCAAGATGGAGTCCACATTAACATCAATCTTCCTTAATCCTAATGATAAAGTAAGCTTGATACCTTCATATAAACCCCACGGTTCTGACATGAAGACATTACATTGTCCAAGAAACTTTGCAAACCCTCAAACCCATCAGCCATTCTCATCTCTAATTACTCCCCCTCATCCAGAAATTATACTGTCTTTACACACTCCATCAACGTTCAGCTTCGCCCAATTCCTATTCGGAGATAACCAATCAATCAATTTAACCACTTTGTCTCTTTCCGTAACAATTTTATTCATGTTCACCGCATCTACATACTCTTTAACTCTCTAAAATATGTAAGCTCTCTGGTCAAATGGCTGCTTAAAATCATCAACATGCTCTTTTTTATTACGCCATATTCAAAGAAAATGACACCTCATGGCCCAATATCAACTCCAATTCGATCTAGTGTCATTCTCTTTATTGATATTCAATGAAATCCATGCCTCCAAATCTAGTTGAAAAAACGAATGTGATATATCAGTAGGAATAACATTCTCCTACAACTGCATGACTCTTAGGCACTCTCTCATTACATGCATTGTGGTCTTACACACATGATCATGCAGCTTGCAAGTCGTTGATCCCAATCCCTCCATGCTTTTATTAAAGTTTGTTAGCGCTCTATCATGTTTCAATAACCACATAAAGCTTCTATCGCGTTCTGGAACGTTAAGCTTTTATCATTAGGCTGAGCAACACAGTTAGATAGAACTCTGTACATTTCCTTAACCAAAAACTCTCATGCATCGATTCTAGTGATAATTAACTTGTCGGCGCCATGCTCCTCATTTGGAGGAAGAATTGCTTGAATCTTGTCCAACAACACATACGGCATCCACTTTTGCAGCTCAATCCAATTCCAATCACCATTCTCATCCAAGAGGTATTTCGCCTTCGCTACACGCATCTCCTCGGGAACTTGAATGTCAAAATCATAAATATACACCCCTGGCTACAACCAAATATCGCTTCAAGTATCGATACTACTCCTATCTCCAATGATCCACACTCCAGATTCCGTCAACTGAGGCATTGTCTTGCTTATGGACTTCCAAAGACTTATAATATTTTAGTTGTCACTAAATTTATTCGTTGATACAAGTAACTTTAGGAAAGATTAATGCATATTTAAGATTATAGATGATGACAATATCCTTTTAACAAATTTTAGAAAAAAATAGTGTAATATTTCCTTTTTAAATTATAAAAAAAAATCAAGAAAAGCCTGAACAAACAAAGAATTCAAATTATAACAATTTTTAAAAAGGGTTAAATATACTTCACCCCTGTCAATGTAGCGAGTTTTGGTTTTGTCCCCTGAAATTTTTTTTTTTTAACGCCCCCTCACCAAATCAAGATTCTATTTCCACTCCCCCTGTGCTGACTGGACAGGGGGAATCTGCCACGTGACATTTGCTGACTGGATAATTTTTTTTTTCTTTTTAGTTTTTTTTTTTATTTTTTTTTATTTTTTATTTTTTATTTTTTTTATTTTTTTTATTTTTTTTCGAATTTTTTTTAAATTAAAAAAAATTAAAAAAATTAAAAAAAATTAAAAAAATAAAAAAGTAAAATAAAAAAAAATTAAATTAAATTAAATTAAAAAATAAATTAAAAAAATATAAATAAATAAATAAAAATAATAATTATCCAGTCAGCAAATGCCACATGGCAGATTCCTTCGCCACATGTGTAGATTCCCCCTGTCCAGTCAGCACAGGGGGGAGTGAAAATAGAATCTTGGTTTGGTGAGGGGGCGTTCAAAAAAAAATTACTTTAGGGGGGCAAAACCAAAACTCGCTACATTGGCAGGGGGTGAAGTATATTTAACCCTTTTAAAAACTATAGGTAAAGAAAAATCTTGACATAAGCATTTTGGGGTTCGTCAATTTTTTTAACAGAGTTATAAGTTCAAAGTAAATTTCGAATGATCAAAGAATAAGCACTTTAATTTTGATCTATAAGAATAAGTAATATACAAATTTTGGTAAAGTATAGTAGGATTAAACTTATGAATTATACCATGAAGTTATAAAAAATAGTGATTTAATGGAGACTAAGAAAATAAATTCAATTTATCGATAAACAATTTTGTTGTATGTTTGGCATATCGACTATAAAAGTGGTATTTTACTGCAATGTGTGATGGAACACTATTCGATGGATAAGAAAGAATGGTACTTAATTTTCATTAATTTGAAGAATGTGTATAATAAAATGCCCAAAGAGATCTTATGGAAAGCCCTAAAGAAGAAAGAGATTAACATTGGATATATTCAAGCCATCTATGATATGTATAAAGGGGGTCCCGACTAGTATGAGGATATAAGGTGGAGACACATACGATTTGTTCATAACAATGGAATTGCACCAAGGTTTAATCTTAAATTCTTACTTTTTACTTTAGTTTTGGATGTACTTACGAAACACTATCTAAAGTAGACAACAAAATGTATGTTTTTTGCAGATGATATGGTCTTACTTCGAGAGTCGGTGGAGAAATTAAATGAGAGGTTGGATACTTTGAGACGAGTCTTAGAAGCATGAGATGTCTGCCTAAGAAAAATTAAGATTGAGTATATGAAATATGTGTTTAGTAAAAGGATAAATGATTCTAGTTTGAAAATGAAAGTTAGAGATCATATCATTCCATAATTTACATGATTTAAATATCTTGGGTTCATATTACAAAATGAAATAAAGGGGGTGAAACATAAACAATTGAAAGATGAGCGATGTTGTACGAGACAAATATTATATTGTAAAGAAGTAACATGAGAATAAAGTATGAGTAGTAGAGATGAAGATGTTACGCTGAATATATGATAAGATCAGACAAGATAGAATTAAACATGACAATATTAGAGAAAAAATTAGAGTAACGCGTATAATAGAAAAGATTATGGAAAGTATACTTAGGTTGTTTAGGTATATAGATATGTAGAATTAAACAAGACAATATTTGTAGTAAGTAAAGTAGATGAGATAGGGGTAATCAAATTGTTAGAGCTAAAGAAAAACCTACAAAAACTATTTAAAAATATCTTGAAATTAATGAGTTTGATAGAAACATATTTTTTATATAATATTATGGTGTATTTTAATTTATGTAGTTGACCCAATCTAATGGAAAGTATTTGGTTGTTATTATATAATATAAAAATTAAGTTAGTTTTATTTCAGTAGTTGAACCACTTCTTCAAATGTCAAAACTCATGATAAGTGTCAATGGTGATGATAGTGATAGAAGTTTATCTCTTGCCAACAATACAATATATTGGATCAACAAGGAGAAAATCATTGCTACCTTCTCTTCTAATGAAGATGAATACACTACTGCAGGGAGCAGTAGTAAGCAATTACTCTGGATAAATAAGATTTTGAAGAAGTGTAATGTGGGATAAGATGCCATGACACATGTCTCTAAAATTTTCACTAAGTTAATAGATGTGGTCAACTTTGAAGAAGGGGTATGTATTTGTGAGAATCAATAGCAGTCAATGCTAGGGAGGTGTGCAAATGATTTTTCCTCTCTCTCTCTCTCTCTCTCTCTCTCTCTCTCTCTCTCTCTCTCTATCTATCTATCTATCTATCTATCTCTCTCTGTTGCACATGAAATAATGCAGAATACACTTGTTTCTAAACCTCTTTCTATACAGACCTTCGTTACAAGCAATAATTTCTATCTTCTGCTACATTTATCTTGCTACCATCTATTTTCTCCCACATCCGTTTGCCTCTTTCAAAATAAGTCAAAGATTTGTTAAACTCAAAGAAGAAAACCTCTAATAAGGGAATCTCCATCATGAAAGCTATTGAAAGATTTCATGAGGAGAGGATGAAGAATGAGTTTGGTTCCTCTTCTGTTGCAATTGGTGGAGAAGCATGTGGTGAGTCATCTGTGGGATCTTCTGCAACTGGAAAGCAGTCTGCCACCAAGATGAAGACTGTGAAAAAGAAACATGCTCATAAACATGATTTTAACTCAGAGGTGGATGAAAGACTAGATTACTTACAATAACTGTAGAGGATGGATTGAAGAATAAGTTCATATGTTCTAGCTTTGTTGTGTTTGGCCCTTGTATATAGGAATTGTTTTTTATTATTTTTAAAGGCTCTATAGCCTATTTTGAACTTATGTAAAATTAAACAGATCTAATGCTTATGCATCTATGGATGTTGTTCTGGTTGTTTACCCATATTTTGGTTGTGTATGTGCTAACATACTAACCAATGCATGACTGACATCTAGGTTTATTTAATACTAACCTTTTGCAAAATTATGGCAAAAGGGGGGAGTAGTAGTCACTACAAGAAAATTGGCAAATTGCGACGGTTCATTTTGGCAGATTACGACGGTTAGAATCGTCGGAATTTGAAAGTTACAACGGTTTCAGTGTTGTCGCGGAAACGTGCTTCGCGAGGCCATTTTGCGACGGTTGTGAAAATCGTCATACAAACCGTCGTAATTTTCACGACGGGTATCTAACTGACGTAAACTCCATATTGTGACGGTTTCCAACCGTCTTAACTTGCTTATTGATTTTTGTTTTAATTGTTGATTGTGATGGTTACAACTGTCGTAATTTTCAGTTTGATACATGTTTATATCATTGATTGCGACGGTTCTAACAGTCAAAATTTTCCTAATATTTTTTTATTGTTGATTACGACGGTTACAACTGTCGTAACTTTTCATTTGATTCATGTTTATATCGTTGATTGTGACGGTTATAAATGTCGTAACTTTCATAGTGATTTTTGCTTTTATTGTTGATTACAACGGTTACCAACCGTCATAACTTTGTGTATAGTATTATTTTATTTATTTTAATTATTATCTATTAAAATATTTTTAAATATAATATTATTTTTTTGATATTATTTACTTTCTTTAAATTATTTCCACAAAAATATTTTTATTTATGGTATTATTTTTTTTAATACTTCTTTATTTTTTATATGATTTTCTATATTACTTTTTAAAGTAGTAAAATTAAATCCAATCATAAACATGTAATATCCATAATCATAATCATGTCATGTCATATCATAATCACGTAATATCCATAAAACATCTAATATACATAAGCATAATATCCTAATCTTATAATAATAAGCATCATAATGCCAAAAATACATTAAAAAAAAGTTCATAAGAACTTCTACCATCACCAGGTAGCTAAAAAGGTACATAGAAAAATATATCAAAGTCTAATTTGTCCTTCTTGATGATCCATTATCTGCAATTCGGTAGCTAGACTCAAAAGAACGTCTAGCATCAGTAGGTGACTCCAATCCCTGGGAAAAAAAGTATTAAACTTAGAAAAACGTCTTCCACTAGAATGAACCATCAATCTTAAACTTATATATTTAAAAGTTAATAATAGATTTCATGAAAATCATACCCGTCTTCTACTAGAATTTTGCATTTGCATTAAGAATTCAATTTCTTCTTTCCTAACATTGTCTCTTTCCTTTAAGAATCTGATTGCCTCCATCAAGTCATCAATTTTTGAATTCTATTCTTTAAGCGCATTAATTTCTTCTTGCATTTTCTTTATTTTTTTATTTTCTTCAAAAGAAGATGACGATCTCGTAGATCTATTAATCTGAGATGGTGTAACTCTAAGTCTCATACTACGAACATATCCAGGATGTTCTTTTCCAAATACTTTCTGAAATGCCTCATTTTCAGACACGGAATCCAAAATTGCAGCTTGTAATTTTTCCTGCACATGCAAAAGAGCAAATTAAGTTACTGTTTATATAACAAGGATCATGATGCAACAAACTTAATATCTTATTAACATTATTGAAAAAATATTTGCATAGTATCTTAATATCTTTTTGGATGTCTGTATGTTCAACATATTACTAAATATTAAGGTACTTTCTTTCTAAACATAAACTAAGACCTGAAGTAACACAAGTTTTATTTAGTACTAACCATCTCTAGTAAGTGCTAATGTTGTGCTCCATGCTGGAGCATTGGGCAAGACATTTGGCCCTTGTATCTCTGAAAACAAATCTATGTCAGTAGATTTTGCATATCCTAATAACTACTAACTGTTTGTGTGTCCACGACTAAGTATGTGAATGATCTCGTGATGATTTATGTTAGTTTGTAGGATTGTATGCTACTAACTATGAGCTAACTAGATTTATGCATGACTAAGTTTATGAATGATTGCATAATTGTTTTGTTTGGTTTGAAGCAACTGAATGGATTTTGTGTAAGCATCTGAATGTTGATGCTTCTAACTTTCTGTTTCTAAGCTTAACGATAATTGGAATATTGTTCCTACTGATTGTTTGCTCTGAAGAATGTCACTTATTTTGATAAAGGAAATGTTATCTATTTTGAAGAGTTGTTTTGCCACAATTTGCCAAAGAGGGAGATTGTAGTTCATATTGGATCGACCTTTTGGTTTGGATTCATTTAGAAAAACAACAACATGGATAAGTGTCCAAGTATTCAAGATTGGTCTAGCTTGCTTAAGTTGTATAAGGGACACATGTTGGGTGTGATGCTCCAACATATTGGTACAACATATGGGTCTTGCTCAATAGGCGTAAGACTGCTACATTTTGAATGAATATTTGGAAAAGATTCAATTCTATTTTATTGGTTTTATTTAGCAATATGTTTAAGTGATTTGTTTGACAGATGGATGCAGATAAATTTGGATTTAAATGAAGATTTCAATTTGAATTTAAAATGAAACAAATAATATCTTGTTGGAGATATTCAAGGAATAAATCAAATATCCAACAAATTTTGCATTAATTTTGGACGAAATCAAATCTCAAATCCATGAAGAAAATCCCAGGTGTTCGCATATGTTTTTAGCGAACAATCGCGAGTTTAAAAGTTTGTGAGAATAACTCGAAAAATTTTGGGAGCAGTTTTATGCAAACCTGTTTACAAGAAAGTATGTATGTGAAGTAACTGTAAATGTCTATGTGTAGACAGGGTGAAGACAAATTTTAATAACAAGAATGTTCTAATTAAAGTAAAATAAAATTGCAACAAACAAAATTAAATAACGCAGTAAATGACAAAAATTAATATGCTTCAATTAAGGAAACATAGACAATAAAACAAAAGGGACACAAACTCACATGTTACTCACAAAATGTTTCGCTCTTAAACTTGGGTACTCCAGTTCTACACAGAAAGTATATGAAATTTGCGACCTTGATTACAACATATGAATTTGCTATATATACTAAACTAAAGATGATTGTCGTCAACAATTTATTCATAGAGAAACGACATGTCTTCAAGAACATGCAAACTTGTTCTTTTGATGAACTGCCATGTTGTTAATTCTTGAAAACTGCTGAAAACTATTATCCCATGTTTGTAACTACTCTTAGCGACTAGTAATTGTCTACTCGTCAAAGGTGATTACTGAAAGTGACAAGACCCCTCTTTAGTCTTTGGTTTGCAAAATCTTTTAAGTCTTTGAAGTCCATCGAACGCTTCGACTCCAACACGGTGTCGAGTGATCAATCAGTTATGTTCCCGAGGTTCGTCAAAATCATGTCTTAAGATTCGCTCTTGAGATTCTTCTAAACCATGTCTCAAGATATGCCATTGAGATTCTTCCAAACCATGGTTTAAGATGCTAGTCGAAATGCTCTAGTAGACGTACCCATTCTTGTCGATTTGTGTCAATCAATGCCAACACTTATCATTTTTCCAATGCAACATTTAATTGAATTTCTCCCAAATAGAAATTCCAGGCTAACAGATGCCCCCCAAAAATGCCACTTTCGATCATATGGTCAGATGGAAGAAAGGTGACATTTTTGTAACCCTTCGACATTGTTTGCTTAGTCCGTACATGTCACATCAATAAAATGTTTATTTAATTTTTTGGTCATTATGACCATTTTCTGCCAAAATATCACGTCACAGACGTGTGTGAAATTAATCATGATCACCCCCTATTTCATAGGATATTAAATTAAAAATGAAATTAAGACAAAACTATTTAATTCCATTTTTTCATATTTTTTATGACATTTTAGTTTCAATTGTCGACTTGAGTGCGTGTTGAAAAGTGTTTTAGGTGGGTTGTTTTATCGTATCCGCAGGGATTCTTCTGGTATCTAGATGTTGGTTGTTAAACAGTTTAGAATTCTAAGAAAAGGGTTTTCAAAGAGTTTTTGTTTTGTAACGTAAGTTTTGGTAGAAAATATTAAATTTAAGAAAGATGTTTGTTTTAAGAAAATCATGTCAAGATTAGATTTCATTAACCCCTTTCATACATATCTGATTAATCAAGCATGTGAACTAGTTTAGATAAATACAATCGCGTATCCTCCAGAATCTGTTTATTTCTAAAGCGGCTTTGTGGGTATTATTTCTTAAATCGTTAGATGATTTCTCGAACCAACAATCGAAACAATAAACATTAAGATCAATACAAAGCAAATATGAACTCCCAAATCTATGTCTAGAGTTTGTTTGTTAATAGATGAATAACTTAGGTCAAGACTTGGAAAATATATGTCTAGAGTGATACAAACCATACATTTATCAATAAAAGCAAAGATCTTCATCATATATTGATCATCAACTTTGTTCACATACAAAAGATCAAAAGAAATACATACTAGTAAGGTTAACTACCTCTAATCTTGACACAAAAGTGTTTAGCTAGCCATCACCATGGTAGCTTGATCAACAAGTAAAAAGGAAAGCTTTGATAGCATCAAAGTCGAAAGATCAAAGATTGATGCTCCAAAGTTTTGATTCTCACTTCTCTTGGGATTTCTAAGCTTTTTGCCCTAAAAAACTCTTTACAATATGAAAAGTTGCTAAAAATGAAAGTTGTTGGAAAATATCTTCTCAAGTGGCTACTTATACAAAGTGCCTATAAGTGGCACCGTGCTAAGCGCCATCAGGGGCGCACTTAGCGTGATCAGCACAAAGGCGGCAATTTCCCAGAAAGCGCGATAAGAGCGATCAAGGCCCTGAGCCACTGTCTCTTCACCAAAATCATGTTGACCCGCGCTGAAAAGTGCGCTAAGCGCGAGTTACCGAAAGAAAACTGCGAAAATGATCTTCTAGGCCCTCTTCCATCCACCATAGGTTCCAAGCATTATATATCAGCAAGAAGACCTGTAAAAAAACACCAAAATGATCATAATTCACAATATTTACATACGAAAATGGAAACTTGTGTATTTACTACTAAAACACAAAAGAAACAATTTAAAAAGACCACAAAATACTATCTAAATATGCACAATTTGGCACTTAACAACTCTCCCCAACTTATTATTTTGTTTGCCCTCGAACAAAAGTTTGCCAAACGTAAACGAACTCGAACAATGCACAAGAAATCAGAATCAACAAGATAAAACAACAACAATTTCATGGTTCAAAAAGTAGAAGTACAAACAAGGTAAACTTACCACTCAGAATAAATCATGAAGATGAAACTATTGCTAAGTGCAAAACACAAATCAAAACTTCTAAAGCAATACGATTTCAACATGAATCACACCTAAGCACACATGCATCAATGGATGAAAACATTATGAGGTTTTATCACTCGCCAACAATCCTGCAAACATCTGGAACGAATTATGCATTCAACAAACAACATGCATTAATGAGTGCAAAAGAAGGAATCACAAGGACTTCAAGGGTTGTAATTTGGCATGGGCTACAAGGAAGGGTCATTTATCAAAGTCATTGAAACAAAAATGCATATTCCTATGAGAGAATTCAATTCTCACAATCATACACACTTCAAGGCCTTAACCTTTTTGTTTTCTTTTCTTTGAGGCATCATTACAACTTTGAGTTTTTTTGTTGGCAATTCATGCCCAATTTCCTTTCTTTCATTTGTTTCTTTTTCAAGCTCTTTCATCATTCACAACCACTTTATTTTTCTCAATGCCTCAATCTACCTCTTTTTTCCCCAACTTTGAATACAACCAAAATATGGTGTTAAGGATGCTCTCACACATCTAAGGCAAGGAACAACAAAAGCAACCATACTTAAAGGTTGAGGTTCAAAAGTTTCACAACAAAAATCAAGATCCATTCCAAGATTCAATTATTTTCATGTACAAAATTTACACGACTCAAGTATTCACATGGATCTTGATATAAAGGCTCAACGAGGCTAGCGAATGCTCACTCACTTATAAGATAGATTGATCATTTTATTTGTTCAAATGGTTTTCTCAAAATACACAAAAATTGCCTTGATCCTTTTCTTCTTTTCACACAAATCAACACACATGCGTGATTTCAACATAATAAGAACGAGTTAAACAAGGATGTCAGTATCCCGCATATATTGTACAATGAAAGCTTCCTCACAAAGGTTATATTCTAAATGACTCATAATTGAAAAGGTATTTCAAAAGAATTAATGACAACATGTTTTGCACCAATCACAAGTTTCATATCCATGCTTAGTTTAGAAACCGATAAATATGTACCTTGCAACTGTACCCTTACTCAAGCATATCATTTCCACTCAATTGCATGTTGATTCATCCATCTTGACATTAGTCACAAGATTCCTTCGAGATTTTAAACTTAGGAACAACATAAAATCAATTTTTTTTTACAAAAAACTAACAATTACAAACTACTCAATATAATAAAACATACTATCATAAAACAAAAATTGCGACACCCAAAACAATGGTGCCACAACATAAGTTCCAAACCCTCATCCTAACAAGGATGGTACAAAATTATCCAAAAGTACAATTAAAACGGTAACAACAAAAACTTAATAGTTCAAACATAAACATAATAATGAGAACAATAGATCAGAAAAAACCCAAGATTAAATTATTCAGTATTGCTCGATGAATCTAGCTCCCACATCGTCTCTCCACTATCATCATTATCATCCTCATCAACTACAACATCCTCATGGTCTGCATCGCCCTGATCCATGTCTGCCTGAGGCACCTGTGTCTGCTGCGGAGGTTGCGGAGGAACCTGCTCCCTCGGAAAATGAAAAGGCATGTCCCCAAGCATATCAACATAAGCACTGAACTCCTCAGACGAAGGGAAAGGATGATCCACATGCGGCTCACGAATCTGTAAATGTAACGCACACATAGATGAGTGTAAGAAACTAAAATCTCTCTAATGAGCCATGTGCATGTCCCATGTGTACATACATGCCACGCGTTCATCATACTCCTGACCAGTGGGATGGACCTCTGAATGTTTAGTGGTGGTGGTACTGGCTTCTCTGGAGGAGGTGGTGATGGCGAATGTTGTGCATCAACTCTCGGCATGCAATGACTCTGAATCCAAGTATCAGTCACGACACCCTTAATGGTCTTGTGGACCACATCAAGAATCAAGACACCTGCTTGAGTGCACAGACCCATGATCAATCCAGGAAAGGCTAAAATAGCAGTACCTTGATACCCAATCGATGACCGCTCGTAGCAGTAGCTCGGATCTCATCTGAGATGATCCTCGCCATGTCTACCCATCCCTCGTCCAAGATATAATACAACATGCAAGCGATGTCAAGAGGGATAGATGAGGTATGACTCTAGGCCTTATGTTATGAAGGACTAGGGTCATCAAAATTTGTGTGGTCGTGTTCATATCACCTCTCTTCAAGTTCTTCGGCTTCCCTATCGCATTAAGCTCAAATCCTCTTCCCGGATGTACTAAAGCATAACTCACATTTTCGAAGTTCTAATTTTATTCTCGCCACCGTCCTATAGTAATAACACTGCTCACCTTCAGCAAGTAATAACGGGTTGCCCAAATATGCATTGATTGCATCCCGCGAGAAAGAGACATGTTTCCCCTTTACATTATAATGAATGAATACATCCAACCCTCCATAGGAATAGCGTTTGCGTAAAACTCGCGAATTATCTCATAATTAAGCTGGGTGGGCGGAGTAAGAAGGGTCTCCCAGCCATGGTTCTCTATTATGCTCAGGCAGCCACGAAAATCACCTTGAGGTTTGATTCGAAAAATCCTCTCCGGTCAAATACTTCGCATGGTTAGCTCAAGGTACCGAGCTTCTTGTTCAGCCCCCAAGAACTTATGTGCGTCAAACGCTGTAGGCCCCTGCCTTTGTTGAGATGACTGGCCTACACTAGAGCGGTGCGCTTATGAGCCATCTGCAAAAAAAAAAAAAATACCAAACAACACCAAACACATAAAAAAACTAACCCATAAATTCAAGATAAATCATATGTAAACGTATGTCAGCACAAAACAAGCAATCGAGCGAGAGATAATTAAAAACCAAGAAATATGATCCCAAGGGGACGTACTAAGTGCGGCCAGAGCACGCTAAGTGCAGTTAGGCATGCAGGCAAAAATGCTTTTGCAACTAATATGCCCCCAAACAACAGTTATCCTACCAATTAATCAACTAAATAGCAAAATACCAAAAAGAAACAAAACAACACGCAGAAACCAAAAAGTCAGAACCAGGGTAAGGAGGGGCGCGCTTAGCCGGCTCAGCACGCTCACGAAAACAAGCACAAATTTTTTCCTCTGCCACCACAATCAATCTTCCTAAACAACACCCAATCAACATCCAAGTTGTACCCCAACAACATGCATTCACAAAACAGTACAGAAACATAGATTTCAACAACATGCAAACCCAAATTTTATCACAACCCTAATATTTCTCCTTAAGGGTTACAGAACCACTTATACACAAGCAAACCCTAACATTTAAATTTCAACTTAATCAAGCGAAACCCTAACAACATGTTATCTACATTAACAATATAAAGAGCATGGACAAATCTGAAAGTAGGGAAGAAGATGAAAAAAAGGAAAGAGTATTTGAAGTAAAAAAGGGAACTTGAGAGAAGTGAGCTTGGATGCACAAGAGTGAGACTGAGATGAGTGGGAAAATGAGGAGTTTGCGTTTCCTTTTTATGTTTAAAAACTATCCGACTCTATTCCAAAACAGGCCCACTTCACCTTTACCCACTCAGGCCCACACTTGACTGGCCAATTTCACGTAACCGCGCTAAGCGCCATCAGCAGCGCGCTAAGCACGCTCAGTGAGACAAAGCCACTTAAGTGTGATCTCGGATTGTGTACTCCCGACTTTTCGTCGCCCGATTAAATTTAAACCAATAAAAAAACATTAAATACTTACAATGTTGGGGTGCCTCCCAACAAGCACTTTGTTTAACGTTGTTCGAGCTCGACGGTTCAATGCGACTCCACGAAATGCAAGAAAAGAAACTAGAACGACCGGTCCGTACTTCCCAACGCAATGGTCTTCATCTATTTTCATGACCAACTTTTCTTCCAATTTTCTTCAAGAATGAAAAGTCCCAGCCAGACTTCATCACTGCCACTTTAGCTTCTTCATCCTTCTTTTTCCTTAATGCAACTCTTGCATCATCTTTTTTCTCATGAAAGCTATCTTCCAATAGACTTGAATACATCATTCCTTTTGAAAAGTGTGAAACACACTTCTTCCTCACTATTCCTCACCTTCATGATGCCTTCATCAACATCGACTAACATTTTTGCGGTTTTCATGAAGGGTCTTCTAAGAATGATCGGAGTATCCTTGTCTTCTTCCATATCCATGACTACGAAATCAACCTGAAATAAAAATTTATCAACTTTCAATAACACGTCCTCAACAACACCATGAGGACGAGTCCTTGACTTGTCCGCAAGTTGCAACATCATGTTGGTTGATTTTATCTCCATGTTCTCGAGTTTTTTGACCACATACAAAGGAATCAAATTGATGCTAGCACCCACATCGATCAAAGCTTTGCATTTAAATTCATTAACTATAGTGATAGGTAGAGCTACTCATCCTGGATCTCCTTCCTTCTGCGGAAGTATACTTTGAACAACAGTGCTACAGTTTGCATTCAGTGCAGTGGTTTCCTTGTCCGTATACCTCTTCTTTTTTGTAAGTATGTCTTTCATGAATTTTGCATACTTTGATATTTTCTCTATAGCCTCGGAAAATGGAACGGTGATTTGCAATCGGCTAAATATATCCAAGAATCTAGCATAATGCTTCTCATTGTCTTTCTTAGTAGGAGCATTGGGATATGGTAATTTTTTCAATGGAATGTCACTCACATGCTCCTTTCCTTGTTTCTTTTTCTTTTTCTTTTCCTCATTCTTTTTCTTTTCATTTTCAACTAATTCTCCCTCAACATTTTTTCTACTTCACTCTCATCAATTTCTTTTTCTTTTTCCACTATTCACTCTTTCTCCACAACATTTTCATCAATGCCTCTATCAATCTCTCTACCACTTCTAGTAAATACAGCCTTGCAATGCTCCTTGGGATTGACTTGAGTATTAGCTGAAAAATTCCTGCTAGGTTGTTCGGCTAATTGCTTAAACAATTGCCCAATTTGAGTCTCAAGATTCAGAATAGAAGCATCGGTGTTCTTTTGGTTAGAAATTGACATTTTCATAAATTGGGTAAATGTGTCTTTCAACTTTGAATTTCCACTTGGAGCTTGTGGAGGTTGATTGTAGTTTTGATATTGTTGCCGACGATTAGAAGTTACGGCTTCTTGTGGCCTCCATTGTTGTTGATAACCTTGGTTACCTATTTGTTGGTAACCTTGGTTGCCTTGTTGGAAAGGTGGTCGAGGTTGATAACCTTGGTTTTGGTTTCCCGTGTAGTTAGCCTCTTTAACCACCGGAGGACAATACTCGGTAGGGTGATCTCCTTTACAAAGCTCACAACTTGCCACTTGTTTGTTGTTGTTGGGAAATTCTTGCATTTCTTTAATTTGTTGTGGTAGTTTTGACATTTGTTGAGTCAATAACTCCACTTGTTGTGAAAGCAATTTGTTTTGCGCAAGAATTGCGTCAATTATTCCCAACTCTATCATGCCTGGTTTCCGTTGAGGTGTACCACGGTTGTGATTTCCTTGGTGATCATTGAGTGTCATCCTATCAATAATAGTAATTGCATCTTCTGCGCTTTTAGACATTAACGATCCACCTGAAGTAGCATCAAACAAAGTCTTGTGAACCGATTGGAGCCTATTCCGGAAGACGTGCACTTGAGTTAATTCATCAAAACCTTGGCTTTTGCATTTTCATAACATATATTTGAACCTCTCCCAAGATTCATTGAGAGATTCATTTCCACCTTAAGCAAACACCGATATCATCGTCTTCGCTTCCATGAACCTATTGTGGGGGAAAACCGTTCAAGGAACTTTTCTTCCAATAAATTTCAATCCGTCATCACTAGAGTTGATTGATCAAGATACCATTCCTTCGTCTTCCCGATTAAGGAATACGAAAATAGTCTCTTAAACAAGGATTCCTCTTCCGCTTTCGGTGTTCCCGTTGCGTCCGCAATTTCATAGAATTTGGTGAGATGTGTGAACTGGTCCTCATGATTCATACTAGTAAAAGGATTTTGATATAAAAGAGCAAGGATTCCCATTTTCATTTCAGAATGCCTCCCATATATTGTGGACGTTGCGCGCAAACTAAGCGTTGTGTCTTGGATTGTTGGTACTTGGAGTTGAAACAGGATGTGGATGTGGAGGTGGATTTGCCATGTTTAGCGTAACAATGGGTATGGATGAAAAAGATTCTCCTCGCTCTTGTCTTTCTTTAGCAAGTTGCCGTCTCCGTCTAGATCTCCTATTGAGCCTACGAGCAGTTCTTTCAATCTCAAGATCAAAAAGAAGTTGGTCTGCAGGTACACTCCCTCGCATAAACAGATTATGCACACTAGCCAAACAAACTAAACAACACAAAAGAATTACAGAGGTAAGAGATTCACAATACAAATATCTTAAAATCACTAAACTATTGCAATGCTTGCAATATCAATATCGACAACAATCCCCGGCAACGACATCATTTTTGTTGAAAAGTATTTTAGGTGGGTTATTTTATCGTATTCGCAGGGATTGTTCTGATATCTAGATGCTTGTCGTTCAACAGTTTAGAGTTCTAAGAAAAGGGTTTTCAAAGAGTTTTTGTTGTGTAACTTAAGTTTTGGTAGCAAAGATTAAATTTAAGAAAGATATTTGTTTTAAGAAGAGCATGTCAAGATTATATTTCATTAACCCCCTTAATACATATCCGATTAATCAAGCATGTGAACTTAGTTTAGATCAATACAATCGCGTATCCTCTCAAATCCATTTATTTCTAAAGCGGCTTCGTGAGTATTATTGTTTAAATCGTTAGATGATTTCTCAAACCAACAATCAAAACAATAAACATTAAGATCAATACAAAGCAAATATGAACTCCCAAATCTATGTCTAGAGTTTGTTTGTTAATAGATGAAGAACTTAAGTCAAGACTTGGAAAATCTATGTCTAGAGTGATACAAACCATACATTTATCAATAAAAGCAAAGATCTTTATCATATATTAATCATCAACCTTGTTCACATACAAAAGATCAAAAGAAAAACATACTAGTAAGGTTAACTACCTCTAATATTGACACAAAAGTGTTTAGCTAGCCATCACTATGGTAGCTTGATCAACAAGTAAAAATGAAAGCTTTGATAGCATCAAAGTCAAAAGATCGAAGATTGATGCTCCAAAGTTTTGATTATCACTTCTCTTGAGATTTCTAATCTTTTTGCCCTAAAACTCTCTTTACAATCTGAAAAGTTGCTAAAAATGAAAGTTGTTGGAAAATATCTCCTCAAGTGGCTACTAATACAAAGTCCACAAAGTGCCTATTAGTGGAACCGCACTAAGCTCCATCAGGGGTGCACTTAGCGCGATCAGCACAAAGGTGGCAATTTCTCAGAAAGCGCGCTAAGTGCGGTTGGAGCGCGCTAAGCGCGATCAAGGCACTGAGCTACCGTCTCTTCACCGAACCTGCGCTGAAAAGCGCACTAAGCGCGAGTTACCGATAGAAAGTTGCGAAAATGATCTTCTAGGCCCTCTTCCATCCACCATAGGTTCCAAGCGTTATATATCAGCAAGAAGACCTGTCAAAAAGCATCAAAATGATCATAATTCACAATATTTACATACGAAAATGGAAACTTGCATATTTACACTAAAACATATCTATTTACTACTAAAACACCAAAGAAACAATTGAAAATGACCACAAAATACTGTCTAAAATATGCACAATTTGGCACTTAACAGTGCACCACGTGTCCAAAATTATTTAGAGGGAAAAACTAAAACTTTTTCTTCCCATGGGTATTTAACATGTCCTCCCTCAAACCTCTTCTCTTTCATCATTTCCATTTTTCTAAATCATGAATAGAAAAAGAAACCTTGATAGATTTTTTTTTTTGCAGTTTTCTTCTTCATCGTCGCACTTCCTCTTTAGAGACCTCTAAAATCAACAATGGCTCCAAAAGTTCAATCACATCCTCCTTTTTCTATTTTCATTGAATAACCACTATTCGTGAATGACCGCACCTGCATTCCCGAACCTCCCATGGAGGATGGAAGAAGAATTTTTTGGTATAGTGCTTCTTTTATCCCTTACTCCATTGCAGGTGCCATTCACATGTTCATGAGCCCTCTCCCTAAGCGTATCTAGAAACCCCAAATACTGAAAGATTTCTTCCCTTGTTCCCCTGGTTATGAACCATTGGTATTCGTAGATGCCCCCTTTGATTTTAACTTCTTCAAGAATATGATTTCCTGTTCTTATCCTTCGACTGAGGATGCTTCTTACATCCAATGGTTAGATATGGTTCAAGAAAAGAAGAAACATTTTTGGAAGGATTGGGACATCTTTGACCTAATCCATCTATCACTAGTTGGTCCCAAATACAAATCTCATATGCTCATTTCAGCCATGTACTTTTAGGATAACTCGACCAACACATTTCACCTTCCTTGTGGGATGTTAACCCCCACATTTTTCGATATTGCTGCTATCGTCAGCCTTCGACCAATTGGAGAGGCCTTTGATCTTTTAACCAATACAAGAACAAATCATGGTTTTACCTTCACTAGAATTACTTACAGGTCCTTCGTCAAAGATCATCAGGCTTCGATAGATCTACTGGATGCCTAAAAACATATTGGTTTTCTGACCTACTGGCTTTCCATGTATGTTTCATACTCTTGTTTCTCATCGGAGGTAATAATACACGAGGCTTCGAAAAATATGCCTTGATTAAAGGTGAGAAAAATACACAAGAAAGGGGTTGAATTATGTTATTCATTTTTGCTTTGCTTCTGAACGGAGTTCAGATTCTAAACCATGTTCAAATTCTGATTAAAAGTTGCATTAGAATAATAACAAAAGCAAATAAATAATAACATAACACACAAAGATTTATCTTGGTTCCTCCTAAACTGAGAGTAGTCCAGTCATGTTGCAACACAAGAGATTTTTCACTATAGTCAAATCATGATTACAATTGCTTATGCCCTCAGCATAAGACTTTTATGCTCAGTCCCTCAGCCCGAGACTTCCTGCTTAAACTCATCAGGTTCAAGACTTTTTACTTAGACCCTCGACCCAAGACTTCCTACTTAAATCCCATGGGTTCAAGACTTCCTTGCTCAAACCCCTCATGTTCAAGACTTCTGCTCATACTCCACGAGTACAAGACTTCCCTACTCAGATTCTGCGAATCCAAAACTTCTGCTTAGACCTACAGTCAAAGACTTCCTGCTTAAATCCCACAGATTCAAGACTTCTGCTTATACCCCTAAGGTACAAGACTTTCATACTTAGATTCCACTAATCCAAGACTTTTGCTTAATAACCAATTGATCAAGACTTTAATGTTCTAGCACATAGCAGGATACTAACTTGGCTTAAGCTCATAGCAAGAGACTTTGATACTCAAGCACATAACAAGAGACTTTATCTTAACTAGTAAACAACTTATTTAGTAGAATAGAGAACAAGGTGTACTTGATACATAATCAGAGGTACAGAGTAACTAACCATAACAAAGATCACAACACTTAAGATTTCTAAGATAATCAATGTTTAAGAAATCTTAAGACTTTGTACGATTTACAACATATAACAGAAATTTTGCGTACTCAAATGTGTTGCCATTGCTGATCTTGTTATTCTTCCATTCTGATAAAAGCGTGAAACACTTCTTTCTTCTTGGCTCTCCTACTTTATTTTCCTTGTTCCTTGTTGATTCCAGATTGAATCTTCAGCTACTTATATATCAGTCGCAGAATGATAGCCATTGGAAGCGATAACTTGTACAAGTGTCTTTGTTACTCCATAGTATAATAGACGTTGAAAATAGATACACCAAAATATCTTTATCCATTGTGTTAGAACAAGATTTGTTCATGACACGTTTTCCTTGGGTTTTGATGATAACAAATTATTGAAAGAACAATGGTTTATTTGATGTGTGTTACATGTGTGCATGTTATTATACTTGTAAATATTATTGTCAGGATCTGTTTGTTAGGTGCGGATTTGACCTAAAAATGTCATATCTTTCTTTGCACTTTTTCTTCTCTTTTCTCATGCTTTCATTGATTTTAATCATTATTGTTGTTGTTTTTCTAACATTGAGAATATACCTTTGGTGCTTGTAATGTGTGTTATTGTGCAGGAAAAGGCATGAATTGATCAAAAGTGTAAGACACAAGAAATGATGCAAGCTGCCAAAGAACAGAGGAAAATATCAGTTAGTTCGCTTTGCAAACATGAAAGCGAGTGCCAGCGAAGGTTCGCTTTGCAAACTCTGGCGAGGTCCCAGTGAATGGACCCAGATTTTGGTAGGGGTAAAATGCACTAAAGTTCGCTTTGCAAACGGGAAAGCGAGTGTTCGCTTTGTGAGTGATCCTTCGCATTGCGAACTCGCGAGAATTTATGGGGCGGTTTAACTATTCAGAGGCACCTGAAGTGCCATTTTCACCATTCGATGTGCGAATGAATCGTTCGCTGTGCGAACTGTCAAAATCCTGAATGTGTATAAATAGATTTTTCACACTTTTTAGGTTTATGTTTAGATTTTGAAGATAGAAACTTGGGAGAAATATCAGAACTTGTAATTTTCATCATAGAAACTTAAATCCCAAGGGGGAGAAGGTAAGAGCTTCAATCTCTTGTTGGATTTGGATGTAATCTCTTGATACCTTGTGTATTTCTTCTAATCTATGTTTGTGAATTAGTTTGGATTCTCTATTTTTGGTTGTCTTTGGTTTTTTATTTGTTGGTCTTGACAAAACCTATTTCAAATCTTCGATCTTAGATATTCATTTATCATTGAGCAAGCTTTTGACAATGTTTTGTGATTTGATATTCATTTGCATCTCAGCTTAATAACATTGTGTTGATTGTTAGTATTGATAGCTACTAGTAATTAATGCAATAAGAGACTGCGGTATCGCTTGACAAACGGTATCGTGAGGGTGCGTGAGAATATTGATGAAAACCGACATTCATATTGTATTTTGATCATTGGCTTTGTATATGAATTACTCATTGGTGTGATATTGATGTTATAGTAATATTTGTTGAGTTTTGATTCTAGAGATGGATTAGGCTTAACATTCATGTAGGCTTTAAATGCTTTGTATTGATTGGTGATGTGCGAGAGCAATTATTGATCGGTATAAAATCATTCACATATGCGGGGACCGAGAGCATATGTATGTGTGAGTGATACATGATGATATTATGCGAATGTTTGATTTATGTATGAAATTGATTAGAAGAATGCATGTGTTATCAATTGATGAGATCCAATTCCAACAAGGCTCTGTTTATAATTCTGTCTTTAATCTATATTTTTCGTCTTTACATTTTCCGCATTTGCTTTTGGTTTGCTTTAAACCAGAACTTTTGAATCATAAGTTTAGAAATGTAGATACCGTCGAATGACATTCTTTCCCCCGCACTGATCCCTGTGGATACGACAAAACTGGGTTACTTATATATTTTTGCTTGCTGCTATTCTAGCTTCAACAAAATGGCGCCGTTACCGGGGATCGGTGTTTAGATATTGAATCGCATCACGATAGTTTCTATATTTTTAAGCTTTGTACATTTGTTTATATTATTTGTATTTATTTTCTTTGATGTTTTCTCTAGTGTGATCAGGAATGATGAGAACTCTTAGATTGGTTGCCATGTGTATAAAAGTATTCAATGAAGCTTCGACCGAGTCTGGATGGATTTTGAGCTTTGAAAGTATGCCTGGTAAATTGTACTGCTTTATAGAATGCTAGAATGATTTAAGAATTATGTGTTTTGTGCAAATGTGTATTCTTGTTTTATTTTTCACCTTGTTAGAATGCTTGTTTCACTTAGGTCCAAAAGCCACTAATTGTGAGGAAACCTCCATTGTTTACTATATGCAAGGATGACTGATAACTTTGTCTAATTCGTTTGATTCATGCTTTATCTTTTGATTATTGTGATTTTGTGGAAGCATTAGAAATGATCAAGGCATTTGTTTATATTGAGCACAACCGTATCCAAAAGTATCTTACCCGTGAGTAGCGAGAATTCGTTAGCCCCTTTGAGCCTAAACAGTTCAGATCTCATTTTAGTGATGAACTTTGTGTTGTACATATTGTGAAAGTTTAGTTCATCATTGAATTTTGTGAGGTTCTAAAAATTTCTTCTTGAACCTTTGAAAATTGTTTTAATTTGATTTCCTTGCCTTAAAAAGCAAGGAGCATTCACTTGAGGTTTGGTTGAATTCAAGTTGGGGAGAATGAAAAAGAAGATTGGTAGGATGCTAAAACTTTTGAAAAAGTTCAAACAAGCATGAAAAGAAAAGTGTAAATATGAATGTGAAAAACAAAGAAAATGAAAGCTTGTTTGAATGAGAAAAACAGAGATGAAATAATTGTGCATAAGGAAGTTTGAGAAGGGTTGTGATAAAGGAATGAGAATGGTGAATGAAGTTGTGATGTGTAAATACCTTGTATAGGGAATGTCTTTTTGCATCGGCAATTTCGCTTCCATGGCCTTTAGAAATGTCTCTTTGTTGTGAACCCGACCAAGCTACAACCCTTGAAATCCCTTAATGATCTTTTTGCTTCCATGTTTTCATTTTTGATTATTAGATGTTGTATGAATTTATTGCAATTTGTATTGTTTGTCGGGTGAGTGAAATTTCCCCGCGGTTGCAAACGCGTCAATTTCTTTATTCTTATTTTGAAGAGGAGTGTTAGAGTGATTCAAGTATGAAAACTTAGTTGTTCTTTGAACCATTATGATATTTGTTTAAGAACTTAATTCTTGGTCATTGTTAGATTCTATTGAGTGGTGAACGTTGCTTGTGCGCATTTTCGTGCTTGTCTGCATTTATCTTGTTTTTGTTGAATCTTATGCTTGAGCAACTCCTCTTGTTTTCATGAGGGGCATACTTTGCTTGAGGACAAGCAAAAATCTAGTTGGGGAGAGTTGTTAGGTGCATATTTGACCTAAAAATGTCATATCTTTCTTTGCACTTTTTCTTCTCTTTTCTCATGCTTTCATTGATTTTAATCATTATTGTTGTTGTTCTTTTAACATTGAGAATATACCTTTGGTGCTTGTAATATGTGTGTTATTGTGCAGGAAAAGGCATGAATTGATCAAAAGTGTAAGACACAAGAAATGATGCAAGTTGCCAAAGAACAGAGGAAGATATCAGTTAGTTCACTTTGCAAACATAAAAGCGAGTGCCAGCGAAGGTTCGCTTTGCGAACTCTTGCGAGGTCCCAGTGAATGGACCCAGATTTTGGCAGGGGCAAAAGGCACTAAAGTTTGCTTTGCGAACGGGAAAGCGAGTGTTTGCTTTGTGAGTGATCCTTCGCATTGCGAACTCACGAGAATTTCTGGGGCGGTTTAACTATTCAGAGGCACCTGAAGTGCCATTTTTCACAATTCGCTGTGCGAATGAATCGTTCGTTGTGCGAACTGTCAAAATCCTGAATGTGTATAAATAGATTTTTCACACTTTTTAGGTTTATGTTTAGATTTTGAAGATAGAAACTTGGGAGAAATATCAGAACTTGTAATTTTCATCATAGAAACTCAAATCCCAATGGGGACAAGGTAAGAGCTTCAATCTCTTGTTGGATTTGGATGTAATCTCTTGATACCTTGTGTATTTCTTCTAATCTATGTTTGTGAATTAGTTTGGATTCTCTATTTTTGGTTGTCTTTGGTTGTTTATTTGTTGGTCTTGACAAAACCTATTTCAAATCTTCGATCTTAGATATTCATTTATCATTGAGCAAGCTTTTGACTATGTTTTGTGATTTGATATTCATTTGCATCTCAGCTTAATAACATTGTGTTGATTGTTAGTATTAAATAGCTGCTAGTAATTAATGCAATAAGAGACCGCGCTATCGCTTGACAAACAGTATCGTGAGGGTGCGTGAGAATATTGATGAAAACTGACATTCACATTCATTTGGCAAATTAGTTGAATACATGTAAAAAAGGGTTAAACGTGTGTACGTATTTTGATCATTGGCTTTGTATATGAATTACTCGTTGGTGTGATATTGATGTTATAGTAATATCTGTTGAGTTTTGATTCCATAGATCGATTAGGCTTAATATTCATGTAGGCTTTAAATGCTTTGTATTGATTGGTGATGTGCGAGAGCAATTATTGATCGGTATAAAATCATTCACATAAGCGGGGACCGAGAGGATATGTATGTGTGAGTGATACATGATGATATTATGCGAATGTTTGATTTATGTATGAAATTGATCAGAAGAATGCATGTGTTATCAATTGATGAGATCCAATTCCAACAAGGCCCCGTTTATAATTTTGTCTTTAATTTATATTTCCCGTCTTTACATTTTCTGCATTTGCTTTTGTTTCGCTTTAAACCAGAACTTTTGAATCATAAGTTTAGAAATGTAGATACCGTTGAATGGCATTCTTTCCCTCGCACTGATCCATGTGGATACGACAAAACTGGGTTACTTATATATTTTTGCTTGCTGCTATTCTAGCTTCAACACTGTTCTACATTAAGCACACTTTGAGAGTTACTGCATTGCTAGCTTCTAGTGGCAGAATCTGAAGAACACTTGATAAGTGATGTCTGGAGAAGACTCTGAAACTGAAGGTCTCAGCATTAGAAGAAACAACATTGTATGCAAATTGGTTTTTGGTACCATTTAGAGTTGGCGATAAAGCTGAAGATGTCAGTACTACAGAAAGCAAGTTGTATTGTCAAATCAGTTTGTCAGCTAGAGTCTTTAGATTGCAAGGCTCAAGAAAAGCTGAGATGCTTTATGGATATCTACTCTCAACGGCTCTAATAGTACAAAATCTCTTGAAGACTCAAAGGTTAAACATGTTACACATTGTATTAAGATCTTCTGGTGTATCTATCTTCAACGGCTCTTGTACTATGGAGTAACAACAAAGACTCTTGATCAAGTTACCTCCTTAACGGCTAGTTTCTGAAAAGGCTATAAATATGGATGAAGGTTCAAACTGAATCTTCAATAAGGATCAACCAGAGAAAGGAGTAACAAGATCAACAATTATCAACTCAATGTATATACAGATTTTTCTGATGTAGGTTGTAGTTAATTATAAAAGCCTTAAGAATTCTTACACATTGAATATCTCAGAAATATTAAGAGCTTTAGGTCTTTGTTATGGTTATTTCTCGTACCTCTGATACTTGTATCATGTATACCTTATTCTCTATTCTGCTGAGATTGTTCAGCAGTTTAGATAAAAGTCTTGTTTCATTGGGATACAAGCAAGGAAGTCTCGAGCCAAGATGCTTGAACCCCGTAAGTCTCTTGCTATGTGCTTGAGCTGTGAAAGTCTTAATCAAGTGGATTGATTAAGCAGAAGTCTTGTATCATTGGGATAAAATCAAGAAGTCTAGAGCCAAGATGCTTGAGCCACATAAGTTTCTTGTTATGTGATTGAGCAGTGAAAGTCTTACTCAAGTAAATTGATTTAGCAGGAAAGTCTTGAGCCAGTGTGGCTTGAGCAAGCTAGCTCGGTTCATAAAATTTGGAGCAGTAAGTCTTGACCTGGGAGGTGCAAGAAGAAAGTCTCGTTTCATGGAACCTGGAGCAGAAGTCTTGAGCAAGAATGCTCAGTACATGGAATTGGAGTAGTAAGTCTTGCCCTGAGAGGTGCAAGCAGAGAGGCTCGTTTCATGGGACTTGGAGCAGAAGTCTTGGGCTGAGAGCTTGAGCAAGGAAGTCTTGGGTTTGTGGAACCTGAGCAGGAAGTCTCGAGTAAGGAGCCTGAGCAGAAGTCTTGGACCTTGGGTCTGAGCAATTGTAAAGTCTTATGCAAAATTCATAAGCAATTGTAATCATGATTTGATTATAGGGAAAATCTCTTGTGAAGCAAGGGAACTGGACTACTCTCAGTTAGGGGAGGAAACAATATAAATCTTTGTGTCTTCTACTATTATTTACTTGCTTCTGTTAACATTCTGCTGCTAAAAGTTAACCAGAATTTGAACACCAGTTTAGATTCTGAACTCTGATCAGATGCAAACTAAGAAAACGGAAAACACAATTCAACCCCCATTCTTGTGTATTTTTCTCACCTTCAATTGGTAATAGAGTATGGTCTGTGAATAAAACTTAACAGTGACGCAGATAATGATCCAATAAGAAAAGTATGTATGTCAAAGACTTTCCTTCAAGAAGGAATCAAGTGCCACATGAAAAATATTATACTTATTTTCCTACCATATTCAAAAGGTGATTCTACTGAATTTAAATGATGGAAAAGCAAAAATTTTGTTAACTCATCGGTCTTGATAAAAAGGGTTCTGAAGGTCTATAAAATATCCTTTGAAAATGTATTACTATAGAAGTTGATGGTGTAAAGATAATCTTTTTGAAAGTCTATATCACCAGCTCAGAAGAAGCTTATTAAATATCTTCTGAGGTAGTTGCATTCTGGTAGGTGCTCTATCTCACTTCTGAGTATGTCAACATCATTGATATGTCTGATGCTCGGACTATCTTTGAATCCTTGTGCTCAGATTTGTGGGAGTCAGTTTTGAAGCTTATCTAGTTACTCTTCATTTAATCTTTCACGCAAATTCTGAAAAGATTGGTTTAGATTCAAACCTGAGATCACTGTTATTCAAGAAGTTATACAACTTGAATTTATTGTGGTCTATTGGTTTGTCTTGCAAATCTTCGAAGAAAAGAAATGAAATTAGATGGTGAAAAGTTGTCTAACAAATCACCTTTCCTAAAGCTTGGTTCTTTGAAGTGTCTGATGATAAGGAACTTATATTTCTTGTCAGAAGTACTTCTTAACCAGCTAGATATGCTGTAATATCTGTTGATAGAAGAGTAACTTCAAAAGCTTCTGGAATACTTGTATTTCAACTGATTTCCTAGATCTGAAAGCAAGGAGAAATGCTACCAGAACCTAATGTTAGTTAATTTTCACTGCATATTTTTTTGAAGATAACATTAGTGCAGGATTTAGATAAAAGAGTGTCAGTCATTATTGCTTCTGAAGAAGCATATGAGTCCTGAAATAAAAATCAAGTATTAAAGAGAAAGAGATTATGCCAAATTTATCTTGCTTCAATATTTGATAATAAGGAGTCTGCTCTTTAAGGTGATATCTTAAGAGACTCCATTGCTCCTTGATTGAGGGTCATTGTGGAATTTGTTTTAAAGGATAAATCTATGAGAAACCTTCAATTTTTCTTTGTGTTATGCAGGCAATTAGATGATAGTGCTTTAATTTATTTTATGCCATTCTCTGATAGCTAACATTTTCTGGTTCTTTGCTTATCAAATATCTCAAAGTCTTGAGTCAAGACAATGAAATTAATGATTCTGCTAAGAACAATATCTTGTTCATATTATGGTTTATTCTAGACTGATACTCTGAAATGAATCATGGTACTGCTATCATAATGTGGCACAAGGTGAAGGAAAGCCTGTCTGAACATTTATGTATAGTCTCATAGAAATATGAGTGTCGTGATTTAAATGTATTTGCTACAGATATTAAAGAAAGGAGTAGAGGCATCTTCCATGGCATTTATCAAAGGTTGTTTACAACATTTGATGGAAGAAGAGCCTACAAACTAAACTCAAGTGCTAGAAGTACTGAGTTTGGTGAGAGTGGTGGAGTCATTGGTTTAATAACCGTTGAATCAGAATTCACTCAAAGTGGTGTTCAGACTCTATGGTCAAGTCTGAATACTAATGCGTGTCTGACCGAGAAAATAACAAAAAAAAGGGTATGCTTGTTCTTTTCTAGCTTATCTTTTTATTCAATGAGATATTTGTGTAGGTGTAAATACAAAGTTTCTGTTAGATTTCTAGAGAAGCTCCTTTGAAAGGATATTTAGAAATCTTTAAGAAGAAACTCTGATGTATTTATCTATACTGAATATTTCATTAAGCTTAGGGGTGTGCATGGTTCTTAAACCAAACCAAATTGAACCAAATATATGGATCAGTTTGGTTTTTAAAACCACTTAGATAAAACCGGTTTATTTTTCTAAAATCGATTTATGTTTGGATCGGTTTGGTTAATAATCGGTCTGCACCAACAAACCAGTTTTTATTTGGAACAATTTTAAAACCAATTTTTTCTCAAATTTGTTTCAACTAAAACTCAATTTTCAATCCAACAACTTATTATTCACTCCATTCAACTGTTTTTTTAAATCAATAACCATTCGTCGGCGATGAATCCTTGAATTTCGATCGAGACATTTGCTAAAATTACACAGCTCAATAAAAATGAATAGAATTAATAAGTAATAATTATGAAACAAAACTACTAAGAAATTGGAAAAAAAAATAATTTTCAATCAGGAAAAACAAAATTGAGTAGTTCCATAAGCAAAGTTTTAATACAAGTTATACTCCAACTGTTGGAAAAACAAAATGAATAGAATTTAATTTAAAAATTCATTTTGTCACTTATGACCATGAAACAAGGCAAGACAAATAGTACACTATGTTTAAAAAGTAGATTAATCATTTATGTACTAGTTTTCAAAAATGGATACTGATTTTTTATGGTTTTAATAAAATAGATATGGACTAGTTTTTAAACCAAATAATATGGACTTTTAAAATCGGTGCACCAAATTTTTAAAAGTGGTTCTTGTAAACCAGTTTTTTTGCACACCCCTAATTAAGCTAGATGATGATCATATTTATGGAAACAGTTTCCTCACATTTTGTGATGTTACTGTTGTTTGTCATTTGTCAAAGGAAATAATTCAATATTCATTTATCACTTATCACTCTTGTTTCAAGAGGAGGTGTTGGCTCTAAATAGAATCTTAGAGACTTATGAATGACAGGAGATATCTCTCTCTCAGTCTAGTTCTACTAGACTCTGATGGATGATAGCTTCTGAAAGTTGTAAGATTCTGAGATTCATAAGAGGGTTATTTACTTCTGATAAAGCAGTTTAAGTAAAAGGTTTTTCAAAGACTTTTATAATACTTAAATGTCCAAAAAGGTGAAATTTATCTAGTGGATTCAAGAAATCTGCTAGATAAGAACCTTTGGGTAATGATGTTTTCTTTTTGGATACTTATTGTCATTATCCCCTGTCTTGTGAAACATCATTTTGTCATTTTTCTAACAAGATAATTATTCTTTTAGGAATCTTGTTCAATTCTTTTTCTTTTTATTTTCTCTGTGGTTGTGTGTTGATCAAGCCAAACTTGAGATGAGTTTCCTAGTCAATTCTTCTTTGAATTAACTGGTAGTCATCATTGAAAAGTTTGTGGGTTTTGATGAGTTGCTTAAGTTAGGCTTTAACTTTTGGAAGACTGTGTATGAACAAGGATGAGATGAATACTTTGAGATGCTCTATGGTTTCACTTATCCAGACCTTGTCAAAGAGTTTTGGATTAATGCTTCCATTATTGATTTGAATTATAAGTATGCTATTCTTTCTAAAGTAACTGGTGTTTCTATAACAGCACCCTCTAAAGCGATTGCTAATGTGATCAATTATGAGGAAATTGAAGAAATCCCAAGAACTCTTGTTTGGTAACACTATCTTCCTACTTGGTGTATCTTTGTATATCCATCTAATACATCAGTGGTCTTAAATCTTTGTCCTGATGCTGCTGTTTAGAATTAGATTCTGAATTCAAACTTACCTCCTAAGGATAAGGATTTAGACCTCGTGGACCCTATTGAAAAATATCTGTTTCTACTTCTTAATTCAGACTTGCATATTGATCTTCCTCAAGTTATGTTTGATTATTTGAATAAGACTCTTTCTTCCTTTCACAAGGGAAAGATTCTCTTCATTCCTTTTGGACGAATTCTTTCAGAATAACTTGTTTAGTAGGGAGTTATCATAAGTTCAGAGGCTGATTTGTCTAAAATCTGGAGAGACAAGTTTGAAGCTATCTATGAAAGATTCTGATGTTATATTTCTGCATTGTCATGCCTTGTAATTGTTAGAACCTTGATATTAAGTTATCTTATTATTAATTCAAAGTTTGTTCATGTTGTTGTTCAGTTAACTGTTGATTATATTTATTTATGGTTGTTCAAAAGAATCAAAAGTAATGGGAGTAAGAACTTAATGTTTGCAACTCTTATCATTAATAAGATGGAAGGTGTTACAAATTATTTAGACATTCTATGTTGGGTTGACCCTAAGGTATTCCCTAGGATCATCTGACATGTCCAGATTATCTAAGTAATGTTGCCATTTTTCCTTGGTAAACTCTAAAGCCTATTTTCGCAGGTGATTTCTGCGTCTGGATCGAAAAGATCTTCTTCTTCTGTGTGTCTTCACAAAGGATGCTGAAGAGGTGAGAGCTTCTAAAGTCATCTGCTTGTTATAAGATCCTCCATCTCCTGCTTTGCTTTCACTTACCCGAGTTGCTACATTCAGTATGACTGTCTTTCTAAAATCTCTCTTTGGAACCCATATTTGCTTCTGTTTGTACATCTTGGTGTTTTGAGGATTAAGTTAATATGAAAGTAAGCATGTTATGAGTTCTTATATAGACGTGTTACATAGATTGTTCCAAGTATCTGTTGTTTTAATATTGATTAATTCTTATCAATATCTTAAATGATATATCTTGGAAATGTTATCTAACAGTCTAACCTATTGAAGATTCTTTAACAACTATGAATATTATACTTGAATCATTTAATTGTTGTTTCTGGTGTCAGTTTTAGTTCATTAATGTACTTCAATAAATCTAAAGGAAGTTATTGAAAGTATTTGCATGCAATAAACAAAATTTGGTCAAAAAGATACTTTTTCATTAATTGAAGCAGAGGATTACACAACATTGATTCATAAGGAACTGCTAGTGCTTGTTATAGGTCCCTATCTAAGTCATCCTGAGCCTTATGATGATAACAATTGTCATAGCCTATGTCTAGCTCATTCTCATCAATTTCTTCATCTTCGTCCTCTGGGATTGGACGGTAGTACAACTTGTTGGACCGTCTTCTCTTCTTTGATTTCTTCATTATCTTTCTTCTGGGCTTCATCATAACTTTTGATGAACCTGCTTCTGTAGGTTGTGTTGGAGCTGCTAACATTGCTTCTTCAGAAGTGAGTCTTGCAGAGGGCACAAGCCAAGTGGTAGATGATTTAGAAGCAACTCGTTTCTAAATGTTCTGGACATCTTGTCTTGTAGATCTCTTTGAGATTTCTATTACTACAGGAGTCTTATGACTCTCAATTGATGCTTCCATGACTCTGATGGATGTTGATGAAAATGAACTAGGTTTGGATTGCTTTTATAATGACTTCTGAGCAACCCAAACATCTGATTTAATCCTGCTTGATTCTTAAAACAATAACGACCACTAAAAATTTAAGGCATGCACTATACAATCCTTAATGAACCCATGTTACTTGATCGTTTTTCATTTTCTTGGAAACTGATCCTGTAATGATAATCTGTAATGCATTTATTATTGTAATTCTTTTCTTATTCTCTTTTTATTTTCTGTTTGATGTGACAAAAGGGGGAGAAATAATAGTAAGTATTTAATTAGAAACTGAACCCATTGAGTACCTATTCAGTTGTACATATTGGTAATTTATAATTTTGTTATTTATATTTTTGTTTTTATGGTTATATTTCCCGGGCGACACATTTTAACTTTCTTGTACATAGAACTAAGGAGGAGCTTATAAACCTCAACCTTAGCCTATCAGACTTAGAAGGAGCTTACAAACCTCACATTCTGATGTTGCCAAAGGAAGTTAAAATATTATTTTTGGTTTTCTTAAATATGGAACTAAGGGGGAGCTAACAAACCTCAACCTTGGAACTGTTTGACTCAAGGGGAGCTTACAAACCTCAGACTCTGATTTTACTAAGAAAACTGAATTACTTTTTCTTGAGAGTAATACCTAGTATGATGTCTACAAAACTCTGCTTTAAACTATTAGACTCAATGGGAGCTTACAAACCTCATACCCTGATGTTGCAAAGAAAATTATAACAGTCAAACATTCTCCTTTAAATACTTGTGTTTGTCATTATCAAAAGGGGGAGATTGTTAGAACAAGATTTGTTCATGACACATTTTCCTTGGGTTTTGATGATAACAAAGTATTGAAAGAACAATGGTTTATTTGATGTGTGTTACATGTGTGCAGATTCTTATACTTGTAAATATTATTGTCAAAATTTGTTATACATTAAGTACATTTTAAGAGTTGCTGCATTGCTAGCTTCTGGTGGCAGAATCTGAAGAACACTTGCTAAGTATTGTCTCTACACTTAGTGAATGCAAATTGGCTTCTGGTACCATTCAGAGTTGGTGATAAAGCTGAAGCTGTCAGTACTACAGAAAGTAAGTTGTATTGTCAAATCAGTTTGTCAGCTAGAGTCTTTAGATTGCAAGGCTCAAGAAAAGCTGAGATGCTTTATGGATATCTACTCTCAACGGCTCTAATAGTACAAAATCTCTTTAAGACTCAAAGGTTAAACATGTTACACATTGTATTAAGATTTTCTGGTGTATATATCTTCAACGACTCTTGTACTATGGAGTAACAACAAAGACTCTTGATCAAGTTACCTCCTCAATGACTAGTTTCTGAAAAGGCTATAAATATGGCTGAAGGTTCAAACTGAATCTTCAATAAGGATCAACCAGAAAAGGAGTAACAAGATCAACAATTATCAACTCAATGTATATGCATATTTTTTTGATGTAGGTTGTAATTAATTGTAAAAGCCTTAAAATTTCTTACACATTGAATATCTTAGAAATCTTAAGATCTTTTGGTATTTCTTTTGGTGATTTCCTGTACCTATGATACTTATATCATGTACACCTTATTCTTTATTCTGCTAAGCTTGTTCAACAGTTCAGATAAAAGTTTTGTGTCATTGGGATACAAGCAAGGAAGTCTCAAGTCAAGATGTTTGAGCCATGTAAGTCTCTTGCTATGTGCTTGAGTTGTGAAAGTCTTAATCAAGTGGATTGATTGAGCAAAAGTCTTGTATCATTAGAATACATGCAAGAAAGTCTCAAGCCAAGATGCTTGAGCCACGTGAGTCTCTTGCTATATGCTTGAGCAGTGAAAGTCTTAATCAAGTATATTGATTAAGTAGGAAAGTCTTGAGCCATTGTGGCTTGAGCAGGTTAGCTCAGTTCATAAAATTTGGAGTAATAGGTCTTGATCTGGGAGGTGTAAGCATAGAGGCCCGTTTCATGGAACCTGGAGCAGAAATCTTGAGCAAGATGGGCTTGAGCAGGAATACTCAGTACATGGAATTGGAACAGTAAGTCTAGACCTGGGAGGTGCATGCAGAGAGGCTCGTTTCATGGGACTTGGAGCATAAGTTTTGGGCTGAGAGCCTGAGCAAGGAAGTATTGGGTTCGTGGAACCTGAGCAAGAAGTCTCGAGTGAGGAGCTTGAGCAGAAGTCTTAGACATTGGGTCTGAGCAATTGTAAAGTCTTATGCAGAATGCATAAGTGATTGTAATCATGATTTGATTATAGTGAAAATATCTTGTGAAGCAAGGGAACTAGACTACTCTCAATTAGGGGAGGAACCACTATAAATCTTTGTGTCTTCTACTATTATTTATTTGCTTCTGTTAACATTCCACTGCTAAGAATTAACCAGAATCTGAACACCAGTTTAGATTCTGAACTCTGATCAGATGCAAACTAGGAAAACGGAAAACACAATTCAACCCTCTTCTTGTGTACTTTTCTCACCTTCACATTGTGTAACTCTTTTAACCATAACGTCTTCCATGTAATCTCGAACTATATATCCGTTGAGAGTAGATATCTATAAAGCATGTCAACTCTTTTGAGTCATCTGAACACAGACTCTAGTTGACAAACTCATTTGACATTGTAGCTTGCTTTCTACATTACGAATAACTTAGCTTTGTCCTTGGTTCTGAATGATCACCAAAAGATGATACATTCTCTAAGTGTAGAGATAATATATTGTTCTTCTCATGGTGATACGTTCAACCTTAGAGTCTATGCAAACCTATATCATCAGACTTCACATAATAATGTGCATCATTTATGAACCACCAGAAGCCAGTAACTCAGCTTCTCTCAAGTGTATTCTTCTGTCAGATTCTGAATGGTTTCTTCTTAAGCTTTAGAACCTGCAAACTTATTTTATAAATACTTTAACAAACCCTTTTCCATAAATCTCTTTACTCGCTATTGAACTATAATACATCAGCAAGCAAAAATTAAATAAGTAACCCAATTTTGTTGTATCCATAGGGATCAGTGCGAGGGAAAGAATGTCGTTCGACGGTATCTACATTTCTAAGCTTATGGTTCAAAAGTTTTAGTTTAAAAGGGAACCAAAAGCAAAGACGGAAAATGTAAAGACTGAAAATATAAAGTAAAGACTGAATTATAAATGGAGCCTTGTTGGAATTGGATCTCATCAATTGATAACAGATGCATTCTTCTAATCATTTTATACATAAATCACTCGTTCATCTAATATCATCATGTATCACTCACGACATACATATCCTCTTGGTCCCCGCATGTGTGAGTGATTTTGTACCGATTAATAATTGCTCCCGCACATTACCAATCAATACAAAGCATTTAAAACCTACATGAATGTTAAGCCTACATCCATCTCTGGCATCAAGACTCAACAGATATTACTATAACATCAATATCAAACTAATGAGTAATTCATATACAAAGCCATGATTAAAATACGTACATATGATTAATCCTTTTTACATGCATTCAACTAATTGGCCAAATGAATGTGAATATCATTCTTCATCACTATTATTAGGCATCCTCGCAATACCGTATCGATCCTACTCATGCTACTTAATCAACACAATACAACAAAAGATAAAATGAATATCAACTCACAAAACCATGTCAAAAGTTTGTTCATTGATAGATGAAAATCTAAGATCAAGGATTTGTTATAGGTTTTGTCAAGACCCACAAATAAGCAATCAAAGACCATCAACAATAGAGAATCGAAACTAATTCACAAACATACATTAGATGAAATACATAAGGTATCAAAAGATTACATCCTTTCCCAACAAGAGATTGAAGATCCTACCTTTTCTCCCTTGAAATGAAGAGATACAAAGTTTTGATCTTTTAATTACAAGTTATCTCTCTCTAAAATTAATTAATTCTCACAAGTGTGAAAATTCTATTTATAATACATTCAGGAAATTCCATGTTCGCAAAGCGAACATTTCACTCGCACAGCGAATGGTAAAAAATGGCACCTGAGGTGCCTCTGATAGTTAAACTGCCACATAATTTCTTCATGAGTTCGCAATGCGAAGGATAGTTCGCAAAGCGAACACTCGCTTTCAAGTTCACAAAGCGAACTTTAGCTCCTTTTTCCTTTGCCATAATTCTGGGAGCATTCGTTGGGACTTCGCCAGCCTTTGCAAAGCGAACCTTCGCTAGCTAGTTTGCAAAGCAAACTTCTTGAAGTTTTCCTCTGTTCTTTGGCAACTTGCTTCATTTCTAGTGTCTTACAGCTTTGATCAATTAGTGTATTTTCCTGCACAATAACACACATATTACAAGCACCAAAGGTATATTCTCAATGTTAGAAGAAAAACAACAATCATGAGTAAAACTAATGAAAACATGAGAAATGAGAAGAAAAAGTGCCAAGAAAGATGTGTCATTTTAAGGTAAAATCTGCACTTAACAACTCTCCCCAACTAGATTTTTGCTTGTCCTCAAGCAAAGTATGCCCCTCATTAAAACAAGAGGATTTGCTCAATCATAAGATTCAACCACAGTCAAGCATGAAAATGCGCACAAGCAACGTTCACCACTCAATAGAATCGAACAATGACAAAGAATTAAGTTCTTAAACAAATATCATGGAATGGTTCAAATAACAACTAAGTTTTCATACTTGAATCACTCTTACACTCCTCTTCAATATAAGAATGAAGAAATTGGCTCGTTTGCAACCGCGGGGAAATTTCTCTCACCTGTCAAACAATGCAAATAGCAATTCATTTCATACAACATCTAACAATCAAAAATGAAAACATGGAAGCAAAACGATCACTAAGGGCTTTAAGGGTTGTAGCTTGGTTGGGTTCACAACAAAGGGACATTTCTAAAGGTCATGGAATCGAAATTGCTGATGCAAAAAGAAGCATTCACTATACATGGTATTTACACATCACAACTTCATTCACCACTTTGATTCCTTTACCACAAACCTTCTCAAACTTCCTTATGCACAATTATTTCATTCTCTATTTTTCTCAATCAAACAAGCATTCTTTTTCTTTTGTTTTTCACATTCATATCCACACTTTTTCTTTTCATGCTTGTTTGAAAATTTTCAAAAGTTTATAGTAACCTACCATTCTTCTTTTTCACTTTCCCCAACTTGAATTCAACCAAACCTCAAATGAATGCTCCTTACTTTTTAAGGCAAGGAATTCAAATTAAAACAATGTTCAAAGGTTCAAGAAGAAATTTTTAGAACCTTACAAAATTCAATGATGAACTAAACTTTCAAATTATGTACATAAACCAAGTTCATCACTAAAATGAAATCTAAACTGTTTAGGCTCAAAGGGGCTAACGAATTCTCACTACTCACGGGTAAGATACTTTTGGATACGGTTGTGCTCAAATATAAACAAATGTCTTGAACATTTCTAATGCTTCCACAAAATTATAATAATTAAAAGATAAAGCATGAATTGAACGAATTAAACAAAGTTATCAGTCATCCTAGCATATAGTAAACAATAGAGGTTTCTCACAATTTGTGGCTTTTGGACCTAAGCGAAACAAGCATTCCAACAAGTTGAAAAATGAAACAAGAATACATATTTGCACAAAGCACAAAATTCTTAAATCAACCTAACATTCTATAAAGCAGTACAATTTACCATGCATACTTTCAAAGCTCAACATCCATCCAGACTCGGTCGAAGCTTCATTGAATACTTTTATACAGATAACAACCAATCTAGGAGTTCTCATCATTCCTGATCACACTAAAGAAAATATAAAAGAAAACAAATACATACAATATAAACAAATGTACAAAGCTCAAAAATATAGAAACTATCGCAATGCGATTCAATATCTAAACACCGATCCCCGGCAACGACGCCATTTTGTTGAACTGTAATACAGCAGCAAGCAAAAATTAAATAAGTAACCCAGTTTTGTCATATCCACAGGGATCCGTGCAAGGGAAAGAATTCCGTTCGACGATATCTACATTTCTAAGCTTATGGTTCAAAAGTTTTGTTTTAAAAGGGAACCAAAAGCAAAGACGAAAAATGTAAAGACTGAAAATATAAAGTAAAGACTGAATTATAAACGGAGCCTTGTTGGAATTGGATCTCATCAATTGATAACACATGCGTTCTTCTAATCATTTTATACATAAATCACTCGTTCGTCTAATATCATCATGTATCACTCACGACATACATATCCTCTCGGTCCCTGCATGTGTAAGTGATTTTGTACCGATCAATAATTGCTCTCGCACATTACCAATCAATACAAAGCATTTAAAACCTACATAAATGTTAAGCCTACATCTATCTCTGGCACCAAGACTCAACAGATATTACTATAACATCAATATCAAACTAATGAGTAATTCATATACAAAGCCATGATTAAAATAGGTACATATGATTAATCCTTTTTACATGCATTCAACTAATTGGCCAAATGAATGTGAATATCATTCTTCATCACTATTATCAGGCATCCTCGCAATACCGTATCGATCCTACTCATGCTACTTAATCAACACAATACAACAAAAGATAAAATGAATATCAACTCACAAAACCATGTCAAAAGTTTGTTCATTGATAGATGAAAATTTAAGATCAAGGATTTGATATAGGTCTTGTCAAGACCCACAAATAAGCAATCAAAGACCATCAACAATAAAGAATCGAAACTAATTCACAAACATACATTAGATGAAATACATAAGGTATCAAAAGATTACATCCTTTCCCAACAAGAGATTGAAGATCCTACCTTTTCTCCCTTGAAATGAAGAGATACAAAGTTCTGATCTTTTAATTACAAGTTATCTCTCTCTAAAATTAATTAATTCTCACAAGTGTGAAAATTCTATTTATAATACATTCAGGAAATTCCATGTTCGCAAAGCGAACGTTTCACTCGCACAACGAATGGTAAAAAATGGCACCTGAGGTGCCTCTGATAGTTAAACCGCCACAGAATTTCTTCATGAGTTCGCAATGCGAAGGATAGTTCGCAAAGCGAACACTCACTTTCAAGTTCACAAAGCGAACTTTAGCTCCTTTTTCCTCTACCATAATTCTGGGAGCATTCGCTGGGACTTCGCCAGCCTTCGCAAAGCGAACCTTCGCTAGCTAGTTCGCAAAGCAAGCTTCTTGAAGTTTTCCTCTGTTCTTTGGCAACTTGCTTCATTTCTAGTGTCTTACAGCTTTGATCAATTAGTGTCTTTTCCTGCACAATAACACACATATTACAAGCACCAAAGATATATTCTCAATGTTAGAAGAAAAACAACAATCATGAGTAAAACTAATGAAAACATGAGAAATGAGAAGAAAAAGTGCCAAGAAAGATGTGTCATTTTAAGGTAAAATCCGCACTTAACACTCACCACTAACTTTTCCTCTTAGTGTATATACTTCCTGACCCTTTCCAGTAGGTTTTAAAGGCCTTGGTTCTAATACTTTCAATGAAATTGAACCTTGGTTATAGTATAAAAATAAACAAGTATTTCTTCATCTCGTCGCTTGTGCTCTTCACTAGTATTATTTCTCCATTAAACCTCTCAATGTGTTATCACATTGTCTCGTTTTTTTTATTATCTGATAGGTCCCAAGCTCTCAATTGACGTGGGTTACCTTTGGGATAACATGAAATGTGCGGAAAAACTTCTATGGAGTTCTCTCCAAGAATTAAGAGGCTCATTCCTAAGTTCTATAAACCAAGCCATGGCTCCCACCTTTAGAGCGAGGACGACCAAATTTCATTTTCTTGGACCCCCGTTCCACGAAAAATTCAAAAGAACGTCAACCAATTCCATGTGTTTGTCGGGCACTACTATTTTGTTAAAAGTCCTCGATCTTAACTATTTTTTGAGTTCCCGCCTGATGGGGTACTCAGTTATTCTTATATTGAAGAAGTTTCAAAAAGATATCTCTCCCTCTTCTTCAGAATATTCAGAGTATGATGTGCGAGAAATTATTTGGCGATGATGACCCATATGCCTTGATCGATCGCCTTCTTGCTCTGAGCTTGAAGGATAACACCTTCTAAGTGACAATGATTGGGTTCTACGCCTTTGGTGACCCCATGCTTTCTGATTTCAACAATAGTCATCATTATGGTTTTTGACTACGTCGTTCTGGAGTCTTATAAGATGAAAATGATTATGATATAGGAGTTGCTCCTTCTGAAATTCCAAGGCTACATATTGTTTGTTGACCGCCACAAGTAAGATTCCTCACCAAGTTATTTGGTACGTAGTTTGTTGCTTGCCCCCCACCCCGACGAAAGGGGGTCATGATGTGTTTATACGCCCTTTTCATATGGTGTATATACATTTTCCTCCACCGGTGCCTAAAGCTCGCTGACCAAGAGAGGGGTGAGAAACGTCTAAATTGTCAGAGGATGCTGGATTTGATTAACTGGGTCATAGGAGGAAGAGCTGAGTCCCTCTTCCTAGTGAGGGATTCACCTCAAGATTTTGCTAGCCACAGATCACGGGCGGTTGGAGTTGCGAGTTGTTTTTCTTCTTTAGTTTTCCATTTCAAGTGTTTGAGTAAGTGGTTTGAACGTTATCTCACGTTCGCACACACAACACCAATGTTCCTTCCTGTACGAAGGTGTTTCTTGAAGGTGAGTATGATCAAGTACTATCGATCTTGGGTTTCAAGATCTTTCACACCTAGTTGTTTCTATTGGATAGAGGGGGTGGTACCTACAAAAACTCCAAGATCCAAGTCAGTGAGTGTCCTATATGAAAGGTATATAGTTTTATGGAATTTTTGTGTGTACCTTGACTTAAAGTTTGTGGTCCCTTATATAGAGGTTTTACTATGGTTTTTGGAGGCATTTAACCTTTGCTCCAATCATCATCATCCAAGCTAACACATGTCATAATATAATTTGTTATGTTATATGATGGTCATGCTTCAATCATTTTCTAGATCAGGTGCTTTTCTAGTGCAGGTCCGTGCTTATTCCCTAAGTTCTAGAACATTCCTTTGGACGACAACAACAAAAATGATATTTCATCTTCTTACACCATTGACTTATCGTTATTAAGGAATACCACCATAAATATCTTTGCTTTATTGTGTTCCACGTTTCTTGGGCCTTTTCCACTCTTGGGATGATATATAAGATTAAGACTGAGTAGGAACAACATGTAACCATTATCTTGCCCCATGTTGGACGCCCGTGTTCACATGTGAACTTGCTCGGTGGATCACATGAGCATGTTGGTGTAATCTTCGTGTTACTAGTTATTTTACTGATGTGGTGCTTTGAACGCTCCCTGACTTTTTTCTGTTAAGCCCATTCTCTAATTGAGATGGGTGCAACTACAAAGATACCTTGATGTTAAATTAAGATGAAACATATGTAGATAACAAGTAAATTAATTGACTGAGTGATTATACATGGATTGAACATCTTATTTATAAAACGGTTAGACTCATATGTGTTTTATGTCTGTTTTATTTCCACTAAAGTAATGTATAAGATCATTAATATATAAGCAGGATTTTGTATAGTAATTAAAATTCAAATTGGCGGTAACTCATGTTTGATTTCAATTTAGTCCAAATAACTTAGAACAATGAAAATATGTTGGTGCTTCTAGATGCCTGATTTTAAACCCATTAAATTTCAGAAATGACCACAAAAATACATTATTGTGTTGTATCAACCTATTATGCCGAGGTGAGTATCTCACATTCTATGGTTTTAGATATATCATTATATTTAGTTTGTCCTTTAATAATAAATGGTGAACGATTATTAATATATTTCAATTGAGCCTTTAAGTTCATAGTGTCAATCTATTATCATGACCAGATTAATCTTTGATTTAAATTTTAAAAAACTACTATCAATTTCAAAATAACTATTTTATTTAAAGAATAAAATTTAAAATATGTGATCCTAGTCGGTTAGACCATCTCCAACGCATGTAATTTTGAAGCAGTCCGTCAGCGGTCAAACAAAACCCATTAAATGGTACCGCCACATCATTAATCGTTGAAAATTAAATGAATTATTTGAAAATATTGTGTCTTGATAGATCCCATAAAGAATCTAAAAATGGATTGCACGGTTAGAAATGCTTTTAGTTCATGACAAAATATTCTATCAACCAAAAAAAGAGAGTTATCCTAATCGGTTGCAATATGTTTTGAATTTTAAAATAATCATGATATAAAAGATAATATAATTTTGAAAAGTGTATAATAAATTGAAATGATCAGAATAAATAGTCCCATCAAGTTTCATTGTGTGACACTTTTTACCTGTCAGAGATATACACAACACAACAAACAAAATAACCCGCGTAGGCGTAGCGCAAAGGTAGTATACACTGCACCATAAACGACGCTGCGTTTTCAACGACTTTTTTCGTTCCATTCAGATTTCATAATCGACGACAGCGTCAGACTAACGGTGCCTCTTCGTGGTGCCGTCGTTACGCTTCTATTTGATACCTTCCTTAAACGCATCGTATCGATCAATCTCATCGAAGATCGTTCCTCTTTCATCTCAATTACGAAACCCTAATTCAGACGAAGTTATTTTATCCTAAATTTCCAGGTAAAATCTGATGAGATCCCTCTTTACGATCGGTTCTTTGAATTGTTTTCAATTTTTCGTTGTGAATTGTAATTCTGGAGCTGCTGAGTTTTACTTTTTTTTCGTTTTCGGTGAGTTGTGTTTTTTTTTTGTCTGATTTTGATGTTATAGTTGGTTGATTTTTTGGGATCACATGGGTGGGAATTTTGTAATTTTTCATTGTTTATGAGATCATGAATCATGATAAGCATGCCCGGACTCTTCGTATTAAATATGACAAACAATCATGATAAGCATGCCCTGACTCTCAAACCGGATTAGTCGATCCAATGGGCCGGATACTGGTGGTGAGAACAAAAAAATAATGATTTGTTCGAATTCCTCTATGTTATAGCACCTCTATTTAACAGCACTGATTTTGGGTTAGAAGGATTTGGATGCTGGGGTCTGTTAGTGGGAGTGGTGTTAAATGAAAAATTTGCTTGGTGGTTGGGAGTCAAGGGTGGGAGCTGGGAGTTGTTGCTGAGGTTTATATGATGAATTGCTTTTTTTTTTTTTCTTCTGGTTTGTTTTGTTGTTAGAAATTATTATATTTAGAGATAGGAATGTTTCAAGGAGTGTAGGAGATGTTCTAAGGCACTGTTCGGATATATAATCTAGTTAAGCGTTTATGTATATGCTATTTTTTATAACAACATATAAAATAGAACAAACTGTTTTCATATTAGCTATATTAGCTATAAGCTATTTTCATAAGTTATAGAGTATTTGGAAATAAGTTGAAAACAACTTATGCCATAAATTTTCCCAAGCTCTTTCACAAGTGCTTATGCATTAATTCTCTCAAACTCTTTCACAAATGCTTATGCCATAAATTCTCTTAAACTGTCTTTCACAAATGGTTATGCTGGTAGATAAACTCATATAAGTCAATCCGAACATGCCTTAATTATCACTCTAATCATTTGAATATTATAGAAAGTATCAGATTTGAACATATAGAGAAGGTTTGGCTGTTGCTTTATTCCTTTGTTAAGTGTCCTTAATATCTTATTTTCGGTCTTATGTTGGGTCAAAATTACGGACGAGAAATCAAGGAGCTTTTGTTGATTTGTCTTTTTTTTTTAAGTTCAACAAAAGAAGAAGTCTTTCTAACCTAGAGGTAAAAATTGAAGACCATATTATTCCTCAAGTCACACAGTTTAAATATCTTGGGTCCGTAATACAAGATGATGGAGAAATAGAAGGGGATGTAAATCATCGAATTCAAGCTGGGTGGTTGAAATGGAGAAGGGCATCAGGTGTTTTATGTGATGCAAAGGTACCGCTCAAGTCGAAGGGAAAGTTTTATCGGACTGCAGTAAGACCTGCTATTTTGTATACGATTTTGTACAGGACAAAATGTTGGGCGATGAAGAATCAACACGAGAATAAAGTAAGTGTGACAAAGACGAGGATGTTGTGGTGGATGTGTGGTAACATTTGAGAGGATAAAATTAAAAAGCAAAATATTAGAGTGTCAGGATAGCACTTATAGTAGAAGATGGTGGAAAATAGATTTAGGTGGTTTGGGCATGTAGTGAGAAGACGAGTAAATTATGTAGTAAGGAGAGTAGCCCTGATGGAGAGAAGACAAACAATTAGAGGAAGGAGAAGACCTAGAAAGACAATCAGAGAAGTTATTAAGAAATATCTCGAGATTACTGATTTGGATAGAAGCATGGTCCTTGATAGAACATTATGGCGAAAGTTGATCCATGTAGCCGGTCCCACTTAGTGGGATAAGGCTTAGTTGCTGTTGTTGTCGTCGTTTTTGTTAGCCATTGATTTCTACTTAATCAGAATAGTTTTAATTCCGCCTCTATTTAGATAACATTCATGCTTTCCTAGGTTTGTAATTTTACCCGCTCAATAGGTAACTGCAACAACGAAAAACCCTCTCATGCTATTTGGATCAATGTTGTTTACACATACATTGTGAATTTGTGACTTCTCTTCAAGATATTAGTTGGCCATATGTTTTTCTTACTATGTTGAAAACATTTTCTATTTTCTAGTATACTATGGAATTCAGTTGTGGTGAATTAATATTTTCTCACGTGACCGCCATCCGCCATAGACAACACTGCAGTGTATGTTTATAGAGTGTAGCCAATTGTTATAATGTACAATATTGTGTCGGAATGTTTTCAGGGTCTTTGTTATCATAATATTGATAATTTGAGTCTAGGTTGTCAAGCTATAGCGGCACAGCTCCTCACCGCTACGCTATTGGCCTGCAAAGTGCTATTGATGATAGCGGTCATGGCGGTCGCTAATAGCACTTTCATAGCGGCACTATGGCGGCACAATAGCAGTGCCATTGCGGTTTGATGGCCTTATTCTCAATTTGGGGGAAAATCGTAAGCCCTAATATTTTAAAACATAGTTTTCATTTTTTAAAGGGTATGTTGGTCTTTCCCATCCTTTTATTGGTCTATTATGTAACCCTGCGTATTATGCTTCTTTAGTTCCACCGTTTTTTTTTCTTTTTCAACATTGTTCTCCCCTGTGACGTTTTCCATTATCTCTTTTGTATCCTTCGTCGTTTTCATTTGTTTTTTTCACCATTCTCCTCTGCTTCTTCATTGTTTGCCTCTGCTCTGCCCCGTTCTCTCTTGATTCTTTGTTCTGCTTTGCCTCTTCTCCTTGTTGTGTTTCACTCCTGCAACCTCTGTTATGTTTTCCTTGCCTTGTTTCTCTTTTGATAACCATGTCATCATCATCCTCTGTCATTGCAAGAGTAACACCAACCTCTAACAACAAAGGTTATTTTAAATCTATTGACAATCTTGATATTGGTTGGCGGTGGAACTCTTATAAGGACCAGAGCAAGAAAACAATTGTTTGTGATTTTTGTGAATACCATTCAACAGGAGTAACAAGAGCTTAGAAACATCAGTTGAAGTTGACGATAAGGGAAGAAGTAAAATCTTGTAGGATAATACCGGGTGATATCAAACATATACTGCAAGATAGTTATGATAAAAAGCAAGACGCCAGTGATGCATATATGTTTGAGGTTAATATCAATGAGGATGATGATGATGTTGTGCTGGAATACTTTTATGATTTGATTTTGATGGGAACTCATTTTGATGGGATATGTATTCTATTGCGATTTCTAATTTTAAGTATTTATGTTGTTGGAATTTATAAGAAAAGACCTAGAAAAACCATAAGAGAGTTATTAAGAAAGATCTCGAGATTAACGATTTGGATAGAAGCATGGTCCTGAATAGAACATTACAACAAAAGTTGCACCATGTCGCTGATCCCACTTAGTGGGATAAGGCCTGGTTGTTGTTGTTGGAATTTATGTTTTACTATGTACATTGTTTTTTAGTCTTCTAAATAGCGGTCATCCCGCTATGCCCCTATAGCATTTTAGGGGTTCGGCGCTCGAGATTAACAACCTAGATTTTAGTGCAATATTGTATACAGGCAGGGAGGGCTGTTTTGATTCAACTGAGTAGGTTGCAACCTCTTGACATTAAACCATCCTTAGTGTAAGTTATTAAGTACGTTACTATATCAAATCACTGTTTTATGAGTTTCTCTAGCCAGGTAAAATTCATCCTATGTTAAACGTGTTAAGTGGAATAGTTCTTTATATTAGTTGAAACTACTAAAAGGTTTTGGAATTTTTCTAAATTATTGATTATATGGGATATTTCTCGTTTCATTTTTGGTGTCATTCAATGTAAAACCTAACAAGTATAAGTGTAGAACTTCCATTTATAATTTCTTCTATATAATCGCCATAAGGTGGATCTCATTATTATTTTTTCTTTCTTTTTCATCCAATTTCAGGCCAATGGCATCTTCTTCAGACTCATGGATGAAGGAATACAATGAAGCAATGAAACTTGCCGATGATATCAGTGGCATGATTTCTGAACATAATTCATTTCCTTCATCTGGACCAGAAACACAGCGTCATGCATCTGCAATAAGAAGGAAGATAACAATATTGGGGACCAGACTGGATAGCTTGCAATCCCTTTTGTCAAGGGTCCCTGTAAAGTGAGTATTCAGCTGGTGCTTATCCTTATTAAGAAAGGGCCGTGCTATTACAGCATAGCAATGAGGACCGGAACTCAATGTCCTGTAGTAATATGATGTTTTGTTGGAAAAATGTTTTGTGGAGTCTTCCACATCTATTTCCTTCTTACCATTTTCACATCATTGTAGTATAAACTTTTTTGTGATAATACTGATGTCACTGTCTATTTCTGAGCTGCAAAGGTGTGTGATGTAATGCTACATGTTTCTTTGTCAATGATGAACAGGTCTGAGAAGGAGATGAATCGTCGCAAGGACAACCTTGCAAATTTGAGGTCAAAGGTTAACCAAATGGCTTCAACATTGAACATGTCAAACTTTGCAAATAGGGATAGTTTGCTTGGGCCAGAAATAAAACCAGATGCAATGAGCAGAACCGTTGGCTTGGATAACAATAAACTTGTTGGTCTGCAACGGCAAGTTATGAAAGGTCACTTAATTTTGAATTGTGTGAACATTGAACTATATAACTTGTAGATTGTGCTTTTGATAATGATGTGGGAAACTGTTTTCAAGCAGAGCAAGATGAGGGCCTTGAGAAATTGGAGGAAACTGTATTAAGTACGAAACATATTGCGTTGGCAGTGAATGAAGAGCTGACTCTACACACTAGACTCATTGTTTGTTCCCCTCTTATGTTAATTTTCCCTGCTCATTTTTTGCGGTCCATTTTTTATTCTTCTGAAAATCGAATCCTTTCTTTTTTTCTTCTGCTAGGATGACTTGGACGAACATGTTGATGTCACAGATTCTCGGCTGAGGGTAACATCTTACCACAACTTTTATATTGGAACCATTACTCTTGTTTAGGCATATGCGAAAATTAAACTTTAAGTTTGGAGAAGTATACAATATGCTTAATTAGTCCATATCATGTAGAATCTTCTTTGAATTCTATACTGATCATTTTCTTAGTTTCAAAGTTCCTTAATTCTGATAGGTATTTTGTCTGAATTAAGATACCCCAACTACTCACCAATTTAACATTTCAAATAGATGTACAATATTTTTGGTTAGTTGGTTTTTATTGTGGTATGGTATTTTCAAATAGAAACATCTATTTGGGAAAAATATATAATTACATTATTGTATGCCTTGTCATACGAGGATCTGTGGGGATATCTGCTAATGATGTTGGTTTTTTATCATGAGATATAATTTAAGTAAATTTACTACAAACATAAATAATACATTTCCGGTGTCTAGAGTTAACATATAACTTGTTAAATATCTGTGGATGCTTTTTGCAAGAGAACATGTATAAGTATATCTATAACCATCATTGTAAAGAAGGCGGTGGGTTAATTTTTTAAAGCTTCAGATTCTTCTGATATAATTTCAAATAATTAAGTTGTTGTATTACCCATTCAAGTTAAGTTTTAACTATAGTATGGATATATGTTAATATTGTAGAAGTTGCTTGCAACTAACTTTCTCTGTTTCTCTTGTGTTAACAGAGAGTGCAGAAGAACTTGGCAATTTTAAACAAACGCACTAAGGGTGGTTGCTCATGCTTGTGCATGCTATTATCAGTGATTGGTATAGTGGTCTTGGTTGTTGTCATATGGCTGCTCGTCAAATATTTGTAGTTATGAGAATACTCAACTCGCGAGCTGTTTCCCTTTTGTTTATGTTTCTGAATGTGTGGCATGAAACATATCATATATAACCTGGTTTCTTTGATTGTTCTTGGTGCTTTGCCTATGACATGGAATTTATTAAGGTTTTGAAAGTCTATGATTTGTGATTGTAGATCTTTCTTAATTGTTGACATCTTTGTGCTTTCCTTTGTTAAAAAGTATGGAGTTTTAAGTGAGTTGTGATAATGCCTCAAGTCACCTGTTAATATTAGTGAGAATAGTGAGAAGAGTATTTTATGCCATCCGTTGCTGTTCATGTACATCAGATGCTCGCTAGGTTGCAACCTATGTTTTAAAACCCGGCTTGGCCATCTACCTCGCATAGTCAAGGGTCGTTGGTCGAATAAGAAAGTCACTTGAAAAAACATTAAAAAATTATTACACTTACAAAAATGTTAGAAATATAGTAGACATTTGATTTTTTGTGTTTTTTTTTTCTTTCCATTTTCTATTGTGACAAAAATAAAGGTTTATTTATTTTTTGGTAATTTCATGTTGTGTGCTGTAAGTAGCAAGTGAAGTTTTGCCAGAGGACATGTTTTACCAGGTGAATAGTAGGCATGGAATCTGTATAGCATTCAATGTCTTTCAATTTTTTTTTATCAACAAATTTGAATTCCATGCATAAATGCCAAAAATTTTGCATGAAGAATATTCAAGTAATCAATATTACCATTGAAGTCATGCACAAATTCTCTATTGGAGTATTTTATAGGCCAACATAGCATGTCATTCCCCGGTTAGTTTGAGCATTGCCATCTATATTAAGGGTATGTGAATCTGATTGGCCACTTTGTCAAGCAATAAGGCATGATTGATGGTTAGTAACCTCTTTATATATGTCCTTGAAAGTTTGAGTAACATCATGATTCATAGCTTTGATTTTTAACATAGAATAGAAGCCATGAGAGGGTATTGTTGTCATCAATTTTTTTTTTCTTCATTTCTAGCACACCAAATAACTCACATGGTAATTGGTATCATAATTCCAAGTTTGTTACATCATTGATGTAACGAGACCACACGAAAATCAAGTTATTCTCTTCAGAAAAATCAAAGTTACGACCCATAATTAAGTTTCATATAGCTTGTGCCTGATTAATTAAACATACACTGAAACAAGGTTTCAGGTTTATTATCACAAATAGGACAAGTAGAGTCTAAGGAACACCTCTATGATTCAAGATAGTTTGACGGCTGATCAGAATCTGAGTTGGGACGTCTGTGATGCTGGGTGTGAGTGATGAGGAGGGGGTGTACCTGCAAGGCACTCCGATGTTAAAGTAAGAATCGAGAGAGAAAGAGAAAGGCAAGTACAAAGTATGTATTTTGTAGGGTGATTTTTGGATACTTGGCCCTCTCAAATGAGAGAGTTTTTATACTGCCCCCAACACGTGGCCAACGATCCTTATTTTCGGGGCCAAATAACCGTTTTCTGAAGAATAGGTAACTGCCAGAAACTAGTTAGGACGGGCAGAGGTGCCCGAAACTAGCCGTTGTTACGGGTAAAGATGCAGTTCCGGGCACGGGCGCCGTGATTGTTTTTGGATGGTGGAGCCGTGCGTAACAGGCATGAAATACCGAGGAGGAGCAGGTGGTCCTTGGGGTCATCCGATCATCTTTGCCCGGTAGAGGACAGAAAGGCAAATACTGTCCCAAATTGGCTGGACTTAGACAATTGGACCGTTTTGGGAGCAGAAGTGGATTGGGTCATTCCTAGTCATTGGTCTAGTCCAGAACAGGAGCCCCCCAAGTCGTTGCTCCCGAGCACGGGAGTGATGACTTGAGGGTAATTCGCAATCCTTGGGAGATCTAGAAGGAGTCATCGCTTGCCGACGAGATGAAGTTGTTTTATGATGCCCGGGGGAGTTGGTGCTCGCGGGATACGTAGCGTTGTCCGGCGTGCCCGGCGTACGGGGTGCCCAACAATTAATGTGATCTGAATAGGTGGGACGCCACGTGTGCCTCGAGCCCTGTGGTGCCTTAAATGCGTCATGATGGTTAGGATATGGTCGTGATGATGCCCCTAGCTGCGCGTGCTCGTGCACATGCCTTCAGAATGCCTATAAATAGAGAGAGAAGATGCTCATTTGCACTTTTCGCTTCTCTCTCCTCTTCCACTTCTCTGTCAAAGCTTTCCTGTTCGCTGTCGTTCGAGTTGTCGTCAACCGTCGTACCATATCCGAGCACCGTCTTCGACCTTCTGATATCTCCTCGACCACGTAAGTAGCTCAGCTTCACTCTGGTTTCTAGCTTTTTGCTTTCTGTTTTTCTAGAATACATGCGGTTAGGATGATTTTTAGGTAGTACAGTAGCAGTTTTCGGTGACTGTTGGCGGCGGACGGTGGTTTGGCCACTTTTGCCGTTATCGTAGTCACCAGACCTTTATGAGCTTAGGGAGTTAGGTCGTTACTGGCGCCGTTGCGACGACGGGCGCTCTATTCATCGGCAGAGCTCATGAACTTTTCGGTGTGCCTATGAGTGTTCCAGCAGGTTCATGAGTTTTCCAGTAGGCCTTTAAACGGAGTTGGGGTAGCGAACCGGGGAGAATCTCCCCGGGTGCGTTGGAGGGGTTGCCCCGGGCATCTCTTCGCGCTGCACTTGTGCCATTTGAGTAGGGCTTAGGCCATGGGCGTCGTCCTCGAGCCTTCGCGCGCCCTTTCATTTGACTAGCGGTGGAAGGGTGGATTTGATTTTATCATCGAATTTACTTTTGTCCTCTACTCTTCAGGTGAAAGAGATGACTCGTGAACATGAAGGAGAGATTGTCATAGACTCGTCCCAGGAGAGCTCCTCGGAGAGTAGCGATACTGAAGTTACAGTCACTCCCAGCGATGTCGGCGAGACTCCTCCTGAGAGGACCTTCGCGGAGGAGTGGATAGTTGCAGAGCCTGCGGAGCATGCCTCCATTTTCGCCTCGTTTCCCGGGGACGCTTTCACGACCATGGGGGTTGAAGGGGAATGGAAGGTGCATTTTCTTGGCGAAGACGATTGCATATGCACGGATTACGAGGAGAGGTTCTCGATGTATGAGTACGTCTTCAAGGACATAGAGTTAAGGCTTCCCTTCACTGACTTCGAGGGGTCTGTCTTTGTGCATCTGGACCAGGCTCCCTCACAAATGCATCCGAATTCCTTAGCGTTTATCTGTGCGTTTGAACTGACGTGCGAGTTCCTGAAGATAGGGGCCACCCTCCCCTTATTCTTTACAATCTTCCATCTCTAGAGGCATGTCTCAGGGAGGAAGTTCGGCTGGGTTTCGCTGAAGCAGGCGAAGAAATTGTTCAAACCATTCTTCGAGTCCATTAGGACTTTCAAAGAGAGATTCTATGTTATTGAGCCCGTGCCAAAGGCGGCCCAAGACTCCACGTATGTCTGGGAGGTGTCTACGGATGAGAACGGGGAGGATCTCTATGACGAGCAAGGCAAAGTAGTGGCAAATAGGTTGCTGAAGTTCCCTTTATGCTGGAGTGGGTCTCACTTTTCCCAAGGAACCTACCAGTACCTTGCCTAGCCGGAGATGCTGGAAGACGACGACAAATCCGGCTACGCGACGCTGGTGAACTATGTCAACAGTTTCACCCCTGCGGAGTGCTGGACCAAGAGCGGGAATCCGATCTTCGAGGAAGATTGCGAGCAGAAGATGGAGAGTCGTTGCATCAACACGAAGGGGCTTCTTGAGTGAAGGACTCACAATGACGCTCTAAAAATGCTCGGTAATCTTTATTTTATAGCTTGTTTAGATTATTATCTTCCCCGTTTGCTAACGTCCCCGTTATGTTTTGCAGGTGAAATGCCTTCTGCACATGAGCGGATGGTTAGGAATGCCCAGGCGAAGGGCAAGGGCGGCGCAACAACTACTAAAGGTCGACTTCCCCAATGAGTGCCACCTCCATAGACGGGGTCAGGGTTCTCCGGTGCCCGGAACCTCGAGGTTCAAGCGAGTCCGACAGAACGAGGTGGTGGACCTTAGCCAGGCGGGGGAGAAGAGCAAGTTTGAGCTTCCTCCATGCCTTTATAACAAAAAATTCTTCAAAGGCTCCTCCTTAACGGTTCCTCGGACGGAGTCTCTGAAGCTCGAGGGGATGGACCGCCCGAGCAAGAGGGCGGTGCTGGCGCAAGATGCCTCTGCCCTGATTAGGGTCCTGGAGATGGCTGCAGTCTATGCGGAGGAAGATTCCCCTCACGATGCAGAGCTGAAGAAGGCCCAAACCGCGATAGCGGTCTTGGAGAAGAAGGTGAAGAAAGCTAAGGAGGAGGCCAGGGCTGCTGAAGAGGTGAGGAAAAGTCTCAGGAGGAGCTGACCAAGATCCAAGGGGAGAAAGACACCCTGACTGCGGAGAAAAAGGTCGCGGAGGATTTGGTTGAGCAAATGAGGTATGTTGTTGCCCCTGCTGAAGACGAACATGAGGGTCTGAAGGAGCTGAAGACCCGGGCAGAGTTGGTCGCCCGTATCTTGCAGGCGGAGGATGACGTCGAAGCCATCGACGAGGATTCTTTCAACAACGTTGTGGCGCAGCTGAAGCACTGAACCCCGGTGTCCAATTTTCCACTGAGGGGACCAGTTTCCTGTACCATGTGGAAAATGGAAAGATTTTCATCCCCGACTTTCTTCAGACCAACGAGGAGCATGCCCAAACTCTCCAGGAGGAGTCTCATCAGGCGCAGACTATCCCCGAGGAGGCCCAGCAAATGGAGGAGTGATATTTATTTCTCTTTTCTTGTACTTTCGGCCTGCGTGCCATGTAATTGTAACTTATTATTTTGTATGGGGAAAGGCCCATTTTTTATGTAACAAGTACAATGTGTGGTCCTCGTGACCACTTCTTTTTGTGAAATGTATGTATCCGCCGCTCTGGTCGATTTTGTGTGTTTTATATTCACGCATGGCTTTATATGTTTTTTATTTTTGCTAAGTGTAGTGAATTTGCTTGGTACGAATGTGTGCCCATAATAAGGGTGGCTAGAATGATTTGTTGTTTCAGGTTTTGCTCGACTTAGATGTGTTCATTAGTGAGAGGGGACTGGTCGAACGACCAGGGTAGTTGTCGGGCATGAGTGCGGAGCTCAGGTCGCGTTTTAGGCCTGAGTTCGCGGCGTGAACTTCCCATCGCGAGCTGGGTGTTCTGCCTATCATGATATTTTGACGAGGGCAGACTCGGTCGAGGAACCGCCGTCGGACATGGGTTTCGCTCGTTATTGAGCGAAAGCCTGCCTTAGTTCGTATGCAGCGCTTGTACCTGGTCGCGCATTCGTAGTCGGGACGCTATGCTCGTCGCGTCGACGACGCAAGCCGACGGTTAGGGCCTCAGCTATAATATTGTTTTAGCTTTTCGACGTTTTATGGTCGAGCAAGTTCTTCCCCGTTGAGGTACTCTAGGTAGTAGGGCTCATTCTCCGTTTTTGCCCGGACGCGATAGGGTCCTTCCTAGTTTGGGGCGAGTTTGGCTTCTCGAGAATCTTTGTGGTTCCTTCTTAAGACAAGGCTGCCCACTTGGAATTCTCGCCGTATAACTTTGGCGTTGTGCCTGATTGCAGTTTTTTGTTTTAGTGAGGCTTCGCGGAGGGTTGCTCCCGATCGAACTTCTTCGACGAGTTCGAGCTACTCTCTGAGCGCCCCGTTGTTTGTCTCCTCGTCCAGGGGGGATTCAGCCCACCTGGAAGGTACATGTATCTCGATGGGGATCACTGCCTCAGTTCTGTAAGCTAAACAGAAAGAGGTTTCCCCGGTCGAAGAGTGAGGTGTAGTGCGGTAGGCCTAGAGCACGCTGTGTAGTTCCTCGTCCCAAGCTTTCTTCGTTTCTTCCATCCTTCATTTGAGGCCCCGTAGGATTACCTTGTTTGCCACTTCGGCTTGCCCGTTAGTCTGGGGATGTTCGACGGACGCGAAGTGTTGTTTCGTGCCCAATTGGGCGACGAACTCCTGGAACTTTCTATCTGTGAATTGCGTCCCGTTGTCGGCGACTATTGCTTGGGTGATGCCAAAGCGCGTAAAGATGTTCCTTTTGTAAAAGCGAAGTATGTTGTGGGCCGTTATTTTGGCCAGAGTCTCCGCTTTTATCCATTTGGTGAAGTAGTCAACGCTCGTTATCAAGTATTTGTTTTGGTTGGACCCTACAACGAAGGGTCCCAGGATGTCCAGCCCCCACCATGCGAAAGGCCACGTGGAGGACATTGCTTTGAGTTCGTTGGGTGGTGCCAAGTGCATGTCCCCGTGCCATTGGCATTTGTCATATTTCTTCACATGCTCTTTTGCATCGTGATGCATGGTCGGCAAGTAGTATCCTGCTCGTAGGGATTTCCTGGCGAGGGATCTTCCCCCGAGGTGTTGGGCGTTTATCCCTTCGTGGATTTCGCGTAGGATGTGGGCAGCCATCTCTTATTCGACACATTTGAGTAAAGGGATGGAGAGCCCTCGCCGGTAGAGCTTATTTTCGACTAGGACGTACGAGTAGGCCCTGCGCCTGACTACGCTAGCCTCTTTGGGGTCGGATGGTAGTTCATCCTTAGCGAGGTAATTATAGACAGGGGTCATCCAACAGTTGTTGTCGCCGATGACCTGCACGTCAAGGGTCGCATAAGTTTTCCCGATGCTGGGTCGAGGAAGAACTTCCTGGATGACGGATTTATTTCCGCCCTTTTTCTTTGTGCTCTCCAACTTTGACAAAAGGTCCGCTCTGATATTATGTTCGCGGGGAACGTGCTTTACTTCTATCGTCGAGAACTTCGTCATTTTCTCCTTGACCAGGGACAAGTATTCAGACAAGTTTTCGTTCTTGGCCTTGTATTCACCTCGAACTTGGAGGGCCACGAGTTGAGAATCGGTGCAGATGGTGACTTCCTCGCCCCCATGTCTTCGGCTAGGCGCAGACCGATGAGGAAGGCTTCGTATTCCGCTTGATTGTTAGAAGTAGGAAAGGATAAGGTGGGCGAGACTTCGACGATAATTCCTTCGCCGTTTTCCAAAATGAGACCTGCCCCGCTTCCTGCCGAGTTGGATGCTCCGTCGACGAAGATTGTCCATTTGCGCGGCCCTCAGGCGGGGGAATCGGCGAAAGTCATCTCCGCGACAAAGTCGGCCAAAGCCTAGGCCTTGAGGGCTTTCCTACTCTCGTATTGGATGTTGAATTCAGATAGTTCCAACGACCACTTGAGCATTCGGCCGACTATGTCCGGTCGTCCCAACAGTTGCTTCACGGGTTAGTCTGTTTGGACCACGATCGTGTGGGCCAGAAAGTAATGTCTTAGTCTCCTCTCGGTATTAATGAGGGCCAGGGCTACTTCTTTATCTGTTGATACCTCAGCTTCAGTCCTTGCAAGACTTTACTCGTGAAGTATATGGGTTTTTGCCCATCGGGCGTTTTGCGAATGTGGGCGGCGCTGACGGCCTCAGTTGCCACGGCGAGATAAAGGTACAGAGTTTCGTCGTTATCTGGCTGAGAGAGAATTGAAGGTTCCGATAGTGCTCATTTTAGATGAAGGAGAGTCTGTTCGCATTCCTCTGTCCATTCGAAAGTTGCCTTCTTGCGAAGGAGTTTGAAGAAAGGCAGAGCGTGTTGGGCAGACTTGGCCACAAAACGGGATAATGACGCGAGCATCCCGTTGAGGGATTGGATAGATTTCTTCGAGCTAGGCGTGAGGAACTCGGAGAAGGCCCTGCACTTGTCGGGGTTAGCTTCGATTCCTCGTTCTGTCAGATAGAAGCCGAGGAACTTGCCCGCTCGTACCCCGAACGTGCACTTCTTAAGGTTGAAACGCATCCGGTATTTTCTGGCCTGCTCGAAGACTTTTCTTAAATGGGTCATGTGATCGAATTCCTTATGGGACTTCACGATCATATTGTCCATATAGACTTCGAGCATGTCCTCGATTTCTCCCCAGAAGACCTTGTTCATCATCCTTTGGTAGGTAGCGCCGACGTTTTTCAAGCCGAAGGGCATTACGTTGTAGTAATAGTTGTCCGACTCGGTCATGAAGGTCGTGTAACTTTGGTCACTTTTTGCCATTGGTATTTGATTGTAGCCAGAATAGGCGTCTATGAACGATAACAGTTTAAAACCGGCAGAATTATCAACAAGTTTATCTATATTGGGGAGGGGGTAAGCATCTTTAGGGCATGCCCTATTGAGATCGGTATAATTAACACAAATACGCCACTTTCCATTAGATTTTTTGACGAGTACAACATTGGACAGCCAAGTAGTGTACTTGGCCTCCGAAATAAAGTTTGCCTCGAGGAGGTCTTTTGCAGCTTGTTCTGCAGCCACCGTTTTCTCTGGAGATTGCTTTCTCCTACATTGTGCTACTTCCCTAGCGGCGGGGTCAATAGTGAGCTGATGGCAGGCGACAGCAGGATCTAGGCCGGGCATTTCCGCGGCGCTCCAGGCGAACAAATCAGCATTATCTCGGAGGCAAGCTTTGAGTTGTTTCCTCACTAAGTCGGGGAGTTCGGTCCCTATCTTTACTCCTCGCTGGGGGTCATCGCCGAGCAGGATGAGTTCAAACTCGCCGTATGGAATTGGGCGCGTCGGATGAGAGTTATCTCCGATGCTGGTTGAAGCTGACGAGCTGCTCGAACAAGTCTGGGTCTCCTTCTGGTCATCTTCGGAGAAGCGGTTGTTAAGGTCGATGGAGTCGACGCGGGACAGCGGCTTGGCTTCCTCAGAGCTGCTGAGCAGGGCCGACTTGCTGGAGGTCTTTGATTTGGCGGCAATGGTGTTGATTTCTTTGGTGGCAGCTTCGAAACATCTCCTGACTGCCTCGATGTCCCCGTGCAGTGTGGTACCAGACCCTTAGAAGTGTAGTACTTCATTTTCAGATGCACGGTTGATGGTACGACCACCAATTCGGCCAAGGTTGGCTGCCCAAAGATGCACTGATAAAGAGAAAGGCAATCGATAACCAAGAATTAGACATTAATAGACATGGTCGTCTCTGCAGATCCGAAAGTCATGATCAATTCCATATATCCCCAGGGCTTTGTGACCGACCCGTTGAAGCTCTGTAGGTCAGAACCTACGTAGGGGTCAGGTGCGACTCATCTAGCTGGAGGGTGGAAAACAGCTGTGAGTACAAGATGTCGACTGAGCTGCCTTGGTCGACTAAGATCCGACGAACGTCAAAGTTGGACATCTGGGCTCTCACGAGCAACGGGATGCTTGCGTTAGGAGCCCCACCGAGGAGTTCCTCGCGGTAGAAAGAGATGGGGACCGATTCTCCCCATACTTTGTCGAGCGTGGTACTTCTGTTGGAGCTCATGCTGAGAAGATGTTCAAATTTCCTTTTAACAGAGCCCACAATAACTTTGTTGAAGCCTCCTCCGGAGATGACCATGGCGGAGGGAAAAGTTTCCCACGGGCTATGGGCTGCGAAGTAGGGGGAGCGCTGAGCTTCCCACGGGCTATGGCTACCTTAAGGGTTGTCTCTTCCAAGGAAGACACTTCTTCCTCGACTTTCTTCGACTCCTGGGCATTCTGCCGTAGAGTTTCTCTCTTCTTGGTAAACTGCTTTAGGTGGCCGTCCTTGATCAGTATCTCAATGGCATCCTTCAGGTGGATGCAATCGTAAGTTGTGTGGCCGTGACTTTTGTGGAAACGACAGTATTTCGACTTGTCAGCATTCAGCTTGGCCAGAATCTGCTTAGGGAATTGAACCCCTGCTTGCTTAAACTTCGAATTGGAACATTCGGAGAGGATTTTATCCCTGGAGACGGTCAGAGAAGTATACTCATGGAAGCGGCCGGAGTGTCCTTTGTTGTCTCGGGACTCTCCGGGGCGATCTTTACGTCTTATTTCTCCCCGACGAGATGTCGAGGGTTCATCGTTCTTGGAGGTTCGGGCACTCTTCTGGTGGCGTGAGACTCGGGCGGAGTTGGCCGCTTCTTTCTCCTCGTACTGGATATATGTTTGCGCCTTGAGGAGAAAGGCGTCCAAAGTCCTCGGAATTTCGATGCCAACAGCTTTGGCGAATTTTGTACGGGGACGAAGTCCTCGCTCGAGCAAGAACTTCTTCATGTCATCGGTCGTTGAGACCTGCACTGCTTCTTTATCGAACCTCTCGATGTTGGCGCGGAGAGACTCGTCATTCCCTTGAATTATGGCCTCAAGGGAGGCTTCGATCTTCGGGTGGCGGCGGGATGCCGTGAAGTATCTGGAGAACATTCTCCTCAACTGTCTCCACGAGGTGATGGACTCGTCAGGGAGTTTTTTATACCAGGTCATCGCTCATTTCCTGAGTGTGGTCGGGAACAGTCTACACTTGATGGCGCCCCGGACGCCAAGATAGTCGAGCAGAGCGTCGATGTTTTCGATGTGCTCATCGCGATCCGTCGTATCATCGGTAGGTGCCCAAAGACGGTGGTTTCTCCAGTCCCTTGGGGAGGCGCATGGCCATTATCTCCCGAGACAACGGGCCGCGAGGCTCGTCGTCGCTGCTGCTTCTGGTCCATGACGGGGAGTGGGTGCTCCGGTAAAGAACATGACGATGATTCCTGCGTGGAGACGAGGTTTGTGCCCGACCCTTGGGTCTGGGCGGGGGAGAACGCTGGTCTCTCCTAGTCCTCTTGGCTCCGGGGAAGTACTAGCTCCGCGGGGAGATGTGATCGCGCTTCCTAAAGGCATGAGGTTCTGGTTCAGGTTGTGCCCGACAGTTTTTTTCACGTCGGGGAGGTGGGCTTCGGGATCGTCGGCGCTCTTTCCTCGGCGGAGGGGATCTTGGCCGGGCAGACTCCTCTAGGACCCCGATCCTCGCGTTTTGTTGGAGGATTATGAGGTTGGTTTTGTTGAGAGCTTCAAGAAGAGCCGCCACGGCCGGGTCGGCGTTGGGCGGAACAGGAACAGGCTGATGGTCCGGGTGGGGCTGGTCCTCAACATGATCAGCACGAGTAGGGGTGTACATGGGCCGGTTTAGGTTGGGTTTGACTAAACCCAATACTCAATCCATATAGAACACTGTGGTTTGGGTGAGGTAAAATAACCACCCGTTACACCAATGGGTTGGTTTGGGCAAACCCACTAATTTTCGGGTTGGATTGGGTTGGGTAGTGGGTTGCCCAAATAATTTTTCTATTTTCTTAATATTAAATGACTCAATGATGATTCATCATATTTTTTTCATAAAAAATACTCAACATTTTTATCATTTTAAAATAAATTTGATAATTTATTTTTACTATATTTTAACATCATAAAATAATAAATGATATCATCAACAAATAAAAATTATCATAAAACACTAGCAAGAAACTAAAGTTTCATGACATAAAATTATATTAGTATCAAAATAACTAAAGAATAAAACATTCAAAATTAGTTAAAGTCACGGTTCACTAAAATAGTAAATTCTTAGAGACTAAAGTTGCAACAACTAAGTTAATATTTATCAAAATTATTAAAATTATAATAATAAATGTTTGATTAGTGGGTCAATGGGTTTTTTGGGTTGGGTCTGGTTTTACCCGAAACCTGATTTTTTTTAATGGATTTTTTAGTTTTTAAACCCATGTCCACCCAGTTACCCGACCCAACCCACTTTTTTTTTTGGGTGGGTTTGACCGGGTTTTATGGGTTAACCCAACCCATGTACACCCCTAAGCACGAGCAAGGGAGGGAGACGCGGTGGCTCTATCTCTCAGATGATGGGCATCGCCTCCAAGGAAAGGTGCAACCCCGTCAACATCAGTCTTGCTGACGGGGAGGAAAGCAGGATTGCGAGCATCAGGAACGTGATCTTTGCTTTCCTGATCGGAGTCTTGGAGAAAGAAAATGTTGTTTTGGTCTTGAATCTACGAGGGATGTTAGACAGGGATAACAGAGATTCCCATAGACGGCGCCACTGATCTTGACGGCTGATCAAAACCTGAGTTGGGCCAAGGATGGTGTCTGTGATGTTGGGTGTGAGTGATGTGGAGGGGGGTGTACCTGCAAGGCACTCCGATGCTAAAGTAAGAATTGGGAGAGAAAGAGAAAGGCAAGTACAAAGTATGTATTTCGTAGGGTGATTTTTGGATGCCTGACCCTCTCAAATGAGAAGGTTTTTATAGTGCCCCCAGCGCGTGGCCAACGGTCCCTATTTTCGGGGCAAAATAATCGTTTCCCGAAGAATAGGTAATTGCCAGAAACTAGCCGTTAGGATGGGCAGAGGTGTCCGAAACTAGTCGTTGCTACGAGCAAAGATGCAGTTCTGGGCACGGGCGCCGTGACTATTTCTGGAAGGTGGTGGCGTGCGTAACAGGCATGAAATACCGAGGAGGAGCATGCGGCCCTTGGGGCCATCCGATCATCTTTGCCCGGTAGAGGGCAGAAAGGTAAATGTTGCCCCAAATTGGCTGGACTTAGGCAATTGTGCCGTTCTGGGAGCAAAAGTGGATTGGGTCATGCCTAGTCATTGGTCCAGTCCGGAACAGGTGTCATCAATTTTTTTTTTCATTTCTAGCACACCAAATAACTCACATGGTAATTGGTATCACAATTCCAAGCTTGTTACATCAATGATGTAATGAGACCACACGAAAATCAAGTTATCCTCTTCAGAAAAATCAAAGTTACGACTCATAATTAAGTTTCATATAGCTTGTGCCTGATTAATTAAACATACACTGAAACAAGGTTTCGAATTTATTATCACAAATAGAGCAAGTAGAGTCTAAGGAACACCTCTATGATTCAAGATAGTTTGTATTGAGGATCACACTATGCATTACTTGCCAAAAGAATAATTGAATGTTGATTGGTGCATTTGCTGTATTTAATTCATCTGGATCATGCAAGTTACTAAATAAATGGGCCAAACATGTGAATTAACAAATAAAGAAAAAACATCTAATTTAATGCTAGCGAAATTCTAGGGTAAAGAAAGGGAAAAAAAACCTTAACACTCTTAAGAGTAAAAAATTTGTAGGTAAGAAAAGATTGGTCTCCTCACATTCAATTAACTATACACTGACTTTGCTGAATAAACACCCGATGTACAATAACCCCATATTCAATTATCATTGACATCGTCCTCCGGGATAACTTCGGTTTTTGAAATTCTATTTCGAACCTCATGTGGTATCATGGTGTAAACATTGTAGATTATCTCTCTAAATAATAATAATATCTTTGATTTGAAGGTCAATATCTTAAATATAGTCGAATGACCCAAAGTCACATAAAGAATCTTTTATCAACTCGAGTTTATTTGATCACATATTTCTATTTCTACTTCTTTTCAAATTTTAACTTCTAAAATCTATTCTCTATTTTAAGATTTTAGTAGTTTTTCTTAAAATAAAAAATAATAATTATAAAACATCGTTGATTTAATTTAAAAAAATAAGTATTAATCCAATTCATAAGTTATTTTCGATTTTAGTTGAGTCGTATTGGTTTTCACCGGTATGATTATATGATTGATCTAATATTCACTTTAGATCGATTATTTCTCAAGTTCCCGGTTCGACTGTTTTATCTGATTAATATGAGACAGTTTTTAAAACTGTGTTTGCATCTTTACAACTAGGAGTGTCATTGGTTCATTTTGATCCAATTTTTTGTCAAAAAATATTTGAATCGATGATATCTCTATCAGGTTTATTTGAATCAGTTTAGTGTTTTTTTTTAAATGAAACCGAACTAAACTAATAGTTTAATTTGATTTGGTTCAATTTAGTTAATTGACTTACAACTTTTATTTTCAAACATTATATTTATCTTTTTATTCTTCGCTATTATGTTTTTCACTGTACTTTCTCCTATTTTTTTTTTAAAACAATACATTTTATAAAATCTATTTCATTTATTTTATATTCTACTTTTTAAACAACTTACAAATTTTACTTTATCTATACAATATATAAAGAGAATATTTTGTTTTGGTGTAGCTCTTTTTTCTACTATTTTTACCTTTATTTTATTTTGTAATTTACTTAATAACTTCTTATTATTAACTTTCACATAACTTCTATTATTAACTTCCACATAACTTTCTATTATTAACTTTCACATAATATTTTTTTAAAATTATATTTAAATAAAAATTATCATTTATATTTTTATTCATGCGGATTAAAAAAACGGACAGACAGACACGCGAGTGCCCGTCTCGCCCGTCTGAACGCTAGTATGAATAATTCTAATTTCCACCTATATCTTGGTGAATTCCCGATGCAGCGGTGGATTAGGGGTGTGTGTACCTCCAACCTAAGTCAGTTTAATACCCAAAAGAGTAATCCAAAAGAGTAATGAAAAGTAAAAATTAAAAATTATACAAAAATATTTATATCTCGTGTTTAATAGAGTAAATTAATATGGACTATCTATTTAAGGCTTTTGATCCGCTATACTATTAAATTTAATATACTATATATTATACTTTATATTTTTTTTATAAAAGCCATTGATATAATAGAGAATACTAGGAGTATTCTAATCCTTACAAAAAAAGGGAGAAGAAAAATTCCCCACCAACACTGCTCGACTAACTAAAAAGGATTCATACAGTAGTCAAGAAAAGAAGAGTTGGAATACGGAATCTCCCAACAATTACCCCATTTCCAAGCCAAAAATTTCGCCGTCCAAGTAATATCATCTATACAACATTTACCCGCGTTAAAAATACAATCGTTCCTACTGAGCCAAATGGCCCACACTATCCCCATCCAAATAGCAGCCTTGGATAATTTACTGCTAGAAGCATTTCCCTCACTACTCCAAGACAAAAAATGCTCCTTAATATCACCTGTGAAGTTAACAGAGATCCCACTCCAAGCTTTGATGGAATTCCAAACTTTATCCGCGACTCCACAACAGAAAAAGAGATTAGTGAGGGTCTCGTTAAAATCCTTACAGTGAACACAAGAAGGCTCGACCGTAACCCCCCTTTTAAGAAGTTGATCGATCGTAGGGAGCCGATTCCAAAGGAATTTCCAACCAAACAATCGGATCTTGGCCGGAACTTTGATTTTCCACAACCAAACGAAGTCTCTGATATTAAGGTCCTCCCTGTTGAGTTCCTCATGTTGTTTCATCAGATCACCGTAGACCTGCCGCACCGAATAACAATTATGAGATCCACCATTCCATTTGAAAACATCCTCCTTACCAACAGAAAGTACAGCACCTGCAATAAACAGAGACAGAGTTTGGTACTCTCCCCCAAGTTCCTCCTGTTGTGAATTAGATACCCCTAAATCATTCCAATTCCATTCCTCAAGAATCCAACTTCCCATATCCGAAATCATCGCGTCCTTTTTATTGCTCGCACTAAAAACATTCGGAAATTTCTTAGAAAGAGCTTCAGAACCCAACCAAATAGCGTTTCAAAACGGAACCCGACTGCCATTGCCAATTTCTATTTCAACAGCTTCATTAAAATCAAAGCCACCTTCAATAAGGGAAAAGCAACATTTCAACAAATCAGTCCACCATATAGAGTCCAATTTTTTGCTATAAGAATGGTTCTTTAATACCCAACTGTTGACATTTCCATATCTTGCCTCGATCACCCTCCTCCAAAGACCACCAGTGGAGTTAAGTATTCTCTATTTCCACTTAGCAATCAAAGCAATATTGAATTCCTTGATTGATTTGATTCCCAAACCTCCCTCTGATTTACTTCTACAAACTGTTTTCTACTTCAACCAACTGATTTTACTGTTATCTTTATTACCGCCCCATAGGAAATCCCTCCTAACTTTGTCAATTAACTTCCAAACCGCAGTCGGAGCTTTATAAAAAGAAAAAAGAAAGACCGGTAAGCTCGATAGAGTAGAGTTGATCAAAGCAACCTTTCCTGCCAAAGACAGAATTTTCCCTTTCCAAGAGGCAAGCTTTACTCTGAATTTCTGAATAAGGGGTTTCCAAGAAACGACTCTCCGAGGATTACAACCGATTGGTATTCCCAGAAACTTAAACTTCCAGAATCAATTTTACAAGCCAAAATATAAGAAGCTGCCAACAAGAAATGATTGCTCACATTCAATCCCATTAATCGACTCTTGTGGTAATTAATTCTCAATCCCGACACTATCTCGAAACCTCTCAAAACAGCTTTTATGGCCCAAATATTTTTCCACCCTCCGTTACACATTAACAGAGTGTCGTCTGCAAACTGTATGACTTCAACCTCCAGCCCCTCCTTAATCTTAAATCCCTCCAATTCGCCTAAACCGACAGCCTTCTGAATCATCCTTGTCAACCCCTCAGCCACAATCACGAAAAGAAACGGCGATAACGGATCGCCCTGCATCAAACCTCTATTAATCTTGAAATCCCCCGTCGGACTCCCATTTACAAGAATGGAAACGAAACCAGAAAATACACAGACATCCATACACTTAAGCCATAAACTTCCAAAGCCCATCTTAGACATAATAGATCTAAGAAAATTCCAGTTAACGGTGTCGTATGCTTTCTCGAAATCCACCTTAAACAAGACACACTCCCTCTTTTCTCTTACAGCTAGATCATACACCTCATTTGCAACAACAACCCCATCCAAAAGATTCCTCCCAGGAACAAAAGCTGACTGATTCTGTGAAATCAGTCCTCCAATAACTTTCTTGATTCTTCCTGCTAAAAGCTTGGACAACACTTTATATAAGCTACCAACCAGACAAATCGGGCGATAATCGTTGAGCGAGATAGGGTTGGCCACCTTAGGTATCAAAGTCAGGAAAGAGGAATTAATAGCCTTGGGCAAAAACGCAAACTGATGAAAATCTTTTATGAAGTTACAAATATCCAATCAAACATATTATTTTACTACGTCCTTGTTAAATTATTACAATAAAAAATTTTAAAATATATAAATATGAATCTCCAAAAATTGATATAAAAAACGGTATTAAATACTTAAATTGGATTGGTTTAAATTGATTTTTTTTGTAAGCTAAGGCTTTGCTTAATGAAACCACGTGTAGTTTTCTCCTTATTTCATGAGTTTTTGCACCAAGATCAATCGAAAACAAATATTCATTCTAAATGCGCGGAAAAACACAAGCCTAACAACACATCACCCAGTCAAAAAAATAAAACAAATCTTTAAATCACCCTCACTTTTCCATTCCCACCTTTGGAAAAACCTAGTAACTCTTTCATTACTACACTTTAATTCAACACCACTTTGAATCAATGAGCGTGATTCCAAAGGAAACAATTGAGGTAATTGCACAAACAGTTGGCATCCCCAATTTATCTCCCGATGTTGCCCTCGCCGTTGCCCCCGATCTCGAATATCGCATCCGCGAAATCATGCAGGTAGCGCCTATTCTTCTTCTTAAACCCCCTTTCCCTCTATTTTCAATTTTTCATCAATGATTTTGAATTTTGAATTTTACTTATAGGAGTCTATTAAATGTATGCGCCATTCCATGAGAACTTTTCTCACTGGTGAGGATGTTGATAGTGCACTTGCATTGAGACATTTAGAGGTAAAATTATTTTAATTTAGGGTTTTAATTACTCGGTAATGGTTGCTGTTGAATCGTTGTAGTTTAAGTTTTATCTTTGATTACATTTGTGTTTATGTATGGATGTATGTATGTATCAGCCGATATATGGTTTCGCGTCTAATGATACTCTGCGGTTCAAAAGAGCCACCGGGCATAATGATTTGTTCTACATTGATGACAAGGATGTGGATATTAAAGATGTAAGAATTTTGTAGGTACTTATAGTTATGGACTTCTTTTTGTGTGTGTTAATTGAGGTGGTTGAAGAATTGCTTGAGATGATTTTTTTTTTGTCACTGTTTTTCTTGATGTTGATAGTTGGTTGAAGAAGCTTTACCAAAAGCACCACTTGATACATCGATTACTAGTCATTGGTTGGCTATAGAAGGTGTGCAACCTGCAATACCTGAAAATGCTCCAACTGAAGGTAATTATTTAGATTGAAGTGCGAGTTAGTATATTATTGGGTTCGCGAAACTTCATTTCCTAGTTTGTATTACCGTTATTAATTTATTCCTATTAAGCCTGCATGCTATAGTATTAAAGATTATATTTAGCGTGAATTTTATTTTGTAATCTGAAATGAAAGATCTCGAGATTAGAGTGTGTCAGGGTAGTATCTATAGTAGAAAAGATGGTGGAAAATAGACTTAGGTGGTTTGAGTATGTATAGAGAAGATCTATAGATTCTGTGGTAAGAAGAGTAAATCAGATGGAGAAGAGTCAAACAATTTAGGATAGAGGAAGACCTAAAAAAATTATAAGAAAAATTATTAAGAAAGATCTTGAGATTAACGATTTGGATAAAACATTATGGCGCAAGTAAATCCATGTAGCTGACCCCACTTAGTGGGATAAGGCTTGGCTGTTGTTGTATTTGCATGATTTAACTCCTTTTCTTGTTTTGTTCCAAACGATTGGGAAGTTTGATTTTCCAACTATTGACAATTTTGTTTCTGTATGTTACTTGCAGCTACCCCTGAGATAAGAAAAACTGAATATAAAGAAGATGGGCTTCCTGTTGACGTTAAATTACCTGTTAAACATATAATAACGACAGAGCTTCAGGTATACACATCATATGGGATCATTATATTGAAGTAGTTTCTTGTTTACTGATCAACATTAATGAGCCGCCTTGTTTCCTATACAGCTTTACTACGAAAAAATAATAGAGTTGATTTTGAATAAGCCTGGGTCCATTCCTTTCAGAAGAGCACTGGTCACCTTGGCAACTGACTCAGGGCTCCATCCTTTAGTTCCTTATTTTACACGCTTTGTTGCTGACGAGGTATTGGGAAGTTTATGTCTATTATCATTTCGGTTAAATTTTTAAGGCTTAAAGGTGCGTTTGCCCCCTGCCATTTCGCTGAGTTTTCATCCCTATAACTTTTTATTTTGCGATTCCACCCTTGTAATATAAGACTTTTTAGTTTTACCCCCTATTGGCATCTGACTTTACAAAGAATCTAAAAAATTAATAGTATTGTCCCCTACCATTTGGACAATTCTACTAATGCCCCCCTGCCATTTGGAATGAGTTATGTTTTTTTTTTCCAGCCACATCATGTAATTTGTACAGTCAGGGTGTAAAACTAAAAAGTCTTACATTACAAGGGTGGAATCACAAAAAAATTTACAAGGGAAAACCAGAACTTGCCCAAATGGCAAGGGGCAAAAACACCTTTAACTCAACTTTTTATATATAGTGCGAGATCGACTTTATTAGTACTCATTTTTATCTTTTTTCCCTTGTCCTATCAGGTGGCACGAAATCTACATAATTTAAATAATTTGTTTGCCTCGATGCGCCTTGTGCGGAGCCTTTTGCAAAATCCTCACATACACATAGAACTTTATGTAAGTATGGTTCTATTTTAATCGTCTTTGCATGTTTCCTTCTATAACAATGCTTATGAGGTTGAAAGGTTGATCACTGGTTTATTATATTGTAAATAAACATAATGACTCCATCAAAATTTGGGATATATCTGGATTTCTGTAGCAAAGACGGAAGGGCTGTTGCAGTTGCAGTTGCAGTTGTAGTTTACTGAAACTTGATCTTTAATACATGTCTTCTAAATTTTAGTTTCTATCTAATTTTTTGTCAAATTCTATCAGTTGCACCAATTGATGCCGCCTATCATTACTTGTATTGTTGCAAAAAGGCTTGGAAACAGACTGTCCGATAATCACTGGGAGCTTAGGGATTTCAGTGCTAATCTTGTTGCTTTGATATGCAAAAGGTGTGGACCTTCTTTCAATATATAATAAGAGTATAAATTAATACAGAGCTCATTCAATTATAATTTAACTTGATAGTAGGGGTGGATAAATGGTCGGATCGGTTCGGTTTTGGACTCAAAATCCAAATTCGATCAAACCGTCGGATAGAATAATACAACCCAATTTAGTCCATCTGAGATTTCGGTTCCGGCGGGTTGCGGATTGTCGGGTGGTTTCTATCGGTTTTAGATTTTAAAAAATTATTACCAAAACTGCAGAAAATTCATAAACTTTTGTCACTAAAAGTCCAAAAAATGTAAAAACAGTCTCAAGATGATAGAATTTAAGCCTAAAATAAAAACAAAATAAGAAGAAAATTATCAAATTCAGATTAAAATACGAGAACAATTCAAAAGCGATTCTCATATGAAACCAATATCAAAACTTGGCAATCTCAAGAAAATGGAAGAACCATTTAGATCTATGCTATAGATGATAGTCTAAATTTTTTTGGAGCCACGGCTAAAACATCTGTGGATAGAGTACATAAACATAGCTTAATCACTACTGAGGATGGAGTTCAAATATTGCTGCTAAGAGGAAACAAAAAGATAGATGAAGCACATGAATGAGAGGAGGCGGCATAGTAGCAAAAACTGAATGAGGGGAAGCGGCGCAACAGTAGTAAAAATAGGGTTTGCTTTTCTTGAAGTTGGAGAGAGAGAGAAGATAGCATGTGACTAATAATGCTAGTAATGCTGTATAAATGAAATGCTTAGCTGTATAAGTTATCAAAGTGATATTTTTATTAAAATAAAGTAAGTAATATTTTTCGGACGGATTTGGATATAAATGGATACAATCTAGTAATCCAATCCGATCCACATTAACCTAGCTTCAACCAATTAGTCCAACCGCCTAACCCATACAACCAATTCAAACCAACCGTTTCCTTTTATTTTTTCCGGTTTTTGCGGGTTCGGACCGGGTGACGCCCGTGTGTCCACCCCTACTTGATAGTTCTCAGCTCTGTTGACTTCCTTAAAAGGGAGTTTAATGCATATTTGAGGTAAAAGTTCAAAAAAGAGGAATGAGAGGTCCATTTGTACTGCTCTGTGCAATATGCTTAACATTAAATGCTGGCCGTTGAGGCTGTTACTTATATCATATATTATAATAGAAGGATTACTTTAGATGACAGGCAAATATATCTTGTTTTAAATATTTCATTTAAATTAATTATAATCAATTATATATTTATATTATATATTGGTGTCGATGTCCTATGTTTTTTACATTAGCGGGGTTGCCGTGTCCCGGTGTCAATGTCAACTCCATGCTTCATAAGTGTATGAGTGTTGTGGGCAATATGAATTTATTAAAATTAAAACTATAGAAGAATAGAAAATTCTAAGCTTGTATGCATCAATTGATTACATTTTTGGTTTTCTTATGTTCCTAGTCTGAGTTTTACAGATTTGGGCATATGTATCACAATCTTCAGCCCCGTGTAACGAGGACATTTCTTCATTCTTTCTTGGACCCTACAAAAGCTCTGCCTCAACACTATGGTGCAATTAAAGGAATAGCAGCTCTTGGATCAAGAATGGTATACATCTTCTAGCCTGTGTTTTAATATTAGCAGAACTGTTTGATAACGGCTTGTGGTTTTAAAATTGGTTCCATTAATTATATGACGCCCTTCTGAGATTAATAGCTCAATGAAGGTAGCTATGACTAATTTTAATACAAGCATACATTCTTTTCACCATCTGATTAGTTCTTATGGACAATAAGAAAAAGCTGCTCTTCCATTTTCCCCCTAAATGTGGTGTTATGTGTTACTATCTCAAATCTATACATTTATTGTTAACACATTACTCTTTACATCCTTAATTTGTTTTTTTTTGGAGTTCTTGGGTGGCTTTTATGCGGTGTGATTTAAAACATCTAATTGTGTATGCCAACTAATCCCTAATGTTCCTTCGTTTGAGTAGGTTCGCTTGCTTATAATTCCAAATCTCGAGCCATATTTGCATCTTCTTGTGCCAGAAATGCAACTTGAGAAGCAAAAGAATGAAATAAAAAGGCAAGAAGCATGGCAAGTCTATGGAGCGTTGCTGGTGAGTTCTAACTTTTGTAATTGAGTTTAATATTGACACAATCTGGAAAAAAATACAGAGTTTTCCAATGAAGTGTTGTCACGGTCATTTTGACAATGTCTTCTCAATTCTCATTGAATGATGTGGCAGCATACCTAGTTTTAGTTACGCATCAATCTATTTGTTTTCTGAACATCTTTTACGTAACTATTACTGAAGTCATAATAAACCTTTCAGTGTGCAGTAGGCCAAAATATGCATGAGAAGGTCAAAGGAATCAGCAGTTTGCTTTCCCCTCCATCTCGCGCAGCATCAAGTGGCAATGGAAAAGCCATGATTGCAATGCCAGGTATGACTTTAACTCGTTTTTGTGATAAGAATTGTTAACCCCTAAAAGCTTAAGAGTTAACTTGATAATTTAACAATCTTAATTTGCAACAGGTGTTACTGGGGTTGTGGTACCAATGAATTCCATGTCAGTTGACAACATGCAGGGGTCAACAAGTGGGTTTCCCCCCATGATGGGCGGGCCATCATCAACCGGTCGTCAATCATCCAAAGAAAGCTCTTCCATTCTAGCTCAGGCTTGGAAAGATGACATAGATGCAGGACTATTGCTGCCACCAGTGTTTGAATTATTTGGCGAAAGTTTGTTATCATTTTTACCAAAACCTGAAGCATCTATATTTTTGTAGTACTATTAGATTTGTTTTGCATGTGAAAGTGTATGTAATTCGGTCACTGTTATTGTGGCCGAATAATTTGGATGCTAGTATAGAAATTACCTGTATTTTATGATCATAAAATTCATAAGCATTGAGTTTTGTCTTAGAGATGATTTATTTTGCAAAGATTCTCTTGTCTTTTGATTATTCTACTGTAAATTCAAACGCCTTTATTTTAATTTAAAATTATTCAAATTAAGAGCTTTTCAATTCTCTTTGCTGAGATAACTTGTGCAAAACAGTTGAAATTAACTTTAAACCCCTCTAATTTGTATTTTAATTTTAGCTATTTCAACTTAGCCCTAGTGTTTGCGGCAACATTTTCTTCCACCCTTGGGACTGGTTAGGGATTGCAATTTGGCCCATCTTCAGTGGGTACTCAGAAAATTATCCACAACGGGTAAGGTAAAATCCTATAAAAATGGATACGGGTTCGGGTAATTACTCACTTAAATAAGCGGGATAGGTACGGGGATGGGCACCTTAGTATCCAACCCGTTCCATATCCGCACAATATACATTTATATATTTTAATTTATATTATTATATAAAAATAAATATTTATAAAATTTAAAAAAAAACATCTATTTTAAATGACTACATATTTAATATACGTGATCATTTATTTCATAATTCAACAATAAAATTATTTAAAAACTTTTTAATATTTTTAAAAACTTAAAATATTATGATATTTTATACTTGATATATTTATTTTTATTAAAAATGCAGATAAAGGGTATGGGTACGGGTACTTATATACCCATAGGATACGAGAATGAGTGATAATTTTGATACCCAAACGGATATGAGCTCGGATACGAGAATTTTTTTCAATTACGAATATAGAAACGGATACTATAGTACCCTACCCATACCCTGCCTATTACTGGGTTAGGGTTAGCATCATCTCTATTTTATGATAGAAATACAAGATTTCATTTTGAGAGAGAGAAATAAATATAAATTTAGAAAAATTAATGATGTTGGAATCCAATTAAGTGTGGGATTTTATTATAATATTTACCTTTTGTGTTTATCTCCTTTAAAGAGCTTTCACTTTTCCTTTTCTGAGAAACAAAAAATCTCAACTTTCCAAAGCCACCCGATTAACTCAAAATTGTTAATTTACTCTCGTATTAGAATTTTAATTTTAAATAATATAAACGATATAATAAATTTATATTGAATACTACAATTTAATATTTTGAAGATTTGTAAACACGCAAATACTATTTATTTTGATGTAAAAATAATGGTTTTGTGAGGGGCTAGTTAGAAACCCATCTCTTATTTTCAATAAAGGCAAGGGCGGGTGATTAATTATTAACAAAAGAGAATATACACAGGATGAAGACAAGGCGGATGTTCAATTATTAAGAAAATGAAATATGCATCATAAAATATTTTTACTCTGTGAATTAATTAAATCACGCTTTTATTATAAATATTGATATGACATACTTGAAAGATAAAATTCTATTAGATGGTAATGCAAAACTATTTTATACTGTCAAAGATAAAATTTTATTAGATGATAATGTAAAACTATTTTATATCATTAAAGATAAAATTCTATTAGATGATAATGCAAAACTATTTTATAATGCAAAAACTATGTTATATCGTCAAAGATAAAATTCTATTAGATGATAATGCAAAACTATTGTATACCCTGAATTTTCTATCTTAGTCAATTCTCTATCTTTAATCTTTTAATTAATTTTAACAAATTTTAGGGTAGAGGTAGGAAAATTTTATCTCATACCCTTACAAATTTTTTAAAATTCCAATTTTGTCCTTTTATTTTTTATTTAATTTTTTTTTTTACTTTTTACCGTACAGTCACACAAGTTCAAAAGTAATTTTTGTCATTATTCGACGAGAACCGGAGAACCCAGGGTAAGGATTTCCGGAATGGTTTTTTTTAAACCGGAGAACTTGACTACAAAAAATCCGGTTACTGTTTTTAGTGAATCGGATAACACAACCATAAGTTATCCGGTTTGAATTTTAGAGGCAATGTTTGTTAATCGGATAACTTATCTCCAAGATATCCGGTTTGTATATTTTTCTTCACCGGATTTCTTGTTGTCAAGTTATCCGGTTTTGGTTACTATTCAACCGGATAACTTGGTCCATAGTTATCCGGTTCGTTTTTATTTTTTATTATTTTAATTAATTAATTTATTTTTTAATTTAAGTTTGTTTAGGAGACATGGACATTCATTTGATGATATGTGACAAAGACCAGACAGGTGTAGATACAACAGAAATATTCTCGACTACAGAAAAATATCTTATAAGAGAAGAGGCGACTAGGTGGATTAAGGAGGTTGGATTGAGGAATAGAGTCACTGTTATTATAATCCGTTCGGACACCAATACTTGCAAGAGAGGAAGAAGTGACAAGGTTATATTTGGCTGTGATAGAGGTGGAAAATACAAAGAAGGGGATAGCGAAACACAAAGTGCTACCAAAAAATGTAACTGTCCTTTCAAAGTAAGATCAACACCTTCAAAAGATGGTTCTGGTTGGAAAATTGATGTAAAATGTGGAGTTCACAACCATGGTTTACTTGATAGATTTGAAGGCCATACGTTTGTAAGTCGACTCAATGATGATGACCAACAACATATAGTTGATTTGTCAAAACGTCATGTTCCTCCAAGACACATATTGTTGTCATTGAAAGAACGAGATCCGGAGAGTGTGACTCGAATCACCCAAATATATAAACATAAGAGTAAGATTCAAAAAAACATCAGGGGCCCTAGAACAGAAATGCAACAGTTGTTTAAATTGATAGAGGAATCTGATTATGTTTATTGGAGTAGGAAAAAAGATGAGTCAGAAGTTGTGAGAGATATCTTCTGGGCCCATCCAGACTCTGTGAAATTATTGAATCTGTTTCCTATTGTGTTGATTATGGATAGTACTTACAAAACCAATAAGTATAGGCAACCTTTGTTTGAAATAGTTGGTGTGACATCAACTGAGTTAACATTTTCTGTTGCATTTGCCTATATGGAATCTGAGCAAACAGAGACTTTGTGTTGGGTACTAGATAAATTGAAACAGTTATTTACTAAACAAGGATTATGGCCACAAGTAATTTTAACTGATAGAGATCTTGCTTTGATGAAAGCAATTGAAACAGTATTTCCTACGACAGTTAATTTGCTGTGCCAATTTCACATAAACAAGAATGTGAAAGCGAAGTGCAAGGAGTATGTTGTGAATGACATGCAAAAATCGATAGAGGAGCTTTGGTATGAACTTGTAAAACCTAGTGATGAGGTGGAATACCATCAAAACTTGAAATTGCTTGAGCATGCCTGTTTAGAATATGGACCTTTTCTAGATTATGTGAAAGACACATGGTTGACACCTCATAGGCATAGATTTGTTGAAGCTTGGATCAATAAAGTGTTGCATTTAGGCAACATCACTACTAACAGGTAATGTGTTTATTTTATAGCCATAGTTTGTTTATGGTAATGTTACTGATACTTATACTGAAATTATTTTATTTTTGTTAGAGTCAAATCTGCGCATTGGAAGCTGAAGCATATGTTGGAGAACAGTTTAGTTGATATGGTCAAGTGCTGGGAGGATATGAATGGCAACATCAAGATTCAAGTGGGCAATATTAGAGCTTCATTTCAGAAGAGTTTTTATGAGGTTGGGCATGCACACACTAGTCCATATTATTCGAATTTGCGTGGATCAGTATCTAGAGCTGCTTTGCGGCGCATTGCTGAAGAGTGACATACGACTGACATGGTGGGTACAAACACCCAGATGTGCAGGTGTTTTCGTAGAACAGTATACGGGTTACCTTGTGCTTGTGAGTTAGGGAGATACACATTGAGTGGTGAACCAATACTAATTGATGCTATTCATATCCATTGGAGGAAACTGAGCATGGAAGGTGAACAAGAGGTAGATATAGAGGATGGAGCAGAGGTGGATATGACAAATGCGGTTGAAGCACTGTGGAAGAGGTTTCATTCATTAGATCTTGCAGGAAAGAGAGCACTAAAAAGCAAGGTGTGCGAAATTGCTTACCCCACTACAACAAAGATGGTACCACCACCTGAAAAAATAAAGACCAAAGGAGGAGTGAAGAGAAAAGGGAAGAAACCTGTTGAGTATGATGTTTATCGTGATCCTTCGTATCATGAGTATGTTGATCAAGAGCACATCAATTCCCAAAAATCTTCAAAGAAGCCTTGTTCGCAGTTATCCCATACCTCAAAGAACAAACCATCTCACAGGTACATTGTACAATTTCCAGAACATATAAGACCATTTATTGATGAAATTGTTGATGTAAAGGATGATGGAAATTGCGGGTTTAGAGTTATTGCATCTTTGCATGGATATGGTGAGGAAGGGTGGTCAATGGTTCGTCGTGATTTGGATAATGAAATGAGAGGTCCCAGAAAAAGTCTATATGAGAAGTTATTTGAAACTAATTATTCAAAAGTGAGAGAATCCTTGTTGATATCATCTTTAGGTTCTCAGTCATTTGATAAATGGATGACACTACCAAAAATGGGTTATGTGATAGCAAATCGGTATAACATCATTCTTGTCTCACTAAGTGCTCTTAGTTTGAGTTTCTTCCATATGACGACTACACATAAGCCTAATGTGTCGATTTACTGCATTGGTTTTGTAAACTCAAATCATTGGGTTCAGGTAAATATTATAGTTTTTTATATTACTTAATTTTATACGATTTACGTCTTACTTATTAACTTTCTTAACAGGTAAATATGAATGAGGGATTTCCCTTGCCGCCAGTCACAACAGATTGGAGAACACATCGAACATCAGATGCAACATCATGGATAATTGGATTTGCTGGATGTTTACAACACTGGCAGCAACTTACGCCTGCGCTCCCAACACATGTTAATTTATGATCGATGTTTAACTTCATATTATTTTTTTCCGTTATTTAGAGTGACGTTTAACTACATATTATTTTTTACATTTTTATGATTGACGTTTAACTTCATATTATTTTTTACATTTTTATGAGTGACATTTAAGTTCATATTAGTTTTTATATTTTTTATGCATCATTAATCATAATATAATTCTGAATACTATCACATAAATATAAATCATAAGTCTGAATAATACATAAGTCTAAATAATAATACATAAGTAACCTATCAAACTCTGGAACTGGAACCTCACTGGCCTCCTCCTGAGGTGGTATCAAAAGAGGATCGGAAACTGTGTAGTACCAAGCCATGTATTCAGCCACCGTATCATACGGAGTATCTGCAAACTCGACCTGATGTAGCAATTGCGAGACGCTCACATGGTAAGAAACCCACTCGAAATGTATATCAAGTGTATCAATATCAGGTGGATGAGATGGGATGAACTGCCTGTATCCAAACTGGCGTAAACATCTGTCAGGTAAATAAAGCAAAGATGTACCATACCACTTCATGCCACCCTTGTACAAATAAATATCAGTAAATGGTATGGTCTGTCTGTGATCCTTGAACGGACGCCAAATGACATCAGTAGGTGTCAATCCATCAAGCACTGCCCTAATCTCATCCGCCTTCTGCGTCCCTTGCTTGTATTGCCACTTCATCGCTCTGGGAAGTGGACTACCAACACCAGCTATCTTCGAAAATCCTCTCTTCCTAATAGTTGAGAAATACTCGTGAATCCAACACTGTGACACATCATGAATATCATCAATTAAAGGTATTGTAAATAATATAATACAAATCTAAATGAAATTAAAATTAACCAGTTGTACCTGTAGTAGAGAGGCATATCCACCAAGCTGCCTGCAACTATAGAATGAAGCATCTCCGAGATATCTATACAATGTAACAAGAGCAACAGCCCCCAAGAGTATCTACCACATGTTTCCAAGTCCTGAAACAGTGGTAAATACTTTGCCTCTACAAGAGTAAAGGTCTTATCTGTACAAATAGTGCAGCCTAGTAGCTACAACATATACGCCCTAGCCGCACAATCAAATTTACTATCAGCTCGCAGACGGACAAATAACTTCTTCAACCAATCAAGCCTATAGTAAGGACCTCTGTTTGCACGAATCTCCTCAGCTGCTTCCTCCAGTGTAGCACCTATTAGACTAATAGCCTGGGTAATAGCATCCGACTCAGTAAACCCTTGTGCAGGGTCACATAACTCCCCTCTAATAGGTATAGGAAGGAGGCAAGAAACATCGTCCAGTGTAATCGTCATCTCGCCAAACGACATATGGAATGACGATGTCTCGGGATGCCACCTCTCCCCAAATGCAGATAACAGGTTCTGATTTATCCTCAATAAACTGGTATTCTGCAGAGAGGATAAACTAGAATTAGATACCCATCGCTCAATCGCACATGGGAGATGTGATGGAGCCCATCCAATCAGTTTGCTACCATTAGGGGTGGAAATAGGCTAGGCCGAGCTAGGCTTTGCCAAGCCTGAGCCTGGCCTGCTAAAAAATTCAAAGCCTAAGCCTGGTCTGTAACCTATCATAGGCTTATTTTTAGGCCTAAGTCTGGCCTTTTCGAAGGCTTGATTAGCCTACTAGCCTATTTAAAAGCCTACTTCATTTGAACATCTGTAAATAAGAAATTCAACTAATGTTAAATAGACTAACTAGTTAAAAGATCAATGAGATTAAATGTTTGTTTTTATTGTCTCGTTCAAGTTTTCTTATTAGCATAAGTTTGGTGATACTATTTGTTGAAGATAACTAATGAGAAAAACTTATGACAACAACTTATGACATTGTTTATAATGTTTTTTCAACTTATTTTCATAAGTTCTTCAAGATAACTAAGTTTTATTTTCATATTTTAGTGCAAAGTACAAAATAGAATATAATAATAATAAATTTATTGATTTTTTCTTAAATAGGCCAGCCTGATAGGCTTGAAAGGCTTTTCTTACGGCCTGTGGCCTAGCCTCTTTAGCTAAATAGGCTTATAAAAAAGCCTAGGCCTTTTCTATTTAAGAAAAAGCCTGGCCTGACCTGAGCCTATGTAGGCTAGGCCGTAGGCCCCTGTTAGTTGGCCTGGCCTATTCCCACCCATAGCTACCATGCGCAGCAACCTTCAGCTCCTTCTTCGAAACTCTCTCCTGAAAAATAAATCGTAGAATATGTCATAATACATAAATAATTAAAATTACATTTTATTCAACATAGAAAGGTCATAGATTTACTTACTTGGCCATCCCACAAATAACGAGCCACACGGTTCTGATACCTCACCGAAAGTGATGTATTAGTCGGTTCTCCAGGAAATGGTGGAAGCGGTGGAATGTGAGCTGCTGCTGGTACAGGTGGAGGATCAGATATCTGATCTTCGGCTGGAATATTAAGTGCACGAACTACCGATCCATCCGCGTATCGTCAATAGATAAATCTGTCGCGTCCTCTAAAACGGCGAGACACTGTAAAAAAAAATTAAAAATCAAAACAAAACCGGAAAACTCATCATCTAGTTTTCCGGTGAAGAAATTAACAAACCGGATAATTGAGCATCAAGTTATCTGGTGAAGGAAATACACAAACCAGATAACCGAGCATCAAATTATCCGATGAAGGAACTACACAAACCGGATAACACGGTGCCAAGTTATCCGGTATGTGTCAACGAAAAATAAAGAACCGTAACTAACTTACTTGAGTTATCCGGTTGTTAGTTTTTTGTTCTCTGGATGTAGCTCACGTGTGTTCTCTGGAAGTGTATTTTTTTTTTATCCGGAAGTAGTCTCAGTGTGTTCTCCGGAAGTCAAAGTTTGAGCATTTTTTACAGTTTGTAACAAGACAAAATGAGAAATAAAAATGAAAATTTTAAAAGAAATACTATTTATATGGGTGTATTTTCGTCCAAAAAATTAATGAGTAGGGATATGGGGATAAATGTAGGGGTATGAGGTAATATTTTCTAGAGGTAGAGGCGGTACAAGAAAACGAGAATGAAGTTGATATTGAATATAAAGATAGCAAAGAAATCCATCTCTCATTGAGAATGAAGACAAAGACGGATGTTTAATAATTATTTCCCACCGATTTTGGAGTAGGGGCGGTGCAAAAAGAAGAAAGTGCATTTTTTTTTTACAAAATATTAGTGTGGTAGAATATTAAATTTTTATTTTTGTATAACCTCTCAGTAAGATTTTGAGTATTATATTTGGTTTTATTTTTATTAAATTTGAATGAGTAGATAGATTTTGATTTTCATGTGATTTAAGTTCATTTATTAAATAATAATTTAAATTGTATCTATTAGAAAAATTTACAATTAAATTTAAAAGTGATTTTTTTAATGAAAAGTAAAATGTATGGGAATATTATAATATCACTTTTTAAATGTTATTTTATTTAAATGTTTAACATATTTTTATATTGGAATTTTAAATTTTATTAAATTAGATTTTACTAAGATCAAATAATATCATTGGTCCATAAAATGAATAAGTCCAATAACCTAAATAAACCGATCGAAATAATCTATAACATTGTTCTGGACTGGGTCAGTACCTGCCTCACAGTCGGGAAGGTCCAACCCAATGTCACATTGGGGAGGCCCAACAAGGCTCAAATCTCCTCTTTGTCGGGCACAGTCAGCACTCACCGTAGTCGAACATGCCACTACCTGGTACGGGGAGAGACCACGCGTCTTCCCCATGGACTCCACGTGCCACCCACACGGGGACACGTCATCAGGAAACTACCTACTTCCTGAAGAACTGATCAGCCCACCTTCCGAAGATCGCGGGACAGTTGCTCCAGGGCGAAGATCACATGTTGTTCTTCCCTACGCCACATAAGTCCTAGTAGTTATTTGCATTGGGTATGACAATCCAACCCAGTGCAGACGACCGTTGGCCCAGCGCTGGGGGCACACTATAAATACCCTCTTTCACTAGAGGGTCAGGTATTCTGAATCTTTACTCTCACAGCTACCTTTCTGTACTTTCACTTTTTACTCCATCTCTTACTTTGGCATCGGAGTACCTTGCAGGTACACCCCCACCTTCTCACCACCACCGGGTTGTAACGGAGCTCACGACGTGTTGCTGGCCACCGATCCATTTCTGATCAGGTAAGATCAGTGGCGCTGTCTGTGGGAACCCTTTGCTTCCCCGTTGTTCCTCCCGTAGAAACTCAAGAACTAAAGCAACTTCCGATCTTCGATGATCATGGCCAGCCCACAGAATGACTTCAACGCTCCAGATTCCGCCTTCGCCCCATTCACCAACGGAGATGACCACGACCCCAACATGGACGTTCACGTCAAAGAAGGCGACCCCAGGGACGGGCACACCGCCTCTCCCTCCCCCGACGACGCGACCTTCAACGCTACCCGACACCCTGATAGTTCGGCTGTCTACCAGCCGATCTCCGCACCACCTAATGTTGCTCCGACCACGATGGCTCTGTTCGCAGCAATCAATCAGACCAATCTGATGATCTTCCAATAGAATGAATGAATCGGAGTGCTCGAGAGGGAGCGACAATAACGCCCTCCCCCGCGGAGACATCGTCGCCCCATTTCTCGTAGCCTCTCTCCTTCCCCGCGGAGGTCACATCACGATGACTCTCAGATTCCTTCTCCCTGGATGCCAGGGCGTCGTCCGCGTCTAGAACAACCCCAACCCGTGGTCGCCCAGAAGCGTGACTGTTCCCCTCCTCGGAATGAACGACGTTCCCCCGCTCAGAAGAGGATTAGGGCCGATGGGTATGACTAGAAATCAAAGAGCAGATCAAGGAGTCCTCCCCGACGAAGCAGAAATGGCCGAGGCGACCAATCCTTATCACCCACCAGGAGTGACGTGGATGATCAGTGCACCCCGCTGTCAAGGGACATCATGGAGACCCCCTTGCCAGTCGGGATGCAAAAATTCTTACCCTTGGCGACATATGATGGTACGACCGACCCGGATGACCACATCGAAAGCTTTGACGCGATGCTCGATTATCGAAATGTCCGGGGAGCCATCAAGTGCAAGCTCTCCCCCACTACCCTCCAGAAATGTGCCATGGAGTGGTACAAGAGCCTCGCACCTGAGTCCATCACTGCTTGGAAGGAACTGAAGAGACAGTTCTCCAGGCATTTCACCGCTTCTCGACGTCATCCGAAAACGAAAGCATCCCTGGAAGCCATCATCCAGGGAAAAGACGAATCTCTCCGGAACTACATCGAGAGATTCAACTGAGAGGCCATCCAGGTATCCACCTCAGATGACATGAAGAAATTCCTGATCGAGCGAGGACTCTGACCTCGCACCGAGTTCGCCAAGGCTGTCGACATCGAGAGGCCTGACACCTTGGAAGCACTCCTCCACAAGGCCCAAGCATACATCCAGTATGAGGAGATAGAGGCCACCCACTGTGCCCGCGATTCAGGGAACCAAGAGGGCCCCAACAGCTCCAGGCAGGAAGACTCCACCGCCCCCGACGAGGCGGGGAGAGAGCGAGAGAAGACTGGCCCCGAGACTCTCAAGAGCTAAGGGGACCCGCAAGCCGGTTCACGGAGTACACGCTACTCCCCGCTCCCCGCGAGCGAATCCTGGCCGAGTGTATCAACTCGGAATTCCAGAAAGGAGGTGTCCGCTTCCTGAAGCCGACACCCCCTAAACCAAACGTTGACAAGTCTAAGTACTGCAGGTTCCATAGGAGCCAATGGCATGTCACGGAGGAGTGCATCCACCTTAAGAATATGATAGAAATCTTGATTAAAGAGGGGCACCTCAAGCAATACACAAAGAGGAATGATGCCCCTCGACAAGAGACCTGGGAGACGAAAAGGGTCGAGGAGGCGACCCTATCCCCCGGCGAGAGCGGACTACAAGTCGCCCTATCTATCACCCGACCAGAGGACTTCTACTTTCCCAACGAGCCCAACATCCATGTGACCGCTTGCAGCCCGTGGGAAAGTTTCTCAACCTCCATGGTCATATTCGGCAGAGGGTTCAACAAGGTCTCGGTGGGGTCAATCAAGCGGAAGTTCGACGAGTTGATAGAGATGAGCTCGACGCAGACCGCCACTTTTGAGAAGGTCCTAGGAAGGTCGAACCCCATCACCTTCTACCTCTAAGAATTATCGGGCGACGCCCCTAACTCTAACATTCCCCTCCTGATCAGGGCGCAGATGGCGAACTTTAATGTCCGTCGCATCTTGGTCGACCAAGGGAGTTCGGTGGACATCATGTATGCCCACCTCTTCGAGACCCTCCAGCTCAATGAAACACATCTGACCCCTTACATGGGCTAAGACCTCCAGGGTTTCAACGACACCACCACCAGACCGTGGGGCTATGTCGAGCTGATGGTCACTTTCGGAAATGACGACACTGTCCGACAAGTTAAGGTCCGCTTCTTGGTGGTGGAGTGCCCATCTCTGTACCAGTACATCCTGGGAAGACTGACTCTGGCCGAACTCACGGCGGCACCATCTACAGTCCATCTGAAGATAAAGTACTACACGACCAGGGGTCGGGTCATCACCCTCCACGGGGATATTAAAGCTGCTAGGAGATACTTCGAGGCCGCAACTAAAGGTCTGAACTCGATCAATGTCAAGTCCAAGACCGCAGAAAAGCCAGTCCCGGACGTAGAGCAAAAGCCACTCCGGCCCGTCAATGCGTTCGACCTCGACAACTGTTTTCCCAGCAAGCAGGAGCAGGACGAGGTAGAGGATCACACCACTCGAGCTGAAGGCAACTGGCAGCCTGTTCACCCCATACTCCCCGTTCCAGATGGAGACTTCGAGCTCATTACCCTCGGAGACAACCCAGACAGGAATGTGAAGATTGGCTCGGGCATCCCCGACCTGGCGAAGAAGCAGCTAAAGGCATGCCTCTGGGAGAATGCCGATCTGTACGCGTGGAGCACTGCGAAGATGCTCAGCCTCGACCCATATTTGGCCTGCCATCAACTCACAATAGATCCAGCTGCTAGGGCTGTAGTGCAACGTAGACGTAGGCAATCTCCCGAGAAAGCGGAGGCTGCTGAAAAGGCTGTAAGAGACCTCTTAGAGGCGAATTTTATTTCGGAAGCCCGATACACAATCTGGATATCCAATGTTGTACTTGTTAAAAAGAATAATGGAAAATGGAGAATGTGCGTTGATTACACCGATCTTAACCGGGCATTCACGAAAGATGCTTATCCACTGCCTAACATCGACAAATTGGTCGACAATTCTGCAGGTTTTAAGTTGTTGTCGTTCATGGATGCCTACTCGGGGTACAATCAAATCCCCATGGTAAAGGCCGACAAACAGCACACGGCTTTCATGATAGAGTCGGGAAACTACTACAACGTAATGCCCTTCGGCCTGAAGAACGCCGGGGCGACCTACCATCAGATGATGAATAAAGTCTTATGTGGCGAGATCGGCGACATGATCGAGGTCTACATGGACGACATGATCGTTAAATCACGAGAAGAAGTCGACCACGCCGCCCACCTCAAAAAGGTCTTCAGCACGGCGAGGAAATGCAAGATAAGGTTTAACCCAGAGAAATGCACATTCGGCGTCTGAGTAGGAAAGTTCCTCAGCTTCTACCTTACGGAACGAGGGATCGAGGCGAACCCTGACAAGTGCAGGGCGTTCTCCACCTTCCCGATGCCGAACTCAAAGAAATCGATACAATCGCTGAACGGGATGCTCACTTCACTATCCCGCTTCGTGGCCAAATCGGCGCAATACACACTTCTATTTTTCAAACTCCTACGCAAGGAGGCCGCATTCGAGTGGACTAAGGAGTGCGAACAGACGCTCCTCCACCTCAAACAATTACTCTCGCAACCCTTAGTCCTCTCACGACCAGAAGACGGGGAGACATTGTACATGTACCTCACTGTCAGGAGCGAGGCGGTCAGCGCGACTCTAATCCGGAAAACCCCCGAGGGGCAGAAGCTAATTTACTTCACCTGTAAAGCCCTTCAAGGCCCCGAGCTTAGATACCAGTAGATAGAAAAGGTCGCTCTGGCTCTCATTATCGTGGCCAGGAGACTGCGACACTACTTCTTAGCCCACACAATCGTGGTGAGGACGGACCAACCCGTGAGGCAGCTCCTCAGCCGACTTGATATGGCGGGCAGGATGCTCAAATGGTCGCTCAAACTCTCCGAGTTTGACGTCCAATACGAGGGTACAAAGGCCCTAAAGGCTCAAGTATTAGCCTACTTTGTCGCGGAGATGACCATCCCAAAACCTTCGATCGGCGGATCCCAAAAATGGACGATCTACGTCAACGGGGAATCCAGCTCGACGGGAAGTAGAGCAGGAATCATCCTAGAAAATGAATAAGGCATCCTGATCGAGGTCTCCCTCACGTTGTCCTTCCCGACATCAAACAACCAGGCCGAATACGAGGCTTTCCTCGCTGGGTTGCGTTTAGCCGAGGACCTCAGCGCCAAAGAAGTAAAAATATTCACCGACTCTCAACTTGTGGCCTCACAGGTACGAGGAGAGTACCAAGCCAAGAACGATACCCTCATCAAATAGTTGGCATTGGTGAAAGAAATGATGAAAAAATTCACCTTGGCGGAAGTAAGTCACGTCCCACGCGAACACAATACTCGGGCAGACGTCCTGTCGAATCTAGCAAGCACGAAGAAGAAGGGTGAGAACAAATCTGCCATCCAAGAGGTGCTTTCGCGTTCGAGCATCGAGGAATCCATCTCCACCGCCGACGTGCATGTCGTTGGAGACAACCACTGCTGGATGACTCCGGTATACGAATACCTCAGCACGGGAGAACTACACGACGACCCCAAGGATGTCGGCATAGTCAGGCGGCCGCCTGTTCATATACTATCATCGAGGATAAGTTATAGTGACAGGGCTTCTCGATCCCCCTCCTTAGGTGCGTCGAGAAGTCTAAGGTCCCCAGCATACTTCAGGAGATCCACGAAGGAATAAATGCGCAACACCTCGGTGGACGGTCCTTAGCCCGCAAAGCACTGCGAGCAGGGTACTACTGGCCCACCATGCAACAAGACACCAAGAAGCACGTCAAGAAATGTGACAGGTGCCAGCGACACGGGGACATGCACCTGGCTCCGCCCAATGAGCTCAAAACACCTTCCTCATGTAGTGTGCGGTTTTTTTCCGGTGACGCGACCACCTTACCACAATGATTTGGGTGCTGCTTTCTGATTTCTGTATTTATCCTATGAAGCTAGAAAGAAAGGGAAAGATATCTTAAACTAACCCTGCACGCAAATGTTTTCTTTAACAAATGCTAAGAGATCTGGGATCGGGGTCTGGTTATACAAAGGGAAGCTATTAAGACCCAGTGTATCTATAGTAATCTATAGGAACCTTCTTTTTGCATGTATTTCTGTTAACTTGAAATGTTTTCTTGTGTTTATCTGCTGTGGATTGGGAAAGTTTCTCCTTTGCGAATGTTGAGAGAATGTATTTGTTATTTTCGGGTTTTCTGTTGTTTTTGGGAAGGTACTGGACCTAAAGTTTTTTATTTGTATGCTCGCTAAGATTTTGAAATCTTATGCCTACGTATTCCCGTAAAGAGATTTGGGAAATCAGAGCAATCGTAGTTCCTCCTATTCTATGGGAGGAAAGATATTTGGTGTCTTGTTCAAAGCCTAAGATTGAAGTTATCAGAGTATTTGTGTCTTGTTCAAAGCCCAAGATTGAAGTTATCTGAGTATTTGTGTCTTGTTCAAAGCCCAAGATCGAAGCTAAAGGGTGACTGAGAGAGAGAATTTGTCATCTCTAAAGGGAGATATCTCACATATTCATCACAAATGTTGAGAAGTTGGTTATAAGGGAAATTACTTTAAGTGGGATACATGGAATCCAGCAATTCCATAATTTCCTTTATAAGGGAGATGTCATGAAGGAAGAAGCTTTAACTCAGTGTAGAGTAATGACACTTTTCCTTTATGAATCTTTCATGCTAAGAGAGGGACATTGGCTTAGATGTATAGAATCCAGAGGCTTGCCACTTACAGCAGTTAGATGAAAGATGGATTTTAGTCAGAGTAAAGGAAGGACTCCAGCTTGGATTTTTGAATCAACAAGTGTGCCACTTACAACAATTATCTGGAAAAAGGTTTTGATTGTTTGCTTTGATATGTGATGTATAGAAGAGGCATCTTCCTACAGAGAAGACTCATGGTCTCATCTGTGAGGATGTTGATTTTTGTGTGCCTTGATCAAAGCCCAAGGTTAAAGCTAAAGGAAACTGACTCCACTAGGGAGGGTTTTATTTGTCTTATACAAAGCCCAAGATTGAGGCTAACTGGGGAAAATTCTTAAGTGAAGCCTAAGAGGAGGCTATCTCTTGCTGAGGATTTATGGAAATCCAGGAGCGGGTCCAAATTGTATTGAGGATCCAAAGGGATTTACTTTTACTGGGAATTAGGGAAGAGTTGAAGTATCATATGCCATGAGGCTCTGATTTTATTGGGGATTTGTTGAGTTTAATCTGGCCTTGGCTGGGATTTTCAAGGTGAAAGTTAAGCCTGGTTGGAGGTCAGAGAAGTTTAAAGGTGAGTTTGAAAACCTTAGAGGTTTTAACTCTTCTGGATACTGGTATAGTGGTAGAGTGATAAGGGTTTTTCTTATGCTTTTAGGAAACTTGAGGGTATATGTGTGAGCCCAAGAGGAAGCTATGTGGGTTAGACTTTCCAAGTCTACTTGTATGAAGCCCAAAAGGAGGCTGAGACTGTCCAAGTCTTTTAAGGAGAGGTAGACTCTGATTGGAGATAGGTCTGTGTATGATGCCCAAGAGGAGGCTGTTGGTTTAAGGGATGAAGAACAACTCCTAACTGAGTGGATGTTCTAGAAATTTGACTCTCCTAGGGATTAAACTAGTAGAGATGACTAAATTCTATCTTATGCTTTTAGGAAGCCTTTGGGTTCTTGTACTAAGCCCAAGAGGAGGCTGGGGAACTTCTAAGAATCCTGTTGGTCCTTGTACTAAGCCCAAGAGGAGGCTGGGGATACTTCTAGGAAACATGTGGGTCCAAACCTAAGAAAAGTTCAAGAAAGGTTTCACCGGGAACAAGTCCTTTCTTTGTTGAACAGTTCTAAGGTTTGAAGAAATTCAAAAGAGGTTTCACCGAGAATTAATCCTCTATGGGGAAATGAATTTCTTGTGTCTGTGTGTGTGTATATATATATATATATATATTTCTAAGTTTTGACAGTCATGAGAAAAATTTCACCAGGAATAATGCCTTTCTCTGTTCCATATTGAATAAGCCCAAGAGGATGCAGACTGTATTAAGGGAAGTTTCCTATGTGGGAACTAGTTTTGACTAAGTTAGAAGTAACCTCTGGTTTGACCTAAGTGTAGACCTAACTGCTGGGGAAATTTTAGACAGATATGCACAAGTATATACAAATAAGTAAATTAACAGGTATATAAACAAGTATGCACAGAATAGAAAAGATGTTGGGTCTTACACTCTGAAAAGAGACCCAAGTGTATTGTGATTGGTTGTACTGATTGTATGATTAGGGTTTTAAGAAATTGAAGAAAGTTTTGAGAAAACTTTGAATTTAAATTTGAATTAAAGAAATGTTTGAAAAGAAAATAGTGTTTGGGGCTTATAACTCAAAGAAAGGCCCAAGTGGTCTAAGAGCAGTTTCACCAGGAATAATGCTCCTCTTAGTACCAGTTTTAAAAACAGACAAATGATTTTGAAAACAAAGGTATGGGGCTTTAAAACTCAAGGAGAAGCCCATGGAAGTTGTTTATTGTTTAAAACAAAGCTTATGTATAAAAGATTGAGGCTTATACTTAAGGAGAGACCCAGATGACTTATTTTGAAAACAGTGATCGCACTGCGATACCGAAACACGTTGTGGGACTTATACTATTGTAGAGGTCCAAAATTTGTTTATGCACAAAGAGTGTTTGTAAAGAAGAAAAATGGGGCTTATACTCAAGGAGAGGCCCAAATGATTTATTTGAAAAGGCGACGATCGCGCCGCGGTTTTGAAAACCACAGTGGGACTTATACAATGACTGAGGCCCAAAATATTTATTTACAAAAGGGATGGGTCTTACACTCAAGGAAAAACCCTAATTTTAATTAAAAATAAAAATTTTCTAAGAAAATTAAATAAGAAATGATATAAAATATCAAATATATTTAAAAACAAGTTGTGAACTCTGAAAAATGTTTTGAAAAATCATGTTTATTTATATGAAAGTGTGAAATTCATTTGAATTTGAAAAATTTCATTAAAATGTTTAAAAACAACTAAAAATGAAATTCTTTACAAAAATTCAAAGTATATTAAATAAATAATATAATCTTGATTTTTTTGTAGAATAAAATATTTTAACATTTTTGTGAATTTTGAAAAAAAATAATAAATAAAAAATGATTAAAATCTAAAGAGAAATTGATTTTTGAAATCAATTAAAAAAAACAAATATTCAAATATTCAAAAATTCAAAAAAGGCGCCAAGGTCACCTTCTTCTTCCTCGCGCGAACCTCCATGGCTTGATTTGCAAAGCCTATACACGATAGCTACAAAGCAATTGATTGAGGGGAAACACTTTATACAAGTACAGAAACATGTTTGTAACTTGAAAACACATTTATGATGCATGTATCATAGAGTTTGAGAGTGCCAGACTTACCTCTGCAAGAGGAAATCGAATCCTCAGTTGTAGGTGTTACATAAGTGTTTTGATGATCTAGACAACTTCCTTGGACCTCAAGTAGTGTGTTGAGATGCTTGGAATTGATTGGAAACACCTGGAACTTGTTGTGGTACCTCAACTGCAAATATGCCTAAGTTGGATTTTGAGCTTTGTGATTCTGAGGTTACAGATGGTGGAGAAGTGTTTGGATAGTTTCTATATGATGTATGTGTGGTGTTAGGATCATTGGATGTGGTGGAATCCTTCTCTATTTGAAAATTTGCATGTTACTTGCCAATGAAGGAAATTATGGTTTTGAAAGGTGATTTAGAGGAAAACATGAATTCTGATGTTTTGGGGTGGTTTGACCAGTCATACATGACCTCTATTCATAGTAGAGGAAGTTTATTTTGCAAGGAATAGTGATTGGGGGCTGAATTACCCTATTATCCAAAGGGATTTGTCATGTAGCCAAAGTCTCCTCTAGCCATTAACTTGAGTCAATCTTGCAGGCCTATGGTCTTCTGATTCTTGGACTAATCTTGACTCATTTGTAATGTTATGAACTGATAGATACCAGCTCTATGCATCCATTTATTGCTTCTTGACAAAGTTGAAGTTTTTGGAAATGAATCTTGAATGCCACATGCCTAAGGGATATGATTTTTGACTTGGTGGTCTTATGCTCAGATTCTGCATCATTCATGTTGATATTGGACAGAAATACAATAATGCAAGTGTCCAAAATTGGCTCAAGAAATCGTGAGATACAAGTCATGTACCAACGGTGTTGTGTAGGCAGGGTGAAAAATGTCATTTTGGGGAGCTCATAACTTCTTGCTCAAGTTGAATCATGGGAGGCTCTTGTAATTTTTAGAAAGCCCCTATATCATACTTCAACTTTGATGTTTAACTTTGGTCTTGATTCATCTTGGATCATAATGAAAAATGGCCTCAAAGTTGGTAAAATTACAAAACAGATTTTGTCCAAAATTTTTACTAAGTGTCCAAGTTCAAAAGTTTTGAAACCCTAACTTCATGGCTCTATAACTCAAAATCCAAGCTTTTTGGCTCATGGAGCATTGTGATACTTTTGTAATGTGTAATTAGAGCTTTTATTTGAGCTTTGGATGGAAGAAAATGGCTTTGTGGTTTGAGAGTTATGACCTTGCAAAGTTGGGAAAAATCACCATTTTTTCATAACTTGGAGAAATTTCAAGTTTCTTAAGATTACCCCTTTTGCAAGTAACCTCATTTTTCTTGATTTTTCTTGATGGATGATGATCCATACCATGATTTAACATTGTTTTTTACTTAAGGGAGCCATGTTTGTCAAGAAATCTCAAAAGTCAAACTTGCTTTTTGGGCACAGTTGACTTTTTATCAGATGAATTTCAAAATTTGTGATTTTCTATGAAATCAAGTTCTTGACCTAATTCAAACCTAATGGATGGATTCCATAGGTGTTTTAGAGTGTCTTGAATCATGTCCCAAGGTTTGAGATCATGTCTTGGTCAAAAGTCAAAGGTATGGTTGACTTTTTCTCAAAAACCCTAGTTTGTGGTCCAGATGAATTTGCATCTTCATATTGCTCATGAACCAAGTTCTTTGTGTCCATTTGAACTTGTAAGAGGATCAATATAAGATATTTTAGGTCTTCAAAACATTCCTTGAGGTTTTGGCTCATTTCTTGCTCCAATAGTCAACTTAGGGGTGAATTAGGTCAAGAAATCCTAATTCCTGATTTTTGACTAATGCATCCCCTATGGCTATTTTGAATTCATGATTGGACCCATGAGGTCCCTTTGAGATTCTTGAATCATGTTTTGAAGTATTGACTCATGCCCAGATGAAAATTTCCCTCTGGAGGCCTTGGTCGACCAAAATCCTAATTTGGTGACACTGGTGATCTTGAGGGTTGATCCACTTGAAATGTTGCATTTTTGTGCTTGATTCTTGATGTGGGAAACCTCTTGATCCTTCATGGATGTTTGAGAGACTTGACAAGTTGAAGATCATGACAATTCTTGATTGATTCTTTGTCGGAATGCTTTGAGAGGGTCCAAAACCCTAATTCTTGGTTGAGGTGAATCCTTAACAATCTTTGAGAGGATTGATGAGGCATGAAGGTACATCCATATTGTGGTGATGTTTTTCACAATGATGGGAAATTTTGTGGTCAAAATTTGGGGTATGACATCTCCCCATGGTCGTTTTCCTGGTGGCGGATGGACATCTTTGGACCCTTCACCATAGGGTCATACCAAAATAAATATTTGATTGTCGGCGTCGACTACTTCACCAAGTGGATAGAGACCGAAACCTTCGCCAAAATCACGGCCCACAACATACTCCATTTTTACAAGAGGAATATACTTGCCCAGTTCGGCGTACCCCAAGCGATCGTCGCCGACAATGGGACACAGTTCACCGACAAGAACTTCCAGGACTTCGTTACTAAGTTGGGCACAAAATAACACATTACGTTGGTTGAGCACCCGCAAACAAACGGGCAAGTCGAAGCCGCGAACATGGTGATCCTGAAAGGCCTGAAATGAAGACTGGGTGACGCCAAGAAAAGGTGGGTCGAGGAGTTGTACAGCGTGCTCTGGGGCTACAGAATAACCCCGCACTCGACCACCAGGGAAACCCCATTCCGACTGACATACGGAACCGAGGCGGTAATTCATGTAGAAATAAGGGAACTCTCAAGAAGGACCGAGTCTTCCCTCGACGAGGAGATGAACGACGAGGCCCTAAGGGAGGAGCTCGACCTGGTCGAAAAGATACGGTTGGGGGCATCTCTCTGCGAAGCCTCGCTCAAACAAAAGATAACCTTGCGCCACGACAAAAAAGTTATCAAACACGAATTTCAGGCCGGCACCCTAGTCCTGCGAAGGAACCAGAAAGATTCGCGTGAAGGCAAGCTCGCCGCAAACTTGGAGGGCCCTTATCGCGTCCACGCGAAAATGGGGACGGGAGCCTACTACCTCGAAAATTTTCACGTGGAGGAACTTGCTCGACCATGGAACGCTGAAAAGCTTAAACAATGCTACAGTTAAACACTGTCTGCGACCTATTCGCGTCGCGACCACAGGAGTGCACTAAGGTACAAGCGCGACTCCTTAACTCGAGACAAGAAGACAAGGGCCCGCTCTTTGTGTGTGCACGAGGAACTTTAATCCGACGGGGACACCTCTATCGAGCTCCACTGTCGTCGTACCAACTAGGAAGAATGAATAACTCGCGATGGGAAGTTCACGCCTCAGAGCTAAGACCTCAATCGAGGTCTTAGCTTCGTCGAAGTTCGGAATACAACTCCGACACTCGACCAGTTCCCTACACTGTCGAGGATCAATGACGTAGAGCAAACACCAAATACTTAACGAAAAACATACAAATATCAAATATAAAACACACATTCGAGCAGCACACACAAAATATGAAAGACGATGCATTAAAACGGGAAAAAGCCCATTGTTCAAACAGTGCAAAAAAGTGTTAAAAACCCTGGCATGCAGGTTGGACAAAAATTACAGTTTACAAAATCATGGCACGCAGGCCGAACTAGACAATATTCAAAAGTGGCACGCATGCCGACTGAACAGGCTCAAACAACAACCTCCTCCTCAAGCCGCGCATCTGTCTCCCCATCACCTCGACCAGTTTCATCGTCGCTCTCCCCGTGAATGATCACCTGACCATCGACCACTTGGTGGAACGGGCTGACTCTCTAAAGGGCGAGCTCGACACCCAGATTCTCGGCCTTGACCTGAACCACAACACTATTGAAACCTACCTCAAGAGCCTCTAAGCACTCTTGCTTGAGCTCCCGGATCCTGGCGATCAGGCCACCACGGGCAACGAGACATCTCTCCTTCTCTGTCTCATCCTCGGCAGGCCTGGCAGCAACTTCTATCTCAGCGACCTTCTTCTGAAGACGGTTCCGATCCTCTTGGGTTTTCTTCAGCTCTGCGTTTGTCTCATTCAGCTCATGAAGGACGCGCATGTAATTTTTTCACCTCGTTTAAGCCTCTAGCAGGCCGTTCTCGGCTTTGTTCTTCTCCTCCTCGAGGACGTCATACTCGTCCCGCAGTTTTTTCAGTTCGAAAGTCGGGCTGATCTCGTCGTTTAGGACTAGGGCCGTCTCGAAGACCCTCATCATGGTGGCCATGTCCTCGGTCAGAGCCTTCCTTCTGGCCGCCCTCTCGACCCCCAGGATCGCCTTGACCTCCGCCTCGACCAGAGTAAGGGAGTTGACTCTGGAGAAGAAATCCTATTGGAGGTGACAAGGGGGCAGCATAAACCTCTCTGTGGGCACACCCTCCTCGAGATCCACGAGAATGGGTTCCTCTTGGCGCGGCCTCTTGGAAGGGATGCTTTGTGGAGGAGGAGATTGACTGCTTTGAGGGGAGGCAGAGCCGCTTCCCCCGTCGACGGGCTTCTCCATCTGTTGGACTTCTTGGACTCTACCTTTACTCTTCTTCGCTCCCTTAGTGGCCGCTAGCTTCATGATGTGCTTGTGCACGTTCGACATTCGGCCTGCGACAAGGAACAAGAAATAAGTCAGTACAAAGGAGAACAAAAAAGGGAGAAATGCCTGAGCAAAGCAAAAGACCACTACCTAAAAACCTCAAGGCCTCGTCCTTGGATTCGCACTCGAGGAGGGATTTGGTGTTAATGAAACGGGGCTCAGTGCAAACTTGCCCCCGGGCGTCGAGGATAAAACTCTTGTCTTTATTTACACATTTGGCGCGAGTAAAGCCGGAGACAAACTCGACCAACTTTTTGTATGATTCTCGGTCGTCGACGCCCAGGTCCCCAGGCTTCACGATGTAGCTCTCCGTGCTACTCTTGAAGTGCGCCTTCTCCCACTCCAGGGGGCATTTAGACACCAACTTCTCCTTGGCTGTCTCGTCGACCACGAGGTCATATAAAGAGTCGACGACTGTGTGCGAGATGGGTTTGACGATGTAAAACCTGTCCTTGAAGGAGTGGATAGAATCTAAGTACACCTTGAACAACTTTCTCGGTTGTTTCAAGGAAACCCAACTATGTCGGCCGTTGACGGATGACCGTTGTTAGTGGAAAGTACATAAAAATAACGGAAGGGTGGCCACAACGCGTAGATATTCGCACACGAGCTCGAACGCTCGCACAAACGCTATCGTGTTGGGATGAAGCTGGGAGGGCGCCAGACGCAGCCAGTGGAACACCCCCCTTTGGAAGTCGCTGAAGGGGAGGCGGAGGCCCACTTCCCAGAATACAAACTCGTACATTGGGAACCTCAGCCCTCGGAACCTCAAGCATATACGATGCTGCTCTTTAGGTTTGTAGACCATCCAGTTCGTCGGAGAACCCACGAAAATGTCCTCGACCGTCACAAAGGCATCAGTGTTATCGACGACAAAGCGCGACTCGAGTCTAAGAGGTTCTTCCCCGGCCCAGTCCTCGGGCTTACGGACTCGTTCTTCCCCGGGCTGCTGGACGGGCTCGTCGAGGCCGGGCTCGTCAACTATGTGAATAATACCTGCGAGCCTCAAGGTCATTTTACCTAAAAAGCAGAGGAAAACAGTGAATTCGACTTCCTAAATCAAATCCACCCTTCCACCGCAAATCAAGTGAAAGAGCGTGGAGAAGGGCGAAGAGCCCAGACGAATTCTCCCCGACAATAAGTTACGAGCCTCTCCTCGACGAGGAGACTCCCCTCACGGGAAGACCTGATAGACACAAGAAACCCTTTGACAGGGACCCCTTTCGCGATTCTCATACGCTGACGGGGAGCCAAGGTCCCCGAGACCTCCATCCCAGCTCCTCGTGATCTTCATCGCGTCCCCGGGACCTTCATCACAAGTCCTCAGTGCATTCATCAGGAGATTCATGAAATTCCCAAAGTCCTCATGAACTTCCCGGTGAATACGCTGGAAACTTCATGAACACGGCCAGAAAATTAATAACTCCACCGGGAACTTCATGAAAGTCACCTGAACACACACACGTCCCTCCTAAAACCTACGCTCCCCTTAGAAAATATACAACAAATTCAAATTACTAGAGGTGAAATGCAAGGACTTACTTGAAGGATGTGAGTTTGGCTGGCGATGAGAAGCTGGCAATGGCGGTGGCGGCGGCGGTAACGGCGAGCACGGACTGAAGAGCTTGGAGAGCTTGGAGGATACTGATCAGTTGAAGGAAAGCGTGAAAATGAAATGGGACTTCCCCTATTTATAATCCTAGCACGGGAAGCGAGGCGACCCTAGGCATTCAAGTGCCCCTAGCATAGTCGCCCTATGCATTAATGGCGCATAACATGTGGCGCTCGGAGACACTACTTGCGTCCTCTCAGTTTCCCTTTCATGCCCGCGGGACGGGCACATCCGTACCTTTTGTTTTTCCCACATCATCGACGAAAGTCCCAAAATAGAGATGTGCCCAGACTTACGAACGTCCCCGCGGCTCCTGCCTCGTCGAATATCACCTGCCTCTGGCCGCCTGCATCCTCCACCAACTCGGTGTTTCGGGCACGCTGACGGCCTTTTGGACGGGTCCCCGACGAATGGACTGACCCTTAAGTCATCACTTCACCACTTCGGAGCAACGAATTAGGGAGGCTCTTGTTCTGGACTGGGCCAGTACCTGCCCCACAGTCGGGCAGGCCCAACCCAATGTCACATTGGGGAGGCCCAAAAAGGCCCAATCCTCCTCCCTGTCGGGCACAATCAGCATTCACCGTAGTCGAACAGGCCATTATCTGGTACGGAGGAGACCACGCGTCTTCCCCACGGACTCCACGTGCCCCCCCACGCAGGGACACATCATCAAGCAACTACCAACTTCCTGAAGAACTGGTCAGCCCACCTTCTGAAGATCGCGGGGCAGTTGCTCTAGGGCGAAGACCACGTGCTGGTCTTCCTACCCACGTAAGCCCTGACAGTTATTTGCATTGTGCCTGGCAATCCAACCCCGTGCAGACGACCGTTGGCCCAGCGCTGAGGGTACATTATAAATACCCACTTTCACTAGAGGGTCGGGTATTCTGAATCTTTACTCTCACAGCTACCTTTCTGTATTTGCACTTTTTACTCCATCTCTTACTTTGGTATCAGAGTACCTTGCAGGTACACCCCCCACCTTCTCACCACCGCCGGTTTGTAACGGAGCTCACAACGTGTTGCTGGCCACCGATCCATTTCTGATCAGGTAAGATCAAACATGTACTAATCTAACCCTTCAAAACTAATCTTAAAAAGAGGATTACTTAATGCACCCTATGTGTTACTTACGCACCACACGAAAATACTAAAATACTCCTCAAATTCTGAAGATGCATCTTCGAACACACTATGCACCAACGCTATGTGTCATACCCTAATTTTGATCCTGAATCACCGAATCAATATAGTTATCATAACATCTTCATCATCTGCATAGCATGACATGCATTTCATCCTGCATAATGCTCAAATTGTCAATCATATTTTTTTTTTGGATTTACAGACAGATCGGTCAAACTGAATCTCAACTGTGCGTAAAATCAGTGGACATAAAATTTCAAAATCGAGCTTGCAGACATCAATATTCTTAATCAAAGTTTTGAGTAGTTTAACCTGACGTGCTCGTTTTATTTTTTCAACTACTTTTTCGGTCGCATTTTGATTAATCCGAGCCTTTGAACCGGTGAAATTTTATTTCAAAAATTGATCAAACACTGTATTTTTCCGAGAGGTTTATTTTGCGCTGATAATTTTGGTGCACTCAGATTAATTTTTTGAGCACTTTTGCACCGACTTATTTTTTTGTTTCAAGTCCGTTTATTTTTATTTCTTCGTCAAAATGTTCAAAATAATTAAGTAGAATTAGTTGTGGTTTCACTCTAATTTTATATTGATTATTTTAACATATTTAGTTTTGTGTTTTTCAACTTATTGTAATTCATTTTTATCACTAAAAAATAAAAAAGGCATTATTGTCACTGTTTGTGAAATTAAAAATCCTAGTTGGTATTGTATTGTTGTGAAAAAACCCAAAAGTGGCGACATCTGTCATTCTCTCTCTCAATTCAAAATATAACACCAAAATAAGCCAACAACACTGAAAAATAAGAAAGGAGAAAATCCAGGGGCGTGTAACGTCCCTCTCAGTAATTAAAAAAGATAAGGCATGGAAAAGTGGAAATAAAAGATGCAAACTTGACCATAAAATACACGATGCTACAACATGGGGTGAGATAATTATCCCAGTGGGCTCCCTATCTTATGGATTCTCCCGACGTTACAAAGTTCTAACCAAACCTAACTCAAGTCAAAAGGGAAGGGACAAGACTTGAGTTCACAATCTCACCCTATATGGAAACATGTTACTTGAGTTCAACAACTCAAACCATCACTAATCGGAAACCACATCAAGGCATCTTTCACCGGCCAGCCCCACGTCTAGAGTTATCGACACGGGTCACGGATATTTGTATCATAGATATCTTTCCCCGACTAACCCACACAAGAGTTCTCAACACGGGTCACATATATCTAGCTTATATGGAACTTTCTCCGGCCAACCCTACACAATAGTTCTTAACACGGGTCACGGGTACCTATCTACTAAGTAACTTTCCCCGACCAACCCTACACAAGAGTTCTTAACACGGGTCACAAATACTTATCAAAGAATAGTACGTACATTTTGAAGGAGCTCTCTATATAAGCCTCAACTCTTGGAACGGCTCATCTCAAGTGATTGTTTTCGACTACGTGATCACAAACGCAAACATGATTGTATTCGACAATCACAATGCCACATATGCCTTATTCACAAAGAAACATAAAGATCAACACATCTTCCATATAATGACTCACCTCTCCACTAGACAACCACTTGTCAATGATGCACACCTAGGCGTCAAATGCACAAGCATTGTCATCTAAGTCATATATCATTTCTTAGTTACATCACTAGTTCATTCCATTAAATTGTGATAAGGTTTTCCTCACTTTTCTTAATCCTTTTTAATCATATAATCATCATTTTAATCAATCTGCCATCCAGGAATCCACATGCATATTACTCATAATAATCAATGTAAATAAGATATAGTAACAATAAATATGCATGTGAAACAACCAAGCAAGCATCAAAACAAAGTATGAAAAACACTGCCAGGTTCGCAGTGCGAAGGCCAGGCGAGGTCCCTCCGCCTTGAATTCGTTGTGCAAACTCTAGGCGAGACAAAAGAATTTAGAGGCAGTAGCAAAAGGGTTACGTGGTCGCTGTGCGAGCCCTGGGTGAATGTTCGCCTTCGCCTCGCCTTCAGCTCACAGTGCGAGTATGACAGACTGTCAAATTGCCTTCAGCTTGTTGTGTGAGCTTTGCGATTTCCAGAACTTTCTGCCTAACAGGGATAGTTCCAAAGGGGTTTTCAAACCCCATTCACCCAACCTCATTCCGAACATTGATGTCAACATTTCATGTACAAAACAACATTAAGGCAACAATCCAACATCAACATCATAAACACAACAAGAAACATGATATTTCCATGGAAATGAGGAAAATTTTACCAAATCCAATCTCACACATTTCTATCTACAATACTCTTACCCGAATATATCTAACTAGAACCCACATCTAAAACAAGATGAAAAAGTTATTGATGATGAAGATGAGATGAACTTCCAAGCTTTCCTCTTCTAGGGTTTATTCTTTCTCTCTACTTCTTTCTCGCTTCTCTTACTATCTTTTCTTTTCCTTCTATTATCCTCTTTAATACTTCTCCCACAAAATTGGAAAAGAAACACAAGGTAGTAACATGAAAAGTTAGTAAGACTAATGTCCACAATTAAGGGTATTCAAAATGTCTCTATTGTACCAATTAATAAAATCTCAGAGTCAAATAATATTAATTAAACCAAATTTGAGCTCATCAGTTACTCTAATTATCTCAACAGATAACTCTCAGAGCACACAAGAACCAAGTTGACCTCAACTAATATTATTTAGAGCATTTTACGAAATACGGGATATTACATCCCCCCTTAACTAAAATTTGTCCTCAAATTTAAATATTACCTATAAAAGGTGAGGGTAAGCATCCCACATTTCATACTGAAGCTCCTAAGTAGCATCATCTGGATATGTTTCGTCCCACTGAACCTTAACAAGAGGAATTTCTTTGTTCCTCAACGCCTTAGTTTCTCTCTCCACAATACGACTTTGTAGAGGTTCAAAAGTCAAATTTGTTTCTATCTCAATTGTATCCGAAAGAATTGGCTGAAGGGGATCAGGAATAAACTTCCAGAGTTGGGACACGTGAAAAATATCATGCATCTCAGATAAAGAAGGCGGTAAGGCTAATCTATAAGCTACTTCACCAATCCTCTCTATAATCTGATATGGTCCCACGTATCTTGGACTTAACTTCCGCGACTTAAATGTTCCTTTGAATCTCAACCTTGGAGTAACTTTCAAGAATACATGATCACCTTCTCCAAATTCCAACGGTCTCCTTCGGTTATCCGCATAACTCTTCTGACAGTCTTGTGATTTCTTAACCTTGTCACGAATCATTCTAATCTTTTCCGTAGTCTCTTGAACAATCTCCGGTCCTAAAATCCTTTCTTCACCAACTTCCGTCCAACACAAAGGTGTTCTACATTTCCTTCTGTACAATGCTTCGTAAGGAGCCATACCAATACTCGCATGGTAACTATTGTTGTATGCAAACTCAATCAACGGTAAAAGTTCCTTCCAATTTCCTCCACTTCCAAGCACACAAGCTATTAACATGTCTTCCAAAATTTGTATCGTCCATTTCGTCTGACCATTCGTTTGAGGATGATTCGACGTACTTAAACACAACCTTGATCCCATGTCTTGTTGAAAAGCTCTCCAAAACCTTGAAGTAGACTTTGGATATCTATCACACACTATGATAAAGGGGACACCATGAAGTCTCACAATTTCTGAAATAAACAACCGTGCAAGATGACTTTCCTTGTAAGTAGTTTCCACGGCTAAGAAGTGCGCGGACTTAGTCAACTGATCTACAATCACCCAAATAGAATCATAACCACCTTGTGTACGAGGTAACCCAACCGCAAAGTCCATTGAAATACTATCCCATTTCCACACCAGAATTTCTTTCAACAATCACAATGCCACATATGCCTTTTTCACAAAGAAACACAAAGATCAACACATGTTCCATATAATGTCTCACCTCTCTAATAGACAATCACTTGTCAATGATGCAGATCTAGGCGTAAAATGCACAATCATTTTCATCAAAGTCATTTATCATTTCCTAGTTACATCACTAGTTCATTCCATTCAATTGTGATAAGGTTTTCCTCACTTTTTCTTAATCGTTTTAAATCACATAATCATCATTTTAATCATTCCAATATCCATGAATCCACATGCATATTACTCATAATAATCAATGTAAATAATACATAGTAATAATAAACATGCATGTGAAACACCCAAGAAAGCATCAAAACAAAGTATGAAAAACACGGCCAGGTTTGCAGTGCGAAGGCCAGGCGAGGTCTCTTTGCATTGAGTTTGTTGTGCAAACTCTGGGCGAGACAGGAGAATTTAGAGGCAGTAGCAAAATGGCTACGTGGTTGCTGTGCAAGCCCTGGCCGAATGTTCGCCTTTGCCTCACCTTCAGCTTGCAGTGCGAGCATGACAGACTGCCACGTTCGCCTTCAGCTTGCAGTGCGAGCTCTGCGATTTCCAGAATTTTCTGCATAACAGGGACAGTTCCAAGGGGGTTTTCAAACCCCATTCACCCAACTTCATGTAATACCCCGTATTTCCTAAAATTCTCTAAATAATATTAGTAGAGATCAACTGGGTTCTGGTGTGCACTGAGTTATTTGTTGAGATAATTAGAGTAACTGAGGAGCTCAAATTTGGTTCAATTAATATTATTTGACTCTGAGATTTTATTAATTAGTACAATAGAGATATTTTGGATACCCTTAATTGTGGGCCTTTAATCAAGTTAGTCTTACTAACTTTTCATTTTACTACCTTGTGTTACTTTTCCAATTTTGTGGGAGAAGTATTAAAGAGGAAAATAGAAATGAAAAGAAAAGATATCAAGAGAAAAGAGAAATAAGAGAAGTAGAGAGAGAAAGAAGAAACCCTAGAAGAGGAAAACTTTGGAGTTTATCTCATCTTCATCATCAACAACTTCTTCATCTTGTTTTAGAGGTGGATTATAGTTAGATACATTAGGGTAAGAGTATTGTAGATAGAAATGTGTGATAAGAAAAAGTGAGAAAAACCTTATCACAATTAAATGGAATGAACTAGTAATGTAACTAGGAAATGATAGATGACTTAGATGACAATACTTGTGCGTTTGACGCCTATGTGTGCATCATTGACAAGTGGTTATCTAGTGGAGATGTGAGACATTATATGGAACATGTATTGATCTTTGTGTTTTTTTGTGAATAAGGCGTATGTGGTCTTGTGATTGTTGAATACAATCATGTTTGTGTATGTGATCATGTAGTCGGAAGCAATTCCTTAAGATGTGTCGTTCCAAGAGTTAAGGATTATATAGAGAGGTCGTCCGAAATGTACGCACTATTCTTTGACAAGTATCAGTGACCCGTGTTAATAACTCTTGTATACGGTTGACCGAGGAAAGTTACTTAGTAGATATGTATACGTAACCCGTGTTAAGAACTCTTGTGTAGGGTTGGCCGGGGAAAGTTACCTGTGAGCTAGATATCAGTGACCCGTGTTGAGAACTCTTGTGTGGGTTGGTCAGAGAAAGATATCTATGATACAAGGATCTGTGACCCTTGTCGATAACTCTAGACGTGGGGTTGGTCGGGAAAATATACCTTGATGTGGTTTTCGATTAGTAATGGTTTGAGTTGTTAAACTCAAGTAATATGTTTCCATATAGGGTGAGATTGTGAACTCAAGTCATGTTCATTCCCTTTTGACTTGAGTTAGGTTTCGTTAGAACATTGTAAAGCCGAGAGAATCCATAAGATAGGGATTCCACTGGGATAATTATCTTACCCCATGTTGCTGATTATATTTCAGGTGGTTTTGCACTACAAGAAAATTGGCAAGTTGCGACAGTTAATATTGGCAATTACGGCGGTTTGAACCGCCACAATTTGCTAGTCGCGACGGTTTTGTTTCTGTCGCAGAAACGGGTGTCGCCAGGAAGTATCGCGACTGTTTTTAAAACTGTCACTCCAACTGTCGTTCTATGTTGCGACGGGTAGGGAACTGTCGTAAATTGAAAATTACGGCGGTTAAAACCGCCATAAATAACTTTGTTTTTGTTGTTTCAAGATAAAAATCGTAGGTATTTCCACAGGTAAATCTGCAGGAAATCTTTAATCCGCAGGTAATTTCGCAACTAATATATTTCTAAAATTGAAAAAAAAATCAAATGAACTTTTAGCACAAAGTTCCGGAGCCGAATGACTTCAAGGCCTTCAAAGGAATTCACTAACAAATGATAGTTCACTTCCTTTGTGTGAACCAGAAAGATCCAAACCAGATTAGAAATTTAGGGAAAACCATTGCAGTTACAAAGATCCTAAATCACCAATACATGTCATGAATCACAAACTGCAGGGTTAAAAAATTTACATGTTTATAAATGTGGACTAGGGAAACAAGATTGCCATAGTTATATTATATGTAGACTAAATAAATCTATAAATACTACATAGAAGTTAAGATATCCAATCTAAATAAATAGTTAGGAAAAACAAGGAAGTACTCTAAGAACTTCTACATCTATAGCATTAAACTCAAGAAATTTACACATGTTTGTGGTCTTGGTTTTGGTTTTCGGTTGCATTGCGACCCTCGTACATGAGGGTACACACAACAGACAGTATCTGGATCGGTAAGTTCTCGGCATTTTCTTAAGTTACACCTAGTTCTTGTGATGGCCAGCAACCTAAAATATATGTGTATAAAAAAACTTGTCTTTGGCTGAAATGGATAATCTTTGGGGTTCATCAGAAGAAGCACTAACTGAAGAAACTACCATATTGCTTGATGATCCATTCTCATTAGGTGGAGGCACACCCCACTTGCCTTCAGATTCAAGGGGCTCAAACACATGAACTATACCATCTGACAGTCCAACAGCAAACTGATTTGGTTCTTGTGGATGTGCGGCGATTACAAGCGGTTGAACGTTAGAACTGCGACATAAAACAGCGTGGTTAATATTCAACAAGAATTGTTGCATATTTTTAATAACTTGTAATAAGTAGATCATGCAATTTTTAAGTGCAACAAAACATCTGATAAGCAAGGCATTACCTGATATTTGCAGAAAGATAAGCAGAAGGATTGATACGACATCGCAATCGAAGGTTTGAAGCACTAAATACACAGATTGTTGCGTCTAAAAAGCTGGAAAATACTAGTTGGCTGTCACATGAGAAAGTTACATGTGATATTGGTGCAGCAGAATCTCGTGGGAACCACTACAATCCAAGCATCAGACATCAGACAAAAAGATAGATAAATAACTTGCAGCTAACATAAAACTGAACTTAAATGAGCCGACCTGCTTTAAGTATTCTAGTTTTGTTGCCTCATAAATGGCAAGCTGAGTTTCATGTACCACCAAGAAGCGAAATTGATCCTGATGAAATTGTACACGTGTATCTGCCTGTGCTGGTGGAGTTCTCCCGGCCAGAAATTGCAAGAATATATTCTTCTACTTCTCCCATCCATCAGTATTCCATACACAAATCTGCACAGTAATAATATATTATTATAGGAATTTGCATTGCCAGCAGCATGCTCCAAAGGGGTTATTAATTAATGAAGACTAGTTGAAGGTTAAAAAATAGATCATTCGATTGCAATTTAGTACCAGAGACAAATTTACACTTGACAATTATTACCTGAGCATCTGCACCAGATGAAACTAGTACGTTCAGTACATGAGAAAATGCAAGACCGGTTATTCTTTTAGTATGGCCATTGAGTTTACTTTTGACCTGCAAAGAAAAAATCATGTATAAACACCTAATTACCTAAATAACAAGCAGGAAATATCCATTGACAGCAACAGTACCTCATCTACGCGGACATTATAAATTTGAATGGAAGAATCATCCATGCCTATAGCAATAATATTGTTATCCTGCGGATGGAAAGCCAAAAAGGTTGTTGCAGGCGGCGGTGGCATGAACGTTGTCATTGTCTGCATTAGGCCAAAAAGATTGAAATTGGTTAGTTACCACTTACAAACCAAATACATACTTGAATAGTGACTGACGCTAATGGCTCACCTTAAAAGCCATCATATTGAACAGAGATATCTTTCCACCCGATGCTGACATTACGTAAGAATCATTTTTGGAAAGAGCAAAACATGGAACTACATCCTCAGTATTGTTATCATTAATGTCATTAGTCATCAGGATGCCACTTGAAGGTTGCCACAACTGAGGTGGCACACTAGCAGTGGCCTGCATGAATATTATATAAACATCAGAGAACAATATGGTTTCTATTCATTTTTGTGATTAACAAACAGTAGTAGTGACACAAAAGTAAAATACATATTATCACACCTTACCGGATGAATTACGCTCATTTCGTTGCCATTTCCAAGGAAGATGAATGGCATTTGAAGCTAATGCCAGAATAGCATTGCCTGAATTAGTATATATCAACCTCGATATCTGTCATAACAAGAATGGAGATAATCAGAATACACACATACCAAGCAGTTACAATAATCAAAGGCATAGAAACAAAGAGGTTTACATATATATTACTTCCTTTTGTTGTCTGATTAAGTCTCAGTTTGTTGAGTCTTTTTGATAAAAATGCAATGGAAAGTATGTTTGATATAAATAGTCGTGTGAATCTTCAAAATGAATTAAATTATAAATTAGTAAGTAAATAGCATAGTACCTTGGTTACTCTTGCATTTTCAGGTAGCTTCAAGGATCTACAATGAGATGGTTCTTTGATTTCAGTGAGCTTCCAAATCTTTGACTTGTCATTGGATTCTTCACTTATTCTAGGTTTAATATCACCTAAACTCCGAGCATCCCCGTTCTAATGAGTTAAAAATGACATTAGTTAATTGACCATGATAATAGCTAAAAAATAATTATATTAAATACATTATAACATTCACGGTGAGAAGTTCATTCAATCCTTTTCTCCATCTAACAACTAAAAATTGCATAATGAGAAACAAAAAAAATATTGAGAGAAAATGCTAAGAGTTGCATTCAAGTAAATAACAAATCCTTATGACAAAAATGAAAGATAAACAAACCATTCCAGTAATAGCTGCCACGGATGAGGCTCTCTCTGTAAGTGCAGCACTAGTCGCAATATTAGCAACTGACATTGGGTTTATTCACAACAAATATAGGAAATATATATTACTGAACCACCCTAAACCAGTGCCTAAACTAATGTAACATATCAGAATTTAGCTGAAAACATCATACTTATGCTTAAAATAACAGCTCGTTGTTGTGAAAAACTAGCCCCGCCAACAGCGTATCAATCCATCGAAACTACAACCAGAAAAATGCCAAATTCGATGAAAAATGTGAAACTAAAATAATGACCAGTAAATAAACTCTTCTACAATGAAAACAATATCTACAAATATTAAATCTTCTAAAAGGCCTATTCCCTTCTCTTACACAACCATAATTGACTATGATACAATTCTGAAATCAATTAACCCTAAATAACAAATATCAATGACCTTAAATCTTCAAATTAAACAAATAGAAGATAAATATTAAACACTCCAAAAGAAACCACACAATATAGACAAATCAGATAAATATTGATACATTTATTTGGAGTTACAAAAAGAAGTGTAAAACCTAAAAAAACTTTCAACGAAGACCTGGCAAGGTGGCGCAAGGGCTTCAAAGAGAAGTTATGATGCGGTGGTATGCGGGCGGACACCTTGATGTGTGGTATGGTGAATCGAGACCCATATAAGTGGATTCGTTTTCATAGAATAAACATTGGAGGTTGTGTCGCACCCTAATTTTTGACCCTAAGATCCCCTTTCTTTTTTTGCATAATATATTAGGTCATCATTCGTGCATAACTAACCACTTTATTTAGCTTTGTCTTTTGAGTACAGGTACTGCTGTAGAAGATTTAAAGACTTGAAGGTTGTGTTGTATGTGTGTTTGTGGAGGTTCCCTGGTCCTTGCAAGATGTGTGTGACTTCTATGTGATTTGTGCCCTCACCCTTCCTGATCCCTAAGCCACTACGAAGTCTTTCTTCCCTCAAGATTCCTCAGAGGTCTCACCATACAAGATTAAGTCCTTATATCCTCTGATATGAAATTTGGTACCCTAGAGACTGGTCACTAGTTGTGTGGCAAGGTTATATTACAAGATTGGTTTTTCCCCCCTCTGTAAGCTCCTCAAAGGTTAAGAGACGTGTTTGCCCTATGGTCTTAAATATTGGTTCATCAAAGAAAGTTCAATGTGGAGGAAGTAGAAGATTAAATTTCAAAATGCAAGTTCAAGTCCTTTGATCGGTTTAAGTTTACAAGATCAAGACACTTCTAGTTTCAAAATTTATGCTCACGTCCAAATTCTTTCACAAGTTGGACGATCATTTAAGTAGAAACTTATTAAAGGAGATTCCATGCCATTTAACGCATTCAGTACAAAGTTCAAGTAAGAGTCACAATTGGAATTCATGAGTTCATTATAAAGAAATTCAAGTCCAGGTTGGTGATAGTTATCACGAATTTCAAATTCAAGGTTGAGTTCCAAATCAAAGTTTACTTGGAATTCACAAGCCCAAACTAATTCCAAAATCTTTTATCCAACTCATATCAATATCCACTTTTAATCCATTCCCTAAACCTATCCTTAATCAAGAAACCCATTGTTACCCATATCCATGTTATTTCATTTAAACCAAAGTCCAAATCTTTTTTTTTCCTAACTTCATCACCAAACCCTTTTAAGACAAATTTAACCTTATTCAAAAGAAGTTACAAGGGAAAATAAGGTTCAAGGAAATACAATGTTGAGCAAAAACTTGCAAACTCAAAAATCAGAGTTCACACTACGAAAGTTTCAAGGCCACAAGGCAAGTTCATGCTTGATACAAACTCATGAAAGCTTCCAACACATTCTATCCTATCTCCTGATAAAAGCTTATATCATTCCTAAATGGTGACGTGGAGTATACATGAAATGATTGGAAAATGAATTAATGTCTGAAGACCTTCATTCCCAGCGTTGGGTCCAAAGTTAAAATAATACAAATATTTTTCAGGCACCGTTTGAGATAATCACAAACAATACCATTCCCAATACTATTACTACTACATTATTGTTAAACTTCCAAAACCACAAGCGTGCATAGATTTCCAAAACTCATACTTGCTCGGCAATGGTATTGAAACTTAAAGCGTGGAATGGTCGAGCTTACAAACACCGCCCCAATGTCAGGTTTCAGCCTAGGATGTTAAGATCCAAACTTAAGGCCGAAAAAGAGATTGAGTTTCAAAGTTTTTACAAAGGGCAAGGATTGAAAGATTTACAAAATTCAAAGTATTCACTACAAGTACAAGAATTCCATGATTACAAAGTTATACAAGGATGATGGCAAGTAAATTACATTCTTATAAGAAATGATCCTAAACATCTACATGAAGTTCAAACTTGAGAAGCTCTTTAGCCAAGCCAAATCCCAAAGTTGTAAGTCGTTGGGTAGAATCAAAGTCCTTACATATTTACACTACAACAACATCTGGACCTTCATGTTTCCAAATGGTTCTTTCTGGACAGTCGTGCCTGGTTCTCATCCTGTTCAACCCTCCTCAAACAAGACCATTAATGAAAGTGGTAATACGTGCAGGCTTTAAAAATCAAATGAAAGTAGCTAGCCTTTAAAAATCCCTACCATCATGAAGGAGTGCAACAGAAAGTGTTATATGAAAAAGAAGAAAAAATAAGTGTTAAAGTCAGAGCAGGTAGCATTGTTCACGACGATTATTCTCATACCTCTGTAATACTAACGACGATCCAACATCATGCCGTTGTCGTACCCAATTACCCCAAAGACTTAACGGCGGTCCAAACTCTGCGGATACAACGCGCTTGTCAAAAGGAATCCCCTGCAAAAAAAAGTCAGACGCAATCAATAATCATCATGGCAATCATTACTTCATGACAAAATCAGAGTTTATGTTCATTACCATCAAACATTTCCAAGACAATATTCAAAATGAAAAAGGAAGGTTCCCAAAACAAACCAACAGACATAACAATGCAAAAAAATAGAAATATGTTAAGCATCACATCAAGAGCAGACATCGGATCTTCAAAGCATGTATCAAACATTTATGGCAGGTTTTTGGAATCCTTCATTACAGAATCAGACGTGTTTAATAGGGAAATCACAGTTCCTTATTATTTCCAAAACCAATCAAATATGTTCAAGACACTTAAAACTTTCTAAACCCAAGAGCAACAGATCAGACATGTTTAGGCAGTATTCAAACACATTCTAAAACAGTATGCCAACATGATCCAACACTCATTAACGATCTTCACAAACATGTTCGGACAGATTCAAAACATTTCCAAGACAGGATTCAACAAATTCATTTGGAAATTAAATTCATTTCTCTTGGCCTATATAAAGTGACACGCACAAGCAATTGGGGAGGAGGACAGAAACCAATTTCTACTGAAACCAATAACAAGATACACACATGAGAAACAACCTCTTATACCAGCTTACACACACACAACAACAAAAAACCATCAGATTCTTATACACCACGCCATGCAGACGATAACACACCAGACCGCATAGAAAGGGAAAGAATAAAATACTTATCTTCAAGGCAAAGAAGCTCCGCATCCCCGTTCGCCCCCGTCTCCGCACTTCCTGACGGACCTTGCATCAGGGGAACACCACAACACATTATTCAATTTAACCCAAGTAAATCAAAGAAGAAGAAAGGAATCAGAGAAGCGTAAGGAGCATCACCACACACCGTTTCCGCGTTGACTGCAGAACGCACATCAAGTCCTTCGCCGTCCTTTTTTATTTTCGCTTTACTTTCGTTGTAATTTGTAAATCCTCTGAACATAGTGAAATGGGTTTAGGGTTTGCTGGGGGTGGGGTTCATTTGTTTGGTTTTCGTTGGATCGAGTGAGACGAGAGAATGGGAAGGAGAACGATTTGGCGACGGCGGTGATTAGGGTTGTCGAGAGAGATAAGAGAAACCAGGTGAGGGGGACGGTGGTTAGGGGGTCAAGAACCCTAATTTCGTAGGGACAGGCGAGAGAGAAGATTGAGATGAGGGTCTGTGTGAGACTTCCTCCGTTTTTTTTCTTTTTAAATTAAATCTGCTAATTTAAACCTTTTTTAAAGAGATAAATTCACAAAATTTAAAAATTCTTTTTTAATAACCAAAATCTGTTTTTAACATAACTAAAAATTTAAATATGAAACTTTTAACCCTTTTATAAAAAAAAAAAATAATAACAATATTAATAACTTTCTTTCTATATATTTAAAATATCACCCCTCTTATTAAAATATAGTTTAATTATAAATTTTCGATAAACCCTTGATAATTCTCCTAAAAAAAAAAATAATAAAACTTTTTTCTTTATTAAATGATAAGAGTTTTTTTTAATTAATAAGCAAAACTTTTTTTTAAAAATATAACTTTTAAACTAAAATGTAAGAACTTTTAAAGTAATTAAAACCTTTTAATAACTAAACTTTTTAATAAGAAGACTTTATTAACCTTTTTTTATAACTTTAAAACTAAATAATTAAAACTTTAAAGTAAAAAAATAAAAATCTTTTTATTAAGGAACTTTGTTCATCTTTAATAACCTTAAAAATAACAAAACTTTCACAAAAAAAAAATACATATTAACACTAAAACCCTTTCTAATTAAAACCCTTTTAATAATCCTTTTTCTTTTAAAACTCTAAAATTAAAATAATAATAAGAATCCTTTTTTGTTTAAAACCTTTTAACTAAATCATTTTAACATAAAATTCTCGAACCTTAAACCCAGACTCTTTCCTCAATAAATCGTCCTCTAATTAGGTTCTCGAGTGTACGCTTGTGTGTGATTTATATATTGCTTACGCCTTTATTCGTTTATCTTGGTGCATGCTTGTTTGTCTTTGTTTCAAAACCCTTTCAAAAATATAAAAATTTCTCGATCCAACGTCGAGCAAATTTTCCACCTATATAAGTCGATCGCCTTAGGGCATCGCATTCGACCTGTTGATCACTGGACATAAGTCTAACATCACTTTGCTAGCACCCTCGCCTAAATAATAATAATTAACCGCATAAATATCCAAGGGAAAATCCCATGCATGATAACCATGTTATTGTGCATGGTGCATATCATTTGCATTCATAATCGACACCTTAAGATAAGTCAATTAGATAACTTAGGATAGATTTCCTAGGTTAGTCCCCCTTCAATTTTGATTTTAAATCAAACTTTAGCCTACCTAATTCTCCACACAAGAGAATTAGATGTTAATCATCTCAAAGAAGGGACATACAATCCCATACCCCACAAATACAAACATTTTCAAAGAACTGTGGTGGGTTTCTTAAGATGATGACTCATCTTCCTCTCCTAAACCTTTAAACATTTAGTACCCTTAATAATAAGGAACTACAAGTGCTCTGATTCCCTCCTGACAGGATATGTAGGCACAAGATGCGATATCTTATCGAGCACACTTAGGATTAAAAATAATAAATTACCTACCCTTAAACCTTAGCAAAACAAATAACAGATAATATAAAAATGAATCAAGAGGTTCCTGTTGAGTACTACAGATATCTAGGATGCTAACACCTTCCCTAGGTATAACCAACCCCCGAACTTAGAATCTTAGTGCATTTGCATTGCATTGTGGGTATTCGGTTTTTTCTCCCTTCCCTTGGATAAAATCAAAGACCGGTGGTGACATTAAAAATGCGATCCTAGTTAACAAATAACTATGGTATCCAATTTTCACCGCGACAGAAATGGCGGCTTTACTAGGGACTTCTCATAAGAGGGTTCCCCCTAACTTGATCTTTTTTTTATGTTATTTGTTATATTTGTTGGTTTTGCTGTTTGGAGGGATTCTTGAGTGGTGAGAGTCCTAGACCCAGACTTGAGTGAATTATAGGAGATGATATGGTCAAGAGTACTTTGACGGAGTCGATTCCTGAAAAGTCGAATTGAGAAAATCATCGCTCAGTTTGGGTTCTTTTGAAATTAATATTGTTTGAACGAGTTCATTCGTGAAAACGGTATTAACTTCGACCAAGAACCCTTAAGACTGAGGACCGTAGCACCTTTAAACCCACTTGGCCTTCTAGGACGTAGTGCGGTGACTATGCGGGAGTCTATTTCCAAATAGTTGTCACGCGATACTACACTCAGACGAGATTCTCTTGAGAATATTATTGACTAACCGAGTAATTTGGGAAGTCGATAATATCCAAAAGATGGATTGTAGACTCTGGGAACTTTTAGAACCCGTTCGGCAGGTACATTTGAAACCATACTACCTTATGGGATGGGTATACCTTGGCTCCGTTCACGCTCCTTTAAACCTAGGACTCTTGTGTGTTTGTTTGCTTATGTGTGCTTTGTGCTTTGCTTGTGTGTTTGCATCCTTGCATTGCATTAACATCATATCATAAGGATTCATGGAACTTAGCCTTATTTGTAAACATCGTAAGAATATCATGGACTCTTAAAAAAAATAAAAAGAAAAAAAACGTTGAAGTACACTTACAATAGTCATAACTTGGATGATCTAAGGAGATTGGAGACCTTGCGGCCAGACAAAGAAGAATTCAAGACAAGATAAAAAGTTATTCTACTGCCGCCTACCATTATTCCTGAGGACTAGTTGGTGACACCTTATGAAGAATATTCTTAGCTGACCAAGTTACTATTTCAGGACAAAAGTTCATTTCCTATCTTAGGTTCATATTCAAGCCAAGATAACTACAAAAGGAGGATATATTGAAAAGAAGCTATTGCTTGTGAGAAAGGAAAAGTCCAAGATGTCTTATCCCATTCTAATCTTCAGTCAACACTTCTAGAAGAAGCTCAATTGGAAGAAGCCAAAGGACCCAAAGAAGACCGTTGGAAGAGTCTCCTTAGATCCATCATTATTAGATTTTATTTAACTTTACGTTATGACTGTTGTAAGGTGTACATACGCGTTTTAATTTTTGTATTAAACCAACCATTTAGTATTCCGGTACTAATGACTGTAACCGTTTTTTATTATTATTAAGACGAGCCTTTTGATATTCCTTGATGATTATAAATAGTCGAGTTCCATGAATCTTGTTGCATCATACGCATCATTTGCATTTGCATTCCTTTGCATTCCAAGTTCTCATTCGTGTCTCTCTTCTCAGACTCCGAATCATCGGTACGATACTCTAGTCGGTCGCAAGAAAAGGATGGATCATTTGGAACAGGAAAACCAAGCACTCCGAGCGGAGATTGCCACTCTAAAGGCCAACATGGAAACTTTTTCTACTACTATGAAGAATCTGATAGACATTCAAGAGCATGAAAAGCAAGAACTCCGCGACGAGGTTGCAGACTTAAAGATTACCAAGATGAGCCTGATGGATTTGGTCAAAGAGTTGGCCATATCCCAACGCCAGGATGGATTTTCTGCCTCCTCATCCAACCAGCCAGTTGAACGAAGTGGTGATTTTTGGATATCCCTGTGCTCTACGCTAATCTGTTCCCTACCCTCTAACAATATGGTTTAATCAAGAAGGAAACTCCACTATCTGTCCCGGTGACCCATGGGAGTTATTTCAAAGCCGATACCTTCTGTGCCTTCTATCAAGGGGCACCCGACCATGACATCGAGGAATGTCATGTTTTGAAGAAGAAAGTGAAAGAGATGGTTCAGAAGGGAGTCTTGTCTTTCGAAGTGTGTGAACCCCAAGTTGAGATCCATCTCTCACTCGAACAAGAAGCAATCCCCTCCTTGCACATGGTGGATTGATACCAAGGACGGTTTCTTTAAGGCTACGTCTCGTCATATTTTATGCTTATTTGTTGTTTTCATATGCAATTTTCTACGATTGTTAATGCATTTGTTTTGGCGTGTAAGAACTTGTTTGTTTTGAATAATTAACGCAATAATAATGTTTGTCTTGAAAAAATCCATTCGTTTCACTCATTTTAAAACGCTTTTTCTATTTTATAATGCCAATGTTGCCCAATCTCTTGCCTCGGCAAATAATTGAATGGAGGATGATGAAACCACAAACGCAAGATCTCTTGTTGTATGCTTTTGAATAAAACTCTGCTAATGATATGAGGCATTGTTTCAAATCCCTAAACACTGGAGGCATAAGGAGATAAACCCTCGTTAACCCTTTTGAACCTTTGAAGTATGAGTTTTCTTCTTCCAAATAAAAAAAACCCTCATTCTTAACCTGGGGCAGGGTAATTTAAAAAAAATGGAGTAAATATCACGAAGATTGGGTGGGCACAAACAAACTTTGAGCTTTATATCCTTTGTTTCTTAAACCGTGAACCAAGCCACGATACAACCCTTAAAAGACCTAATTGAATCAAGGTTTATTTCAAAAGCATACTCATTGAGATATCGTTTCCTGACTCTTATGAGCTATGCTCAAAAAAATTTGCTGGCATTATAAAATCGGTAATTCAATCACAAAAATATTTTTAAATAAAACTTCAAGACAAACGTTTGTTGCATTAGCAATTTCAGAATTAACATTTTCTGCTTGCTAACATTGTTCGACATCATAGAAGCTAGCATACGAGCATCAAGCGATGAGCTAAACCTTTTGAGATTGGAAATTCCAATGAGTAAATGGTAGATTATTTCAAAAGGGTGATCATACACAGGGGCATGTTGCCTAAAGACTTTTCTGAGCAGGGGCAAGTTGTTTCCCAGCTGTTTCTTTCATTGTCTCACCCCAAGGGGCAAGTTTAAAGACTCAGACGCCGTCAATCTGGGGCAGTTACGTCGAGATTTGATAAATCTCTCCATGTTCGAAGACTCAGTGTATAGAATACCGTCAATCTGAGCCGGTTATGTCGAGATTCGACGAATCTCTCCAAGTTTGAAGACTCGATTATATGTAACACAATCAATATGGGCCAGTTACGTCGAGATTCGACGAATCTCTCCAAGAGTTGGAATACATTGGAACACCTCGAATACCAAGTTTTCTGTAAAATCCTCTTGGAATGACTTCTTCTCATAAACCATGGGATCTGGGGCATTCGAGAATTGAAGACCTTCTTCCATTCACAATAACTATTGTTCAAAATGGCGACTACTATACAATGTCAGTGCAGAGTTTTCATCTTTCATCCACGCCTAATGAGCTTTTGACTCAAATACTGTGACGACTCCCCAGTAAGTCTTTACTTCAGGTAGTCCCGACCATTCCCCGGTGGATCTCTATTTTAAGAAGTTATGGCACGTTTGACGCAAGATTTCTCTGGTCGACAACCTAAGAATCCTCAGTGGATTTTCTTACAACTTCAACTTTCCCCCAGCGAAGCGAGTGTTTATTTCGCTCCTCATTGGATTTCTCTCACTATCTCAATCTTCTCTAGTGAAGGCGGATGTTTATTTCATCCCCTCGAAGTTTTATCTCCGACAATTTTTATCACTATTGATTCAAGCTTCCCTGATGAAGTGGATATTTATTTTGTCCAGTTACAACTTTCATTCAAACTACTTCGGTTCGCGATGGATATTTATTTTATCCCCATGAAGTCTCTTCGATCAATGAGTCTGATTCGTTCCCAATTAATCTTTCTCATCTCCAACAGAGCAGCCAGACTCATCTCGACAATCCCATCAGTGAAGTCATGATGTTCATCCCCAAGTGGAGTACTTCATTTTCCCCAGAGAAGTATGAAACTTTGAAGCAGGGCATGTTTCCATATATGGATTTCCATTCATCCCCAGTGATGCTTCTTATATTGCAAAGATCGGCTGAGTATCCGTATCGAGATGCTTGTTTTTATCTCCAGTCTGCTTCTCTTCGTTTGTTTTGTCAGCATAAGCATAAGCATAGCATGGCATACATTCATTCGTTCATATAGATTCATGGCATGTGCGCATTTTGCATCTTTGAGTTTTTTGTGTTTGTTCTTTCACTTTGGTCGTGTTTATCCCCATGTGATCAGGGTTTGTCTGCTCCCTCCAAGTAGAGTCATCAGCCCTAGGAATAAAAAGCACATACTTTCTAATTCCCCACTGAGCTCGATCCTCGTGGAAGATGGTTGCTTTAGTCTTCTTTTCCATTTCTGGATAGAGATAAACCCGTTGAGTTCAATCCTCAATGGATGGGGTCTTATTTGACCGTTTCTTTTCAGTTATTTCCTGAATTGAACTTTGGTCCCTGACAATCACAATTTTGGATATCTCTAGGCTTTTAAACCCGGACTGAGCGTGCATTTATTTTGCACTTTGTCTCCCCAAGAAGAGTTTATTCAAAGATCTCTATGGAAGACAAAAGTTATTCCTCCAGCACTATTATGGGATTTAAATCCTGACAACAAGTGGTAGCTCTTTATTTGAGCTCGGTTCTCTACCTGGATGACAAATGGCAGTCTCCTCAAGACATTTTGTCTATCCCCGGTGAAATTATCAAGGTTATCAACTATTGAGGACTTTACAAGTATTCTCTTTAATTGAGAATCTCTATTACGAGAATTTTACTAGCTTCAACACAATTTCCAGCTGCAGCAGTATTACTTCTCAGTGGTATTCTCCCCAGTGGGTCCACAATTCAATTTGCCTCCATCAAATGGCGTCTCTTCGAGAAGTTTGGTGAAGATTCAGCTGATATTTTTCTTTATTTGAGAAGACATATTTTACAAGTCAACCGGCTCACATCTCTTTTGAAGATCCCCGATGAGTCTTCAGGATCTCGCCAGTAGATTCCCTGGTTTATTTTAAATTGCAACAAACAGTCGTTTTCTCCCAGGATCTTGGCAGTAGATTCCCTGGTTTATTTCAAAATTTGACAAACAGTCGTTTATTTTCCTGGTTATTCTCGGCAGAAGATTTCCAGAAGACCTCGGCAGAAGGTATTTCATTTTTATTTCCTGGTTATTCTCGGCAGTAGATTTCCAGAAGACCTCGGCAGTAGGTATTTCATTTTAAATTCTCTGGTTATTCTCGGCAATAGATCTCCAGCGAATTTCGACAAACAGTCGTTTCTTTCCAGGATTTCGACAGTAAATTCCCTGGTTAACTTTAAAATTTGACAGACAGTCATTTATTTTCTCAGTCGATTCCCCGGTATTGACCCTTTCTAAATGGAACATTCAGAGGAGAAGCTGAATCATTATTTTGATCATCAGAAGCTTATTTTGGTTATTGCCTTCTCTTAGGCTATCATATGTTCGATAGTAGGTAATATACCATATCATTTGGTCAGAGACCTTTGCTTAGGCTACTGTGGTGGTAGTAGGTCATCTTTCCTTTTGTGTTTACCTTGCTTAGGATATCATATGCTTGATAGTAGGTAACACACCTTTCTTGTGGGTCGGACACCTATGCTTAGGCTACCGTGTTTGGTAGTAGGTGATCTCTCCTCCCTAGTTTATTACCTCTGCTTAGGCTATCATGCGTGATAGTAGGTAATATACACCCTTTTATTTCGATTGGATACCTTCGGTTAGGCTACTAGCTGTTGGTAGTAGGTTATCCTTCCTTTCAAGTCTCTTGCCATGCGCTTAAGCTACCCTGTGATTGTCAGTTGGTAGTCTCTTTTCCCCTAGTGGAGTTAGATCTTTCCCCGTGGAGTCTTGTCTTGCCGGGTCGTTCCTCGTCGGGTCTCCCTTTCTTTGGCCGTGTTGCAGCGTTTCAGTCGGTTATCCCCTGTGACATCATTCCTCACAGGATCCTTGTCTTGCATTTAATATCATTTTCATGCCATATCATGTGCATTTGGAGGCATCTCAGGGCCAAAAATTTGTGCATGTTTTTATTTAAGTCTCTCCTATCTCGTCGAGACAAAGATTTCGATCTCCGTATCTCCGAATAGGAGAAACTTAAATAGGGGCATCAGTCGCACCCTAATTTTTTACCCTAAGATCCCCTTTCTTTTTTTGCATAATATATTAGGTCATCATTCGTGCATAACTAACCACTTTATTTAGCTTTGTCTTTTGAGTACAGGTACTGCTGTAGAAGATTCAAAGACTTGAAGGTTGTGTTGTATGTGTGTTTGTGGAGGTTCCCCGGTCCTTGCAAGATGTGTGTGACTTCTATGTGATTTGTGCCCTCACCCTTCCTGATCCCTAAGCCACTACAAAGTCTTTCTTCCCTCAAGATTCCTCAGAGGTCTCACCATACAAGATTAAGTCCTTATACCCTCTGATATGAAATTTGGTACCCTAGAGACTGGTCACTAGTTGTGTGGCAAGGTTATATTACAAGATTGGTTTTCCCCCCTCTGTAAGCTCCTCAAAGGTTAAGAGATGTGTTTGCCCTATGGTCTTAAATATTGGTTCATCAAAGAAAGTTCAATGTGGAGGAAGTAGAAGATTGAATTTCAGAATGCAAGTTCAAGTCCTTTGATCGGTTTAAGTTTACAAGATCAAGACACTTCTAGTTTCAAAATTTATGCTCACGTCCAAATTCTTTCACAAGTTGGACGATCATTTAAGTAGAAACTTATTCAATGAGATTCCATGCCATTTAACGCATTCAGTACAAAGTTCAAGTAAGAGTCACAATTGGAATTCATGAGTTCATTATAAAGAAATTCAAGTCCAGGTTGGTGATAGTTATCACGAATTTCAAATTCAAGGTTGAGTTCCAAATCAAAGTTTACTTGGAATTCACAAGCCCAAACTAATTCCATAATCTTTTATCCAACTCATATCAATATCCACTTTTAATCCATTCCCTAAACCTATCCTTAATCAAGAAACCCATTGTTACCCATATCCATGTTATTTCATTTAAACCAAAGTCCAAATCTTTTTTTTTTCCTAACTTCATCACCAAACCCTTTTAAGACAAATTTAACCTTATTCAAAAGAAGTTACAAGGACAAATAAGGTTCAAGGAAATACAATGTTGAGCAAAAACTTGCAAACTCAAAAATCAGAGTTCACACTACGAAAGTTTCAAGGTCACAAGGCAAGTTCATGCTTGATACAAACTCATGAAAGCTTCCAACACATTCTATCCTATCTCCTGATAAAAGCTTATATCATTCCTAAATGGTGACGTGGAGTATACATGAAATGATTGGAAAATGAATTAATGTCTGAAGACCTTCATTCCCAGCGTTGGGTCCAAAGTTAAAATAATACAAATATTTTTCAGGCACCGTTTGAGATAATCACAAACAATACCATTCCCAATACTGTTACTACTACATTATTGTTAACCTTCCAAAACCACAAGCGTGCATAGATTTCCAAAACTCATACTTGCTCGGCAATGGTATTGAAACTTAAAGCGTGGAATGGTCGAGCTTACAAACACCGCCCCAATGTCAGGTTTCAGCCTAGGATGTTAAGATCCAAACGTAAGGCCGAAAAAGAGATTGAGTTTCAAAGTTTTTACAAAGGGCAAGGATTGAAAGATTTACAAAATTCAAAGTATTCACTACAAGTACAAGAATTCCATGATTACAAAGTTATACAAGGATGATGGCAAGTAAATTACATTCTTATAAGAAATGATCCTAAACATCTACATGAAGTTCAAACTTGAGAAGCTCTTTAGCCAAGCCAAATCCCAAAGTTGTAAGCCATTGGGTAGAATCAAAGTCCATACATATTTACACTACAACAACATCTGGACCTTCACGTTTCCAAATGGTTCTTTCTGGACAGCCGTGCCTGGTTCTCATCCTGTTCAACCCTCCTCAAACAAGACCATTAATGAAAGTGGTAATACGTGCAGGCTTTAAAAATCAAATGAAAGTAGCTAGCCTTTAAAAATCCCTACCATCATGAAGGAGTGCAACAGAAAGTGTTATATGAAAAAGAAGAAAAAACAAGTGTTAAAGTCAGAGCAGGTAGCATTGTTCACGACGATTATTCTCATACCTTTGTAATACTAACGACGATCCAACATCATGCCGTTGTCGTACCCAATTACCCCAAAGACTTAACGGCGGTCCAAACTCTGCGGATACAACGCGCTTGTCAAAAGGAATCCCCTGCAAAAAAAAAGTCAGACGCAATCAATAATCATCATGGCAATCATTACTTCATGACAAAATCAGAGTTTATGTTCATTACCATCAAACATTTCCAAGACAATATTCAAAATGAAAAAGGAAGGTTCCCAAAACAAACCAACAGACATAACAAAGCAAAAAAATAGAAATATGTTAAGCATCACATCAAGAGCAGACATCGGATCTTCAAAGCATGTATCAAACATTTATGGCAGGTTTTTGGAATCCTTCATTACAGAATCAGACGTGTTTAATACGGAAATCACAGTTCCTTATTATTTCCAAAACCAATCAAATATGTTCAAGACACTTAAAACTTTCTAAACCCAAGAGCAACAGATCAGACATGTTTAGGCAGTATTCAAACACATTCTAAAATAGTATGCCAACATGATCCAACACTCATTAACGATCTTCACAAACATGTTCGGACAGATTCAAAACATTTCCAAGACAGGATTCAACAAATTCATTTGGAAATTAAATTCATTTCTCTTGGCCTATATAAAGTGACACGCACAAGCAATTGGGGAGGAGGACAGAAAGCAATTTCTACTAAAACCAATAACAAGATACACACATGAGAAACACCCTCTTATACCAGCTTACACACACACAACAAAAAAAAACCATCGGATTCTTATACTCCACGCCGTGCAGACGATAACACACCAGACCGTATAGAAAGGGAAAGAACAAACTACTTATCTTCAAGGCAAAGAAGCTCTGCATCCCCGTTCGCCCCCGTCTCCGCATTTCCTGACGGACCTTGCATCAGGGGAACACCACAACACATTATTCAATTTAACCCAAGTAAATCAAAGAAGAAGAAAGGAATCAGAGAAGCGTAAGGAGCATCACCACACACCGTTTCCGCGTTGACTGCAGAACGCACATCAAGTCCTTCGCCGTCCTTTTTTATTTTCGCTTTACTTTCGTTGTAATTTGTAAATCCTCTGAACATAGTGAAATGGGTTTAGGGTTTGCTGGGGGTGGGGTTCAGTTGTTTGGTTTTCGTTGGATCGAGTGAGACGAGAGAATGGGAAGGAGAGCGATTTGGCGACAGCGGCGATTAGGGTTGTCGAGAGAGATAAAAGAAACCAGGTGAGGGGGACGGTGGTTAGGGGGTCAAGAACCCTAATTTCGTAGGGACAGGCGAGAGAGAAGATTGAGATGAGGGTCTGTGTGAGACTTCCTCCGTTTTTTTTTCTTTTTAAATTAAATCTGCTAATTTAAACCTTTTTTAAAGAGATAAATTCACAAAATTTAAAAATTCTTTTTTAATAACCAAAATCTGTTTTTTACATAACTAAAAATTTAAATATGAAACTTTTAACCCTTTTATAAAAAAAAATAATAATAATAACAATAATAATAACTTTCTTTCTATATATTTAAAATATCACCCCTCTTATTAAAATATAGTTTAATTATAAATTTTCGATAAACCCTTGATAATTCTCCTAAAAAAAAATAATAATAAAACTTTTTTCTTTATTAAATGATAAGAGTTTTTTTTTAATTAATAAGGAAAACTTTTTTTTAAAAATATAACTTTTAAACTAAAATGTAAGAACTTTTAAAGTAATTAAAACCTTTTAATAACTAAACTTTTTAATAAGAAGACTTTATTAACCTTTTTTTATAACTTTAAAACTAAATAATTAAAACTTTAAAGTAAAAAAATAAAAATCTTTTTATTAAGGAACTTTGTTCATCTTTAATAACCTTAAAAATAACAACACTTTCACAAAAAAAATACATATTAACACTAAAACCCTTTCTAATTAAAACCCTTTTAATAATCCTTTTTCTTTTAAAACTCTAAAATTAAAATAATAATAAGAATCCTTTTTTATTTAAAACCTTTTAACTAAATCATTTTAACATAAAATTCTCGAACCTTAAACCCAGACTCTTTCCTCAATAAATCGTCCTCTAATTAGGTTCTCGAGTGTACGCTTGTGTGTGATTTATATATTGCTTACGCCTTTATTCGTTTATCTTGGTGCATGCTTGTTTGTCTTTGTTTCAAAACCCTTTCAAAAATATAAAAATTTCTCGATCCAACGTCGAGCAAATTTTCCACCTATATAAGTCGATCGCCTTAGGGCATCGCATTCGACCTGTTGATCACTGGACACAAGTCTAACATCACTTTGCTAGCACCCTCGCCTAAATAATAATAATTAACCGCATAAATATCCAAGGGAAAATCCCATGCATGATAACCATGTTATTGTGCATGGTGCATATCATTTGCATTCATAATCGACACCTTAAGATAAGTCAATTAGATAACTTAGGATAGATTTCCTAGGTTAGTCCCCCTTCAATTTTGATTTTAAATCAAACTTTAGCCTACCTAATTCTCCACACAAGAGAATTAGATGTTAATCATCTCAAAGAAGGGACATACAATCCCATACCCCACAAATACAAACATTTTCAAAGAACTGTGGTGGGTTTCTTAAGATGATGACTCATCTTCCTCTCCTAAACCTTTAAACATTTAGTACCCTTAATAATAAGGAACTACAAGTGCTCTGATTCCCTCCTGACAGGATATGTAGGCACAAGATGCGATATCTTGTCGAGCACACTTAGGATTAAAAATAATAAATTACCTACCCTTAAACCTTAGCAAAACAAATAACATATAATATAAAAATGAATCAAGAGGTTCCTGTAGAGTACTACAGATATCTAGGATGCTAACACCTTCCCTAGGTATAACCAACCCCCGAACTTAGAATCTTAGTGCATTTGCATTGCATTATGGGTATTCGGTTTTTTCTCCCTTCCCTTGGATAAAATCAAAGACCGGTGGTGACATTAAAAATGCGATCCTAGTTAACAAATAACTATGGTATCCAATTTTCACCGCGACAGGTTGGAATCACATTCTCTTCCGGTGGTAGAAGCTAGGTTTTAGTTGATTTAACATAAAGAATGGAAATATGAGACTGAGTGAAAGGTAATGATAAGAAAATATTAAGAAATTTTGAGACTAAGGGAAATTAGAAATGATTCATAGTATTGACAAATTTGAGGAAAATTTTAATTTGGAATGAAGGAATAAAATTAGGAGCGCGACGGTTAACAAAAATTGTCGCGGCACATGTCGTAAAACGTAAGTTAAGGCAGCTTTTAAAGAACTGTCGTAGGATATGTGTCGCAAATTGGAAATTTTCTTGTAGTGTCAATAGGGTTCAGTACATACCTAGAGGGTTGGAGCGAGAGTTGCAGAGTGAACAGGGATTTGCCGCAAGAAGGGTTCTGCATTTAGACATTCGAATTACATTACATGGCATACATTGAATAACTATTGCCACACGAGAGGTGTGCCTAACCTAAGGTATCATTAAATAACAAAAGAAACAAATAAACCCCAATATCTAAGCTTTCTTTAGAGATTTCGTGGCCTTTGACGGAGATTTGGGAGTAGTAGAAGCATTCTCTGCCCTCTTAGGCAAAAGTACAGGATTGATATTAGGAAGAACACCACCATGAGCAATGGTAACACCAGCGAGCAATTTTCCAAGCTCTTCATCATTCCTCACAGCCAACAACAAATGTCTTGGACTGATTCTGTTCTTCTTGTTATCACGTACTGCATTTCCAGCCAACTCAAGAACCTGAACACAAACAAATCTCAAAATTAGGGTTCAGATTCAATATACAAAATTACAAATCTACATTATCAATGAAAAAATGAAACTGAAGATGGAAAGAGGAGTTAATTTACCTCAGCAGCAAGATACTTGAGAACAACAGCAAGGTAAATAGGAGCACCGGTACCAACACATTGGGCGTATCTACCTTTCTTCAAGAAACTGCCAATTCTTCCGACGGGGAACTGAAGTCCGGCTCTGACGGATCTTGTGACGGATTTCTTCCTTGGTCCTCCTTCTTTCCTTCCACCAGCTCCCACCATTTTGAAATGAGAAAACTAGTTTCAACCTGTTGATTCAGATTATTGTAAGAAATGCTCAATAGGGATTTGTTTCACAACGAGAAGCAAGGTCGGCATGGATTTTACAGTAAGAACCAAATTCCAGATGAAGAAAATATAACAATTATTGGAGTTAATGTTAGGGATTGAGCAAATAACGAATAAACCTTGATAGGTCGTATAAGCGGAGGAGCACACGAGGAGAACGAGGGTTTCGAGCGAAGGAGCGCTTGAGGGGAAAACGAGGGTTTCGAGTGTTTAGGATTCTGAAGTGAAATTGTAATAGAAATTGAAATTAATTCTGAAATGAAATTGAGTTTAAAAATGAAAAGGACACTATGAAGGAATTAGAATTTTAGGAGGGAGATGAAAAAATTTAGGTTGGAATTAGGAAGGAAGACACGTGAACTTCTTCTTTTGTGAATAATCATTTATATATATATATATATATTAACATTGTTACCAAAATTAATTTTAATAAAAGTTAATTATTTATATAATAAAACAGAAAATATTTTACTATTAGTTTAGACAAAAATATTATGCTACATTGTCATGAAAATTATAATAATTATAATAATTACTTATTAAATTAATTAATAAAATTGAAAAGGTTGGAAAATAAAAATAAAAGAAAAAAGTGGAAAATTAAAGGAATAAAAAAAATAGTGATTATGATTGGCTAAAGTAATTTCGACAGTTCGCCTTAACTGTCGCGAGTGTGGAAAGAGGGTGGTTCTTTGGTACCTGTCGCAATTATTTTATACAACATGTTGCAAAAAATTTGAGACGGCTGGCTCAAACCGTCGTAGTCCAGGAATAAGGACGGTTTTGTGATAACTGTCGCAACTCAAGTGTCGTAAATCTCCTTTTTTCTTGTAGTGTTGGTTCTGTGAAGGGTAAGCATAAAGCAGTTTGATATCCTTACTTGTCTTGGTTATTTTTGGATGACATTGTTTCCGCTGTGAAGACTCTATTTTGAGATTATTTGATATGATCTAGTTCTTAGCCTTTAGAGCATCTTGTATATATTATGCCATTGTTTTTTATTTTATGTTTTGGCATGTAATGTATACAATGTGCTACTAGCAACTTATTTGTATTTTAGTACGAAACTTACAAACATGTATAATATGTATCTTCTATACATATGTATTTATATATAGGCATTACATTTTCCATATTTGCTTTTTTCATTTTCCATTACTTTATTTCTTACTCCAACAACTTCAACCGTGAGCCACTCTCCATGAATATTCTTCTCATCTATGCTTAGTACTCTCTTCGTCTTTCTCCACAACTGAACAATAACTCCATACACATCTTGCCTCCATTACTACCCAACACTTCGCACGTATTCAAACCTACACAAACTCGAGGTATGATTTCTTATCGTGTGTAGTTCGACTGTTGTTTCGCTTTTCATGTGAGAAAGTGAGCGGTTTTGTTTGTTTGAGTGTAAGAGTTTACTCTCCAAATCATGTTTGTCTTGATGCTTTAAATTTCCTTTGATTTTTGTTAGTTGCATTGCTTTTTTAAGAAGAAGATGAACAGTGTTTGAAACAAGTTTATATATAGACGTCTTGAGTTTATATATATATATATATATATATATATATATATATATATATAGTTACGAACTGAACCAATGGCTAGGAATGACCCAATCCACTTCTGCTCCCAGAACGGCCCAACTGCCTAGGTCCATCCAACTGGGGGCAGCTTTTACCTTTCTGCTCCCCTCACCGAGCAAGCATGGTCAGACGACCCATCGGGTCACCTGCTCCTCCTCGACATTTCCTGCCCGTCATGCACGGTTCTACCATCCAAAAACAGTCATGACGCCCGTGCCCGGAACTACATCTTTGCGCGTAGCAACGACTAGTTTCGGCCACCTCTGCCCGTCCTAACGACTAGTTTATGGCAGTTACTTATTCTTCGGGAAACGGTTATTTTGCCCCAAAAATAGGGACCGTTGGCCACGTACTGGGGGCAATATAAAAACCCTCTCATTTGAGAGGGTCAGGTATTCTAAATCATCCTAAGAAACATATATTTTTGTACTTGCCTTTTTCCTTTCCTAATTCTTACTTTAGCATCGGAGTGTCTTGCAGGTACACCCCCTCCTTATCTCACACACCCAGCATCACAGACGACTTTCTTGGCCCACTTCAGGTTCTAATCAGCCGTCAAGATCAGTGGCGCCGTCTGTGGGAATCCTGTTATCCCCGTCTTAACATCCATCGCAGATAAAGACCAAAACAGCTCTGTGTCCAAGACTCCGATCATGGCAAGCCAAGATCGCATTCGTGATGCTCGTAACCCTACTTTTCTCTTTGTCAGTAAGACTGAAACTGACGGAACTGCACCTTTCTTCGGAGGCGACGCCCACCATCTGAGAGATAGGGCCACTGCGTCTCCCTCTCCCACTGGTACTGATCGCGTTGAAGACCAGCCCTCCTTAGACCTCCAACCCGTTCCAGTTCCGCCCAGCGCCCAGCGCCGACCCGGCCATGCCGGCCCTTCTTGAAGCTCTCAATAAAACCAACCTCTTGATCCTCCAACAAAACGAGAGGATTGGAGCCCTGGAGGAATCTGCTCGACCAAGGTCCCCTTAGTCGAGGAAAGATCACCGACGATCCAAGAGTCCACCTCCTCGACGTGAAAGAGACCGTCGGGCGCATCAGGAGCCAGAATCCCATGCCGTCCGGAAGCGTGACCACATCTCCACGCGGAATCAGTATTCCGCAGGAAATAAGAGGACCAGGAGAGACCAGCATTCGCCCCCTCTCAGATCTAAGGGACGGCCGCGAACACCGTCTCCCCGCAGAAGTCACCTCCTTGTCCCTGAGCAGAACACCCGTTTCCCATTATGGACCAGTAGCAGCAGCGACGACGAACCCCACGACCCATTGTCTCAAGAGATTATGGATATGCGCCTCCCCAAGGGATTAGAGAAACCACCATCTTTGGGCACTTACGACAGAACGACGGGCCCTGACGAGCACATCGAAAATATCGATGTGCTGCTCGACTATCATGGCGTTCGGGGCGCCATCAAATGTCGTCTGTTCCCTACCACGCTTAGGAAAGGAGCAATGACCTAGTATAAACAACTCTCCGACGAGTCCACCACTTTGTGGAGACAACTGGGGAGAATGTTTTCCAGACAATTCACGGCATCCCGCCGCCACCCGAAGACCGAAGCCTCCCTTGAGGCCATAATCCAAGGGAAAGATGAGCCTCTCCGAGCGTACATCGAGAGGTTCAACAAAGAAGCGGTGCAGGTCCCAACCACCGATGACATGAAGAAGTTCTTGCTCGAGCGAGGGCTTCGTCCCTGCACCGAGTTCGCCAAAGCTGTTGGTATTGCTCCTCCCAGGACTCTAGACGCCTTCCTTCTCAAGGAGCAAGCATATATCCAGTACGAGGAGAAAGAGGCGGCTAGCTCCGCCCGGGTCTCACGCAACCAAGAAAATGCCCGGGCCTCCAAAAGCGATGACCCCTCGACGTCCCTTCGGGGAGTTAGAAGACATGAAGATCATCCCCGGGAATCCCGGGACAACAAAGGACCCTCCGGCCGCTTCCATGAGTATACTCCCCTGACCGTCTATAGGGATAAAATCCTCTTCGAATGCGCCATCTTAGAGTTCAAACAAGCAGGGGTTCGATTCCCTAAGCAGATACCGGCCAAGTCGAATGCTGACAAGTCGAAATACTGCCGTTTCCACAAAAGTCACGACCACTCAACTAATGACTGCATCCACCTAAAGGATGCCATAAAGATACTGATCAGAGATGGCCACCTAAAGCAGTTTACAAAGAAGAGGGAAACTCCCCAAAAAAATGCCCAGGAGTCGAAGAAAATTCAAGGAAGAGGTGTCTTCCTCGGAAGAAACATACCTTCAGGACGCCATGAGCATATCACGATTGGAGGACTTCTATGTTCCTGAAGAGCTCAACACTCCCCCTACTTCACAACACATAGCCCATGGGAAACTTTCCCCTCCACCATGGTTATTTCCAAAGGGGGCTTCAACAATGTCACTGTGGGCTCCGTGAAAAGGAAATTCGAGCACCTTCTCAGCACGAGCTCCAACAAGAGTACAACGCTCGACAAGGTCCAGGGAGAATCGGTCCCCATCTCTTTCTACCACGAGGAACTCCTCGATGGGGCCCCAAACTCAAGCATTCCACTGCTCGTAAGAGCCCAGATGGCAAATTTTGATGTTTGCCAAATCTTAGTTGACCAAGGCAGCTCGGTCGATATCATGTACTCACAGTTGTTTTCAACCCTCCAGCTAGATGAATCACACCTCACTCCCTACATGGGTTCTGACCTACAGGGCTTCAACGGGCCGATTACAAAGCCCTGGGGATATGTCGAGTTGATCGTGACTTTTGGATCTGCAGAGACGGCCAGATCTATTAAAGTCCAATTCCTGGTTATCGACTGCATATCTCTCTATTAGTGCATCTTTGGGCGGCCAACCCTAGCCGAATTGGTGGCCGTACCATCGACTGTGCATCTCAAAATGAAGTATTACACTTCTAAGGGCCTGGTTGCCACTTTACATGGGGACATCGAAGCAACACGGAGATGCTTCGAAGTAGCCACCAAAGGACTTAACACCATTGCTGCCAAGCCGAAGACTTCCAACAAGCTGGCCTTGCCCAGCAGCTCCGAGGAAGCCAAGTTGCTACCCCGTGTCGACTCTATCGACCTCGACAGCCGCTACTTCAAAGATGACCAGAGGAAGACCCAGACTTGCCCGAGCAGACCGTCAACTTCGACCAGCACCAGCAATGACTCACATCCGATGCGCCCAATTTTGGATGGCAAGTTCGAACTAGTCCTGCTCGACGATGACCCTCATCGATAAGATAGGGACCAGCCTTCCCGACATAGCGAGGAAACAACTCAAAGCTTGCCTTCGTGAGAACTCGGACTTGTTCTCCTGGAACGCCGCGGAAATGCCAGACTTAGATCCTGCTGTCGCCTGCCATCAGCTCAGAATTGACCCCGCTGCCAAGGCTATAACGCAACGTTGGAGGAAGCAGTCTCCGGAGAAAACAGAGGTTGCATAACAAGCTGTAAAAGACCTCCTCGAGGCAAACTTTATTTCGGAGGCCAAGTACAATACTTAGTTGTCCAATGTTGGACTTGTCAAAAAATCTATTGGAAAGTGGCGTATGTGTGTTGATTATACTGATCTCAATAGGGCATGCCCTAAAGATGCTTACCCCCTCCCCAATATAGATAAACTTGTTGATAATTCTGCCGATTTTAAACTGTTATCATTCATGGATGCCTATTCGGGCTACAAACAAATACCAATGGCGAAAAGTGACAAAAAGTACACAACCTTTATGACCGAGTCGGACAACTATTACTACAACGTAATGCCTTTCGGCTTGAAAAACGCCGGCGTGACCTATCAAAGGATGACGAACAAGGTCTTCTGAGGAGAAATCGACGACATGCTCGAAGTCTATATGGACAATATGATCGTGAAGTCCCACGAGGAAAACGAATACACGGCCCATTTAAGAAAGGTCTTCGAGCAATCCAGGAAGTACCAGATGTGGTTCAACCAGGAGAAATGCATGTTCGGGGTACGAGCAGGCAAATTCATCGGCTTCTATCTGACGGAATGAGTAATCGAAGCTAACCCTGACAAGTGCAGGGCCTTCTCCGAGTTTACTACGCCCAGTTTGAAGAAATCCATCCAATCCCTCAATGGGATGCTCGCTTCATTGTCTTGTTTTGTGGCCAAGTCTGCCCAGCACGCCTTGCCCTTCTTAAAACTCCTCCACAAGGAAGCAGCGTTTGATTGGACGGAGGAATGCGACCAGGCTCTCCTCCACCTAAAACGGAATTTTTAGAGTCGCCGGTCCTATCTCGGCCAGATAACGGCGAAACCCTGTACTTTTATCTCGCCGTAGCAACCGAAGACGTCAGCGCCGCCCTCATCCATGAGACGCTCGACGGGCAAAAACCCATATACTTCACGAGCAAAGCATTGCAAGGAATAAAGTTTAGATACCAAGAAATAGAGAAAGTGGCTCTGGCCCTCATCAACGCGTCGAGAAGACTGAGGCACTATTTTCTGGCCCACACGATCGTGGTCCGAACAGATCAACCCGTGAAGCAACTGTTAGGACGACCAGACATGGCTGGCAGGATGCTTAAGTGGTCATTGGAGCTGTCAGAATTTGACATTCAATATGAGAGCAGAAAGGCCCTCAAGGCCCAGGCGTTGGCCGACTTTGTCGCGGAAATGACTTTCACAGATTCCCCCACTTGCGGGGCACGCAAATGGACTATCTTCGTCGACGGGGCATCCAGCTCGGCAGGAAGCGGGACAGGTATCATCTTGGAAAACGACGAGGGAATTATTGTCGAAGTCTCGCTTACCATATCCTTCCCTACTTCCAACAATTAAGCTGAGTATGAAGCTTTCCTCGCCGGTCTACGCCTAGCCGAGGACTTGGGGGTCGAAGAAGTCGTCATCTGCACTGATTCTCAACTCGTAGCCCTTCATACCTGAGAAGAATATCAGGCCAAGAACGACAGTTTGTCCGAATACTTATCCATGGTCAAGGAAAAAATGACGAAGTTTGCAACACTAGAAGTAAAACATGTTCCCCGTGAACATAATGTCAGAGCAGATGTGTTGTCTAAATTGGCAAGCACGAAGAAAAAGTGGGGAAACAAAATATGTCATCCAGGAGGTGCTTCCTCGACCCAGCATCGAGAAAACCTCAACGATCCTCGATGTGCAGGTCATCAGTGACAACAACTGCTAGATGACCCCATTTATAATTACCTCGCTAAGGATGAACTCCCGCCGACCCCAAAAAGGCCAGCATAGTCAGGCGCAGAGCCTGCTTCTACGTCTTGGTTGAAAACAAGCTCTACAGGCGAGGGTTCTCCATCCCTTTACTCAAGTGCGTCGAGGAAGAGATGGTCGCCCATGTCTTGTGCGAGATCCACGAAGGAATCAACACCCAACACCTCGGGGGGAGATCCCTCGCCAGGAAAGCCCTTCGAGCAGGTTACTACTGTCCAACCATGCAGCATGATGCAAAAGAACACGTGAAGAAGTGCGACAAATGCCAACGACACGGGGACATGCACTTGGCTCCACCTAACAAGCTCAAAGTTATGTCATCCCCGTGGCCCTTTGCATGGCGGGGCTTAGACATCCTGGGACCATTCGTCGTAGGATCGAACCAAAACAAGTACTTGATAGTGGGTGTTGACTACTTCACAAAGTGGATAGAAGCAGAGGCTCTGTCCAAGATAATGACCCATAACATACTTCGCTTCTACAAGCGAAACATCCTTGCCCGCTTCGGCATCCCGCTAGCAATAGTCACCGATAGCGGGACACGGTTCACGGACAGAAAATTTTAGGACTTCGTCGCCCAACTAGGCACGAAACAACACTTCGCGTCCGTCTAACATCCCCAAACTAACGGGCAGGCCGAAGCGGCAAATAGAGTAATCCTGCGGGGCCTTAAACGAAGGCTGGACGAAACAAAGAAAGCCTCGGTCGAAGAACTGCACAGCGTACTCTGGGCCTACCGCACTACGGCCCATTCTTCGACCAGGGAAACACCTTTCCGCCTAGCTTACGGGACTGAGGCAGTGATCCGCATCGAGATACACGTGCCATCCAAGCAGACTGAATCACCCCTGGACGAGGAAACAAATGACGAGGCACCGAGAGAAGAGCCCGACCTCGTCGAAGAGGTCCGATCAGGAGCAGCTCTCCGCGAAGCTTCATTAAAACAGAAAATTGCAATCAGGCACAACGCCAAGGTTATTCGGCGAGAATTCCAAGTGGGCAGCCTTGTCTTAAGAAGGAACCACAAAGATTCTCGAGAAGGCAAACTTGCCGCAAACTGGGAAGGACCCTATCGCGTCCAGGCGAAGACGGAAAATGGGGCCTACTACCTTGAATACCCCAACGGGGAAGAACTTGCTCGACCATGGAACGCCGAAAAGCTAAAACAATATTATAGTTAAGGCCCTAATCGTCGGTTTTCTTCATCGTGCAACGAGCATAATGTCCCGACCACGGTGCGCGCCCAGGTACAAGCGACGCATTCCAACTAAGACAGAATCCCACTCAGGAATGGGCCGGACCCGCGCCCGACGAAGATTCCTCAACCGAGCCCGCCGCCTTTAAAGTATCATGATAGGCAGGACACCCAGCTCGCGATGGGAGGTTCACGTCGCGAACTCAGGCCTCAAACGCGACCTGAGCTCCTCTTTCATGCCCGGACACTACCCTGGTCGTTCGTACAATCCCCTCACTGCCAAACACATCTAAGTCGAGCAAACCCCGAAACAATAAACAAATCACTCAAAGTTACCCTTATTTCGGGCACACACACGTATCGAGCGAAGTTACTACACTTAGCGAAAGTAAAAAAAATAAAGACATGTGCGAATATAAAGCATACAAAACCTACCAAGACGACCGGACACATACATTTCAAAATAATTAGTGGTCACGAGGACCACGATTGTTCTTGTTACAAGATAAAGGGGCCACACCCCATACTAAATAACAAAATTACATAAAACATGGCACGCATGCCAGAGATATAACAACAACAAAAAAGAGACATCATTCTTCCATCTACTTGGTCTCCTCAGGGATAGGTTGCGTCGGCTGAGACTCCTGGTCGAGGATATGGGCATGCTCATCGCCAATCTGGAAGAAATCGGGAGTGACAATCTTACCATCTTCAACATGGTTCAGAAAGCTGGTCCCCTCCGTGGACAGCTGAACCCCTAGATTCGCAAGCTTGAGCTGAGCCATGACATTATTGAAAGATTCCTCCCCGATGGTGCAGACGTCCTCCGCCCGCACGATACGGGCAACTAGCTCAGCCCGAGTCTTTAGCTTATTCAGGTCATCATGCTCATCTTTAGTTAGAGCCGCCGCATACCTCATATGCTCCACCAAGTCCTCAGCATCCTTCTTCTCAGCGACCAGGGTGTCATTCTCTACTTTTAACTTAGCCAACTCCTCCTGAGACTTCCTCCTAGCCTCGTCGGCAGCCTTGGCCTCCTCCTTGGCCTTCTTCACCTTCTCCTCCAGAGCTGATATCGCCGCCTGGGCCTTTTTAAGCTCGGACTTAGAAGAGGAGTCCTCCTCGCAGTAGACCGCTGCCATCTCCAGTACCCTAATCAGCGCAGAGGCGTCTTGCACCAGCATCACCCTCTTGGTCGGGCGATCCATTTCCTCGAGATTTAGGGACTTTGCCCGAGGAACCGTCAAGTAGGAGCCCTCAAAGAACCTTCTATCGTGAAGGCATGGAGGATGCTCAAATTTGCTCTTCTCCTCTGCCCGACTGAGATCCACCACCTCGTTCTGCCGAATTCGCTTGAACCTTGAAGTCCCGGGCGCCGGGGAACCCTGGGCAGAAGAAGGAATGGGCGAAGAGATCCCTGACACCAGTTGAGAAGGGGGCACTCATTGGGTAAGTCGAGTCTTTGGATTCGTCGCACCATCCTTGACCTTCGTCAGGGAATTTCTCACCATCCTCTCGTGCGCTGAAGGCATTTCAGCTGCAAAAATACAACGGACACGTCAGCGAACAAAGAAAATAATAACCTAGACAAACTAAAAAACAAATACTACCAAGCAATCTAAGGGCATCAGCATGAGTCTTGCACTCAAGAAGCCCATTTGTGATGATGTAGCGGGTTTCCACCTTTTGCCCGCCGTCAGCCTCGAAGATCGGGTCCCCCTTCTTGGTCCAGCACTCAACGAGGTTAAAACCACAAACATAATTCACCAGCGCCATATAACCGACTTTGTCGTCGCCTTCCAGCATCTCCGGCTGGGCGATATACTGGTCGGTTCCCTGGGAGAAATGACCCCTACTCCAACACAAGGGGAACTTCAGCACTCTGTCCGCCACCACCTTACCGTGCTCGTCATAAAGGACATTCCCGTCATCGTCTGTCGATACTTCCCAAGCATACGTAGTATTATGGGCTCTCTCCAACACAGGTTCGATGATGTAAAACCTCTCCTTAAAAGTCTTAATGGACTCAGAGAAAGGTTTGAACAATTTCTTCGCCTGCTTCAGCGAGACCCATCCATACTTTCTCCCTGAAACCTGCCTCTGGAGATGAAAGATCGTAAAGAATAGGGGGAGAGTGGCTCTTATCTTCAGGAACTCACACGTAAGCTCGAAGGCACGGATGAACGTTAGTGAGTTAGGGTGCAGTTATTACGGGGCCAGGTCCAAGTGCACGAAGACAGACTGCTGAAAGTCGGTGAAGGGCAGCCTCAGTCCTATGTCGTTGAAGACGTACTCGTACATCGGGAACATCTCCCCGTAATCCGTACAGATACGGTCGTCCTCACTTGGAAAGTGCCCCTTCCACTCCCCTTCTGGTCCCACGGTCTTGAAGGCATCCCCAGTAAATAAAACGAAGACAAAAGCATGTTCGGCAGGCTCTGCAACTGTCCGCTCCTCCGCGGAGGTCCTATCAAGGGGAGTCTCCCCGACATCGCTGGGAGCGGTCGAAACTTATGTGTCGCTGATCTCCAAGGAGCTCTCCTCGGACGAGTCTATAAGGATCTCTTTCTCAGGTTCGCGGGCCATCTTTTTCACCTGAAAAGTAGAGGACAAAAGTGAATTGATGACAAAATCAAATTCACCCTTCCACCGCTAGTCAAGTGAAAGGGGGCGCGAAGGATCGAGGACGACGTCCCCGACCTAAACCCTAATCAAACGGAACAAAAAATTCTGCGCGAGGAGATGCCCGGGGTAACCCCTCGTACGCACACGAGGAAATTCTCCCGGGTCACTACCCAGAATTCCGTTTGAAGTTTCACCGGAAAACTCATCAATCCGTCGGAAAATTCATGTGAATGCTGGAAAATTCATGAGCTCCGCTGGTAACACAAACGCTCGTCATCGCAACAACGTCGAAAATAACCTAAATCTACAAGTTCCTAAAGCTCCGGCGACCACGACAGCGGCAGAAAGTGGCCAAGCCACGTCTACCACCAACAGTCCCCGGAAACTGGTACTGTAACTACCTAGAGTCATCCTAACCACATTCATTCTAGCAAAACAAAAGCAAAAAAGATGAATACTAAGGTAGAAATGAGCAACTTACGTGGTCGGGGAAGCTTTAGAGGGCCGAAGATACTGCTGGGAACTTGTACAGCGGCGGAAACGACGCCTAACGGCGGCGACGAACTGGAGAACTCAGAGAGAAGAATGAAGGAGGAAAGAGATGCAAAAAGTGTAAATAAGCAGCTTCTCCCTCTATTTATAGACCTTCTGAAGGCAAGTGCACGAGCACGCGCTGTTAGGGGCATCATCATGACCCTAGCCTAGCCATCATGAAACATTTAATGCAGCGCAAGGCTCGAGGCACACATGGAATCCCATCCCTTCAAATCACGTCAACCGTTGGTCTCCCCGTACACCGGACACACCAAACAACGTTACGTATCCCGCAGGCACTAATTCCCCCGGGCATCCTAAAACGCTTCGCATCGTCGGCAAGCGACGACTCTTTCCAGATGCCCCTGGATGGGCAGGCCACCTTAAGTCATCAATTCCATGATCGGGAGCAACGACTTGGGGGGCTCCTTTTCCAGACTAGACCAATGGCTAGACATGACCCAATATATTTCTGCTCCCAGAACGGCTCAATTGCCTAGGTCCAGCCAATTGGGGGCAACTTTTACTTTTTTGCCCCCCTCACCGAGCAAGCGTGGTCAGACGACCCACATGGTCACCTAGTCCTCCTCATCATTTCTTGCACGTCATGCACGACTCTACTATTCAGAAACAATCATGACGCCCGTGCCCGAAACTACATCTTTGCCAGTAGCAACGGCTAGTTTCGCGCACCTCTGCCCTTCCTAACGACTAGTTTCTGGCAGTTACCTATTCTTCGGGAAACGGTTATTTCCCCCAGAAAATAGGGACCGTTGGCCACGTGTTGGGGGCACTATAAAAACCTCTCATTTGAGAGAGTCGGGTGTTCTAAATCATCCTAAGAAACATATACTTTTGCACTTGCCTTTTTTCTCTCCCGATTCTTAATTTAGTATCGGAGTGCCTTGCAGGTACACCATCTCCTCATCTCACACACCCAACATCACAGATGACTTTCTTGACCCACTTCATATTCTGATCAGCCGTCAAGATCATATATATATAAAGTTATAGTTATAAAACTTAAAAACAAATATGTATTAGCTATAAACCTTAAAAAATATTATATATATATATATATATATATATATATATATATATTGATTATATAGCAATGTGGATTCATTGTAGATAATGTGTGCGTGTTGTGTTTAGTTTTCTATTTTTTTTATTGCTTTGAGGTGATGTAAAAAATTGTGAGATTACTTTAATAATAATAATAATAATAATAATAATAATAATAATAATATACTTGGTTGTTGTTGTTATTTTATTTTGTTCTCATTACGTTGTGATCTTGGAGTTAAAATTCAATTTAACTTTCGAAAATTGCTTGGATGCATAGATGTTGTTCGACTTCTTATAGAGTAATTCATACATGAACCCACCCTAAGTTAGCTCAGAGCTAAACTCAGTTGCTTTTGATTTCAGTTTATTTCGGTCTTGTGGCTTACTCTTGGGCTTTCTTACAATGAGCTCTTTTATTTTTGTGTGTTTGCATTTACTTGTTTGACTGTTTTGTATTTTAATCACTTTTTTTACTCCTCATTGATAAAATGTACCCCCATCCCTTGTTTGTAATTTCTATTCACTTTTTATTTCCTTTAGATAGATCATTAACTAAAAATGAAAACAAAAATATAAAATTAACTATTTTTCATAAGGAATAAAAATAATAAGCACTCAATTCAATGTCGAGCCATTTTTCTCAAATCAAACCATTTCAATCTATTTCCATTATCCATTCCAAACCATTTCACTTCACATTCAAATCACTTTCAAATCACTTTCAAACCCTCTAATCACTTCAAACACTTTTCATAATTATGAATAAAAGCTTGATTTACATAACCATCAAAACATCATTCTCTCAAAGATGCATGTAGGATGCATATAAGTCTTAGACATCTTGCATTCTGACAGGTCAAACTTCTTCAGATGTTCTTTGGTGTACTTGCTCTGATGGATGTATGTCCCTTCTAGACTCTGATTGATCTTAATTCCTATAAAGAACTTGAGTTCTCCCATCAGACTCATCTCAAACTCTGCCTGCATAGACTTAGCAAATTATTTGCACAACGTAGCATTAGCAGAACCAAAAATAATATCATCAACGTAAATCTGTACTACAAGAATATCATTTTTGAATGATTTACAGAAAAGAGTTATATCAACCTTCCCTTTGGTGAAATCATTTTCAAGAAGAAATTTTCTCAATCTTTCATACCATGCTCTGGGAGCTTGTTTCAGACCGCACAATGATTTCTTAAGCTTGAAAACAAAATATGGATTTTTAGAGTTTTCAAAGCCAAGGGGTTGGTGTACATACACTTCTTTAGTAATGTAACCATTCAGAAATGCACTCTTAACATCCATTTGATACAAGATGATGTCTTGATTTACAACAAAGGAACTTAAGAGACGAATAGATTCTAACATGGCAATTGGTGCAAAGGTTTTTATATATTTAATTCTTTCTTGTTGACTATAGCTTTGTGCAACTAGTCGAGCCTTGTTTCTTACCACTTCTCCTTGTTCATTCAGCTTGTTTCTGAAGACCCACTTAGTTCCAATAACATGACTTCCTTTGGGTCTTGGCACGAGATCCCACATGTCATTTTTAGAGAATTGACTGAGTTCCTTTTGCATAGCCAGAATCTATTTTGAATCTTAAAGAACTTCATCGATAAAATTAGGTTCTATTAGAGACACCAAACCTATAAGAGTTTCCTAAGAGGGCTTGAAAAAGGATCTGGTTCTAACAGGTTCAGTCTTGTCTCCCAAAATCAATTCTTTAGAGTGTGAAGATTCTTGTTTGTGTCTTCTCAGAGGTGTAGGAGCTTCAACTGCTTCTGGTTGATGAGCTTCAAAGTCCTTTACCTCTGCTTCTTTTTCTTATGGAGTTTTTTTTCAGAACCTGAATAAGTTATCTCCAAATCTACAAATTTCTCAACTAGCTTTAACTTTTCAGAGTCAAGCTTATCATCGAATCTGACTTGGATTGATTTTTCAACAATTTTTGTCTCAGTGTTATAAACTCTATAGCCTTTTGAGCGTTCAGAGTATCCTAACATGAGGCACTTCGGTGCCTTAGAATCAAACTTCCCCAGATTCTCTAGGGCAGGAGAAATCATGGGAAATTCCATTCTCATCAAAGAGTTTCTCAAAATCTTTGTTTTCAAATTCACCACCGTGATTGCTTCTGACTTTTACAATTCTGAGATCTTTCTCATTTTGTACTTGGGAGCAGAAGGTAGAAAACACTGAATGTGACTCGTCCTTGTGTCTGAGAAGTTTCACCCATGTCCATCTGTTGTAGTCATCAATAATGAGCAGTCCATACTTCTTACCATTGACAGAAGCAGTTTTCACTGGTCCAAACAAGTCAATGTGAAGAAGTTCCAATAGTCTAGAGGTAGAAACCACATTCATAGCTTTGCAAGATGTTTTAGAAAATCTGCCTTTCTGACATGCTTCACAAAGAACGTCTGAAGCAAACTTCAGATTTGGTAGGCCTCTGACTAAATTAAGATTGTTAAGCTGAGAAATCCTCCTCATACTAACATGACCCAATCGTCTATGCCATGTCCATTGCTCTTCATTAAGAGACATAAGACATCTGACATTCTGATTCTTTAAATAAGAGAGTTTGATCTTATAGATGATGTTCTTCCTTTTCCATTGAAAAAAACTGAGCCATCCTTTTGACTGACAGCTTTACAAGACTTTTGATAAAAAATAATGTCATAACCATTGTCACTTAATTGACTTATGGACAAGAGGTTATCTATTAATCCTTCAAAAAGAAAAACAATAGTAATGGAAGGGAGATTATCGTTACCTACTATTCCAGAGCCAATGATCTTCCCTTTCTGGTCACCTTCGAAACCTACGATGCCTCCAGGATTAAGTTCCAGGTCTTGGAACATATGTCTTCTTCCCATCATGTGTCGTGAGCATCCAGAGTCCAAGTACTATGACTGGTGTCTTAACTCCGCTGCTAAGGATATCTGCAACATAAATTGTTTTGTCATTTGGTACCCACATATTTCTGGGTCCTTTATGGTTAGTTTTCGCAGAGTCTTTTACAACTTTAGGTTTTTGTGCAGGATATCTATACATGAATGTATGATTAAAATGGGCATGAACTTTTGCTTTAGCCTTAGGTTTAGCAATTGCTTTACCTTTGGGCCTTGCATCATATTGTTTCCCGGGAGAAACAAAATGAGATTCAAGAGTATTAGGCTTATTATCCTTTTCATAGTCAGATTCTTCATCGGAATCATAGCCAATACCTTGTCCCGTTTCTGCTGACGCCATAAATCATGGAACCCATTAAGCTTTTATTCAGGATTCTAGCAAGAAACTTCTGGAAAGATTTATCATACATCTGTATGATGTCACCAGAACTTGTAGGAGCTTTAGAAATAATTTTCTCAGGTTGACTCTTGCTTGAAGGCATGAAGTTGTTTTTTAAAGTAAGGTTTTCTTCACTTAACCTTGATAAATCTTTCTGAAGCTTACATAGAGCTTCTGATTTAGATACATGAATCTTTTTTCAGATCCTTGTATTTGTCCAGAAGGTTCTGATATTTTTCCAGAACTTCAGATAACTGGACTCAAGTTCATAATGAGAGAGTTCAGAAAATACCTCTTCAGAATTTGACTCAGGTTCTGATTCTGATTGACTGGTTTTAGCAGGAGCTTCTGTGCATGCCATCAGAGCCACATTTGCTTGCTTGCTTCTTCCCTTAGAAGTCTTTCTTCTTGGGTTTGTCATTCTTCAGCTTGGGGCAGTCATTCTTATAATGACCTGGCTCCTTACATTCGTAACATATAACATCTTTGTTGGCTCCAACTTTCTTAATCCAAAAGTAGACTCAGAACGACCACCTATCCTTCTTTGTCCTCTGAATTTGCCTTGCCTTTTCTTCCATAGTTGATTCATGCGTCTGGAAAGGAGAGACAATTCATCATCTTCTTCTGATTCATCTTTAGACTCCTAATCAGTATCAACCTGAAGAGCTTTTGTCTTCTCATATCTTCTAGAAGATTTCAGAGCAACATAATTGCTCTTTCTCTTAGGCTTATCAGCTTCGAGCTCAATCTCATGGCTTCTTAAGAAGCTAACCAGTTCCTCAAGAGAAGTGTTTTTGAGATCCTTTGATAACTTCAGAGCAGTTACCATAGGTCGCCAACGCTTAGGTAAGCTTTGATGATATTTTTGACATGATCAGTAGTAGAATACCCTTTGTCCAGAACCATAAGCCCTACGACAAGTGTTTGAAACTTCGAGAACATGTTCTCAACTATTTCATCGTCTTCCTTCTTAAACGCTTCATATTTTTTAATCAAGGCTAGAGGCTTGGTTTCTTTCACTTTTGCGCTCCCTTCATGCATCATCCTCAGAGAATCAAATATTGATTTTTTCGTATCTCTGTTAGTGATCTTTTCATACTCAGCGTATGAAATAACATTTAGTAAGATGGTTGTCACCTTGTGATGATTTTTATAATCCTTTTTCTGTTGATCCCTCATCACTCTTCTTTCTATCATATTGCCACTTGCATCTACTGGGTGCATGTAGCCATTGACTACAATATCCCATAGATTCACATCGTGATCAAGAAAGAAACTTTCTATCACGTCCTTCCAATAATCAAATTTTTCTCCATCAAAAACTTGAGGTTTTGCATTGTAATGATCTCTATCATTGGTTTGAGCAACTGGAGGTTGAATGGCAGCCATTGTGTTTCACACTGGATCTTTATTTGTCATTGTTAAGTGTTTGATAATTTTATCAATACTAGAACTAGAGCTTTGATACCATTTGAAGGTTACGAGAAACACAAGAAAAAAGTGTTTGAATTGAGTTTCTAAAAATCAAAGCTTTTTTAAAACCAATCAAACAAACAAGAATAGTGAAAATAATAATTTATTTTTATCCTGATTCGCTGTTAACGAAGCTAACTCCAGCCCACCCGCCAAGGTGATTTCGCCTTCTCAAAAGAACTTAATCCACTACAATCAAACTGATTACAGACACCACAAAGACAACCGTCCTTATCTTCTTAAGTATGCAAACTAAACCATAGTCACTCAAGGTATTCACTCAAACAAATTTGATGTTTTACAATTATGTTTACAAAGATTGCTTCTACAAAGCAGATTAATATAACATTCAAGTACAAGAGAAATATTAACATAATATGAACAATAATTCTTAGTGTGTTCGTACAAAATTCACAGAAATAATATCAGAGAGTGTGAAAGCTTGAATAGCAGTGAATTCCTTGTGAATATTAATCAAAGTGGCATCTTAATCCATTCTTCCAAGTCTTCCTTATATAGCAAAGGAAAGATTCGTTGGAGGGTAGAAAGGTAATCTTCAAATATGAGTTGGCGCCTTGAATATCCGTCATTAAGGTGGGAGACAAAATCATACAACATAAATTTCCATACTCCACTAAATCCGCTTAATGGAAAGAATGTTTTGATCTTGTACGAGGTACTATTTATCTCTCATCCAACGGTCTATTCTTGTCATCTTTTAAGTATCAGAGGCTTTTGAATGTAGATGTTTGAAGCATGGTTAGAAGAGTCAAAGGCCTTGTTGAGAATATTTAGAACTACAATCTTCAGAGTATTGACACCGTTCATTAGAACCTGGTCCTCAGAATCTTCAACACTTTGTTCTTCAGAATCTTCAGCTTGAGCTTAGAGTCTTGAATTGATTTAGTCCTTCAGAGGCTCTTTACTCAGAGTCAGAAGCTTGAGCACAAACTTTCTTCAGAACTGTAGTATGCGAGCTTTCTCTAACTTGACAGAGTCTTGTGAATACTTATACTTTCTTAGAGTCAGAGTGAGTTGATTCAAGAATCTGATGACGTCACATGTCAGAGCTTTAGAGTCAAAACCTGTTAGGAAACAACTACACACTTGACAAAAATCATTATTGTACAAAATTGTTCCAATTAATCCACATGTTGTTATCATTAAAACTCGAGGCCAGATGCATAACCAAAACTTGTTCTCACAACTCGTCCACCCTTTTAGACTCGTAACTCACCTCATTCATAATAATGACACAAATGATGTATGGCATACATATTATACAACAATAGCAGCCACATATTTATGATTCCCCTTTGAACCATAAAAAACATTCAACATAACAATAATGTAGTTCCCCATTCAGATTAAAATATAAGGACAAGGAAAGCAACATCAACTCAGGGGTCGGCCGATATCATAAAAGTCAATCGTCGAATGAGAAAACATTCTAGAAAAGACTCCTCCGGGAGAGGATTTACCGTGGAAGGCTCTATAGAGGAAAAGCTCTAAAAGAGACTTTTTAGGGTAACCTTTGCTTGGGGAGAAAATTTCAGCGGACTCACTGGGGATATCCAATGAGAAATCCTACAAGGTAAGAACAAACTTGGAGAAATAACACCAACTTAGTTAAGGATTGACCTGGACTTTCACAAAATGTCATGGATCTTGGCGTATGTTATGTATGCATGTTTGGATTGTATGGCATAATGCTTCACCTTTGTGGATATGCTACGCATGAAATGATGCATGAAATGTTATTATTAATGCATATAGGCATGCTAATGGATGCTTAGATCTTTGTGGGGCTTGGTTTTCTTTCCTAGGAAAGGTTAAGCGAAAATGAGTTTTGAAATACCAATTTCAATTAGTGTTTGATGTGCAAATGAAAATTATACTTTTGAGTACCAATGACACTTGGATTTTGGTTTGTCGAACATCGTTGGGTCGTGTGTTACCGATGAACATCGGGTTTTGAAAATGATGCCAATGGGGATTGGATTTTGGTTTGTGAGAGTGCTAATAGAGATTGAACTTTAGATTTTGAGGATGCCAATGAATATTGGACTTTGGGCTTTCTATGCTTGCCAATATAGATCAGATTTTTGGTATTTTTATGGTTGCTAACAGTGATTCGACTTTGGACTCTAGAAAGGGTTTGACTTCCTGACATTATGGATATTGACGATGCTGTGATCGAAAGGCGGACATGGATGCTTAGTGCCCTAAGTTTGATCCGCTACTGGTAAGTTACACATTCTTTCACGTGAGAAACTCGACTTCAGTGCTAATTAGGCTATGATTCCATGACGATTATTTGCAAGAGTGCATCGACATGATCAATGCATGAAGAATATGATCTATGAGACGACTTGAATGCTTCAACCAGTGCCCTTGTAGCAGGTAATGTATGGTTAAGACTGAGAAGTATTTTTTTCTGTCAAAAGGTTGTAAGATGTTACGCTTGCAAGATCTTCCAACACTCACTTCAAACTCGAAGGTTGCTGGTGTCTGGCAGGGTCTACTTGAGCAGCTTGAAAGTATGAAGAATACTTGCCTCAGTATGTAGGGTCTTTGAAGGAATTTGCATTGAAAGGAAACTTGGGAACAATTATGCCATAACATGGCTTAAAATGGTTTGCCTCAGTGTTTGAACCTTGCACTGGTATGCCCCTGATTAATCAATTCTTGGAATAGTTTACTTCAGATTGACCAGCCTTTGGAAAGTGTGCTTCATTGTGATCTTGAGGTGGCTTGCCCTAGTATGAGCTCTTAGAAAGATTTGTCCTTGCCTAATCGACTTTCGATGAGATTTGATTTTGATCAAAATAATCCCTAGGTGATTTGCTTTTGGTTAATAGAGTCTTGAGGTGATTTGCCTCTGTCGCGACCGCTTCTAGAGGAGATTTTCCCCTGACAAGACATCAAAATGACTTGGCCCAATTTTACATTGAGGTAGTTTGCCTTTGATCAACTGATTATTAAAATGATTTTCCCTTAATTAACTGATGTTTGGAGACTTGTTTTAGTCAGACCAATTCTTGGAGTGACATTCCCTTGATCAAAAAAGTTTCTAAGCCACTTGCCCCTGATCCATAGGGTTCTGATGTGGTCTTGATTCTTGTCAGTATAGACGAATGGTCAAGTTCCTCTTTGATTACTTCTTGTTGGAATTTCCCTGATGCCAAGTACTTGCTTGCAGTTAAAATTGTTCATTCAAAAATCGTAATTTTAATGCGATGCTTATGCAGGTTTTGAAGTCATTATTAAAATGATGTGGTGGTGTATAACGAGTGGACCATTAGTCCAAACACACTGCTAATTTATCTATTCAAAGTACGAAAGATACTGCAAGAATATGATACTAATATAGATGATTAAAGAATCTCTAGGAGTCAGTTTAAAGCAACCTTGTAGCAGCATGCTTTCAAAATAAACCCTGCTTGAAATTAGGCCTTTTGAGAGTTGTAACGTGGTATGATTCATAGTTTTTGAACAAGAGGATATAATGCTCAAAATTTAATTTTAACCTACACCGTTCTCCTTAATGACCTCCAGTCCTACATTCAGTTAATTCGACACGTGCATTCAACTTGCAAGAGGATTTTGAAAGTGGAGATGTGGTGGTTCAAGAACCAATGAGGTTTTTTGATTGAGGTGGCAGTTACCTACTTTTGCTTGGTAGTCACAAAATTTTTCTTTTGTTAGGAATTTTGGTGGCCCTTTTATTCTTGATAGGGTGGTCACCTAATCTTGTTTTTCTTTGTTTTTGTTAAGGATTTAAATGACCTTTTTTGATTGATTCTTTTTATCCCAACTTTTTTCCTGGATCGCTTCTTTAAAACTTTAAGTCCACCGAGATGCCCTGATTTTTACCTAAGTCACCTTTTCCGGTGTTTGACTCGGCGGGTTTTTTTTAACAACTTTCAGGGAACTTGTTCTTTTTGGTTTGAAAATGCTTGAGACTGCCATGCTATTGGTTATTGAGGAACAACCGTCATGCCTTTTAGTTTTTTCATGACTTTTGAGACACTTCATGACGCGTGCAAAGAAGAGCATGTGGTTGATCCTCAGATGTGCTGTTTTCTCTTGGAATCTGAATGCATAGTCAAATTAGGTGAAAACTACCCTGCCCTAGGTTAAGATTACAAGTCTTTTCATACAGAAAGAAACACCAACTTCTAGGCTCGAAGGGGTTGACTAGGGATTAATTCCTCATCTCTTCGGTGTTTGGGAACTGAAACAATGTCTTACATCATCATCAGAGTTTTCTCCGAAAGCATACCATCAACAATTTTGGGTATTTCGTTTTTCGTCATTCTCCTTACAATATTTGCTTAACCAAAAGTTTGATAAAGAAAAATGAAACGGAGAAATGTTTGTTTGTGTTCTTCTTTTTGCGATAAATGAGAAAATATGAGTGAATATGAAAGGATTAATTCAAAACTTGCATACTCATTTCATTAATATTACCATTAAAACAACAAATTCAAAGGCAAACTATACTTGACAAACAAGAAAAAAATACAAAAATACAAAATAATGGAATGGCCGAATGATTGCTAGAGCCGAGGAGACTCTCTCATACTTCAAGTGTAGAGATGTTGTCTTCGTAACCAACATGGTCTTCTGGGATCAAGTGTTAGCAATTATTCTCGAATCACTAACATTGATGTCTTTACCTCCTCAGCCTCAGTAATCAGCCCTTGGTTGACAGATTCTTCAATAACATTCACTGGGGGACCACATGCGTTGACATAGGGTTGTTCTTGACATTTGGGCTATTGGGTGTGGATGAAATGGCTTTGGAGTCTATCAAGTCATGTACTTTGTTCTTGAGAGCATTGCAATTTTATGCTGGGTGTCTAGGAGCCCCAACATGAAAATCGCATATGACATTGGTGCCAAAGCCTAGTGGGTATGGAGGAAGAACAAGATCAGACTCCTTTGGCACTACCAGTCCATTTTTAATCAAATATGGGATTATTTGACTATATGTCATTGGTAAAGTATCAAACTACCTCTTTGACCTTTAGGCGTACTGGCGCTACTGTTATGAACCGTACTGCTATTGGTAATGGTTGTTTTTGTGGAATCTATTGTTGATACTGAGGAATACCTCAATTTGTAGGAGGATATTGACCATGTGGAGGAAATGACATCTGATATGGAAGCCCATAAGGTTGTTGACGCTGAGCAGTTGATACGTACAGGTAGTGGTAGTAGGACATTAGAGCAGGAGCTGGTGCCATTTTATATGGTATTCTTTCCCCGTCAGTTGTTACAACGTTGGTTTCCACTTCCTTATTCTTGTGGAAGTTTGAAGAAGATTTCTTTGTTTCGCTTGTGGTGCCAACAACACCTGGTAGTTTGTTCTTCTTCAGATGGTTTTTAATCCTCTCGCTAATAAGGACGAGATTGGAAAATACTGATGACACACTTCCAATCATCTTTTCAAGGTATGGGGTATGCAGTGTGCCCATAAACTTATCAACCAATTCCCTGGCAAGTAAGGGTGGTTGGACCCAGGCATCAGTTCTCTCCACCGGCGTGCATATTCTTTAGACGACTCGTTATTTCTTTGCGAAAGATTTTGCAGTTCGGTGCTATTTGGATCCATGTCCGTATTCTATTAGTATTGCTTCAGGAAAGTCTCAGCGAGGTTCCTCCAAGACTAGACATGATTCCTCTCTAATTGCATACATCATTCCAGGGAGTCCCCACTGAGGCTATCTTGAAAGTAGTGGATAAGTAACTTATCGTTGTCGTATGCGGTCATCTTTCTGTAGTATGCCCTCAAATAAGTCATTGAGCAACTGGTTTCCTTATACTTGTCGAAGTTAGGCACCTTGAATATTTGAGGAATTACCAGGTCTGCCACTATGCACATATCAACAACGTTAAGTCCAGGAGTGTCATGCACCTTCATAACTTTGAATTTTTCCTCAAAGGCACCGAGCATCTCATCAACAAAATTAGGCAGTGGCTCAACCATTTGCACCATTGGATGCGCGACCCGAGTTGACATGAAGAACGCATATCAATGATCTTCCTCATCATATTGCGAGCCTTACCTCACCGAAGCAACAAAATGCTTTTGAGAAACCAAATTCACTACTAGGACGCCGTCCAGTAGGGGTACATCAATGGTAACCCCTTCACGACGGATATACCGTTGTGGAAGTCTAAATTATGGGTTAGCCACCTCTGGTATCTTGCGTGAAGTGGAGCTAATGATTCTAGCACCTGCAACCACTTGAGGGTTGTCTTCTTTTTATAGAATCAATTTCTTCCTTCATCGCCGTTTGGTTCAATTCAACTTAAATTTGGAAAAAGTATGTTAATAAACTTAAACTAATGAAAAAAATTATATTTTAATAATTTTATTCTAAATACAAAATATAATTTAATAAAAATTGTTATTGATATTTATTTAAATAGACCTATTTGATAGATTAAAAAAATAGAATAAAAAAAGGATTTAAGAAAAAATAATTTTTTATTTTCTGGGTTTCCATAATCATTCACACGGTTTACACACAACAGCAAATCAGAAACGAAAACCCTATTTTCTCTATTTATTCCCAAATTCAAAACCCTAACCCTATTTTCTTCCATTACACAGTCAAGAATTAGCCGTGAATTTTCAAACGCATTTGTTTGTTTGGTTAAGCCGTGAATTTTCAAACGCGCGTTTCCATTTTTCATCTATTTCAGTGGCTATTAAGGTTTTGGTTGGAAAATTGATTCTGGTTCAAATACAAATAAAAAGCGATTTATCAATTTTATGGTGAGATTTTAGTTTTCGTTTATAGTGATAATGATTGAGATCAAATGTACAGAGTTATTGTATACTCTGTTCTATCTTTTGTCACTGTTTTGATCAAATGGAACACAACGCCCATTTTATAGATATAGATAGTTCATCTTATAATGTCTTGAATTATGCTCAGCATGATAGGTAGTTCGATCTAACACATCACATGCGTAAACAAGCAATTAGATCAACCTTTTTTGTTTTGACATTGAGTGCATGTTATAGGAACTTGTCTATATTCTGTTGCAATTTCTGTTGTAATTTCTTATTATGATACCACTCGGATGCAAGTGTTTTTAATATATTTAGTTAATTAAAGAAAAAAAGTATAAAATGCAAGTTTTCATGTTTGGCAGGAGGAATATATGAACCTGGAGACATTGACTTGCCGTGTGCAAGCTGTATTGAACTTCTCTGCTGCTCATGTTAGTGGTTATTATAGCATGCCAAAAGGGGGGACAATCTAGCCCTTCTACTGTTCATGACCTGCCTTGTTTTCTTGATAACCGCATCAATCTCCCAGTTACTAATATGGATGTGCATAGCAACATACTTATTTGTGGTGGTGGAAGCTATCTGGATGCTAACACCTAATTCATTAGCAATTATTTTCCTCATCAACACACAAATAATTGTATGTTTATATTAGATTGAAATTTTTTTCCAAGTTTCAATCCTTATTTGTTCAATATTGATTTTGTCTTGCAGCCATATTATTGACATTGTTTTTTCTTTTTCAGGTGATACCGACATACTACAACCTACCAAAAGAAAAAAAATGATTTATGAATTTTCCAAACATTTCCAACCACAAGATACATGGAAATGTCAACCACAAACAATTGAAAGTGAAGCAGCTTCTTGACATCATCCCTGAAAAGTGGCTGAATTCTCTTATATATCAAGAGTAAGTTCAATAATTTATCAATGAAGAAATAAATATACGTCCAAGAGATTTAATAAAAGCTCCATTGGTTTCAGGTTATACTTCTATTTCAGAAGATTGATGGAGTAGATATATGCATTTTTGGACTGTACGTCTAGGAGTTTGGCTCTGAATATGGCAATCCGAATCAGTGTTGTGTGTACATTTCATATCTTGATTCTGTCAAATATTTTAGGTCTAAAAGAGTAATTGTGGAAATAGGAGGAGCACTTTTTACCTTCGTTTATCATTAGATATTGGTATTTTTCTTTTAAACTTCACTTCTAGGCCAAAAAACTTTTAAAGTTGAATCATAAATTCTTTCATTTTTACTATTTGTGTTTTATTTCTATATCATCAGATTGGATACCTAATTTTTGTAAGAAAAAAGGTTTCTCAACTTGCTACAATGGGCATGTCCTCCTTCAAAAAGGGATGATTATATACTATATTGTCATCCCAAAGAGCAAAAAACTTCAAATGATGATAAGCTACACTCTTGGTCAGTCTTTCTTTCGTCTTATAAGTATGTGTTGAGTTCTTATGAGAAATTTAGAGTACTATTTTCCTTTTTTATCATCTTTGTTTTCGAATGTTACTATAGAATATTTATATTGTTTGTTTATACAGGTCTTACAATGCTAAATAAGGCTATGAAAGAAAAAATTGTTGTTGGTTTAACCAACATACATGATCATTTCTTTGTTTCTACTGAGAAAGGGGGTTCCGAAGTGACAATTTCTCGTTTGCCATACTTTGATGGAGACTTGTAGTGTGGTTCAACTATGGAAAAAGTGAGGACCGTTGAAACAGAGAGTGGAGGAGACAATGAAAATATGTTGAAGAAACAAGTGTCAAGTAAAGTTTTGAAGACCGTGGAACATGTCAATCCTTCGAAAGACAATGCTAAAGACATTCTGGTGATTCAAAAGTATGTTTCTATTCTCTTTTGATTTCATTCTCTGATTTTATTTTTTGGTATTCTACATTTAGATAAACTATACAATATCATTATGTGTGATATTTTCTTTAGATTTATTCTTACTCTATTAATCAATCACAACTGTTGAAATTCTAAAGATATTTGACTTTGATCATATCTAACTTAAAAGTCATAAATAATTGATTTTGATTGGTTAATAGTCTAAAATCTTTTACACTAACATTACATCAAAATTAATCTTATATCCTTTTATGCTAGATGAATGAAAAGTTGCAATGTTCTTATTATATAATTCAGTTGAAGTTATTTATATAATGTATAATTTTATCTAATCTTCCTGTTTTTCCACCAAATTTTCATCAGTTCAGCCAAAGATATATTGCATACCAGGAAAAATTTCATTATAGCTCATTTACAATATTCATGAATGCACGGCTTAGAAGTGGTAATGTCTGGGAAGCGGTGGTTTTGCCTAAAATGCAAGAAATTTCAGGAGTGTGAAAGGTATGATAAATTAAATACATATTTCTATTGTTTCCCCCTTTTTTAAAATGAATACAATAAAAAGGGAATTTATGATTTTCATATCAATATGTTACAGATGTAATAGTTTAAATGAACACACCTTAAAGAACAGTGAAGTGCATCCACTTTGTCAGGTAACAATCTAACTGAACCTAAAGCTTCAATATGATTTTTTCCTCATTAGTAAATTCATGCAAAATATTAATTTATGTGTCGTTTTTAGGCCGATGATGATATCCCCTAATTATTTGAAGATATGAACAACATTTTGAGCTTCTGCCAGAAGTATCAGTTTCAGTTTGACACACTCCGACGTGAAGTATTCCTCAATGATGATCCTCTACCATCTAAGCAATCCTAGTCCTATGACTTTTGGAAAATGTTGTAGTATTTGTTACGCACACAATGTGTTCCAAAAGTGGTGGAAAGGTGAGGTTTGTCCAGATTGTACCATTTGCTCTGCATGTCGTAAGGATAGAGGTGATGACTGCCATGAACACAAGTCGACTCAAAATGAACACAATTCAACTCAAAATGAACACAAGTTGGTTGAAAATAATTCCACATCACAATCCGGGAATCATGGGTCTAATGGGAAAATGGTATGAACTTAATTCTTTGGATTTATTGTTTTTAATACTCGTTTGTTCTAGATTGTTGATTATATTTTCCGATTCATACACACACAGATGCTGAAAATGCTGAAATAGGAGATTTTTTTTGAAGAATGTATCTCGACTTCGGAATCACGAATCACGTGGGAAAATGGTATGAAATTAATTTTCAAAATTTATCTTTTTTCATTGCTTGTTTGTTATGGATAGGTGATTATACTTTCTAACTTACACACATAGATGTTGAAACTAGAGAACTTTGGAGCATGCATTTAAATGTCTGGCAACTAGTGCTAAACTCTGCTCTAATACATCATGTTGTCAATTCAAGAAGTTGATCAGTCATGCCAAAAGTTGCAAAACTCATTGACGGGGGATGCAAGTATTGTAAAATGATATGGATTATACTAACTTCTCACTTCATGGACTGTAAAGACTCAGTAGAATAAAACATTGCAGGTGTGTTATTAAAATGCTACACTACCTAAAGAATTTAGACATTCTACTTTGCCTAATATGCATAAATATACTCATTCCTTTCAACACTGTTATTTTTTTCCTATATTATGCATAACCGTTTGTATTTATGCCAACTTTGCAGCAAGCTGTAGAAGCTTTTAGAATATAGAGGAATGGGTTCGAAATCATAAAATAGAGGTGCATATGTTGATAGTGACTAAACAGTCATTGATTGTGGTGTTGAGTTATTTTAAGGCAACTTCTATTCCTTTTGAGTTGATTTGTGTTCATTTTGAGTTGATTTGTGTTCATGACAGTCAACACATCTATCCTTATAGCATGCAGAGCAAATGGTACAATCTGGAAAAACCTCACATTTCCACCACTTTTTGAACATATTGTGTGTGTAACAAATACTACAACATTTTCCAAAAGTCATAGGACTAGGATTGCTTAGATGGTAGAGGATCATCATTGAGGAATACTTGGCACGTCGGAGTGTTTCAAACTGAAACTGATACTTCTGGCAGAAGTTCAAAATATTGTGCTTATCTTCAAATAATTCATTCTCAAAGATGGTATCATTATGCTTAGTGTTGGAGGGGATATCATCAACCATCTAAAAACACAAATCAATGACATTATTCAATGTTAGATATAGTTGAAATATTACTATAAGTATTCTCAAATATGTAGACTATTTCATATATTTATTTTGTATTTATTGATTTGAGACTATATAAAGCTGACGTGAAAGAGAGAATTGTTTTAACTAATTTTTGCATTTGATACTTTTTGCCAAAACCAAAGAAATATTTATAATTTTAGACTTCTTTATAAATCTAATGATATTTTCTGTGGTTTAAGTGCTTTGAAGTTCCAACATTTCCACTGTAAGGTTACATGCCACACTAGAAATAGATGGCCAAGTCCCTGTTAAAGCCTGCACAGCAATGTTTATCCATGTACATCAGAATATCTCTAATCATTTCTAACACCTTATTATGAACAATCCATTTTCTGTTTAGTTCTTTCAGAAAGGAATTTTCCTTGAGTTGCTTCAACAGATCTGGCCATCTCTTTGAGATGAAAAGTCATGGTGGCAACCAATATGAAATGACATTGTAAGGATGTTTGGTTATGATTTTTAGAACTTATTCCTACCGTTGGAGTCAAATCTAATGAAAGTCACTTGAAGGAATTTTTAGTGGTGAACAAAATTGTCTTGGGTTAGAGCCAAATGGTTTTCCAAAACAGTACCTGTAAGGAGCATTATAACAACCCTGGTTTTCTAAAGTATCCACAATTATCCTTCCAAGTTAATGGTGTTCTAAAGTCAGTTTGCCAAAAAAAAATCTAATTGTTGTTTTGTCAATTTAATTCAAGAAGCGCACATTTCATTTCTGTACCGCAATAAAAAAGTGTTAGATACACTCTTTGATGATATTTCCAATGCTTTGTATGTTATTGGTTGAAATAGTATTGAAAAATCGGGATCTCACTAAAGATCGTTGGGGGATGAAAGAAGCGTGTATCGTAAATTGGATTGTAAGATCCCACCAAATATGCAAAATTATATATTTAACTAAAAAAATATTAACATAATTTTTTTTAATTAATAATAAACCACATTCAAAATTCCAAATAATAAAAAACATCCTCAATTTCAAAACATAATAAACACATACACTTCCAAGAGCTTTTTTAAACTTTTGGTGATGCAGATGAGGATGCATGAACTGGAATTGATGAAGACATTGGAAAAACAGGTGTGGTAGAATAGAAGATATGATGAAAGATCGTATAACTCTGATAAAGAGAAGAAGTTGACAATTGAATAGAAATCGTATGATTGATTTATAGATGGAATTGAAGAAGAATAAATGGTATCATTTAAGTAATTGATATTTTCCAAATTGAATTTTAATTTCCCCCAAAAAAATCAGCCTTGTAGAAAGCAACAGATTCTGACTTTAAATGCTGAAAAACGGCTAAAATTAATGTGAAACGGCTGGTAGAACAAGCTGAATGGTCATCTTCTTCAATGGGCAATGGGCATTGGGCCGGGTCGGGTCGAAGCGGGTCGGACAAATTTTTCACTACGAAATAAATCTTCGCTTTCACGATTTTACGATCTTCCACTGCGCTCTTACCGCGCCACCATTTCCAGCGATCTTTGCTGCACACCGCCGCGGAAGCATGGTGAAAACTCGTAAGTTCTTAAGATCTCACGATCTAAATCTAGATCTTGACAAACATGAACCAGAGCTCTGTGTAAATTATTTTTGCTGAGAAAAATAAAATAGTTTGCATTGAAAATTTGTTGCAGATTAGCTGCGAGTTTAGCTATCAATTAGTTACAAATTTTTATGGATTTAAGAATATGTTGACTTTAGGCATGCGGCATTGCCCCGTCAGCATCTTTGTCACGTTGGCACAGTCATATGTGCGTCAAGACACCAAAAAACTTCTCTATAGCGTGCCACGTCAACTTCTGTTAACGGACGTTAACAGAAGAGACCAAAAGTGTAGACGGAAAATATTATACGGACCATTTTTAAAAAAAAAAATTTTTACAATTAAAAGTGAAAACTGCAATATTTATGAGACTAAAAATATATTTAACCCTAGATTTAATTTATACATACAAACATATAAAGTATAAAGGTTACCTTTATGTAAATTTAGATGATATGTGTTTAATTATGTTTTTAGATATGTATTCAATTAAATGATTCTAGTATGATTTTTATTTTATTTTTTATGTAGGTCCTAAAATAACTCTACTAATATATAAGGAAAATGTTTATTGTTAAGAAAACATGAAAAATAAAAATAAAAAGATAAGAATAATGAAAATAATAATATATTCGTCATTATTTAATTGACTGTTGTGTAAAAAAATTACACCACCAGTGCATAATTTTATTTTTTAATTTTTTAAAATCATTTTTCGGTTAAAAGAACCCCACCCATTACAGGGGAATACACTTAAATTTTGTTGTAGAGAAAAATACTCGTAAATAGGAATTGAAAAGTGTTAAAGTCTAACTTATTATAAATTAAAATAAAAAATGTTTTTTTAAAAGAAAAATACTTAATGGTATGAATGTATCTTTCGTAAAAACAAACGAATGTGTGGTTCTTACCTTTCTTTTCTTTTTTTGCATATAATTTTTTTTAAAACAAATAGATGCACCCTCGGTGCATTCATATTTTACTTTGGCATGTAAGTAGCAAGAAAGCACGTGAGTCAATAAATTTTTTTATTGAAGTCCAATCCTATTACAAAAACACAATGCAAGGCTAGATTGAATGCTTGCATGTATTTAAACGGGACAATTATAGTTTCAAGTGTTGTTATTAAGCATAATCATGAACTAAGTCCATGCAAAGCACAATATTTTAGATCCAACCAAAATTTGGGGTCTCAAATGAGGAAAATGTTAGAACTCAATGACCAAACTAGAATTAATGTAAGCAGAAACTTTCAATCTTTAGTTGTTGAAGCGAATGGGTATAAGAATCTTACATTTGGAGAAAAACACTATAGAAACTACATAGACAAAGTAAGACGACTACGACTTAGGACAGGAGATACTGAAGCAATACAAAAATATTTTGTCATAAAGCAAAAGCAAAACAATCAATTTTATTATGTAATGGGCGTGGATGATGAAAGTCGGTCACATAATGATGTAATGGTCAATCTATATTGTGTCGGTGTTATCACACCTTTCTATTGCGGAAGTTAATTGAGAGAAAGATAGAGAGGGTGTTGGAGAGGAAGGGAAGAAAACAGAGAGTAATGAATATTGAATGAGAAGAGTAATTGTTACAATACTACACAAGTAGTTATTATATATACACGTGTAGTAACTAACTAACTAACTAACTAACTAACTAACTAAGCTTGGATTAATACACAACATGCTTCCTTAATCTAAACTTTCACCAAATGATATACATTGAAAGCTGATACTTCAAACTCTGCGTCTTCAGACTCTAGCCACTCTTCATAAGCTGCTTCAGACTCCAGCCGCTCTTCAGAAACTGCTTCAGACTCCAAACATTCATAAGTAGTTCCCACTTTTGACTCCTTCAGAGGCTGATGATGGTTCAGAAGCTATCAAAGCTTCAGAGGCCAGGTTGCTCCATCCTCCGACTCCTTCAGAGGCTGTCGCTTTAGAGGCTAGGTTGTTCTAACTGTTAGACGATGGCAATGATCTAGAGGGGGGTTGGATAAATCACTAATTTTTAATCAAATCAGCGCTTAAAAAATTGTTTCAAAAATGTGCGGAAGTGGCATTAGATTTAAAATCGTCTAAACGAACCGTTATTGGTAAGATCGGATATGCGAAACCGAATGGAATAATATTGATGAGAAAACGAAATCAACAATGTTGTCAATCAACCAATTCAAATAATGATCACTTTGAATTAACCGGTTTCCAATGAATTATAAAAGGTAAAATCTAATTGACAATTTTACGAACAGTTTGTGTGCGATCAATACGTCGAACACTTGGTGTGCAAAGCACCCCAAGCTTAATTTCCTATGAAATGATAGTGCAGAATTGTTCACAATTGCAATCCAAGTGATTGTAATGAATTTTCAAGACAAATTTTCAGCACTACAAATCAGCAAAAATTTATTGAACAGTTGATATCACACAAACGGTAACAACACAAAGTAAAGAGGTAGAGAAAGAGAGAACGACATCCAATTTGTTTAGGCAATTCCCCTTTTCGTCCTCGCTTCGGGTACGCCTGCCCCCAATTCTAAAACTAGGATTGAGATATGTATAATATCAAGTTGCAAAGTTTTGTACAAGAGAAGTTTAGCCACCACACACTTAAACCTAATTGTTGGTGCTGATTATATCCACTTCTCTCCCCTTGATTCTAGCTGAATCAAGTGCATTAAACGCTTCAAACAAACCTCCGGTTACCACTACTCACTTGAATCTTAAATTCTTTCACTCGGCTGATTTCGATCGCAAGACGTTCGACCCCAAATCTTTCGACACAATCCTCCGGTTACCAATACTTGCTTGAATGAACCCACCGTTCTTCAAGCCTTTCACTCGGCTGAATCTGCGAAGCAAAGATTTGTGCAAAAACCCCCCAAATCCCTGAAGATCTTGGAGGACAAAACCCTAATTGTTTTATTCAAGAAAATCCCACTGAAATCTCAACCCAAACTAGATATACAAATCCTACATTTGGACGTTATCACCTCGACAGTGCACAACTCAACAAAAAATATTATGTGTGATTGTTGAAGAATGCAAGTGTGAGAATGAAGATGAAGAGCAATTCAATGTCTATTTTCAATTTTCTTGTTGGTTCCCGTACAAAAAATGATGCATATATATATATATATATATATATATATATATATATATATATATATATATATATATATATATATATATATATATATATATATATATACAAGCACTACTACGAAAAACCCATTTAACAACGGTTGGGAATGACATATAATGACACGGGCGAGGGCGTTGTTATGTAGATTGTCGTTGTATATATGATACTTACAACGGCGGCCTTGTAGGCGTTGTAATAAACAGGAAATCGCGCTAACTATCACAACGATTTTACAATACACCGTTGTAATAAATATAATTGTCCTCAGTTCGATTCCCAGCAGCGCAATTTTGATATTTATTTTTTCCTGGACAGCGCGCCAGATATTATAACAGTTATGAAATATAATCGTCGTTAAAGTTTCTGCAAAATTAACAAATATGATCCTACTTTTATAATTAATCCCATTTTTTTACCTGTATTATTGTTCTCCATATCTCAGCACAACAGAAAAATACAATTCACATTTTGTGATAATGTTTTCATAATAATATAAATCGTATCATGTTCATAATATCACATATACCAGATTACAGTTTATCAGAACAAACAACCTACATAAATAAAATATCACATATACCATATTACAGTTTACACACATTACATAACTTCACATAATTGTAACTTGGTGTATTGGTATCTTGTCTCTTGGTGTCTTGTCTCCTGGCCTGGTGTCTGGACTCAAAATACCTATGATTTCAAATAATTATACTTGTTAGTAAAAATACTTCTAAACTATAATATACAATTAATATATTATGAATAAATAATAAATTACGTACTTGTTAATTTTCCCATATGCCTTCTTCATGATCGAGTCGTATAGCATGCACGACATCTCCATCAACTTCATCATATGAGGTAGGAACTTGTGTTGTGTAAGAAGGTGTGGACGGAATATCAAGACTTTCATCATTAAGAGGAATGTATTTTCCTTGGAGAACGATTGACCATTTCCCCAATTTGTCCGATGGATCAGAAACATAGAAAACTTGTTTTGCTTGAGAAGCCATGATGAATGGTTCTGTATTAAAAGATGCCTTGCCAAGGTCGACCCGGGTGAATCCTAAGTCATCAATGTCTACACCATTACTATTATTGGGAACCCACTTGCATTTAAATAAAGCCACTTTGAAAATAACATAATCAATCTCCCAAATCTCATCAATGACACCATAAAACGCGGTAGTTGCCAATACCGGATTCTTATCTTTCGAACTAGAGAAATACATAAATTCAGCTTCAACCATAACCCCAATATTTTGCATTGTACTACGATCATCTTTTGATTTTGTATAAAAGGTATAATGACCAATGTCGTATGCACTCCAGGTAATGACACAAAATTTTGGCCCGTATGACAACCATCTAAGTATCTCGGATGCACTAGGATCATTAGATACACATTTATTAAACCAATCCATGAATATATTGTTATGCTCTATCAACAATAACTTGTCATTCATTCGGGGATATTTTTTCTTCATAAGTCTTTTGTGAGTCTCTATGAAAGGTTGAACCTCATCTATATTATTCAATATATAGAAATGTGATTGAATAACTACATCCCGAGCCATTGACCTAACATTTAGACCTTGAATACCTCTTCCGTCTGTGTCAGCATAACGAGACTTTGGAATTCCTATAGAATCTGCATCCGACAAATAGTTTGTACAAAACTCAACAACTTCTTCTGTGATGTACCTTTCAATAATCGAAGCTTCCGGTCGGTGATGATTCTTCGTATATCCTTTAAAGATCTTCATATATCGCTCTATTGGATACATCCACCTTAAAAAAACTGGACCACAAATTCTGATTTCTCTTACGAGATGAACAAGTAAGTGAACCATAATGTCAAAAAATGATGGCGGAAAATACATCTCCAATTGACACAAGATTATGGCCGCCTCATCTTCTAATTCATCCAATTTTTTGAAATCAAGAACTTTATTACATATGGCATTGAAGAATAAACACAGTCTCGTTATAGTTACTCTCACATTTTATGGAAGGATCCCACGGATAGCCACGGGTAGAAGTTGTTGCATCAATACATGACAATCATGAGATTTTAAACCAATTAACTTGAGATCTTTCATTGATACAAGTTTCTTGATGTTTGATGAGTAACCTTGCGGAACTTTAATACCTTGCAAACACTCGCAGAACATCTTCTTTTCCTTTTTAGATAGAGTGTGACATGCTGGAGGCAGATAAGTTCTTTTTCCTTTCTCTATTGGAGCCAACTGTTTTTGTATACCCATCTTCTCCATATCAAGACGGGAAGTCTTACTATCTTTAGTCTTGCCCGGAATGTTTAGAAGTGTGCCAATCAAACTATCACACACATTTTTCTCCACGTGCATCACATCACGACAATGTCTAACATCAAAACTTGACCAATATGGAAGATCAAAGAAGATGGACCTCTTTTTCCATATATTTTTCGCAACTGCCCCTTTTTCTTTTCCTCTTTTCCCACCTTTTTCTTCTTCTCTCTTCCCACCTTTTTCTTTTTCTCTCTTCCCAAGGACAACATTAATGTATTCCTGCCGTTGATAAACTTCATCCCTGGTTAAAGGTTTAGGAGCCTCACCAAACTCTTGCTCTCCATTAAAAGCCTTTCGCAATCTACGATAAGGATGACCCGGTTTTAGAAATTTTCGACGCCCAAGGTAAACGATCTTTTTTCCAAACTCAAGTTGGTGATAACAAGTATCATCTTCACATATAGGACACGCTTTATGTCCTTTGACACTGTATCCCGCCAAGTTACCGTAAGCCGGAAAGTCGTTAATTGTGCAAAATAACATTGCACACATATTACACTTTTCCCTAGAATATGCATCAACAACTTCAACGCCTTCATCCCATAAGAGTCCTAAATCATCAATTAATGGACTAAGATAAACATCTATGTCATTACCAGGTTGTCGTGGTCCAGAAATCATCATACTTAACAGTATATACTTGCGCTTCATGCACAACCAAGGAAATAGGTTGTAAATAGTGAGAAGAACAGGCCACGAAGTATGATTAGTACTTATATTACCAAAGGGGTTCATTCCATCGGTGGCAAGCCCAATTTTAAGATTTCTTGGCTCGACTCCAAAATCCAGAAACAACGAATCAATTTTATTCCATTGCAAAGAATCAGCTACATGGCGAATGTTTCCATCACGAAGCCTTTCATCTGCATGCCATTCTTTGCGTCATTCGAATTAGCAAAAAGTCTTTTTAATCGTGAAAGTATTAGCAAATACCATAACACTTTAGCAGGAGGATGCTTCCTACTAACATTGTCATAGTGATCATTGTCATCACCATTGCTAGCCTTCAGCTTGTAACGCGACACACCACATTTCGGACATTGAAACAAGTCTTCATACTCTTTCCGGTATAATATGCAATCATTAGGGCAATCATGTATCTTGATATACTCCAGACACAGTGGACACAATATCTTCTTGGCCTCATAGCAACGATCCGGAAATTTGTTATCTTCTGGTAACATTTGTTGTAGCAATTCAAGTAATTCCGTGAAACTTTTATCCGACCATCCATTTTTTGCCTTCAGATTAAACAACTTTAACACCACCGACAATCGTGTGAACTCTGTGCATCCCTTATATAAAGGGGTGTCTTTATCACTACATAAATTATCATAAATATGAGCATTCATAAAAGAAGACTCCCCAATATCACGGAACATATCCTCTAGGTGATCTTCCATATATTCATCTTCATCCACTCTTTGACTTTGTGACGCCCGACTTTCCTTATTATCCACCTCACCATGCCACATCCATATTATATAATTTTGACATATACCATCACAACAAAGGTGATTGTGTATTTCTGTCTTTGTACCCTTTTTGATATTAGTGCAAACAACACAAGGACAATAAAAGATACCATCATTGTCGGGAAGATGTTTATCAGCGTATTCAAGGAATTCACAAACTCCGTTTTCATAAATCGGATCTAATCTATTGGCTTTCATCCAACTACGATCCATTACAACTTCTGAAATTTATACATGTATAATAATGTGAATGACAACCCAAAATCTAATCCAAAAACTCAAGCATATGCATATACAATATGAACAAAGAAAAAATCAACGAAGTTGTACTCTCATACTAAACGTAAAGCATATGAAACATCTCATTCTGACTTGAGCATATACAATATGAACAAAGAAAAAAGGAATGAAGATGTTGAAGAGAACCTTACTTCGAAGCTGAATAGGCAAATGAATGATGAAGACGGTCAATATTTGAGCATAAACCAAGAAAAACGGAATGAAGATGTTGAAGAGTACCTTACTTCGAAGCTGAAGAAGCAAATGAATGAAGACGGTCAATATTTGAGCATAAACCAAGAAAAAAAGAATGAAGATGTTGAAGAGTACCTTACTTCGAAGCTGAAGAAGCAAATGAATGAAGACGGTCAATATTTGAGCATCAACCAAGAAAAAAGGAATGAAGATGTTGAAGAGTACCTTATTTGAGCAATATTTGAGCTCCAAATGAATGGATACGAAGAGGGTAAAGGTTAGGGCGTCTCTGGCTCACTTGTTCGATTAGGGCGTCTTATGAAAGAAATACATAATAAGTTTTGTTTTAATTTATCATTAAACCTTTTAATCTCGGTGGAGAAACAAACCGTAGTGGAATCTTAAGTGACACACGCTAAATGTATCCTAAAAAAAGGAAAAAATGTGTTGTAGGGAATCGAAGCTTGTTACATTTCATTTATTACTACGGTTGTTTATCTTAACCGTTGTAAAATAATTTACAATTTATTTTTTAAATAATGGACTTAATTGACACACGCTAAATGTACTCTAAAAAATGGAAAAATTGTGGTTGTAGGGAATCGAAGCTTGATACATTTTATTTATTACTACGGTGGTTTCATTCAACCGTCATTAAATGACTCAACTTTTACCTGGGCGCGAAATTTTTAACTTATTACAACGACCTAAAAGGATGTGTTGTAAGCCTGGCGTTGTTGTTTTAGCATTTTGTAGTAGTGGAGGTTGTCAAACTCGCGAGTCTACTCAAACTCATAAAGGGTTCGTAGACTCGACTCGCAGACTCGACTCGTAAACTCGTACGAGTCAATGAAAAGTTTAAAATGACATTCAAAAACCTGTATGTGACACATACATATATTTTTAAACTTGAAAATGCCTCATATATGATACAAATATATCTAATAGAACACCAATTAACATCAAAATTTAAATTTCGTACTCCATAACAAATTTCTTAACAAAAAAACTCAATAATAAAACAAACCAAATAGCAAAGTATGTAGTTAAAGACTTAAAGTACTAATTTCTTCTTAATTGGCTACTACATAAAGGATAAAAATCATAAAACATATATGTTAATGGATTTAAACATCCAAAGCTCCAGTGAAATCATCACCATCATCTTCATCGGTATCTTAAGTATCCTCATCAAACTCTGCGCCCGATGAAAACATAACAAAAAATACCAACTTTTTGAATCACCAAGATGCAGAAAAATAGGCTTAATTGTGCGAGAGGTCGACCTCAACATCTTGTGAGTCGACCTGAACATGCCAGAAAGCAATTCTGCGCACAAAATCAAACTGTGCATCGACCTGAACCTAGCCATGCATCGACGCAAGAGCACCTGAGAGCAAAATACTTTTTTTCCATCAGTATGTGTCGACCTCCACACATCTGTGAGTCGGCGCAAGGGTGTCAAAATCCCACAAACACATTTTTATCAATTTTTGAGTCGACCTAAGCACTGTATGGGTCGACCTAATGCATCCAAAATTATCTAATGCACAATTTACACATAAGGGATGATCCTATATACCTAGATTCATGTATGTGGATCATTATACGCATATTAAAAGGATGAATGCAAGCTAAGATGAGATGATACCGTCCAAAATACACAAGTACGAAATTTTCCTAGTTTTGACATCATTAACACAAAGTACTAAGGAACCTTGCCCTCGCACTAATCTGTAACACCTTCAGAGGCTGATGATTTAGAAGGCATCAAAACTTCAAAGGCTAGTGATCCAGAAGCCGTTCCAACCTCTGGATCAAATGCCATCATTCCCATGTTTATCTTTAACTTTGAAAACTGGTCTCCTTTTACAACCTTAGTCAAGATATCAACAATCTGGTCCTTGGTACGACAATATCTCATTGTCAGAGGTTCAGAAGTAGTTCCAACCCCTGACTCCTTCAAATTCTGACTTCATGGTATACTTGAGGTCTTCAATTTCTAGTTGAGATTCTTCATTTATCGGGCGGTTATCCACATACAAACATAACAACAATAGTATTTCTCATTGCTTGTATTTTGCATACACGCCATACTCAACTGAACATTTTTTTAAGCCATGTCTGATGAAGAAAACATCAATTCTTCTGTTTCAGGATCTTGGTGCCTGCTAAAAACCATACAAATCCTTGTATAGTCTATACACCATATGCTATTTTCCCTTTGCTTCAAAGTCTGGAGGTTGAGACACATATACCTTTTTGTCAAGAGGACCATTTATAAAGGCAGATTTTACATCCATATGTGACAAAGTCCACCTTCTATTGTAAGCTAATGCCACTACAAGTCTTATAGTTTCATGCCTTTCCACTGGTGCAAATACCTCAGAGTAATTCAGAACTTGTCTTTGAAGGAAACCCCTTTCCACAAGTCTTGCTTTGTGCACCACTATTGTTCCTTATGGACTCATCATAACTTTGAAAATCCACTTCATATCAATTGACTTCTTTCTTTCTGGTAGTTGAATCAGTTTCCATGTGCCATATTTTTCAGTTGAACCGAGTTCCTCCTTCATTGTATCTTTCCAAACTTTATCTTACATTGCATCCTGATAACTTATTGGTTATGCACCTGCTAACATTGCCAAGTGTATTATTTCTCCTTCCTCATCCACTGTATTGTCAGGCACAATTTCATAATCATTCAGCCTTACAGGTATCTATCTGTTTCTGGTTGGTCTTACCCTTTCAGTAGGACTCACAACATCAACCGGAGTCTCAGTTAAGACTGAATTCACTTCATCAGAGTCAAACTGCATTGGAGCCTGTATTGGAACCACTCCTGTTCTTTCTCGGCCTTGGTTCCAATCCCATAATTCTGCTTCTCTGATTATTACATCTTTAATAACCACCAATTTCTCACTAACTAGATTTGATAACCTATATGCTCTACTTGGATGGTAACAAATTAAGATCATAGGTTCACTTTTTTCTTCAAGTTTGGTTCTTCTTTCATCTGGCACATGTCTATAGCATAATGATCCAAATACTTTGAGATGAGAAATGCAAGGCTTGTTTCCTGACCAACATTCTTCTGGCACCTGATTCTTTAAATTCTTGGTAGGACATCTATTTAGAACATAAGCATAAATAGATATTGTTTCACCCCAAAATTTATGAGGCAATGACTTTTGTATCAGCATGCTCCTAGTCATTTCAACCAAGCTTCCATTCATTCTTTCACCTATACCATTGTGTTGAGGTGTGTAGGGTGGAGTTACTTCATATAAGATGCCACTTTCATGAGAGAATTGCTTGAATTCATGGGAATTGTATTCCCCTCCTCCATCTGTTCTGGGTATCTTAACCAGTCTTCCACTCTGTTTTTCAGCCATAGCCTTAGACCTTTTGAACATGTTTAAAATTTATCCTTTGGTCTTTATCAAGTACATGTTGAATTCCAAACATGCTTTAAATTGATCCACATTTATTGGCATTTTTCATCTCATTTGTTATGTTTTGTTGGATTTACGCCATGTTTTCATGCTATTCTTCAATTATGTGCAAACTCATTTGGTTGCTTTGATTTGTGTGTTATTGTGCAGAAATTACGCATAAAACATCAAAGTGTAAAACACAAGTAAATGGACAAGGAAGCCAAAGGAAAAGTAGAGATTCAGCATGTTCGCTAGGCGAATAGCCAGCGAAGAGTAGCATCGAATGTTCGCTGGGCGAGCTCATGGCGAATCCCCAGCGAACCATCTCAGAATGATGACAGTAGGAAAAGGGCACTAAGTTCGCTGGTCGAACTTGAAGCGAATGTTTACTGGGCGAGGTCCCAGCGAACCATCTCGGATTTGAGGCAGTAGCTAAAGGACCATAAGTTTGCTGTGCGAACTTGTAGCGAAGTTGTTCGCAGGGCGAAGAATTACTCGCACAACAAACTTTGTAAATTCCTCAGGGGCGGTTTAACTGTTCAAAGGCGCTTCAGGTGCCATAAAGTAGTGTTCGCTGTGCGAAGAATGAGTTCGCTGGGCAAACTTGACAGATTCTAGTTTTACTATATAAAGTACTTTTCACACTTTTTGGGGATCATAACCCATTTTTTCACTTAGAAACCTCATTTTTCAGCATTTCATCACCAAAGAGTGATATTTTGTAAATAGAAGCTGGATTCGCATCCGAGTTCGATTCTTCGATGTGGATGCTCATTCATCTTCTCTCATAACTTGTAAAACAAGCTACCATGATTATGGGTAGCCAATTTCCTTTGTATAAAAGGTAGAGGTAGTCTACCTTAGCTTTATGTATTTCTTTTGATTGGCCTTGTATATGAACAAGTGATGATTAATATATGATGAATATTTTTGTTCATAATGATCCATTCTTGTTTTGTAAAACTTTAGACATAGATTTTGTGAATCTTGACCTAAAATATTCATCTATAGATTTATAGATTGGAGAGATCAGTCTATGGTTGATATTCGCTTTGTATTGAACTTAACGCTTACTATATGGGTTGTTATATGGAGAGATCATGTAACGATGAATACATTATTTCTCACGACGCCACTCTAGAGATAGACGGTGTTGAGAGAATACATGGTGATATTAATCGGATCCGACTTCACATGCAAGATTGAAAGAATACGTATAAGTTAGGGTAGATGAAAACTACTTTTGATATACTTTGTTAATCAAACACTTTAGAATTTATAAGCTTTGCTACTAAAAATGTGACAATTTATGAACAAAACTTTGAAAACCCTTTTTCTTAAGAACGATAAATTATTGAACGACAAGCATCCAAAAATCAGGACAACCCCTGTGGAGACGATAACAAAAATCCACCTACTCACTACTAGCATATAACAATACACCCACAACAGTATACTGAATTCATCTACAAATGAGATAAAGTACTTGCTTCCTCCACAAGAAAGTTTCAAAAGGACCACACATGTCAAATGAAACTACATTCAGTACATGTTTGGCTCTTATTAGCAGTTGCTTCACAAAAAGTAACCTACTTTACTTCCCAAGCATGCACATGTCACATGCTTTATCAGGTGTCACTATCTTAGGCAATCCTTCTACAAAATTTATAGTATTCAACTTGCCTAGACTTCTAAATTTCAGATGTCCATACCTTTTGTGACAAAGCCAACTTTCTTCATTAGGAATTGATGAATAAGGACAGTGTGATTCTGAGGCCTTCAAACTAGCCTTCCATATTCTATTTCTGGTCATAGTTAATTTCAGAACCATTATTTTCTTCTTGTCATATAGCTTCAGTGAGCCCCCTTCCATGATTCTTGAGAATCCTTTCTTTACCAGCTGACCAATGCTCAGTAGATTCCATTGCATACTATGGACAAATAACACATCTTCTACCAATGTTGTTTTGCCTTCCTTTCTTTGTATGACAATCTTGCCCATGCCTTCTTCCATTAAGCTTCTGTTATCTGCTAGCTTCACACTTGTCTTCTTGTTTGAGTTAAAGTCAATCAACCAACCCTTGTGTTCAGTCATGTGGTTAGAACAACCAGAGTCTAAGTATCACACATCAGAAGCTAGAGCCCCTTCAGAGGTAGTTATCATCAGCATGACAGGGTCTAAGGTCGTCAACTTCTCAAGCTCTCAGGTTTAAAGTAAAATGCCTTCACAACTCACTTGTTCGACATTATTACCCTCAAGGAGGCCTCCACTGAGTTGGGGATCTCAAGTCAGCTTATTAAGGATTAACTCCACGTAAGTCAAACATGACTATACCACCATCCTGTCTTAAGTGCACTCAAGTCCGGGTATAGGACTTATGTCACCATTCAAAGATCACCAAACACCCAAAAAAACAAAAGCAAATAACAGATAATAATAAAACACAGATAAACAAGATAGGCTCAACCCACTTAGAGATCATAATCCCCACCAGAGTCGCCACTTTTCTGTAGCGGTGAAAAATTGAGATTAAGCTATTGGTTAACTTAACTCACAAAGCAAGAGTCACCACCGCTTTTTATTGTTTCCAAAGGAATGGGAAAAGAACGAATAAAACCCACAGAAGTTTTAAAACAAATCTAATAAAACCAAGAGAGAAGGGTACAAGGGTTGGTTATGCAAAGGGAATGTGTTAGCACCCAAAACATCTATATTACTCTACAGGAACCTCTTGAAAATCTGTGTTTGGCTTAAAATCGGGTTGTTTGCAAAAAGATTGTGGAGATGAGAGAAGAAATATTTTTAAAGATTTTTTTATTTGACAAGACTTCTTGAGCCTCGTGTCTACGTACCCACAAAGTGAAATGGAGGATCAAAACCTCGTAGTTCATGGTAACAGTAACAAAAAGTGTTTGTTTTGATTGATTTTAAATAAATAGAAATTTTGTCATATTCGAGTGGAAACTTAACTTACTACCCACAATTAATGAGGAAGGAGCATTTGCATCATCTTAAGATGAAGGACTTTTGATTGGATTGAAATCAACAAGTCTATCACTCAATATCTAAATGGAAAATGTCATCACTTCTATACATTATTGTGGAAGTATAAGGGTTGCATCACTACAAGAACACAACTAATGACCATCCTTAAGAAAAGATTTTAAAAGGAAAAGGTGCATAAAGGAACAAAAGATTTGAATGTGTTTTGTGTTTTTTAAGTCTTTTGAAATTCTTTTTATATGCTTAAGATGTCTTAGAATTTATTTAAGAAAAAATGTTTTGAAAATCACTTGACAAAGTCAAGGTTTATTGAGAAAGTGGTTCAAGTTTGAAAATAATAAGCTTTTTGAAAAAGGAAGAAGATTTTGAAAATTAAAGAAGGGAGGAGATGAAGAAACTATCCTAATACATAAAGTAAATATCAAGAAATAAAAGGTCTCATTGTAAGGTAGCACAAGAGGAAGCCTTTGTGTGTGCATGTTGAACTAACCAGAATCTAGCCAGTACTTGACAAGAGTCAAAACCAACATCTCACTCCTTTGGAGTAGGCCATAAGCAACAAGTAAACACAGGTTAAGACAAACATCAGTTGAAAGAATAACTCAAGCCATAAGGTCAAAGCTATGTATCAGAGCCAAGTCTTCAAAGGTTAACCAAAAGTCTTGAGTATCAGATGAATCCAATAGCATAGGGAAAAGTAACCAAAGTCCATAAGTCCAAAAGTCAAACTCCAAGTCAAGCTAAGGATAGTAACCATTAGTCCAAAAATTAGAGAACCAAATTTTTTATGGGTTTTTTATTTATTAATGTCTTTAAAAGAAAAAGAAAATGTCCAAGTGAACAAAGGAATGAGAAGCATAAATATAAACAATATGAAATGTAATGCTAAAAATAAAGGCACAAAAGTAAAGAGCAAGAAATTAAATGAAAAGAAAATTAAATAGCATGAAAATTAAATGACATAAAGTAAAGTTAGCATAATAATAATGTTAGTATTGATGTTAAAGTTAATGAATAGATCCGGGACAAATTTAGCGCTATGTTAAGCAATCGTAGCACAATCTATTAGGAAGATCATACTATGGGAGGCCGGTCAATAACAAGTTATGTACCATATATGTTAGAGATATGGTAGAAACCATACTCCTAAAAAATTATCGCAAGTAAAAACCAAGGAGGGATCAAGCACTAAGGCAAAGAGATTGGTCCATTACATCAATCATCCTTCATGACAACTTAGGACAAACTTATACATCAATCCAAAGTACCTCAAATGATCCATGATCAATTGGAAAGTAGATTTGAAATGATGAAAGTTCATCAAGCATCAATCCAAACTTCATGAACAAGATAGACACTTAATCATCCAATTAATCAAGAGAAAAGAAAAAGAAAAAGAAGGAGAAGGAGACGAAGAGAGAAACCAAATTGAATCATGACTTGAGATTCATATATCATCAATTTCAATCACCTCTCTTGGTGGATTAAGGTACTAAACCTATCATCAACCCAAAGTACTAAAAATGATCCAAATGATCATTTAATAATAAGTTTGAATTGATGAAGATTCATCCAACCTTATCAACACCAATGTCCATTGAAATTGAGGAAGATTTTGATCAATCAAGCCCTAATCCAAGTCAAAAGAAGTCAAACAATATATAAAATGCAATAATAAACAAATAAAATGCATTAAAATGATTTTTAAATGAAAATAAAAGGGAAAATAGCAAAGTAACATCAAACTATCAAATAAATGGTAAACAAAAATATAGAAAAATCAGAAATGACTCAAAGTATCTTTAGGAATTTTTGAAATATTTTTTAAAACGAAAAACTATTTTTTAAACCAATTAAAATAAAGCAAATAAAATAAAATTAAACAAAAATAGAAAATCATAAAATAAAATTGTGAAAAAATTACACAAGGTGTAAAATAATAGAAAAGATTTTTGTGAATTTTTTGGATGAAAATCTGATTTAAAATAAATTTTATAAAAGAAAATCAAATAAAATGAAAATAAAGAAAAATAAATAAATAAATAAAATACATGGCGCGTTTGATCTGAACTCATTAAAAGACGTGGCAAATTTGATGGTCCTCAGGTGAGAGTGTACCATGAAAATTAGTTGAAATAACACATCAGATCTCATTTAAATCAACCACTGAAATTAAAACACGTAGCATCCTCACGCCATCACCTCTGCACCTCCGGTCGTCTTCTCCGATGAGTTGCTCACCGGAGTTTGGCAAATGGCATGCTCAAGGCATGACGAAACCACCACCATTACAACCGTATCATGAGTGTGAATTCAACTGTATGCTTCATTTTCATTTATTGAAAACGAGCATGGAGAATTTTGGAGAAAAATCAGTGAAAAGAAAAACAAGAAAATAAAAATTAAATTCCATATATAATCAACCAAAGTAAGATAAGTTAGGGGAAATCATCAGGGAGCATCAGGCTACATTGTGGTAACTTGTTTAAGTGAAAACGAAGCCTCTAACTAACTTGTCCAAATACGATCAGAAGAGGCTTCAAGGTTGATTTGGTTAGCACGATTCAGAGGCTCTCAAGGCTTGGGAATTGTTGTAATAGCTTCAGAAGATGTCAAAGGTGCTAATGGAATCAAGTAATGGAGTTGAAATTGCTTAGAATTTAAAAACGAAATATCAAAATTTCAGTGAAAAGTGTGTGCTAGAGCAGGGTTTTTAGAGGCTTCCTAAGCATGAAATTTAGTGCAGATGAGAGCTCCATATATAGCTGAAGTATTGTGGTCTCATGCATGTGGAAATCTATTAGAATTCGTGTGAAATCATGTGCACCAAAAGTGTGATCATTCATGGTTGTGAAGTCACCAAAACATAACTCAATCCTTCCAATTTTGGGTTTTTTTTATCCTCACCCATCACTTAACATCATCATGGAAAAAACACATGCAAAGCTTGGCTAAATTGGGAGTAATTTGTGATTTGTAAATTCTGACCATAAGCAATTTTCAGTTCCATGAGGCCAATTTCAAACCAATGAAAAATCTTGTACACTTGACCTTTAATGCTCATTATTTTTGCAAATTGATCACATCATAACAAGGAATACAATATGAAAAGAAAGTATTGATTTGGACTCCTGAACAAAAAGTCATGTCCTTGTGAAGTTGGCACCACGACCTGTGATTAGAGGCCAAAATAATTCTAAGTCCAAAATGACTTATAATGTCTTCAAACTTTTCATGGCTTTCCAAGCATAATTGGCCTTTGATCCTTGAAATAAACTTGTAGAGGGCATCAAATATGATAATTGGCAAAACAAACTACCCATAAAATTTGAAAATTGAAAGAGTTATGATTTTTGGAAGTTAGGCAAATATCACTTGAATTTAGGTCAAATTTCACTAAGTCCACAAAGTGACCTCTAATGTTTCCAAACTGTTGATGATCTTCCAAGAATAATTGGCTCTTTACTTGTAAAGAGAAGTTGTAGGGGATGTCAAGAAGAGTCATTTTCCCAAATAAGAACTCAAAATGTTGAATTATGAAGAAGTTATGATATTTTGAACTTGGACTTGGAATGTTGACTTTTTAGTTCAAACCTCTTTGAACAAACTTGCAATCTTGGACTTTTCTTGCATTTCAAGGTACATTGATGATCATATGAAGTTAAAATGATGTACTCTTGATTGACCTTTGATGAAACTTGCTATGGCTTGAGGAAACTTGTTGATGAAGGCATGAAAATAAACACATGAACCTTTTGAAGTTTCTTTGAGAAACAAGCTATCAAACTTTGAAATATCTTTGATAAAATAGAGTTAAATGATGCTTGAGACCCTATGCTTTGAGATTAGAGGTCATGATTTGATGAATGGCCTTTAAAAATCAATGGTTGACTACACATTGAATTGAGGAACTCAAACCCTATATGAGGAGACAATTAATTAATGCTCTTGATTCCAAACCCTACTTTGCAAAGGAAACAAAAGGGACAAGACATATTTTTATTTTTATTTTTATTAATGGTTAGTGAATTGTAAATCATATAAGTACAAAAATGAAATATACACAAAGAGGTGCTTGATGATCTCTGCAAAGGTAAACCCAAGGATGAGAGGGTTAGGAGACAACCAAGTTTGTGATCTTGATGCATTGAAAAGATGTAAATGAGGTGGGATGTTAGGGGTAAAAATTAGGGTATGACATCACCTAATGACAAAAATGAAGCATTCTCAAGTGGCTGAAGTCGCATAAATAAGTCGTGATATGGAGAAACGATTAAGTGGCTATAGAAGGCTATATGAACTTATCCAAAAATACATTTCTGGTATCAGTCTGTGTTATGTTTTTCAGCTCTGTTTACAAAATTAGCGCTTATTTACTGTTCTGTGATAATTGTTTTTCATTAGTTATGGCGCACCCAGATGTTTTCCTTAAACAAGTTGTGTCTCCAAATGTAAAAGGTTTGCAACCAATTTGAAGGCGGTGGATTTTGGAAACCAATTTGAAAATGAACAAGAGTTTAAATGTCGTGATCACATGATTCAATGGATTCATATAGAGGCCTCCAAACAGGGATTTGGTGTGGTTATCGAAATGTACGATAATTTTTCGGATAGAAGATGTACTTTTGTGATAATGACATGCGAAAAAAGCGGGAAATATAGACCTCCTCTCCGGAATTTTAAACGAGACGACACCGGTTCAAGAAAATGTGAGTGTCCATTTAAGGTGTGTGGTTATATGTTGGCAAACAATAATTGGAGATTTAATGTTATATGTGGTTTGCATAACCATGAATTTTGTGAAAAGTTAGCCGACCATCCAATTGCATGTCGACTCATGCCAATAGAAAAGGAATGCACTGTTGACATGACATTGAATTTCGTTCAACTGAAAAATATACTTGCAACTTTAAAACAAAAAAGATAGGAAAATATCTCAAATATCAAGCAAGTGTACAATATTCAGTACCAAACTAACAAGGTGCTTATGGGGGGATAGAACTAGAATGTAACAACTCTTAAAACTATTGGATGATAACAATTATATGTCTAGGTACCGAATGTGTGATGATGGAGTTACCGTTAGAGATATATATTGGACTCATCCGAATTCCATCAAGTTGTTCAACACGTTTCCTATTATGCTCATACTTGATTCAACATACAAGACCAACAAGTATAGACTTCCATTATTAGAGATGGTTGGGGTTACCTCTACTAAGAATACCTATTTTGTCGGGTTTGCATTTCTAGAGAGCAAAAAAAGAGGAGAATGTTACTTGGGCCTTAGAGGTGTGTCGAGCAATGTTGAAGAACCATGAAGAGATACCTAAAGTGATTGTTACTGACCGTGATGCCGCCTTGATGAAGTCGATTGCAAAGGTATTTCCTACTTCTTACACATTACTGTGTAGGTATCACATAACAAAGAATGTGAGAAGTCGGGTTAAACCTGAGGTAGGGACGAAACAGATAGAGTCTGAAGATGGAAAAATGATGAAGGTGGGTGTGGTTATGAAAAAAATAAATGATGCATGGAATCGTATAGTAAATTGTTCCACTAAAGAATTATATGCCGATTTCGTTATGCATTTCAGGAAAGTGTGTGAAAAGTATCCTGAATTGTTGAAATATGTTGAAAGCATAACTCTTAACCAGATGAAGGAGAAAATTGTTTGTGCTTGGACTGATCAGGTTGGACACCTTGGAAATACAACAACTAATCGAGTTGAATCTGCCCATGCTACATTGAAGAATTGGTTGGGAAATAGTAAGGGCGATTTGTGTATAAATTGGGACTCCGTGAACCAAATGATGCAAAACCAACATAATGAGATACAAACATCATTAGGTTAGAGCATCACAATTTTGGAACACAAATTTAAATATAACAATCTTTATTCTCAGTTGGTCGACAACATATCTCGAGCGGGCCTGAGTTATATTTTTCACGAGCCTAAATTAGCTGATAATGAATGCTCCGATAATGCAAAATGCAGATGCATAATTGTGAAAACATATTGTCTCCCATGTGCTTGTGTTATTGCAAAAAGGTGAAACTTGGTAGTCCAATAAGAATGGAAGAGGTTTGTACTCACTGGAAGAGGCTTTCGTTCGATGATGATGGTGTCATGAAAGATGGTAAATCGAATATCTCTATCTTGACTGAATGGAAAGTGATACAAGATAGATTTTTGAAAGTCGGTGATAACATGAAACTCCACATCAAAGAACAATTAAGGAAGATTGTTTATCCAGAAACCACCGACTTGAAACCACCCTCTCAACCGGTGAAAACAAAAGATGCTCCGAAGAAACTCAAGCCTACACCGAATGACAATTCGACGACCCATTCTCCTTCATATTTTGAACATATTGACAAAGTTTTTCCCGACTCACCAACTCCAAAATCTTAAAGAAGTGTTGTCAAAGGAGCTCGTATTAGCAAACCACTTATTTCACCGCCTCCGTCAAAGATTCCATTAATTGACGAGATGTCGATTTTTATGTACAAATACATAGAGCAGATCGTCAATGTTGAAGGGGACGGTAATTGTGGTTATCGAGCTATTTTAGATTTATTCGGTAAAGGAGAAGATAATCATAAACTTGTCCACCGTCAACTTATCCAAAAGTTAAGGACTCATAAAGAATCATACACACATCTGTACAAAAAGAAAGAACGCTTCAATGAAGTTTATGAGTCTTTTTTTTCTTGCCTTAGTGGACGACACCAGAGGCTAAATAGATGCACTTCCCTGAAATGGGTCACCTCATAGCATATGCGTATGACATAATGTGTGTTGATCTTACACGGTACAGTTTTTTGGGAACCTTTTTCCCAATACGTACCGTCCCACCTCAAAATCAAAATGATCGTATTATATGTACTGGGTGACTTTCAATATCACAACATTTTGATCAAATTTATTCGAAACCTGAATACCCTATACCACTTACATCACTAAAGTGGATGACTCATTCAACAAAGAAAGCCGAGACTTGGCCGTACCATTTTATGGAAAAGATGCAATAGTTCGAGAATTTGAGCAACATTGAAAGAGAATCAAATACTCAAAAGTCAAAGGGGGTGCCACCCATAGATTTACTTGGTCGAAGATATTGTAAAGATGTTGAAGCGTTCACCTAAATATTGAAGTGTAGTACTGCATTTTATGTTGAAATCACCTATGTAATGTTTATTTTATGTTATGAATATTAATTTTATTTTATCAAATTACAATTTTTTTTTTGTTTTTGCCTTTGCCAGTTCTTTGCATACGTTGCTGAAATTCATGTACGAAAATAAACTAGAGATGCATCTCCAGTATTAAAAAAACCAAATAATAGGGTGTCATTCAGAATGTCCTACATTGTGTGTATTGGGTGCGTCCAGAGATACATCTCCGGAATCTGAGGAGTATTTTAGTATTTTTGCGTGGTGCGCAAGTAAGATATAGGATGCATTAAAAAATCCTCATAAAAAAGGGGCAAAAATAAGCATAATTGGCTCAACTGCAATTTGGGCCGGATTTTACTTTTGGGCCAAAACCCGTCCAACCCAGTCCCATTGTCCATCCTTAGATGTGTTATTAAAAATAAAGATTATAAAACAAATTTAATATGTCAGAGAGGGGTTGGGTGAGTCTCAAGCGAATATTAGCATCTCCATCTCCCAGGCTACCGTTTTGTAATTAAAAATCTGATTTTTTTGTTATACTAAAAAAATCTGATCTTTTTCACACTTATTTCCAATTAAATAAGTATTTTTTTTTTCATTGGGGTCTATTTGGTTCAATCGAGGGGAGGGAAGGGGAGAGATTTTTATCAAGGGGAGGGGAAGTGAGGAAAGGAGGAGAAGAATTTTAATTATATATATGTTTAGTTCAAAAGACGAAAGGGGAAGGAAAGGAAAAGGAGGAGAAGGATTTTAATTATATATATGTTTGGTTCAAACGACGAAGAAGAGGGGGGGGGGGAGGAGAGACATTTTATTTACAAATATATTCGGTTCACATGTAAAGGAGAGATATTTTAAAAATAATTTACTTTTTTATCCTTCTAATTTTATCATAAGATTCATAATATTTATCGTTTATAATTCAAATACAAATTTATTGACGAAATATAATTATTTAATTAGAGAGAATCATGAAAGATTTTATAATAACGTAACGATTATAATACATAATTTTAAAAAAATCATCAAATACAATAAAATCTAACAAAAATTAGTATAAACAAAAACATCACAATAATTAAAAAGTAACATCAAAATATAAAAAATAAAATAGAAAAATTTAAACACATATAATGATAATAAGATGGAGATATAAAAATATAAGAAATATAAAAGGAATTTTAAAATTTGTTCAAAATATAACTTTTAACATTTTAATAATTTAAATTTATATTTAAAATTAAATAAGATACATATATAAATATAATTATGATTAAAATGAAATACCTTCCCTCCCCTATAAATCTCCTAAATTGGGTGAAGTAAAAAGTGGATTAGGAGGGATTTTGGTTCCCTCCATCTACCTCCACTCCCTCTATTAAAATTTGAACAAAACACAAAAAATATTAAATATTTCCCCCTCTCATCTATTTAACCCCAATCAAATACACCCTTAGATTTAAAAGAAATTGGATAATTCACCGAGAATGTAAAATAATTTTACATTATAAATTAATGAAGATTATATTTCTCGTTAAATTAATGTAATATATTTTTTACATTATAAGTGCATCTTCATTAAACTCTAGATTTAATTTAAAATTGAATTTTTGTTTGCTAAATACCCCACATTTCAAAATATTTCCCAAATACCCCAGTTAGGGTTTCTGATTGCATGTTGGCGCCAAGTGAATTGGCGACCCTTTGTTAGGGCATGATTGGAGTTGCTAATTGGATTGGAGACACCTCATGCAGTCTCCAATTCAATTGGCGACTATGTATTATACATATAGGGGAGTCGCCAATTCATCTGGAGACAGGGTGCATTCTGTAATTTTTTTTACCAAAAAATAAATAAAATTATCATTAATTAAAAATACTATTACATAAATTAATGTTGGCGATCGGGTTGGTCATACCGGTCACCGGTTCCACATCCCCTAGGCACCCTCACTCGTTGCACTCGTTCCCTTCGTTATTGATTCACGCCAGGTGTTTGAGGAGTTGAAGTCTCAGGAACATTCGCAGATGGTTCCCTAAGAATTTCTTGCATTTCCATGAGGTCTTGTGTGTTGAAACTGAGCGTGCGACCCATGCCAGAGTAGTTCGGATGTGATGAAGGGGTCATTGGTGTACGGCCTGGACGATTGAAGGGGGACATTGGTGTGAAGGATTCGTTAGTGAAAGGTTGAAATGGTAGTTATGTTTGAAAGCCATAAGGTTGTTAGGATGTTTGAGTGTGTAGGCTAGGGTATGATGTCTGAGCGTTTTGAATATGGAAAGATGGTTGGGCGTTATGGCTATGGTATGATGTACCCTCATTTTGGCTATATCTTGATGTTGTGTTGGGGGCATAGCCATATTGGGTTTCTTGATAGTAGTCAGTGTTTTGGAGATGGTATGGGGGATGCTCTTGGTATTATGGTTGGGTGTTTGGCATGTTTGGATGGTTAGTGGGTTAGTAATTCTGTTGGGTAGGGGTTGTGAGTAACATGGCCTTCCTGGTGGGTTAGATGCTGAAGTTTCTTGTGTGTAGGTGGTTTGTCGTGGGTTGTATAAATACCTCTCTTCGGAGACAAACCCAGTTGCAACCGATCTGTACCAAGCCATATAATTATTAGTTGGTATAGACGGGATTGCCATCACCGGGTCACGTAAGACATGGGCGCTGCGGTTCATCCATTTACGACGCTCAGATTTTGTAAAATCCTTCCAGTCAGAAAAGTCCCATTGATCATTAACTCTTTTTAGACGCCCTTTACCGAGGTCAATAGAAGGATCTAGGATGTTTTGATGCATTCCAAATTATAGTTTGACACAGTAACAGTTGTGCATCTTCATAATTGTGAATCTGATGATCGACATGCGTGCAGTCCAAACGACACCATCTTCCTCTCTGACTTCATGTAGGTGTTCCATGTTTAGATATGGACACCAAATGAACTGAAGAAGAGAAAAATATTAGATAATAAAATTGTTGATATAAAAAATAAATTGATTTGTTTAGAGACCTTACATCTGCAAGTGTTAGGTGATCTAACATATTGCGGTATTGAATGATACAATGTCTAGGACATCTAATGTAACTCATACTCTTAGCCGATAATCTAAACAACAAGAAGTTCAAATTCAATTAGTTAGACACAATAATGGGTAAGGTGAAATAAACTAATATTAAGTTATTAACTTACTTTTGTGCATACGGGAAGGAAAATTTGTTGTGGTTGACGGGCGCTAGGGATGGCAATCTAGACCAACCCTGTGCTTGAAGCAAAACGGGGCATCCAAGAAAAGTAGATGTGTTTTTTTGGCGCACTTACACAATGAGCTATACAAATAAGATAGACAAGCAGAACCCCAACTATACTCTCTTGTTTTATTTAGGTTTCTCAATAAGGGTAAATACACAATATGCATAGAAGAACCAGTGCCTTCGGGAAATAAAAATAAACCAATTTAAAGCATAAGATAACACATGGTTTTTATTATTTTCATTTCTTCTGTAGAATCTTGATCTAATATAAAACCGGTGTACCATGATTTGAGGTGCGAAAGTAAGATACCTTGGCCTCTTGAGTTCTCATCTAGCAAGTCGGCACCCAAAAGTTCCTCACAAATTAAACCATCAAGGTTTGTTGGTCTATTGACCGCCTTACCATCAATATGCAAACCAAGTAACATGTACACATTCTCTAAGGTCACGGTACATTCACCGGTTGGAAAAAAAGTGTGTGTTTCTGGGCGCCATCTCTCTTGCAAAGATAGTATAAACTTTACATCAACCGAGTAAGACATGCTTTTACTTACATGTCCGAAACCGGCGAGCTCAATATATGGTTTAATTAGTTTGTCGGGTGCAACGTATTAATGGGTATGAGGACGAAACTTAGAGACATCCTACATAATTGACAATTTAAAAATAAAATTAACAGAGACATTAAAAATTAACAGATACATTAAAAATTAACAGAGACAATAAAAATTAACAGAGACATTAAAAATTAGCACTTACATAATTCTCGATATTTACGACAGTGCCTCTATGCGTTTCACCCATTGTCAACAAAGCCATCATAACTGATTAAATGTGAATTGATACTACTAACACTCTAGACTTGATATTATTTCTATGCAACAATTATGAATTAGATGATGTATGACTCCATACCTCTAGCTTCCTCATATAGTGAAATAGGAGTCAGATGTGAACATTTTGCATTGTACCATGTCACCACATGAATTGGCAACTGCACTCAATCCTTACAAAGGGTCGCCAGTCCAATTGGAGACACCTGGGAACCTATAACCTAGTTGTGCACGTAGCTGAACCTGTCTCATGCATGCATAACATGCTGACATCCACATGGCGACACAGTGTGCTCAGACTGCACCTTGTCTCCATGTGAGTTGGCGACTCCCTTCTCCACATTGTACCATGTCTCCAATTCATGTGGCTAGCTCATTAAAGCTCCCATGCATATTTAAATGTTCCCATGCATGCAGACATAGATAGAAACCAAAACAACCAAACATAGTAAGTCTCTAACAAGTGTTTTTACTATGTCATCTGCACCGAGATACTTTGTTAATGCCCACTACAACGGAGAGACATATGTCTCCGATGACATTGGCTTTGGTTTTCAAAACACCGATATTGTCCGATTCACAATCAATAGAAACACAAGTTTCTTGCATTTCAGAGAAAGATTGGAATCGAAATTAGGGTTTGGTCTTGTATCACAAATAATATATCATAACCCATTTTTTTAAAACCAACCACGTTAAATTTTATCCACTTAAAGTGCGAGATAATGAGTTGTAGATGTTCCTCCAACAAAATATTCCATCTCAACAGTCTTAGATCATCGATTAATCAACAGGTGTAGACTCAGATGAAACCGAAATAGAATATTCAAATGAAACTGAACCGGAGGTCAACATCATTGATGAAGAAGAAGGAAGCGAGACGATGGTCGATCAACTATTGAACAACATTGAAGATGAAGAACAAGTGCCAATACCTCCAGGTCACGTATATTATCCGCCTCAACATATGATAGACTTGGACTTGTAAGACGATGAGAGATCTGCAGATATGTTACACAACTCGTATATACGGTCAGAGAATGAATTAAAAGTGGGAGACAAGTTTCGTACCAAGGAAGATTGTGTACGAGCCATTGAAAAATATCACATGGATAACTCTGTTGATTATAATGTACACCGAACTAATTCGAGAAGGTATGTCATTATTTGTCGTAATCCACCTTGCAAGTTTCGGCTTGTTGTGTCTTACAGAAAGAGAAGAGATTCTTGGAAGATAACTTCCATGAAGCCACCTCATGATAAGTATCTGATTGTAAATGAATTTTAGATTAATTTTCTGCATTTTTAAGCTCTTTTCCAAATGCCTTAATGCAAAACATCTTATTTTTAAGTGATTTTTGAATCAATGTTTTATTTTGGTCTATTTGATGTTTTTGTTAGTTTTGCAGCATTTTTCCTAAAAAGGACGTGGCAAAAATCGAAAGAAAACGCAATGAAATGAGCAACGTCTCGTGTCTGCAACAAACAGTGAACTCACCAGGCGAATGGGTGGCGGAAGGAGAAATTCGCCAGGCGAATGCCTGGCGAGTCAGCTGGCGAATGGATCTTCAAATTGAGTGGCTTCTGGAAGTGATTCGCTGCAGCATTCGCCAGGCGAATTGGTGGCGAAAGTAATTCGACTGGCGAGTCTGGAATTCGCCTGGCAAATTCAAGTTTTTTCCCAGGTTTCTTTGCACTGTTCTGGCACGTGGGCTGTACTTAAAGGTTTTGCCAGGCGAATTTTGTAGCTCGCCTGGCGAATTTGTCTGGGCAGAAAGTGCTATTTAGGGTGTTGGTTAGATATTTTTTGGAGGAGACTTGGAAAACACTTGGAGAAATAATCTTTGTAACCTAGAAAACTCTTGAGATATCAAAAACTCCATCTTTTATTATTTTTCTTCGAATCCAAAGCTTTTATGCTTCAATCCTTGAATCTTTGAAGATTGATGCTCCAAAAGCTTTGCAACTTACTTGTCATCCAAGCTACCATGAGAATGAGTAGCTAAGCATCTCTTGTGTTAAGGTTAGATGTAGTTAATCTCGATCATATATATTTCTTTTGATCTTTTGTATATGAACAAGGTTATTGATCAATATAGATTACGTTATTTGCCCTTAATGATTTATGTGTGGTTTGTATTGCTCTAGACATAGATTTTGCAAATCATGACCTAATAATTTCATCTCTTAAAAACCAAACTCTAGACATAGATTTGGGATTTGTTATTCGCTTTGTGTTGATCTTAACGATTGTTGTTTCGATTGTTAGTGTGAGACATCATCTAACGGTCTAAACAACGATACTCACGACTTTGCTTTAGACATAAACTTAGTCGAGAGGATACGCAGTTGTATTGGTCGGTAACTAAGTTCATATACTTGATTAATCGTATATGTGTGAAAAGGATTAGCGAAACCTAACCTTGACATGCTTTTCTAAAAACCTTACAAACTCTTTGCCACAAATTTACTCTTTGCTACCAATTAATGTTAACCAAAATCAAGAACAATTTGAAACTCTTTAACTTAAAACATTGTGACTATTGAACGGCAAGCATCTAATATCGCACAATCCCTGTGGAGACGATAAAAACACCCCCTAATACTGTTTCAACAAAATGGCGCCGTTGCCGGGGATTGTTGTTTGATATTGCAAACATTGCAATATCTATTTGTTTTAAGCTTGTTAACTTTTTATTGAACTTGTTAATTTGTTTTGTATAGTGTGCAATCTTTGTTTTATGCGAGGGAAACTACTGGCGGACCAACTTCTGTTCGATCCTGAGATTGAAAGAACTGCTCGTAGAATCAATAGCAGAACGAGACGAAAGAGGCAACTAGCTAGACAAAGGCAAGAACAAGAGGGAAGTTCGACTTCTATACGACCACCATTTCCACAGTTACTTCCAGCTATGGAACATGCACCACCACCACCTGCTTCTAGACCATGTACCAACAGTCCAAGACATAGTGCACAGTTTGCTCGCAATGCGCAGAACGGTCGTCATTCAGAAATGAAGACTGGTATTCTCTAGCTTCTATATCAGAGTCCTTTTACTGGTATAGATCATGAGGATCCTTTTACACACCTGACAAAGTTCTATGAGATTGCGGGAGCAACTGGTGCGCCCGAAGCTGAAGAGGAATCTCTGTTTAAGAGACTATTCCCGCATTCCCTCACTGGGAAGGCCAAGGAATGGTATCTTGATCAGTCAACGACAATAATGACAGATTGGAATTCATTTGAAGAAAAATTTTTGGAGCGATTTTTCCCACATAATAGTTTTATGGAGGCAAAGACCGCAATAGCAGTGTTCACCCAAGGTGCCAACGAATCTCTCAACGAAGCGTGGGAAAGATTCAAATCTATGTTGAGAAAATGCAAGGGGCATGGCTTTGATGAATTGTCTCAAATTCATATTTTTCGAAATGGACTTCAACTAGTGCATAAAACCTTGTTGGATGTGTAGCGAGCGATTTTGGACGCAGTTCTTAAGCGCTGGTCGCTCTCTGATGTTTGAGCTTAAACTACAGGTCGATTCATTTTTTATCCTATTAAAGCTGATGAAGGAAGGGAAATAGATGTCTCCAATTAACCCTGCTTGCATACTGAGTTTAAACAGCGGTCTGTTAGGTTACGAATGCTATCAATGTGGGGGGCCTTTGTACTGGTTATTTGTATTTTCGCCAATACGGTTCTCTTTCTTTTCATTTTGACAGAAGGTTTCTGGCAAGGAACAAGGATTAGGATGTTAGGACTGATGTTTTTGAATTACTGCTTTTGATTTATGGAGATATGGGATTTGGGTTTTTTGTTTAGTGTGCTCGCTAAGATCTTTTCTTTCGATCTTATGCCTACGTATTCCCGTTTACCGAAACAGGGAAATCAGAGCGTTCGTAGTTCCTCCTATTTTATGGGAGGAAATGGTTGTTTTGGTGTCTTGTTCAAAGCCCAAGACATGAAGCGAAAGGTCTCAACTTTAGAGAGAATTTGTCATCTCGAAAGAGGGGGTTGTATGCCACAACTGTTTTATAAAGGAGAATTACTTTAACCGGGATTTGTGAATCTGGCAATGCCATAATTTCCTTTATAGGGGATTTTAACCTGAAGGAGAAGACTTTAACTCAGTGTAGAGTAATGCTATCTTTCCTTAGGATTTTCTCATGCTAAAAGAGGGACAGTGGCATGGATGTAGATGATCCAGAGGCTTGCCGCTTACAGCAATTAGATGAAGGGGAAAGGAGTTGTTGATGTTTATATACTGTGAACGAGGCATGACTTTGATGCTAAAAGGTTAATTGGATTAACCAGTGGTTTTCTTATATAAAGCCTAAGAGGAGGCTATTATGTGTCTCGTATAAAGCCCGAGAGAGAGGCTAAAAGGTTTTGGCCCGACGATGGAGTCTTTTGGTATCACGTATAAAGCCCGAGATGAAGGCAATTTGACTCAACAAGAGAGTTTTTTTGTACCTCGTACAAAGCCCGAGATGGAGGCTATTGTTTATTTGGCTCAATAAGAACCTTTTTGTATCTCGTATAAAGCCCGAGATGGAGGCGAAAGGGGTGATTGACTTAACGAGGGAGTCTCTTATGTGTCTCGTACAAAGCCCGAGAGAGAGGCTAAACGTTGTTTGACTCTGCTGAGGAGGATCATTGTACAAAGCCCAAGAGGAGGCTAACTTCACTAGAGAAGGATCATTATACAAAGCCTAAGAGGAGGCTATGGTAACTGTTTCAGTTAAGTGACAGGTCCAGTATACTGATTTTAAAGAGAAAATCAGTTCTTATATGAGCAATACTGTACTCAAGGATTTGATTCAAGGGTCCGGGTTATGCCTGTCCTTTAAGGAAGCGGGAAATCCGAAGGGTATTGAGACTGTCCGAGTCTACGGGTTCTCTTCCTATTCTTGAAGGGTGCTTGAGAATGTCTTTGAGACTCAAGGGAATTAGACTGTCCAAGTCTAGAGTTTCATCTTTTGTACTATGCTTCGAGAAATAGTAGTAGACTCTATGAAAGGATTGTTCTATGCAAATGACTAAGTTCTGTTCCTATACCTCTAGGAGGTCGTCGGGACAATTTGTACGAAGCCCAAGAGGAGGCTGAAAACTTTTAAGAAGCCGATCGGTCCTTGTACTAAGCCCAAGAGAAGGCTATCATTCCCGGAGGAAGAGATCATTATACGAAGCCTAAGAGGAGGCTGTGAATACTTCTAAGAAGCCGTAGGGTCCTTGTACTAAGCCCAAGAGGAGGCGGGGGTACTTTTAGGAAGCCTGTGGGTCCTTGTACGATGCCCAAGAGGAGGCCGATGCTTTTAAGAAGCCCGTGGGTCCCCAAACCCCGAGAAATTCAAGGCAAGCTATTCACGAGGAATATATCAAGTCAGGAAAGTTCGAGAATTTGGAAGAAACTCAGAGATGTCATTCACGGAGAATACATTCATCTCTGGGAATAGAGTTTCTTGATAATTCCTAATGAGGACAGCCGAAGAGAAGACTGTATCTGGTGATCCTATTGGGGGATCTAGTTGTCTATTTTTATGACTAAACTAAACGGCGTCACTTAGTTCTAGACGTAGTTGCCGGGGAAACTCGAAATATCTATACTATTATTACACAGTTGATATGAGTTTATGAAAGAAGACTTATAACGAAACAGCCCCACAATACAGTTATATGTATACGAAAGCAGTAAATGAAAGCAATAACCACTTACTCGGTTGTAGAGCTTCCATGCTGTTTGGTTAGTTGTTCAACAAAGAAAGATTGAAAACAACAGTATATTCAAAATCAAAGGAGAAAGTGCTTTGAAAAAGAAAGATTTTGGGGCTTACAGCTCAAGGAGAGGCCCAGGGTTTTATCAGTGAGCGCACTGTTTGAATTTGTACATAGGGACTTATACAAGTGACTGAGGCCCAAAAAGGTTTTCTGTACAAAGGGATGGGTCTTACACTCTTTCAAGAGGCCCAAAAGGTTTAAAGAAAAAGAGTGGGGCTTATAACACGAGGGTAGGCCCAATTGATTTTTTCGTTTAAAATGGCGATCGCGCCGAGGTTTTCTTTTAACGCAGAGGGACTTATACAATAAGTGAGGCCCAAAATGGTTTTGGTTAAAAGGGGGTTGGGTCTTACACTCTATTAGAGGCCCAAAAATTTTTGAATGGGTCTTATAGCTCGAGGAGAGGCCCAAAAGGTTATTTTTCAAAAGGCGACGATCGCGCCGTTTGTTTTTGACGGTATCGGGACTTATACAATGCACTGAGGCCCAAAAATGATTTGGTCAAAAAAGGATTGGGTCTTACACTCTATTAGAGGCCCATGAGTGTTTGACAATGATTTGTTTGAGTGAAAATCAAAGAAACCCTAAATTTATTCTTTAAAAGTAAATATTTAAAAAAAATCAATGAAAAATACCAAATAGGTTTGAATAAACCACTTGTGATTTTTGTTTAAGGTTTGAAAAATGAGGTATAAATCACAAGAGATATTAAAACTCATTTGGTCTTGATTTTTCAAGATGAATATTCATTTTAAAATGCTTAAAAACAAATAAAAATGAATTTATTCACAAAAATACTAATTATATTAAATAAATAATACAAACTCAATTTTTTTGTGGAATAAAATATTTCAATATTTTTGTGATTTTTTGCAAAAAGAACCAATAAAAAATAATTAAAATTGAAAGAGTTATTAATTTTCCAAATAATTAACAAAACATGAAAATAGTTGGAAAAATAGCAAAATGTGAAAAAATCACAAAATGGCATGGGTGGGGTTTGAACCCATGACCTCAAGCATACAAGGCGCGCACCTTACCACTGGGGTGGTAATACATCCATTGTTTGAAACAAACCAACAAATACACAAGTCATGCGTTGGTTTTGGCTTGCCCAAGGCAAGTTTTGGCTAAAAAACGTGAAGGTTATAACTTTCTCAATTCTTAATGGTTTGAGACAAAATTTATATGCATCTGGGCTAGAATTTCATAAGGAATCCAATGGTGGTGGTAGTTTTTTTAGATCACACTCCCTCCTCAAAACCCGATAGTGGTTTTGAAAATGACCTATAAATGCATTTTCTATGCTACAACTTGGTACAAGCATGGATTACATGGTGAATTAGCTCAAACATAACATATATGACATGTATGAGATGTTTATGATCAATGGACTTCAAATGCACGCATGTTTTGGTGAGTGCAAGTTGAGAGGCTTACCCTTCTTTGAGATTTTGGAGGTTTCTCTGCAATCTGCCAACCCTCTTGCTCCAGATATGATTTTATGCTTTAAACCACCTCAAATGATCCCTTGGATGCTTTTAGGATGATTGGAATCAGCTGGTACCTGCAAAAAGACAAATTGTCCCTTTCTTGCAAAAGGGGTTAAAAGTGACCAAAATAGCAACTCCCTCAAATGGTGTTCCAGATGGTGGGAACCATTTGGGACAGTTCAAGGATGATATTTGGAGTGTGTTTGAGGTTTTATCTGGTTTGGAAAGTGACTGAATCAAGACATGGCTTGAAAAATGCAAAAAAGTGTTATTTTAAGGTTTTGAGAGGTGACTTTGTGATGTTGTGATTACAGGTCACTTTTGATGGTTTGCACAGCTTACATATGATATATATGAGGTGTGTGTGTGATTAGTTTGGGTGGAATTGCTCTCTATCTCAAAAACTCAGAATTACTTGCTTTGGAAGGCAAGTTTGAGGTGAAAGAAGAGATTTTGAGGAAAGCATCTGTTTGATGGTTTTGGTGTACTCAAACTGAACACAATTGAGATCTATTTATAGTAGAGCAAGTTTGTTTTGGGATCCACAGTGAATGGCAACTGCAGCAGGTGTTTGTTCAATGTTGGCCAATGGAAATGCAAGTCTCCTCTAGCCATTGACTAGAGGTTAGGGCACAGGGCTGTGGTTCCCTTGGTCTTGGATAAGTCTTGACTGATTTTAGATGAGAATGGCTCAGTCCATGCCACCTTGATGCTTCCATTGAATGCTTTAATCCAAATTTGGAGTCTTGTCCCTATTTTGGCCATTCGAGGTTCAACATGCTATTTCTTGTTCCATGGACTTTGGAGGCTTGGCTCAGTGATTGTCCCCTTTAGATTCAATCCTCAGATGTGTCCAAGTGGATAAGAGCATTTGAATTTGGCTGATTTTGGCAAATCGAGCAAAATTGCAAATTCTGCCTTGCCTTGACAGATTTCAGCAAGGCAACTTGCCAATGTCATATCTCATGGTGTAAGTTGAATTTAGTAATGCTCTTGACCATTTTGGAAATCCCTTACATGATACAACAACTGTTTAAACATGTTTGGTTTTGATCTCTTTTGAATCCAAGTGAAAAATCCCCCTACATTTGGCAAAAAGTAAGGCAAAATCTGACTTAGTGAAATTTTCACTAAGTGTTGGAACAAAGTGTTTTCTCTAGATTTTGATCACTCCATAACTCAAAATCCTTAATGAATTGAACTTAGGTCTAGTTGAAGTTTTTGTAGAGAGTAATGAGGGCTACAAATTGATCTTTGGATGAGGAAAAATGGCTTTGTGGTTTAGGAGTTATGATCCTCCAAAGTTGGTACCCTTGTCACTTTATTTTTTAACTTAGAAAATTTTCTAAGTTTTTATGGTTACCCCTTTTACAAGTTATCCAACTTTTCTTGATTTTTCTTGATGAATGATGATTTAAATCATACATTAACATCATTTTAGCGTTAAAAATCCATTTTGGTGAAAAATCTCAAAAAGTCAAAGTTGACTTTTGTGCACAGTTGACTTTTTATCAGATGAATTCCAAACTGTGCCATTCTTCATGAAATCATGTCCTTGACCTAAATCAAACTTTATGGACATGTTCCATGGGTGTCATAGGGTATATTGAATCATGTCTTAGGGCTTGGGAGCATGTCCTGGTCAAAAGTCAAAGTTACAGTTGACTTTTTCCTTAAAACCCTAATTGTGGTGCAGATGAAATTGAGACTTGTTGCTCAAGCTTCTTGGATTAATCCATTGTTCCAAATGGATCAATATAGTTCATTAGAGACCCTCAAACCCTCTCTTGAGGTCTTGGCTCATGGTTTGTCCCAAAAGTCAACTTAGGGGTGAATTAGGTCAAGAAACCCTAATTCCTAATTTTTGATAAGTGCATCCCCTAAGGCAAAATTGACTTGATGATTGGGTCCATGAGGTTCCATGGAGTATATTAGGTTATGTTTTGGATCATTGGCTTGTGTCCAGATGAAAATTTCCATCTGGAGGCCCTGGTCGACCAAAACCCTAATTTGGTGACACTGGCGATCTTGAAGCTTGATCCACCTAGAAGGGAGCAACCTTGTGCTTAATCCTTGAAGTGGGAGTCCTCTTGATACATTGTGAATGTTTTTGAGGTTAGACAAGTTGAAGATCAAGTCATTCCTTGACTGATCCTTTGTCTAAGGCTCTGAGAGGGCTTGAAACCCTAATTTTGATTGTAGTGGATGCTCACCCATCTTTGGGGAGACTGATGAAGTATGATGGTTCCTCCATATTGTGATGATGATTTTCACAATGATGGGAATCTTAGTGGTCAAAATTTGGGGTATGACAGGATGCCACCGCTGGTGGATACTTACTGAGCAAAACCGCTGAAGAAGCCACTACCATTATTGATAAGATGGCTTTAAATGATCATCAGGGAAGCCATAACCGTGGCCCTTCTCAAAGGACTCCTGGAGTTTTGGAACTGGGAACCAATGATGCTATACTTGCTCAAAACAAGTTATTATCCCAGCAAGTTGAGTTACTGACGAAACAAATGTCTAAACTTCCTCAACAACTTAAAGAAATCCATGACTCCTCGAGTAAAAATGTGCAGGTCTTGGTATGTGAACTTTGTAGAGGCGACCATCTTACCAGATATTGTCCTCCGGTTGTGGAGGTAAAATATGCTGGAAATCAAGGATACCAACCCCGACCTCCGTATCAACAAGGAAACCAAGGTTACCAACAACGGGGTAACCAAGGTTATCAACAACTGTGGAGACCACAAGAAGCCGGTCCGTCAAACCGTCAACAATACCAAAATAACACTCAACCTCCGTAAGCTCCCGTTGGAAATACGAAGATGGAAGACACTCTCACGCAATTTATGCAAATTTCAATGTCCAATCAAAAGAATACCGATGCGGCCATAAGGAATCTTAAAACACAAGTCGGACAATTATCAAAACAATTAGCCGACCAACAAAAAGGAAACTTTACGGCGAATACTCTACCAAATCCTAAAGAGCATTGTAAGGCTATTCTAACAAGAAGTGGAAGAGAGATTGACATGGGTGTAGGTGAAGTTGTAGCGGAGGAGGAGGTTGTAGTTGAAAAAGAAAAGGATAGTGATGAGATTGAAGTAGAAAAAAATGTTGAGGGTGATCTAATTGAAAATGAGAAGGAAAAAAGTGAGGATGATGAAAAAAGAAAGAGAGAAGAAAAATTGAAAAAAACTAGGAAGGGGAAAGAACCGTTGAATAATATTCCGATCCAACATTTACCATATTCTCATCCTCCGGGAAAGAAAGATAGTGCAAGGCACTACACTCGGTTTATAGATATTTTCAAACAATTACAAATAAACATTCCATTTTCCGAAGCTTTGGAGCAAATGCCAAAATATGCGAAATTTATGAAGGATATTCTCAAAAAAAAGAAGAGGTATACGGATCAAGAGACCATCATGGTGGATGCTAGTTGTAGCGCTATCATTCAACGTACTCTCCCGAGGAAAGAATGTGATCCGGGACGAGTCACCTTACCGGTTACTATAGGAAATATCTATGTGGGCAACAAATTGATTGATTTGGGCTCTAGTATCAATTTGATACCTTTGTCGATTATGAAACGGTTAAGACACATGGAATTGAGATCCACTCAAATGACATTGCAACTCGCAGACAAATCCACTACCCGTCCTCACGGTGTAGCGGAAGATGTATTGGTTAAAGTGGACAAATTCTTATTTCCTATTGACTTCGTGGTCATTAAAATGGAGGAAGATGAAGATGCTCCATTGATTCTTGGGAGACCATTTATGAAAACTGCTAGAATGGCGATTGATATGGACGACGGTCTCATGAAGGTTAGAGTCCAAGATGAGGAGGTGTGTTTTAATCTATTTAAGGCCATGAAACACAAGAACGACAAAGGTGACTGTTTCAGAATAGATGCAACGGAAGAAGTTGTGAGGGATATACTTTTAGCTACCTTGTTTTAATGATGTCAACAAACATATTAGATTGTAATTTGAGCGGTATCACTTCACTTGTCGAGCATATAGCGTCTAGATGCATAGAATCTTATCCTCTTCAAAAATAAATGTCCACTATCATTTTAGTTGTGTCTAGTTTGTAGTTTTGATCTTGGTCTGGTGAAAATACTCAGAAAATTGAATTTCCTAAAAATTTGCACTTCATGCGCTGACCTTCCAGTTCATGCGCTTACCTACAATTTCTTGCGCTAACCCTCAAAACTTGCGGGAAAGCTCATAACCAAATAAACTCCAAAATAGTTTCTTATGCGTCGACGCATGAAAGCTGGGGTCAGCGCATAACTTCAAAATTCAGTTTCTTTTTCCAATTTCTTTTCTGTTATTTTTCTGTTATTATTTTTTGCTGGTCAAACTATTCTCATATAAATTGTCTTGGTCATCCTTTTACAAATATAACAAGAAAAGTGAAAAATATATATCATTTCTCTCTTCATCTTCATCTTCTTCACTGTGTAAACAAACAATCACACATAATCATCTTTGTTTGTGTCGCCCATTGATTGAAGTGATAACGTTCAGAATTTAGGAAGTGTAATCTTCATCTTCTGGGTTAAGAGTTTGGCAGGTGTTTCTTGAATAAAACCAGTTGGTTTTGTCCTCCAAGAATCGGATAGATTTTGGGGGTTTTTGCATAAACTATTCTTTCTACAAGGATTCGGCTGGGCGAAGGTAACCGGAAATTGGCGCAATTGTTCGGTTTAGTAGCTATAATCAGAGGATCATAGAAAGGAGGTTTGGGTTCGAATTCTTGGTAGATCGCAATTGACCGAGTGAAGGTAACTGAAGAAAGGTGGTTTCTTTCGGTTTAGTAGCGTGGGACGGTAATTGGATCAACCATATTCGGAGCACTTGATTCGTCTTGAATCAAGGGAAGAGAAAATTTTGCATCAACGATCGAAGACGTTCGAGGGTTTGAATGTTCATTGTTTTCTCTTGTAATAAACAATTTGCAACAACAGTATATATATATATATATATATATATATATATATATATATATATATATATCTCAATTCCATTTGTGGAGTTGGGGGCAGACGTACCCAAAGCGAGGACGATTGGGGAACTGCCTAATCAAATCGCGTTTGTTCTCTCTTTCCTTAACTCTTTTACAATTCATTTCGTTCGAATTTGTGAAGCTGCAAATCAGTGAAATTTCTGTAGCAGAGTAATTGTACACTGATAAATTGTTTTTGTCAAGCTGATACAATTCATTGAATTATGTCTTGGAGCAGTTGTACATTACCCCCCATAGAAATTCTGCACATAGTGTGTTTACGCACACTAGGTGTTTGATAATTTACTTCAGAGCATAATTCTAACGCGTTGCTTTAAATCACGTATTAGTTTACCTCATTGGATTGGAATATACATTAACCAAGTAATAATTTGTTGATTGCGTATCTTAAGTGAAGTGTTCAAAACTGAATTTTTCTCTTCTGTACTCATCTGTGATATATTCGTGCATATCCGATCCTTTTGGTAGAAGGTTCATTGTAGACATTATATCCAGTGGTAGTTTCCGTTTAAACAATTTTTTTAAAAACTAATTTTGTGAAACATTTGCGTGTAAAACTCAAGGGATCTATTCAACCCCCCCTTCTAGATCCATAGCCATCGTCTAACAAGTGGTATCACGAGCTCCGGTTAATTCTGGTGCTTCGGTAAAACTTCTTGAATCATGGCGAAAGAACCTTAAGGGGCTTATAATAGAGCTCCAGTTTTTACAGGCGAAAATTACAGCTACTAGAAGGATTGTATGCACGTCCATATTAATTCCATAGATCGAAAGGTTTTTAACGTTATCTTAAACGGTCCCATGCAAATTACCATGACTAACGCGGAAGGCGTTGTCGTTCCTAAACCCGAAGCTCAATGGACTGAGGAGGACGAGAAAAAGTACAGTTATGATTGGAAGGCTCGTAATATGATCATCTCCTTCTTTGGAGTTGACGAGTATTATCGAGTCTCCCATTGTGAAACGGCCAAAGCCATGTGGGATGCTTTACAAGTAGCCCACGAAGGCACAAATGATGTTAAGTTGGCTCGTATTAATACACTAACGCAAGAGTTTGATTTGTTTTACATGAAGCAAGGGGAAACCATTGCGGATATGTAAAAACTATTCACTCACATTATCAACAAACTGCATGTTCTTGGTAAACCAATTCCAAATGAGGTTTCTACTAACAAAATTCTGAGGTGTCTTAACAGGGAATGGCAACCGAAGGTCACCGCTATCAAGGAGGCCAATGATCTTGCTACACTAGACCTCACGACACTGTTTGGGAAACTTGATGAGCATGAGCAAGTGCTCATTAGCTTGGATAAACATGAAAAGAGTACCAAGAAAGAGAAGGCAAAAGATACGGAGAAGAAGTTGATAGCTCTTAAGGCTTCTTGTTCAAAGTCCACACATCAAGAGCTAAGTGATGATGAAACCAATAATGACAAAGATGAAGAATCCGATGATGATATGGGCTTATTTGTGAAGAGATACAATAGATATGTTCGTAAGAATGATATTCAACACTCAGATAGAAATCTAGTCAAGTTTAGGAAGCAATCTAGAAGCGAAGGAAATAAAAATGGCAAGGTAAAAGGTACGTGCTACAATTGTGGAAAATCCGGGCACTACAAGCCGGATTGTCCATCTCTAAAGAAAGGCAAAGATAAGGATAACGACAAGAGTCGCTCAAACAAAAAGTCCAACAAGTCTCGACGAGCATACATCGCTTGGGAAAGCGATAGTGAGTCGGAGAAAGATGATTCCTCAAGCGACGAAAGTGAATCCGTTAATTTTTGTCTTATGGCATGCCACAACAAAGCAAAAGAGGTAAAGCATTCTAAATATGATCATGTTAATGCTATCTCTCATTTAGAGTTACGAAAGGCTTTTGATATGTTACATTATGAGGCTAAGGAAGCATTTCAACGCTTAGCCTCAAACAAAAGAATTTTCACATATTTGGAGAAGAAGGTTTCCGATTCCGAAAAGGAATTGGAAGCTCTCAAAAACTCTATAGTGGACACATCAAAAGCCAAGGTTGAAAAGAATCCTACTTCTTGGTTCAATTAGGGCTGTGACACTTGTCATATTTGGCAACGAGAGGTGAGAACCCTCAAGGCCAAATTGGACAAGGCTCTTAAGCCAAAAGTTACGTTTGCTATTGATCGATCACATTTTTGTGAGAGCATGAATAATCCATATCAAAAGTATACTTATGTGATTCGAGATAGTGATAACAAAATTAAATTCCAAATGAATCGTAATTGTCTTTATTGTTGTAAGCCTGGTCATACTATTGAGAAATGCCGCTTCAGGAGGTTTCTTGTTCCGAAAGGCATCTACCAATGGTTGCCCAAGTGCGGTTTTGGTTTCACTCACCTTAAAGGACCCAATGAGAATTGGGTACCTACTCTCCCTTGATTGTTTTTGTAGGAACAAAGTCTTGAGACCACCGAAAGAAGATGGGTTCTGGATAGTGGCTGCTCGAGACACATGACCGGAGAAATATCTCTTTTTATCGACTTTGTGGCGAAGAAAAAGGGGTTTGTCACCTACGGAGATAACAACAAGGGACAGATTCTCGGCAAAGGTAGTGTAGGTAACCCCTCATCTACTACTATCTCTGATGTGCTACTTGTGGAAGGCCTTAGACACAACCTTTTAAGCATCAGTCGACTATGTGACAAAAATTATAAAGTATCTTTTTCCAAGGATTGTTGCATAGTTGAAGATTGCGACAAAAAGAACGTGTTTAAGGGCTTGAGGGTGAACAACGTCTATTTGCTAGACTAAAATGAGGTATCGTTGATTGGAGACAAGTGTCTAGTCGCCATGAATGAAGATTCAAGGTTGTGGCATAGACGGTTGGCTCACATCAATTTTGATTTGCTTAACAAAATTGTCTCTAAAGACTTAGTCATCGGTTTGCCCAAAATTAAATTCACAAAGGATCACCTTTGTGATGCGTGCCAAATGGGGAAGCAAACAAGGATCTCATTCAAATCCAAAAACATCGTTTCAACTATGAGAACCCTTGAGCTCCTCCGTATGGACCTCTTTGGACCATCTAGAGTTAAAAGTCTAGGTGGTAACTATTATGGGCTTGTTATAGTCGATGATTTTTCTAGGTTTTTCTGGACAATCTTCTTAGCAAATAAGAGTGATACTTTCTCGGCCTTTGAACGTTTTGCTAAGTTATCTCAGAACAAGTTAAACACAAACATTGGGTCAATTAGAAGTGACCATGGGGGTGAGTTTGAAAACCATTTATTTGAAGCATTTTGTGATTCCAACGGAATTGATCATAATTTTTCCTCACCACGTACCCCTCAACAAAATGGGGTAGTGGAACATAAAAATAGAGTTTTGGAAGAACTTGGAAGGACTATGATCAATGATGGTGGATTGCCAAAATACTTTTGGGTCGACGCCATAAGTAAGGCTTGTTATGTTTTGAATAGGGTGCTCATCCGGCCTATTCTAAACAAGACACCGTATGAGCTTTTAAAAGGGCGTAAGCCAAACATATCTCACCTTCATGTATTTGGTTGCAAATGCTTTGTGTTAAATAATGGGAAAGAATCTCTTGGTAAATTTGATGCCAAGGCCGACGAGGGTATTTTTCTTGGATACTCTCAGTCAAGTAAAGCATATAGAATTTATAATAAGAGGTTACGCATAGTTGAAGAGTCAGTTCATGTTACTTTTGACGAGTCTTATCTGAGAAATGTCGGAGAAGGTAGTTATTTTCATGGTGCAGGTGTACCTAATAAAGACATACTCAAGGACACTGATAAGGGAATTGATCAGCCTGAAGCAGTGCGTATTGAGGAGGAAAAGGATCACCAACCAGTGAAAAGTGAGGATGATCATCATGCTGATAAAGATGAACTTCCTCCAGCTTGGAAGTCTTCAAAAGACCATCCAATTGACAACATTCTTGGTGATATCTCTAAGGGAGTAACTACTCGCTCTAAACTTAGTAACTTTTGTTATTACTCTGATTTTGTTTCCCAAGTTGAAACTAAAAACGCAAAGGATGCGTTACTCGATGAGCATTGTATTTTATCAATGCAAGATGAACTAAATCAATTCTGGAGAAATGAGGTTTGGGACCTTGTCCCCCCTCCGCGAGATCATCGAGTAATAGGCACCCGATGGGTGTTTAGGAATAAACTTGATGAAAATGGAGTAATAACACGTAACAAAGCTAGGCTTGTAGCGCAAGGCTATAACCAAGAGGAAGGAATCGACTATGAGGAAACTTATGCGTCGGTTGCCCGACTCGAGGCCATACGCCTTCTACTTGCCTATGCGTGCACAAAGAACTTTAAATTATTCCAAATGGATGTTAAAAGTGCGTTCCTTAACGGATACATAAATGAAGAGGTTTATGTAGCCCAACCTCCGGGTTTTGAATCCCACAAATATCCTGATTATGTCTATAAACTAAAACGAGCTTTTTACGGACTTAAACAAGCCCTTAGGGCTTGGTTTGAACGTCTAAGAAATTTTTTACTAAATCAAGGGTATTCAAGAGGAAAGGTTGACACAACCCTCTTTGTTAAACGTCAAGGAAAACACTTAATTTTGGTACAAATTTATGTTGACGATATCATATTTGGGTCTACTAACATGACCTTGGTCAAGGAGTTTTCTAGTTTGATGCAGGGGGAGTTTGAAATGAGCATGATGGGGGAACTTAACTACTTCCTCGGATTGCAAATCAAACAACTTGAAGAGGGCACATTCGTGAGTCAAACGAAATACTGTCTTGAGTTACTAAAACGTTTTGATATGCTAAACTGCAAAGCAATAGATACTCCTATGCCTACAAGTGTTAATCTTGATAGTGACGAAAAGGGTAAGGATGTTGAGGTAAAGAAGTATCGAGGTATGATAGGGTCTCTTATTTATCTTACCGCATCACGTCCCGATATAATGTTTAGTGTATGCATGTGTGCAAGGTATCAGGCACATCCCAAGGAATCCCACCTTAAAGCAGTTAAGCGCATACTTCGATACTTTTCTGGTACTCCAAAGTAAGGGTTGTGGTATTCCAAAGGTAGTGTTTGTTCCTTAGTTGGCTACTCCAATTCCGACTTTGCCGGGTGCAAGTTGGATAGGAAAAGTACTAGTGGTACGTGTCACTTTTTCGCAAATTCCTTGGTGAGTTGGCACAGCAAGAAACAGGTTTCCGCTGCTTTGTCAACAGCCGAGGCGGAATATGTTGCCGCCGGTAGTTGTTGTGCTCAAGTCTTATGGCTTAAACAACAATGACTTGATTTCAACTTAAAACTTGAACGTATTCCAATCTTGTGCGATAACACTAATGCGATTAATCTAACTAAGAACCCTGTACTACATTCACGCACCAAGCATATCGAAATACGCCATCATTTTCTTAGGGATCATGTAGAGAAAGGTGATGTAATTTTTTAGCAGGTTGACACTAAGAATCAACTTGCTGACATTTTCACAAAACCGTTAGCTACAGAGCCTTTCTTTCACATTCGTAGGGAACTTGGCATTCTCGATATTTCGGATCGTGATTAATAATTCCTTAGAGTAGTAATCTTCACATATATACATGCTTGTTTATTCTTTTAACAAACAATGCAAAGAGATATTTGGCCATATGTGAGGGATCTTATCGTCATGACGATCAAGGTAATATCGTTCCGACTTATAGATGATTATCAATATTTGGTGCCATATTAATTACTCTAATCTTGATGTTTACTGCATTTGGTGCACTTATCTTTCATATGGATGTTTTGTTCTGTATGTGTATATGTCTATTTATCTGTCAGGAACTTAAAAAATTGCAAAATTTCACTTTCATATGTTCATGCGTCGACGCATAGACTCATGCGATGACCTACTAAACCTTCGGGATAGTGCATAAACACATGTACAACTTTCTTTAAAAAATTGAAGAATCATGCACCGACGCACAGATTCACAGGTCGACGCATAACTCGACCGTTCTGAGTCCCTACTTCACTGGGAAGTGTTCCCTGACCCAGTATTGTTCATTTTCCATACATATTCCAATTACACATTAATCTATGATTCTTGCATGTCATCTCATTAGTCTTGGTGGTCAATCTCTCCCTATTCTCCTCCACTAAACCTCATCAATCACCATTACTCTCCACTAAATCCTCATCCAAACCCTAGAAATCAAAACCCACCAAGAGGAAATCTTATATATTACTGCTACAAGGTTCTCTAAGGACGGTCATATCTCCTCTTTACTCTTAGAGAAAAACAAGTGTCATCATCCTCTCTCAATTCTTCTTCAACCATGGCTTCAAGAAGAAACCCTAGTAGAAGGGGAACAAGAGGATCAACTTCACAATCAGCACCAACCAGAACATCATCATCTTCACAACGGGTAACCTTCAAGTCTTTAATTTCTGAAAGGCTAACTATTCCCTTTGAGGAACTATTTTCTGACAGGGCTGTTATTAGGCAACATGGGTTTTATCCTCTGATGGGTTCAGATTTTCACATTCCTGATATTTCTGAACTTATAAATTTTCAAAATCTTAATGAATTTGTAGAATGTGATGATAAGTATAGTGAAGACTTGACTAGGTTGTTCTATTGTGGGATCAAGGGAAAATTTCATGGGGCTGAATTTAAGTTCTCTATGAATAATGCTAAATTTCAGATAACAAATGATGTATGGTCTACATTGTTTGTATTGCACACTGATGAGACTCTCCCAAAGGTTACTGATAAAACCTTTGTTGAGGGCTATGAATTTAAAACTGCTCTGAATTCAATGTTACGAGAACCGTATTCAGCTAATTTTGTGGCAAGTGAATTATTTCCTAAAAGTGTCACTACAGGCCATCTAAAATTCAAAACCGTATTCTTCAGTGGATTGTTGCTCGCATCTTGAGGCCTAAGAAAGGAGGATACTCAAAAGTTGAGCAGGCAGAGGTGCACCTCATCTATATTCTCAAGAATAAGATCAAAATCAACTAGCCCTATTATTTTGCTTATAGGATGTTCACCACTCGCAACTCCTACAAATTTCTGGCACTTGGTTATGCATCTGCTGTTGCAAATATCTTGAATCACTTTGATGTTCCTATCCCGCAGATTGCTCACATTGGTATTACAGCTGAACAACAATTTCTCGCCAAAACCCTTTCCATGATGGGGTACTTATGACAGTCACGTGAGAACAGGTTTATCTATCGACCAAGATCCACCCATCCTGAACATGATGAACCGGTTCACCTTGAAGGAATTGATAATAAAGACATACCAGGAAATGCAAATCAAGCGGTTAATGATGAAAATGTAGTTATACAGGAAGATGTGGTTATGCAAGAGAATGTGGCTATGCAAGAAGAGGATAATGAGGCATGGATGGGCCATCAACCTGAAGAGACCTCTGAAAATCAGGGCTGGGGTCAGTGGCAACAAAAATGCTAGACTGTGCTTGGTGATGCATACGTCCCTCCATCTTATGGTGAAGACTATGAATGGCAGCCATCGGAAAATTCTGCTCCTCCAACTCCACCCTTCTAGCATGATCAGCAGTCGTCTAAAGAAATTCTAGCAAGGCTGAATGAGTTGTCTCTGCAACATCAAGAATTCCAAGCACTGCAGGACACTCGATACACGACTCAGCAGGAACAGTTCACAAATCTGTCTAACCAACTATCTTCTCACGTCACCAACTTTAACAATTTCGCAAATGCAGCCATGAACCGGTTCAATCAAATGGATGCCAACGTAACTCAGCAAAATCTGAACTTGGCAAACAGCCTTGGTAACCTTAACAGCACCTTGATTGAGCTCAACCTTCAACTCGAGGATCTTCCACCACCAAGTCAAAATTATAGGGGAAGAGGTCATTCTTTTAGGGGGAGAAGACCATAGAGATTAGGACATTATGTTTCATTTGTGTTGCATTTATGTTTGTTTTTGTTTCTTAACTTTGACATGTGCTTCCGTGTGTTTAAACTCTTCCGGAGTGAATGTTTTGCTTTTATGTCTTTGTTTCGTATTTAAGCATTCCTTAGTTTACATTAGCGGTATCATATATGGATGCATGTTAATATTTTGTTGTTGCAAATATGTGTGATCCACTACGTATTATAGTTTGCTATTTTGACCACCAACTTTTCTTCTTTTTGATGTTGTCAAAGGGGGAGAAGAATAACGAGCAGAAAGCAGAAATTTTTTATTTACCAGATGTCAAAGACAGGGGGAGCTTTGTCCACTCTCAAATTACATATCTCGCGACAGCTAAGAAAGTGTTGCCATCATAAAAAAGGGGGAGAATGTGAGGGATATACTTCTAGCTACCTTGTTTTAATGATGTCAACAAACATATTAAATTGTAATTTGAGCGGTATCACTTCACTTGTCGAGCATATAGCGTCTAGATGCATAGAGTCTTGTCCTCTCCAAAAATAAATGTCCACTATCATTTTAGCTGTGTCTAGTTTGTAGTTCTGATCTTGGTCTGGTGAAAATACTCAGAAAATTGAATTTCCTAAAAATGTGCACTTCATGCGCTGACCTTCCAGTTCATGCGCTTACCTACAATTTCATGCGCTAACCCTCAAAACTTGCGGGAAAACGCATAACCAAATAAACTCCAAAATAGTTTCTTATGTGTCGACGCATGAAAGCTGGGGTCAGCACATAACTTCAAAATTCAGTTTCTTTTTCCAATTTCTTTTCTGTTATTATATTTTGCTGGTCAAACTATTCTCATATAAATTGTCTTAGTCATCCTTTTACAAATATAACAAGAAACGTGAAAAATATATGTCATTTCTCTCTTCATCTTCATCTTCTTCACTGTGTAAACAAACAATCACACATAATCATCTTTGTTTGTGTCACCCATTGATCGAAGTGATAACGTTTAGAATTTAGGAAGTGTAATCTTCATCTTCTGGGTTGAGAGTTTGGCAGGTGTTTCTTGAATAAAACCAGTTGGTTTTGTCCTCCAAGAATCAGATAGATTTTGGGGGTTTTTGCATAAACTGTTCTTTCTACAGGGATTCGGCTGGGCGAAGGTAACCGAAAATTGGCGCAATTGTTCGGTTTAGTAGCTGTAATCAGAGGATCGTAGAAAGGAGGTTTGGGTTCGAATTCTTGGTAGATCACAATTGATCGAGTGAAGGTAACTGAAGAAAGGTGGTTTCTTTCGGTTTAGTAGCGTGGGACGGTAATTGGATCAACCATATTCAGAGCACTTGATTCGTCTTGAATCAAGGGAAGATAAAATTCTGCATCAACGATCGAAGACGTTCAAGGGTTTGAATGTTCATTGTTTTCTCTTGTAATAGACAATTTGCAACAACAGTATATATATATATATATATATATATATATATATATATATATATATATATATATATATATATATATATATATATATATATATATATATATATATATATATATATATATATATATATCTCAATTCCATTTGTGGAGTTGGGGGCAGACGTACCCAAAGCGAGGACGATTGGGGAACTGCCTAATCAAATCGCGTTTGTTCTCTCTTTCCTTAACTCTTTTACAATTCATTTCGTTCGAATTTGTGAAGCTGCAAATCAGTGAAATTTCTGTAGCAGAGTAATTATACACTGATAAATTGTTTTTGTCAAGCTGATACAATTCATTGAATTGTGTCTTGGAGCAGCTGTACATTACCCTCCATAGAAATTCTGCACATAGTGTGTTTACGCACACTAGGTGTTTGATAATTTGCTTCAGAGCATAATTCGAACGCCTTGCTTTAAATCACGTATTAGTTTACCTCATTGGATTGGAATATACATTAACCAAGTAATAATTTGTTGATTGCGTATCTTAAGTGAAGTGTTCAAAACTGAATTTTTCTCTTCTGTACTCATCCGTGATATATTCGTGCATATCCGATCCTTTTGGTAGAAGGTTGGTTGTAGACGTTCTATCCAGTGGTAGCTTCCGTTTAAACAATTTTTTTAAAAACTAATTTTGTGAAACATTTGCGTGTAAAACTCAAGGGATCTATTCAACCCCCCTTCTAGATCCATAACCATCGTCTAACAGAAGTGGTTATGGATGTCACAAAACAAATTCATGTAGTGTCCCCTTTGCAAAGAGCTCTTGATGATTCCTTTGAAGTATTCTCCGATGAAGAGGAAAGAGCACTTGAAGAGTGTTTAAAGGAACTTGAATCTTTGGAGGAGTTGCAACCTTGGGAATGTGAAGAGGAAGTGCTAAAAAAAGAGGTGAGTGATGCGAAATCTCAACTTGAATTGAAGGTGTTGCCTTCTAATTTGAAATATGCTTTCCTGGATGACGGTTGTAACAAACCGGTTTGTAAGTTATATGTGTGCCTAAGAGGGGGGGTGAATTAGGCTCTTAGACAATTATCCGGATTTTTGACGGTTTTTGAATTTTACTTTCCTAAAAGTTTCTAAGTGAGGAAAGCAGTAAATGCGGAAAGTAAAGAACACCAAGACGTATAGTGGTTCCCCTCACAGGTCGAGAGTACTCCACTCCCCTTTCAACACGAAAGAGATTTTCACTAATGTTAGATCTTAGGACAAGACACACCTAGTCTTCCTATACAAGACTCTAACAATCACACCAAGAACACCCTATTGGATTTTACAAGTTTAAAGTCCAACCGAGAATCAACCTCTCACAAATAGACCTCTTGTATCCACAATCCGGATAACAAGGTTTACAACCAAACAATCTTATATCCAACAATCCTGAAAAAATAAGATATGTTACAACAAGAGTTTTTGAAACAAGTTTGTAGTATATAAATCCTATGAAGGACTTCTTCTCTTTCAAATATGAAATTTCAATATTATAAACTCTCTAAGTGCTCAAATAATACTTTTATGATTAAATAATGTGAAAATGTATTTCAAAAAGTATCTAAATATGAAAGATGTGTAGAAAATAAATGTAGAGAGATTTTAATATTTTTTATGAAAGAGGTGATTGAAAAATGAAAATTTGAAATGAATTTATATTGATGAAAGCAACCATTCAAAAGTCATGGCAATGGTTAGAGAAATTCTGAATTTAATAAGAGAAAAGATGTAAGAGATGCCATGAAAAGATATAATGAAAAGGTGCATTCAAACAAAACATTTTTCAATTTTAAATAAAAAATACTGTTTCAGTACGCTGTAAATTGTGGCGGTTCTTTGTTCCGTTATGTCTGTTCAAAACAACATAATCTACCAAAAACTTTTCAAATTTAAAATTTAAAATATAGCTTCAGACCGGTGCGAATTGTGGCGATTTTTGGTGCTGTTACGACAGTTGAAAACGCCATAATTTACTTAAAACTGAATGTTTAAATAAATTTAAAAATTTAAAAATTTGTCTAAGTATTTGAACCAATTTTATGCAACATCTATTGATTTTTCCAAGTCAATAGATTATATTTGAAAGTGATTTAATATGGTTCAAAAATGAAAGATAATTTTTCTAATTCAAGAAATATTTTGAGCACTAAGAAATGTTTTAGTCAAGAATTTCATATACCTAAAAGTTTGATTAATCCTATCTTGCAAGTGTAGTCAAGTCTTATGCATTTCTTCTTTTTCCTTCTTTGAGAAATCTTCAAGACTTGAATTAATATGAAACTTGTTCTAGCTTTGAAGTCTTTGATCCATTTCCTTTTGTACATAAAACCTTGAATGAACATTGTTGTCTTCATCAAAACCATGAGAAGCTATGTCTTCACATTATCATAAGCAACATTTTATGTGACAATGAGGAAAACCGGTTAATTCAAGTTTTGAGGTAAAATCAAGAAGCAATGGGATGGACTCTTTCCGATCTTAAAGGCATAAGTCCCTCTTACTTTATGCATCGCATATTCATGGAAGAGGATTTCAAACCGGTCGCTCAACCGCAACGCCGTTTAAATCCAACGATGAAAGAAGTAGTAAGAAAAGAAGTTGTCAAACTCTTGGATGCCGATAGCCCTTGGGTAAGTCCGGTCCACGTTGTGCCTACAAAAGGAGGAATGATCGTGATCCGTAATAAAAAATGAGTTGATCCCGACAAAAACGGTGACGGGGTGGAGGATGTGTATAGACTATAGGAGGCTAAACACCGCGACAAGGAAAGATCATTTTCCACTTCCTTATATGGACCAAATGTTAGAAAGATTGTCGGGCCAACAATTCTATTGCTTCTTGGATAGTTATTCCGGGTATAACCAAATTTCAGTGGACCCGGATGACCATGAGAAAACGGCATTCACTTGTCCTTTCAGATTTTTTGCCTACCGAAAGATGCTGTTTGGTCTATGCAACGCACCAGCAATGTTTCAACGTTGTGTTCAAGCTATTTTCTCCGATCTTATTGAAAAGACGATGGAGGTTTTCATGGACGACTTCTCCATTTTCGGAGCGTCTTTTGATCTTTGTTTGAGAATTTTGGAGGTTGTGCTTGAACGGTGTGTTGAGACGAATTTGGTATTAAACTGGGAGAAGTACAATTTTATGGTTACGGAGGGAATAATGTTGGGCCACAAAGTCTCCTCCAAAGGTCTTGAGGTTAATTAAGCCAAAGTTGAAGTGATTGAAAAGTTGCCTCCTCCAACGAATGTCAAAGGCATCCGAAGTTTTCTCGGACATGCGGGATTTTATCGGAGGTTCATCAAGGATTTCGCGAAGATTGCAAAGCCTTTGAGCAATTTGCTCAACAAAGATAAGTCCTTTGATTTTGATGAATCTTGCATGTTTGCTTTTAATTTTTTAAAGAAAAGTTTGACTACCTCACCCATAATCATCGCACCTAATTGGAAATTGGATTTTGAACTCATGTGTGATGCGAGTGATTATGCGGTGGGTGCAGTTTTGGGTCAGCGGTAAACAAAATTTTTTCATGCTATACACTATGCGAGCAAAGTTTTAAACGGAGCTCAAATAAACTATGCAACAACTAAAAAAAAGTTGCTTGCGATAGTGTATGCATTGGAAAAATTTCGTTCCTATTTGATTGGGTCGCGAGTTGTCGTTTACACGGATCACACGGCGATTGAGTATTTGCTCACCAAGCTCGATTCTAAACAAAGGCTAATTCGTTGGATCCTCTTGTTGCAAGAATTTGATCTAGAAATTCGTGACAAGAAAGGATCCGAGAATTTGGTGGCGGATCACTTATCCCGCCTTGTAAATGTTGACGTGACCAAAAAGGAAGTTGAGGTCAAAGAGGAATTTCCGGATGAAAAATTGTATATGGTGCAAGTTAGACCATGGTTCGCCGACATGGCTAACCACAAAGCCGCCGGATTAATACCGGATGATCTAACTCACCATCAAAAAAAGAAATTTTTGTCGGACGCCAAGTCTTTTGTTTGGGATGAACCACATTTGTTTAAGCTTGGTGTCGACAACCTCTTGAGAAGATGTGTGTCAATAGAGGAAGCCACGAACATACTTTGGCATTGTCACAACTCTCCGTATGAAGGACATTTTAACGGGTTTAGAACGGCAACGAAAGTCCTTCAATCGGGCTTTTATTGGCCTTCTTTATTCAAAGATGCACATGCGCATGCCTGAAGTTGTGACAAATGTCAGAGAAGTGGTGGAATTTCAAAGCGGCATGAAATGCCTTTACAAAATATGTTGGAAATTGAAGTATTTGATTGTTGGGGAATTTACTTTGTTGGACCTTTTCCATCTTCATTTTCTAACGAGTACATTTTGGTCGTTGTTGATTATGTTTCCAAATGGGTTGTGGCAATAGCATGTGCTAAGGCCGACGGAAAAACCGTAATAAAGTTTTTGAAAAGAAACATTTTTGCTCGATTTGGTACTCCGCGAGTGTTGATAAGTGATGGAGGATCCCACTTTTGCAACACTCAGCTTGACAAAGCTTTGGAGCAATATGGTGTTAAGCACAAAGTTGCAACACCATATCATCCTCAGGCTAATGGGCAAGCGGAGGTATCAAACCGAGAAATTAAACGAATTTTGGAAAAAACAGTGTCATCCTCAAGGAAGGATTGGTCAAATAAGCTTGATGATGCTTTGTGGGCTTATCGGACGGCTTTTAAGGCTCCAATTGGTCCCACTCCTTTTAAAATGGTCTACGGTAAGAATTGTCATTTACCGGTCGAGTTGGAGCATAAGGAATTTTGGGCCTTGAAATTTTTGAACTTTGACCCAACTTTGAGCGGTGACAAAAGAAAAATGCAATTGCATGAATTGGATGAATTGCGCCTCCAGGCGTATGATTCCAATAAGTTGTACAAAGAGCAAGTCAAAACTTACCATGACAGGAAAATTGTGATCAAGCAGTTTGAAGTGGGACAGCTGGTCCTACTTTTCAAATCTCGATTGAAATTGTTCCCAGGTAAATTAAGGTCTAAGTGGTCAGGTCCATTTCGGATTCTGGAAATCAAGTCATATGGGGCAATTGTGATTGAAGACGCAAAGACAAAGGAGAATTGGACTGTTAATGGTCAAAGGTTCAAAGTTTATCTTGGAGGTGATTTCAAGCGGAATCCCGCCGTTGTTCCTTTTTGCGATCCTTGAGGTTGCATTGGACCGTCGAGCTTAGCCGACGTTAAACAAGCGCTTGTTGGGAGGCACCCCAACATTGTAAGTATTTCATCGTTGCTGTTTTAATTTATGAATTGTGTGATATTCGTAGTGATTTTATAAAGTTGTGGAAAATTCGGCATTACACCATTGACAGCAGATAATTCTGCTTCTGGTGTAATTCGCCTAGCGAATTCAATTTCGCCAGTCACTCGCCACACATTCGCCAGGCGAATTTGGCGTGACTTGTGATCTTTTGTCTGCAGAGAGAAAAAAAAAAGAATAATAAATTGTTTAATTAAAATTTAATTTTATTAGGGTCCACTAGGGACCACACTTTTCATTTTCATTATCTCTCTTTCTCTTTCACTTTTCCTCTCACTTTCCCTCTTTCACTCTCACTCTCACTTCTCCTCACACTTTTCACTTTCCCTCTAAACCCTTCTTTCTCCATCACTTTCACCCCATTTAAGGTATGTTTTTCATTTTAATCTTTGTTCTTAATTCTGTTTTTGTTTTTACTTATGTGGTTCAACTTTGTTAGATTAGGGTTTTGAATGTCACATTGTTAGAATGTTGTTAAAACCCTAGGAAAATGCGTAGATGATTGTGTTATTGAATTGCTGTTGTTGGACTGTTGTTGGATTGCCTATGGTTTGGAAGATGAAACCTGCATGTTGTTTTTTTTTATGAAATTCGCAGAAAACGCCAGTCACTCGCCAGGCGAGTTTGCCGCGAGAGGTCGCCAGGTAGTCGCCTGGCGAGCATGGGGCGAATGGCCATTTTTTCTTTTTTTTTTTATTTTTTTTTATTTTTTTTTATTTTCCTGTTCTGTTTTGCAAATATGTCTTATTTTTTATGTGTTTTAGTTTCTGTTTTGACTTTGTTTGCTGTTTGGATTTTGCTGACATTAGACAACAATTACTTTGCTTTGTGTCTTCTAATTTTTCAGATGCCGCCAAAAACCAAAGTCACCGGTGGAAAAAAGCAGAAGATGGTTGCAGGAAGCGGTTTCGGGCAACAACCTGAGTGTGATCCGAACCGGTTCTTAATTGCAGCTCATGCTGCCCGGTACACAATGCTTGAAGGCCGACAATTTTTATTTGAGAAAAGGTTTGATATCAACCCTGAGGGTCTGTACCGGAAGTTGGCTAAAATTTTCAACAATAAAAAGTGGGGACATTTGATAAATCCTTTGGAAGCACTCAACTATGAGATGGTGCGTGAATTCTACGCAAATGCTCTTGAATTCCCCGAAACTCAAGGAGATATATAAGCGTTCCGGTACATCACTTATGTCCATGGCAAAGAAATTAGGTTCGATCGTGAGGACATCAATAACCTTTTTAGAAAGCCGAGTTCTTTAGGAATGTTCGAGAAGGATGCCTACACTAAGGAGCTTGGCACTCATCTTGATCATGATAAGATTGCCAAGACCATTTTGTTTCAGGGAAAAAGTGTGTAAAGGAACGCTGTAGGTGATGCCATCCGTTATCAGAGGCAGGACATGCCTCCGGATGTGCAAGCTATACTTCTTCTAATCCTCCACAACATCAGGCCCAAATTGCATCGTTCCTCCATTCCGCCTGATGTTGGTCTCCTTCTTTATTACATCATGGAAGACAAAGAGGTTGATGTTGCTCGGATCATTGCGTCTGAAATGAAAAATTTTATCGAGAATACGCGACGACCCGAGGTACATGCTACCGCCCCAATTATTTTCCCTTGTTTTGTAACAGCTCTTTGTCTCGAAAAGTGGATCATGATGCCCGACGTGATTAACGAGAAAAGGAGGGGGGTTATTAATGATTATTATATTAAGAGGTATTGTAAGAACAAGCTGATTGAGAAGAGGAAGGGTTCTAGTGTTGGTCAGTCATCCCGCTCGCAGCCTAGTGAGCACCCTAGTGAGCAGTTTGAGGCTCTTGATTATTCGACATGGGATCCTAGAATGCGAGCTGCATTCAATTACTCGTGGGATATGGCTGAAGCTTACCAGAGATCATCAGAGTTCAATTTCAATTGCATGCAACAGCTGTACCAGTTTCAAACCACACCGCAGGAAGTTGTTCCTTTTCCTACTAGGACGGACTATGATAATTATGCAAACTGGCCTGTGGGCAGACGTCCTTTCTTTTCAGGGGGAGGTGCAACTGGAGCTGTTGGTGCTGAAGGTGATGGTGGAGCTAATAATGATGATGATGATGATGATGGTGGTGACGAGATGCAGGATGATCTCAATGATTTGGTTAATTAGAGGGGGCTTCAAAGTGAAGGATTTTTATTGCGTTTTATGAATTTTATTTTCAGTATTTTATTTTTAGTTTTTATATGACAGTTAGACTTTTGGATCGCTTCGGCGAGAATTTTCTGTTGTAGTATTCTGGATCGCTTCGGCGAGTACAATTTCGGTGTGTTTACACCAGTACTTATAATATTTCAGTTGGTGTGAAATTTTGTTTAGTTTAAATTCTGTTTTTATTTTATGTGTGTTTGCGCAAAGAAAGTGATAATTGCCCTTAATTTTTGAAAATTTTGTGTTAGCACAAGAAGGGTGCTTTGTTAGCTTTAAACATTGATGGTGATGATAGAATTCTTGATTGTGTGCACAATCAAAGTGTGAATGTGTTGTGTAGAATTTTAACATGGTTGGGAGTTAGTTGTGTTGTAAATACTTGTTCATGTTTGAATCAATTAGGACAAAACCACAAAAGTGAGATGTTTTCCATTGTTTACCAAAAATAGAGTCAATTAATCGTTGTTTTACTCGTTTTATTCATGTTTAATCTCGTGAGTTGTTTAAATGATTGGAAACTTAGAAATGATCAAGGCAATTTTTAAGCACTATGAGGAAAACCACCGTTCCAAAAATACTTCCGAGTAACCTTGTGAGTGTGCGCGTATTTGAAACTCCTTTTGAGCCTAAAAAGAAATATTTTTTTGTGTGAATCATGAACCCGAATTTTAACCTGTTTTGAAGAGTATTTAAAATGAACTTGTAGTATTGTTGAAGTTGGGGAGAATGGTTTAATTTTGAAAGGAATGGTGGATACAATGCACTCTTAAATGAATTCAATAAGAGAATGAAAAAAAAAAAAGGAAAAATCAAAATAAAAAAAAAGTATAAGAATCAAAGCAAGAAAAGAGAATGCATTGTGAGAATTATTGTTGGAAGTTTGAGCAAGAAGGTTTGTGTTTAAAAAGAAAAATGTTCTTCATGAAATTTATCCTTTCTTAATTCAATGGCCATGTACATATGTCCCTTGCTTTTACCCCGGCCATGTTACAACCATTAAAGTCCTTAGTGATCTTTGTTTCTACTTATTTTTGATAACTTTGTGAGATGAATGCATGAATGATTCTGGATGTGGCACGATTGCTTGTGAGAGTGTTTTGTCCCGTGTGAAATTATGTACATAGTGTGTTGATAATAAGTGAAGTTAGGTGATTCAACTTGAGCTTGTAGGTACTTGATTTTGCATTGTGTAATGTTGTGTTTAGTACTTAATTCATAATTATGCATGGATTCTATGCAACTTTGTGAAAATACTTTGTGCGTGTATGTGTCAAGTTTGAACCATTGATGTTTTCGGTTCATTTAGTGCTTGGAATTCTTGTTTGTAGTTGTTAACACTAATTTTTGTTTGAGGGAAAACAACTAGGCAAGTTTGGGAGAGTTTGATAAGTATCTGATTGTAAATGAATTTTAGATTAATTTTCTACATTTTTAAGCTCTTTTCCAAATGCCTTAATGCGAAACAGCTTATTTTTAAGTGATTTTTGAATTAATGTTTTATTTTGGTCTATTTGATGTTTTTGTTAGTTTTGCAGCATTTTTCGTAAAAAGGACGCGGCAAAAATCGGAAGAAAACACGATGAAATGAGCAACGTCGCGTGTCTGCAACAAATAGTGAACTCGCCAGGCGAATGGGTGGCGGAAGGAGAAATTCGCAAGGCGAATGCCTGGAGAGTCAGCTGGCGAATGGTTCTTCAAATTGAGTGGATTTTGGAAGTGATTCACTGCAGCATTCGCCAGGTGAATTAGTGGCGAAAGTAATTTGCCTGGCGAGTCTGGAATTCGCCAGGCGAATTCAAGTTTTTTTCCCAGGTTTCTTTGCACTGTTCTGGCACGTGGTCTGTACTTAAAGGTTTCGCCAGGCGAATTTTGTAGCTCGCCTGGAGAATTTGTGTGGGCAGAAAGTGCTATTTAGGGTGTTGGTTAGATATTTTTTGGAGAAGACTTGGAAAGCACTTGGAGAAACAATCTTTGTAACCTAGAAAACTCTTGAGATATCAAAAACTCCATCTTTTATTATTTTTCTTAGAATCCAAAGCTTTTATGCTTCAATCCTTGAATCTTTGAAGATTGATGCTCCAAAAGCTTTGCAACTTACTTGTCATCCAAGCTACCATGAGAATGAGTAGCTAAGCATCTCTTGTGTTAAGGTTAGATGTAGTTAATCTCGATCATATGTATTTCTTTTGATCTTTTGTATATGAAAAAGGTTATTGATCAATACAGATGAAGTTATTTGCCCTTAATGATTTATGTGTGGTTTGTATTGCTCTAGACATAGATTTTGCAAATCATGACCTAATAATTTCATCTCTTAAAAACTAAACTCTAGACATAGATTTGGGATTTGTTATTTGCTTTGTGTTGATCTTAACGATTGTTGTTTCGATTGTTAGCGTGAGACATCATCTAACGGTCTAAACAACGATACTCACGACTTTGCTTTAGACAAAAACTTAGTCGAGAGGATACGCAGTTGTATTGGTCGGTAACTAAGTTCATATACTTGATTAATCGTATATGTGTGAAAAGGATTAGCGAAACCTAACCTTGACATGCTTTTCTAAAAACCTTACAAACTCTTTGCCACAAATTTACTCTTTGCTACCAATTAATGTTAACCAAAATCAAGAATAATTTGAAACTCTTTAACTTAAAACATTGTGACTACTGAACGACAAGCATCTAATATCGTACAATCCCTGTGGAGACGATAAAAACACCCCCTAATACTGTTTCAACACCTCACAGTTGCACTGCCATAAATATTGTTCAGGATCACCGAAAGCTAAGTGCAGAATTGATATGTCAAGACATTTTTCCGCTTGCTAACAAGGATCCATCAGTGAAGGTGAGTATAATAATCTCTCATATTTTGACACGGTATAATTATACTCCCTCGTACAAGAAGGAGTGGATTGCAAGGACAATGGCGGTTGAACAAGTATTTGGCAACTGGGAGGATTCGTATAAGGAATTACCGCGATTTTTGGTAGCGCTAAAGACATACACACCGGGAACTGTTGCAATCATGCATACAGTGCTAGCATGTAGGCCAGATGGAACTATTGTTGATGGAAATGTCATCTTTCACCGTCTCTTTTGGTCATTTCAACCATGCAGAAAAGGTTTTGCATTCTGCAAACCTGTTATTCAAATTGATGGAACATGGCTCTACGGAAAATACAAGGGCACCTTGCTTATAGTTGTTGCACAAGACATCAACAATAATGTCTTTCCCATAGCCTTTGCTCTGGTTGAGGGTGAGACCGCTTCTGCTTGGAGTTTCTTCCTTAAGAATCTCAGAACACATGTCGCTCCATAAGCCAATCTCTGTTTGATTTTAGACAGGCATGCTGCTATAGAGAGTGCTTACAATAACCATGATAACGGGTGGCATAATCCTCCTTCTACCCATGTATATTGCATTAGACATATTGCACAAAACTTCATGCGTGCAATCAAATACAAGAACCTTCGCAAAAAAGTTGTGAATGACGGGTATGCTCTAACTCAACCAACATTTCAATACTACCTTAACGAAAATAGGATGTCAAATGCAGATGCAGGAAGCAGGTAGGATAACATTCCATTGAAAAAGTGGACAAGGGCTTTTGATGGTGGATGTCGTTGGGGCCACATGACGACAAACCTTGTGGAGTCCATGAACGAGGTATTTAAAGGAATTAGAAACTTTCAAATCACCACTTTGGTGAGATCAACCTTGATCGTACCTGGATCAGACAGTTTCTGGTGGCCAACAACGTCATCTGGACTTCAGCTCCGGTGAGGTTGAAAGACGGCCGGGGGGTGTACCTGCAAGGTACTCCGACGCTCAAGTAAGGTAACAGTCAGAGAATAATAGCAACCACAAGGTTAGAGTGAGAAAGTGTGTGTAACCTGACCATCTCAAGTGAGAGGGTATTTATAGAGAGCCCCCAGCGCGGGGCCAACGGTTACTTGCATTGGGCTGGATTGCCAGGCCCAATCCAAGTAACTGTCAGGGCTTACGCGGCGTAGTGAAGACCAGCACGTGGTCTTCGCCCTGGGGTAACCGTTCCTAAATCTCTGGAATTAGGGTAGACCAATTCCACCGGGAGTGGAGCGGTTACATGAGAACGTGTCCTCACGGGGAGGATTCTTGCGTGTCGGGGAGAGATGTGTCCTCGCGGGGAGGACTCAGGTGCAGAAGGAGATGTCCTTGCGTGTCGAGGAGGGCGAGCTCGGAGAGACTTAGTGCCTCTGCCCGGCGCTCTATGCTGCGTGCGCCCGAACACTGCCGAGGTTGTTGTACGTGCTCGACATAGTTGAGGCGAGCCTGTGCTCGACGTTGGTTGTGATAAGAGGCCCTTGTTGGGCCATCCCAAGATGTGTGGGTTGGGCCTGCTCGATTGAGGAGCAGACCCCGACCCAGTCTAGAACAGGAGCCCCCCAAGTCGTTGCTCTGAGGTGTCGGAGTAATGACTTAAGGGCCAGCTAGGTCGAGGACTTGTCCAGTCAGGGAAGGGACTCAAAACAAGGAACAATTGGTAAACCGGGCAGAACAAATAGATCTGCTCGCGCTAGACCGGCCGCAGATGGGCGACGTCGCGGTGACACGAGGAGTCTGAACCAAGGTGAACGAAAAGGCGTGTTGGGGAATGGAAAGATGTGCCTGGGGAAGTGTGCGCCACGTGTCACCCCTCATCATTCCCTAAGGCGGCTACGCTAGGGTAGCGTAATCGATTGCCTAGGAAATCCTCGAGTCTCGTGAGGAGCCTATAAAAGGGCCGAATTCGTGTCAGTTGCACGTTTCCACCTTTTTCGCTCCTCTCTTCTTTCTACCTTCGTCGCTGCTCCGCCGTCGTTCACCGTCGTACGCCGCCGTATCTTCTGCTCCGTTCAAGTTTCTACCACCATTCCAAGTAAGCTTTTGATCCCTTTCTTTTCCGTTTTACTTTCTGTTTGCGGTTTTCCGGCAGACTGATGAAGTTCCCGGTAATCCCTTGAGTTCTGGCATGGAACGGCGGGACGTTCCTAGGGTTCCGGTAGGATTGGCGGAGGCTTGGGATGAATATCCCGAGGATCTGATGAATACCCCGAGGACTCGATGAATGCCCCGAGGACACGCGATGAATGTCACGGGGAAATGATATGGGAGGGTTGGAGACCCGAAGAAGGGAGGGGCAGTTCACCATATCCCCGAGCGTTTCTTTTACTCTCGCTGCCCTTTCACTTAATTGGCGGTGGAAGGGTGGATTTGGTTGCGGCCAATGAATACACCTATTTCCTCTGCTTTTCAGGTAAAAAATGGTCGTGAGGGTTCCGGGGATTCTCCAGATAGATACTGAACCTGACGTGGATGGACCCGCTCAGATCCCTGGGGAGGAGCTCGTGCGTCCGGCCGCTGAATGGGCCAGGGAGGAGCCTCTGCGCATAAAGTCGCGTTTCGCTGCCGATGATACGGATGCGTTCGCTTTCGTCGAGGACGTCCCTGAGGGCGAGGAGGCGAAGTGGACGATTTTTCAACCTTGAGCCCACCACTGCATATGTTCGAACTACCGCGGGCTAAGGTTCCCTATGTACGAGTTTGCCTTTAAAGAGGCCGGTATCCGTCTCCCCTTCAACAACTTTCAGGTAGGGGTTTTTAACCATCTGCACTTGGCGCCGTCCCAGCTTCACCCTAACACGCTTGCTTTCCTGCGGGCTTTTGAGATCGTGTGTGACTATCTCAAGATCGGGGCCACTCTCACGCTCTTCTTCCGCGTCTTCCACCTTCAACGTTCAACGGACCATGGGCGACATAGTTGGGTCTCTTTCAAACAACCGAGGAAGCTGTTCAAGGCGTACTCGGATTCAATTAGGAATTTCAAGGATAGGTTCTACTATGTCATGCCTGCGACGCACGAGGCTGTGGGTACGCTCTACGACATTGTGCCTGATGGCTCTGGGAAGGAAAGGTTTGTGTCCAAGTGTCCCCTGGAGTGGGAGGATGCGCACTTTGCGCTCGGCACGAAGGACTACCTCGTGAAGCCTAGCGAGCTGTTGGAGGAGGACAAAGGAGCGTACGCCACGCTGGTCGAGTATGTCAATGGCTTCAACCGGGCAGAGTGTGTTGGTAGGGATGGAAAGTACCTCCTCGACTCCTGAGGAAGGGTTGTGACCACGGCCCGGTACATAAACACCCGGGGTCTCCTTGAGTGCAAGTCTCCCGATGAGGCAAAGAGGTTCTTAGGTAGGAACTCCCCGTCCTGTTCGGGCGTCCGTTTTGTTTTGTTTCTTTGCGCTGACTATTTTCATGTTTTCTCTTACAGCTCGAATGTCGAACGCCACTGAGCGCATTCTGAAGTTGGCTGCTGAGCGGGCCGCTGAACGGGTACCTAAGCGAACCAAGAGCCGGGTTCGGAATGTTATCCAGGCTGCGGCGACGAGTGGCTCGGCCTCTCCGCAGTGTAGCCAGTCTCCTCCTCCGGAGAGCACCCCTGCTAAGAAAGCAAGGACTGAGGAACCTGTCCTCGTGGATCTCGTGGACCCTGCCTCACCGGAGAAGTTTCTGATGCCCGCCTGTCACCTCCATCGGAATTTCTTTGGAGGAAGCCCCCTTGTCATTGCTGATGCCGAGGTGAATGAGGTGTTGGGAATGGATGGTGCGGCCATGCGAGAGGCGCTTGTCGAGGATCTTGCGGCCATGATGCGATTCTTCGAGACTACCTTGATATTGAATGATGGGGCCCCCTCCGCCTCCGAGTTACAGAAGCTGAAGGATGACTATACTGCCCTCGAGAAGGAGAAGGACAAGGTCGCGACCGATCTACAAAAGGCCCAGGCCAAATGCGAGGACTATGCCAACGCCCTCCGCGAGCTGAATGAGGCCAAGGCTGCACTGAAGGCGACTCAAGAGAAGCACGATCGCTTTCGGACCAGGATTGAAGAATTGGAAACTGCTGTCCGTCCCGCAGAGAAAGAATCCGCCGAGGAGAAAAGCTTCGTCGACCGTGCGAGCCTGATCGCTAAGATTCGGGAACTTCAGCAAGATAGCCTAGAGGCCCTCGAGATAGGCTTTAAGAATGCAGTGGAGCAGGTTGGTGCTGAGAATCCGGGTGTTCAGCTTGCGCTCGACAGAATCAGCCAGTTCCTTCGTGTGGTCGATGGCAAGTTGGACCTGCCAGAGAAGGAGGACGAGGAGGACGGACGTCGGGTCGAGGATGAGATCGCTGTTTACTTTTACTTGTTCGGCCTACGTGCCACTTGGTTTTTGTAATGACTTGTGCCCGGCCTGTGTGCCAGGGGTTTTTTGATACTTTGTAACATTTGTACGCTGGGCTTCTGCCAGATTAATGCATTTTTTTATCTGCATGTGTGCTGCTTGTATGTCTTCGTTGTGTATGGTGTTATTGTATTTGCTGTGCTTTGCTTTTGTCTAAGTGATAGAGACTTCTTGTACTTTGTTTTTCTGTCTCAGTAATAAAGACTTTGGGATTTGCTCGGCCTTGATAGTCCCTGACCGCGTGGAGAGCTGGTCGGGTGGTCGGAGACGTATTCCGACCTTCAACAAGGCTAAGAGCTCGGTCGAGGTCTTAGCTTCGTGGCGTGAACTTCCCATCGCGAGCTAGGTGTTCTGCCTGATTGGTACAACGACGGCGGAGCTCGATCGAGGTATCCCCGTCGGATCAAAGTCCTCACGCACACACAACACAGTCTTCGATCATTGTGTTCTGTCTAGGGGTGTCGCGCTCGTACCTTAGTGCGTCCCCGTAATCGCGGTGCTAGTGTGTCGCGGGCAGTGCTTAACTGTAGTATTGTTTTAGTTTTTCAGCGTTCCATGGTCGAGCAAGTTCTTCCCCGTGCAGATTTTCGAGGAAATAGGCTCCTGTCCTCGTTTTCGCGCGGACGCGGTACGGGCCCTCCCAGTTCGCGGCGAGTTTGCCTTCTCACGAGTCTTTCTGGTTCCTTCGTAGGACGAGGGTGCCCACCTGAAAATCACGTTCGATAACTTTGTCATTATAACGTAGTGTTATTTTCTGCTTGAGTGAAGCTTCTCGGAGAAAAGCACCCGAACGTGTCTCCTCGACGAAGTCGAGTTCTTCCCTCAGGGCTTCGTCGTTCGCATCCCCGTCGAGGGGGGCTTCTGTCCTCCTCGAGGGCTCCCTGATTTCCACGGGGATAACGGCTTCCGTTCCGTAGGTCAGACGGAAAGGGGTCTCCCCGGTCGTGGAGTGGGGGGTTGTTCGGTAGGCCCAGAGGACGTTGTGCAGCTCCTCGACCCACCATTGTTTGGCTTCGCCTAATCGACGTTTCAGTCCTCGTAGGATTACTCTGTTCGCCGCCTTAGCCTATCCGTTCGTTTGAGGGTGCTCGAATGACGTGAAGTACTGCTTCGTGCCTAGCCTGGAGACGAAGTCTTGGAAGTTCTTGTCGGTGAACTATGCTCCGTTGTCGGTGACAATAGCTTGAGGCACGCCGAATCGAGCGAGGATGTTCCTTTTGTAAAAACGCAGTATGTTGAAGGCCGTGATTTTGGCCAGTGCTTCGGCCTCAATCCACTTCGTGAAGTAGTCCACCCCGACGATGAGGTATTTGTTTTGATATGACCCCTGGACGAAAGGTCGGAGGATATCCATTCCCCACCACGCAAACGGCCACGGGGAGGACAGTGTTTTGAGCTTGTTGGGAGAAGCAAGGTGCATGTCCCCGTGTCGTTAGCACCTGTCGCATTTCTTGACGTGTTCCTTAGCGTCCTGTTGCATGGTGGGCCAGTAGTACCCTGCTCGAAGCGCCTTCCGGGCTAACGATCGTCCGCCGAGGTGCTGTGCATTGATTCCTTCGTGGATTTCCTGGAGGATGCCGGGGACCTTGGTCTCTTCGACGCACCTGAGGAGGGGGATAGAGAATCCTCGCCGGTATAGCTTGTCCTCGACTATCATGTATGAGCATGCCCGCCGCTTGACCATCCTGGCTTCCTTGGGATTTTCGGGCAGTTTGCCCGTCGTGAGGTACTCGTATACGGGGGTCATCCAGCAATTGCTGTCACCAATGGCGTTTACGTCCGCCACTGGAGCGGGTTTGTCGATGCTCGGCCAGAAAAGTACTTCTTGTATGACGGATTTGTTCCCGCCTTTCTTCTTTGTGCTTGCCAATTTGGATAAGACATCTGCTCGGACATTGTGCTCGTGGGGGATGTGAGTCACTTCCTCGGAGGTGAACTTTTTCATCTTTTCTTTCACCAAGGCCAAGTATTCTATGAGGTTGTCATTCTTGGCCCGGTACTCTCCTCGGACTTGCGAGGCCACGAGCTGGGAGTCGGTGAAGAGTTTGACCTCCTTGGCACCGAGGTCCTCGGCCAGTCGAAGTCCTGCGAGGAAGGCCTCGTACTTCGCTTGGTTGTTCGACGTCGGGAAGGATAGTTCGAGGGATACCTTCTTGAGGTGCGTGGCGTGGTCGACTTCTTCTGCGGATTTGACGATCATGTCGTCCATGTAGACCTCGAGCATGTCGCCGATTTCAGCCCAGAAAACCTTATTCATCATCCGTTGGTAGGTCGCACCGGCGTTCTTCAGACCGAAAGGCATTACGTTGTAATAGTAGTTGCCCGATGCAGTCATGAAGGCCGTGTGTTGTTTGTCGACCTTGTCCATGGGAATTTGGTTGTATCCCGAGTAAGCGTCCATGAAGGATAGTAGTTTGTAACCTGCAGAATTGTCGACCAGCTGGTCGATGTTAGGCAAGGGATAACAGTCTTTCGGGCAAGCCCGATTAAGATCAGTATAATTAACGCACATCCTCCATTTTCCATTATTATTTTTAACAAGTACAACGTTGGACAGCCAGGTCGTGTATCTGGCCTCTGAAATAAAATTTGCCTCTAGGAGGTCTTTTACAGCTTTTTCAGCAGCATCTGCTTTTTCGGGAGACTGCTTACGCCTACGTTGTGCTATGGCCCTAGCGGTCGGGTCTACTGCGAACTGATGGCAAGCCACCTCGGGGTCGAGGCCAGACACCTCAGATGCGCTCCACGTGAAGAGATCAGCGTTCTCCCTCAAACATGCCTTTAGCTGCTCCTTTGCCAGGTCGGGGATCCCGGTGCCAATATTCACGTTACGATCTGGATCGTCCTCGAGGACCACGAGCTCAAAGTCCCCATCTGGGATGGGGCGCGTTGGGTAGAGAGGCCGCCCATTGTTTTTTGCCTGGAGGTCGAGGTCTTCTGCCCCGTCTTCATCGGGTTCGCCCGGGAACCTGCTGTCGAGTTCGACCGCGTTGACGGGCGGGAAAGGTACCTGTTCGGCGTCCTGGGGTGGCTTGGCCACGGTCTTGGGTTTGGGGCCGATGGAACTCAGGCCTTTGATGGCGGCATCGAAGCATCTTCTGGCCGCGTCGATGTCCCCGCACATCATCACTGCTCGTCCCTTGGTCGTGTAGTACTTCATTTTGAGGTGGACCGTTGATGGTACCACCGTAAGTTCAGCCAGGGTGGTCCTCCCGAGGATGCAGCTGTAAAGGGACGGGCATTCGACCACCAGGAAACGGATCTTCACCTGTCGGGCAGTGTCTTCGGCCCCGAATGTAACCATCAGCTCCACGTAACCCCATGGTCTGGTGGTGGTTCCGTTGAACCCCTGTAGATCTGAACCGACGTACGGGGTCAGATGCCTTTCGTCAAGCTGAAGGGTTTCGAACAGATGAACATACATGATGTCGACCGAACTTCCCTGGTCGACTAGGATCTTTCGAACGTCAAAGTTCGCCATCTGTGCCCTGACTAGGAGGGGAATAGTGGTGTTTGGCGCTCCCCCGGGGAGTTCCTCGAGGTAGAAGGTGATAGGGTTGAAGTTTCCCCGTACTTTCTCGAGAGTGGTTGTCTTCGTCGACGTTGCGGATTCCAACTCGTCGAATTTCCGCTTGATCGATCCGACGGATAACTTCTCTGGACCACCCTCGGAGATGACCATCGCCCTGGGGAAGCTTTCCCAGGTGCTACGGGCAGTGACAGGGTCCTCGTGGGGGAAAGTCGCCCACATGTTGCGAATTACTTCTTGGCCTTCAATGATTGGGGGGACAAAGAAATCTTCGGGTCAGGTGACACTGAAGGCGACCTGAAGGCGACTCTCATCGGGGGGAGGCGTCATCTCCTCGACGTTCTGGGCTTCCCGGGAACTGGGACGAGGAGTGTCATTCTTCTGGGCGTATTTCTTTAGGTGCCCCTCCTTGATCAGAATTTCAATCGCATCTTTGAGATGAATGCAGTCTTCTGTCACATGCCCGTGACTCCGGTGGAAGCTACAGTATTTTGACTTGTCAAAGTTTGATTTGGGGGCAGTGGGCTTTGGAAAGCGGACTCCTCCTTTCACAAATTCTGAGTTCTGGAACTCGGAGAGGATGCGCGTTCGGGGAGTGTTGAGTGGGGTGTACTCGGTGAACCGACCAGCTGGTCCGCGTGGTTCACGAGGTTCCCAGGGGCGATTATCTCTCTTTCTTTCTCCTCCTCGTCGGGGAGGGGAGTTTTCTTCTTTGTGGCCGCGGGGGCCTTCTTTGTGCCTCGATTCAAGGGCGATCTGTGCCGCCTCCGACTCCTCAAGCTCGATGTACGACTGCGCCCGTTGGAGGAGATCCTTGAGACGGCGGGGTCTGCGGAGGCCCACAGACTTGGCAAAGTCAGATCTAAAACGTAGCCCGTGGATGATCAAATACTTCTTCATGTTGTCGGTTGTATGGACCTCGACAGCTTCTCTGTTGAATCTCTCAATGTAGTTTCGGAGAGATTCGTTCTTCCCCTGAAAGATGCTTTCTAGGGCGGCTTCCGTCTTCGGATATCGACGAGACGCGGTAAAGTGTTTGGTGAAGCGTTGCCTTAGTTGATTCCAGGATGTGATCGACCCGGGTGCCAGACCTTTGTACCAAGTCATGGCGCCCTTCCTCAAAGTGGTGGGGAAAAGCCTGCACTTGATGGCTCCCCTGACATTTCTGAAGTCGAGCATGGCTTCGAAACTTTCGACGTGGTCGTCAGGGTCGAATAGGCCGTCGTAGTTTCCCAGTTGTGGAGGTTTCTCCATGCCCGCAGGAATTGGGGCGTTCATGATCTCCCATGACAGAGGGGTCCTCTGGTCGTCGTCGTCACTTCCTGTCGGGGGCATCGAAGGGGATCGCTGATGTTGTGGAGGGGAATTCCTCGAGCGGTGCCTCGGCCTCTCCTCGGTCTGCTTGGACTTCTTGGTAGTGGTGGAGGCCCTGGGTTTCTTCCGAGGCGGGGAACGAGGGAGTTTCTGGGAGATCGTCGGCAGGGGGCGCTCAAGAGGTCGCCGACGATCCCTCGCATACCGGCGAGGGGGTCCGAGATTCGTCTGAAGGATTCCTTCGCGGGGAAGGAGAACGGCGAGGCGACGGTGGACGACGTTGTCTTCGCGGGGAAGATCGTCGTGCCCGCCCTTGCTCCAGAGCTTCAATTCTGGTATTCTGGTGCGCGATCAGCTGATTGGTCTGATTGATCAAGGCGAACAGGGCCACGGTGCTCGCGTCTGCATTGGGTGGAGGAGCAACTGGCTGAAAAATGGCTTGCTGATCGTCTTGGTGGACGGCGTTATAAGCCACGTCTTGGGAGTCTGGGGAGGCGGTCTGCCCGTCTCTCACGTCGCCTTCTTCGACGTGGAGGGCAGCAACGTCTTAGCGGTGGTTCCCGTTCTCGAGTTGCGCGAGGACGGTGTCCAGAGCTTTGTTAGCGGACGGATTACCGGCCATGATGGGGATGAATGAGAGTTGCTTTGGTTTATCGGAGGAAAAATAGGGAAGCAAAGGGTTCCCACAGACGGAGCCACTGATCGTACCTGGATCAGACAGTTTCTGGTGGCCAACAACGTCGTCTAGACTTCAGCTCCGATGAGGTTGAAAGACGGCGGGGGGGTGTACCTGCAAGGTACTCCGACGCTCAAGTAAGGTAACGGTCAGAGAATAATAGCAAGCACAAGGTTAGAGTAAGAAAGTGTGTGTAACCTGACCCTCTCAAGTGAGAGGGTATTTATAGAGAGCCCCCAGCGCGGGGCCAACGGTTACTTGCATTTGGCTGGATTGCCAGGCCTAATCCAAGTAACTGTCAGGGCTTACGTGGCGTAGTGAAGACCAGCACGTGGTCTTCGCCCTGGGGTAACCGTTCCTAAATCTCCAGAATTAGGGCAGATCGATTCCACCGGGAGTGGGGCGGTTAAATGAGAACGTGTCCTCGCGGGGAGGATTCTTGCGTGTCGGGGAGAGACGTGTCCTCGCGGGGAGGACTCAGGTGTAGAAGGAGATGTCCTTGCGTGTCGAGGAGGGCGAGCTCGGAGAGACTTAGTGTCTGTGCCCGACGCTCTATGCTGCGTGCGCCCAAACACTGCCGAGGTTGCTGTACGTGCCCGACATAGTTGAGGCGAGCCTGTGCTTGACGTTGGTTGTGATAAGAGGCCCTTGTTGGGCCATCCCAAGATGTGTGGGTTGGGCCTGCTCGATTGAGGAGCAGACCCCGGCCCAGTCCAGAACAAACCTATTATAGGTTGGCATCACTTTTCGCAACAAGAGGCGAAAGATGGAGTGCAGTGTTAAAGTCAGATCAAGTATTCAGTGAAAGCATAATGAAAGTGATGAAAGATGATACTATCAAAACCAGCACACATGCAGTTACAGTCTTTGACCGTCATAGGAAAACATCTAGTGTACAAGAAACAATGGACCATAATGAGGGGAGGCCCAATTTATCCTATGATGTCAGACTAAACAGATGTTGGTGTGACTGTGGCAAGTACCAGGCCTTCCGTGTACCTTGCTCACATGTCATTGCGGCATGCGCACATGCTCGTCAGGATGCCTATAGCCATCTATCTGATGGTTACAAGGCGATTAACGTTATGAATGTCTATAACAAAGGCTTCACAGTGCTACCAATGAAGGAATATTGGCCTCCATACCAAGGTGACATAGTTTGGCACAACGATGAGATGTGAAGAAAGAAAAAGGGACGCCCAAACAGCAAGCGTATAAGAACCGAAATGGATACGGCTGATAAAATGATAAGATTATGCAATATATATCGTAAGCCCGGACACAACCGAAAAAATTGTCCCAATGTCGGAGCAACATCTGCATCATGATTTAGCTTATCATTTCAGTTGTTGTAACCCAATATTTTCATATATTGATGAGTCTTTGTTACAACAATGTTAACAACAAACAACACATACCGCGAATTAACAACACACAACACATATGACACATAAAACAGATAACGGAAAAGAAACATAAAACATTCCTAACTGATTATAACAATCAAACTAATTTCATTCGGTCCAAACATGACTTCCCTCGCATCCTTGTCAGTCTTAACGTGAACCAATCCACGCAACCGATCAAGTCTCTCGATACTCGAATTTTTTCCCTTCACCTATGTCTCCTTCTAACCACCGATTCAGCTCTCTCTTAAGTTGATTGAAACTTTGAATGTTCCAAAACAGCATGTTCATCGGAGGCTTCTCTCTCTCGAATAAACGACTTTTTTCCACCGGCGACGATACATGTTATCAGTGGAACAAAGATATGAGATGAGCTGTGGAACTAAATGATCAGAACACCTCTATTTATAGAAAAAAATTCACTTTCAAAACAGTCTCCAGATGAATTATCGACTCCCCTATAAGTATAATACCCAACCACCAATTGAATTAGAGACTGCATGAGGTGTCTCAAATTCAATTGGCGACACCACTCATGCTCTAACAAAGGATCGCCAATTCACTTGACGCCTACATGCAACCAAAAACAAAAATCCTAACTGGGATACTTTGGAAAATATTTTGAAATGTGGTGTATTTTGAAATTTTTTTTTTTTTAAAATGAGTTATTTTGGTAAAAAAATTCCAGTTAAATTGGTAGAGAGAGGTTCAATTTTTTTTCTTCTTTTATTTTATTTTATTTTAATTATTCTTAATTATTGAGAAAAGAAAAACTCAATAATTAAACATTCAAAAGAGAAAAAGAAAAAGAAAAAAAGAACTCCCTTGCTGCACTCAGTGTGCCGCCTCTATGTCGTGGGGCTTCATCTCAAGTGAACTTTAGCATGGAATCTCAACTCAATTTTCAATCTCTCTTCAAACCCTATATTCCCAATTACTATTCCATTTCCCTTTTGCAAATTAACCCTAAAACCTTTAACAAACCACAACACACAAGAGAAGATAAAATGACATTGCTTTCCCTCAAAAACCCCATTCCTACTCCAATTTCTCACACTGCATTCAGAAACTCTGTTTCGCTGAACCCTAGATTAAGAACCAGCAACACCGAACCCCTGCGACGTCGTTTTAGACCCGTTTCATGCTCATTTTCGTCCGTTGATAATGCTAAGATTAAGGTTGTAGGCGTTGGTGGTGGTGGTAACAATGCCGTTAACCGCATGATTGGTTGTGGATTACAGGTTTCTTTCTCTTTTTAATTGCTGATAAAGATTTGTTTTTTATTTATGAATGATGTGCAATTGTGATAATTTTGGTGAGTTTATCTATCTAAGTAATGCTAAAAAAATTCTCCATTCATTTCGTTGAAATTGAAATGGTTTACACTAAATTTATGTGGAATTTAAGTTATTTAGTGGATTTGGTTCCACTCAGGAACCAGAAATGCCCCGTGAATCTTGTATCGGTGGAGTGGTGGAGTAAGTTTTGGTGAGGGAGAGGAGACGAACCTACAAGTTAGCACTCCAACGGCCAAGTCAGTGAGAGAACAATGAATAATACGAGAGTGAGTGGGGATATGGATCATACCTTGTTCTTCACCCGAAGCACCTTATATATGAAAGTTGGTTAAGGTGTCCCATAGTTCACGACTTGGAAGGCGGGAGACCATTGGATGATATCCAGCGGTGTTCAGAGATCTATGGCTTGGATCAGGTGTGGGACTCTGCAACATGGTTGGACTATACATCCCTCGTTCTGGCGGAATCATCTTGAACGGATGATTGAGTCTTTCTGTTATTGGGTCTTTGGCCGGCCCAAAACATATTTCATTTGAATTTCGACTAATGGTTTGCACAGGCAATTCTTTTGTTTCTGTTTTTGGCAGATGTTTTTATCATGGTTGCATTTCAGGAATTATGAAATTGTTATGTTGAAGATAGTGTAGGTTTTCAATAAGTTATCATCATTGATGTTTTGCTACTGAATTGCAACTACGTTTTTTTTAATGTTTAATTCTGAAACATTTTGTATTATTATTGTTATTTTGATTTAATCAGGGTGTGGACTTTTATGCTATAAATACTGATGCTCAAGCACTGTTGCATTCTGCTGCTGAAAATCCTATCCAAATTGGAGAACTCTTGACCCGTGGATTAGGTCGGACACTCGCCTTCTTTGCCTTATAGTTTCCTTTGTGCATTATGCTCAATTGGAACTTGCTTATATGTTGTCCATTATGTGATTTGCGCGTATACTTGCGTGGCTTTAATTCTTACATGGCATTTGATTCAAATTTCTTGATAGAGATGCAGGTACGGGCGGTAATCCACTTTTGGGGGAACAAGCTGCTGAGGAATCAAAAGAAACTATTGCTAATGCTCTTCAAGGATCAGATTTAGTGTTTGTAACTGCCGGTATGGGTGGTGGTACAGGGTCTGGTGCTGCCCCTGTTGTGGCCCAGATAACAAAAGAGGCTGGCTACTTAACCGTAGGTGTTGTTACCTATCCATTCAGTTTTGAAGGGCGCAAAAGATCCTTGCAGGTATGTGTTAATTCTTTCCTTAGTTGAAACTTGGAAGCACACTGTAGACTTAGCCGCTTCAAATGTTACTTAACACTGTTTTTCATCGTAATTTTTCTATAAGCCTCAGTAATCATGAGTTATCTTATGGTTGAATGTGATGCAGATATTGCTTGATGTTTATTTTCTTTCTTCCACGATATTGTGGTGCTTTGAGGATACTTTTGAGTGGTTGAAATTCCAATGTCATCATTTCAGGCACTAGAAGCCATCGAAAAGCTGCAGGAAAATGTGGATACACTTATAGTGATTCCAAACGACCGTCTTCTTGACTTAGCTGATGAGCAGACACCTCTTCAGGATGCTTTCCAGCTTGCCGATGATGTTCTACGACAGGGAGTACAGGGAATATCAGACATCATAACAGTGAGTTGATCAACAATTTATTGATATTTCCTATCTCGTCACTGTAATGCGATAAAGGTTAGTTTATCACAGTACATTGGTAGATTGCAAAGAGAATTAGGTTATAAAAAAGTTGAATAAATTCTCTATTGTGACAATACAAATTGTCCTGTCAAGTCAAGTACATTTTGATGTTCTCCTATTGTGACGATACAAATTATCCTGTCTTTTTACAGATACCCGGTCTTGTAAATGTGGATTTCGCTGATGTAAAAGCTGTGATGAAAGACTCTGGAACTGCAATGCTTGGAGTAGGTGTTTCCTCTGGAAAAAACCGTGCAGAAGAAGCGGCAGAACAAGCTACTTTGGCACCTTTAATTGGATCATCTATTCAATCAGCTACCGGAATAGTGTATAATATTACCGGAGGAAAAGACATAACTCTGCAGGAAGTGAACAGAGTATCTCAGGTACTTCATTTTACCAGCACTTGTTGAAAGAGCATCCTATCATTCCTTTTGCACTAATGATGTGTTTGCAATGATGAGTGCTTAATTAAGTTATTTACTTAAACAGGGTTTAAGTTGATATTGTGCATCTGTTGAAAATATATGTAACCCTTTTCTAAAAACCGGTCATTTTATAGGTTGTGACAAGTTTAGCTGATCCTTCTGCGAATATTATATTTGGAGCTGTTGTTGACGATCGCTACAACGGCGAGATTCATGTGACTATCATTGCAACTGGCTTCTCACAATCCTTCCAAAAGATACTGCTAACAGATCCAAGGACTGCAAAGCTTCTTGACAGATTACCGGTGGGAAAAGAAAGCAACCAAACGTCTCCTCCACTCAAAGGCTCAGACTTTTCCTCAACAGTTGCATCTAAAGCACCCCCAAGAAAGCTCTTCTTTTAGCTTCTTCATTCTTTTAACCCTTTTGTAAAAATATTTAAACTTGATTCTGGTTATGGTCTCATTTGATTGCGGAGAACGCTTTTACAAACTGTTCAAGTTCAAGATATTGACTATGTAACGCTTATAGCATTTTTCTCGAAAGAATGAGTATGTATATAAGTTACTTAAAATGTATGTTGTCAAAGAAGCTTCAATTTTAATTGAAAAAAACTAGTAGTCCTCAATTTTAAAATTTAATTTTTTACTCCTATTTACAGTGTCTCAATTTTTGGGTTCCCATTGTTTTTAATTACGTCGCAAAGTGTCATTATTGAATTGGATAAAAATAAATTAATATTTTAAATTAGTATCCATGCATGTCATTTGGTTATTTAATTAAGTTATTTAAAAATATAAATAATACTAAAATAAATAAATTCTTTTGTTTAAAAAGTTGTTGAAAATAAATAAATTCTAAACTAAATAAATTCAAAAATTAAAAGTTAATAAAATTAAAAAATTACAAAAATAATATATTTTGATTAAAAAATTTGATTTGTTTTTGTTTTTTTTATTCAAGCCTTAAATGCATTTTTTTGTACAAGTGGGAAAAATAAAATAAAATAAAAAAAGCAGAAAATTATCTAGAAAATAAAGTCCAACTAGCATCCATTGATAGAACAGTAACGATTCTAACAAGAGACTCCGCAAAAGATCGGTACACAGCTTCATTACCAATCTCATGTTTTGCTAACACACATTTTGCTTCCTATGAGTATGAAATATTTGAACTCATCACTCTAAAGAGAAACTCTTTAATATTGTGAAGAATTGCAACATAGTGATACCAGACATTAAAAGACTTTGAGATAACTTTGATAGTAAAGTTGGAGTTAAAAAAACACATCAGATCTTTAATGCTAATTTGTCATCCCATATGCAAACTGATCGTACCTGGATCAGACAGTTATGCAGTGACCAGCAACGTCGTATGGACTTCAGCTTCGGTGATGATGATACAGCGGGGGTGTGTACCTGCAAGGTACTCCGATGCTCAAGTAAGAAAAAGGGAGTAAGCAAGTACAGAAAAACAGGTGTGAGTTTAGAATGCAATGTCACCTGACCCTCTCAAGTGAGAGGGTATTTATAGAGAGCCCCTAGCGCGGGGCCAACGGTTACTTGTACTGGGCTGGATTGCAAGGCCCAATCCAAGTAACTGACAGGGCTTACGTGGCGTAGTGAAGACCAGCACGTGGTCTTCGCCCTGGTGTAACGGTCCCTGAATCTCCGGAAGTAAGGCAGACCAATTCCTTCGGGAGTGGGGAGTTACATGAGAACGTGTCCTCGCGGGGAGGAGCACGTGGGTGTCGAGGAGAGGTGCGTCCGCGGGCTATGTGCCTCTGCTCAACAGTCTTTACCTCGCGTGTTCGAAGTCCAAAGGGATTGGTACATGCTCGACACAGAGCGACTTTGGGCCTCGTTGGGACTTCGCTGGCCATTGGGCTTGGGCCTGCCCGACAGTAGGGCAAGCGCTGGCCCAGTCCAGAATAGGAGCCCCCCAAGTCGTTGCTCTGAGGTGTCAGAGTAATGACTTAAGGGCCAGTACAACGTCGAGGACGTACCCGTCAGGGAAGGGATTCTGAACGAGGAGCAGTTGGTCAACCGGGCAGAAATAAGGCGACCTGCTAGCGCTAGACTGGCCGCGGCTGGGCGACGTCGCGGGGATACGAGAAGTATGAAGCGAGGCGAATGGAAAGACGCGTGTTGGGGAATGAAACGACGTGCGTGGGGAAGCGTGTGCCACGTGTCACACTTCATCATTGCCTAGGGTGGCTACGCTAGGGTAGTGTAATCGATTGCCTAGGAAGTCCTCGAGTCTAGTGAGGCCCTTATAAATAGGGGAAACCCGTGTCATTTGCACGTTTTCACTCTCTCTGCTCAGACTCTCTTTCTTCTTCTCTCACCGCCACCGTCACCGCTGTAAGCCACCGCAAACCGCCGTACCGGAACCCTACCGGAACCCTACCGGAACTATGTTTCAAGTAAGTTTCTTGATCTTTCTCCTTTCTTTTGCATTTTAGGCGGTGGTTTCATGGTGAATTGATGAAGTTCCCATGGAAATCGCGAAATTTCCGGCGAAAGTGACAGAATTTCTTAGTTTTCTTGTTAAATCTCGCGGGGAGAAGTGATGAGAACCACGAGGACAGGAAGAATGTCCCGAGGATGTGAGATGAATATCTCGGGGTCCTCGCTAACGTTCCTAACCACGGGGAGACTCCTCGGGGAGCAGCACCGGGGTTGTTCGTCTTATAACCGAAGACGTTGTGTGATCGCGGCAGTCGCGTGGTCCCCGACGCCCCTTCTTCGCCCTTTCACTTGATCAGCGGTGGAGGGGTGAATTTAATATGGGTCATCGAATTCACCATTTCCTTCTGCTTTTCAGGTAAATGGACGCCCTGTCAGTGACCGTGGGATCTTTAGACACCGACGACCAACCCGACTCACCAATGGCGGAGATAACTAGTGTCGAGGAGAGGCCGTTCGACGAATGGGTTAGCGACGAGCCGCTAAACATGATCTCCCAGTTTGTCATCGGGGACGAAGATGACATATTTTGTACGGTCGAGCACCTCTTGGTGGGCTCTACGAAGTCGTGGAAAGTGTTCCGGCCGCTGGAGCACCATCGCATATGTTCGATGTACAGGGGGATGCAGTTTCCCCTTTACGAATTCATGTTCGACCAGGCGGGGTGGCGCTTGCCCTTTACGGGCTTTCAACAGTCAGTGTTCGTTTGGCTGCGCTTGGCGCCCTCACAGCTGCACCCCAATTCTCTCGCCTTCCTCCGAGCCTTCGAGCTCGTTTGTAAATATCTCCAGATCGGGGCAACTGTGCCCCTCTTCTTCTGCATTTTTCATCTTCAACGACAAGCGATTGACGGTAAACATGGCTGGGTATCTTTCAAGCAGGTGAGCAGCCTGTTTAGCACCTATATGGACTCTGTCCGCGACTTCAAGTACCGGTACTATATAGTGAGGCCGGTCTCCTTCGATGCCGTGAATTTGGTGTACCGTCGGGTTCGACGAGAAGTAGATGGGCTGCAGGAAGAGGTCCTTAAACCGAGGTTTCCCTTGTTCTGGACAGAGGAGCATTTTAGGAGGGGGACGGACAACTACATCGTCAGCCCTGGTCGACTGCGCGAGGGGGACCGCCTGGCGCACGAAGCAATAGTCAGATTTGTCAATGGGTTTAGCAAAGCCAAGCTCGTGACGCCGGACGGGAAGTTCATCTGGGGTGACGACGGACAGGTGTTGACGAAACGCCGGTTGATCAACACGAGGGACCTCATCGAAACATTTTCTGACGAGGACACCATCGAGTTGTTAGGTGGTAGAATCCTCTTCGACTTGCTTTTCCTTCGCGTCCTGGTTTCCGATTTACTGGCACATTTATTTCCTTTGCAGGAAAGATGTCGGATGCTGAGGAGCGCATCAAGAAACTAAAGGCTGCCTGCATGTCGAAGAAAGGAGGTAAAGTCCGTGTCGAGCAACTCCGGGCGCAGGGCCCAATCCTACTCCGGCAACCGGCGACTCTTCTGGCTCTCCCTAGGACAGCGACTTGCTGATCAGGTGGACATCAACCTCACCGAGAACAAAATCCCTCCCGCCGTGAAATTTGTGCTCCCGCCTTGCCATTCGAGGCCGAACTTCTTTATGGGGAACAATTCCCTATTGTTAGTGCACCCGACGTTCAGATCATCTTGGGTGTTGACAAGGTTTCTCGGAGAAGGGCGCTGGTGGAGGACGTGTCCGCGGTGATGCGGGTTTGCGCTGCCGTCTTAGTCCTGAACGACGAGACATGCCCGGCGGACGAGCTGAATAGGCTCCAAGAGAGTTTCAGGTCCATCTCAGCTGAAATGGAGAAAGTGGGCAAGGAGCTGACCGACTGCAAAAACCAGAACAAGGCCCTGGTCGAGCTCCAAGAGAAGCTGGAGGAGAGGTTGAGGAACGCTGAGGAGGAAAGGAAACGTCTCTTGGCGCGGAATGCCGAGCTGGAAGAAGTTGTTCGCCCGGCTGAGGAGGAAACCAAGGAAGACAGGTAGTTGACTTCGTGGGCAGCGCTAATAGCTAAACTTAGGGAAGCCGAGCAGGATAACCTCGTGGCGGCTGGCATAGGTTTCAGGAACGCCGTGCAGCAGCTTCGGGTTGTCAACCCCGACCTCATAACTGAAGGGACTGACCCCGACTACGAGGTGGTCGACGGTCAGATCGTGCATCCGATGCAAGAGGAAGAGGTTGGCGGAGGGGCAGATGAACACGGGCAGCCAGAGGGGACCGTCGCTGAGTAGGTTTTTCCTTTCTCGTTTTGTTGGGCCTGCGAGCCATTTTATTTTTTGATGCTTATGCCCGGCCTGCGTGCCAGGGGCTTCTTGATACTTGTTTGTAATACCCGTAAAACGGGCTTTTGCCCGCTTAATGCATTTTTGTTTATCTGCACGTGTGATGTTTGTATGTTTTCGCTTGTGATGTATTGTATTTGCTATACTTTATTTACTTTTGTCTAAGTAATAGAGATTTTGGGAATTTACTCGACTTCGATAATCCTCGACTGCGTGGAGAGCTGGTCGAGTGGTCAGAGGTGTATTCCGACCTTCAACGAGGCTAAGAGCTCAGTCGAGGTCTTAGCTTTGTAGCGCGAACTTCCTATCGCGAGCTGGGTGTTCTGCCTAATTGGTACAACGACGACGGAGCTCGATCGAGGTGCCCTCGTCGGATCAAAAGTGCTCGCGCACACACAACGTGACCCTTGATCATCGTGTGTTGTATAGGGGTGTCGTGCTTGTACCCTAGTGCGTCCTCGTAACCGCGATGCTAGTGTGTCGCGGGTAGTACTTAACTGTAGTACTGTTTAAGCTTCTCAGCGTTTCATGGTCGAGCAAGTTCTTCCCCGTGCAGATTTTTGAGGAAGTAGGCTCCTGCCCCCATTTTCGCGCGAATGCGGTACGGGCCCTCCCAGTTCGCGGCGAGTTTACCTTCTCGCGAGTGTTTTTGGTTCCTTCATAGGACGAGGGTGCCTACCTGAAAATCACGTTTGATAACTTTGTCGTTATAACGTAAAGTTATATTTTGTTTTAGTGAGGCTTCTCGGAAAGAAGCGCTCGACCGGGTCTCCTCGATGAAATCGAGCTCTTCCCTCAGGGATTCGTTGTTCGCGTCTCCGTCGAGAGGGGCTTCCGTACTCCTCGAGGGTTCCCTGATCTCCACGGGGATCACCGCTTCCGCTCCATAGGTCAGACGAAAGGGGGTCTCCCCGGTCATGGAATGTGGGGTTGTTTGGTAGGCCCAGAGGACGTTGTGTAGCTCCTTGACCCACCGTTGTTTGGCGTTACCTAATCGACGTTTCAGTCCTCAGAGGATTACCCTGTTCGCTGCTTCTTCTTTCCCATTCGTTTGAGGGTGCTCGACCGACGTGAAGTGCTGCTTCGTGCCTAGTTTGGCGACGAAGTCTTGGAAGTTCCTGTCGGTGAACTGCGTTTCGTTGTCGGTGATAATAGCTTGGGGCACACCGAATCGGGCGAGGATGTTCCTTTTGTAGAAACGTAGTACGTTGAAGGCCCTGATTTTGGCCAATGCTTCCGCCTCGATCCACTTCGTAAAATAATCCACCCCGGCGATGAGGTATTTGTTTTGATACGATCCCACGACGAAAGGTCCGAGGATGTTCATTCCCCACCACACAAATGGCCACGGGGAAGACAGTGTTTTGAGCTCCCTAGGAGGAGCAAGGTGCATGTCCCCGTGTCGGTGGCATCTATCGCACTTCTTGACGTGTTCCTCGGCATCCTGTTGCATGGTGGGCCAGTAATACCCTGCCCGAAGTGCCTTGCGGGCTAAAGATCGCCCGCCGAGGTGTTGTGCATTGATTCCCTCGTGGATTTCCTGGAGTATACCGGGGACCTTGGTCTCCTCGACACACCTGAGGAGGGGGATAGAAAATCCGTGGCGGTATAGCTTGTCTTCGACTATAGTGTACGAGCACGTCCGCCGCTTGACCATCCCTGCTTTCTTGGGGTCTTCGGGCAAGCTGCCAGTCGTGAGGTACTCGTATACCGGGGTCATCCAGCAATTGCTGTCCCCAATGACGTTTACGTCCGCCGCCGGAATGGGTTTATCGATGCTCAGGCGGGAAAGCACTTCTTGTATGACAGATTTGTTTCCACCTTTCTTCTTTGTGCTCGCCAATTTGGATAAGACATCCGCTCGGGTATTGTGCTCGCGAGGGATGTGGGTTACTTCCACGGAGGTGCATTTTTTCATCCTTTCTTTCACCAAGGTCAAGTATTCGATGAGGCAGTCGTTCTTGGTCTGGTATTCTCCTCGGACTTGCGAGGCTACGAGCTGGGAGTCGGTGAAAATTTTGACCTCCTTGGCGCCGAGGTCCTCGGCTAACCAAAGCCAGACGAGGAAAGCCTCGTACTCTGCTTGGTTGTTCGACGTCAGGAAGGAAAGTTCGAGGGAGACCTCGATCAGGATGCCTTCCTCGTTTTCGAGGATAATGCCCGCCCCGCTTCCCTTCGTGCTGGATGCTCCGTCGACATAGATCGTCCACTTTTGGGTTCTGTTGGTCGAAGGTTCCGGGACGGTCATCTCCGCCACAAAGTCGGCCAATACCCGAGCCTTCAGGGCTTTCCTTCCTTCGTATTGGATGTCGAATTCGGAGAGTTCGAGCGACCACCTGAGCATCCATCCCGCCATATCTGGTCGTGCAAGGAGCTGCCTTATCGGCTGTTCGGTTCTTACGACAACCGTGTGGGCTAGGAAGTAATGGCGCAACCTCCTAGCCGCGGTGACGAGGGCCAGGGAAACTTTCTCGATCTGCTGATATCTGAGTTCGGGACCTTGGAGGGCTTTGCTTGTGAAGTAAATTGGTTTCTACCCGTCCGGGGTTTCCCAGATTAGGACGGCGCTGACCGCTTCACTCGTGATTGCGAGATATAAGAACAGTGTCTCCCCGTTCTCAGGCCGTGAGAGGACCGGGGGTTGCGATATGACTTGTTTTAGATAGAGGAGTGCCTGCTCGCACTCCTCGCTCCATTCAAATGTCGCTTTTTGCCGAAGAAGTTTGAAAAATGGGAGCGCGTATTGTGCAGACTTGGCGACGAAGCGGGAGAGGGCGGTCAACATCCTGTTCAGTGATTGTATTGACTTCTTCGAGTTCGGAGTTGGGATCTTGGAGAAAGCCCTACACTTGTCGGGGTTGGCTTCGATTCCACGTTTTGTGAGGTAGAAGCCGAGGAACTTACCTGCTCGAACGTCGAAGGTGCATTTGTCGGGATTGAACCTCATGCGGCATCTCCTCGCTGTGTCGAACACCTTCTTGAGGTGCGCGGCGTGGTCGACTTCCTCTGCAGATTTGACGATCATGTCGTCCATATAGACCTCGAGCATGTCGCCGATTTCTCCCCGAAAAACCTTGTTCATCATCCGTTGGTAGGTCGCGTCGGTGTTCTTCAGGCCGAAGGGCATTACGTTGTAGTAGTAGTTGCCCGACTCGGTCATGAAGGCCGTGTGCTATTTGTCAACCTTATCCATGGGAATTTGGTTGTACCCCGAGTAGGCGTCCATGAAGGATAATAGTTTGTAACCTGCAGAATTGTCGACCAGTTGGTCGATGTTAGGCAAAGGATAACAGTCTTTTGGGCATGCCCGGTTAAGATCAGTATAGTCAACACACATCCTCCATTTTCCATTATTCTTTTTGACAAGTACAACATTGGACAGCCGCCTCCGAGATAAATTCGCCTCTAGGAGGTCTTTTACAGCTTTTTCAGCAGCCTCCGCTTTTTCAGGAGACTGCCTACGCCTACGCTGAGCTATGGCCCTAGCGACCGGATCTACTGCGAGCTGATGGCAAGCCACCTCGGGGTCAAGGCCAGGCATCCCGGAGGTGCTCCATGCGAACATATCAGCGTTCTCCCGGAGACATGCCTTCAGCTGCTTCTTCGCCAGGTCGGGGAGCTGGTGCCAATCTTCACGTTACGGTTTGGATCGTCCCCGAGGGCAACGAGCTCGAAGTCACCGTCTGGGATGGGGCGCATTGGGTGAAGAGGCTGCCCGTTGTTTTCCGCCTGGAGGCCGAGGTCCGCTGCTCTGCCCTCTTCGTGCTCGCCCGGGAACCTGCTGTCAAGGTGGACAGCGTTGACGCGCAGGAGAGGTCTCTGTACGGTGTCCGTGGATGTCTTTGCTCTGGTCTTGGGCTTGGTGCCGATGGAACTCATGCCTTTGATCGCAGTGTTGAAGCACCTTCTGGCCGCGTCTATGTCCCCGTGCATGGTAACCACACGTCCCCTGGCCGTGTAGTACTTCATCTTAAGGTGGACCGTTGATGGCACTGCTGTGAGTTCGGCCAGGGTGGTCCTCCCGAGGATGCAGTTGTAGAGGGATGGGCATTCGACCACCAGGAAGTGGGTCTTCACTTGGAGGGCAGTTTCTTCGTCCCCGAATGTGACCATCAGTTCAACGTAGCCCCATGGTCTGGTGGTGGTGCCGTTGAACCCCTGCAGATCTGAACCGACGTACGGGGTTAGATGTCTTTCGTCGAGCTGGAGAGTCCTGAACAGGTGAGCGTACATGATGTCGACCAAACTTCCCTGGTCGACAAGGATCCTTCGAACGTCGAAATTCACCATCTGTGCCCTGACCAAGAGGGGGATAGTGGCGTTGGGCGCTCCGCTTGGGAGCTCTTCAAGGTAGAAGGTGATAGGGTTTGATTTCCCTTGCACCTTCTCGAGAGTGGTGGTCTTCGCCGATGTTGCGGACTCCAGTTCGTCAAATTTCCGCTTGATCGACCCGACATACACCTTCTCGTAACCACCCCCTGAGATGACCATTGTCTTGGGGAAACCTTCACACGTGTTGCGGGCAGCGACGGGGTCTTCGTGGGGGAAGTTTTCCCACATGCTGCGAACTGCTTCTTGGCCCTCGATGCCTTCGGGGACGAAGAAGTCTTCGGGTCGAGTGACGCTGAGGGCGACCTGAAGCCGACTCTCGTCGGGAGGAGGTGTCGTCTCCTCGACGTTTTGGGCTTCCTGGGAACTGGGACGAGGGGCGTCATTCTTCTGGGCGTACTTCTTTAAGTGCCCTTCTTTGATCAGGATCTCAATCACATCTTTGAGATGGATGCACTCCTCCATGACATGTCTGTGGCTCCGGTGGAACCTGCAATACTTGGACCTATCCGTATTTGATTTGGGGGTCGTTGGCTTCGGAAAGAGGATACTTCCTTTTAGAAATTCAGAGTTGGAGCACTCGGAGAGGATTCGCGCGCGGGGAGCATTGAGCGGGGTGTATTCCGTGAACCGGCCAGCTGGTCCGCGCGGTTCACGAGAGTCCCTAGGGCGGCTTTCCTTCTTTCTTTCTCCTCCACGTCGGGGAGGAGAGTCTTCTTCTCTACAGCCGCAGGGGCCTTCATTCCGCCTCGAGTTGAGGGCGATCTGTGCTGCCTCCGACTCCTCGAACTCGATGTATGACTGAGCTCGTTGGAGGAGGTCCTCCAGGCGGCGAGGTCTGCGGAGGCCTACGGACTTGGCAAAATTGGATCCAAGATGTAGTCCCTGGATGATTAAAAGCTTCTTCATGTTGTCGGTCGTGTGGACCTCGACATACTCCCTGTTGAACCTCTCAATGTAGTTCCTGAGAGGCTCGTTCTTCCCCTGGTAGATGCTTTCTAGTGCGGCCTTCGTCTTCGGGTGTCGGCGAGATGCCGTGAAGTGTTTGGTAAAGCGCTCTCTTAGTTGCCTCCAGGACGTGATCGACCCGGGTGTCAGACTCTTGTACCAGGTCATGGCGCCCTTTCGCAAGGTGGTGGAGAAAATCTGCACTTAATGGCTCCCCTGACGTTTCTGAAGTTGAGCATGACTTCAAAACTTTCGACGTGATCGTCTGGGTCGGCCAAGCCATCATAGGTCCCCAGTGGCGGGGGTTTCTCCATGCCCGCGGGAATTGGGGGTTCCCACAAACGGCGCCACTGATCGTACCTGGATCAGACAGTTATGCAGTGGCCAGCAACATCGTATAGACTTCAGCTCCGGTGACGATGATACGGCCGGGGGGGGTGTACCTTCAAGGTACTCCGATGCTCAAGTAAGAAAAAGGGAGTAAGCAAGTACAGAAAAATAGGTGTGATTTTAGAATGCAATGTCACCTGACCCTCTCAAGTGAGAGGGTATTTATAGAGAGCCCCCAGCGCGGGGCCAACGGTTACTTGTACTGGGCTGGATTGCAAGGCCCAATCCAAGTAACTTCCAGGGTTTATGTGGCGTAGTGAAGACCAGCACGTGGTCTTCGCCCTGGTGTAACGGTCCCTGAATCTTCGGAAGTAGGGCAGACCGATTCCTTTGGGAGTGGGGAGTTACAAGAGAATGTGTCCTCGCGGGGAGGATTACATGGGTGTCGAGGAGAGGTGCGTCCACGGGCTATGTGCCTCTGCTTGACAGTCTTTACCTTGCGTGTTCGAAGTCCAAAGGGATTGGTACGTTCCCGACACGGAGCGACTTTGGGCCTCGTTGGGCCTTCGCTGGCCATTGGGCTTGGGCCTGCCCGACAGTAGGGCAGGCGCTGGCCCAGTCCAGAACACAAACCATGATATAACGCCATCAGCTAAGCATGAAGAATGTTGGAATAACCAATATTACCCACAAAAGGTTGAACCCAAGCACCATCACCATTTTGAATTAATCCACTAAAACCCGAGACGTCGGGATTATCGAGGCTACTGCCATCAACATTCAAAATTGTATTACTAGCTTTGTGTGAATTCCACATTTATCTAAGAAACTAACATAACTCATTGTGATGATTTTTAAAGCATAGGAATATACCACTTCATTCGCAAGACATAGTTTGTTTCTAACGCGCCACAACCACCAACAAGCAATAAAAAAGATATAGTCAACATCGATGCCATGTTTAATTCAATCATATAAACTATCTCATTGGACGACAAGTGAGTCCAAGAAGCAAATTCACAGTCTCTCAGTGTCCTGATTGCATCTAGGACAAATATTCGTCTAGAGCATACCGCGATGACACAACATCGATCTTGTAGGAAGAGGCTTATATAAAGTCGTCAAAAGGAAGAGTTTCACCTTCTCAGGAGCAAGAATATGCCACACCCATTTTCAAGAGTTATTGTCTGTTGTATTTTGAAAAAAAATCAAGTTTGTTGAGCCAGTTATAACCTTCTCGAGCAATGTAAATACCATTTAAATTGCCTTTCTATGTTAATCGACCAGGCACTAAAGAATTCAAACAAATGGGAAGCACTTTCAGGCGGTCACAAACAACCGAAGGACTATTAGTGTATAATAAATTGAAGTTCCAATTTCCATCCAAGTAAGCATCATTCACTTGCATTTCCGGATTGTGGATATCCACATAGAGAACCTGCTTCGCTAATTTCTCTACCTCAGACTGATTGGAAAACTAGACAAAGGAGTTCTCATCCCCCAATCTAAATTCAAAGTAATCTTTAAGAGCAAAAAGAGCTTTTATAATTGCATTTCAAGTAACTGATACTGGTTTCTTTTTCATATTAAGGAATGTTTCCTCACTGATGTACTTATGCTTCAAAACTTGGACCCATAGGGAATCACAATCCCTGTGGAAACCCTAAACCAACTTGCCCAATATAAAAGTTGAAATTCTGGTATCAGACGTGTGATGTTAAGGTGTGATGTCACAACAACACACTCTGCATAATGGACATCAATAACAGTAAAATAACACCAAGAATTGTTGACCCAGTTCGGTTACAACCAACCTACTCTGGGGGCTACCAAGCCAGGGATGGAATTCACTACTTGTAGATATAATTTACAGACTCAACAACCCGTTGACAATCTCCTAAACTTATACTCTACTAATGACTTCCTACCTAAGAAACCACTTAGGTATGAGAACACCACTCAATCCCTTACAAACACTCAAAGAACCCACTTTGAGTACCCTTGATCTTACTTCACAGTTTCGATCAAATCAAACAACTCTCTTTGCTTCACAGCTTTAGAGAGGACAGAAACTAAACACCTATTCAACCCTAGAATAGTGTAAATACAACTCGTGCAAAATACTCAAGACACTCAGCCTATGCTCTTGATCTTCTCTCTGTATTTCTGTCACTTTTTCCCTTTGGTCTTGTGCGCTTTATATAGCTCCTGAATTGGGCTTGGACTTGTCACAATATTTTATCAGATTTGTTAATTAAAACTGAATCTTCAAAACAGATTTTATCCCCAAAATCTTTTTAAATATTCAACCTTTTAATTCTCCAACAGATCTGCAATCAAATCTCCCATGTAACAGAAAATATCTATCCCAAGATATTCTCATCCAATGAGTCAACCACTCTCCACAATTCCAGCTAATACGCGTGCCCTAACAACCTGCTGTTGTTATTAATTCTACAGGTCTGATGTTACAACATCACCTGTGTGACATCAGACATCCAACTTCAGCACTTAACTACTTAACACAGCCCAATGTTAAGACTTCAATGTTACAACATCAGCACCTTGACATCAACATTGAATAATCTTTGTTTTACCAAAATTTCAGCCAATCCAGGAACTATCAAAAGTATTAACCTCTCTTGCTTTCTGGATCCCAAGAACATCTAACTTTTTGGACTTAATAATTTTATTCCAGCCAACGAGATGCACACCAAATTTGAATTACCTTTCCACAAAAATTTCCTAGCCATCCTATCAATAAAATCATAAGTCTGCTGAGGTAGTCAAGCCACTTTCATATATTAATTTTGAATCGAGTTCAGGACATACCTAACTAGAGTCAAATGACCAGCCTTGTTTAACAATTTATGTTGCCAAGATGCTAACCTATGACTGATTTTCTCCTTTAGGAACTCAGAGTCCTTGCGTTGAAGACGACTATGCAACATAGGGAAACCCAAGTATTTCTCTAGAGTATGAGTTCACTTGATACATGTGCTGGAGACAATTAAATTCATTTTACTCCTCTTAGTGGTAGTGGAGAAGAACACCTTTGATTTAGCAACATTCACTTTAAGGTCAGAATACATGGCAAAACAATTCAAGATATTAGAAACAATCCCAGCCTAGGAGTTAGAAACCTTCACAAAAAGAAGAGCATCATCAGCAAAATAATAAATGCAATAAAGCGGGTCCATAACGAGATAACCTGGAAGGTTTTTATTGGCCTTCATCTGCTGCCCCCCTGATTGTCTGTGACAAGAATTCCATGCAGATAACAAAGATATAGAGTGAAAGGGGGTCACCTTGACGTAATCCTCTAGTCGGAACAAAATTCGATAATCGTATCCCATTCCAAAGAATAGACATAGAAGAGCTAGTTATACAATGCATGATCAAATTTATAGTAATGGGAGGAAACCTATTTTGCTTCAAACAAGATTCCAAGAAATCTCAATTAACATGATCATAGGTCTTTTCGAGATCTATTTTGAACACCCTGTCAACTTTTTTATTTTTACATTTAGGCATAGAATGAATTACTTCTTGGAGGATAATAACATTATCAGTTGTCCCTTTACTAGAAAAAAAAACTAATTTAGAATGGTCCACCTATTCGATTTAGTTAAGGACGCAATTTGTTAACCATAATCTTTAGAATAAGCTTGTAAATCGTGTTGCATAAGCCAATAATCCTAAATTCCTTTAAATTTACTTCTTAAGGATAATAACATTATCAGTTGTCCCTTTACTAGAAAAAAAAAACTAATTTAGAAGGGTCCAACTATTCGATTTAGTTAAGGGCGCAATTTGTTAACCATAATCTTTAAAATAAGTTTGTAAATTATGTTGCATAAGCCAATAATCCTAAATTCCTTTAAATTTTAGGGTCAGTCTACCTTAAGAATTAATGCGATAAGAGTCTCAGAAAGAGAGGAGTGAAAACTATCTGTCACAAAAGTATCTGTTTTAAGTTGGACTACGTCATCTCAAACTATATGCCAAAACTATTTATAAAAAACCATCCTGGAATCCATCAAAACCTTGAAAGGGTGCATTTGATTCAACACATAAGTAACTTCTTCCCTCGTCACCTATTGAGTCAAAGAGTGCTAGGCTTCTTCATAAGGATCAGAGCCATAGTTGAGTCACCCATACTAGTAGGGAGTATATATGTTGTAAGGAAAAAATATCTTTAAAAAAAGTTAGTGTTTCTTCCCTAAATATAGTGTTATCATTGCACCAAATACCATTAGGAATATGAAGGCCATGGAATTTATTTCTCTTTCGCCAAATTACTGTCTTGGTATGGAAAAATTTGGTGTTACAATCTCCCAATTTAATCCAATTATCTATAGCCTTTTGATACCAATGAATCTCCTCTTGCGCAAGGATCTCATCATACTCTTTTTGAATATCCTATTAGAGATAAACTAGTCTTGATGAACCTATTTTCTCCAAAGAGCGTTGATACTCCCGAGTCTCTTCTCAATGTTATTCCCCCGTTTGCTGATATTGCCAAAATTTTCCTTATTAAAAATGATAGAATCATGTTGCACATTTTGGAGATAAGTTACAATTCCATCTAAGGGTTTCCCCTAAGCAGTTTGGACTATATAAGAGTATTTCTGGTGAGTGATCCAAGCCGCCTCAAACCTAAACAAGTGTGGCCTGTGGTCTTGAAGGGAAGGCCACACTTAAGGAGAATGGGGTTGTGATCAGAATGAAATTTACACAACACCTCAACATATGTATCAGGGAAAGCCATGTGCCAAGCAACATCAACCAAGGCCTTATCCAGCTTGCGATAGACCATTCGATTACCAGTACAAGGCCTATTCTAAGTGAATTTCCAACCAATAATGTCTACTTCAGCTAAATTACATTTATTAATTACATTTAACAAAACTCATACACTAGAATGATTAAAATTACATCCTTTCTGTTCACTCAGATGAACGATTTCGTTAAAGTCTCCAATCAACATCCAAGGATTATTAACATTGTTCTTCCAGTCAATGAGGTATAACCACAGGTCAATACGAGAAGTTTACACGGGACTAACATAAATTCTAGTTACATACCAAGAGGAAGTTCCCAATGATATCTTGATAGTAATTGTATCCATAAAGACATCATGTATAACAATTACAATGTTACTACCTTTATGCTTTAACGCCAAAATGCCCCCAGATTGACCATGCGTATACACTTAGTAAACATTCACATATCCAACTCTATCACATATGGAAATGGACTTATGAAAACTAGCGTGTGTTTCCATAACGATTAAAAACATTGGAGAGTGTTTTCTAATCAACTATATCACGTGTCTTTTAGCCGTATTATTAGAGGCTCTCATATATTCTAGGAGAGTGTGCTGAATTTTTTGAAACCTGTTCCGTTCAGGAACCAAAAATGGATGAAGTTGGATAACTTATGATCTTGAACAGTGGTGTTGATATCCTTCACGACGGTGATGGGTGAACCTGCATGGTTAGCACTCCAACGTCCAAGTCAGTTCAAGATTTAAGATAAGTGTGGTGAAAAATGGAGATAAGAGAAAGTACCTTACTTTTTGAGTGTGTGCTGATTTGATAACTTGGGTAAAGTGGAATAGATTTAAAACGAATTAAGCCTTAACCATTTGGGCGTTTGGCCGACCCAAAATAAAACCTAACATAACTAGTCAAATTAATGGAGGTGACAAAGTAAGTCTAGGACACGAGACAATTTTAAGAGTCAACTTCCATTCAATGGGAGTTTTAAGAACAACTTTCTCTCAGCATCTACTACTACTTTATCCTATATCATGACTCTCCCTGTACCTACAACTACTACAGAAAAATGAATTGGGCCTTAACTAAAGAGAAAGAAACTTATTGTTGGATTGATATACCGCATATGGATATGGTCTTATGAAAACCAGTGTGTGTTTCCATAACGATTAAAAACATTAGAGAGTGTTTTCTAATCAACTCTATCACGTGTCTTTTAGCTATATTATTTGAGGCTCCTAGAAATTCTAGGAGAGTGTGCTGACTTCTTTCAAATTTGTTGTGTTCAGGAACTAGAAATGGATGAAGTTGGATAACTGATGATCTTGAACGGTGGTGCTAATCTCCTTCACGGCGGTGAGAAGTGGATTTGCATGGTTAGCACTCCAATGCTCAAGTCAGTTCAAGATTCAAGATGAGTGTGGTAAAAATGGAGATCAGAGAATGTACCTTGCTCTTTGTGTGTGCACTGATTTTATAGCTTGGGTAAAATGGAGTAGATTTGAGACGAATTGAGCCTTAACCATTTGGGCCTTTGGCCGACTCAGAATAAAACCTAACATAACTAGTCAAGTTGATTGAGGTGACAAAGCAAGTCCAGGACACAAGAAAATTTACGTAGCCGACTTCCATTTAATGGGAGTTTCACGAACAACTTCCTCTCAGTATCTACAACTACTTTACACTGTATCATGACTCTCCCTGTATCAACAACTACTATAGAAAGACGAATTGGGCCTTAACTAAAATGAAGGAAAATTATTATTTGATTGATAGACTGTACAACCTTATCTTGACTCTCCTTGTATCTACAACACTACATGAAGATCTTTTTTCTGCAATGAAAATTATCAAGACAAGATTGTGAAGCAAAATGGAAGCTGGTTTTCCAGGAGATAGCATGACAATTAACATTGAAAGAGAAATTGCTGCAAGTATTGAATCTGAGACTATTATTGATGATTTCAAGCTACTAAAAAATTGTAGGTTTAAAATATTTTTATGTTATACTTTTTAATCATTTCATGTTCAACTTTGTGTTTATTACAATTTAGATATTTTATATAGATTATGGTATGAATATTTTATTTATAAATTATAGTTTAATTTGGTGGCCACCCCAAACTTTGTAGTCTGGCTCTGCCACTGAACTCATGTATTTGCTGTCTTTTTGGAGTATTTCCCCTATAGTGGATTAATAGAAGATAATGAACAACCGCCTTTTTGATATACATGTAAAAAATTTACAATTATTATACACATGTAACCATAACATTAAATAACATTTAAAAATAGGAATAATTTTACATAAACAACATGATTTATCTTCACACATTAAATGCATATGATTCTATGATTTGTTCGTGGTGCATAGTTTAAAGAAGCTAAATCAGTCAAATAAAACTACAACTATATTATTATTATGAACTAAGAAAAAAATCAAAATTTCAGATAGAGACATCAAAATATTTGTATTATGTTTTTCACTAGTGTAATATTACACAATAATATGAGTTCTATTTATGAAAAGTATCCTTTTTATTTCCTTAACTTTACTTCGGGATTTATTTTGGTCCCTTAACTTTTAAAAGGACCAATTATATCCCTTATGTCTTCAAACGACGTCATTTAGGTTATTTCCGTCTAATTCTCATAAACGTCGTCTATTTCTGCATGCGCGGCATCTAATGTGGCATATGTTTATATGTGGAATCTAACGTGACATATGTTCATTACCAAGGTCACCAAAATTCTAAAAAAAATCCCAAAATTTTGCCTTCAACATGAACCAAACACATATCTATTTGGTTGCTTGGAAAGATAGTGCACCACTAGGTCATCAACTTCTCTTATCATATTATCATCATCATACCAAATGCATTTATTCTCTCCCCTATATTGTTGGGAAATTTGGTTCATAAAAATGAAAATCAGCAAATTGCTTAGTGAATAAATCTCTTATTCATGGTTCAAGGTACTTTATCATAGATAGAGAGTCATATCAACCATTAATTTTAAACCTCCTTTGAGCATTCATATTAGTGCGACATGGTAGAGAAATTGGAACATACATCGTAAGTCCAAAAATTTCTTAGATGGGAAATACTAGGTTCTTGACCAAAAACTAATTGTAAATGGGAAGAAGTGTGATAACTTGTTGTCGTAATGTAAATCAATGTTGACACATGCAATATTGTATGTCCCTAAGTAGAAATTGCATCTCATGATAGACGATATTACATTTAATTTCATGCGTTTAATAAATGATTTTGCAAGTCCATTTTGTGTATGAAAATGCGCTACTAAATATTCAATGCCAAATATAATAGATGTACAATACTCGTCAAATGCATGAGAAGAAAATTCAACAACATTATCAATATATATTTTCTTGATAGGATAATCGAGGAAATGAGCTCTTATTTGAATTGGTTGAACTAGTAATCTCGCAAATGTCTAGTTGTGAGTTAACAACAAACAAATATGCAACCATCTAGTTTATGTATCAATTAAAACCATAAAATATCTAAATAGTCCACACGAATGGTGTATTAATCCACAAATATCACCAAGTATGTGCTTTCAAAAAATTGAGATTCATTCAATTTTTGTTGGTGATGGTTAAATTATCAACTTCTCTCGAGAGTAACAATTGTATGAGAACTTATTAGATTGAATAACCTCTTGACTCTTCAATTGATGACCACATGATTTTTCAATAGATTTTCACATTATTATACAATCGGGATGACTCAATCAGTCATTACCAAATTATAAGTTTATTATGAGAATTTCTTATCTCACCTTAGATGTTTCTAATGCACAATGTGAATTTCCATATGTGCCCCCCGGTTCCAGAGATATATCTCCAGATGTATATTTTGCACATTCAACTAAGGCCATTCTAAGTTACGCCCCATACACTGGTTTAGTTTTATTTCGAAGATATATCTCCAGAACATTTTCAGGAAAACATTTTAATTGTTCAGTTCAGTGGATATTCTGGAGATGCATCTCTAAAATTATGGGCGACATTTTGAAATTTCCTGTCACCTTTGCATGTCAGGCATTTCCAGAGATGCATCTCCAAAAATATTTGATATAGCAACCAGCTGCATGATCACTCCTTCATTGGTGACATACTCCATTCTCAACCAAACCCTTCACCCTAAAAACCATTCATTCTCAAACCATTTTCACTCCAAATCTCCATCCTTTTGGTTCAACAGATCATAAGGAGCAAAAAAGAAGATAAAATTTCAGGTAAATATTATTCTTTTCCCTTTACATTGCTCACGTTAATCATTAATTTTTTCTTAAAAACTTACGATGTGTCCGGAAATATATCTCCAGAACTATATGAACTTGTTCGGAGATGCATTTCCAGAATTTGTTTGTGTTCATTTTTGCAGTCATTCTGCAGCAGTAGTTGAACTAATATTCTGTTATTATTTTAATTATTTTCAATAGATATGATGCACCCCAATGTTTTCCTAAAACAAGTAGTTTCTACGAACGTCCAAGTGTGGTTGTTTCTCTGAATGTTCAAGGGGTTGTTGTAAAAGCGATCGATGTTTGCAACGACTTTAAAAACAAGCAATAGTTTGAATCTCGTGATAAATGCTTGAATGGATTCGTATGGAGGCCTCTAAACTTGGATTTGGTGTGGTTATCAAAAGGTCCGATAATGGTTTGGATATAAGATGTGCCTTTGTGAAAATGATGTGCAAAAGAAGCGGGAATTATCGAACTCTTCTCTGGAATTTTAAAAGAGATGACACAGGTACAAGAAAATGTGATTTTCCGTTTAAGGTTCCTGGTTACATGCTGGCAAACAAAAATTGGATATTTAATGTGATATGTGGTTTGCATAACCATGATTTGTGTTTAAAAGTAGCCGGTCATCCTAGTGTTTGTCGGCTTAAGCCGGAAGAGAAGGAATGTATTAGTGACATGACCTTGAATGTTGTTCAATCGAAAAAAATACCTGTAACAATGAAACACAAACGACCCGACAATATATCAAATATCAAACAAGTGTATAATATTCAGTACCTCACTAACAAGGCGCTTAGGGGGGATAGAACTGAGATGCAACAACTCTTGAAAATGTTGGATGATAACAGTTACGTGTCCAGGTACCGAACGTACGATGATGGAGTTACAGTTAGAGATATTTTTTGGACTCATCCTGGTTCCATAAAGTTATTCAATATGTTTCCAAAGGTGCTCATACTTGATTCAACTTACAAGACCAACAAGTATAGACTTCCATTATTTTGAGATGATTGGTGTTACCTCAATTGAGAAAACATATTCTGTTGGTTTTGCATTTCTTGAGTGTGAAAAAGAGGACAATTTTACTTAGGCATTAGAGGTGTGTCGGTCACTTTTAAAGGTCCAAGGTGAGATGCCTAAAGCAATTGTTACTGACCGCAATACCACATTGATGAATTCGGTTGCAAAGGTATTTCCTTCTTCTTATATATTACTTTGCAAGTATCACATAACAAAGAAGGTGAGAAGTCAGGTTAAACCCGCGGTAGGGACGAAACAGATAGAGTTCGAAGGTGGAAAATTGGTGAAGGCGGGAGTGATTGTGGAAAAATAATGGATGCATGGAATCGTATAATAAATTCTTCCATAAAAGAACTATATGTCGATTCCGTTATCCATTTCCGAAAAGTGTGTGAAAAGTATCCATATTTGTTGAGATATGTTGAAACACAATTCTTGATCAGGTGGAGGAGGAGATAGTTTGTGCGTGGACTGATAACGTTAGAAACCTTGGAAAGAAATGAATACAGAAAAGTCCAAGGGGGTACCACCTATAGATTTAGCCGGCGATATATGTTTCGATTAATTTTGATTTTTTGTTTAATCGGAAAATAATTATATGTAATTGTGTCTCAAAATAAATGAAGTGTTATATATTCACCTTTTGTTCATATTTTGTCTTTATACATTTTTTATCTTCCCTATAACAACATTTTTGTTTTTGTAATTGAAAAAAAGGGTATGTTATATGGTTCTGCTGTGATACTAGTTCAGGAAAATTTCGGGAGATGCATCTCCGGAACAAGATAATAGGGTGCATTTTCGGAGATATATATCTGGAATCAATATGTTAGTTAATGAGTGATCCAAATTGATCTTTGCCTTCTATAAATTTAGGTGCTCTAATGTTATATTTCACATAAACTCAAAATGTCTCAAATGTCACAAATTAAAATTTATTGGTATGTCTCAAATGTCTCCTTCTCCGACTCTACACGCGGGTGAACGTTCAAGCTCACCTACTTCACCTCCCTCGAAGATATCAAAGACGAAATTCACCATTTCCTACCTTACAGAGACAATCAAGAGAGATGGTGAAGCTCGAGTACCGTTCATCTTCGGTTAACAGCGAATGGAACATTGAGTTCAGGAAATTTGAGCTCAAGACGCAAGCGGATGGTAGCGCTATGTTGGATACGTTTTTCGGATTCGATGAGAAAGTTTTGCTCGAGTTGGATGTGACGCTACAAAGATTGGTCGAAAATATCCTGAAGATATGGAGGCGTCCACCGGGATATTGAAATGTAATATTGAATTTTCTGTTGAAATCATCATTGTAATGATCATTTTATGTTATGAATGTCAATTTCATTTGGATCTTTTGAATTTGTTTCTAGTGTGAATCCAGAGATGTAACTACAGAATGATTCCGGAGATGCATCTCCAGAATAAATTAAACCAAAAGAAAGGGCGTAGCTCATAATGACCTTTGTTGAGTGTGTGTTGGGTGCGTCAGGAGATGTAACTACGGAATGAATTTGGAGACGCATCTCCGAAATAAATTTAACCAAATTAAAGGGCGTAGCTCAGAATGGTCTTTTGTTGAGTGTGTGTTGGGTGCGTTCGAAGATGTATCTCCGGAATAAGGGGGTGTATGTGGAAATTTACTCGGTGCATTAGTAACACTTAGGGTGCAATAAAAAATTCTCTTTATTATCTGTAAGCTTTTGATTTACAATGGTGTGTGCTTCAAATGTAAAAAAGGAGAATTTCTTTTTCCGCCCTAGATGTTTCTTATGCAGCATGTGAATTTCCGCATATGCCCACTGATTCCGGAGATACATCTCCGGACGCACCCCATTTCTGAGTAAACGTTGATATATTCCGGAGATACATCTCCAGAACGATTTTAAACTTTAAGCATTCAGAACTTATTACCCATATTCCATTTACATTTGAATTGTTTCGGAGATGCATCTCTGGTAATTTTCCGGAGATACATATCCGAAGTGTATCAGAACAAGGTTTTTTTAATGATGAACTCTGTATTTGTTTTTAGATGAAGAACAAGCGTATACATTAACAAAAGACTCATCTTGCGTGTGTCGGAAATAATATAGCAATACAATAGTAGAACGTCGTACATCATGAGATCCAAAATGTAGTAATAATGTCAGGTATAAAGTAAAAACTATAATACAACATCAAAATAATAACAGACAACTACTGAGTGTGCCTGATGTAACGCCTGAATTTAATTAATTAGTTAATCAAATTATTGAAGGATTTAATTATTGGATTTAGACGAAGTTGAGAATTAATCGGAGTAGTTGGATTTGTCGGTATTATTTTAAGAGGCGTATTGGGATTATTAAGTTAAAGTCGGATTTTAGTCGGTTAAATCGGAGGAATAATATTAAGAATAATATTATTTATTTATTGGACTATCTTATTTAATTAACTAAGTTGAATTGTTGGACCATTTGGTTGATAATCGGAATTAATCTATTAAGCCGGGAGTAAGTAGTTGGCCGCGAATTATTATTTCGGTTAATTTTGTGTTTCGAAGAATTAAGTCGTTAAGTCAGAATATTAGTCGGAAAGTCGAAGAAATAATATTATAAGTGATATTATGGATTATTGGAGCATGTTGGATAATGGGCTTGGATTTCGTCGGGATTAGCAATTAAGGGGTGTATGACTTAGACCCATTAGTTGTTATATTGGGTTATTATTATTATTATTATTATTATTATTATTATTATTATTATTATTTTAATAATAAGAAAAAGAGAGGAGGAATTAGTCAAGAGGAGAAAGAGGAACAGAATGGGAGAATGGGAGAACGATGAAATTGGAGAAAACAGTTACGAGAAGTTGCCGTCGGAAAGCCGATCGGAGATTCGAGCCGCCTTCAATCCAGGTAAGGATGAGATTCGAATTTTATAACCGGGAGTATGATAGTTGATACGTAGGATTGAGGTTATATAAATTCTATCGTATGTGTTGAAATTGCACTGAATGAATCTTGTGTGTTTAGAAATTGATTTTTAGTAATAGTTTAGAGACCCATTTAAGATTCGGATTGAAATCGAAAGTCGTAGAATTCGCGTTTGATGGTTCCAAATCACTACTATATGTTTGGTATGAATGAGTATGTGTTTGTTTCGAAGAAAATAATTGAATCGGTCGGATTTTCGGGCGAAATTGCTCAAACCCGTAGCAGTTTTTATGAAGAAAATTCTGTTTTGGAAAAACTTCAAAAATTCATATCTTTTGATCCGTAAGTCGGTTTTGACCCTCGTTCGAAGCGTTGGAAAGCTAACAAAATATTCTTTCTATTAAAAATAGTCTTGCTCCCAGTAGATGATTTTGATTATTTGTATGATTTCACATGTTTGGATGAATTTGATGGAAAATTACAACATTTGATATGTTGAGATTTGGATCCAAAACTTTTGTGTTGGAAATCATGTTTTGAGGTTCCTAATTGTTGATACATGATAGATATGGGTTGTTATGTATTTAATTTGTATTATAGTGATGTTTATATGAGATTTTGAGGAAAATTGAGTGAAACCCGTAGCAGTTTTTATGAAGAAAATTCTGTTTTGGAAAAACTTCAAAAACTCATATCTTTTGATCCGTAAGTCGGTTTTGACCCCCGTTCGAAGCGTTGGAAAGCTAACGAGATGTTCTTTCCAGGAAAAATGGTTTTGAGGTCTGTATCTGGTCCAATTATAGCAGAAAAATAATATAGTATTTAATTATAAGTAGCAGTACAATATTTATACAACAGTCCCGATTAGCCAAATTAAGCGGAAAATTAGTTGTCCGGAATTTAATGAAAATTGGCGGGATAACTAATATAAATTAGTAGGTATTCTTGGTTGGTTTATTTTGTGGTAATTATGTCGATTAAGTTGATTTGCAGGTACAGTTGGATAAGTTGTAATTGTCCCGATTTACGGGCGAACTAATTAAGTCACAGGTCTTATGACCAATGTTGTTTGAGTTGTGTTGTTGTTGTCTTGTTTATACGACATTGAATATGTTGTTAATTGAACCTGCTGATGTTAAATATGTTGTTGTTGATTAAGTTGTAGGTCGAACGACCAATGTTGGATTAAGTTGATGCTATTGATGCATGTTTAAGTTGTTGTTTTCGTTGTTGTTGTTCTGGTTGTTCTTGTTGATGATGTAGTTGATTGTATGCCTTTGATAATTGTCGCATACATTGCATTCATGAGTCGGGGCTGTATGCTCACACCACGTTGGCCTTGATGGCGATGTTTAAGTTGGCCTTGATGGCAATGTTTAAGTTGGCCTTGATGGCATTGATTAAGTTGGCCTTGATGACATCCTGATTTTGTTGGAATTTTTAAAGTACTCTGATTTTTATTAATATTCGATGGGTAGAATTGGGGTGTTACATTAGTGGTATCAGAGCAGGTCGGTCCGTCCGGCCAATGTTGTCTAATGTTGTTTCTTCCTTAGTACTCGACATGTGTGTGGAACACTGTCGGTGCTTGTTTGTTAGTAGTTTCTAGTAGTTGTCTACAAGTTGGTTTGAATTAAGTGGGGGAGAAGTTTGCTCCCGTACGTGTTGTTGGTATGTAGAAGTTGTTTCAAGGTGATGTTGCTTGCAAGGGTGCAATGTTGGAGCGATGTTATTGCGGACCGGCGAGAGTTTGGACTCGCGCATCCGTATCAGTCAAGTTGGAGATGTGCGTAGAGTCTGGATGGTGAATCAAAGATGATTGAAATTAAGGAATTATTCCGAATGGAATGATAAGTTGGTGGATTAATTCGTTAAGTTGTATATCTTGAGTATAGTTGGATTAAAGTTGAGTGATTTTCGTAGTTGGACGAAAAGGAGGATGTTGGTAGATCTTGGAAGCAAGAGAGGGAAATGGAACTTATGTTCATCAACCGCAAATTCTGGTTTTTGTGATTTTGGAGCAGCTGTCAGTAAACGAGGTATAACTTTTGACTCGTGATTCAGATGGAAGCGGTTATGGACTTTTTGGAAAGCTTACGAAATTCCCTACAGTTTGCATACAAGGTTTTCCTTCAGGAGGTTTGTGAAGAGGGAGAAATGTGCATTTTATTGTTTGGGTCTGATGCTGATTTTTGGAAAATTCTGCATACGGAAATTCTGAACCAGTCCCGTTGTGTGGCTGATAACTTTTTACTCGTAAGTCGGATTTACGCGATTCTTGAAGTTCTGAAATCTACACAAAATTCTCTTCATTTTGGAATATGATTTTGTGATTGAGAGATCTGTATTGAAGGAGATATATATGGTTGAAGTTGAGCGACATTTGCTGAAAAATTTGGAAGGATGAAAATAAGTGTGGAATATTATTAAGAATAAAATGTTGGTATTTGTAAGATGTGACTGTATCGGAGAATGCTTGGAGATACAATTTATGTTGAATGAGGATGATTAAGACGATGATGTTAAGTAAAGGTAATGTTGAGAGAAATGTGAATGTTGATTTGTGTTGCTAAGAATTTTCACCTTGGTTGAAAGTTGTAATTGGAGCAAACTGAATTGGATCGTTCTCAATGTTGTAGCGATTTCGGTGTTGGAAAAATATTTAAAGTCGTGTTGTACTATGAACGTGCATAAGAGGATGCGTAATGGATTTTGAACGTTTTTGTATCGTTGACGAAGTTGAAACTAAAGAAACTAAGAGTGGCATTGGTAAGCCTTAGAAAGTGGCGGAGCATTATGCTTACGGACTTTGGGCACAAGTTGAAGTACGATATTGTGTTGGGTACCGATGATTTATTTCACCGTTATGGTTATCGGATGTCTATTGACAAATTGAGGAACTGATCACCCTTAATCCATTGTTGATAGCAGACGGAGTCATAATTGATGGATAGATGTGTCGTGCCAACTAGTATAGTATGTACGTTGAATTGGTCGAAGTCAAGCCAAGTGCTTGAAGGTTGTTTGTTTTTGCTGATACAAGTTCATATATTAGAATATTAGTTGAATTTAAGGATGACAACACGAAGCTGTATTTGATTGATGAGTAGTATGGAAAATTTCAGTTGAGACTGGGTAATGTGAGAGTTGAGTTACAGGTAGAACAAGAAGTTAAATTATAAGTTGATTTGTAAAAGTGGAGTTTTGGTTGGTAAAGATGATTTATCTAGTTGAATTTAAGTGGACTCAGGTGTCAAATGTTGTTGTAATGTTGTTATGCGCCTAAGGTGATTTTGGGAACTATGTTGATAAAAGATAGTAAAGTTGTAGTTTATGTGTGGTGTTAACGGGGAGATCCCGAAGAGTTAAGTCGAAAGCCTTGGTATTATGTCGATTTTGATGATTGGAAGTTGGAGGTCAACTGAGTAGAGTTAGTACCTTGAGAGTAATCAAAGTGCGCAGCGAACGCGTAGTGTATTGCGGTTGTTCAGACGTGAATTATACCGATGTTGATATTTGGTTACGTTGAGGTTGTGTTTAAGTTGGTATTCTTATGTTGTTGTGTTCTGGTTCTTAAACCGGTAAATTCTTAAGTTGGTTACTTCTTGTGTTGCGATGTTAGTTGTCAATTGCATCACTTGGGTAGTATTCGCGTTGTTGTCGCCGTTGAGGTTAAGAACCGTTGTTTGTGTTATATGTGGAGTTGCCTTGCGAGGACGAGATTTGATTACTCGGAAGAATTAAGTTGTTGGAATAGTCGTGTCGGATAAATTTTCGAGGACGAAAATATTCTAAGTGGGGGAGAGTTGTAACGCCTGAATTTAATTAATTAGTTAATCAAATTATTGAAGGATTTAATTATTGGATTTAGACGAAGTTGAGAATTAATCGGAGTAGTTGGATTTGTCGGTATTATTTTAAGAGGCGTATTGGGATTATTAAGTTAAAGTCGGATTTTAGTCGGTTAAATCGGAGGAATAATATTAAGAATAATATTATTTATTTATTGGACTATCTTATTTAATTAACTAAGTTGAATTGTTAGACCATTTGGTTGATAATCGGAATTAATCTATTAAGCCGGGAGTAAGTAGTTGGTCGCGAATTATTATTTCGGTTAATTTTGTGTTTCGAAGAATTAAGTCGTTAAGTCGGAATATTAGTCGGAAAGTCGAAGAAATAATATTATAAGTGATATTATGGATTATTGGAGCATGTTAGGTAATGGGCTTGGATTTCGTCGGGATTAGCAATTAAGGGGTGTATGACTTAGGCCCATTAGTTGTTATATTGAATTATTATTATTATTATTATTATTATTATTATTATTATTATTATTATTATTTTAATAATAAGAAAAAGAGAGGAGGAATTAGTCAAGAGGAGAAAGAGGAACAGAATGGGAGAATGGGAGAACGAGGAAATTGGAGAAAACGGTTACGAGAAGTTGCCGTCGGAAAGCCGATCGGAGATTCGAGCCGCCTTCAATCCAGGTAAGGGTGGGATTCGAATTTTATAACCGGGAGTATGATAGTTGATACGTAGGATTGAGGTTATATAAATTCTATCCTATGTGTTGAAATTGCACTGAATGAATCTTGTGTGTTTAGAAATTGATTTTTAGTAATAGTTTAGAGACCCATTTAAGATTCGGATTGAAATCGAAAGTCGTAGAATTCGCGTTTGATGGTTCCAAATCACTACTATATGTTTGGTATGAATGAGTATGTGTTTGTTTCGAAGAAAATAATTGAATCGGTCGGATTTTCGGGCGAAATTGCTCAAACCCGTAGCAGTTTTTATGAAGAAAATTCTGTTTTGGAAAAACTTCAAAAATTCATATCTTTTGATCCGTAAGTCGGTTTTGACCCTCGTTCGAAGCGTTGGAAAGCTAACAAAATATTCTTTCTATTAAAAATAGTCTTGCTCCCAGTAGATGATTTTGATTATTTGTATGATTTCACATGTTTGGGTGAATTTGATGGAAAATTACAACATTTGATATGTTGAGATTTTGAGATTTGGATCCAAAACTTTTGTGTTGGAAATCATGTTTTGAGGTTCCTAATTGTTGATACATGATAGATACGGGTTGCTATGTATTTAATTTGTATTATAGTGATGTTTAGATGAGATTTTGAGGAAAATTGAGTGAAACCCGTAGCAGTTTTTATGAAGAAAATTCTGTTTTGGAAAAACTTCAAAAATTCATATCTTTTGATCCGTAAGTCGGTTTTGACCCCCGTTCGAAGCGTTGGAAAGCTAACGAGATGTTCTTTCCAGGAAAAATGGTTTTGAGGTCTGTATCTGGTCCAATTATAGCAGAAAAATAATATAGTATTTAATTATAAGTAGCAGTACAATATTTATACAACAGTCCCGATTAGCCAAATTAAGCGGAAAATTAGTTGTCCGGAATTTAATGAAAATTGGCGGGATAACTAATATAAATTAGTAGGTATTCTTGGTTGGTTTGTTTTGTGGTAATTATGTCGATTAAGTTGATTTGCAGGTACAGTTGGATAAGTTGTAATTGTCCCGATTTACGGGCGAACTAATTAAGTTACAGGTCTTATGACCAATGTTGTTTGAGTTGTGTTGTTGTTGTCTTGTTTATACGACGTTGAATATGTTGTTAATTGAACCTGCTGATGTTAAATATGTTGTTGTTGATTAAGTTGTAGGTCGAACGACCAATGTTGGATTAAGTTGATGCTATTGATGCATGTTTGAGTTGTTGTTTTCATTGTTGTTGTTCTGGTTGTTCTTATTGATGATGTAGTTGATTGTATGCCTTTGATAATTGTCGCATACATTGCATTCATGAGTCGGGGCTGTATGCTCACACCACGTTGGCCTTGATGGCGATGTTTAAGTTGGCCTTGATGGCAATGTTTAAGTTGGCCTTGATGGCATTGATTAAGTTGGCCTTGATGACATCCTGATTTTGTTGGAATTTTTAAAGTACTCTATTTTTATTAATATTCGATGGGTAGAATTGGGGTGTTACACCTGACAACCTCTCCTATACATCCTCTGCCTCCTCTTCCTCCTCGGCCATCAACCACCCCCCGTATTCCAGCAATGTCTATGGTACAACAGTGCCCCCTGTGCCTCCGCCATAATCATCCAGGACTCGCCTGACAGGGAAGATACCCTCATCAATGCTTGCCTGCACAATGTTCACTATGCGACGACACTGAGGCAAGATATCCTCAGTATAATCAAGATGAGTCTGCTCCTTCTCTAGAATCTCATGATGAGCTGGTCTCGGAGGATCTCTTGGAGAAGTCGGCACCATGTACGGATGTGAGACCTTGATGAACCACCTGATGTATTCGTCGATGTAGCTCTAGTCATTCGACGCTATGGTAGATCGAGCCTCCTCCGGTACCAGGTGACTCTCTTAATCAACAAACATCTCCTATATCTGTCTACGAGACAAGACTGGAGGAGCAAAGACAATAGGGTGTCTGGGGATGGTTTAAGTGTACTTGAACTGCCGTATGACGCGCTCGGGCATATGAGGTACAGTGATACGTGATCCGCAGGCCAACCATCCGGAGTATAGAGATACGTCGTCAAATGGTCGCGTCTGACGGTGATCCACGTAGCTGTTGAAGTCGATGTCCTCACCAACCAAACGGTCAAGGTAGACTCTGAAAGGCTTGACCGCCTGGTTTCCTCTAAGCGGGATAAAAGCACAGACATGAGGTATGTCCTCAGTGTACTTATCCACACTTGCCCAGCCAACGATGTGCGGAAAGTGCTAGAGGATTCAAGCCCATAATGAAAATAAAAATAAAAAGCAATTTGGGATCAAGAATTATCGATAATGGTTTCACAATTATGAAATGAAAAAGATAAAAAACCATTCAAGAATAAAAAATTATTACCATCAGTAGTGTCACGCTGCTTGTGACCTGCTTCGTCCTCCACCGACATCCATCTTTCAACTTCGAATACATCTAGGCCAAGAAAGCTGCCACCACCCAGTTGTACTCATGGATTCGAGTGAGATCCAAGAAGTACCGAAGGTATGCAACGTCATTATAGGTGGTACTCGTGTCCACAAAAATGCAAGTGCCAACAAAAAAAAGAAAATATACCCTCAAAGCACTTGTCATGTGTAAGGTCACCTGCTCAGCATCACCATCAACCACCTCTGTAGCAACGATCTCCTCATTATATCTCTTCTTCAGGAACTCAAATCTAGCATGAGTACCCCTGGTCCTATCCACCTCCTTCATCGCCTTCTCGGGATCAGCCCCCAGATGCTCTACCATCATCTCGACTGCCTCGTCTTTGGTCATCCTACCATGATCGAAGAATCTCCCCCTGATCGGAAGATGCAACAAACACGAGACATCATTTAGTGTGGTAGACATCTCACCACGCGGGAGATGAAAAGAAGACGTCTCAGAATGCCATCACTCCACGAATGCATTAAGTATCCCGTGGTTGACCAGAGTGTAACCGGTCATGCATAGGTCCCTTAACCCAGATAAGGTCAAAACCGACTGAAACCACTCCTCATCCAGCTGATCAAAGCCAACAATCTTTCTCCCACGGTTCAGAAACTTCTAGGGATCACGCACCTGCGATTTTCCAGAAATAATCAATGTCAGTAATAATCAATATTAGAAATAATCAATGTCAATAATAATTAATGTTAGAAATAATCAATGTCAGCAATTTAAATTAACGTAAAAAATAAATAAAAAATCAGACTAATGCTACCTCTCCATCCCAGATATATCTGGAAGTATGATCTGGATATAGAGAAAGTAGGGACATATCAAATGGTCGTCCTCCGAATTCCTCTGACAAAGCATCCTAAACAACCTCACCCTCTAGAGGTGGCATTGGATCAACATGATCATCAACGGGAAGTGGCACCAGATCAACAGGAGGTGGCACTGGTGCATCCTGACACCTGCGGGAGGATCAGGAGGAGCTGGAAGTGATGCGTCAACTGGTGAATCTCGTCTCCTACGGCAAGAAGAAGAAGAAGGTGGAGTGACGTGAGATGAAGGTGGAGTGGCCTGAGATGGAATGGACCGAGGTGAAGGCCGAGCCCTAGGAGTAGGTTGCGCCCCTGAAGTCGACACCTCTGCCTGACCAGATGTACCTGCTGTCTCCGAATCCTGCTAGTTCCGCTCTCGCCGAATGGATGCGTGTTGGGAAACTCAGTCATGTCTTAGTTTGTCGACTCTGTTAACCATTATACATGTAAGGTAAATTAAGTCGTATCATTAGTGCAGACAAGACAAACAAACAAGCAAATAAAAAAACAGATTGCAGAATATTTTGGAGATACATCTCTAGAAACACCTTAAATCTTTTTACTTTGAATACTTTCGGAGATGCATCTCTGGAAATTCCCAAAGTATATGAAACGTTGAACAATTCTGTAGTTGTATCTCCGGAAAGTTCTGAGATTCAAAGGTCGCGACAATGGCGTCCTCTGCTACTTGCATTGTAAAAAATAAACATCTGATTGCCCATTTGAGCCAACAAACAATACATACACTAACTCTAAACTATGTTACATATGGTTACTACATATTTCTACTCATAACAATTGATTCCTACTCATTTACACTATAACTCGAATATTTACCGAAAACTCGAAAAACATATCCGAAATTTATGATTTAGATGGTGTTGAATGATGAAATTGATGATGCTTTTTATTTTCTTGAGCCTCCTATTAATGAAATCTGATTTGGTGAAGTTGGAGAATATTGAGAATGAGAAGAGCTAAAGAGTTGTGTTTAAAGAAAAATGAAAAATGTGGTAGGAGAAGAGTCTGGCGCGATATTAACTTCCAAAATATTTCGGAGATACATCTCCGAAATATTTCAACGTTCACTTAAATTTTGATGTGTCTGAAGATATATCTCCGAAATTAAAAAATATTTTTAAAATATCATATGGTGAATCGGGTGGAAAAAAATCCTCTAAAAAAAAAAGTAAATAGAAAGCCCAATAACATTTTAGTGTCTTAACCGAAGCCCAATTACTCCGAATCAGAAAATCGACAACGCGTCTCTATATGCACGAAGGTGATCGAGCGATAGAGCCGTGAGATCTCTGCTTCAAGACTTCAGAGGTAACAAATTTCTTAATTTTTTTTTTCTTTTCATATTATCATTTTCAGTTCCTATTTTACCATTTTTTTTCCGTCTCGGTAACCATTTTTCGATCGTAAGCTGTTTATTCAAATCGCAACGTTTTTCGATTTCTTCTTCAAGTTAGGAATCCATTTCTCTGATCGGAATCTGGAATCGACGAATCGGAATGGGTTTCTTGATAACGACACTAATCTTCGTGGTGGTTGGGTTCATCGCGTGTCTCTGCACCAGAATTTGCTGCAATAGAGGACCTTCTGCTAATCTGTAATATTTTTTTTTTCTTTCTGATTTTCGTTTTTATCCCTTTGGTTAATTTGTGTTCTCTGTTGATTATTATCAATTTTGTTGATTGCGGATTCTGATTCAATTTTCGAGAGGTTCTGCATTTGATGAATTAGTTTGAATTAGTGTAATCTGCACTTCATAGATATATAGTACGGCAATTATGAATTGTTTCGATTTGAGCTTCTGGATTCTGAATATGTTGAATTATGGTAGTGTTATCTCATAGTTTTTTTGAATTAGTACTTTGCCGTGTTTTTTGTAGTAGGTTTTATTTTTGAACTACGAAGCACTGAGACGTCGACACCCATAAAAATTTGAAAAAATTATAAATTAAACGTAATCGCAGGTGTTGGTTTCAGACACGACACGGACACAAACACACTTTTTTTCACCTTTTTACGGAGGTGTCTATGCTACATAGTTTTTGGCTTTGTAAAAAAGTGAGTGATAATCCTCAACATTTTGATCAGAGAAACTTAAGGATTTATGTAGACAAGTGCATTTTCTTATTTTCTACTGTTGTGCTTGCCGTTACTACTTAGAACTTTGAAATTTTTCTTTGATCATATTTAGATTAAGGGTGTTTTGTATGCTATGTAGCATCAGTGCTTCAGATTGATGGTGTGCTTGAGTCTCCCACAGACACTGGTTATTGGATACAAACAATTCTATTTTCTCAAATTATAACTGGTGTAAAAGAATGAAGCTGCTAAGAACGTTACTTTACACATCTGTTATTGTTTTCTCTAGGAATGCGTGCCATTGGCCCTTAATGCCAACTTCTTATTGTTGTAAAGCTTAGTATTCAGATTCATTTAGTGATGCCAATAGGCTCTAAAAAATTTATTGACATACTGATATTATTCACGATTCCCTTGAACATTTATTTTGTATATTTTCTTGATTACTTCTATCTGTTCAATACATGTATAATTCTTTTTGACAAGTTTCTAATCTCTTATTTTTGTTGCAGATTTCACTTAACTCTGGTTATTACTGCAACAATATGCTGCTGGATGATGTAAGTTCAGATTTAGTCATTCTTCTTTTAGTTTGTATGATGTCAATAATAGAATTAGAGCAAAAAGAAACTCTGCACCGAGGTTTATTTTTCCCAGAAAAGGAATTTATTCATTATAAGAAAAATAATATATGACACCTCATTCTTGCCCATAAAATAACTTCACAGTTCACACTCACAGGATGACATGTACACAGTACTCATAGCAGTTAATGTTGTTGCAGCTGTTTGTTTTTCATGTGCATAGCCTTCTTTTCACTCCGACATATGATATTGTGTGTGTTTTGAGTCATATCAAAGATACTGCATAGCTTCCCTTATTAAACTATTGTAACTGAAGCAATCTTAGATAGATTAGCCCTGTATAAGCCGTGCAGTTTAGTTAATCATCCTTGAGCATTGCTATTACTTCTCTTCAAAGAAGGGCTTTATGTTTTATTGGGAATTATGTGGGTCATCACCACCGTGTTCACTATTTTTTAGGGTGTCAAATAGCTTAACGGTAAAACTCAAACACACTCGGTATGGAAAAGAGGGATATTACGAGTTGGAACCCATGCCCCACCATGTTCACTATTTTGATGGTTGTATATGATGACATCTTTTCAATAGTCTACGAATCACTAGTTAGTTTGAAGATTATGCTTTTCTATGATTAAACTACCCATTGTCATTTTAATAGTATGTTGTACTTGTATTTCAAGCGTGTGGTTTTACTAATGAACCATTTTAAATATATAATGTGTAGTTATTTGAGTTTCCGTTCATCATTATGCACATTTCAACATACCCTCAAGGAGGGTGATACAATTTGATGAACATGTGTATATATACACGTGTGCTTCATTACGCATAAAAATGTTACCTGACAGTATGTCCAGAGGTTTTCTTTTGGTAGGGGGAGTTGCAGATGAACCGACTTTAATGAAGGCATTTGATTCTGAGTTGTTATTAGCCATTTATACCATGTTTGTCATCGTACTGACCTTCATTTTTCCTTGTATCAGGTGGGCGATTGTATATCTGGCACAAATGAAACCACTCATAGTACCTATACTAAGTGAAGGCGAATAAGTTTATGAACAAATGTAGCTTCTTGTATGTTAGATAAATGGATCTCAGATTGGTTGCTGGAGAGAATTTGATATTAAGCTCTCATGAGTCATTGATTATTGCCTAAGGTTGGATATGTATGTATTTTTTGTTGGATAATGGCATATCTGTTTTTGCCTGATGTTGCTGTGTTTTATAGTTGTTGTATTTCAACCCTCATTCATTTCAGATGTTGTTTCAATTTCAAAGCATTAATGAAAAATAAAAATATCACACATTAGTTGTGAATACAAAAAGAAAATGACTTAATTTTAATCAAATACTATAAATTTGCATTAATTGATATACCTAAGCTCTACTCATTTAATTGGTGGTGCTGTACTTGCTGTTGTCACTTCTTCTAAAATAATCTTCAGGTAGCGTGTTCTCAGCGATGATGATCAGGGGGCGGTCTTATTTGCCGTTAGGGGTGGAAATAGGTCAGACCAATAATAGGAGTCTAGCCTACACAGGCTCGAATCAGACCATGAAAAAAACCCTTTAATTCTAACAGACCGACCTATTTAAATAAATATGAATAATATTTTTTATTATTATTATTATGTTATGTTTTGTACTTTGAATTAAAATACATAAATAAAAATTGGTTATCTTGAAGAACTTATGAAAATAAGATAAAAACACCTTATGAACAATGTTATAAGTTATTTTCATAAATTATCTTAAATAAATAATCTTACAAAACTTATGCTAATAGGTAAGTTAAAATAAGTCAATATAAATATACTTTTAGTCTCATTGGTTTTTTAGTTTGTTAGTAAATTAAAATAACAGACATTTATGTAGGTTAATAGGCTAACCAAGTCTTAGAAAAAGTCAAACTCAGACCTAAAAATAAGCTATGACAGGCTACAGACCAGACTTAGGCTTCAGTTTTTTTGGAAGGTCAAACTTAGGCTTAGAAAAGCCTAGCTCGCCCCATCCTATTTCCACCCCTATTTGTCATTGTTTCAAATTTATGTTGCTGTAGTTGGAATATAGCTCAACTTTAAGAAAAGAAGAGAGGGATGACAAGGGGGAGAGGGCGGCCGCGGAAGAAGGTGCTCTCGCCATCGGAAAACCTTGAAAAAATCATCGGAATGAGCAATCAGATTGAAGAAGATGAAGAATCGAACACCAAAAATGAAAATAATCAGAAGAAGAATGAATAAGCGGAAGAGGAAATGAAGAAAACGGAAACCCTAGGGGACTGAAAACGAAATGACTCGCACGAATTGAAGAAGCTATGGGTGGTCATTGAATTCGTTGCGCCAAGAATGGTAGAATGGTCATTGAATTCATTGCACCAAAAATGGTGAATGGTGAAATTGAAGAAGTTGATATAGAATCTGAGGTAAATTTTTTGGATTCGTCTTTAATCATGTATGCGCTAGGAGGAAACTTGAGTATGAACACTGTGAAATAAGATATGATTAAGTTCTGGAACTTTGTACAATTGTCGGATATGTTCTACAACGATGAAGGTTATTTTATACTGAGATTTCACTTGTTTCAAGACAAAGATTTTGTGTTAATGAAATGGCCATACATAATAGATAATCTGCCAACGTTGTTGAGAGATTAGAAACCAGATTTCAACTTGAAGAAGGACAAGCTGAGAACATTGTCGATTTGAGTGAAATTGCCTCAGTTACCGCTACATCTATAGGGAGCAAAGAGCCTGAGTAAAATTGGTAGTGCTTTAGGAACGCCTATGGCCACTGATGAATGCACGACAAATAAACTCAGTGTATCTTATGCACAGATCCTGGTAGAGGATGACATAACTCAAGAGCTTGCCAAAGAAATTACCATCAAGGACACTGAAGGTAGAAGAATGAAACAACCGGTTGAGTACAAATGAAAGCCCATATACTGTGAGAAATGCCAAAAGGGGGGACACAAATGTGATGCTAAGCCTCAAAAGGGAAATATCAAGCAATGGAAATCTAAGTTGACCCAACAAGAAGAGAAACAGATGGTCTACACTCCTACAAACACAACAATGAAAAAGGAAAGTGAGGTGTGAACTAAGGTGAGCGAAAATTGGAGGGACAGAGGAGAAATAACTCAGAATGAAGGCACATCAATACAGGTCCAGTGTCACAATGTTTTGAGGCACTAAGGGTTTTGAATGATCCCTTAGTGATTCAAGACAAAGTTTTGTGATTCTTTCATGGAATGTCAGGTGGCTGAATAAAACAGGTAAGATGAAAGAAGTTAGCTCCTGTCTCTTAAGTCTTATACCTGATATTATAGCTCTTATTGAAACAAGGGTGAAAAGTGCCCAAGCAACAACTGTCAGTGATAAATTAAAGTTTAGGGGCATGTACTTGGATAATTTTACCAAGCATGAAAGTGGAAGGATATGGATCGAGTGGGATGATAACAAAATAGAGCTTAGACAGGTTATGAGCACAAGCTAAATGATCCACTGTGGAGTTTATGACTTGAATGGAAAGTTTCAGATTTGGGTAACTGTTATATATGCCTTTAACCAACTAGAGCATAGAAGAATTTTGTGGAAAGATATTGAGAAATTGCATTATCAACAACAATGACCCTAGTGTCTAATAGGTGATTTGAAAAATGTCATGAAAACTCATGATAGAGTAGGAACATGGTGACTGAACCTGAATACATTGATTTGGCCAATATGATAGAGAATATAGGGCTATTTGAGATGGGTGGTGTGTGGGACTACTACACTTGGTGTAACAAGCATGTTAAGTTAGGGCATTTAAGCAATGTGAAAGTAATCAACAAGATAATGAATAGTCATTTAGAACAGTAATATATATATATATATATATATATATATATATATATATATATATATATATATGAGTCATTCAGGAATCGAACTATGAAAATTCATTGATTAATTGATTTGGAACAATACAGGGAGTAGAAATAGAAACAACAACACAAAAAAATTGTATCTAAGCATCAAAAGATGACAACTTTAATCATCAAGATCTTCAATATTGTCTACTCTTGCACATCTAGTTTCAACAGCTGAAGGTGCTGGTCCAAGTCTACTTATTACTCCCCAAGCCTTTTCTTTCATCATTATTTCAGATAGTATTCTTTTATAAGGAATGTAAGACTGCATCTGAGTTCTTGAAACTTTGATAGAGAGTTTCAAGTGATTGAAGATGGTTTTGGGAAGATCAATCCTGAAGTGATGCGTCAGGAGAAAGACAAAGATTCTGTCATCATGCGTCAAAGTGCTTCTAGCAGTTGCACGAGGACGAAGATTGGTTAGAGAGAATCTGAACCAAGTTTTGGGAGAAGGAAGAAGTTTCTTAGGGTTGTTTGGTTCATAAGGAACCAAATTATTAAACAGAATCTTGCACCTCTCCATCATGCTTAAGTCAGATTGGTAGTCATCAATCGTGACTCCGGAAGAGACACATCTAGTGATTTTCTCTATTGAAGAAGCAGAGATAGCGATTGGGTGATAATAGACTTCAGACCAGATAGTGTTCCCGTCATTGCTGACCCTGGCATATTTCCAGAATTCTTTAACGAGATCTGGAAAGATGGGACCATTTAGCATGGAGTAGTAGCCATGCCAAGACTGGATTTGCATGCTCTTTATTATTTCTAGACCATCATCTTTGAGACGAGGTAGATTCGGTCGTTTCTCAGAGATGATTTCTAAATTTTCTTTGGTACCCGTAAAAGTTGGGCCAGACATAGTTGCAATTCAACTGAGGGTTTTAGGAAGATGATAATTTAGGTTTAGGATGGAATAAGGTGAAAGAAATTTCTACTATTTATAAGCGAGTGAAAATGAAGGTAACGTCTGAATCGACACAAAGGATTTGTATTTAATATATCCTAGGTAGGTTATGATTGCCTAGGGTATACCAAGAGACATAGATGTATGGGAAAAGAAAACGGAGCAGTTAACTACTTAATGGGGAAAATGTTAATCGAGTCGTGGGTGGTAACTGCTCTCCTATGAATGGTAGACAGACTTATTTTAATGATGGCTGCAGTTTCTCGAGACACTAAAAATCTTTTCATATGTCTTTCAGAAGGTACATGCATACAAGACATATTTGTAGATTAAATCCACTTTTTCTCTTAAAATCATATTAGGTTTATATTTAATTTTGAGCAGTGCAGATGATATAATTAATTTGAAAACTAAGCATTATTAAGAATAAGAACCATCCATTAACAGAAACAGAAGTACTTCGTTAATCAGGAAAGGTTTACAGCTTTGACTATCAATTAATCCTAAATAAACTAAGGTCAACCTACACGTGTACAATAATTAGACCAGATACGAATTATACGAATACAAGAAGAAAATGTAAAAGCAGACACTGTTAGATAGAGATAGGTCTTAGTCACTAAAGACTTCACAGTCTGTCTTCAACAAGCAGTTCTCTGGAAAGTTTTCAGAACCATCCTCTGCTATTGTTTCTTTGATTAAACTGACTATTCCATCTCTGAAGAAAATCTCAGACAAAACTCTTGCATAAGGAATGTAAGACTTTGTGTGATTTCTGGACTTAGATATGGATTTCCAGAGACAGTTGAAGATTGTGTGGGGTAGGTTTATCTGAATATCATTCATTAGAAAATAAATGAATTCATGGTCATGATATCGCAGTATATCATGGTTTTCTCCTCTGGGAAGGAAATTTGACAACACGAGTTTGTACCAGACTTTGGGAATGGGTAGAAGATTTTCGGGATTGGAAGGTTTATATCCTGATGATAGATCATGAAGAAAGGCAAATCTATTTGCAACGAAGAACTTATTTTTGTCAAAATCAACAGTGATTCCAACATTTTCGCATCCAGTTGCTAGAGTGATTGAGAAGGGAGTGATGGTGACAGGGACTTCAAAAACATAAGAGGAGATATGTCCAGATTCATGATCAAGGTAAGCATGCTTCCAGAACTCCTTAACTAAATTTACGTAAATGGGTTTTTTCATCATGGTGGATTATCTAGTCCACTGTTGAGTATATAACACATCTACCAGACTGTTAGCAATGTTACTCGTAGGAGGAGGAACATTAATCACAATTTGTTTCTCAGAAATAATTTCAAGAAGGTCTCCGTTTCCTAGAAATGTTAGTGGATGCATGATAGTAGTTTGAAGACAGAACTTGACACTAAAGGTTTTATGTTGGAGGGACTTGAGTGTGATATCAGTTGATAGGAGAATGCAACATATAAATAGGCAAGATGAGTTGTGCCTAGCCTACGGATGACGTAGATCAAGTACACATCAAGTGACAAGAGTTATGATGATGTGAACAGTTTTGGTTTAAAGGAAAATACTATTCATATAGGATTTTGAAAATAATGGGCAGGTAAAAACAGTAAAGCAGAATTTTGATTTTAGGATATTGAATATAATTACTTATGTTATACGAAAATTTTTTTCTTAATTTTAATAAGGCTTATGTTCCCAGAGATATATCATGATGACTCAAGATATGCAATTATGACAGATGTTATAATGAGTGAACACACTGTCTAGAGATTTGATCAAAAGATTTTTCTTGGAAAGAGAGAGTATCATTAATGTTTTTATTTACCAGTCAATTTTCAGTTTGAATTTGCAGTAACATTTGACCAGTTATTGATAAGAAGAGTCATACCTTAGAGAGTCTGAAATCTTTTACCGCAATGCTTCATGTAAGTACTTTCCATTCTGAATCTGATCATCCTCTTTTAGCTTCTGCTTTCTTCAGAGGGATCTGACGTTGAAGAATATCGATGTTTTTTAAACTCGGATCTCTAATCTGAGAACTAGAATTAATCTTCTCTTCAGATGACCACTTTGTTAGGTCTTGTGATTGGCTGAAATTTTGGTAAAACAATGTTAATGTCATGGTTGATGTTGTAACATGAGCCTCTAAACATTATTGATTGTTTGGTTAACATTCTGGTTTGTGAAAATTGTTGAAGAGTTAAAGTGTGAAGAGTGATGTCACATGCGATGTCTTGACATCACTATACCAGAACATTAAAACATCAGGTTGTGATGTTTTTAGGGTTGCGCGCATTATGTTGATTTAAGGAGATCTGTTAGTTAGATTTGATGCAAATTTCTTGGTGTAATCATTAATGAAGAAGATTAGTTTGTTGCTAATTTAATGCAAAAAGATATGGAGAACAATCAGAGTTAATTATGAAGATTTAATTGAAGATCTATTTAGGAGAGAATCTATTGCAGATTTGGTGCAGAAGATTTGAAGGCCCAAATCTAGTTGGGAAAAGGTTATAAATAGAATGCTTGTAGTCTAGAAGAGGTACGAGTCCAAGATGTAGATCATTAGGGCTTTGTCTAAGTGAACCTCTCGGGTTGTGAGATGGTCACTGTGTTATTACTCAGAAACCTGTAGGTAATGAGTATTGTATTGTTCTTGGAGGAAGCTGTGAAGCAACTCCAAGGTGTGTCATGGAAGTGTGTCTTCTATGTTTATGTGTTTGTAGAGTTGTTGGTAATCAAGCTGTTGATGCAGTGGCGGAGATGTTGACTGCTAGACATCATTGCGATGATTGGGAGTGAGATGGAGTCTCTTACCTAGGGAGGACTTAGGTAGAAGGGTCATTGGGTAGTGATTGAATTAGGTAGATTGTCAACTGGTCTGTTGAGTATGTAATTTGATACTACTAATAGTGGACTTCCTTCCTGGCTTGGTATGCCCCCAGATGTAGGTTGTTGAACCGAACTGGGTGAACAATCCTTGTGTGCAGTTCTGTAGTTTTCTGTTGTTTTACATTGCAGAGTGTGTTGCTGTAACATCACACATAACATCACAGGTTTTGAGTGTCTTGTTCATACAGCAGATATTGATGTTGTGACATCGCACTTAACATCACATGTTTGTACCAGAATTTTAATTAGTATCAGACCAGGCATCCTGTCTGTTTCTGGATGAGATATTGGGAAGATACTTTCTGGTTCATGAGCAAGGAAGAGAGTTGTTTGGATGATCCCTTGAAGTGAAGGATGGACTATTCATGATAAAGTATTGTTGGCACGGGGTGTGCAAGGATTATTGTGTAGTGCCTAAAAGTTGTTGAGGAGTTGTTATGTGTTCCGCTGCATGGTATCTAGTGTTACCCTGGTTGGTTCTTGTATCTCTGGTGTTGAGATTCTAGAAAGATATTCTCTTGGAAAGTCATTAGGGTTTGATTTCCTCAGCAGGATATCCTATGTTGTTGTAGTTAGAGAGGCCAACGTTATCTCATATCCTGGTTTGGGAGAGAAGTGTTCAAAAGGTGAATGGATCTTCTAAAGACTGTTTGACATGGAAGGATCTGAAGAAGAATATATTTCAAGTCAGACATTGAAGACCAATTTGTTCAGTACAGTGATTCCTTCTTTATCGTCTTTCTTGATGGTGAAAGAAGAGGGTAGAGCCAAAGCAAAAGAGTATCACTATCAAAACTTTCATGCGGGAGTGAAGATCTTGATAAGTTATCTCTTAAGCTTAGTTGTGGTGACCTAAGGAGGGGGAAGTTTCATCAAGAAAGAAGCTGAGCTTAATATGTCAATGTCTCGACATCGCGTTACACATCAGTAGTTTATGCATTTCAGCTGGAGCTGATTGAAGAAAAAGTAGTAATCTTGATAGCAGAAGAGAAGGAGATGAACCTTGGTTGAGCTAAACTGACTGAGGACAATATTATAGGGAAAATGCATCCAAGGGTCTGTGTGCAGTAGCAGTGTAAATCAGCCTGTGGTCAATCTGCGTCTGCATTAGTTGTATGGAATGAACTCTTCCAGTTTTGTGGCTTGATGGATAGGAAGTAGTAGATTGTCTATGGCTGTTAGTTATCTCTCTTAAGTTAGACAAAAGGTCTGGACCTTGTGCTTATAAGAAGAAGCTTCTGGAAGAATGTGTTATGCAAGTTACTTGGAAGTTGATAAGATGAAGATGGAAGATTATGAAGACATCATAATCTTGATGGTTACAGCTTGGATCAGTTTATTTCTGATCTAAGGGGTTTGGAGCATGGTGTTTGCTCTGGTTGAGAAGGTCGAGGATAAGTGGCAGTTATCTCTGGCTTTTCACTGACAACTCTACTAAGGAAGTGACTTTCTTTAGTATTCCAATGGGGTAGTCTTGGACTACTTAGTTTCTGAAGATTCAGATGTGATAGGTTTGAAGTCTTTGGAGTTTCCAAGCAGGATAGAGGTTGTCTACTCAAACTTGATTGTTGAATCAAGTCTATGAGAGCATGGAAATCTGTTTTTGCATAGGGAGGAGAAGGTAGAGCTGAATTCAACAGTTGGATGATGTAATGTTCTGACATCTAGCTTAACATCAGGAGCTCAGCTGGTGATGTGGCACATCAGCTTAAGATAGAGGTGATCTACAGTAATGGAAGTTATGGAAGATCTATCTCATACAGTTTGCGGGAGCAGTGGTTTGAGAAGATGTTACATGACCATGGCTTAGGGAGTCTAAGTGTGAGCAAGTGGAACATGTGACTTGAAGATCAAGTTTCCTTGGTTGATTAAGATATCTTTGTGAGAGTTCTGACAAACGTGAAGAAGAATCTAAATAATCAGAGTGTGGCAGCTGGTTCTTATTGAGGGTTGTCTTGGAACAAGTTACTCTTGGGCAAAAGGGTGATGAGTTGAAGACTCAAGGAGATTATTCTTCTTGAAGAAGGATGAGAGTTTATTTCTCTAGTTCTTGGGATTACTATGCTATAGTAAGTCCAGCATATCAAGAATCATGGTGAGGATGTCTTGGTGTGTGGCAGATGTTCTAACTTGTGTTGGGACATTATCTGGTTGGATATCCTTAGTGAAGGATGATTATGCTCTGGTTCAAAAGCGTGGTGCCTACATTATGCCTAAGGAGCGTCTACATAGACATACGGGAGAATGATAAAGTAGAAGGTCTGCCTTGGATGGAGAATGTAGAGAAGACTGAAGTAGATCAGGGTCTTGCTAAAGGCAGAAGAAAAGCCTGTGAAGGGGACATAGACCTAGTGTCAAGACATGCTAGATCAGCCTGGCAAGATGTGGAGTTTTGGAGCATGTAAAGATAGCAAACCAAGAGGGAATTATAACTGATGTTGGGACAACACTCCTCAGGTGTTGAGGTTTCAGCCTAGAAAGTTAGTTGTGCTCATGGTGGAGTATCAGGTCAAGCGACTTACCTAATCTGAAGTGATCAGCGATGTGAATTTATAAAGGAGGGATCAGCTAGTGCCACAAGTGTACATAAAAGTATGTCAGACCAAATGTCATGCATTGTGTGACAAGGTAATCTTATTCTGTCTAATAGTAGATACTTTGACGGGAGACTTAGTATTTGTCTATTAGTGATGCTGTGCATAAGGGTAAATACTTTGACGGGAGACTGAGTATTTGTCTAGAGAATTATGCAAATTTGTGTCTGGATAGTTTGTTTGTGGCCATGATGGAGTAGCTTGATATTTGAAGATGACAACCTGAGGTAGCCTTATCAGCTGACTGTATCAGAAGTGTGTGAAAGAAGGAGTGAGCATCATCTACTGGCTGTTTGTAAAGACCTTGTTGGGAGCTTGGCAGTTGTCTGATGTGTGGATGGAATTCAGTTTTCTGAATTGTGTGAGAGCTTATTCCTCTCTGTTGTGATCAGGTGGTTATGATGCAGAAGATGTGAGCTGCTGATGTCCTACATGATGTTACAACATCTTTGTCTGGTGTGAAAGTCTGGGACTGTTCGTATGAAGTTGGAAGAAGCAGAATTAGTGTCTGAAGAGGTATGATCTGATCAGAATGACTGTAGTTAAGGAGGGTTCTTCTAATACAAGTAAAAGGTGGTGGTAGCCCTTATCTTGTGTTGCAAGTGAACTAAAGACATTTGTTACGGAATATGTGAGAAATTCCAAATCAAGTGGGCGTTTATATTGGACTTGGCAGACCATGTATCTGAAATAAACATGATGAGATTATGCTCAACATATACAAGAAGTGGCAGTTCTTAATGTTGAGAATGTGGAAATTTCATTTTGCTTTTATCTGGTGTCAAGTATTCATCTTCATAAGGAGCGTTGGGTGTTTATGTCATGGGGAGTTAAGGCTGTTGTCTATGGTGTATTACTGCAAGGGTGCAGATTGTTGTGAAGATTGCGCAGAGTGGTGTCAATCAACATGAAGGGATATGTACTACTGAGTATGGTTGGGTGTTCCTAAGGCTGGTATGCTAGAGCAGAATTGTTGTATCTGGGAAAAGTTATTGTTTCTGGAAGAATCTAGAAGGGTTTGTAAGTTGTGCTGATCAATAGATGTCGTACTTGTGGTTTCGATTCTTTCAAAGTGTCTTGGGTTGATAATATTGTGAGCCAGCAGACAATGTCTGATGCGATGTCAGAACATGGTATAGGACATGGTTGTCTTGAGCCAGACAAGGAATTATTTTGGACGGTGGTGTTGGGATAAAGTGGAACACGTGTCTTCGACTGTGCATGGAACTGTTTTGGCACAATTTATGGTAAAGATCAGTTAGGAAACAATAAAAGTGGTCAAGACTGTTTTGGACGGTAGGCATTGAATTTGGAAGGAGTTTTTAGTACCTAAAATAGCGTTTCTGTGACCAAGAACCTTGACATATTCAAAGCTCGTTAATTCCTAAGTAACTGATAAGCTATTTATAAGGGTTATTCTGTTCTCCTTCAACCAGTGAGTGTTCTTGTTTCATAAGTCTTATGGCGTTCGTTCGTTTTTGGGTGAGCACTACTTGGGTTTGGTTCTGTGAGGGCTTCCTTTGCCAATTTGTGGCTAAAAAGGGGGAGAAAGGAAAGGGTTTGGCAAAATGGTTAGCACAGATGTTTTGTCTGGAGTCTGCAGTTTTGGATATGGGTCAGAGATGTCAAAGAGGTTGGCTGAGCCTTACGGTGGTGTCTTTGTGACTTGTGTCCTGAGTTATGAACACAGTTGTGACTTGTGTTCTGAGTTACCTGGGTTGGCAGAATGGCATTTCTTAAGTTTCATCTTATGCTACAGATTAAACCCAGTGTCTGATCAATGAAGGTGTGCAGAATTATCTTATGCCACCATTGGTCGTTTATGTATAGACAAACATTTCTTTTCTGGAGGAGTCTTCTACACTTGTTCTGGGTATGTCCTGGAAGGAAAAATAAATGTGTTGTGTTAAGGGGGAGTGTCAGATATCTTCTTCCTCATGTGCACCAAATGACTTCAGGACTTTCTGCTACTTAGGTTCTGATGTGCTGCCTGGAGTTGTTGTTATATGGTGATGTTATGTCCAACATGATGTCCTAACATCAGTCAAAATTAGCCAAGAAGATGATTCTCCATAACGGTTGGTTGCTAACAGTAGTATAGGGTTGTAATTGCGGCTGTAATCTGAGTTGTAATGTTTATATATGTGTTTTAGCCAAAATTAGCCAAAGGGGGAGATTGTTAGGTCTTGTGATTGACTGAAATTTTGGTAAAACAATGTTAATGTCATGGTTGATGTTGCAACATAAGCCTCTAAACATTATTGATTGTTTGGTTAACATTCTGGTTTGTGAAAATTGTTGAAGAGTTAAAGTGTGAAGAGTGATGTCACATGCGATGTCTTGACATCACTATACTGTTGCACCCCAAAATTTGCCCTCCTTACTTTATTACTAACTGGCTTATGTTGCATTGCATTTTGCATTATCATGTGTGCATATCATTGGTTCTTAGCATGGGGTCAAGGTGCCTGAGGCAGTGCTTCAGAGGGTCAAGCAAGAGTCCTGGTATTGTCCAAGAGAGCTCAGGTGGATCATCCTCTCCTAACCAGTGCATAGATTTGGGTTTTGAGATTCTTGGGTTTATTGCTTCAATGGGCAAGCTCCTTGGGTTTTTATCATCATCAAATGGCATATCTTATCTTTGTTGGAGAGGATACACATCATATTCAGAGGAATTTGGATTTGGAGACTGTGCTATTTCCTCCTAGACTGAGGGTACCACAACTAGGGTTTGCTATAAAGTCAGTTTATTTCTGATTTTTTGGGAAAGACTTGATTCCATGGTACTCCTTGGGTCCCTAAGTACCTAGGGATGGGAGGTTGTCCATCAGTTTGGTTCAGGAGAAGTTCAATTGGCCAATGGATTGAAAATCAGTTGAATTGGGTAAAAGTCAACAGTGAGAGGAGAAGTCAACTGTAGAATTTTGAGGTTCTCTCCAAGGTTTTCAAGGTATCACATCCTCATATGGTCTCCAAGGGTCAAGTTTCATACTATTTGTCAGGAATCAGGAGTTTGTACAGAAGTTTCTAAATATGGAAAGTGACCTATAATAAAAGTTTCCTTTTTTGGCAAGTTCCTGCACTGCATTCAACTTGACTTTTCATCATCAAGAAAGCTTCAAATGAATTTTTCTCCAACATGAAAGTTGAAGATCTTTTTCTCCTATTTCCAACAAGTACTAGTGGGTCTCCATATCATTTGTGAAACTCCAGTTATGATCAAAAGAAGGCAAAGTGGTTTTTAGGGTTTCTCATGATCCCATTTTCACAACTTTGGGCATAATGACCTATAATCAATTCCATTGCTTCATGCCACATTCCAATATTAAAATACATTCCTTGAAGATTATTTTGGGCCCAAGAATGAAGAAATTCCATGGTGTGTTCTTCACTTATTCTCCATTGTTCAAAAATGCCAAATTATTCAAAAGTCATGAATCAAAAAAGTTTCAAGGCCCAATTTAAATGTGGTGTGATTAGCAACTCAAATGCAAGTGATCCATCATGAAACTTTCAAATATCCATGCATGGAGGAGGTGTGCTTAACATAATGTGTTTTTCCAAAATAATTCAAAAAATCATTAAACAAGAAATCACCCAAGCCCAATTCATCATCAGAAGAAAACCCTAGCCTATTTAAACCCATCCATGCACTGGTTAGGGTTAGTGACACGTGATATTTTGGAGAAAAAGAAAGTGAACCCTAATTCTTGAATTCCTTGGATCTCTCAATCTACAAGGAGTTTCTTCAAAGTTCTTCCACAAACCTTCTCTTGGTGATCTCTAGAGTGCAAATCAACCACCATTCGCAGCCAAAAGCAAGTGAACGTGTAGAACCATCTCAGGTTGGAAGGATTTTTAAGGATCCTAAAACTCTCCTTTTTTATATGCATATTGACGTGTGATGATTGGTGATTACCCTGATCTATTTATTTTTAATTTTGGACGTGTGGTTTGCTTGTAATATGGATTTAAAGTTTTGTGCCCTAATGGTTTTTTATTATACACTAACAATTTGGGGTTTTTGATGCCATATTTGGATTCCTGACGAAATTCTGGGTCGGATAGTGTACCCCATTGCATTTTCTGGGCAGTTTGGTGGTTGCAGGTGGTGGCCGGAGGTAGGGTTCCGGCGGCTGGCGGTGGCGGCCGGTGAACCAGTCTGGCGAGGTGAGTAAAGGAGGAAGATGAAGCACAACCGTCCGATCCTTCCATCCAACGGCCCATGGCGTGCCACATATTTATTTCTTTTATTTTTTTTTCTGAATTATAATTAGTGATCCTGTGTTTATAACCCCACGGTAACTATCATGTTCCTCAAATTATTTTATTTCTTTCCATTTACTTTTATTTGCATTGACTTAATCTGACGCGTCCATTGCATCAAACGATCCACAGCACGCCAACACATTAAAAGGGCATGTGCTAGGCACATGGCACGCACACGGTAAGCTCCCCAGATTTTTATTTTTTTTCTGAATAATTTCGTGGGCTGGGCTGCTATTCGCACCCCCCCACCCTGGCCCAACCTTCATTTCCAACGCCTATTCCTTACTTCCCACACCCCCTTTGCATTTCACTTCATTTTTATTTTATTTTAATTATTACATTTCATATTTAATTTTTAAAAATACATAAATGCATTTAAAAATCATCATAAAATTGATGCATACTTTTCAGCATTTTATAAAATTTTTACAAATTTTATTTTTTATTTTTATTTTATTTTTATCATCCAAATTAATTATTTTATTAATTTCCTTTTTGCATTACACATCTCATGCATACATAAATTTCTTTATTTTAATTCTCCTCATCTATAATACATTTTTAATCCGTTCTTTTTGCATCTATTAGATAACATCCTAGAATTCATTAAAACATTTTTCTTTCATTTTTAAATTTATTTCATATTGCATTTTGGTCCTTCTCTTTGGCACACTGAACCCCACTTCCCACCTGAACTTTGTCTAATTATTTAGATGACTAATATCTTGATTTTTTGCAGGGATTTTTGATATTTGGTTTATCTCTGGTTGAATAATAGTGATGTTTAATTTGGGAATTTTAGGAGTTATTTTTCTAATTATTTGATTGGCTTTCACTTGAGATCTTCTTGTATGCCTATTTCTGACTACATCTGATTATCTGTTTGAAAGGCACTTGTGCCATTTGCTTTGGGGTTGTTCCTTTGATTTCTGAATTCATGTTTGGATTATTATCATTGTTGTTTTCCATTGTTTGATTTTCATTCACCTCATTTCTCTTACTTATGTTTGTTTCTCACTAATCTTTTATGCAGGGACTAAGGTAAGTTCTTTAAGGGTGGAAAAGTATCCCTCTTCACCTTTGTTCTTTCTTTCTCTCCTATATTCATTCTTTAGGGTTTAGGTTGAACCTCACTAACCGTAGGTCACCCATGCATGATGATTTTAGGATTCATAGTCCCCCTTTAGAGTTACCTTTGTGTCTTCTCTCTTCTCATCTCAAATTTCTTTAAAACACTTAATAAGAATAAGGTGTATTGCGCACGAGCCTTAAGTATGGGGAATGAGAAATGAGGGGCTTCCTCTCATCTTTCTAGAGTGCTTAGCGAGTGTCCTGTCTTGGGACGATGCGTTAAGTATTCGCCCCTGTGCCCTAGACTTTGGTGCAATGCAACTTAGGAACTAACTTAAGCCACTTCTATCCTAAAAAACACAAACCAACTTCAAACCTTTTTGTCCTTCGGGACCTTCAACTTAAAGGCTATTTTCAAAAAGGGCACGTTATTTTCCGTCTGAGACGCAAACAGGCATCGACCCTAACTGCCGGACGCGAACTTAACGTCGCTCATAAAAAACACAAAAAGAACTTGGTCCGAACTACGTTGACTCTGAATTCCCCATTGCACAAAGGGGGTACATAGGCCTAGGACGTCGACATCCTACCGAGTATGTCTTTGTCTTCCCTTTCCCCGTTTTAGTACAGCCCTAGATGATAGTATAACTTACCCTTAGAATAAACAACAAGCGTGGATCCCATCGAGTACGATGGACGTGTGGGGTGCTAGCACCTTCCCCTCGCGTAACCGACTCCCGAACCCAGGTTATGGTTGCGATGACCATTCCTTTCCCTCTTCCTCAGGTTTATGCGGTGTTCCTTTTCCCTCTCTTGGGATAAATTTACACGGCTGGCGACTCTGTTTTTCCGCGCCACTCTCGCGTTTGTACCTGGATGAAAATCCTGGGAGCGACATATACCAGAACATTAAAACATCAGGTTGTGATGTTTTTAGGGTTGCGCGCATTATGTTGATTTAAGGAGATCTGTTAGTTAGATTTGATGCGAATTTCTTGGTGCAATCATTAATGAAGAAGATTAGTTTGTTGCTAATTTAATGCGAAAAGATATGGAGAAAAATCAGAGTTAATTATGAAGATTTAATTGAATATCTATTTAGGAGAGAATCTGTTGCAGATTTGGTACATAAGATTTGAAGGCCCAAATCCAGTTGGGAAAAGGTTATAAATAGAATGCTTGTAGTCTAGAAGAGGTACGGGTCCAAGATGTAGATCATTAGGGCTTTGTCTAAGTGAACCTCTCAGGTTGTGAGATGGTCACTGTGTTATTACTCAGAAACCTGTACGTAATGAGTATTGTATTATTCTTGGAGGAAGCTGTGAAGCAACTCCAAGGTGTGTCATGGAAGTGTGTCTTCTATGTTTATGTGTTTGTAGAGTTGTTGGTAATCAAGCTGTTGATGCAGTGGCGGAGATGTTGACTGCTAGACATCATTGCGATGATTGGGAGTGAGATGGAGTCTCTTACCTAGGGAGGACTTAGGTAGAAGGGTCATTGGGTAGTGATTGAATTAGGTAGATTGTCAACTGGTCTGTTGAGTCTGTAATTTGATACTACTAATAGTGGACTTCCTTCATGGCTTGGTATGCCCCCAGATGTAGGTTGTTGAACCAAACTGGGTGAACAATCCTTGTGTGCAGTTCTGTAGTTTTCTGTTGTTTTACATTGCAGAGTGTGTTGCTGTAACATCACACATAACATCACAGGTTTTGAGTGTCTTGTTCATACAACAGATATTGATGTTGTGACATCGCACTTAACATCACATGTCTGTACCAGAATTTCACACTTCATTATCTTATTTCAGAAATATCCATCTGACTTCTGAGAGCAACCTTCAGATATTCTAATCACTGTTATCAGAACGTCTATTTTTCATCAAGCTTCCTTGTTTCCAGAAAGTCATTAATTTCTTAACTTAAACATAAATTTCTGAAAAGTGATGTGCTTGAAAGAATTCAGCCGATATCTTAACACATCTTCTGACTTAGTTTCCTTGAACAATGTAAAGCTTGTTAAGAGACAAGTATCATCAAACATGTGTGTAACACGTGACATAGTTTGCATGACAATCTTGTTCTTGCAATGCTGATCTAACTCGTTTAGACGCAGTCTATCAAAGGATTTACAGCATATCTGCTTATGAAAAGAATGTCAGCTGATTTCTTCATTCTGAACAACATGAATGACTTATATCATTTTTGGCTTCGAGTAGATGACTTCTGTTTCTTCATCTAGTCAAGCATTTTCTGATTCCAGAGTTTATGCAACATGAACTTTTGAGAGAAATAACAGAAAGCATTCTGACCAATAACGATTGATTCAACTGAGATGGATTCTCAAGTTAACAGAACTCGATTGTCTATGTTATTTCAAGACTTAGACATTGTTCTTAATCAGATTCTTGATGAATCTCTAGATTTCGTCTTTCTGGAAATTCTTCCGTTTTCTGCAAGGTTCCTTCTACAGACTTAATTCTAAAGTTCAGAATCATAGAACAACAATCTTTTCTTCCTTACATGAAGAAATTCTTGATGAGCTCTAAATGAGAAAGTCAAGGGTGGACTAATCCGTTTCTTGAAAACATCTCAGAAACTCATAAAGAATTAATCTTCAGCAAACAAGATTTCTTGTTTTCTGATGATTCAATCTTGAGCAAATACGTTGCTTTATTCAAGCGTATCTTCTAAGATAAGCATTCAGCAGATACTACTACTTATCTGATGAATCTATCTTGTCAGCTGATTCTTCAATCTTCTCCCAAGTTTTAGTGTAAAAGATTTTCTTGTTGACAATTTCAACACTCCAAGAATCAGTGGCTTACTCAGGTAATCCAGTTGATTACAATTTAGTATACAATCATCTTCTAAGCTGATACTGAAATTGTAAGTGGATTGAAATCTCACCCAGAGTATTTCTACACACCGCATCTGGATCTTTTTCTGACACTGTTAAGTGTTTGATATCCATCAATAACAGAACCAGAGCTCTGATACCAATTGAAGGTGTGAGAAAGACACAAGAAATGGGGGTTTGAATTGTGTTTTAACTCTTAAAGAATTTTTTGCCTCTTTTTGTTAATGTGCTAAGAGTATATCAGAGTTGTGTTGAGTGACTCTGACTTTTGAAGCGTCATTCAGATTATGCAATGCTTAAAGTATAAGTGACAAGGAGAATGTGAATTAGCGATGCTTGAATCAGACTTGCAATGCGGAAGCTTATCAGAGTTAAGTTGCAAGGTTCTGACTTGCTAATGCAAGGTTCTGATAATTGATACAGAAACGTAAACTATAAAACAAGCATAAACAAGAGTAAAGAACACACGATATATCCTGGTTCACTTGAGCCATTCTCAAGCTAATCCAGTCCACCCTTCCAAGGTGATTTTGCCTTGAACACAAGGACTTAATCCACTATAATCCAATCTGATTACAGATGCACGGGCAACAGCCGATGACTAACATCTTGCACAACCGCAGCTGTGACTAACCCACAATGAACTGTTCAGGGATTCAACTTAATGAATATAACAAACATTGAACCAATAGGTTCCAATCTCGCAAGATCTACTATCAGGATTTCACAGCTAAACATTCAGGGATTCGACTTAACGAATATAACGTTTACTGACCATTCTTCCAGGATTTTCAATGAGTTCCATCAGTGATCTCACAAGAGTCTGACTCTCAACTAGTCCTCTTTGAGATATGACTATCATTGACCATATTTCAGGATTTCCCCAACGACCCCAAGTCATTGTCTTCTTAAGTCTCCGATCACACTGATCACTTGAGGAATCCTAATTCTCATAGAATTAGTTGTTCTGGAGATTACATTGATGCTTCTTAACAAGCTGATAACTCCTAAATTTAAATACAAAAGAACACACAAGTGTTCTAGCAAGATATGAGCAACAACTCCTTGCTTTCTTCAGATACTACCAAGATGTATGTTGATTTGACAGTTGATGACATCTTGTAGATCTTCTTCTTCGTCTTCTTGGTTGAGCAAGCTTCGAGCAACAACTCCTTGCTTCAGATCTTCAATGTAGCTCAGACGAAGATGGTTGATGACTTGACTGATTTGCAATGTTGTCTTCTTCATCAACAGCTTCTGTTCCAATTAATTGTTGTTGTGTTGAATGATGATCTTTGAGCTTCAACAACAATGGTCATGTGTTAATAGTGATAGCTTTGAATGTTTAGTTTAACAACGATAATTGATCGTTGTGACTATCATCATATCGACACCTTCAGAAGCGCATACTCCCTTCCTTTAAATAGCCAAGTAAAATATAGCCGTTGGAGAGTCGTTGGCTATTTGAAAAGAGTCGTTATGCAATGATTAAAGTTGTACTGCCATATCTTCTTTTTACTGTAGAAGTGATGGGATTAGTCTTTTAGAACGGTGTATAGTCATTGCTAACGGTAACATTTGTCTTCAAAACTTCAAAGGCTTCTGATGGTAATTAATTGAAGCATGAGTAGAGACTTTGTAACTGGGTCTTCAGATCTTTCAAGTCTGTCGTCTTCAGAACTTGTCCATTAGGAATATGTCTTCAGAACTTTATCACTTATCTTGAAACCCGTTGTCTTCACTGCTTCAAGTCTTCAGAATCTTTCTGCACTTGGTCTTCAGAGCCTTCAGCCTTCAGAACTTCAAGTCATGAGAATCTTCAGCACTTCGGTTCTCCATAAAATTATCTCTTCAGAAGCTTCGCTATCTTCAGAATCATAACCACTTTTAGAGAGCATCCACAAGAGCATTGTAACATCAATATCTGCATCCTTGGATCTAACTGATTAAGATCAGATATAGAAGCATACTTGCTTCTTGCGACTTGTGTCACACATAGTAACTTTGCATATAATCAATTACGCACGTCTGGCTGGTGCTTGTTGAATATGATATTTTCTATGATTATGATCTGCACACAACACACATTAGAACATAAAATGGTTCTTTCACAAATACTCATTGTAATCATCAAAACATAGAGATGACTTGCAGAGACAACTCTTGCTCTAACATCTCTCCCCTACTATTTGTGATTGTAATGGAATATTTAAACAAGTCCCAGCAGAAGATGACAAAGAATTTTGGTTTCAGCTTTCATTTTAAATGTGAAAGACTTAATATAACCAACCTCAACTTTGCAGATGACCTTCTGATGTTTTCCAGAGGAGACAAAAATGAAATTCTGGTGCATGTGCAGAATTCAGATGTCCTAGAATATGCCGTTCGACATCTGGTCTGACATGATCATAAATGGCAAGGTATAATCCAATAAACATGGTACTGAAAATAAATAAGAGCAAGACACACATAATTGTTAACCCAGTTCGGATCTAACTATCCTACATCTGGGGGCTACCAAGCCAGGGATGAAGTCCACTATTAGTAGTATCAATTCAAAGCTAAACAACCCGTTTACAATTATCACTTAATCACTACCCAATGACCCTTCTACCTAGATCCTCTCTAGATATGAGAAACCCTTCTCACTCCCAATCATCGCAATGATGTCTAGCAGATGACATCTCAGCCACTGCATCAACGGCTCTTTACCTATACAATAATTCAACAAGGAAATCATCCTTTCAAGACACAACTTAGAGTTACTTAAAAGCTTCCTCCAAGTAACACAACGTACTACCTCTTACCTACAGTTTTTGAGGAATACGGGTAACCTTCCCACAGGTCGGGAGGTTTACCTAGACAAACCCTAGTCTTCTACATGTTGGGCTCGCATCTCTCCAGGGTTACAAACCCTTCTATTTATACCCTGTACCCAACTGGATTTGGGCCTTCAAACACAGCTTCAATAGCTGTTACAAAGCTACAAAATATACTCCAAGAAAGTAGGCATACAATATTATATTTCCTAAAATGTCTCCATATTTAGAAAGTCTTGATATCTGATTGAATCTTCTAGACCTTTAAAAAGGCGCCACATAGAATGCATAAATTTCTTTCAAAATTCTGCACAATTCAAAACCTAGCTGAATCTTATTAATCCAGCTCAGCAGGCGCGATGTCGAATGCTTCCTCATAAGACATCTTCTTCGACATGTTGTTCCAGTTGTTGAATAACTTCAATACAATATGTTCTGGCATTTCAAAAGGACATCTAGTTGTACCCGTTCTTCTTATCAAGTTTTAAACTTCCTATTCTCTATTACAATATTGCTGCTATTATTTGTTTTACCTAAATTAAGCCAATCCTAAACCAAGAGAACTAACAATCTCCCCCTTTGGCAAATTTTGGCTAAAACAAATAATCTACAAATAATTACAATCCAGGAGTTTACAGCAAAAATACAACAGCTGTAAGGTTCAGATTCTATAGCACACAGCAACAGATCTTCAGTTTGAAGATAATGTCTCAACATCTTTGTTTGACATCTTCTTTGCAACCTTCTGAAGAAATCCACTGCATGTATCATCACCAACGAACAACAATCTTCAGGATAAAAGGAAGGAAGGTCCTGAAGTTTGTTGATGCACACGAGGAAGAAGATAGCAGAAGCCAGCAAGTACTCCCCCTCAAACCAAGAACCTCTTCTAAATTTGAAGACCAATGGTGGAATAAGAGAACTCTTAATTGCTCTTTGCAGGGCATAAGAGGAAACTTAAGACCAAACCCTCCACCACTCCTGGTAACTCAGAACACAGGTCACAACCGTGTTCATAACTCAGATCACAGGTCACAAAAAGATATCCAAAAAGAAACATGATAGACATTTGCTATGACATGTTTGGACAACACATGCAACATATGCAACCACAGACTCCTGTCTGAACCTCTGAGCAACAATCCCTTTCTCCCCCTTTTTAGCCAAAAATTGACAAAGGAGGCCATCACAAAACCAGACCCAGGCACAACTAACCCAGACCCGAACAAAACCCATAGTCTTTATGAGAACAACCCTTACCTGATGGTAGAGGATAGGAGAAGCCTCTATAAATAGCAGATCAGTTTCTTAGATATTAATGATCTTTAATTCTTGGTCAAATAAAAAGTTAATGGAGCATGGAAAAACTGTAGCTTAATTCAAGGTGCACCGTCCAAACTGACTTTGAACGCCTTTAATAGCTCTTAGACCAGTCTTACATGACTAATCAGCACTTACTAGGCTCCCTTCTTGCGCGTGGCTGGATGCACAGTCCAGAATATTCCTTTGTTTGGCTCAGGGAAACATGTCTGGAGTGCTGTTCTAACTTCTTACCAAAATAAGTTTGTCTGCTTGTTTACAAATTTATCAACCCAAGATTCCTCAGAAACTTATACATTCCAAGCATATTTTCTTGGATTCCTTCAAAAACAGCAGAGAAAAAGTATAGGCACTAACTCCACACAGCTATGATATGTCCCATCATGATGTTTGACATTACACAGCACAAACTTGACCAACACACAAGCTGCAATAGGCTATAGACTACAACCTTAACATTCAATGCCTTTTATGATCTTACCCCAATAATGCCACATTCTGGTAAATGTTGAGCAAGGCCTCACCATGTTGATTTTGGATACATGGTCTGCCAAGTCCAATAAACACAAGACCACTTGATTTGAGATTTCTCACACATTCTAAACAAATGTCTTTCAACACAAGATAAGGACTGCCACCACCTTTTACTTGTATTAGAAGAAACCTCCTTATAACACCCTGATAGGGTCTTCAACATGAAAGTAGCCATGTTTTCCAGAGCTACTTGCCATCAAGATTAGAATCTGCCCATTTTAATCCACATTATGTCAGAACTGCCACTTCAGACGATAATGCTGCTTCTTCCAACTCCATAAGTAGGGTACACAACAAACTAAAATGTTGTAACAAAATATAGGACATCAGCACGAGAAAAACACCACATGATCACAATCAGCTTCAAAAGCAAACTAAAGGGAGTCACACCAGACAACTAGACAACCACTAGGCTCATCCTTTTAGTTACACTAGGCCAACCTTAACTGAGGCATCAAACACGAAGTTCTGGTATCCACCATGTTCCCAAGAAAACGAATTCCCACGCCAAAGACTACTTTGACTGGTCAGGCGATACAAACAAGGTCTTTTTATCCATTATAAAAAACAAGCCTCCTTGCTCCTATCAGCACACCAGAGAAAGAATCATGAGTCAGTCTAACAAGAGTGCAGGAAAAAGACACATGCAAGAAGTCAATAAGCCAAATCCTCAGAAGTTGAAGGACGCAACATTGTCCACAGCTGGAGCAACCTCAGGAGCCAAAAGAACCAGAAAGGCATCATAAACACGAATGAAAGCCACCAAGAAAAGACAAGTGCAACTTCAAGCTTCTGATGATGAGTGGGATGAAGATTGGAAGGCATTTCTAGATGCGGGGGGTTGGGATAATCTTTAGGCTCTTGCATTTTCTACTCTTCAATGCTTTCCCCAGTCCAATAAAATTCTGTTTCCTTTATGCTAAACATATGTAATAAGGATCACAACTGCACATCACATCACACTTAATCCTTATGTAAGCAGATTCCCAAGTTGCTTCAAGATAAGCACCAGCAGCAGAATTATTAATCTCCCCCTTAACATTCCACATCCAGCTGCATAAAGTTGAAGCACTCTCCCCCTATCCAGAATAACATGTGCTTCTTCGTACCTTGAAGAATGGAAAACATAAGACGCATCTTCATGTTTTTAAGAGCTCACTCTTTGTTCAACTCACAAGTTGAACACAATCATCACTTGTACCAAAACTCACGTGATCCCAAACTGAACAACTTTCCTTTGCAAGAGAAATACATTAAATGAATGGAGAACATGAGACTCATCTTCATGTCTTTAAGAGAACACTCTCTGTTCAACACACCTGCTGAACACATTCACCTACTGCCAGTCCCTCACATAAAACAAGTCGAGACTCATAACACTCTGAACAGAATTTTCTGTCAACAGGTGTTAAGACATCAGTCTTGACATCATGAATATAGTCCAGCTGTACTAAAAAAAACACCACTTCCAAAACAGGATCTCCAAACTCCCCCTTAAGCCAAGGGACCAGAAACACCTAGACCAAAAACACATCATAACCCATCGCATTACAGAAGATCACAAGAACACAGGAACAGTATTCTCTCACCCAACTCTCCAAAGACAATCATTCCCTATCATTCTCCCGTATGATAATTTGGAATACTCTTGATCAGTTGATGAGTATCTTCACCTTCAGACTTTCAAGCAATCAATACCTGATCTGCTTCAGTCTTCTCTACATTCTCCATCCAAGGCAGACCTTCTACTTCATCATTCTCCCGTATGACTATGTAGATGCTCCTTAGGCATAATGTAGGCACCAAACTCCAGAACCAGATCAGAATCATCCTTCACCAAGGATATCCATCCCGGATAATGTTCCAACACCAAGTAAGAACATCTGCCACTCACCAAGACATCATCACCATGATTCTTGATATGCTCCACCAACTGGACTTACTATAGCATAGTAATCCAAATAACTAGAGAGATAAACTCTCATCCACCTTCAAGAAGAATAATCTCCTTGAGTCTTCAACTCATCACCCTTCTGCCCAAGAGTAACTTGTTCCAAGACATTCCTTAATAATAACCAGCTGCCACATTTTGATCATTGACCTTCATGCCCAAGAAGTCTGCTAGCAACAATACTTCTTGAAGACTCAGGTTCTCCACTCCTGTAGCAAGGACCAGAAATAAGCTGATCTCAGGGGTAAATAACATGTTGCTCATACCTTGACCAACTCACACATCTAAGATAAGTTCTAGGGCCAGAAACTTCTAAGACATACCACCCAGATGCCTCCTCTTCCAGATCAAGAGTAGGTTCCAAACTCATGTGATCAAACCACATTAGTTTAGCACCCAGAGCATCTGCTGTGCCATTCCTTCAGACAACAGAATTTAGCACAATTCTGGCGTGATGTTCTAACACAAGATAGGACATCATTCCAATGAACACAACAAGAGATCAAGGACTGGAGATTAGTCCTCTTAGGAGTAGAAGCAAAAGTAAATTACTTCTCTTCCTCACACCTTCACTTATCAATGCCTTTATGAGTGGACTTGAACAATAATCTTCAAGTATCGTTGAGACTGTAAGATGAAGCAGTCTTGGATAAATCCCATCACCATAGGATATACATTCAGAGAGGAACAACCTTCTCAGTTACAACCTCAGGAGTTTTCAGATAGATTCGCAGCGGATCAAAATACAAACTCCTCAAGGCCCTCAGGTGTCATATATCAGCCCTAGCATCATGAATCAGGTGACACCTCAATACCATAGGTTTGAAAATAAATCAAACCTAACAAAGCCACAACACAACAGTTTTTCAATCAAAACTCTAAGCCTTCAGCACATGCCACGAACAGTCCATCCTCCACTTCTAGGGACCATTCTCACAACTATATGAACTACTCCAAGTTCAAACAACTTTCCAGTAGAAAGCTTCTACCTTGACCATGAACCAGAAAGTATCTTCCCTGGGATCTCATCCAGATACAGAACAGAATGACCTGCTCTGATACCAATTGAAATTCTGGTGCATGTGCAGAATTCAGATGTCCTAGAATATGCCGTTCGACATCTGGTCTGACATGATCATAAATGGCAAGGTATAATCCAATAAACATGGTACTGAAAAGAAATAAGAGCAAGACACACAGAATTGTTAACCCAGTTTGGATCTAACTATCCTACATCTGGGGGCTACCAAGCCAGGGATGAAGTCCACTATTAGTAGTATCAATTCAAAGCTAAACAACCCGTTTACAACTTATCACTTAATCACTACCCAATGACCCTTCTACCTAGATCCTCTCTAGATATGAGAAACCCTTCTCACTCCCAATCATCGCAATGATGTCTAGCAGATGACATCTCAGCCACTGCATCAACGGCTCTTTACCTATACAATAATTCAACAAGGAAATCATCCTTTCAAGACACAACTTAGAGTTACTTAAAAGCTTCCTCCAAGTAACACAACGTACTGCCTCTTACCTACAGGTTTTGAGGAATACGGGTAACCTTCCCACAGGTCGGGAGGTTTACCTAGACAAACCCTAGTCTTCTACATGTTGGGCTCGCATCTCTCCAGGGTTACAAACCCTTCTATTTATACCCTGTACCCAACTGGATTTGGGCCTTCAAACACAACTTCAATAGCTGTTACAAAGCTGCAAAATATACTCCAAGAAAGTAGGCATACAATATTATATTTCCTAAAATGTCTCCATATTTAGAAAGTCTTGATATCTGATTGAATCTTCTAGACCTTTAAAAAGGCGCCACATAGAATGCATAAATTTCTCTCAAAATTCTGCACAATTCAAAACCTAGCTGAATCTTATTAATCCAGCTCAGCAGGCGCGATGTCGAATGCTTCCTCATAAGACATCTTCTTCGACATGTTGTTCCAGTTGTTGAATAACTTCAACACAACATGTTCTAGCATTTCAAAAGGACATCTAGTTGTACCTGTTCTTCTTATCAAGTTTTAAACTTCCTATTCTCTATTACAATATTGCTGCTATTATTTGTTTTACCTAAATTAAGCCAATCCTAAACCAAGAGAACTAACAAAAAAGTCCATTAAATTGATGAACACTTTAAACAGGTTATCTAGATCAATTGGCCTTAAAGTGAATCCAAGTAAATTTCGTGTATATTTTGGAGGTGTTGCAAATAATACTAAAGATGATATCAAGGAGATTACTTATTTCAAAGAAGGCCTTCTCCCATTCAGATATCTCGGGGTGCCCCTGACAAGCAGGAAACTTTCCACCCACCATTATATGAGCTTGGTAGACAAGATTGTATGGAGGATAAGACATTGGAGCGGCAACTTGCTAAACTATGCTGGAAGAATCCATCTTATTAGAAGTTTGACTTTTGCTATCACTAATTTTTGGATGCAATGCTTCCCTATCCCTAAGCAGGTAACTCACATGATTGATGCCATATGTAGAAGCTTTTTGTGGACTGATGAAAATGAAGTGACCAGGAAATCTCCTATCACCTAGAAGCATGTTTGTAGCCTGAAAAATTAAGGTGGACTGAACATCAACTCACTTGAAGTGTGGAATAAAGTTAATATGGTTAATCTTCTGTGGAATCTTAGTGGTAAGAGTGACATCTTGTGGATCAAGTGGAATCATACCTGTTCTAGCAAAAAATGGTTAGAACACCAAAAGTGTTAGTCTTCTACCTTAGGATAGAGAAGACTACGCTGTCTATACTGTTTGAGTATATTTGAGGATTTGGGATCTATACAAGCGTATGTATGCTATCCCAAGATGCTAGTCTTGCTTAAACCTCATGCAGGAGCCCCTCAATATGTAATGTATATGTCTGCTTTATGAACGTCGCCGAGCCCCCTTTCTGGATTCCTAGAGGACCCTTTATATAGTGTAATTCTTGGTCTAATGGCCATTAATCCCTTTAATAACGTTTGTAACCGCCAACCATTAATTTAGTAACAACCTCTATTTAACCAAGTGTAACTGTTCCATCAATGGTTCGTAACCGACGTCTATTGAGTTCTGAATCGGATAACCAACCAACCCGGCCAGCGCAACCCGACCAGACACAACTCGGCCAAATAGATAGGTGTGGTACACAACTCGGCCAGGTACACAACTTAGTCAGATAGCTAGGCCAGGTACACAACTCGGCCAGATAGCTAGGCCCGGTACACAACTCGGCCAGATAGCTAGGCCTGGTACACAACTCGGCCAGATAGCTAGGCCTAGTACACAACTCGGCCAGATAGCTAGGCCTAATACACAACTCGGCCAGATAGCTGGGCCAGATACTCAACTCGGCCAGATAGCTAGGTCTGGTACACAACTCGGTCAGATAGCTAGGCCAGGTACACAACTCGGACAGATAGCTAGGCCAGGTACACAACTCGGCCATATAGCTAGGCCTGGTACACAACTCGGCCAGCTAGCTAGGCATAGTACACCACTCGGTCAGATAGCTAGGCCTAGTACACAACTCAGCCAGATAGCTAGGCCTAGTACACAACTCGGCCAGATAGCTAGGGCAGGTACTCAACTAGATTTATACCCGGTCTTGGTCGACTATACAAGTCGACTAGGAAAATTTATTTGGCATGTACATAAGCCCCCCGAATACGAATTCTGATCTAGGAATGTAATATTTGATCATCGGGAAATTCCGGATATATTTGAAATATGTCGTGTTGTAACCCGGTCTTCTTCCCATACCCTTACGTGGTCTGAATTTTGTAATTTTTTTTTGGATTCCCATAGCTATTCACTTCTAGCCTCATGAGAGTTTAGTACCTTATAGGTACGTATTATGCCCAAGTCGGAGATACATCTTACCCGACTTTTGCATATGTGTAGACTGCTATTTTTGATGCACAATGGATTAATCAGAAAACAAGGATAGTGGGAGCTGGTCGAAATATTTCAACACAGGATTTGGTGCTAAACTGAAAAGCCAGTCGAAGATGGTGTGGAAACAAGAACAAGTTGTTTGAATTTTTCTAAGTAATAAAGAAGTTCATTTTTCGACAGTTTGGCTTGAAGGACTATTTTGACAGATAATTTGAAATTCAAAATTGAGAGGGAGATGCAGTTTAAAAGAGCAGACGCGTGGAGCATATCAGAGGCAAGGAAGCATGCAAGACGCCATTTGTCACATTTAGGGGAAATGACTGTTATCGACAGTTATTTTATTTGTATATAAATAGGTAGTTCTAGTAGGAAAAAAGGGTGTGCATTTCAAAATTGTACAAGTTATTTCAAATTACTCAAAGTAACCGTGTGAGAGAAACGAGTCATTATGGAAAAAATGTACGTTTGAGAAAAACACCAATTTATTACTTGCAATTCTTTATGAAATTTTAGTTTGTTTACAATACTCTTTAAGATTCCGCAAACTTTTATTTTTGTCTTGTTACTTTCATTTCACCAGTTATTTACCAATTACAAGTTCCATTTATCTTAGTTAGTCGAAAACTACCAACTGTGAGAATAATAATAAAACAATGATGAAAAGGTTAGAGTTTTACTCAGATTGTCAACATTTCTAACGCACTGTGTCCTAGGATTTGTGTGGTCAGTCCGGTTAGTAAACTAATTTCACAAATTAGAAGACCAGAGGTTGTGTGCTGAATTTCAAGGCAAACAAATTGGCACACCCGGTGGGACCTTGTGCATTTTGACAATTTTTAAACCTTTATTTTAAATTTTCTTTTCTTTTGTAGTCGTCTTTATTTTGTTGTATGAAATTAAGGAGCGGTAAGATTTCCGAAAACAACGAAGAAAGACCCAGAAGGAGACGAGTACGCAAAATGGTGAATCCAAATCCGCCGAACAACCAGAATTCTACGAATACTGAAGTACCACCCCCTAATCCTTCGACTGGGGGCAATACAACCTCAATATCAGTATCAGAGGCTATGCAATCAACAGCGGGTTCGACACCTGCGCATTCGATCCCCCAAAATGCGCCAAGTTTTTCTACAATGGGGTCTTAAATGCAACAAATGACACCCCCTCCTCCAGGAAGCACGTCAGGCCTTTTGTGTCTGGTTTTACGATGCCTCCATTAAATCGAGATCAACCATATGGAATACCAACTACGGTGATGAAAAGTTTACATAATGCGCCACCAATATATACAGAGCCCATGATTAATGTAACTTCGCCTTTGCAAGGATCAGGATCTGGCGCAAACCATATGGGGAGAATGAGTCAGCCTTTGGCAACAGGGTATCAAACCTATATGCCAAGTATCACTAACAATTCTGCGCAAGTGATTAGGCAACAAATAGATGAGAGTAACCATGATATGGTCCAGATGTTGACTCAACAAATGGGGGTTGTATTTAACCCATTAATTCAAAACACCACTCAAACGAACCAACAATTGGCAGCACAAATGGCGCGTATTGCCGATTTTTTCGGCGTTCCCCAACCCACTCAAAGAGAGCAGGTAGTCCAGAACCCAAGGATAGTCGTCGAAGAGGAACCTACTATAAACCAAAGACAAATAAATGTTCCTCAAGCGAACCCTAGAGAACAAGAAGTAGTGGTCGAACCACCCCGGGTCGAAATTCCTGTTCAGCAAGAACCTGTGAGGGTGTTAGTACATTGGGATCAAAATGCTGATGATATTGTGCAACGAATACGTTGTAATAACATGCCAGCAGAAAACAATTTAGCAGCCATGGTCGAAAGAATAATGGCTCGAAATGGGGTAAATGTAGGACTACAGAGGCCTAGTTACACATCACCATTATCTGAATATATATTGCAGGAGGATTTACCCCCATGATGGAAAGTCCCCAAGTTCACTAAGTTTTCAAGAGACACGAGTGAATCGACAGTTGAACATATGGCCCGTTACTTGATCGAAGCAGGCGAAATAGCGCACAATGAGAACTTGAAGATAAAATATTTTCCGAGTTCTCTGACGAAAAATGCTTTTACTTGGTTTACATCTTTGCCTGCAGGCTCGGTCCATACGTGGACCCAGTTGGAGAGATTGTTCCATGAACAGTTTTATATGGGACAAACAAAGATAAGTTTGAAGGAATTGGCTAGCGTCAAGAGAAAATTGTCTGAGCCAATTGATGATTACTTGAATAGGTTTAGGTTGCTTAAGGAAAGATGTTTCACACAAGTGCCTGAACATGAGTTGGTCGAAATGGCCGCAGGTGGCCTTGATTATTCAATCAAAAAGAAATTAGACACACAATATTTGAGAGACATGGCCCAATTGGCTGATAGAGTTAGACAAGTCGAAAGACTAAAGGCTGAAAAAGCTAGAGCCAATAAGAATAAAAAAGAAAGAGTGGCTTATGTCGGAGTGTGTCAAGATGAGGACGAAAATGAATCACTAAATTTCGACGAGCAGGAAATTGATTTGGCAGAACTGAAACAGGGTCCGCCATATGCTTGTAAAGTTTTGGCTCCGTCGAACGAGAAGGACCCTGTCGAGTCTGAAAAGAATGATAAGTTCCCCAAGAGGACTTATACGTTCGACGTTTCCAAGTGTGACGAAATATTCGATTTATTAGTTAAGGATGGCCAACTGATAGTGCCACCTGGTACTAAAGTGCCTCCTCTAGAACAACAAAAGAAGAGAGGTTTTTGTAAGTACCATAATTTTTTGGGTCATAAAACGTCTCAATGTTTCTTTTTCAGGGATTTGGTCCAGAATGCAATTCGCGATGGAAGGCTCAAATTCGGCGACAAATCAAAGTCGCAGATGAAAATTGATTCTAATCCAATGCAGGTGGCAGAAGCCCACTATGGTGAACCATTCACAGTGAATATGGTGGGGGCTGAAGAAGGTTTCGACTACAACTTTGAGATGATCGAGGCTACTGAAGGCTTCGACAACAATGTAAATATGGTGGAGATCACTGAGATCCCCTCTAATGAAAGTGATGTCGAAGAGGTCTCCAATGACTTCATAAACCAGCCGGTGATGATCAAGGTTACTGAAAACCTTGATGAAGTAATTATAGAAAACTGCATCAACAGTGAAGCTACTGAGGGCTTCAGTGACATCAACAACAAGGCCACTGAGGGCCCCAACAACATTAATACGGAAATTGCTGATGTTTTCGACGAAGTCAAAGATGAAGCTGCTGATGGCTTCACCCAAACCAGCAGAGGGACTACTGAAGGTTCCTACAAGCCAGTTGCTGTAGGGATTCTTCGACAGATAATGGAAGACCCTAAGGAGAAAGCGGTCGAGTTTTACTGCCAACATGAGGTCAAAGGCTTACCTGTGAAGATTCACACAAAAGGTGATCATGAAGATTTCGACCTAGCTAAGAAGAAACATGAGGTTGACGAAGGCCTCAGCATGAGAATGAACAAATTGAACATTGTGACTGAGCCAACTGCCAATGTGAACATGGTGGAAGTATCCCAGAAAGTCCCAGTGCAAATCGACGAGGAGCGTCGACGAGAAGAGTACCAGAAGGTGGCATACCCAAAAGAAGAAGAGAATTTGGTATAGTTTATTCAAAGATGCCAGAAGAAAAGATCTGAGGTGATGTTATGCCCTCGGTACAGCGCTGTCTTTGACAAAAAGGCAGCAGAAAACCTGGAAGGAATCGAGAGGGCTAAAAGGAGAGGAAATTGGGGGGAAGTACCATCTTTAAGAAAGGAGAGATTCGACCCTAGAAGGGGAGATCAGAATAAGAAAAAATTGGGAGGAAGGTATCCAAACACCTTAAAACCCACAAACAAAGTCCCAGATGATAAGTGGGTTCAACCAATTCGCCAGGCAAAGGGCCAGAAGAAATGGAAGAACTTCGAGATACAAAGGGGCTTCTCGCTGACAGGGAAGAAAGAAAGTGAGAAGCTCAGGAGAATGCCTTACCCTTCAGAGAATTATAAGGGTAAGAACCCAATGTCGAAATCTCAATGGAGGAGGTTTCAAAGGTGAAAGAAGGCTGAGAGAGAGGCTGCAGAAAAAAGCAAGGCAGAAACTAGCAGCAACATCCAAACTGCGAGTCAGAGAGAGGAGTCCATAGACAATGAACAACGCAGTATACCTGAACAAGTGTCGTCGAAAGAAGATGTAAACAAAGATGATGAAATGATTGATGACTTCAAATCAGAATCAGAGGCGTCCTTCGATGTCATGTGCAACGTAGTCTCAGTGCTCCCTAGGGAGTACGATCAGGTGATAGAAGTCGAAGAGGAAGAGGAAGTCATGGAAAGTGAAACCACAAGGCACAGACCAGTGTGCTACTATATAATGAATAACAGATGTGTTGAAGAGCAAAACGCGTTTTTCGAAAGACAAGACGCCTCCATGCGAAGCCACTTTAAACCCCTATTCATAAAAGGAAAGGTGGGAAATGTGGGGGTAAACAAAATCCTAGTCGATGGAGGAACGGCAGTAAATCTGATGCCGCACTACATGCTGAAAAAGATTGGCAAAGACGATTCAGACACCAAACCCCACAACATGGTTTTGTCGAACTATGAAGGAAAAGTAGGGACAACAATGGGTGTAATACAGGTAGATTTGATAGTCGGAACAATTACTAGGCCGACGATGTTTATGGTGATAGCTTTAAAGGCAAATTACAATCTCCTCTTGGGGAGGGAATGGATACACGGCATAGGCGCCGTTCCTTCGTCAATGCATCAGAGAATAACTATCTGGCGCGCTGATGGAATAGTGGAGAACATAGAGGCTGATCAGAGCTATTTTCTAGTTGATGTAAACCACGTTGATCGACAAAGTTTCGACAGAAACTTGGCCCATATTGCTCCTTGCAGTCCAGCCACATTCGACCTGATGGCAACTGATAATGCTTTCTGTTCGTTATACCTCCATCCCACACATGGGTTCCAGTGGGATAAGGAGGTGGTTGGTGAGGCAAATTACGTCTTCGGAACTGCACACATACAGCCAACTGGCTGGGGTAGCGAGTTCAGTGACAATGCATGAGTCACTAGCGCTCGAAAAGATCGCGACTTATGTAGCCGAGAACAAACTAAAAGCGGCTTTAGAGGCCAAAGTGAAGTACATGGTTGTCGAAGCCAATCAGGTTGAAAAAGACCAACAACGTCCTTACAAAGATTTTGATGAAAGTCCGCTCGATGGAGAATTGGGCGAATGGAAGAATCAAAGGCTTGATGCCATTTATGATGAAGAGCCTTTGGGTTTCGAGAAGGATCCATTGTCAACAAATATGAAAATGGTGGCGCAGGACCCGCTTGAAGAAATCGACTTGGGAGTGAGGGCAGAGAAAAGGCCAACCTACATAAGTGCGAAAGTCAATCCCCAGTTCAAAGTCGAAGTAGTCCAGCTGCTGAAAGAGTTTAAAGATTGTCTTGCGTGGGACTATGACGAAATGCCTGGCCTGGACAGGAGTTTGGTCGAATTGCAGCTGCCCATAATGCATGGGAGGAAGCCCGTGAAGCAAACCCCAAGGCGTTTCGCCCCAGAGATCCTGTCGAAGATCAAAGAGGAAGTCGAAAGGCTTCTCAAATGTAAATTCATTCGTACGACCAGGTATGTCGAATGGATTGCTAACATAGTTCCAGTAATAAAGAAAAATGGCAAGTTAAGGGTATGCATTGATTTTCGAGACTTGAATTCAGCTACCCCAAAGGATGAATATCCTATGCCAGTGGCGAAAATGCTTGTCGATTCTGCCGCAGGCCATGAGTACCTCAGTATGCTTGATGGGTACTCTGGCCATAACCAAATTTTTATTGCTGAGGAAGATGTTCCAAAAACGGCGTTTCGATGCCCCGGAGCCTTAGGCACCTATGAATGGGTGGTAATGCCTTTTGGCTTGAAAAACGCTGGAGCAACTTATCAGCGAGCAATGAATTTGATTTTTCACGATTTCATTGAGACTATTATGCAGATTTATATTGATGACATTGTTATTAAGTCTATTTTAGGAGAAAGTCACACTGACCACCTTCGACAGTCCTTTGAAAGGATGAGGAAGTATGGTCTAAAAATGAATCCTCTCAAATGAGCATTTGGTGTGCAGGCGGGAGACTTCCTAGGCTTTGTGGTCCACAAGAAGGGGATCGAAATAAACCAAAATAAGGCCAAAGCAATAATGGAGGCGAAAACGCCATCAACAAAGAAGGAATTGCAGTCTTTACTTGGGTAGATAAATTTTCTCAGAAGGTTCATCTCCAACCTTAGTGGGAAGACGCAAGCCTTCTCTCCTCTACTTCGTCTGAAAAAGAAAAACTGTACATGGGGGTAAGAGCAACAAGATGCCTTCGACAAAATCAAGGAGTACTTAACGCATCCCCTTATTTTGATGTCACCTTGTAGAAGTAGAAGTATGAGGCTGTACATAGCCGCGTCAAATAAGACAATAGGGAGTATGTTAGTCCAAGAGGATGAAAATGGTGTCGAAAGAGCCATTTATTACCTCAGTAGAGTCTTAAATGATGCAGAAACTAGATATAGAGGGATCGAAAAGTTGTGTTTATGTGTATACTTTTCATGTATGAAGTTAAAGCACTATATAAAACCTGTTGATGCTTATGTTTCTTCCCATTTCGACGTAATAAAAAATATGTTATCTAAACCAATTTTGAATAGTCAAATTGGAAAATGGGCTTTGGCATTAACTGAATATTCCTTGACATACTTACCATTAGAAGCTGTCAAAGAACAAGTGGTGGCTGATTTTATAGTCGACCATGCCATAAACGAGGAGTCTGTGGACTATGTCGAAATAGAGCCATGGAAGTTATATTTCGATGGTTCTAGTCATAAGAATGGAACTGGTGTAGGAGTTTTGATTATTTCTCCCAAGAGAATTTCAACAAAATTCAAGTATAAAGTCGAAGGACTGTATTCAAATAACGAAGCCGAATACGAAGCTTTAATAGCAGGACTTGAAATTTTATTGGAATTGGGGGCAACTAGAGTCGAAATAATGGGAGACTCTGAGTTGGTAGTAAAGCAAATAACCAAGGAGTACAAGTGTGTCAAAGAAAATTTGATCATGTACTTCGTAATAGCTAATCGACTATTGAAGAAGTTCGATATAGTTACAGTTCGACATATTCCTCGAATAGAAAACCAGGAGGAAAATGACTTAGCACAAATAGCCTCCGGATACAAAGTGTCCAAAGAGAAATTGCAGAAAGCCATCGAAGTAAGAGGAAGAGTCGTGTCAACTAGGTTATCCCCATCCGATCTGGAGACAATAAAGCTAGGATACGCTGACGAAGAAAACTTTGAAATTTTTATCGTGGATGATTCAAGGGTGGAAGATTGGAGGAAACCTATCAGGGAATACATACAAAACCCAAATAGACCGGTTGAACGAAAAGTCAAGTATCGAGCTTTAAGTTATGTGCTTTTTAAAAATGAATTATTCAAGAAAACTCCAGAGGGGATATTGCTGAAGTGTTTAAGCGAAGCTGAAGCATACATAGCCTTGTCGAATGTGCATAGTGGGGCATGTGGCGCACATCAAGCTGAACATAAGATAAAATGGATATTATTCCGACAAGGAGTATATTGGCCAACTATGTTAAAAGATTGCGTCGAATTTTCCAAAGGTTGCCAAGAATGTCAGGTACACGCAGGGATACATGTTCCTGCAAGCGAATTACATTCTATAATAAAGCCTTGGCCATTTAGAGGTTGGGCTTTGGACTTAATTGGAGAAATTCGACCGGCCTCTTCAAAAAGCTAGAGATATATTTTGGTTGGGGTCGATTATTTTACAAAGTGGATAGAAGCCATACCTTTGGTGAATGTGGATCAGGAAGCAGTAATTGAATTTATCCAGAAACATATCATTTATAGGTTTGGGATCCCAGAAACAATAACAAAAGATCAGGGATCTGTGTTCACTGATAAGAATATGCAAGCATTTGCGAAGGAAACGGGGTTCAAGCTTCTTACATCAACACCTTATTACGCTCAGGCCAATGGACAGGTCGAAGCAGCAAATAAAGTCATAATCAGTTTGATAAAGAAGCATGTAGGAAGAAATCCTAGAAATTGGCAAAAAACTTTGGATCAAATTCTATGGGCTTGTCGAACATCCCCTAAGGAAGCTACAAATGCAACCCCTTTTCGACTAACGTATGGCCATGACGCAGTCTTGCTAGTTGAAATATATTTGCAATCGACCCGAATTCAAAGACATCATGAGATTCCATCAGATTCATATTGGAACATGATGATGGATGAGTTAGTCGATTTGGATGAAGAAAGGTTAAAAGCGTTAGATTTTTTAAAAAGGCAAAAGGAAAGAGTAGAAAAATTTTACAATAAAAAGGTAAAAAATAAAGATTTTTCAATTGGTGATCTCGTCTGGAAAGTTATTCTTCCCATGGATCGAAAAGATAGATTAATGGGGAAATGGTCCCCTAAGTGGGAAGGACCTTTTCAGATTGTTAAAGTATTTTCGAATGGCGTATATGAAGTTGAGGAACTAGAAAAGAATAAAAGAGTACTGAAAATAAATGGAAAATATTTGAAAAAATATAGACCCATGTTGCAGGAAATTAAAATAACGATGGAATAATGTTACGAAAAGACATAATACAAATTGGTGAAATTTGCCAAACAAATGGCTTAATTGTCATTACAGATAAAACAATAGGCCTCAAAGGGCTAAGTAACATTACAACTTTAAATTAGAAAAATATTTCTTCAGCTTGGTGAGCTTCGACCGTTGGATCTGAATTTGACATTCACAAAGAGCTTTGCTGGTGAAAGCTCTTCGATTTCTTTGCCTAATGTTTGAGCTCTGTCAGCATGGTGTACTCCCACTTCCAGTTCTTTGTCAATTTCGTCTTGCTTGACCTGTTGCAGTTCTTCCTTGCGTTGTTTCACCTGGAAAATTTTATTTTGGAGTGCAGCTATTTGTTTCTCCCACTTCAGAATGTTTTCGTCACAACTGGCAGCTTCTTTCTTGTTCTTTTCAGAAAGTTCTCCCAGTTCAATCACCCTATTAGTGGAGGCTGCAACGACATCCCATTCTGCAAGTTGAGTTTCTGACTTGTTTTCTATCTTTTTCGAATAATCTCGTAGTCGGTTGAAGTCTGCTACTACCAGGTCAATTAGTTCGGTTAAGTCCACCACAATGTTAGTTATTTCAGCAGGAGCTTCCAAAACATTGACTTGCTTCAGGATTTTCTTAAGGTTGAACTGAGCAGACGAATCATTCTCCAAAAGCTGAAACAGGTCCACGTCAAGGATTTGTTCTCGAATTTGGGCTAGTATAGCATCCATAGATTTGGCACCAGAAACAACCCCTGAGGTGGTCGAACTGCTGTGGGAAGAATCATAGAAGGTGTGACGTGTGCTGAGCACAACTTTCAAATATTCTAAGGGCCGCTGCACCTTCATGTTCTCAAGTTCTTTGTGAGAGAAGTTGGTCGAAGTAGTATGTGGCGAACCAGTCTTAGCACGTTTGGGGGAGTTTTGCGTGTCACGTTCTTTTTCCTCATCAGCAGCAATTCCTGATGTGGGTTATCTATCATCTTCGATTTCTTCTTCTTTTTTGACATCAGAGCCAGGCTCCTCATCCTTATCTTCATCATCCTGCTTCAAATGAATGGGTGAATTATCATCAGGATGGTCTTTTGTGATCAAGGTTTCATTGGCCATTTCAGTTTCCCCACCAGTTTCGACTAAGATGCCGTTCTTGGGGCTGTTTCTTCTCCTACCTTATCTTGAGCAGGATGTTGTTGTTGGAGAGTAGCAACTGGTTGGTTTACCTCTGTCGCAGATTCCTTCGTCGAACCTTTTGGAGACTGCTTTGAAGGACTGGTAGGTTTATAGGTGGGATCACTGCTGGTCTTTGGAAGTACTTGTACAAGAGGGTGTCCATGGGTATCAACTTGGACCTGAAAAGATAAATCAGGTTAAGGCAAATAAGTATGACCATAAGGAAAGAGTTTAGCTGTCGAATATCAGAACGTACCCGAGGGATAACAGTTTTAAAGCTGGAATTTTCACTTTCTTCAGGAATGGTTGGAACTTGCACAACTGGACTTGTTTGGGGAGTTTTTTCCAATGTTCTGACAGTGGAGGACTTTTGTGGGGGAGGTTTCGATACCTTTTTCTTTTTCTTTGAAGGTTGTACCCGGTCAGGAGATTCGTCACCAGATTCAACAGCAGGAGTTTCAGTTTCTTGCTCTTTCCTTTTCTTTGGCGTCGGAGGAGGTTTTCGGCTTCCCTGAAAATGGTAACAAAGTTTAATTAGCATTTAAAACAAAATAATAATAATATTGGCGAAATAAGAAATAAAGTTATACTCTCGCCAGAGGTTTTTTGGTTGTGCTTTGAGGGCCTTACTCAACTCCTGCAATCGAACCTTCAACAGCTGGTTTCTTGGCAGTTATTTTCACAGCTACAGGAAAAAGGAAGAAATTAGAGATAAAGTTTGAAAAAATATGCTTGAATAGTAAGTAAAGGATGTCGAAGGTCTCCCCATTCCACACCTTCAAGTATTGGAGTTTCCACACGAACGTGTTCTACGCCAATATGAAGGTGACCTTTGAAATTGTCCAAGGTGTACTTAGTCGGAACCACTCGCTGAGCGCGTTTTTGGTAATTTTGGCGAAGAATTTTCATCGAGTCCCCGCAAGTGAACCAATCTGGAAACGGAGGGCTAAAAGCCACACCAAATTCAGCAGAAGGTAGAGGGGGAAACTTTGGTGGATGAAGATTGAAAGCCAACTCATAACGTTGATCTGGTCGAACGTATGGAGGTAGTTTAAAATAATCCAGTTTGCTCATAAATTTTTGTTTCAAAGTAACTGCTGCTTCGCTTATGGTTCGACTAAGTTCATTGGGCCTATAGACAGTTTCAAAGTATTTCTGGAATGCTTGGATTTCCTTGACGTGTCTCGAGATAACTTTCTTGGTCTTGTCCTGCACAAGTGTAAAAGCTTTAGTTAGATGGATGTTGAAGGAAGGCACGTCGAAAAACTGGGTGGTGTAGTAATCTTTCCACCATTCATCGAATTCCTGAGTACAAAGGAAGGACGGTCGAAAGAACACTGGTTGAATCTCGACCAGGTTAGAATACTTCTCCAATAATTATGAACACTTGTCTTCATTGTGAAACATGTTGTAGTGAATGAGAGAACCTTTTCTGGAAAAGAGGGGTTTAGGTTGTATTTGAATTAACCCAAACCGTCGAGAGACAAAGTTGGGCTGGTAAGCAACCAAAGAGATCTTTGACTTTCCAGGGCTAATCCTGGAAGCTTGAAGTCTAGGTGTCAGGAAGGATTCCCAGACATTGAGGAAATAATCTTCTTCAGCTTTCGACTCCACAGGCAGTTTTCTAGTGAACCATTTTGGTCCAATCACCCTGTTGGCGAAATGGGCCATACTGGGGGTAAAGTTGTAGCGTTTGGCGAACATCATGATGTAACTAGTAAAAGATTGTTGGAGGCTCAGTCCTTCGTCAGTGGGTGTCAGTTGCACCAATCTAGTCCCTTCGACCCTCCTGTCCCTCAAGGCGTCTTCATTCACAGGATTTTTGATAGGGAGAGAGGCTTCAAAAGTGGCATTAAGCCATAATTGCAGAAGCCAAAATGGTCCTAACAAAAGAAGGTTGCCTTTATCCTTGATGGTCTTGAGGAAAGTGACACCTTCGTCCAAAGATTCGTAAAGGTTTGCTAAAATCATTTCACTCAGGCATAATCGATGTCCAGCATGAAGTTGATTTGCCATAGTAATATAACGTTTGGCTACTTGGAGTGACCTGGAGCAAAAGACACATCTCGACAGCCAGAGGGCCAGAAAAGCTACATGTTCCTGATCAGATACTTCCTTAGTCTCTTCATCATGATAATTGGCAATGTAAGCTGTGAAGGTGGCCTTGTTCGTGTCGAATCCTATAGAATCATCAGATAAAACGTTGGGGTCATAGTCTACTCCTAATGGGCTAAGGCCAGTGATGGCAGCTACGTCGAATAGGGTAGGGGTAATCATCCCACAAGGAAGATGGAAAGTGTTATAAGTACTATCCCAGAAGTAGAGGGAAGACAAGAGCATATTTGGGCAGTAACCTGGTCCTACTTTCGACAGTTGAATCAAGTCGAAAATACCTATGTCTTTCCAAAAGTCAGCCTTAACTTTTTCAATCTTCGCCAGCCAAGCTAAATAGCCAGAGGGGTCTTTCGAAAAGGGACAAGATCTGAAAATTCTAACATGGTTCAGATATTCTAAGCTTATGGGTTCTTCAGAGGGTGAGCCTTGGCCATCAACAGTGGATTTCTCATCTATGGCCTTTTCTTTATCAGTTTTAGGTTTAACCCCATTAGCTATGGGTTTATAGCGGTGATAGGCTGGAAAAAATTCTTTTACCTTCACTGGATCTAATTTTAAATCAGGCAAAGTCCCTAGCATTGTATATGATTTACCAGAAATTAGAACAGGGATAAGTACCTGGGATTGAAAAATGCGCCTTTTTTCTTCTTCATTAGGAGGTTCAGGCACATATTGTTGGTTTCCCACCACCTTGGGGCCAAGGATTTTGTGGACAGATGATAAAGCTTTAGAGTTTTTTGGAGCTTTGTTGGAAGTTGTTGGAGCTGTGGAAGACGCCATGTTTGAAAGAGAGAAGTTGTAGAGAAAATCAGTAAAGAAGAAGAAATATGGAAGGGTTTTACTCAAGAAGAAGAAGAAGTGTAAAAAAAAGGTGGAAAGAAGAGTTGTTGACTTATTTATAGATGATAAGGAGAGGTGACTGAAGCGGTTGAGATTCAGAAATTTTTTCATTAAAAGAAGAGATCATGGGGCACGTGGCAGTTGTGAGTGGATGGATTGAAACGACGGCAGTTGAGTTTGTCACCAACGAACTACTAGGGATTAGAGTAGTGATGATGAAAATGGTTAGAATGTGGGCTGAAGAGATGTTTCAGAAAAGGGTAATGATGATCCTAACGTCATAGGTGTCCAATCACATGAACAGTCAATTTGAGGAATTAATGAAGGCGTCGAATTATATCGGCAAGAAATGCTTTTCTCATTGTCAATCAAAAACGCATTTATTGTGGGGCAATTTGTAGACTGCTATTTTCGATGCACAATGGATTGATCATAAAACAAGGATAGTGGCAGCTGGTCGAAATATTTCGACTCAGGATTTGGTACTAAACTGAAAAGCCAGTCGAAGATGGTGTGGAAACAAGAACAAGTTGTTTGAATTTTTCTAAGTAATAAAGAAGTTCATTTTTCGACAGTTTGGCTTGGAGGACTATTTCGACAGATAATTTGAAATTCAAAATTGAGAGGGAGATGCAGTTTAAAAGAGCAGACACGTGGAGCATATCAGAGGCAAGGAAGCATGCAAGACGCCATTTGTCACATTTAGGGGAAATGACTGTTATCGACAGTTATTTTATTTGTATATAAATAGGTAGTCCTAGTAGGAAAAAAGGGTGTGCATTTCAAAATTGTACAAGTTATTTCAAATTACTCAAAGTAACCGTGTGAGAGAAACGAGTCATTATGGAAAAAATGTACGTTTGAGAAAAACACCAGTTTATTACTTGCAATTCTTTATGAAATTTCAGTTTGTTTACAATACTCTTTAAGATTCCGCAAACTTTTATTTTTGTCCTGTTACTTTCATTTCACCAGTTATTTACCAATTCCAAGTTCCATTTATCTTAGTTAGTCGAAAACTACCAACTGTGAGAATAATAATAAAACAATGATGAAAAGGTTAGAGTTTTACTCAGATTGTCAACATTTCTAACGCACTGTGTCCTAGGATTTGTGTGGTCGGTCCTGTTAGTAAACTAATTTCACAAATTAGAAGACCAGAGGTTGTTTGCTGAATTTCAAGGCAAACAATATGTAAAGGGCTCGATTACCCTGATTATACTTATGCTTACCAAGGTTTTTCATTCTGTTTGGTCAGTCACTGACTAGACTATCTTCGGTAGTATCACAAAGTAGTGAGATTAATGTTTATTTATCCTTGACTTTTGAGTCGATTGGACAGAGGTTTTTGTTTTAACCCAAAATTTTGCCTTGCTTGAAGATTTTCAATATGCGTCTGGAGTCCCTTGGGGCTTTATCCGAGTTCATATCCTGGTTTAGATACAATATCCAGGGGTTTATATGCTAAGTCTCCCTGAGCATGAAATCCTCAGGAAAGAAGTGTTCGGATACAACTGGTACGACAATATTCTTGGTTGTTCACATAGAAGTTTTTATTGAGTTTAATATCTTTCGTTGGGGATTTTTTTCTCGAACATATTTGTTTAGAGCCCTAAGCGGCTTTTAGACTCAGTTCACTTATCTTTATCCTTGGGTGTTTAACTTAGGATATTGGCGGAGTCTTCCAGATGCAAAGTTCACAGAAGTGAAATACTTTGTCCGGGCTGTGACGTAACCGAGAGAGTCCGTCTGCTAATTTCTCGGGTTTTGTTGTAAGTGCCCGAATACTTGCGGTGTGATCTATTCCAATCTGAATCTCCTGGGTACGAAGCCCCCAAGAATAAATGTCCGGATAAGATACCTGGCTTTACGTCACCTTTGGCTGATTTATGAAATCAACAATGGTGCTTCTTTTAAGCGCCCCAAGCCTGTTTAAGGTTGTGCGATCATCCACTTGTTCATGTCTAATGAGCCTCAAGCAAACTTCGTTGAGTCTGGAAGTTACCACAATGGGTTTGTCAGTTAGGTTTAAAAGACTTTTTTACCATTAAGGTGGGTATTATTTTACTAGAGATCAAATAAAAGCCCCTGATTTTATTAGATAATGGTCAAATGTTTATTAACTTGACCGTGCCCAAAGCATACCAACGTAGACGAGGATCTGTGGTATTTGACCGTATTGTAGAACTCGACTCTTATACGAGGAGTGTCATTAGTGTCGGATAGAGGCCCTAAGGCGTTTGACTATGACTTTTGTCTGCGGGCTTTGTAATTCGAACTGCCCTTTGTGGTCTTTATAATCGTATTGTCATTTTGTTTTTATTTGCTTTTTCAACTTTTCCATAACTAAAAATTGTCCTGCGAAATAATCCTGCGCATATATCCTAGCCCCTCGGGCACTAAGTCAAATAGACTTTAAGTTTCCGATTATAAAGTGTCGGGTATTATTTTCGCATATTTGCTTTGCTTAGTTTGATTTTTAAGCCTTTTTTGGATAACTCATCACATGGAAAACTATTATTTAAAAAGCCCCTAGCTAATGTGTGCATATAACCTTGATACTTTTGAAAGTCCTTAACTCTTATAGGATTAGGCGCCGATTATGGTATGGACTCGGGTGTCTCTTTATCAGAGACTTGCTCCCAGTTCTTATAAGCCTTTAGTAGTTGGGCATGTATGATTTTGATACTCATAATCCCCAAGTTTCTTTTGGCGTGCTGAAGGCTTGGATATTTCATCTTTTTCATAATTGAATATCCGACCTGTGTATGCGGAGCCTGTAAATACGTTTATAAGTGTTTGTTCAACCTGTATACGCGGAACAAGTCAACACATTTATGGGCGACCTATGTACGCGGAGCAAGTCAACACGTTTATAGGAGTTTAATCAACCCGTGTACGTGGAGCGTTTATGGGCGACCTATGTACGCGGAGCAAGTCGACACGTTTTATAGGAGTTTATTCAACCCTTGTACGCAGACCGTTTATGGGCGACCTATGTACGGGAGCAAGTCAACACGTTTTATAGGAGTTTATTCAACCCTTGTACGCAAAGCGTTTATGGGCGACCTATGTACGCGGAGCAAGTCAACACGTTTTATAGGAGTTTATTCAACCCTTGTACGCAGAGCGTTTATGGGCGACCTATGTATGCGGAACAAGTCGACACGTTTTATAAGAGTTTATTCAACCCTTGTACGCAGAGCGTTTATGGGAGACCTATGTACGCGGAGCAAGTTAACACGTTTTATAGGAGTTTATTCAACCCTTGTATGCAGAGCGTTTATGGGCGACCTATGTACGCGGAGCAAGTCGACACGTTTTATAGGAGTTTATTCAACCCTTTCATGGGCGAAAGTGGTTTATGGGGAGTTCCAAACTTCATCCCGACTTTGCACCTGAAAAATAGTTTGAGAGTTTTCGGTTAGTAATAATTTTTCTATCTTTGTGTTACATTCTTTCTCATATGAGACAAGTGGTCTTGGTGTTCCATGCTTTTGACTTCTAGCATCTTGGTTTCTTCTTAATATAATGTGTGCCAGGGTATTGGATTTTTCTTGAGAGTTTAGTTTCTTCTATATAAGACCTCCTCCTATTCCGAGCTCACCCTATTTTATTTTAAAAACTAAACACGGGTAGGGTGACTCCTGCCCACGCAGTGGAGAAAGAACGACACCTGTCACTTAAAGTAAGCTCTAAGTGTTTCTTAGAAGTGATTACAAATGGTGGAGAAATTGGTTCTCCTTATCCGACCAATAGTAATATTTAACGTATACATTTATTATGGGATACTGATAATTACTATGATGGTAATAAGGGCATTTGGTATTGATATGACCACCATACTCATCGAAATCATAATACATCATCTAATAATGAGTCTGAACCTTCTAAAGCACCTGACGCTTTGAGCACTAAAAAAGTAGTGTTTCTGCACCAGCTACAACTATTACTTCGAATGAGAAGCCATAGTGGAGAGATCGATGTTTACTGCAACATGTGACGATATTCTCGATATCCAATAATGTGAATCATTCGTGTACCATAGTCAACATTGGAACTGTAACTATTTTAGTCCGGTCTGCATTCCTGCTTCATCAATTATCGAATAGCTTCAACAAGCATTGGGTTAACCGCATAAATTATAGCAGATGTGTTGTATGATATATCCAGTTTCTTTCTCGAATGACTAATAGCCTCCTTAGTAGACGATTTAATCATCACTTATCTGGACCTAAAGAAGTCATGCATCTTCCGGAGATTTACCCTGTATACCAACTCAAAATAAGAGCAAACTCGAAACCGGGCTATGACTTCTAACTTGCAAAATCCAAACAGCCTTTTCAAAACCGAAATCGAAACAACTTTGCGAAATCAAAATCTGAAACAATATGCAAAACCGGGCTTGATGTGAGTGTTTTACTAAGAATCCCTCTACCATCTTGGCAAAGCTTAGTGTGAGTTTATCGTTTCCGATCTCCAATCTCGGCTTCTTCTCTAAAATAACTGTTGATCTTATGACACAGCTTCAAATTGCTGTAGTTACCAAATCGGAACTGTGAGCTTTGGCGGTGGCACTGGCTCATATCTCGTCCTTTAAAATGTGATCCAGTTCCATCCATTTCAATGATGTGCCTTTCATCCTTTCACAACAAATCGCATTACATACCTCTTTCTTCTTTGAAAGCTATTGCAAAAATCATGGTTGCAAAACTACACAGTACCCTAGAAATCAACAACAAAGCGGAACATTAAGAATATGATTTAAGGTTCATGTGTTTGATATTAAAACTAATGTATAGACAAAAGTTACTTATCTTTATAGATTTCGGCGAGCATCCACGATCAAATTCTTGATGGACCTACTCTCTGAATGAGTTCTCCGACAAGGGAATGTCCTGATCATAGACCCGCGTCTTACATATCCGAGATGTGGCTTCGACTAGATCGCCCAAAATGACTGTGAGGTTTGCATTGGCCTCTTGGCGACGCTTCGCACCACAAAGCGATTGTTATCGGTTGTTTGACATTGTTCATTTTGTTTCATAGATAATAGCTGGACATGTTAGCTAGACACGCTGACTGCTGGATGAAAGTATTTGTGATGTGCTGTGGCGTTGCAACTTACTGTCCACAATTTATATAATCACAAGAATCGTAATGAACAATAATTCATAGTGTTCTTGTTGGCAGGGTTCCATAACCAAAATCACGGGGTCCAACTTGTAAGATGTTCATAATTTTCCAAGATGCATCTCAATAGGACGATTTTGAGTATTAAGTTGTTACAAAAATTAAAACCACATGGAATAAGACGAGAACTTATCTATTGATGTCGGTTACCGGTCAGAAACATTATACTCTTAATGCACAAACCCGTAATTTTCTTCCTCTTCACTACTCAAGCTCGTTAAATTCTCGATCTTCTGAGTAAGCTTTCTAATGTGATCATCTGACTTCAAGCATTAGAAACAGTACTTGAACTAACGAACCAGTACCCGAAACTATTAGGAATCAAACCACATCTCCACCAAGAATTGCTCTTCGATGGAACATCACAGCGTATTCCTACCTGTTTATCCAATTTTGTTCAAAATTGCCCTCTGTCCTGAACAAAATAAACACAGAAATAACATTTTCGCATGAGAACATGAATTGTCTACGAAATCATCTGGATCCATATCAATAATTTTACGAGTCTAAATATGTTTTTTTTATTATGCTTGTGTCTAATAACATTACTTTAGAAGGGATACTAATCATGATTTAAATTGTATACACAGGAATGGAAAAATAAACTTATCTGTTGATGGCGGTTGTCCTTCTTGCAGATCGTAGGCTTTGTCAACTACATCAACTCATAATTCACCATCAATTTCTAATAGTTAAGATTCTTCCTTCCCTGAGATCTCCATCACGATCTCATTTTCTTGTTTCATGACTCAACTTACCAAGTTCTGTAAGATTGATACCAACTACATGTGTGGAGATCCTTCAAGGTATCGAAGACGAAATAAAAAGAAAACAATGGATTGGGCATCTACTTGACTGCATGGATTTGCTCAAAGTTATCGATCCTTCATTGTGAGAAGGCCATGAAAGTTTGGATTTTTGATATTGTTGTGTGGTCCGGGAGAGTTTTACCGGAGCCCCACGGTGGGCGTCAAATGTTCTAGCCAAAAATGGTTAGAACACCAAAAGTGCTAGTCTTCTACCTTAGGGCTGAGAAGACTACGCTGTCTATACTGTTTGAGTATATTTGGGAATTTAGGAGCTATACAAGCGTATGTATGTTGTCCCAAGATGCTAGTCTTACTTAACCTTCATGCGGGAGCCCCTCAGTATGTAGTGTATATGTCTGCTTTATGAACGTCGCCGAGCCTCATTTCTGGATTTCTAGAGGACCCTTTATATAGTGTAATTCTTGGTCTAATGGCCATTAATCCTCTTAATAACGTTTGTAACCGCCAACTATTAATTTAGTAACAACCTCTATTTAACCAAGTGTAACTGTCCCATCAATGGTTCGTAACCGACGTCTATTGAGTTCTGAACCGAATAACCAACCAACCCGGCCAGCGCAACCCGGCCAGACACAACTCGGCCAGATAGCTAGGTCTGGTGCACAACTCGGCCAGATAGCTAGGCCATATACACAACTCGGCCAGATAGCTAGGCCTAATATACAACTCGGCCAGATAGCTGGGCCAGGTACTCAACTCGGCCAGATAGCTGGGCCAGGTACTCAACTCGGCCTGATAGCTAGGCCAGATACACAACTCGGCCAGATAGCTAGGTCAGGTACACATGTCGGTCAGATAGCTAGGCCTGGTACACAACTCGGCCAGATAACAGGCCTAGTACAAAACTCAGCCAGATAGCTAGGCCTAGTACACAACTCGGCCAGATAGCTAGGTCTGGTACACAACTCGGCCAGATAGCTGGGTTAGGTACTCAACTAGATTTATACCCGGTCTTGGTCGACTATACAGCTCGACTAGAAAAATATATTTGGCATGTACAATACCTACTATATTAAGAAGTAGCAACTGATGTCAGTGAAAATCAAAACTAACTGCTCTTGGATTCTGAAGACAATATTCAAGCAGAGAGATAAGGTTCATCAGGTTCAGGGTTGGATTAATAAGCAACAAATGGGGAAATTTGACATGAAGAAAATGTACATGGTGTTGAAAAAAGAGTACCAAATGTTGTATTGGAGAAAGTTGTACTATAGCAATATGGCTCGACCGAGAGCTCTGTTTGTGACGTGGTTGGCTCACCATGAGAGATTAACTACCAAAGGATAGACTCCATCAGTTTGAAATGGTTGAGAATGATAAATGCTTCATATGTCAACAGGTAGAAACAATTTAACATATTCTATTTTGATGCACTGAGTTGAAAAACATTTGAAAACAAGTTCTAAATTGGATTTAGGTAAAGCAAGATCTAGGAGAATGGAAAGAAGAATTGGACTGAATTGCAAGGAATACCAAAGGTAAAGACTGGAGGGCTAAACTGCTCAAGTTTGCTGCAGTGGAAATGATTTATGAGGTTTGAAAATATAGGAGCTATGAGAATATTGTAATTAACATTAATATAAAAGAGAGAGTCATAGATACCATTGCATATAGGGATTGGAACAATATAAAGCTTAGAAAACACATGGCTAGATTGATCATGAACTAGCCAAAAAATTTCTCTTTCCGTTTGTTTGTTATTTAGTGATCGCCTTGTATATAGTGTTTTGTGAATTAATTAAAGTTTATATTGATTCAAAATATATATAGCTTAACATTAGGCTGTTTTTTTTTACATCACTGTCGAGGTGAAAATAGATTAATCTGAGTTAAATTATATTTAAATAGGTTGGATCTACTTAAAAATAATAATAATTAAAGTTTGAATTTGATTTATTATATGCGAAATCTTTGATTTTCTGTCTGAGCTTTTCCTTTTTAAAATATGGATTGAGTTTTTTTAATAAAGAAATTTTATATTGTGAATAGTATTATTATTTTTTAATTAAATAAAATAAAAATTATTTATAGTAAAAATATAAATAATTACTTTATAATATAAATATAAGATTATATTATTAATCAATTTTATCACTTAATTAATTATAAAACTTTATCTCATTAATAGGGGTGGGAATAGGCTAGGCCGAGCTAGGCTTTGCCAAGCCTGAGCCTGGCCTGCTAAAAAATTCAAAGCCTAAGCCTGACCTGTAGCCTATCATAGGCTTATTTTTAGGCCTAAGTCTGGCCTTTTCGAAGGCCTGATTAGCCTACTAGCCTATTTAAAAGCCTACTTCATTTGAACATTTGTAAATAAGAAATTCAACTAATGTTAAATAGACTAATAAGTTAAAAGATCAATGAGATTATATGTTTGTTTTCATTGTCTCGTTCAAGTTTTCTTATTAGCATAAGTTTGGTGATGCTATTTGTTGAAGATAACTTATGAGAAAAACTTATGACAACAACTTATGAAATTGTTTATAATATTTTTTCAACTTATTTTCATAAGTTCTTCAAGACAGCTAAGTTTTATTTTCGTATTTTAGTTCAAAGTACAAAATAGAATATAATAATAATAAATTTATTGATTTTTTCTTAAATAGACCAGCCTGATAGGCTTAAATGGTTTTTCTTACGGCCTGTGGCCTAGCTTCTTTAGCTAAATAGGCTTATAAAAAAGTTTAGGCCTTTTCTATTTAAGAAAAAGCCTGGCCTGGCCTGAGCCTATGTAGGCTAGACCGTAGGCCCCTGTTAGTTGGCCTGGCCTATTCCCACCCCTACTCATTAACCATTTATTTTATTATAATTCATTAACTATTTTTACTATTTCATTAACTAACAAACTACGTAACATTAATCATTTTTAGACATTAAATTATGAACTATATTAAACAATTTTTACACTCATTAATCAATTTTTATTTTACTACTTAAAATTATTTTTTATATGTTTGGACACTCTTATCCATATTATGAATTATATTAACTATTTTTTTACACAATTAATCATAGTTGATTTATTGCATATAACCTTTTTTTTTTAATGTCAGAACACTCAATAATCAAAATAAGAAATATATTAACCAATATTTTACACTTAAATAATCAACTTTATTATACCACATAAAATTACTTTTTAGTATCAAAGCATTTATCAACCAAATTATGAATTGTATTAATCTAATTTTTATACAAAATTATTTTGAGAAAGAAAGAAAATAAGTGTTCAATCGTATTTATAAACAATAACTATAATATATTATTTTTAGTTAAAATAATTGTAATGCAATGTAAAAATAATTGTCAAAATAACATTTTTTTAGTTAAAATTGGATTGTCTCTTGGTATAGCATTTTGATGATTGTTCAATACATTCCTTAAAAATGTAGTATTTGAATATACAGAATCAAAAACACATTTTTGATAATATATTTATGTACCTTAGCTATTGATTCTTTTCTATCTTGTGTGTTATTCCCTCCGTTTCAAAATATTGTTGAGAAGAAATAAAGTGTGTGGAAGTCTCACATTGATTAGAAAAATAGAGACTTGAGCACTTATAAGTGAGAGAACTCACACACCTATCATTTTAAGATTTAGGGTGAATATGTGGTGTCTCTCTCAGAATGTGTGTTGCTAAAAAAGAAAAAGTCTCAAGAATGAAAATACACCTTGTCGCGGTGAGAATTGGATACCAAGCTATTATATTAACTTGAATCACATTTCTTTTATTCACCACCGTCTTTGATTTATCCAAGGGAAGGGAGAAAGATCGAATACTCACAATATGCAATGCAAATGCAAACTAAGATTCTAAGGTTCGGGGGTTGGTTATACCTAGGGAAGGTGTTAGCATCCTAGATATCTGTAGTACTCTACAGGAACCTCTTGTTTTATTATGTTATTTGTTTTTTGTTATCTGTTTGCTAAGGGTTAAAGGGTAGGAAGACCTAAAGATCTATTCCTAAGCGTGCTCGACAAGATATCGCATCTTGTGCCTACATATCCTGTCGGGAAGGAATCAGAGCACATGTAGTTCCTCTCTGAAGGATACTAAAGTTGTTTAAAAGTTTAGGAGAGAAGATGAGTCAACATCTTAAGAAACCACCACAGTTTTTGAAATTGTTTGTATTTTGAGGGGTATGGGATTGTATGTCCCTTCTTTGAGATGATTCACATCTAATTCTCTTGTGTGGAGAATTAGGTGGGCTAAAGTTCGATTGATTTTAAGGGGGGACTAACTTGGGAAGTCTATCCTAAAGTTGTCTAAGAACTTATCTTAAGGGTGTTAGAGTTACTAAGGGGAATATGAAATGCAAATGAATATGCACCATGCACAATAATTTGATTATCATGCATGAGATTTTCTCTTGGATATTAATGCAATCGATTATTAGATTTAGCGAAAGTGCAAGCAAAGTAGTGCTAGTCTTGTGTCTAGTGACCAAAGGTTGATGGCGATGCTCGAAAGCAATCAACTTACATGGGTGGAAGATGGCTCGACGTTGGATCGAGAGTTTTTACGCTTTGAAAAGGTTTAGAACAAAAACCTACATTCATCACATACAATGATAAACACACAAAAGCAAAAGCAAGGCATAATATCAATCAAGTTCTAGCCTAATCCATACAAATGCAACCAAGCACGGGGAACGACTTATTAGGAAAAAGAGTTTTGAACTAATAAAAGGTTTATTATTTTTATTTCAGAATTTATATTAAAGATTAATTTAATTAACAGTTAGAGTTTTCTTATTAATAATAAAAAAGTTTAGTTATTTAAAGTTTTATTATTTTAGTTTTAAAGTTATAAAGCTTACAAATAAAAAGGGTTTTCTTATTAAAAGGTTTTAATTTTATTAAAAAGTTCTTATTTTTAGCTTAGAGTTATAAAAAAGAAAAAGTTATTAAGAGTTTTTCATAAAAAAAGGATTTTAATTTTTTTTGTATTTTAATAAAATTTTTCATTATTATTATTTTTTTAAAAAGGTTTTACTAAAAGTTTATAATTAATTTTTAGTTATAAAAGGGTGATATCTTAAATATAAAAAAAAAAGAAGTTATATTTTTCAAAGGTTAAAAAAAGTTTCTACACACTTATTATTTTTTAGGATTAGTTATGTTAAAAACAAGTTATTATTATTTAAGAAAAGATGAAATTTTAATAAGGGGTTAAATTAATAAAAATAGATTTATTATATAAAACGGAGGGATTAGGTGCTGCAAGGGAGAGAGGGTCCACCGTGGACCCTCAAATTTCAACCTTATGATGCAAGCAGGGCATGAACTAACGGATAAAACGAAGGGTGTACGAGATGTGGCGTGTGTGCGTGTGTACATGATTATTCGTAAAACAAAACGAAAAGGAAAGGAAAAGAAACACCCTCTCCTTCAGACTCTCTCTCGTCTCTCTCGCTATCTTTCTCTCTCGGAAAATAAAAACTAGGGTTTGAACTCTAGCCGCCGCCGCCATAGCCAACACTCTCTCGTCGTTCTCTCACGATCACTATCAAGCAAATAAAAGCCCTAACCCCCAGCAATCCCAATACCCCAATCCACTATGATTTTGTGATTACATATTACATCAATTCAAAGCATGAAACAATAAAAGAAAAGGGTTGTCAAACGTTGAGGGTGAGGAGTCGTGACCAAGACCTCAAGAATCTCCGCTCCAAGGTAAGTCTCCTTACCCTTTCTTTGCTTTAAACCGCTAACTGCTTGCGTTCCGTGTATGAATTTATGGATCCCTGGTGATTTCTGTGTTTGTGGATGATTTGGTGTAGGTGTGTTTGTGTCACATTTTCTTGACAATTTTGTGTATCTGTGTGTTGTTGATATTGTGCTCTACTCCGTGTGTGTTTTCTTCTGCTGTGATATGCGTGTCTCCTGTGATTAGTATTGAGTGCGTATGTGGATTTTGGCGAGGAATGGATGTGTTTGTGAATTCTCTCGGAACTGTGTGTATGCTTTTCTGTGAATACTGTGACGTGAATAATTTCTTTCTGATATCACTGCATCGGGTTATCTTGTGGTATGAAATGTGTATGGATCTCACTATGATTTTCTGATGATATTCTGTGTGTATGAACTCTATTTGGAGGTTTTGTGAGTACGTATCAAATAGGTGCCCCCTGTGCCTTGGTATGAACACTCTTTTATAGGTGAAAGGAATTGGGTTTGTCTTTAACGTATTTAAAAATTGTCATGAATGTCTTGATTGTGTTTTTGATGGCTGTTGGATATCATTGATGATAATAAAATTATTTCCTTTTAAAAAATGAACATGTTTGATCTTGTTTAGAAAGAAAATGAAACACGTTTTGATGATGTCTGATTTGCTGCTTAATGAATATCTTTGAAATTCGTTTTGGAAAGAGCTTTAATTTGTCCTGACCGCATCTTGTCGTGAATTTGAAATCAAGGCTGATGTTGCCCTGCGTGAAAGATAGAAACCTCTTTTTTAGTCAGGTTTGTTTGGGATATCTTTGAATGAGTGATTTTTAATCCGTTGACCTTCCATTTGCATGAGGATCTCAATACTTGCGTAATTTTTGCATGGAATTGTATTGCCTTGTTGACCTTAGCTTGCGTCTATTTCCAGGCTTCAAATTCTCTTTACCACTTGCAACGTTCGCCTCAATCTCTTATGATGGCGTGACTGCTGTATTATTGTTAGGATGGTCATTGCTGGCGGATCGTGAACTACGCCACCTTATATAAACTCTGCTCAGTAGGTGTCATAGTTCTTGTTCTTGATGCACAACCTGGTTATGCTGTAGATTGTTTTTGAGATCGTTTGCACTGCTCTTAAACTGGCATGTTTGTGCTTCTATGGCGCTTGATTTTGGGTAGTATGATCTTACCCTTGGACATTATTCTCCTGCAGGTTGTTGTTTTTTTGCAAGTGGGACATTCCTTCTAAGGATAAACAGCGAGATGTTGAGAAACATTCTCAACCTTTCTTGGATCACAAAAGCTGGACAAGACATGAGGCCGGATCCCAACAGCAGCTGCCGAGAAGCTCATGTATTTAATGTTCGTGAGTTTTGGCTTGCTCTGTAGATTTCGGTAACGCCGTGTTAGCTCTTATCAGGTGAAATGAAAGCTTGCTATAGTTTGTCCTTCCATATTTTATGTAGGATTATGTTGTAATGTATGGAAATGATTTTGAAAACTTTCATTAGGCTGCTATGACCTTGTTATGGAAGGAAAATGATTTATGATTCAACTTTAGGAGTATTTGTTCCTTGTTTCTAGTCAGGGGTTCGCACTGGTCTTTGGAATAGCTGAGAATGTGAATGTTGTTGTTGTGGTGAAGCAAGTTTTAGAGCGGACGGTGAACACGTGTGGTGCGTACTTGGCATAGCTTCCCCTTTCAGTTCATGTAAGTATTTAACTGTCGAAACCATGACTATTAATTAGTCCTCTCGAGTGCTTGTGATTTTTATTCGGTTGGCTCACGCTTAAAACTGTTTTGAACAGGCTGTGGTAGCAGGTGGTGAAACTTTGGAACAACCTGAGTCAGAACCATGTTTGACAATAGATTGGGTTTTCGGAACTTCTTCACCCTCGCAAATGCTGTAAATTCGGTAATCATTCTATATGGTAATTCAGATGTTATCTCCTGAGAATATATATCTGATTCATTATTTGAATTACTGATGGTGACTCCGTCTCCTGCGACAGGACATGACATTAGGTTCTTCTGAGCGAGTGAGTCATTCTTCATATTGAAATCATTTGATAACATATCGAGCCTTTGAGACCTTTGCACATCATCTCTATAACGGTAATTGTTTTCGGTATCCTGTTGGTGACTTTTCATATCCTCAGTAGCTCTTCCTTTACTGGCCACCAATAAACATCTTATCTAATCACTTATCCATCCGACTTTGTCTGCAGAGATAGATTGTTTTGGTGACGCGGATCTATTTTGTCTTGGCAAGTTTGATGGCATGCAGAAGTATGATCCTGCCGCGAACCTTGGAAGTCAATTCAGATGCGGCTGAAGCTAACGAAGACTGGGTGTGCTAAGTTCTTACTTTCCTCACAGACGAAGATGTCGAAGAATTCAAACAAACTTTCACTATCCTCGACTCTTGGAGCACGCTTGTTGAAGGGGCGTGAGAAACCTCCTGACTCGAATTATTGTGGAACAACTATAATACTCGAGTACCTATCCATCATTTTCTCAAAATGTAACCTGATGACAACTTAAGATTGTTAATGTCAGCATCCTTATTTTACTGTACTCTAATTTTCTTATTCTGTTACCAATTCATGGAGCTGGAATATAAGTGTGCATCTCAAAATCCATGTGTTCCACAATACTCTACATTTGTTCTTTCGCAAACTCTAGAGGTGCATGCTAAATATTATCTTAAACCATGGCCATAAGAAAATATCGCCCTTGTCTAAATAAAAATCCCAAAATGGAATCCGCCTGAGACATAATAAGCTGATGTTGGTGTATGAATCATAAGCATTAGGCCCATAGCAGTTTGGCGGCATAGCATTGCAGGGTAGGCTCTTTGATTGTCTAGGCTTGCGTTAACATGGGCCATGGTAATTGTGAGCTGGAGGATTCAGCTTTAATTTCAACTTTATTTCAATTGAGGTGTAAACGTAATTCAATTCATGATAAACACTTAAATCCTTGTATTTTGTACTTTTGAGCTTAACCAAATGAATTTCTTTGTAACTTGAACTTTTGATTCTTTGACTTGAGCTTGAGCTTTTAACTTTGGACTCTGGTGACCTTGAATCTTTGAGATTTGAATTGATTTGAATTTTGTACTTTGAACTTTACATGAATAATTGAACTTGAAAGTGAGAACACATTGCAACTTGAATAACTTGATGTTGTACCCCAAATTTTACCCTTAGATTCTTGGATCTTTTGCATATCCTTTTGATTGGTCTCTATTTTCTCATTTTTAGTAAACATATCAATAATCATGCATTTTTCGTTAGAATTTAATTTGTTTTATTTCTTTTTTTTACTAACTATTTTCAATTAACTTTTTTTTATTATTTTTAGTTTTATTATTATTATTATTATTATTTTTTATTATTAATTTTATTATTATTAGTTTTATTATTATTATTAGTTTTATTATTACTAAGCTTTATTATTATTGTTAGTTTTATTATTATTATTATTATTATTATTATTATTATTATTATTATTATTATTATTATTATTATTATTATTATTATTATTATTACTTTTATTTTGTTTATCTTCATGTCCAAATAGAGAAAAATGGTAAGTTGGGACCACTACAAGTAGTACAAACACTTCACATGGATTATCAACTTGGACTTATCAATGGCCTAGAATCATTCTCACATTTCACATGGATTGCCAACTTGAACTTATCAATGGCCAAGAATCATTCTCACACTTCACATGGATTGCCAACTTGGACTTATCAATGACCAAGAATCATTCTCACACTACAAGAAAATATGTTTTAGCATCAATAAATTAGCGTCGGCCACGACTCCGACGCTAATAGTGTTGCATATATGTCTCAATAAACCGACGCTACTAGCAAAAAACCATTTGTAGTATGTCTTTTGACTATAGCGTCGGCCTAACCCGACACTAATATTGAATTTATTTTATTTCGTTTTAAGTAATTCATTTAATGTTTATTTAAACACTAAATATTGTACTTATTTTTCATAGCGTCGGTATAAGCGGACGTTAATATTGGTGCGAAAAGTTTTCAGTTCCCCCCACAAATTTCGTTTGTCTCCTTTTTTTATTGTTTTAATAAAGTTTTTTTTTTAATTATAGCGGCGGTTTAGGCCGACGCTATATTTGGGGCGAAAATTTCCAAGTCCCTCCCAAATTTTATTTTTGTTTTAATTATTTATAATAATAACTTCAAATTAATATTATTAATTAGTAAATAACTAAATTAAACTATAAATTAAAAACTTATATTATAAGAGAAATTTTTTAAAATTTATTTTAAAAATCAATAACACAAACTTAAACTATAAATTTAAACTTATTTTAAATAATAAAATTTAAATTTATAAATAAGATAAATTTATTTTATCATTTTAATTTAAAAATATATTTATAAAAGTAAATATAATTTTAAACTGTATATTAAGGTAAAATCAAATAAAATTATAAACTAAGTATATTGATTAAATCAATTTTATAAAACTGTTTCATCTTAAAATTCCTTCAGCTTCTCAACGAACTTCAGCTTCAAGCTTCATCTTCTCAAAATTCCTTAGTTTATAATTTTATTCATCTTCATCTTCACTTCAGCTTCATCTTAAAATTCCTTCAACGAAATCACTTCAGCTTCAAGCTTCAGTTTCTTAAAATTCCTAAATCGCTTCAGTTTCTCGTGAAATCCCTAAATCTCTTAGGGTAATGTTATTTGATTTTAAGTTTTGGCATTGTTTCAGATTCTCGTTTCAGTTCTTCTCATACTCACTGTTTCTCATTGTTTCAGGTTCTCGTTTCAGTTCGAGAAATTGTCTCTTCTTCTCATCGCTTCAAGAATTTATTGAGATTCTCTTCATCAAAGAAATCATTTACAGGTTCGAATCTCCGTTTGTTTACTCCCTTTATTTGTCTTTTTGATTCGTCGTTTCGATTTGTCGAATCGATTCATTGTTCGGATTCGTCGTTTCATTCGACGTTTCGATTCGTTTTTTTATTAATTAAATCATTACTTTCATCTTGTATGGTTCAGTTTTATAAAATAAATTATTGTCTTTGTTAATATTGAGATTGATTTTCTCTCTTTCAAACTGATGATATAAGCGTGTCTGTGTGAGTTTGGTTTTGTTCTGAAAACTAGCATATAACCAACATTTTTTTCTTGTTTGATATGCCATTGAAGTTGGTTCTACACTTTCTTCAGTATCTCACCCTGTTATTGTAAATATAATGGATTGGTTCTACACTTTCGAATGATTGAATGCCATTTTCTTCTGCTATTGTGATTCTAAGTAATTGCATTCATGTGCACATTAGTTTAGGTATGTGTCCTTACTTATTTTTTCAATACATGTGTGCAGATAGGGTATTGATATAATCAACCCAACTTTAACTTAATTGTGATTAGTGGAAGCATCTTGGCAAGAGTTGTTGTTGAAGCATATCATCAAAGTAAGCTTTATATATTAATGTTGGATGGTATATTTGCAATTTATGAATGTTTCAGTGTGAATGTATTGTGTGTGCTTGTTATGATTCTAGGGATGTGCAGAAATTTTGTTTGACAATGATATTAGTTTGAAAATCTGTTATCCTATTGTATGCATTTTGAGTTGAAAGTGGCATTTAATCGTGATGCAATTGTGTGATGAAATTAGTTTTGTGCTGTTATGTGAATATAACTTGATTGAAATTCTGTACAGACTAGATTTTTATGGGTCTTAACAGAGTTAGTATGAAGTGTTAGTCAGTTGAAATTTGGCAATTAGTAGTGTAGGTTGGACTGTTAAACTGTTAATGGATTATGTTGAAAGTTAGAAGTTAGGGATTGGCCATTTGGTTAGTTTGTGATTTGAAAAAACAGTTAGGACTGTTAGCTGTTAGTTGATATCTTGTTAGTAAAAAACTTGACAGTTAGAGGTTTGGAAAACGGTTAGTTATTGGTTAATTATAAGTAAATGTTAGTTTGAATTGGTAGAACTATTATGGAATTTGGACTGTGATAGTGTTAATTTGATGACAGTTAGAAAATGTTGTTAGAGTTTGAAGCTTTGACAGTTAGTGAGTTAATTGTTAGCGAGGAAGCTTGAATTGTTACAGTTAGATATGTTGTTAGGTTAGTTGTATTGTTAGGAGAGTTAGAGCGTTGGAATCATTTGATTGATTGATGTTAGTTGAACTGTTATGGAACTTGAAACTAATTAGTTTGGCTAATGAGCTTGAACTGTTACAGTTAGTAGTTCAATTAGTTAACTGTTAGAAAAATTAGTTAGAAATCAAATTGTTAGTTAATGGAATTAGTTAGTTGTGTTAGTTAACTATTAGTTGAGTAAATTAATAGTTAGTTGGTTAGAAATTTGGTAATTAGTTTGATTTGATTGTTATGGAAATATGGAATTAGTTAATTATGGAGTTGAACTGTTAGATAGTAAATTTTGAGCTTTCATTTGAAGTGGAATGCGATGCGGCTGGTAGAGGGATTGGTGCAGTCCTGATGCAACAGAGGCAGCCAATAGCTTTTTTAGCAGGGCATTATCTGATGGAAATTTAGCTAAATCAGTGTATGAAAAAGAATTGATGGCCTTGGTCTTAAGTATTCAACATTGGAGGCACTATTTGTTGGGCAAACAGTTCATCGTCTACACTGATCATAAGAGTCTAAAACATTTCTTGCAGCAAATAGTCTCATCTCCTGACCAATAATGTTGGTTAGCCAAGCTGTTAGGGTATTAGTTTGAGGTAAAATATAAACCTGGCTTAGATAATTTGCGTTATCTATTACTCAATCGAAATGATTGAATTGGTCAAGGAGGCCATATGATTAAGAGGCATGATTGAGGAGTTAGGGATCACTCAAGCATGCACGAAGAAACATTATGATAGTCAAATTGTTATTCACTTGGCTCAAAGGAGATTATGATGGAGGAGTTTCATTTAGAAGATAATTTAGTGCATGTATTCACCAAGTCATTCAATATGCACATCAGTTTAGTATCATTCTTAGGGTTTTCTGATGTTTGGAGGAGGTTATTTGCTTATGTTATGGCTTAAGTACTTACTTGCGTAAATATTTGGACGAACTTACGAAAACAGTTTTGATTAGTTCCTCCAAATCACTTGTTATTTTTTGGAAAAAAAAATCACTTATTATCATAAGCTGCTTTCAGATTATTTAGAGTTTACTCAAACGTTTAATTAAAGAAATAGGTTCACTTATTATCATTTAAAAAAAAAAGAGTATCACTTATATTGCCATAAGCTGCTTTCAGATTATTATGATTTTACCCTAATTTCGTCTTTGATTAACGAAATAGGTTTACTTATTGTCATTTTTTCATATAAAATGTTCACTAATTGTCATAAGCTGCTCTCAGAGTATGTAGAGTTTGTGCTAGTTTGCTTTTTGATTAAAGAAATAGGTTCTATGTAAACTCTTGTATGATAGAATGCTTATTGACTAACTGTTTAATTAAGCTCTATATCCAAAAGCTATGTTTTTCTCTTTTTCTTTTAAGGGTTTGATTGGGTGAATTATAAGGGTATTCTTAGTGGTATGCTTATTGAGTTTTTGATGGTTAGTGATATAATTATTTTTGGGGATCAACTATTATGATGTTGCATTTGTTAATTGTTGGACTAGTGCAATGCATTTTTGTATCTTATAGCTCATTAGTCAGGAGTGTTCTCATTTGTTTTGTATTCTTCACTCTTCTGGACTGTGCTAAGCTGAAATTTTGTGTTTGATATGTAGTTGTTATGATATGATGTCGTGTTTGGTTCAAATCTTTTGAAAACCAGTCATAATCTATTAACGATAGATATAATATGTTAAGGTTAATGTTTGACTATGTAAAGCACCTATTTTCTTGCTTGAAATGATTCCTTTTGTAGCAAGCCATCCTTGTGCGAATGCTGTAGGCTTCAAAACAGGAAATAGGGATCTGTTAGATTCATGTAATGTTTTATCATTCTAACATCTGAATAATCTCATCATTTCACGTATTAATTACAAGTGACCTGGTTATAACCTAGGTTTGAGTTCCCAGCAATGGACACTTTTTTACGTATTAAATACGTGTATACGGATCTATTAGATTCATGTAATATTTTATCCTTCTAACATCTGAATAATCTCCTTATTTTTGGTATTAATTACAAGTGACTTCGTTATAACCTAGGTTCAAAATAGGGATTTGTTAGATTCATGTAATGTTTTATGCTTCTAGCATTTGAATAACCTCATTATTTAACGTATTAATTACAAGTGACTTGGTTATAACCTAGGTTTGAGTTCCCAGCGATGGACTGTATCACGTATTAAATACGTTGATGCTAAGGACCCAAATTGAAATCTTATTTGGAAAGAGAGCATTTATTTCATTTTGTATTTCTGAAGTAAGGAATGCTTTCTTTCCCCTTATAAACATTTCAATTGTAAATGTAGTCATGTAAACAAATAATGTCTACCTGAAATTACCTAGTGTTGTCAAATAGTGGGGATAGTGGCTCTATAGCATGGAGAATTTCACTAAGAAAACCACAACACTGTCCTAGTTTTGCTATTAGGGTAATACGTCCGTTATTCCAGTTTATGCTAGCTGATGTAGCGGCAATAGCAGAAAAAGTATCATTTATTATTTGATCACTTTCTTCTTATTTATTATTTATTTTATATTTGATCACTTTAGTATCATTAACCACACCATTATAAAAAATATAAAATATAAAATTCTCATCTTCAATGTAGGACCTCTTGATTGTGTTGTTGAAGATCCTCTCTTCTTCAATTCATCCATTTCAAGGTAACTCTTTTCTCCTTCTTTAATTATGTGTTGAAATCAATTTTGATGCAATTTCTGTTAATGTTAGTTTTAGAGTGTTAAAATCACTTATGTTATGTAGAGAATGGATCGAAGTTGGATGTATGATAGAGTAAACTCCGATAGGTATGGTTTGAAAGATGAATTTGTTAGTGGAGTTGAAGAGTTTGTCAATAAAGCGATGAATCGACCTCAGTTTGTAAATGAAGGAGGGATAAGGTGTCCTTGTGTAAATTGCGTCTGCATTCTCTTGAAAACGCCTAATGAGGTCAAACACCACTTGTACAAATATAGTTTTTTGTCCAACTATTATACATGGACTGATCATGGAGAAGAGAATCAGAATGTGGATCTCGATGGTCAATCTAGTAGTGGCGGGAATGCTGGTGGGGATAATCTAGGTGATGAAGAACAATTTGATGCAATGAATGAAATGGTCTCTGATGTTTTCAGGCCATTTGTTAATGTCCCAAATGTGAATGCTAATATGGAAAACGAAACAATTAGTGAGGGTGAGGTACCAAATGAAAAAGCTCAACGATTTTATGATGAATTAATCTCTGCAAACCAACCCATTTATGAGGGAGCTTCTGAATCCAGACTATCTATTTCAATTAAGTTGTTGGCTGCCATGTCTAGTTGGCATGTTCCTCAAAAGGCCATGGATTTTTTCTCTCAAATGCTCGTTGATGTTTGTCCAACTAAAGAATGCTTACCTGGAAACTATTACCAAGTGAAGAAGTTGGTGTCTAAGTTAGGATTGAAAGTTGAGAAAATTGATTGTTGTGTGAATGGGTGCTTATTATATTTTAAAGAAGATAGTACCTTAACTCAGTGCAGAGTTTGTGGAGCTGCTAGGTATGTTCCTCGAAAGTGTGGAATGGGAAAATACAAAGATGTGGCAGTGAAGAGAATGTTCTATTTTCCAATCATTCCTAGGTTACAACGACTTTATGCTTCAAAGGAATCTGCAGCTCAGATGAGATGGCATCGTGAGAACACCAGCAATCCAAATGTTTTGCGTCACCCATCTGATGGAAAAGCTTGGAAACACTTCGATGAAGTTTATCCCGATTATGCTAGTGACCCAAGAAATGTAAGATTGGGTTTATGTAGTGATGGATTTACCCCTTACATTCAAGCCTCTAGTTCTCCATATTCATGTTGGCCAATAATAGTCACACCATACAATCTCCCTCCTGAAATGTGCATGACCAAACCATACATGTTTTTGACTTGTCTTGTACCTGGACCGTACAACCCAAAAGTTAAAATAGATGTTTACTTGCAACCTTTGATTGATGATTTGCAGCTGTTGTGGAAAGATGGTATTGTGACATATGATATCTCTATGCAGCAGAATTTTATTATGAGAGCGCATTTAATGTGGACAATCAATGATTTTCCAGCATATGGTATGTTGTCTGGATGGGGGACACAAGGTAAATTAGCATGCCCTTATTGCATGGACAATACAGATTCTTTCACCTTACGATTTGGTGGAAAAAGTTGTTGGTTTGATTGTCATCGTAGGTTTTTACCAATGGATCATCCTTTCAGAAAAAGTAAAAAGAGATTTACAAAAAGCAAGATTGTGAAAAAAAGACCACCACCAATGATTACCGGCCATGATATTTGGGAAGCTATTCGTGATTTTCCAAAAGTCACAGACAATGTCTGGGCCACCAAATTTCCAGGGTATGGGAAACAACATAATTGGAATAAAAGAAGTATATTTTGGGATCTTCCATACTGGAAGGACAACTTGTTAAGGCACAACCTTGATGTGATGCACATAGAGAAGAATGTATTTGATAATGTGTTTTACACTGTCACAAATGATCCTGCAAAATCAAAGGACAATGAGAAGGCAAGATTGGATTTACCTCATAACTGTTCACGTGGGGATTTAGAGATGCGCCCTCTACCTAATGGAAAGATGGCTAAGCCAAAGGCAAAATTTTCATTGACACCAGAAGAGGCAAAGTTAGTCTGTAGATGGATTAAGGAACTAAAAATCCCGGATGGTTATTCCTCGAATCTTTCTAGGTGTGCTGATGCTACCAAGGGTAGGATGAAGGGGATGAAAAGCCATGACTGTCATGTATTCATGGAGTGTTTGCTTCCAATTGCTTTTCGTTCCTTGCCCATTGAGATATGGAAGCCGCTAACTGAGTTGAGTCGTTTTTTTAAAGACTTGTGTTGTAATACATTGAAGTTGGAAGATCTTTTTAGGTTGGAAAAAAACATTCCCATCATCATATGCAAGCTAGAAAGAATTTTTCCACCAGGTTTCTTTGACTCGATGGAACATCTCCCGATTCACCTACCTGCTGAAGCAATCCTTGGTGGTCCTGTACATTATCGTTGGATGTATCCATTTGAAAGGTAATTGATGTTCAATTTTTGTAGATTAATCAAATGAAAAAACATTTTTTAATCGTTTCATGTGTAGATTGATGGGAGACTACAAGCGTTCGGTGAAAAATAAAGCAAGGGTTGAAGGTTCAATATGCACTGCCTACTTGCACAGTGAAACTACTCATTTTTTTTCTCACTATTTCAAGACCTTTAATTTGGTGCCAAGTACAAGTCTAAGGAACGATCCTCGATCAGATCACGAGAATTCCCAACTAAGTCTTTCAGTTTTTAGTAAATGTGGTCGTCCTAGTGGAAAGGCTCGACCCTATTGGTTGATAGATAAGGAATGGAAGTCTGCCCACGTGCACGTCCTAATCAATTGTGACGAGATTAAGCCGTATCTCGAGTAAGTACATTTTTGTAAGACAACTGCGTTGTTCTCAACCAATTTTTATAAATACACTCATCAATTTTATGATCGATGTCAGATTGTTCATGCAATATCATTCTACCAATGAGGAAGATGCTTCCGGTCTTATACACGAGCAGTTTCCTTCATGGCTAAAAGACTATGTTAGTATATTTCTCACAATTTATATTATGTGGTTGACAATAAACAATCTCTAAGGTTAGATATATATTTTTAGGTGAATGATGAGAGAAATGGAACAACTAGTTCATATCTGAAGGCCTTAGCTCTCGGCCCTAATCCGAAGGCAACATCATGGAACATATACTTTGTTAATGGGTACAAGTTTCACACTCAAGAATGGAGTCATGGTAAAAAGACTACTAATTGTGGGGTACATGTTAAAGGTGTTACAAGTGGAGGAGAAAACGATTTTTATGGCATCATCCAACGTATCCTTCAATTGGAATACCATGGCTTAAGCAACAAGATTTCCCTATTTTATTGTGATTGGTTTGATCCTACAAATAATACTGGCACAAAAGTTAATATTGAGTACAACATTGTTGACATTAAGATGAATAAGCGATATCGTCAGTATGACCCGTTCATTCTTGCACAAGAAGCAAAACAAGTTTATTATGTCCCATATCCAGAAATGTGTAGGAATATGAGTGGATGGTGTGTAGCAATCACCACAAAACCAAGGGGTTATGTCGAGATAGACAACACCGGGGATGTAATTCCTTATCAATCTGATGAAATGTTACCAGTTGTGCCTATTACAGAAGTTGAAGAAATACATGGTTTAGCTGATGGAGGGTTAATTGACGTGGTTGAGCCAATAACAATGACAACTGACCCAATGAATCAAGATTGAGAGAACATTTTATCTTGTTTTTATTATAGACTTTTATGCACTTGTTTTGTCAAACTTATTATCAATTTGTTTACCAGTTTGTTAGATTGGTTAACTAGTAGTTAATCTGTTGTTGGCTTTAACTTTATGTAGTTATCCATTTGTATATGTACTAGCAGTTTGATCTGTTGATCATGAAAAAATTACTTTCATATTTTATGATTTATCTTACTTCCTTCATCTTTCTGTTTTTATCATTTCTCTATCAAAAAGACAAATGTTGCACAATAATCACAATCTTTCAATTCAATTGCTATGCTTGTATGTAAATATGCCTGTAGTTTTTCAATATGTTACTCAGTTGTGATGATGACTTTGGGCTAATATAATTGTGCATTGTTACTCAGTGTTGGTAGCTTTGAGACCATTTTATTGAAATGACCGGACAAAACGGAAAGAGAAAAGCACCATCGAGCACATCTAAGTAAGATGACTAAACCTTTTCTCCTATTTATTTTTTTGTCCTAATCAAATAATAATGCTTGGATTTATACTTATTTTTTTAATGGTTTCTTTGTAAAAAAGAGTTGTTGATAGGTTATGCCGTCAACGACAGATTCCACCTGGGACTATTGCTATAAACAATTCTCGTAAAGTCCATAGCAAACCTGGTTCAACGAACCCCCAACCACCACGTACTAAGAGAAACCCACCACTGTCTACTCAGCCTCCACCATTGATTCTAACAAAACCAACACCATCACATACTCAACCTCCACCACCTACTCAGCCTTCACCACCTACTCAGCCTCCACCACCTTCGCCACTTACTCAGCCTCCAGTACAGATTCTAACAAACCCAACACCACCACCTACTCAGCCTGAACTGGAAAACCCAATTTCTGAGGAGTTCATATTCATTCCTACTCCAGGATATACTCAGCCTCAGCCTCAGCCTCAGCCTCAGCCGCAGCCGCAGCCTCAGTCGCAAAGTCTTCCCCAAACACTTTCTAATGAAGAGCAACAACACGACGGTGGGTAAAAACCGAAGATCTATATTGTGGAAAAATCTAATGCGTAAGTGTAATACAAGTCCAATTTATATTTCTCTAATGCGTGAATAAATCTAATGCGTAAGTGTAATACAAGTCCACTTACGAGGTTGTAAAATTGTGTGATTTTACGATTAAAATCGTGATTTTGATGACATTTCATTTAGTTATCCATCTAGGTCAATAACATTGTGTTTTAGAGTTAGGGTTCTCGTTTGAAGACTAAAGCGTAATCTCGATTGGAAACATAGGTTCCAAGTATGCAGTGCTAACTGCTGGAGACATAGGCCATTTGCTCTATGATTAGAGTGTATGCTAGGGAAATCTGTAGTGTTTAATTTCTTAGATTTGTGTGCCAGTAAGCATAGGGTTAGGCAATGTAATAGTATCATTGACTAAAGATTAGCATGCTATTCTTCAATGACCATGGGCTAAAAGCACATCGTGCCTTGTAAATGGTGTGGCCTCCCACCTTAAGACCTAGCGGCACATCATCCCAAATCTTACCATACCACAGTAGCAGATACCATCCCAATGGCAGATACCATCCCACAGTAGCAGATACCATCCCAAATCTTACCAAAGCACAACAACATTTGAAAAACCATATCTAACCGTGCATTAAAAAAGACAGAAAGTTCACAATTCTCATTGTTGCATCTGCTTATTTATTTTGGAGGTCACAATTTATTCATATCTATCTTTGGAGGAAAGCGGTTGATGATGTTACTAAAACGAAACTGTTCGTTTTCATGTGTGGTAGAAAAAAAGGTTGAGATCACAATTACATTTAATGCCTGTTATATCTATATTGTGGTGTGAGCAAATTAACTCAATTAACATGCATATGCTACTAATCCTTTTCATCGGGTTGTGATTTTGTTTACTTTGCCACTATGATCCCCATATTGCAAGGACTAATTTTTCAATAACAAATGTTTATTTATTGTTATATAAATTGGGTATGTTAATATTCATAACATAACTTTTTGAGTTTAGTTTTGTTGCATCAATTGGTTTTTTACAGGGAGTTGATTAGTTTGTGTGTGTCTTACTGACATGATTAGTCATAACATGTGGTCATATATTCTTTTGTTTTGGGTTTGGAAGTTAATGAAGAGGAAGCTTTGAAAACCCCTTTAGATATAGAATATAGAATAAACACTTGTACAGTAAGTGCTTAATCAAACGGTTTATCCAAACAGGATGTAATAGTATATTAACAGTGTTTGAAGGTCAAACTTATTCAAGTTTACTTGTATATGTTGATTGCCTATCTGCATTAATATAGTTAATAAATTGACACAAAGGACAACTTGTATGTGTAGATACAAGTGTATCATGGCTCAATATCTGTAACATACAATCTAACATTTATATATACTTTCAAAACTAAGAACTGGCATATTTCTGTTTGTATCATCTAATAATATTTCTGTTTGTATCATCTAAGAACTTGTATGCGTTCACCATATTTATCATCTAATAATATTTCTGTTTATATGTAGGTTACATCCAAGTGATCTTGTTGCCGCAATGGTTCGAAAAGTTATTGAAAAGAATTATCGAGGAACCTTCGTTAATTATGGTGAGCTGAAACGTGACGGAAGAGATGCCGTGAGAAAGGAATGGTTCAATGAATTTAAAGTAAGACATGAAATTTGTTTTTTAGTAGTTTGATGATGATGTATACTATTGAGTTTTATTTATTATTTGTTTATTTTGTCAGAGGCTTGTGTGTTGGGACAGTTGTGATGATGCAAATATGGAAGAATTGTTTCATCAGAAATGTGGAAAACGACTGTCTGATATACAACGAAAGGCTAGAGAAAAGGGGCGGAAGCCGGGTTGGATGGGTGTAGATACATGGACGTATCTTCTAGACAAGTGGAAGACAGATGAATTCAAAGCTGTATCCCAACAAAATAAGATTAATCGTGGATCTACCAAAGGTGGGGCAGTCCATACAACAGGTCGTAGAGCTCACCGTGATGTTGCACTAGAATTGGTATATAAATACTTTGTAATTACAATTTGTTAATATAATTATATTTGATATACATTGTGACCGTATATACTACCTCTAATGATAGGCTAAAAAACTCAATCGACCTGCACATCCAGATGAGATTTTCATTGCCACCCATAAAAAGAAGAATGGGGAGTGGGTTGACGCTCGTGCAGCGGCAACACATGTAAGTTTGCTCACCTTGTGTAACTTCTGATTTATCGGTTTTCCTATTGCTTTAGGACTCATTTTCGTTTTCCCTTGATTTTATAACAACTACATATCATAACAACTACATACTGTATTTGATGGTTAGTGATATAATTGTTTTTGGGGATCAGCTATTATGATGTTGCATTTGTTAATTGTTGGACTAGTGCAATGCATTTTTGTATCTTATAGCTCATTTTCCCCCACTCTTTTCATTTCCTATATCTCACACAAAAACAAACATTTTACACTTTCACATTCTCATTCTCTGCACAACCGAACCAAGAGAAAAGAAGAAAAATTTTCAAGTCTCAACCCTCAACTGTCTCTTTTCTACTTGCTAAAAATACATGTTTGATATCCTTTCCATTTTCAAAATTGCACTTTAGAAATGAGGTTAGGGTTTGATTCTGAATTTAGGTAGAAACTGGACTGCTAGGTTTTAGTTCTCTATTGAAATGGATGCTATGAAACTTGTGTTGAATTTGAAATTGAAATGGCTTTGAATGTGTATAAATGTTTAGGTTCAAGTTTGAAATTGTTAGGGTTTGATTCTGAATTTGTGTAGAAACTGAACTGATAGGTTTTGGTTATTTGTTGAAATGAATGCTGTGAAATTTGTGTTGAATTTGAAATTGAAATGGCTTAGAATGTGTATAAATGTTTAGGTTCAAGTTTGAAATTGTTATGGTTTTTCTTTAGAAACTTTGGATTACATGCTCTGAGCAAGTTGTTTTGGTTTTAGTAGGTTGATTGTTATTATGTTGCATTTAGAACCATGTACATGTTGAAATTTGGTGGAATTTTTGTGTTGCTGGATGAGGACTTCTAATTGGGAGAAGGGTTTTTCGTATTTGTTAATTGTTGGACTAGGATCTAATGTGTGTGCTATGTACAGGAAAAATTCTGCAATAGCTTGACACAAGTTGGTGATGAAGTGGAAGGATCAACAAGAATACAAATTTGGAAAGAAGCCGCAGGGGGTAAAACACGGGGGCGATGTTATGGCACTGGACAATTGGCACGTAACATAAGATATGGAGTAAACTTTTTGACTCAGGTGTCAATTACAAATCCACATAGAGAAGCCGATAACCAGGCCATTGAGGCTGCCAGAGCCGAAGCTGCTGCTGCACGTGAAGAGGCTGCACGGGCTAATGCGCGGACAGATGAATTATCAAAGAAATTTGATGAATTGTCAAAGAAATTTGACATGTTGCATTCTCTTCAGGCGGGTCCTTCGAGTGCTCCTGTGAGTGGTCATCCTGATTATAACGATTCGGTACGTTCAATTTTTCTTTGAGTTAATGTGAATTGTTAATCATCTTTTGACGGTTATAGTTTAAAATTGATGCGATATGAATATTTAGTTCATGTTTTGAATCTGAATTCTTGCAATTTTTTATTGTTAGTATTTTTAGATGTTATGGACTGAGTTGAAATATGCTTGATTTCTAGATGTTATGTCATTCATTTCTAGATAGTATAGTTATTGCACTATTGCCGATTGCGGATAGCGGAAATTAGTGATTTGTCTAAATTCTGCTACACACCAGTCCTTATAAGCCCTATAGTCACTGTTTGGCAACATTTTTTTTCTACAAAATTCTGCACATGTTATGCAGTGGGATCTTTATTGAGCTGTCTTTAATTTGATACTGTTTTGGTCATCTCTACCGAGACTTTATCACTTGAATTTTTATGTGTCTGACTCATGACTATTTATTTTGGATGTTGCAGGAGGAGGAGGATTATGAGGATGATGATGAGGAAGTTGATGTTGGTTATCATGATTAGTATGTAGATCGTTTAGGAGATTATCAGTATTTTGGAACTCACTAATATGTTGATGTATTTTGGAACTCATTAATATATTGATGTTGGTGTATTCAGATTATGTATTTGTAAGTTAATTTGTTTTGGATCACCTGAATTGTGGATTGATTAATATATTGATGTTGATGTATTTTGGAACTCATTCATATATTGATGTTGGTGTATTCAGATTATGTATTTATAAGTAAAATTTTTTTGGATCACCTGAATTGTGGTATTGTAAAACAGGTCTTGATCAGAATAGGTGGTTTGAGTGGCGCTGGTATAAAGCGAAAGTGACGATTTCAAATTAAACCAAACCAACAATAATAGCAGTAGTGTCGGCCATACGACCGACGCCACCATCAAAATATGGTAATTTTAATTACTAGTGGCGGCCACGATGCCGACGCTACAAGGAAAAAATACGCTGTCTAATAGGATTAGTGGCGGCCACGACGCAGACGCTACAAGGAAAAAAATACGATGTCTAATAGTATTAGTGGCGGCCTCGTGGCCGACGCTACAAGCAAAAAATGTGATGTCGAAGGTTTTTAGTGGCGGCCATGTAGCCGACACTACCAGCAGAAAATAAGCTGTCTAATATTATTAGTGGCGGCCACGTGGCCCACGCTATCAGCAGAAGAGACACTGGCTAATATTATTAGTGGCGGCCGTATGGCCGACGCTACTATTGGATATCATGTTGGCTAAAAGCACGTGGCAAAAACTTTAATGACACTCTACCCAATTAAAAAAGGACACCTGCCAGTATTTAGCGTCCCAGGAAACCGACGCTAACGCACTAATTAGATAATTTTGGTCAGCAATTAGTGGGGGTTTAGTGGGGCTTTGGGCCGACGCTACATGAGTGTCACACAAAAAACCGACGCTAAAATTATTAACTTCCAGCTTTGGAAAGTCCACCCCGACACCCACTCTAAGCCGACGCTAAACCACTTAAGTGTCGGTTTTTTTGTATTAGCGAGGGCTTTTTGGCCGACGCTAAAACTGTGTTTTCTTGTAGTGTCATAAAGTCACATGGATTGCCACATCAACACTCTCACCTCATTCACACTATAAATAAAATCTCTCTTTCTCTCATTTTGGACAAACAATACCACACATACATTCCCAAAACCTTGCACATTCATTACATATTTTTCTAGTCAAATCTTTTTTTTGTTGTTATTTTTAGGAATCAAATTTTATCCTTTTCTTTTACTTACATAATACCCATAAACATTCACCCTCTTCACCCATAAACCTTCACTTTCTTCTACACAACAAGCTCAACCTTTACTAGCTTTGGAATTTGTGAGTATAATTCATCATTTATTTTCGTTCATACCATATATAGTTAGTAGTTTAGTATATATATTTTTAGTTTGTGAATTTATGTTGTAAAAATATAATATTTTTTATGTGTTCATGTTTTATTGTTGTTATAGTGTTCGTATAAATTAGCTTAGGTTTTTCTTAGGGTTTACATTAGTGTTAATTTAGAGAAGAATCTAAAGAAATAGGATAATGTTATCATAAAAATCTAAAAAAATGAATTTAGTAATATTATTTAGTTTAAAATCAAAATTAGTATAGTATTATTAATTAGGAAAAACCCAAAAATATTCTATTTTGCTTATTAATTATTTTAGTTTTTTAATTAGAAATTATTTTAGTTATTTAGTTTTTACTTAGAATTAGTCATTAGTTTTTTTAACTAGATTTAATTTTTAGTTTTAATTTATAAATTTTGTTAGAATTTTAATCTAATTATAATTTTTATTTAGAATTTACTTAATTAGCTTTTTAGTTAGATATTAATCTTTTAGATTTTGGTTTGTTTAGACTTTATTTAAATTTCTAATTTAATCTTGGCTATCCTCATTTTCATTTTTAATTTATTCCTAATATTCATTTTGTATTTAACTCTCATTGCATTTGCTGTATAAATATTGCTATTCATTTTACTCTTGACACTCGAGATTTTCCTCTCTATCCCTCTGTCTCTTATTCCTCATTCCAAAGAAAAGGGTCGTTCCCGTTGACTGCTATGTCATTTAGGATAGCCTTGTCCATCATTCCCTTATCTCACGCCACCGTGCGATCGAGACTTGCCTTCCCTTTTAACCTAACCTTAGATTTAGAGTCTCCGTGCTCCATTTAGGTGTTCCGCCGTGGACACTTCATTCACCGTTTTACCTAGCCTTAGGTTTGGAGTCGCCGCACTCCACGTAGGTGTCTTGCCGTCAGACCCTACTTTCCCTTGGAACCTTGACCACAATCAAGAGTTCCTCATCCCCATTGAGGGGAACTACGATTGCTCTGATTTCTCAAGTTTCATCTTGAGAATACGTAGGCATAGGATTGCGAGATCCTAGCGAGATACCTTTTTCTTTTTCCATCTTTTTCCTTTACATCTGATGCCTTCTCGGATTCCACCCTTTTTACCTTTACATCCGATGCTTTCTCAGATCCCACCTTTTTACCTTTACATCTGATGCCTTCTCGGATTCCCCATTTTCTTTTTACACCCTTTTACCCCATCCAGGGGAACTACGAATGCTCTGATTCCATTTCCGTCAGGATACGTAGGCACAAGATGCGACGTCTTGGCGAACATACTTAGTGTACATACTCATAGGTCTTTAATTTACCCTTAGCACATTTCCCTTAGCAAGCAAACTTTAGCATAACACAAATACTAACAAGAGGTTCCCGTAGAGTACTACAGATACTTAGGGTGCTAATACCTTCCCATTGTATAACCAACCCCCGAACCTAGATTCTCTTTTTAGGGTTTTCGTTCTTTACCCTTTCCTTTGGATAAATCAAAGCTCGGTGGTGAATTTCAAAGTTTTACGATGCAAGTTAATTAATAGCTTGTTATCCGATTCTCACCGCAACAGAAATGGCGACTTCACTAGGGACGATCTCCCCTAAGAGGGTTAAGCCTATCTTGTTTGTCTTTGTGTTATTTATGTGTTTGCTTGCTTGTATACTTGTATATTTTGTATATCTGTACATATTCATATTTGTATATATACCTGTTGTGCTTGGATTTTCTGTATGCAGGGTTGTTACTTTGAGTGGTGAGATAAATCCTATACCCGGATTTGAGTGCAAGTAGGATAGGACGATGGTATTCAAGGAGGCTTTGAGGGAGTCGATTCTTGAAAAAGTTGACTTGAGACACCATCACTCAGTGAGGCCCTCTTGAGAGTTTAGTTATGTTGAACGATTCTATTCGTGAAAACGTTACTACTCTCGACCTAGGTGCCCGTGATACTGAGAACCGTAGTTACCTTTAACCCCACTATGCCTTTTAGGATGTAGTGCGGTGACCATGAGGGAGTCTATTTCTGAAATGGTTGTCACGCGATACTACACTCAGACGAGATTCTCTAGAGAATTTTATTGATTACCGAGTCATTCGGGAAGTCGATAAAATCTGAAAGATGGGTTGTTGACTCTGGGAACTTCTTAGAACCCTGTTCTACAGATACAGTAACCCTAGTACACACCCTGTGGTTGGTTCTTTACCCAGACTCCATGTTGTGATCTTGAACCCTTGATCCTGTTGCATGTGTTTTGCAGCCTGCTTGCATTGCGTTGCATATCATTTGCATCTTTGCATGTTTCATTGCATATGTCTGTTTGTCTAGTGGATCATTTCCAGCTGTCTCCATCTTCCAGTATCACCTGTGAGTCGTCAAGGTGAATCCTCGATACCGATACCGGACTAGAGCTAACTACAGACGAAGGATGTCAGAGCAAGAGGTACACAACGCTGAGGTTCGAATGGAAATCGATGACCTTAAGTCAAGCGTGACCAAACTCACTGAGATGATTCAAGTTTTGATTGCTAGGGGAAAACAACCCCAAAGGACTGTCATCCAGGAAGTTTCAAGCGCTGACCCTCCACCTGTTCAGATGTCGCCTTCAACTTGGCTAGAGTTTGGTTTGCCACACAACTACTCTCCACTAATTGCATCTAATGCTATGATTGGTCAGGCTGCTAGACCAGTGTTTCAAGCTCCTATTTTTGCCGAACCTCAACCTATAGTTCAGACTATTCGAGCTCCCTTTGAGGATCTCCGCTATGAGTACAACGCTGCTAGTGCTCAGGATGAAGAACCTAAAGACTTTGTTGAACCTGAAGTTTTCCGTGAGCAGTTTCAGACTTTAGACAAAAGACTCAAGGCTGTTGAGGGTAATGATTTCTTTAATGTGGATGCAGACAACATGTGCTTGGTGTCTGACCTTGTTATACCTCCTAAGTTTATAACTCCAGATTTTGTGAAGTATAAGGGGAACTCTTGCCCAAGGGCTCATCTGGTCATGTATCTTCGCAGGATGACTGCTCATGCCAAAAATCAGAAGCTGCTTATCCATTGTTTTCAGGATAGCTTGAACGGGGCATCACTCAAATGGTATATGGGTCTCGAGCAAAACTCTATCCATAGCTTCCAAGACCTCACAAATGCCTTCATGAACCAGTATAAGTATAACCTCGACATGGCTCCTGATCTCCGCCAGCTGCAAAACATGTCTCAGAATGATAAGGAATCTTTTAAGGAGTACGCTCAATGCTGGAGAGAGTTGGCTTCCCAAGTTGAACCTCATTTGGCTGAAAAAGAGTTAACCGGAATGTTCATGGATACCCTGTCCCCATTCTATTGGGAGAAGATGGTTGGAAGTGTTTCCTCCAATTTCACTGATTTGGTTACTATTGTCCAAAGATTAGAGGAAGGTCTTAAGAAGGGAAAAGTATCCAAGGCTGTTGAATCTTCCAATGCTGTGAAGAAATCATATGGGAATTTTCAGAAGAAAAAGGAAGAACAGACTAATGTTGTCATGGTTGAAGCAAGGAGGCCTCCTCCCCAAACTCCGTATACCATTCGCCCTGTTGTTGCTGCTGTTACCCCTGTGGTTGTTGCACCACGACCAACTCAAGCTTTCCAACCTCCGGCTGCAGGACATAGCCAATATCGTAATAGGGGTCGATTTGATCCTATTCCCATGACTTACAATGAACTTTATCCTGGTTTGGTTTAACAAGGTTTGATTACCACAAGGCCTCTGCCTCCTCCTCCAAATCCTCTTCCAGTCGGCTATAGGGCTGATCTTCATTGTAAATACCATCAAGGTGGTACAGGCCATAACTTGGAAAGTTGTTATGCATTGAAGGCTAGAGTACAAGAGCTGATGAGGAACAAAATCCTCTCCTTTAAGGATAATCCCAATGTTCAGAGCAATCCTCTGCCAGGGCACGCCAAGTGAAGCCTCAGTCGACTTCGGCTCAGCTACTTCTTAAAGACATGACAACTCATCCTTGTGTTTGATTAGTCACTAGGCCTTTGTTTCTTGTTGTTTGCATTTTCCTTATTTTGTAATAGCTGTTTGCTTTTAAATTATGTTTGTATTTTCAAAATTAATGAAATGAGCATTGCAACTTTTGATTCAATTCATTTGTGTTTGCTATTTACTTCTTATTGCTTCCTCTTTCATGAAAAATAAAATAAAAAGAATTTCTCTTGTCCGCTTTCTTCTGATTATGTAAAGATTGAAGGGAGGATGATGATACTTAATACTCATAATTGTTGTTGATATGCTTTCAAATCAAAACTTTGCTGATGATGTAAGGCATTGTTTCAACTCCTAAACACTGGAGAAATAAGGAAGATAACCCCTCGTCAACCCCTTTGAGCCTTGAAGTAGGAGTTTCTTTTCTTTACAAATAAAAACCCGCAATCTTAACCTGGGGTAGGGTAGTTCTCATGTTAACTTGATTGTGCATTCAAATTCAAGAGTAGCATTCAAGACGCCTTGCGACAAAGTTCACAAATGTTTCTTCGCACACAGCAGGCAAGTGTCGAAGATGTATTTCAAGTCAAACGCCAATGATGGTTCACTGTAATCATTAAGCCATGCAGTCACTAAAAAAAAAGAGAGGGAGTGAAAAAAATCAAAATAAAAGCCCGCTAAGTCAAAACCTATGAAGGAGACTTAGGCAAAAATTGGGGCATCCCACTGGCTGTAAGCTCAAATCAATCAAGAGGTTACCAAAATCCTCAAAGACAAAATGAGTTGACTGAGGTCCTCATCAAAAACAACAAAATGTTGTAAGAAGCAGTGAATGCCATCTCAAGTGCATTGAATTTTGAACCATCATCGTTACTATCATCAGTGCAATTCCAACACATGGGAACCTGAGTGCGTAATCCGAGTTAACTGAGCTTAGGATTGGAAGTTCATCACGTAGATTGGGTGGGTCACAAATAAATTTTAAGCCTTTATCCTTTGTTTCTTAAACCGTGAACCAAACCACGTTATAACCCTCAAAAGACCTAATTGAAGCAAGGTTATTTTGAAAGCATATTATAGCAAGGTTGCGTAAACTGACTCCAAAAGGTCTTTGCAGATCATCTGTTTTGGCATTACACCCTTTTGCTTAAACTTTTCACTTTAATGTCTTGAACCGCCGTGTTCTGATTAATGACTCATATACTTTGCACCTCTTTCAAAATGACTTTGATTTCAAATGTTGCCTGATATCTGCATTTACCATGTTTGTACAAATACTTTTGTTTGCAAACTAGCTTTCTTCTTAAGGAATTTTCAAACATTTGAGAAACTTGGTCGGTGATCCAATCAGGGGCAAGTTCCTTCCATATCCTGTTGAGAATCAGTTTAAGATTTGTGGTTTAATGGCGACTTCTCGAAATTGGTTTATACAGAAGTTTTTCAAGACTCTGACTGGGGCAAGCTTTCCAAGAGCACCATGAAACAGTCATTTCAGAATCAATCAAGCTGGAGCAATGATCAGCTTATCTACAACTGTCAGCTAATCTGGGGCAAGTTACTTGAAGAACCCCCAAGCAGCTCTCCCTCCTTCTTTACAAGGATCATCACTAGATACAGTTTACCAGTGTGGCAGAGATGTGTTTAGCAGTAGCATCTCTAGTCCCAAGCAGAATAACAGTGATCTCCATGTTGAGGAATCAGTCTTCCAGTCTTGTCTTCTCTCAGAAAAGAGTCGTGTTGTGTTGTCAGCATATCATCTGCATAATTCATATACCATATGCATATCATGAGTGTTTCATCCTCATTTGCATTTCTCCCGAGGTCGTGTCGTTATCCGCGTCTCACCTTGTGGTCAAAGTCCAACTTACTTGGCACCTACCAAACATATATTGTCGTGTCTATCTGAGGTTCTTCCAGATATGACCTTTCTTATCCGATATTTTGCGGATATGTTTATTCCTTTTTTTTGTATCCAATGCCGTTCTTGGATGTCGTTTATTTGTCTCTTTCTGATGTTCTTCCAGATTAAGTCTTTTGTTCTGGTATTTTTCCAGAACCTATCTGATGTTTTTCCAGATGTTTCGCTTTGTTATTCTGATATTTTTCCGGAACGACATTGCTCTCTACCATCTGATGCTCTTCCGAATGTGTCTCTATCTGATGTTTTTCTAGATTGAGTCTTTTGTTCTGATGTTCTCCCAGAACCTATCTGATGTTTTTCCAGATATTTCACTTCGTTTATTCTGATGCTTTTCCGGAATGACATTACTTTCATCATCTGATGCTTTTTCGGATGTGCCTTTCTCTTTATGATTTTTTTCCAGATTGGGTCTTTTGTTCTGATGTTCTTCCAGAACTTATCTGATGTTTTTCCAGATAACCACTTCGTTTATTCTGATGCTTTTCCGGAATGACATTGCTTTCATCATCTGATGCTTTTCCGGATGTGCCTCTCTCTTTCTGATGTTTTTTCAGATCGAGTCCTTGTTCACTTTATCTAAAGCCGTTATTAGATATTGTGATCTATACCTTTCATTCAAAGCCATTATTGGATGACTGGTTTCTTTCCTCCTGATGCTTTCTCAAATGTTGTGATTTATACCTTTCATTCAAAGCCATTATTGGATGTCTGGTTTCTTTTGCCATCTGATGTTCTTCCAGAACTTATCTGATGTTTTTCCAGATATTTGCTTCGTTATTCTGATGCTTTTTCGGAATGACATTGCTTTTTGCCATCTGATGCTCTTCCGGATGTGTTTCTCTTTCTGATGTTCTTCCAGATCGAGTCTTTTGCTCCTGATGTTTTTCCAGAGCATTTTTGTGTCTATCTGATGCTTTTTCTGGATATGACCTTGTTTATCTGATGTTCTCCCAGATATATTGTTGCTTATCTGATGCTCTTCTGGATATGTCTTCAAAAACTTTTTCCCGTACATTTAATGCTTTTCTAAATGTTTCGGATGTATCTTCAGAATTCTTGTCTTCATCTAATGCTCTTATAGATGTCTTCAATTTGTTTCTGATCTTGGTTAACGACTGCTGAATGTGTTCAAGTCTGTTTCCATTCCCATCCAATGCTTTTCTGGATGTGTGCTAGAGTTTATTCGATGCTTTTCCGAATATCCCTGATATGCTTCCCAGAGTTCATTCAATGCTCTTCTGAATGTCTCCGTTGTTTGTTATTTTTCCAGAGTTTATTCAATGCTCTTATGAATACCTCTGATGTTTGCTCGAATGTCTTATGTATTTCCCTATTTTTCTCCCCACCTCATTCAGTGATCTTTTGAATGTTGTGACTCTTTTCCATCCAGTTTCCATTTGTGATGACTTATGATTCCCCAGTGGAGACCGTCTTTCCGGTGCTGCTTCCATTGAGGATCCTGTCTTATCTTTTCTTCTAAAGTGTTAGCCGGTCATGCTTGAACCAGTTGCTCAGTCACCTTAGATTTCCCCAGTATTGTTGTCTTCCCTAGTGAGTTTGCTCATTGTGTGAACTTTGTCCCTGTCTGCTTTCGTTTTGTCTGCATTTTGCATTTATCATTCCATCAGTTTCATCATATTAGAAATCATGGCATGTCAGCATTTTGTCCATAGCATTGCATGTCGGTGCATCTAAGGGCAAAATTTTTGGTTATCTATATTTAAATACCTTCCACCATGATTTCATGAGGACTATCATCACTCATGTCATCCGGTGAAGTTATTTAAATAGGGGCAACTGTTGTACCCCAAATTTTACCCTTAGATTCTTGGATCTTTTGCATTCCTTTTGATTGGTCTCTGTTTTCTCATTTTTAGTAAACATATCAATAATCATGCATTTTTCGTTAGAATTTAATTTGTTTTATTTCTTTTTTTTACTAACTATTTTCAATTATCTTTTTTTTTTTATATTATTTTTAGTTTTATTATTATTATTTCTTTTTTTTTATTATTATTAATTTTATTATTATTAGTTTTATTATTACTAAGCTTTATTATTATTGTTAGTTTTATTATTATTATTATTATTATTATTATTATTATTATTATTATTATTATTATTATTATTATTATTATTACTTTTATTTTGTTTATCTTCATGTCCAAAAAAAGAAAAATGGTAAGTTGGGACCACTACAAGTAGTACAAATACTTCACATGGATTGTCAACTTGGACTTATCAATGGCCAAGAATCATTCTCACAATTCACATGGATTGCCAACTTGGACTTATCAATGGCCAAGAATCATTCTCACACTTCACATCGATTGTCAACTTGGACTTATCAATGGCCAATAATCATTCTCATAAAGTCACATGGATTGCCACATCAACACTCCCACCTCATTCACACTATAAATAAAATCTCTCTTTCTCTCATTTTGAACCAACAATACCACACATACATTCCCAAAACCTTGCACATTCATTACATATTTTTCTAGTCAAATCTTTTTTTTTAGTTATTTTTAGGAATCAAATTTTATCCTTTTCTTTTACTTACATAATACCCATAAGCATTCACCTTATTCACCCATGAATCTTCACTTTCTTCTACACAACAAGCTCAACCTTTGCTAGCTTTGGAATTTGTGAGTATAATTCATCATTTATTTTCGTTCATACCATATATAGTTAGTAGTTTAGTATATATATTTTTAGTTTTTGAATTTATGTTGTAAAAATATAATATTTTTTATGTGTTCATGTTTTATTGTTGTTATAGTGTTCGTATAAATTAGCTTAGGTTTTTCTTAGGGTTTACATTAGTGTTAATTTAGAGAAGAATCTAAAGAAATAGGATAATGTTATCATAAAAATCTAAAAAAAATGAATTTAGTAATATTATTTAGTTTAAAATCAAAATTAGTATAGTATTATTAATTAGGAAAAACCCAAAAATATTCTATTTTGATTATTAATTATTTTAGCTTTTTAATTAGAAATTATTTTAGTTATTTAGTTTTTACTTAGAATTAGTCATTAGTTTTTTAACTAGATTTAATTTTTAGTTTTAATTTAGAAATTTTGTTAGAATTTTAATCTAATTATAATTTTTATTTAGAATTTACTTAATTAGCTTTTTAGTTAGATATTAATCTTTTAGATTTTGGTTTGTTTAGACTTTATTTAAATTTTAATTTAATCTTGGCTATCCTCATTTTCATTTTTAGTTTATTCCTAATATTCATTTTTTATTTAACTCTCATTGCATTTGCTGTATAAATATTGCTATTCATTTTACTCTTGACACTCGAGATTTTCCTCTCTATCCCTCTGTCTCTTATTCCTCATTCCAAAGAAAAGAGTCGTTCCCGTTGACTGCTATGTCATTTAGGATAGCCTTGTCCATCATTCCCTTATCTCACGCCACCGTGCGATCGAGACTTGCCTTCCCTTTTAACCTAACCTTAGATTTAGAGTCTCCGTGCTCCATTTAGGTGTTCCGCCGTGGACACTTCATTCACCGTTTTACCTAGCCTTAGGTTTGGAGTCGCCGCACTCCACGTAGGTGTCTTGCCGTCAGACCCTACTTTCCCTTGGAACCTTGACCACAGTCAAGAGTTCCTCATCCCCATTGAGGGGAACTACGATTGCTCTGATTTCTCAAGTTTCATCTTGAGAATACGTAGGCATAGGATTGCGAGATCCTAGCGAGCTACCTTTTTCTTTTTCCATCTTTTTCCTTTACATCCGATGCCTTCTCGGATTCCACCCTTTTTTACCTTTACATCCGATGCTTTCTCGGATCCCACCTTTTTACCTTTACATCCGATGCCTTCTCGGATTCCCCATTTTCTTTTTACACCCTTTTACCCCATCCAGGGGAACTACGAATGCTCTGATTCCATTTCCGTCAGAATACGTAGGCACAAGATGCGACGTCTTGGCGAACATACTTAGTGTACATACTCATAGGTCTTTAATTTACCCTTAGCACATTTCCCTTAGCAAGCAAACTTTAGCATAACACAAATACTAACAAGAGGATCCCGTAGATTACTACGGATACTTAGGGTGCTAATACCTTCCCTTTGTATAACCAACCCCCGAACCTAGATTCTCTTTTTAGGGTTTTCGTTCTTTACCCTTTCCTTTGGATAAATCAAAGCTCGGAGGTGAATTTCAAAGTTTTGCGATGCAAGTTAATTAATAGCTTGTTATCCGATTCTCACCGCAACACTTGACTTTGAACTTGGAAATTTGGAAAGAGAGTTTGCGACTCCTTAAAAGAAACTCTTAATCATGTACCACTTAGAGATCATGAATTCCAAGCTTGAAATATCTTGGAATCACGAGTGGCACATATATGACTTATGGCTTAGGATACCACCAAGAAAGTATTGAGGGCATATCTTCATAGGAATTCAATACAGATTTGCAAAACCACAGAAAACTCCACAGTCACGCATAGACATTCTTCACGACTTGAATCTCCTGTAGCGGCACTTAACTTCACGAATGAAACAAAACAGACAAAGCCTAGATAAAAAGGTTAGCTATGCACGAGCGATTGACCTAAGATGTTATGCAAAGAACAAGGTGGGGATCTTAGGGTCAAAAATTAGGGTGTGACAGATGCCCCTATTTAAGTTTCTCCTATTCGGAGATATGGAGATTGAAATCTTCGTCTCGACGAGATAGGAGGGACTTAAATACAAACATGCGTAATTTTTGGCCCTAAGATGCCGCCAAATGCACATGCTATGAAATGATATGAAATGCAAGACAAAGATCATGTGAGGAATAATGTCACAGGGGATAACTACCAACTGACAATCATAAGGTGTCTTAAGCGGGGTGATGAACTTGTGATGAAATCTTCTAACAAAATCTACTTGAGGATCCTGCTTTGGTGGTCAACTGGAGGAATCTTCAAGAGATATCAACTGGAGGAGTCTATTGTTGAGACTTATAACCTCTTATGAGAATACCTTCTTCGAAGGTTTTATTGAAAATGTGTCCACTGTCAAAGATATTGGGGAATCTGCTGAGAAAAGAAATGACTATTTGTCAAAGTTTAAAATTAACCAGGGAATCTACTGCCGAGATCCTGGAAATAGAGAAATATCTTCCGTTGAAATCTGCTGGAGATCTACTGCCGAGAATAACCAGATAATTTACAAAAGAAATACCTTCTGCCGAGGTCTTCTGGAAATCTACTGCCGAGAATTCTTAAGAATTAAAAAGAATACCTACTGTCGAGGTCTACTGGAAATTTTCTGCCGAGACTTACCAGGAACTAAGAGAAAATACTAAACCTCCCCTCATCTCGGGTCATAAGCCACAGACTGGTCCCAGTTTCTTCTTTAATCAAGTATTCCACTTGAAAAGGGTAAAAATAAACTTCCCCTCGTCTCGGGTCATAAGCCACGGACTGGTCTCAGTTTCTTCTTTAATCAAGTAATTCACTTGAAAAGGGTAAAATATAAACCTCCCCTCGCCTCGGGTCATAAGCCACGGACTGGTCTCAGTTTCTTCTTTAATCAAGTAATTCACTTGAAAAGGGTAAAATATAAACCTCCCCTCGTCTCGGGTCATAAGCCACAGACTGGTCTCAGTTTCTTCTTTGGGAATATAATATCTACTACCGGTTTACTGGGTAGTCCTCAAAGAAAATATTACCTACTACCGATTTATTGGGTAGTCGACAAAGAAAAAGATTGTCTGCTACCGATTTACTGGGTAGTCTATAAATAAAATATTACTTGCTACCGATTTGCTGGATAGAAAAATATTACTTGCTACTGATTTACTGGGTAGGGAAAAATTACTTGCTACCAATTTACTGGGTAGGAAAATATTACTTGCTACCGATTTACTGGGTAGAAAAAAAAATTACTTGCTACCGATTTACTGGGTAGGAAAATATTACTTGCTACCGATTTACTGGGTAGAAAAATATTACTTGCTATCGATTTACTGGGTAGGAAAAAATTACTTGCTACCGATTTACTGGGTAGGAAAATATTATTTGCTACCGATTTACTGGGTAGAAAAATATTACTTGCTACCGATTTGCTTGGTAGAAAAATATTACTTGCTACCGATTTACTGGGTAGGAAAATATTATTTGCTACCGATTTACTGGGTAGTCAATAAATAAAAACATCTGCTACCGATTTATTGGGTAGTCGAAAAGTAATTCTACTACCGGTTTACTGGGTAGTCCGCAGAGAAAGTATTGTCTGCTGGGGATAGACAAACTATTTTGAGGAAATCGCTATTTGTCGTCCCAATAAAAAAACTCGAGAATAAAACAAGTTGCTCAAATAAAGAGGCTGCCACTTGTTGTCTGGTATGAACTCCAAGAAAATATTGTAATAACTGTCAGAGAAATAATTTACGTCTTCCATTGAGATCTTCAAAGCAGATTCTTCCTGGGGAGACAAAGTGCAAAATAAATGCACGCTCGATCTAGGTTCAACAGCCTAGAGATATCCAAAATTTGTGATTGTCAGGGACTAAAGTTCAATCCAGGAAATAACTGGAAAGAAACGGTCAAACAAGACTCAATCCAATGAGGAATGAACTCAAAGGGGTTTATCTTTATCCAAAATGGAAAAGAAAACTGAAGCAACCATCTTCCACGAGGATCAAACTCAATGGGGAATTTAGAAAGGATGTGTTTTTTCTGCCTAGGGTTGACGATTCTACTTGAAGGGAGAATACAAACCCAGTGACTTGGGGGGAAGCGCAACCAAAGTGAAAGAAAACAACAAACAAACACAAAATGAAAAATGCAAAATGCCCACATGCCATGAATCTACATGAAAGAATGCCATGCTATGCTTATGCTCATGCTTATGCTAGCAAAACAACAGAGAAGAAGCAAACTAGAGATGAGAACAAGCATCACGATACAGATACTCGGCCAATCTTTGCAATATAAGAAGCATTACTGGGGATGAATGGAAAGCCATATATGGAAACATGTTCTGCTTCAAAGCTTCTCTGGGGAAAAGAGAGCACTCCACTTGGGGATGAACATCGTGACTTCACGTAGGATTGTCAAGATGAACCTTGTGATTCTATTGAGGATGAGAAATATCCACTAGGAACAAGTCAAACTCATGGTCGAAAGGACTTCATGGGGATAAAATAAATATCCACCGTGAACTGAAGTAGTCTGAACGAAAGTTGTAAATACCAGAGCTGAGGCCTCATGGGGATAAAATAAATATCCACTTCGTTGGTGAAGCCTGGATCAACGTAGCAGTTGAAGACATCGGAGATAAAACTTCACGGGGATGAAATAAACATCCGCCTTCGCTGGAGAAGATTGAGGTAGTGAAAAAAATCCGTCGAGGAGTGAAATAAACACTCGCTTCGCTAGGGAAGGTTGAAACCAAAGAAAATCACTGAGGGTTCTTAGGTTGCCGACTGGAGAAATCCTGCGTCGAACGTGCCATGACTTCTTGAAATGGAGATTTACCGGAGAATAGTCGTGACTACCCGAAGTAGAACTTACTGGGGAGTCATCACATCACTTGGGATAGAAACTCTTTGAGGCGTGGGTGAAGAATGTTGTGAGAATAAGGTAGTTCTGCATTGACGAACTGCGTGGTAGTCGCCATTTTGAACAAACATTTGCTGTGAATGGATGAAGAATGATATTCGACTCTCAAATGCCCCAGATCATATGGTCTATGAGAAGAAGAGATCTCAAGAGGATTTTACAGAAAACTTGGCGCCCAACTATTCCAATGTTTTCGAACTCTTGGAGAGATTTGCTAAATCTCGACGTAACTGGCCTAGACTGTCTGTGTTCTGTAAAACCGAGTCTTCGAACTTGGAGAGATTTATCAAATCTCGACATAATTGCCCCAGACTGTCGGTGTTCTGAGTTTTCAAACTTGCTCCCTCGATGGTGGTCAGACTGTGAAGCAACAACTGGGATACAACTTGCCCCTGCTCAGCAAAGTCTTTGGGTATCGTGCCCCTGTTATGGTTATCCTTTTGAAATGATCCGCCATTTACTCATCAGAGTTTCAAATCTCAAAAGATTTAGCTCATCGTTGATGCTCGTATGCTAGCTTCTTATGATGTCAAGCAATGTTAGCAAGCAGAAAAATGTTAATTCTGAAACTGCTAATGCAACATATATTTGTCTTGAAGTTTTTATTTTGAAAATAATTTTTATGGTTGAATTACCAATTTTATAAAGCCAACGTGAATTTTGAGCGTAGCTCATAGGAGTCAGGAAACACCATCTTAATGAGTATGCTTTTGAAAATAAACCCTGCTTCAATTAGGACTTTTGAGGGTTGTATCATGGATTGGTTCACGGTTTAAGAAACAAAGGATATAAGGCTCAAAGTTATTTGTACCCGCCCAATCTTCATAATATTCACTCCATTTTTGTTAACTGGAAATTTCCCTGCCCCAGGTTAAGAATGAGGGGTTTTTTTTAAGAGAAGAAAACTCCTACTTCAAAGGCTCAAAAGGGTTAACAAGAGTCTATCTCCCTTATATCTCCGGTGTTTGGAAATTTGAAACAATGCTTTACATCATTAGCAGAGTTTTATTCAAAAGCATACAACAAGGGATCTTGCATTTGTTTTTCGTCATCCTCCATCCAATTCTCTGCCAAGGCATGTGATTGGGCAGCATTGGCATTATAAAATAGAAAAAGCATTTAAAATGAGTGAAACGAATGGATTTCTTCAAGACAAACATTATTATTGCATTAATTATTCAAAACAAACAAGTTCTTACACGCCAAAACAAATGCATTAACAATCGTAGAAAATAATTGCATATGAAAACAGCAAATAAACATAAAATATGATGAGATGTAGCCTTAAAGAAACCGTCCTTGGTATCAATCCACCATGTGCAAGGAGGGGATTGCTTCTTGTTCAAGTGAGAGATGGATCTCAACTTGGGGTTCGCACACTTCGAAAGACAAGACTCCCTTCTGAACCATCTCTTTCACTTTCTCCTTCAAGACATGACATGATATCATGGCCGGGTGCCCCTTGATGAAAGGCACAAAAAGCATTAGCTTTGAAATAACTCCTATAGGTCATCGGGACATATAGTGGAGTTTCCTTCTTGATCAAACCATATTGTAAGAGGGTAGGGAACAGATTAGCGTAGAGCACAAGGATGTCCCAAAATTCACCACTTCGTTCAACTGGCCGATTGGTGGAGGAGGCAGAAGAACCATCCCGGCGTTACGATATGACCAACTCTTTGACCAAATCCATCAGGCTCCTCTTGGTAACCTTTAAGTTTGCAACCTCGTCGTGTAGTTCTTGATTTTCATGCTCTTGAGTGTCTATCAGATTCTTCATAGTAGTAGAAAAAAGTTTCCATGTTGGCCTTTAGAGTGGCAATCTCCGCTCGGAGTGCTTGGTTTTCCTGTTCCAAATGATCCATCCTATTCTTGCGACTTGCTCGAGTATCGTATCGATGATTCGGCTTGACTGAGAAGAGAAACACGAATGAGAACCCGGAATGCAAAGGAATGTAAATGCAAATGCGGTGCAGCAAGATTCATGGAGCTCAACTGTTTATAATCATCAAAAAACACATTTTTTTTAAAACGGTTACAATCACTAGTATCAGAATACTAAAAGACTTATTTATTACAAAATTGATTACAAACGCGTCTGTACGCCTTACAAGAATCATGATATAAAAGCTAAATAAAAGCTAGTAACGATGGATCTAAGGAGACTCTTCCAACGGTCTTCTCTTGAGTCGCTTGAATTCTTCTTCCAATTGAGCTTCTTCCAAGATGAGTAGAGTAGAGTAGAGCAGAAAGAAGTAAAACTGAAAGCAGAGTAGCGAGAAGTCCCTTATCACTCTTTATACTCAACAAAGATAATAATTTCCCATATATAATCTTGAATCCTTCTTTGTCTGTCCCTAAGGTCTCCAGTCTCCTTAGATCGTCCAGATCATGACTCTTGTAAGGGTACTTCAGCGTTTCCTTTTTTTTTTCAGAGTCCATGATATCATATGATGTTTACAAACAAAACTAAGTTCCACGAAACTTTATGAAATGATGCTTATGAATGCATGGATGCAAACACAAAGCACAAAGCACACACAAGCAATCAAACAGACAAAAAGTCCTAGGTTTGAAAGGTCACAACATGGAGCCAAGGTCTAGCCATCCCAATAGGTGTGTACTATGGTTTCAAATGTACCTGCCGAACGGGTTCTAAAAAGTTCCCATAGTCTACAACCCATCTTTCGGATATTATCAATTTCCCAAATCACTTAGTAGTCAATAATATTCTCAAGAGAATCTCGTCTGAGTGTAGTATCGCGTAGCAACTAATTCAGGAATAGACTCCCTCATAGTCCCCGTACTACATCCTAATAGGCCAAGTTGGATTAAAGATACTACGGTCCTCAGTCTCACGGATTCTTGGTCGAAATTAATATCATTTTCACGAATGGACTCGTTCAAACAACATAAAGTTCAAAAGAACCTAAACTGAGCGATGATTTTCTCAACTCAACTTTTCAGGAATCGACTCCGTCAAAGTATCTTTGAACATATCATCTCCTATCATAATTGCACTCAAGTCCGGGTATAGGACTCCTCACCACACAAAGTGACAACCCAAGCAAGCATAACAGATACAAATATGTAACAAATAACATAATTAAACAAGTTAGGGGGAGCCCTCTTATGAGAGTCCCTAGTGAAGTCGCCATTTCCTTTCGCGGTGAGAATTGGATACCAAGCTATTATATTAACTTGAATCACATTTCTTTTATTCACCACCGTCTTTGATTTATCCAAGGGAAGGGAGAAAGATCGAATACCCACAGTATGCAATGCAAATGCAAACTAAGATTCTAAGGTTCGGGGGTTAGTTATACCTAGGGAAGGTGTTAGCATCCTAGATATCTGTAGTACTCTACAGGAACCTCTTGTTTTATTATGTTATTTATTTTTTTGTTATCTGTTTGCTAAGGGTTAAAGGGTAGGAAGACCTAAAGATCTATTCCTAAGCGTGCTCGACAAGATATCGCATCTTGTGCCTACATATCCTGTCGGGAAGGAATCAGAGCACATGTAGTTCCTCCTTGAAGGATACTAAAGTTGTTTAAAAGTTTAGGAGAGAATATGAGTCATCATCTTAAGAAACCACCACAGTTTTTGAAACTTGTTTGTATTTTGAGGGGTATGGGATTGTATGTCCCTTCTTTGAGATGATTCACATCTAATTCTCTTGTGTGGAGAATTAGGTGGGCTAAAGTTCGATTGATTTTAAGGGGGGACTAACTTAGGAAGTCTATCCTAAAGTTGTCTAAGAACTTATCTTAAGGGTGTTAGAGTTACTAAGGGGAATATGAAATGCAAATGAATATGAACCATGCACAATAATTTGATTATCATGCATGGGATTTTCCCTTGGATATTAATGCAATCGATTATTAGATTTAGCAAAAGTGCTAGCAAAGTGGTGCTAGTCTTGTGTCTAGTGACCAAAGGTTGATGGCGATGCTCGAAAGCAATTGACTTACATGGGTGGAAGATGGCTCGACGTTGGATTGAGAGTTTTTACGATTTGAAAAGGTTTAGAACAAAAACCTACATTCATCACATACAATGATAAACACACAAAAGCAAAAGCAAGACATAATATCAATCAAGTTCTAGCCTAATCCATACAAATGCAACCAAGCGCGGGGAACGACTTATTAGGAAAAAGAGTTTTGAACTAATAAAAGGTTTATTATTTTTATTTCAGAATTTATATTAAAGATTAATTTAATTAACAGTTAGAGTTTTCTTATTAATAATAAAAAAGTTTAGTTATTTAAAGTTTTATTATTTTAGTTTTAAAGTTATGAAGCTTACAAATAAAAAGGGTTTCCTTATTAAAAGGTTTTAATTTTATTAAAAAGTTATTATTTTTAGCTTAGAGTTATAAAAAAGAAAAAGTTATTAAGAGTTTCTCATAAAAAAATGATTTTATTTTTTTTGTATTTTAATAAAAGTTTCATTATTATTATTTTATTAAAAAGGTTTTACTAAAAGTTTATAATTAATTTTTAGTTATGAAAGGGTGATATCTTAAATATAAAAAAAGAAGTTATATTTTTCAAAGGTTAAAAAAAGTTTCTACACACTTATTATTTTTTAGGATTAGTTATGTTAAAAACAAGTTCTTATTATTTAAGAAAAGATGAAATTTTAATAAGGGGTTAAATTAATAAAAACAGATTTATTATATAAAACGGAGGGATTAGGTGCTGCAAGGGAGAGAGGGTCCACCGTGGACCCTCAAATCTCAACCTTATGATGCAACGAAGGGTGTACGAGATGTGGCGTGTGTGCGTGTGTACATGATTATTCGTAAAACAAAACAAAAAGAAAAGGAAAAGAAACGCCTTCTCCTTCAGACTCTCTCTCGTCTCTCTCGCTATCTTTCTCTCTCGAAAAATAAAAACTAGGGTTTGAACCCTAGCCGCCGCCATAGCCAACGCTCTCTCGTCGTTCTCTCACGATCACTATTAAGCAAATAAAAACCCTAACCCCCAGCAATCCCAATACCCCAATCCACTATAATTTTGTGATTACATATTACATCAATTCAAAGCATGAAACAATAAAAGAAAAGGGTTGTCGAACGTTGTGGGTGAGGAGTCGTGACCAAGACTTCAAGAATCTCCGCTCCAAGGTAAGTCTCCTTACCCTTTCTTTGCTTTAAATCGCTAACTGCTTGCGTTCCGTGTATGAATTTATGGATCCCTGGCTATTTCTGTGTTTGTAGATGATTTGGTGTAGGTGTGTTTGTGTCACATTTTCATGACAATTTTGTGTATCTGTGTGTTGTTGATATTGTGCTCTACTCCGTGTGTGTTTTCTTCTGCCGTGATATGCGTGTCTCCTGTGATTAGTATTGAGTGCGTATGTGGATTTTGGCGAGGAATGAATGTGTTTGTGAATTCTCTCGAAACTGTGTGTATGCTTTTCTGTGAATACTGTGACGTGAATAATTTCTTTCTGATATCACTGCATCGGGTTATCTTGTGGTATGAAATGTGTATGGATCTCACTATGATTTTTTGATGATATTCTGTGTGTATGAACTCTATTTGGAGGTTTTGTGAGTATGTATCAAATAGGTGCCCCCTGTGCCTTGGTATGAACACTCTTTTATAGGTGAAAGGAATTGGGTTTGTCTTTAACGTGTTTGAAAATTGTCATGAATGTCTTGATTGTGTTTTTGATGGCTGTTGGATATCATTGATGACAATGAAATTATTTCCTTTTCAAAAATGAACATGTTTGATCTTGTTTAGAAAGAAAATGAAACACGTTTTGATGATGTCTGATTTGCTGCTTAATGAATATCTTTGAAATTCGTTTTGGAAAGAGCTTTAATTTGTCCTGACCGCATCTTGTCGTGAATTTGAAATCAAGGCTGATGTTGCCCTGCGTGAAAGACAAAAACCTCTTTTTTAGTCAGGTTTGTTTGGAATATCTTTGAATGAGTGATTTTTAATCCGTTGACCTTCCATTTGCATGAGGATCTCAATACTTGCGTAATTTTTGCATGGAATTGTATTGCCTTGTTGACCTTAGCTTGCGTCTATTTGCAGGCTTCAAATTCTCTTTACCACTTGCAACGTTCGCCTCAATCTCTTATGATGGCGTGACTGTTGTATTATTGTTAGGATGGTCCTTGCTGGCGGATCGTGAACTACGCCACCTTATATAAACTCTGCTCAGTAGGTGTCATAGTTCTTGTTCTTGATGCACAACCTGGTTATGCTGTAGATTGTATTTGAGATCGTTTGCACTGCTCTTAAACTGGCATGTTTGTGCTTCTATGGCGCTTGATTTTGGGTAGTATGATCTTACCCTTGGACATTATTCTCCTGCAGGTTGTTGTTTTTTTGCAAGTGGGGCATTCCTTCTACGGATAAACAGCGAGATGTTGAGAAACATTCTCAACCTTTCTTGGATCACAAAATCTGGACAAGACATGAGGCCGGATCCCAACAGCAGCTGCCGAGAAGCTCATGTATTTAATGTTCGTGAGTTTTGGCTTGCTCTGTAGATGCGGTAACGTCGTGTTAGCTCTTATCAGGTGAAATGAAAGCTTGCTACGGTTTGTCCTTCCATATTTTATGTTGGATTATGTTGTAATGTATGGAAATGATTTTGAAAACTTTCATAAGGCTGTTATGACCTTGTTATGGAAGGAACATGATTTATGATTCAGCTTTAGGAGTATTTGTTCCTTGTTTCTAGTCAGGGGTTTGCACTGGTCTTTGGAATAGCTGAGAATGTGAATGTTGTTGTTGTGGTGAAGCAGGTTTTAGAGCTGACGGTGAACGTGTGTGGTGCGTACTTGGCATAGCTTCCCCTTTCAGTTCATGTAAGTATTTAACTGTCGAAACCACGACTATTAATTAGTCCTCTCAAGTGCTTATGAATTATATTCGGTTGGCTCACGCTTAAAACTGTTTTGAACAGGCTGTGGTAGCAGGTGGTAAAACTTTGGAACAACCTGAGTCAGAACCATGTTTGACAATAGATTGGGTTTTCGGAACTTCTTCACCCTCGCAAATGCTGTAAATTTGGTAATCATTTTATATGGTAATTCAGATGTTATCTCCTGAGAATATATATCTGATTCATTATTTGAATTACTGATGGTGACTCCGTCTCCTGCGACAGGACATGACATTAGGTTCTTCTGAGCGAGTGAGTCATTCTTCATATTGAAATCATTTGATAACATATCGAGCCTTTGAGACCTTTGCACATCATCTCTATAACGGTAATTGTTTTCGGTATCCTGTTGGTGACATTTCGTATCCTCACTAGCTCTTCCTTTACTGCCCACCAATAAACATCTTATCTAATCAATTATCCATCCGACTTTGTCTGCAGGGATAGATTGTTTTGGTGACGCGATTCTGTTTTGTCTTGGCAAGTTTGATGGCATGCGGAAGTATGATCCAGCCGCGAACCTTGGAAGTCAATTCAGATGCGGCTGAAGCTAACGAAGACTGGGTGTGCTAAGTTCTCACTTTCCTCACCGACGAAGATGTCGAAGAATTCAAACAAACTTTCACTATCCTCGACTCTTGGAACACGCTTGTTGAAGGGGCGTGAGAAGCCTCCCGACTCGAATTATTGTGGAACAACCATAGTACTCGAGTACCTATCCATCCTTTTCTCAAAATGTAACCTGATGACAACTTAAGATTGTTAATGTCAGCATCCTTGATTTTACTGTACTCTAATTTTCTTATTCTGTTACCAATTCATGGAGCTGGAATATAAGTGTGCATCTCAAAATCCATGTGTTCCACAATACTCTACATTTGTTCTTTCGCAAACTCTAGAGGTGCATGCTAAATATTATCTTAAACCATGCCCATAAGAAAATATCGCCCTTGTCTAAATAAAAATCCCAAAATGGAATCTGCCTGAGACATACTAAGCTGATGCTGGTGTATGAATCATAAGCATTAGGCCAATAGCAGTTTGGTGGCATAACATTGCAGGGTAGTCTCTTTGATTGTCTAAGCTTGCGTTAACATGGGCCATGGTAATTGTGAGCTGGAGGATTCAGCTTTAATTTCAAGTTTATTTCAATTGAGGTGTAAACGTAATTCAATTCATGATAAACACTTGAATCCTTGCATTTTGTACTTTTGAACTTAACCAAAAGAATTTCTTTGTAACTTGAACTTTTGATTCTTTGACTTGAGCTTGAGCTTTTCACTTTGGACTCTGGCGACCTTGAATCTTTGAGATTTGAATTGATTTGAATTTTGTACTTTGAACTTTACATGAATAATTGAACTTGAAAGTGAGAACACATTGCAACTTGAATAACTTGACTTTGAACTTGGAAATTTGGAAAGATGAGTTTTCGACTCATTAAAAAAAACTCTTAATCATGTACCACTTAGAGATCATGAATTCCTAGCTTGAAATATCTTGGAATCACGAGTGGCCCATATATGACTTATAGCTTAGGATACCACCAAGAAAATATTGAAGGCATATCTTCATAGGAAATTAATACAGATTTGAAAAACCAGAGAAAACTCCACAGTCACGCATAGACATTCTTCATGACTTGAATCTTCTGTAGCAGCACCTAACTTCACGAATGAAACAAAACAGACAAAGCCTAGATAAAAAGGTTAGCTATGCACGAGCGATTGACCTAAGATGTTATACAAAGAACAATTTGGGGATCTTAGGGTCAAAAATTAGGGTGTGACAGATGCCCCTATTTAAGTTTCTCCTATTCGGAGATATGGAGATTGAAATCTTTGTCTCGACGAGATAGGAGGGACTTAAATACAAACATGCACAATTTTTGGCCCTAAGATGCCGCCAAATGGACATGCTATGAAATGATATGAAATGCAAGACAAAGATCATGTGAGGAATAATGTCACAGGGGATAACTACGGTCGGAACATGGAAAGCAGTTAAAGAAAGGAAGACCGGACGAAGAACGACCTAGCAAAGCGAGACTCCACGGGGAAAAGAACTAACTCCACTAGGGGAAAGAGACTACCAACTGACAATCATAAGGTGTCTTAAGCGGGGTGATGAACTTGTGATGAAATCTTCTAACAAAATCTACTTGAGGATCTTGCATTGGTGGTCAACTGGAGGAATCTTCAAGAGATATCAACTGGAGGAGTCTATTGTTGAGACTTAGAACCTCTTATGAGAATACCTTCTTCGAAGGTTTTATCGAAAATGTGTCCACTGTCAAAGATATTGGGGAATCTGCTGAGAAAAGAAATGACTGTTTGGCAAAGTTTAAAATTAACCAGGGAATCTACTGCCGAGATCCTGGAAATAGAGAAATATCTTCCGTTGAAATCTGTTGGAGATCTACTGTCGAGAATAACCAGATAATTTACAAAAGAAATACCTTCTGCCGAGGTCTTCTGGAAATCTACTGTCGAGAATTGCCAGGAAATAAAAAGAATACCTACTGTCGAGGTCTACTGGAAATCTTCTGCCGAGAATTACCAGGAACTAAGAGAAAATACTGAACCTCCCTTCATCTCGGGTCATAAGCCTCGGATTGGTCTCAGTTTCTTCTTTAATCAAGTATTCCACTTGAAAAGGGTAAAAATAAACTTCCCCTCATCTCGGGTCATAAGCCACAGACTGGTCTCAGTTTCTTCTTTAATCAAGTAATTCACTTGAAAAGGGTAAAATATAAACCTCCCCTCGCCTCGGGTCATAAGCCACGGACTGGTCTCAGTTTCTTCTTTAATTAAGTAATTCACTTGAAAAGGGTAAAATATAAACCTCCCTTCGTCTTGGGTCATAAGCCACAGACTGGTCTCAGTTTCTTCTTTGGGGATATAATATCTACTACCGGTTTACTGGGTAGTCCTCAAAGAAAATATTACCTACTACCGATTTATTGGGTAGTCGGCAAAGAAAAAGATTGTCTGCTACCGATTAATTGGGTAGTCTATAAATAAAATATTACTTGCTACCGGTTTGCTGGGTAGAAAAATATTACTTGCTACCGATTTACTGGGTAGGGAAAAATTACTTGCTACCGATTTACTGGGTAGGAAAATATTACTTACTACCGATTTACTGGGTAGAAAAAAAATTACTTGCTACCAATTTACTGGGTAGGAAAATATTACTTGCTACCGATTTACTGGGTAGAAAAATATTACTTGCTATCGATTTACTGGGTAGGAAAAAATAACTTGCTACCGATTTACTGGGTAGGAAAATATTATTTGCTACCGATTTACTGGGTAGAAAAATATTACTTGCTACCGATTTGCTGGGTAGAAAAATATTACTTGCTACCGATTTACTGGGTAGGAAAATATTATTTGCTACCGATTTGCTGGGTAGTCAATAAATAAAAACATCTGCTACCGATTTATTGGGTAGTCGAAAAGTAATTACGCTACCGGTTTACTGGGTAGTCCACAGAGAAAGTATTGTCTGCTAGGGATAGACAAACTATTTTGAGGAAATTGCCATTTGTCGTCCCAATAAAAAAACTCGAGAACAAAACAAGTTGCTCAAATAAAGAGGCTGCCACTTGTTGTCTGGTATGAACTCCAAGAAAATGTTGTAATAACTGTCAGAGAAATAATTTACATCTTCCATTGAGATCTTCAAAGCAGATTATTCCTGGGGAGATAAAGTGCAAAATAAATGCACGCTCGATCTAGGTTCAACAGCCTAGAGATATCCAAAATTTGTGATTGTCAGGGACCAAAGTTCAATCCAGGAAATAACTAGAAAGAAACGGTCAAACAAGACTCATGGAGCTAGAATATAAGTGTGTATCTCAAAATCCATGTGTTCCACAATACTCTACATTTGTTCTTTCGCAAACTCTAGAGGTGCATGCTAAATATTATCTTAAACCATGGCCATAAGAAAATATCGCCCTTGTCTAAATAAAAATCCCAAAATGGAATCCTCCTGAGACATAATAAGCTGATGCTAGTGTATGAATCATAAGCATTATGCCCATAGCAGTTTGGCGGTATAGCATTGCAGGGTAGGCTCTTTGATTGTCTAGGCTTGCGTTAACATGGGCCATGGTAATTGTGAGCTGGAGGATTCAGCTTTAATTTCAAGTTTATTTCAATTGAGGTGTAAACGTAATTCAATTCATGATAAACACTTGAATCCTTGCATTTTGTACTTTTGAACTTAAACAAAAGAATTTCTTTGTAACTTGAACTTTTGATTCTTTGACTTGAGCTTGAGCTTTTAACTTTGGACTCTGGTGACCTTGAATCTTTGAGATTTGAATTGATTTGAATTTTGTACTTTGAACATTACATGAATAATTGAACTTGAAAGTGAGAACACATTGCAACTTGAGTAACTTGACTTTGAACTTGGAAATTTGGAAAGATGAGTTTGTGACTCCTTAAAAGAAACTCTTAATCATGTACCACTTAGAGATTATGAATTCCTGGCTTGAAATATCTTGGAATCACGAGTGGCCCATATATGACTTATGGCTTAGGATACCACCAAGAAAGTATTGAGGGCATATCTTCATAGGAATTCAATACAGATTTGCAAAACCAGAGAAAACTCCACAGTCACGCATAGACATTCTTCATGACTTGAATCTCCTATAGCGGCACCTAACTTCACGAATGAAATAAAACAGACAAAGCCTAGATAAAAAGGTTAGCTATGCACGAGCGATTGACCTAAGATGTTATGCAAAGAACAAGGTGGGGATCTTAGGGTCAAAAATTAGGGTTTGACACACCCTCATATTGAATCCCCAAATTAATGTCCCAACAGTGGTATTAGAGTCTTTGGTTCGAGTGAGGAACAAGTTTTCTTGTAGCAAAAGTACTCCGCACATGTGGTGAATATGAGGTCTCTCGTTGTAGAGTGTCAACGGCGGACAAGTGTATGTGGATTAAAGAGCATCTGCTTGATGTGGAGCATTGTGGATAGTCTCACACTTGAAGGGGAGTGTTGAGAATAACAAATGTGAGTTGGAAACTTTGAGAAACATGGTGTGAGGAACAGTGACGGAACCAGACTATAAAGCTTGAGGTGACCACAAAATTAATCTATAATTTATAAATCAAATATTTATTCTATAATGTATATAAAATATCTAAATTATAATAAACACATAGTTGAACATGAAATGATTAAATAGTATTACATAAAAATACCTTAAAATAATGCTCTACGGTTTTTTAGTAGCTTGAAATCATCAATAATAGTCTCGGAATCAATACTTGCAGCAATTTCTCTTTCAATATTAACCGTCACGCTATCTCCTAGAAAATCAGCTTCCATTTTATTTCTCAATCTTGTCTTGATAATTTTCATTGCGGAAAAAGATCTTTCTGTAGTAGCTGTAGATACAGGCAGAGTCATGATAAGGCGGAGCAGTCTATCAATCAAATAATAAATTTCCTTCTTTTCAGTTATAACCAAAGATGAACATAACTCTTGAATAGTCGACAAATTATTCAAACTCGATGCTTGACGAGCCTCAATAATAAAATGCCGAAGTTGAAATTTCAAATTAATCTTCTCTTGCTCATTGAAGTCCATAGGATAATATTTTTCAACTAGAGTGCAAATGGTATCAAGGTTAAAAGCCTTATAATTATCCTTGGGAGTCAAAGCACCACTTAGAGTTAACAAATCAATCGCTTGCTCACTAAATCTGCTATTTAACTCTTGCAGTTGTTTGTCAATGGTAGTGAAAAATAGTTCAACTCTAAAATAATGCTCAATGGTTACCTGGTTATCTTCAAGACGAGAACAACCAAATCTTGTTGTTGAATGAACATCATTAAGATTAGGAATCTCAATATCATGTTTTTCACAAAAAGACTTCACAGAAGCAAACAATTCATCCCAACCAGTTTCTCTTAATTCTTGAATAAGAGTTTTTGTTGTACTAATCAAATGCATAACATTAACTACATCCTGAGATTGTTTTTGTAAAGCTTGACAAAGCATATTTGTGATCCCCATAATTTCTTTCATCAAATGCAATATGAATATGAAATCAAATGACTTCAAATAATTGTAAGCATTATCAGCATCTCCACGTGAAGCATAACTTAAACCTTCCTTTGCAAATTTTCTTGAAACATGACAAGTTGCTTCATACATATTCATTAAGCTAGAAATAGAAGAGAAGTGTGATCCCCAACGAGTATCCCCAACTCGCTTTAAAGTACCAATTTGATTTTCACCTTTACCAGTTACAATCTCTCCAATCTCTAATAACTTTTCATTTTCATCTAATTGAGAAGCTTGTAACTCTTCGTGGCGCTTTGTAGAAGAACAAACAACATTGACAATTAAAGTAAGCTTCTCAAAGAATTGATGAATTAGTTTAACTTCTCTTGATGCAGTAACCAAAGCAAGTTGCAATCGATGAGCAAAACAATGAACATAATATGCATAAGGACAATCCTTCATAAAGAGTGCTTGTAAACCGTTCCATTATCCTCTCATATTGCTAGCACCATCATACCCCTGACCACGAATGTTGGAGACATCAAGGTTATGTAGAGAAAGTATATCACAAACTTTTTGCTTAAGAGTTAAAGATGTAGTGTCACTAACACCTGCAAGACCAAAAAATCTCTCTTGTATAAAACCATCTTTATCAACAAATCTCAAAACAAGAGACATTTGCTCTTTTTTGGATTCATCACGTGCTTCATCTACAATTATACAAAACTTTGAATCACCAATTTCTTCACGGATATACTTTTTCACCCTACTTGAAAGAATGTGCAAGATCTCTTTTTGAATTAGATGTAAAGTATACTTGCTATTAGATGGAGCATTTTCTAACACAACTTTTGCAACTTCATCATTGTAACTTGCTAAGAGTTTTATCAATTCAAGAAAATTGTCTTGGTTTAATGATTCTATACTTTCATCATGACCTCTAAAAGCACACGCTTGAAAAGTTAACCAACAAACAGTGTCAATTGAAGTCTTAAGACGTAGTCGATTCTTCATAATTTCAATTGAACTTTGAGCTTGCATAATATTCCTAATGTGACCATCTTGATTCAACAAGTCTTGACAAGCTTTCATAGCATTGTTTTGTGGAGAACAAGGATCTTTCCCTATGTGTTTAAGAAATGCACAATTCTTTCCATTTCTAACTTTCTTCCAACCTCTAAAACTTGTAGAAATGAAGACATCGGAACCAGGACGTCCACTTGGTCTTTTGCTAAAAAGATAACATGGTAAGCAATAAGCAGCATCTTCTGAAGGTGAATATTCTAACCATGAAGGAAAAAGGCTAAACCAAGCATGTTGAAAACGCCTTTGATGGTCTTCTTTACCAGACAATGAATATTGCTCTAAATTCATTTGATATGGACCCCATTTTAAATAAGCTCTTCGTATTTCATCCATTTGATTTACTGGATATTCCCACATTGAAGGACGTTTTCCAGGATCACGTTCTAAAGAATTCTCAATGTCATCCGAACAAACTCTATTAATGTTTTTCTTCAATTCTTGGATTCTCAATAACTCTTGTAGGTTCAGACATAGGTGTTAAATTCTCTTCATCTCTTTCTTTCCTCTTGAAAAAAGAATCAATTTTTCTACTCTTCATTATCACTTTTGTGCTGCATAAGCAATTAAATAAATTAAAACAACACAATAAAATTCCAACATAATTCAATTCTACAAATACTAATAAGTTAGTAACTTAGTAATAAATTAGTAACAAACATTCAACATAATTCAACATTTCAAACTTATTTTATTTCTATTTCTCTATTGACCTACTTTTTGTAAAAACAAGTGAAGAGAAAAAAATATAAGTTTTTGATAATATCATATAGGTATGAAATTAAAAACAGGTTATGAAAAAAAATTTCATAGCTATCATTGAAAAAGTTTGATAATATTCTAAAAGAGTTTGAACACAAATTCATATTACAATAATTAAAGGTTAAGTTAAAGAAAATTAGTTTAATAACAGTATGCTACATTATACTCCATTAACAATTTTATACAAGAGGGATGCTACAACAAATTAAAATAAGTGAAAACAAGAATTTTAATCATAGTGAAAACAAGAATTTTTGTGAGAAAACTCAAAGAAACTTGTAACTAATAAGTACTAATAAAATAAAATCTAAATTAATCATAATGATAACAAGAATTTTATATATTATGTGGATTGGGAGCAATTTATTTTGAACAATTTTAGATGAAGAAGATCAAGATGAACAAAACATACTCACGGCGGTCTCCGGTGGTGGCGTTGGTGGTTGGCCGAACGAGTCTCATACCGGTACCGACGAAGCAGTGAAGTGGGTTTTTTAGAATTTGTTTTTCTGGAACTTGAATTGAACAAGAAAGAGAGACTGCATCTTTTGGAATGAGATAAATTAGGGTTTGTTTGTTTAATAGGGTAATGGCAAAATTGTTATTTTTAATTATAAGTAAGGTTATTTTAGTATTTTCACTATATTAAAAAAAATTTTAAAAAAAAAATGGGGTGGCCGTGGCCCCCCCTGTCCCAACATTGTTCCGCCACTTGTGGGGAAATCCCACATTGATTAGAAAAATGGAGATTTGAGCATTTATAAGAGAGAGAATTCACAGACCTGTCACTTTAAGATTTTAAGTGAGTATGTGGTGCGTTTCTCACAATGCGTGTTTCTCAAAAAGAAAAAGCTCCAAGAATAAAAATACTCCCTCATATTGAACCCCCTAATCAATGTCTCAATAAATGAGTGTTTTTAGTTAAAAAAATTGTCTTTTTTCTAATGCACATTAATTAAATTTTATAAATTTTTTCTTATTTAATATTTTTTTGGAAGGTTGATATCTCCCTCATGTTGAACCCCCTAATCAATGTCTCAATAAATGAGATTTTTTAGTTAAAAAAATTATCTTTTTTTAATGCAACATTATTTAAATTTTATCAATTTTTTCTTATTTAATATTTTTTTAAAAAGTTAATATCCAACCTTACAACTGACTAATACAAGGGATTCATTCTTATCATCCACTTGCGAGGCTTTAATTAAAACACTTAGCAGAATTCAAATTTAAGATTTTGATAGCATCAAAGTCTTTTTTAATTAATATAGTCTTTACTATTTTTAAGTCATTAAATCACATTATGTAAATTTTTAAAAATGTATAATAATTAATAATAATTAAATATATTTTTGTAAAATTGTCACATCTATTTATTTAATCATTACGTTTTAAAAATAAATTTGTAACAACATTAAAATATTTTTATTTTGAAACTAAACAGAGAGTGTAGATGTGCATGAATTTACCTTTTTTATTTTATTTGTATGTTAGGGCCTCGTAACTTTTTTTTATTTTTTTAAACTTCAAATTAAAATCATAGTGAACATTTTATTGTCTGTCAATTTATATAAGTTTGTGTGTGAGGGTGTGCAATAAGTTTCGGAGTATAGATCAACTATATTAAAATTGATGTGATTTTTAGGTATATAAATCTAGTATTCAGAAAGATTGTTTTTCTTAGGAATTAAGGGCTCTCTATTTCATTCACTTTTTTTTCTCTAACCTCATTCCCTTTGCCTTTTCTTTAGAACTTACAACAACATTCCTTCTCGAAGATGTAGTTTCCAACAATGGTGGTGCGACATGATCCCTTCCTGACATGGTGGTAGTTAGGTGGTGTGTCCTGTTGAAGTGTTCATGACATGGTAAGGGTGTCAACGAGACACGCAATTTGACTACCATCATATCAGTAAGACTTTTGATACAATGAGCTGGTATCTTACTCAAACCATCGACTATAATACCACTTATGGGTAACAAGGAGTAGCATCCATATTTGGTTAAAAGCAACACACAAGTAAGAGGCACACCACATATTAACCCCAAAATCCTAAGGAATTGGAGATATGGGCCATCTCATTTATAAAGTGTTCAACCTCCATTTTTCAAGAAATGTGGTACTTCTAACTCACACTTGTATCTAAATAATCTCTCCCTCAAGTTTGAGTCCATCCATTATACCCCCTACCCCCTCGAGAATAAACTATTTCATGCACATACACTTGTATCATCATTGATACATTTACCACTTCATAAGAAATTCAATAGAACACGTCGCATAACCACCATAATGTCAGGAACACTTTTGATAGAAGAAGTCAATCCCTTACTCAAACCATCGGCTCTGATATCACTGATAGGTCACGAGAATGAGCATTTACCATGGGTTAAGAGCAACACACAAGTGAGAGAGACACTACATATTCACCTAAAATAAGGGAGAGTTATACTTAGAGGAGTATGGTATACTATCTATATTTGTCAGGGGAGTTTAACTACTCCAATCTATCACCTTGTTTTTTTCACATCCCTGAGAGATATGCTGTCATCATGAAAAAGGGGAAGCATATGGATCTATGTGTTTGCAAGTACTTTAGCGAATGATGCTTTGATCCTTTGAGTGATCATGATGGTTTTGATGATTACTCAGATGTTCGGTTGAATCTTGTTGGGTGATCATTTGCTTGAACATGTACATGCCAAATATATTTTCCTAGTCGAGCTGTATAGTCGACCAAGACCAGGTATAAATCTAGTTGAGTGCCTGGCCCAACTATCTAGCCGAGTTGTGTACTAGGCCTAGCTATCTGGTCGAGTTGTGTACCATGCCTAGCTATCTGGCCGAGTTGTGTACCAGGCCTGGCTATTTAGCCGAGTTGTGTACCTGGTCTAGCTATCTGGCCGAGTTGTGTACCTGGCCTAGCTATTTGGCCAAGTTGTGTACCATACCTAGCTATCAGGCCGAGTTGAGTACCTGACCCAGCTATCTGGCCGAGTTGTGTACTAGGCCTAGCTATCTAGCCGAGTTGTGTACTAGGCCTAGCTATCTGGCCGAGTTGTGTACCAGGCCTAGCTAACTGGTCGAGTTATGTACCAGGCCTAGCTATTTGGCCGAGTTGTGTACCTGGCATAGCTATATGGCTGAGTTGTGTAACATGCCTAGCTATCTGGCCGAGTTGTGTACCAGACCTAGCTATTTGGTCGAGTTGTGTCTGGTCGGGTTGCGCTGGCCGGGTTGGTTGGTTATCCGGTTCACAACTCAATAGACGTCGGTTACGAACCATTGATGGAAAAGTTACACTTGGTTAAATAGAAGCTGTTACTAAATTAATGGTTGGCGGTTACAAATGTTATTAAGGGGATTAATGACCATTAGACCAAGAGTTACACTATATCAAGGGTCCTCTAGGAATCCATAAAGGGGGCTCGGCGACGTTCATAAAGCAGACATATACACTACATACTGAGGGGCTCTCGCATGCGGGTTAAGCAAGACTAGCATCTTGGGAAAACATACATACGCTTGTATAGCTCTCAAATCCCCAAATATACTCAAACAATATAGACAACGTAATCTTCTCTGCCCTAAGGTAGAAGACTAGCACTTTTGGTGTTCTAACCATTTTTGGCTAGAACATTTGGTGCCCACCGTGGGGCTCCGATAAAACTCTCCCGGGCCACACAACAATATCAAAAATGCAAACTTTCACGTCCTTCTCACGATGAAGGATCGTTAACATTGTGCAAATCCATGCAGTCAAGTGGATGCCAATCCATTGTTTTCTTTTTATTTCGTCTTCGATACCTTGAAGGATCTCCACACAGGTAGTCGGTATCAATCATATAGAACTTGGTAAGTTGAGTCATGAAATAAGAAATTGAGATCGTGATGGAAATCTCAGGGAAGGAAGAATCTTAACTATTAGAAATTGATAGTGAATTACGAGTTGATGTAGTTGACAAAACCTACGATCTGCAAAGAGGACAACTACTATCAACAGATAAGTTTATTTTTTCATTCCTGTGTATACCATTTAAATCATGATTAGTATCCCTTCTAAAGTAATGTTATTAGACACAAGCATAATAAAAAAAACATATTCAGATTCGTAAAATTATTGATATGGATCCAGATGATTTCGTAGATAATTCATGTTCTCATGCAAAAATGTTATTTCTTGTGTTTATTTTGTTCAGGACAGAGGGCAATTTTGAACAAAATTGGATGGCCGTGATGTTCCATTGAAGAGCAATTCTTGGTGGGGATATGGTTTGATTCCTAATAGTTCCGGGTACTGGTTCGTTAGTTCAAGTACTGTTTCTAATGCTTGAAGTCAGATGATCACATTGGAAAGCTTACTCAGAAGATCGAGAATTTCACGAGCTTAAGTACTGAAGAGGAAGAAAATTACGGGTTTGTGCATTAAGAGTATGATGTTTCTGACCGGTAACCGACATCAATAGATAAGTTCTCGTCTTATTCCATGTGGTTTTAATTTTTGCAACAACTTAATACTTAAAATCGTCCTATTGAGATGCATCTTGGAAAATTATGAACATCTTAAAAGTTAGACCCCGTGATTTTGGTTATGAAACCCTGCCAACAAGAACACTATGAAATATTTTTCATTACGATTCTTGTGATTATATAAATTGTGGACAGTAAGTTGCAACGCCACAACACATCACACATACTTTCATCCAGCAGTCAGCGTGTCTAGCTAACATGTCCAACTATTATCTATGAAACAAAATGAACAATGTCAAACAACCGATAACAATCGCTTTGTGGTGCGAAGAGGTCGCCAAGAGGCCAATCCAAATGACACAGTCATTCTGGGTGATCTAATCGAAGCCACATCTCGGATATGTAAGCCGTGGGTCTATGATCAGGACGTTCCCTTGTCGGAGAACTCACTCCATCATGGATTTGATCGTGGATGCTCGCCGAAATCTATAAAGATAAGTAACTTTTGTCTATACATTAATTTTAATATCAAACACATGAACCCTAAATCATATTCTTAATGTTCCTCTTTGTTATTGATTTCTAGGGTACTGTGTAGTTTTGCACCCATGATTTTTGCAATAGCTTTCAAAACAGAAAGAGGTATGTAATGCGATTTGTTGTGAAATGATGAAAGGCACATCATTGAAATGGATGGAACTGGATCACATTTTAAAGGGCAAGATATGAGCCAGTGCCGCCGTCAAAGCTCACAGTTCCGATTTGGTAACTAAAGCAATTTGAAGTTGTGTCATAAGATCAGCAGTTATTTTTGAGAAGAAGCCGAGATTGGAGATCGGAAATGATAAACTCACACTACACTTTGCCAAGATGGTAGAGGGATTCTTAGCAAAACACTCACATCAAGCCTGGTTTTGCATATTGTTTCAGATTTTGATTTCGCAAAGTTGTTTCGATTTTGGTTTTGAAAAGGCTGTTTGGATTTCGCAAGTTAGAAGTCATAGCCCGGTTTCGAGTTTGCTCTTATTTTGAGCTGGTATGCAGGGTAAATCTCCAGAAGATGCATGACTTCTTTAGGTCCAGATAAGTGATGATTAAATCGTCTACTAAGGAGGCTATTAGTCATTCGAGAAAGAAACTGGATATAACATACAACACATCTGCTATAATTTATGCTGCTAACCCAATGCTTGTTGAAGCTATTTGATAATTGATGAAGCAGGAATGCAGACCGGACCGAAATACTTACAGTTCCAATGTTGGATATGGTACACGAATGATTCACATTATTGGATATCGAGAATATCGTCACATGTTGCAGTAGATGTCGATCTCTCCACTATGGCTTCTCATTTGAAGTAATAGTTGTAGCTGGTGCAGAAACACTACTTTTTTAGTGCTCAAAGCGTTAGGTGCTTTAGAAGGTTCAGACTCATTATTAGATGATGTATTATGATTTCGATCCGTACAAAGGATACTGCTGAGTATGGTGGTCATATGAATACCAAATGCCCTTATTACCATCATAGTAATTAATAGTATTCCCATAATAAATGTATACGTTAAATATTACTATTGGTCGGATAAGGAGAACCAATTTCTCCACCATTTGTAATCACTTCTAAGAAACACTTAGAGTTTACTTTAAGTGACGGGTGTCGTCCTTTCTCCCCTGCGTGGGTAGGGGTCACCCTATCCGTGTTTAGTTTTTAAAATAAAATAGGGTGAGCTCAGAACAGAAGGAGATCTTCTATAGAAGAAACTAAACTCTCAAGAAAAATCCAACACCCCGACACGCATTATATTAAGAAGAAACCAAGATGCTAGAAGTCAAAAGCATGGAAGACAAAGACCATTTGTCTCATATGAGAAAGAATGTAACACAAAGATAGACAAATTATTACTAACCGAAAACTCTCAAACTATTTTTCAGGTGCAAAGTCGGGATGAAGCTTGGAACTCCCCATAAACCACTTTCGCCGATGAAAGGGTTGAATAAACTCCTATAAAACGTGTCGCTTGCTTCGCGTGCATAGGTCGCCCATAAACGCTATGCGTACAAGGGTTGAATAAACTCCTATAAAACGTGTCGACTTGCTCCGCGACATAGGTCGCCCATAAACGCTCTACATACAAGGGTTGAATAAACTCCTATAAAACGTGTTAACTTGCTCCGCGCACATAGGTCGCCCATAAGTGGTCTGCGTACAAGGGTTAAATAAACTCCTATAAAACGTGTCGACTTGCTCCGCATACATAGGTCGCCCATAAACGCTCTGCGTACAAGGGTTGAATAAACTCCTATAAAACGTGTTGATTTGCTCCGCGTACATAGGTCGCCCATAAACGCTCTGCGTACAAGAGTTGAATAAAATCCTATAAAACGTGTTGACTTGCTCCCGTACATAGGTCGCCCATAAACGGTCTGCGTACAAGGGTTGAATAAACTCGTATAAAACGTGTCGACTTGCTCCACGTACATAGGTCGCCCATAAACGCTCCGCGTACACGGGTTGATTAAACTCCTATAAACGTGTTGACTTGCTCTGCGTACATAGGTCGCCCATAAACATGTTTACTTGTTCCGCTTACACGGGTTGAAAAAACACTTATAAACGTGTTGACTGGCTCGCATACACAGGCCAGATAGTCAATTATGAAAAAGATGAAATATCCAAGCCTTCAGCACGCCAAAAGAAACTTGGGGCTTGTGAGTATCCAATTTCATACATGCCTAACTACTAAAGGCTTATAAGAATTGAGAGCAAGTCTCTGATAAAGGGACACCCGAGTCCATACTATAATCGGCGCTTAAGCCTATAAGTGTTCAGGACTCTTAAAAATCAAACTAAGCAAAGCAAATTGGCGAAAATAATACCTGACACTTTATAATCAGACACTTAAAGTCTATTTGACTTAGTGCCCGAGGGGCTAGGATATATGCGCATGATTATTTCGCAGGACCATTTTTAGTTATGGTAAAGCTGAAAAGCAAATAAAAACAAAATGACAATACGATTATAAAGACCACAAAGGGAAGTTCAAAGTACAAAGCCCGTAGGCAAAAGTCATAGTCATACGCCTTAGGGCCTCTATCTGACACTAATGACACTCCTCGTATAAGAGTCGAGTTCTATAAAACGGTCAAATACCACAGATCCTCGTCTACGTTGGTATGCTTTGGGCCCGGTCAAGTTTATAAACCTTTAACCATTATCTAATAAAATCTGGCGCTTTTATTTGATCTCCATTAAAATAATACTCACCTTAATGGTAAAGAGTCTTTTAAACCAAACAGACAAACTCATTGTGGTAACTGCCAGACTCAACGAAGTTTGCTTGAGGCTCATTAGCTCGAAGACATGAACAAGTGGATGATCGCCAAACCTTAGACAGGCTTGGGGCACTTAAAAGAAGCACCATTGCTGATTTCATATATCAGCCAAAGGTGACATAAAGCTGAGTATCTTATCCGAACATTTAATCTTTGGGGCTTTGTACCCAGGAGATCCAGATTGGAATAGATCACGCCGCAAGTATTCGGGCGCTTACAACAAAACCCGAGAAATTAGCAGACGAACTCTCTCGGTTACGTCACAACCCGGACAAAGTACTTCGCTTCAGTGAACTTTGTACCCGGAAGACTCCGCCTATATCCTAAGTTAAACACCCGAGGATAAAGATAAGCGAACCGAGTCTAAAAGCCGCTTGGGGATCTAAACAAATATGTTCGAGAAAAAATCCCCAACGAAAGATATTAAACTCAATAAAAAGTTCTATGTGAACAACTAAGAATATTGTCGTACCGGTTGTATCCAAACACTTCTTTCCTGAGGATTTCATGCTCGTGGAGACTTAGCATATACACCCCTGGATATTGTATCTAAACCAGGATATGAACTCGGATAAAGCCCCAAGGGGCTCCAGATGCATATTGAAAATCCTCAAGTAAGGCAAAATTCTGGGTTAAAACAAAAACCTATGTCTAATCGACTCAAAAGTCAAGGATAAATAAACATTAATCTCACTACTTTGTGATACTACCGAAGATAGTCTAGTCAGTAACTGACCAAACAGAATGAAAGACCTTGGTAAGCATAAGTAAATCAGGGTAATCGGGCCTTTTACATATGCAAAAGTCGGGTAAGATGTATCTTCGACTCGGGCATAATACATACCTATAAGGTACTAAACTTGCATGAGGCCAGAAGTGAATAGCTATGGGAATCCGAATAACTTTTACAAAATTCAGACCACGTAAGGGCATGGGAAGAAGATCGGGTTACAACACGAAATATTTCAAATATATCCGGAGTTTCCCGATGAACGAATACTACATTCCTAGATCAGAATTCGTATTCGGGAGCTTATGTACATGCCAAATATATTTTCCTAGTCGAGCTATATATTCGACCAAGACCGGGTATAAATCTAGTTGAGTACCTGACCCAGCTATCTGGACGAGTTGTGTATTAGGCCTAGCTATCTGGCTGAGTTATGTATTAGGCCTAGCTATCTGGCCGAGTTGTGTACTAGGCCTAGCTATCTGGCTGAGTTGTGTACCAGGCCTAGCTATCTGGCCGAGTTGTGTACCAGACCTAGCTATCTGGCCGAGTTGAGTACCTGGCCCAGCTATCTGGCCGAGTTGTGTACTAGGCCTAGCTATCTAGCCGAGTTGTGTACCAGGCCTAGCTATCTGGCCGAGTTGTGTACCAGGCCTAGCTATCTGACCGAGTTGTGTACCAGGCCTAGCTATCTGGCCGAGTTGTGTACTTGGCCTAGTTATCTAGTCGAGTTGTGTACCATACCTAGCTATCTGGCCGAGTTGAGTACCTCACCCAGCTATATGGCCGAGTTGTGTACTAGGCCTAACTATCTGGCCGAGTTGTGTACTAGGCATAGCTATCTGGCCGAGTTGTGTACCAGGCCTAGCTATCTGGCCGAGTTGTGTACCAGGCTTAGCTATATGGCTGAGTTGTGTAACGGGCCTAGCTATCTGGTCGAGTTGTGTACTAGACCTAGCTATTTGCCCGAGTTGTGTCTGGTCGGGTTGCGCTGGCCGGGTTGGTTGGTTATCCGGTTCACAACTCAATAGACGTCGGTTACGAACCATTGATGGGACAGTTACACTTGGTTAAATAAAGGTTGTTACTAAATTAATGGTTGGCAGTTACAGACGTTATTAAGGGGATTAATGGCCATTAAACCAAGAATTAAACTATATAAAGGGTCCTCTAGGAATCCAGAAAGGGGGCTCGACGACGTTCATAAAGCAGACATATACACTACATACTGAGGGGCTCCCGCATGAGGGTTAAGGAAAACTAGCATCTTGGGACAGCATACATACGCTTGTATAGATCCCAAATCCCTAAATATACTCAAATAGTATAGACCGCATAATCTTCTCTGCCATAAGGTAGAAGACTAGCACTTTTGGTGTTCTAACCATTTTTGGCTAGAACAGAACCTATCAATCCTTTATGATATCTTTCCAACTACTTCTGATTATGTTGCTCATCCTGAATTTATCTTAAACCTCATCCGAGATAAGATTCAAGGTTCTAGTAAAGTGATAAAGTCAAAGATAATGTAGTAAGGAACCTGAAACATCAAAGTTGTGAAAGAGAGAAAGTATGAAACTCACTTGGTCGGTCATACGCTTGGCATAATGACTGGGTGACCAAAGTATTATAAAATTGATAGAGTAACTCATAAGGTACTTAGAAAAATCTCATACACTCACAAAATGTTTTTGAGGTCCCAAACTTTTTTTTTAAAATTAACTAGAAATTGTTTTTTTTATATAGCTAGTTGGTTACAAGCCCAAATAATCCCTTGGGGGTGAAAATTACACTAAATAATCGATTATCCATTAGGTATAATCGATTATCTCATTTGTAATGCCTCATAATTGATTATTAGGGTTGATAATCAACTAGTAATGATGCAATTTAAAAACTTTCCTTTTTACACTACATAACCAATTATGAGCATTAAAAAGCCCATGGATCATTTTCCTTTTTCAGCTATATTTTTTAGAACTATGTCATTGCAGGTTGATAATTGATTATTGCAACATATTTTAGGTTAATTTATTCTTGTTTTATTGTGTGTTTTTATCGTTTTGTTTCGCTTTTATGTGTTTCTGTGTGTTTTTGTTGATCTCAATTAATACAGAAGTATCAGGAAAGATTGAAGTGAAAAGAAAGAAAATTGCGCGTTCGAGTAAAGTCTCACTATAAAATATCTGTGATCGACACGACTTGGTTATGTCAGCTGACACGGGTCGTGTTGGCACTTGAGGCGCTTCCATAGTAATTTCCTGAGAAGTATACAGGCAAGATGTGTTGCCTTACACAATCGTATTCCTCAACACGACCCCCTCCCCCCACGCCAGACAACACTTCCAGCGTCAGACCCTATTTCTGTTGTTAACTTTGGCATTCTGTAACAGTTTCCCGACTTTTGGACATCAAAAACTGCCTCTTTTCATCCATAAGTGATCATTTATGTTTGTGCTCAAAATTATGAGGCCTTAATTATGTATTTATTGTATAAAAGGCTGTTACTTGTTTGGAATTGGGTGTGACATTTTTAGGAGACTTTTTCTTTACTGCTTATTTTGGTTTCAATATTTGTTCTAGTTTTCATCTGTAATTTCTATGCAACTTCTGTTGTAATTTCCAGATTTCCTTCATTCAAGTATTGTTTTCCTTTAAGTTTATTTCTATTATTTCATTTTATTACAATTACTTTTACTTTGTTTATTTTATTATACATGCTACATTTTTGCATTGTTTAATTATTGTTAACCTCACTATGAGTGAGTAGTTTTCTAAGAATAAGGGGTTGTGAGATTTTATATCATGGTGATCCCCAAATTGATTTATCCAAACACGAACCATGAGAATTATGAGTATCTTTCAAAATTTTAAATACATTTATGTCAGCTGCGAAAGTAAAGGAAACCCATATACGATTGTTGTCCGAAATGATATGAATCGATATCAGACCATGAATTACTAAACAAACGTGTATTGAGGCACTCATCGTGACAAGGTGACTTGCTCTCGATTGGGAAAACCGCTTAGATGTTCCAAAAACACATCTAGTATGCATGCCACGAAAATAGATGATCATTACACCATGTCCTATTTTTATTATCTGTTAATTTTATTCCATTCACACTGAATCTCTGAATATTCGATCGCTTTGCCTACACATAGTTAGGATAAAAATCAATACTCAAATTCATCTTCATGTGGGTTCGATCTTATTATATTACTTTGCATTGACGTGCATTTGCAACTTGCATCAAGTTTTTGGCGTCGTTGTTCAGAAGATAATTTTGATATTGAAATTTTATTCCAACACAGTATAGACTAAAGCACATTTTTTGCATTTATTTAATTTTTTTCACAAAGAGCATCTTTTTAAAATGATCCTCTATGGAGGGTCTAACCAAGATATAGTCAATTATGAAAGCTATTAAATCATAAACCCATACACCTACACCTATAATCCAGGGTGGATGAATTACCCAAATTCTCCTTACAACAACTACCCCTAAAAAGTCACGAGCTCACATGGTTCCCAAAAATCCAACCTTAAAAATTTAATGGAGAATTTTGTTGCAACACAAACTCTTAGGAATTCTAACCTAGAAACTATAATGGAGAATTTTGTTGCGACACAAAATCGCCAAAATGAAAATCTTATAGAACAACTATGGTTGAGTCCCTCGCGACTCACAATAAGGAATTAGAGACCTAAATTTCCCAGCTTGCACACATACCTCTAGGACCCTTACCTGAGGGACATGTGAACATTGTGACAACTAGAAGTAGAAAAAAGTTTAGAGTTATGGGGAGAAGAATGGAGAAGTTGATGAGAATTATGGTGAGGAAAATGTAGCAATTAAGGAAAATCCACCGACCCCACCTGAAAAGGAGGTTGTCGAAGAGGTGGAGAAGGAAGCACATTATGTTTCTCTTCATCCCTACAAGTCACTGGTCCCTTTCCCGCAAATATTTTTGGATACTAAGGTAGGGTTCAATCCAAACGAGCTGCGGAAATATTGGAAAAGATCCATACTAATGTACCATTGACCAAAGTCCTGTCTAAAAAGAGAAAATTTTAGGACCATAAAACTGGGGAAATTATTAATGTTAAGAGGGGATGGTTTACCCTTGAGGTGGGAGATAAAAATATTTTCATGAAGAAAAATCTCCTAAAACCATCCCTACAGGTTCAGAGACCACCCCATAGAAAGAAGAAAAAGAAGAGTAGTGTATACGAGAGATGGCCAGATAGGTGGCCATGGATCCCTAGGACCACTAAGCTTACAACTAAAGGGTCATCCAAAAAATAACCGCCATGAGTGCTTGCATTCGTGAACCATCAAGCTAAACGACATTAAACAAAGTGATTCGTGGGAAGCAACCCACACTTTTTTGTTTATTTTTGTAGGTTCTTTTTGTTCCATGTTCCTCTTTTACCGAGCTTTCCACGTCCTCAATGACATATTCTTTGAGTTTTCTGCTTACCTCCCTCTACTTTTACAAGAACATTGAGGCTAATGTCTGGTTTAAGTTTGAGGGATTTCCCTTTTTTATTTTTTATTTTTCCATTTTTTGTTGTGTGTTGCGTGTTGTTTAGGATAGTTCATATGTATGTTGCATGTATCACTTTTTGTTTTCCCCAAATTAGAGTTGTTAATGAAAATTCTGAAAATGTTTTTGAATTTGAAAAATACCCAATAAATTATATAATTTTGAAGGGATGATAGGCTAGGGACCCTAGAAAAGTTGATAAAATCGATATTACCCGAACACCCTAAGTTTCCCGAGTAGGATACGAGTCTAATGTGTATTTTTTACAATAGTACTCAGACTTTGAGGAGTACTTTCCAAGTATTTTATTTTGACACTCTAGTAGAGTACTCCTCAAGCAACCATTTTCTTTGCTCCAAAGACAAAATTGAAGATCTTGTTCCATACTCCAACGTTGTCCTAGGGGATGATTTCCAAAAAAAAAATGCATGGATAAAGAGATATGAGGCCATGAAGTGGAGGGTTCACTACTTTTTGAACAAGAACACTTAGAAATTTTTTCAACCAATTCTGCCTATGTCAAGTAGCTGATTTTATGGGCATTTTTCACCATGATCCCAATTGAATCAAGAAAAGTGGTCAACCTGAAAGTTCTAGGGATGTTTCAAGCTTTCCAAAGAGTCCAAGAACAAAGATTTATCTTAATTGAGCTAGAAGTTATGATTTTTTCAAGAGGCATTAATGAAGCTGAATTCAAGACAGATTCTTGTGTCACACAAGTTCAAGATTACTTTTGATCACTTTGCAAGCATTATCTCTGCACAAGATCAACACAAATTTTGTAGTATCCCATTAGTTCTTCAAGATAGTACCAAATTTGTCAAAGTTCTATCTCTTTGCATAATGGAAAAACTCATCCCAATGCATGAACTTAAGTTTTGTTTTGGTGCATTAAGTTAAAAAGCCAATTAGTAAAAAAACTTATCCACCAAGTCAAGACTTTGGTTTAAGCATCGAGACTAAGTTGCAATCTTAATGATGATGGTCCAAATGGTAAAAAAAATTTGATCATGCTTAGAAAGAAAGCTACTTGTACCTTGGCATTCAAGTTAAGAAAACATGTCATTAACCATTGGATAATATGATGCATCTCAGTCCAAAAAATTTCCTAAAAAAAACTAATTTGTTTTTCTATAAATAGAGGTCATTTCTGATCAATTAACACACAATAAGACACCAAAACATTTCCTAAGCTTCTAAACCTCAGAATCATCTTGTTCCAAATTTTATGTTTTTCAAAGTTGTCAAAATCTCAAAAGTTGGCATTTCTTTGATCAAGCCTTTTCCACTCATTCCAACACTTCAAACACATCTCATACCACTTACCTAAGCTTCTGAAACACTCTGAACATCACTAAACCATCCATAACTAGAAGTTGCATTTTCATATCACCATTGTTGCACAACTTGCAATAACTTTCGAATTCTTCATTTCAATCACTTTCCACTCCATTTATACATCCAAACACCTTCTATACACTTAATAGAAGTGATCCAAACCATCTAAACACTTCTGTAACAACTTGAACACTACCACCATTTCTCACTTGCTTCAAACTGCATATTGATTTGGTCAAGGAGTTCCAGAAGGTCTCAGCACAATTCAACCACTTCAACACATTCCTTGAAGGTCAAGGAAGCTTTTAGGATCATCACCTTGCTTCTGTAACAACTCCAAGTCAAAACACAATTTCACTTTGAAGATAAGTTTTCTCATTTCTCAAACTCTATGACTCGTGCATCATTCTTGATCATTTGAGTTACCAAACCATTTTCCATGATGTAGAGAGTATTTACCCTATGGCAATTGCTCTTAATCGTTGTTGTATGTGATTTCACTTTGAATTTTCATATTAGGGTTCTTTCTGGTTCATGCATGATCGTTTGTTATGTGTTAAAAATTAATGAAATCAAATGGTACCACATGATCCTCATTAAAATCCAAGCAAATTTCATGTTTACATCTTTGCATTTCATCAAGTATTGAGAGAGATACGATTTCCAGAAAAATTGAAAAATAGTGGAAGATGATGAAGACGATGATGGCGCCATATTTCAGTTTTTAAACTAGTTTTATTATTTATTTTAATGTTTCCATTACATACATTGAATAGGAATTGCGCCATAATGGTCATTGTGTATGTTTGAGTGTGTGATGCGTGTTCAAGATCTGGGGTTTGAATCCCCCTCGCCCCAGACCTTTTGTATTTTATTTTTACATGTTTTTCATGTTTCCTTAATATATTATTTATGCACGTATTACATATCACACCCAAGTCACATGCCTCAGTGGTAATATTTTAGGATGCAAGTCAGAGTGCGTGTGTTCAAGCCCTAGTGGCAGCAAGACCATTATTTTTATCACTTCTTGTTTTATGTTTTTTCCTCATTTTTCTTCAATCATATATCATGCTCCTTTTATCATTTTGAGCTGATTTTTCACACACTCCTTGTTTGACATATATATTTTGTGAATGTATGAAAAAATTCCAAAAATATTAATTATTTTACCCATTTTCATTATGTTGAAAACTTTTTGTTTTTATGAACTTTTTTAGGACTTTTCATGTTTATTTGTGAATTGTTTCCTTGACCTAATCACCCATGAATATTTGTATGATCATGTTATGTCTTGTACCATGTTTATATGTTGTGACTTTGTTGTTCATCATGAATAAATGTGCTAAATGGTTACCATGTTCAAGTATTTCTTTCATGAAAACTTATTTGTCAAAGCCTGCTTATATCTCTTAGGGTTTAGGATTGCTCTTGTGCTTGCCATCACCTTGTTTCTATTCTTGTATACATGATGATTCCCTTTTACAGTTAAGTGTTGCTTTCACATTGTTCATATGATTCTTGTCTTACATGGATTCATATTTGTGTGCTTTAATCCATGACTCTCATTCTTGTGATGTTCATCTTGTTTTCAAGTATGTCCTTCATAAACTTCCACAATGTCAATCATGTCTACTTGCCCTATGATTGTTCATGTGTAATTATTGTCTTGTACACCATGATTGAATCTTCAATCCATGTTCTTTCATGTCTTGTGTGATTGTATTTCTGCTATGAATATGTCTTTACCCTGTTTGATCACATTTGTATATTCGCTTCATTCTTGTTGTTATACTTGTTGAAGCCTGATAAATTTTGTTTTGTTAAGTTTCTCTTGACATTAATGTTTATATACACCATTATCTAAACCCTAATTCAACCTTAGTACTTTTAAACCATTTTTATCTACAAACCTTTAACCTTCCCAAGACATAGCCATTAATCTCTTGTAACTTTTTAACCCTTCCTTCTCCCTTTGCCACCTTTAGCTTTACATTTACAATCAACCTTGTCATAGAGATAGCCACTAATCTCTCCTCCCTTTACAACCTTTAAAATCTTCATTCAAATCCTCTCATATGATATAGCCATTAATCTCTTCACCTTTACAATCAATCCTCACAAGCATTGCTTTCAAGCTTTTCCCCTTTGTTGTCTTGGTTCTTAGAACCCTAACAACCTGTAGTTACACGAACTACGAATGCTTTGATTTCTCAAGTTCCTTTTTAGAACACGTAGGCACAAGGTCCCAATCCTTGGCGAGCACTCCTTTTCTTTTTCACACTCCTTTTCTTTTTCACACTTCTTTTTCTTTTTCACACTCTTCCCTTTTTCACTCTTTTTACCCGTAGTTCCCCAAACTACAAATGCTCTAAGGATATGTAGGCACAGGATTGCGAGATCCTAGCGAGCACACCTCTTTATTTTCACCCTCCCTTCATTCATTTACATTACAAAACAACAAAAACATTCACACTCTCATCATCACAAAAACAATAAACATTCCCAATTAATAGAAAATAACTTTAGCAAAAACATAGATATTTCAAGAGGTTCCTGTAGAGTACTACAAATGATTAGGATGCTAATGCCTTCCCTTAGTATAACCAACCCCGGTACCTTTGACCTCTTATTTGTATAGTCTTTAGCCTCGTCTTTAGTCTTGAATTTTTTTTTAAATTAGGGTTTATTCGTTCTTTTCCCCTTCCCTTGGATAAATTAAAGTTCGGTGGTGACATCTTATGTTTTGCGAGTTAAGTTAATGTAATAGCTTGGTCTCTGATTCTCACCACGTACAGAAATCTACTACATATCAAGCTATAGAACATCAGAGTTCATAGACAGTCAGTAGATCAGCTCAAACATGCTCAAAGGCCAGATGCTCCAGCATGTGAAAACACACACACATTATTATTGTAGCACATATAACTTGCATCGCATAAGCTAAATAATGCTCCATAAAAAGTTAGTATTCAGTTATCCAAAGTCAGTTATCTAGAGCACACTACTACCACCACAACCATTACTCCCCCTTTTTGCCACAATTTGGCAAAGCTATTAGCACAATCAACACAATCAGTGAACGTATTAGTCAGGAGTAAATGCACATCAACCATGAGCACATATGTTGAACATAATGTCATAACATCAGGAATGAAAATCATATTGTGTGCATCTTAGATCAATGATATAATGCATAATGATTGTTAATGCTACAGGATAATTACAAAATCAACAACCTTAAAAGGGTGCCCATATACAAGGGCCAAAATCAGATTGAATTAAACCAACAAAAAGAATTCAGTCAACGTCAGTTATCTAAAAGACCTTATTCTTCAGAAGTTTCCTCCTCTTCCTCATAGCAGATTGCTCTTCCTCTTCACTGGCAGTTTCCTCTTCTTCTTCATTGATAACTTCTTCATTTTTTGCTTCCTTCTCCTTGGACAATATTTTGATTAACCCATCCACATTCCTATTCATGATGGTACTTGCAGTAATAGTCTCTTGTAGAGCCCCTGAGACTTCCATCAGCTCAAGTAACACATCCTTTCTTATGGCTTTGGAAATTGGAGAGTAATTTTGACCAATAGCTTGACCATGATGCTTTACCATAAAGTCTAGGACATGCGTCCCCACAAACATCTTCCTATAAATGGTTAGAGGCCCAACCTTTTCGCTTATATTTTCTTGAGGATGCTAAACTTTAGGGTGTTGCTTCAAGATGATTATAATGATTAAGCAAGGAAAACTATTGGTAGCTTCACAACAAATGAATCAGCATGCTTCTTGGTCTGGTCAAATACATAGTCTCTGATAAGTGCAAATTTTGACTTAAAACGAACCATCTTTCTTGGTACTTTTCAACTCAATTCTCATGTTTTCAAAGATGTAATTCAGGTTTTTGTGTGATTCTTCAATTATATTGCAAATACCTTTGGATTCTTTGATGTGTGTGTTATTATGCATAAATTAGGCATAAAACATCAATGAGTAAGACACAAAAGATTGGACAAGGATTTCCCAAGGAAATGAAGAACTTCAGGAAGTTCGCTTTGCGAACGTCTGGCGATGCTCCAGCGAACGCTCCCAGGAAGATGGCAGAAGAAAAAGGCGAGTGTTCGCTTTGCGAATAATCCTTTGCATTGCGAACTTATGCAGAAATTTTGTGGTGGTTTAGCTTATCAGAGGCACCTCAGGTGCCTATATTTAGTGTTCGCTTTGCGAGTGAAAAGTTCGCAGTGCGAACTCAGAAATTCCTGAATGTCTTATATATACATTTTTCACACTTTTTAGAAATATATAGATATTTTTCAGCATAGAATTTGATCTCTCTTCATTTCAAGAATATTTTAGAGATAGAAACTTAAACCCCAAGGGGGAGAGGGTAAGATCTTCAATCTTTTGTTGAGTTTGGATGTAATCTTTTGATACCTTATGTATTTCTTCTAATCTATGTTTGTGAACTAGTTTTGATTCTCTATTATTGATTGTCTTTGATTGCTTATTTGTGGGTCTTGACAAAACCTATTTCAAATCCTTGTAGCGTGTAATCCTTGGTCATGTGGGCTTCATGAGGCCTTGCAAATTGAAATTGGTAACTTGGTACTAAAAAAATGGATTTGAAAAATGGTTTTTTTTATGGAAATTGGTTAGAAAGAAAAAGATAATTGAAAATTGGTTAATGAATATGGTTAAAAAGGATGGATTAGAAAATGGATATTGGAAGTGGATATGGAAATTAGAATTGAATTTTGACATGGATATGGACATAAGAATTGGATATGGAAAATTTGGTTTAGAAAATGGATTAGAAAAATGAAAATGGACATGGACATTGGCATATAAAAATATGAATTTGGAGATAGTTCATGAAATGGATACAAATGGATAGAAATGTTTTTAATTGGATAATGGAAAAAAAATATAGAAATTGGATGTTAATGGATATTGGTTTAAAAATGGTTATTAAAAATGGATATTGGAAAAAAATGGATAAATGGAAATTGGGTTTTTGGATAAACTCTAAAATATGGATATATGAAAAAAATGGAAATTGAAATGGATATGAATAATAGAAATGGGTATTAGAAAGTAGATAATGGATAAAAGGGTGGATTTAGAAAAAAAATGAATTTTGAATGGGTATTTGGTTTAGAATAATAGAAATGGTTTGAATGGATAGCCAAAATGGAAATGGATATGGATCATGGATGGCAAATCTTTATTTTTTAGCCCAACACTAATCTTGACTTTTTTCACAAGCCTCTGATAAAGTGCACACAGCTACTACTGAACAATTAACAACTGAAACAACGGCTGTCAACCTTGATTTTTCTGAATTCTTGATAAAAAGTTTTGGATCACTTCAAATATGTCTGAATAAATCTCTGGAAAAATAAATCCACAGATGAACCCAATTTGGACTAGTGAGCTCAGATAATGATGAACCTGACTTTCTGAACTCAAACCTCACATGAGCCATTGCTTGATAAACTGATGAATCCCAACACAAGATATCTTGCCTTTGAACAGTCCCTGCAAAACCTTAAACACACAGAGAGAGAAACAAGCAAATGGCAACATATTTTTGGTATTTTGGTTAGAGGTTATATAAACAAGTAATAAAGCAGGTAAGAATAATACAGATGCTTAGGAGAAACACAGATTGTGATCTTGTTTGTGGTATGAAATGCAAAATAAGATGTACGAAATCTTATGGGTAAAAATTAGGGTCTTATAGCTGCCCCTATTTAAGTTTCTTCTATCAGGAGATATGAAGGTTAAAAACTTCGTCTCGACAAGATTGAAGATACTTAAATACAGAAAACCAAATTTTTAGCCATAAGATGCCACAAGATGCAAAGGATGAAACAGACTGCAGGAAAACTTGAAACAAAGGATTACGGTAAATTGAGAGAGATGACGTGAAAAGACACGCCGGGGAACACAAGCTATTTCTGGAGATCTGTCAAGGTGACAAGAAGTATCCATCAATAGTTGGAAAGAGAGGGACAAGACCATGGGAAGACGAGTAGTGACATCCAAGAATAACATTGGATAGAAACTACGAACGAGACAAAATTATGCCGAAAGACGTCCAAGAATGGCATTGGACAAACAACAAGGAAGTTTCTGGTAAAAACAGCAGCGTCATCCAAGAATAGCATTGGATGGAGATGGAAAACACTCTATTGGGGATAAGATATCCAAGAATGGCATTGGATAAAGGAATTACAACATTCAAGAATGACATTGAATGAGGCAACAACAAATATCAAAGACATCCAAGAATGGCATTGGATATAAACAAAATTCCATTTGAAAAACTTCACTGGGGACATCCAAGAATGGCATTGGATGGCAAGGTTAAACATCAGAGATATCCAAGAATAGCATTGGACTTGGCTGGGGAAAAGGTGTCCAAGAATGGCATGGGACAAAAGAAATATCAACATCCAAGAATGGCATTGGATGGAGTGAGAAAAGTTCTTGAAAATACATCAGAAGTATCCAAGAATGCCATTGGATAAAAAAGTTCACGATAACCAAGACTGGCATTGAATAAAGTGAGCAGGGACTTTCAGGAATGGCACTGAAAGGTAAAGGTAAATCACTACATTCAAGAATGACATTGAATGATAGTGAGAAAGACATCCAGGAATGACACTGAAAGGTGAAGGTAAACCACTTCATTCAAGAATGGCATTGAATGATAATGAGAAAGAGCTTTCAGGAATGGCACTGAAAGGTGAAGGTAAATCACTTCATTCAAGAATGGCATTGAATGATAATGAGAAAGACATCCAGGAATGGAACTGAATGCAAAGGAGAAAACTTATTCAGGAATGACACTGAATGAACAGATAAAACTTTCAGGAATGACACTGAAAGATATCTAAGCAAATATGTTGGGGATTACAGAAAAGAGGCAAAACTTCCAGGAATAGCACTGGGAGAAACAAGAAGAACAAGATATCCAGGAATGACACTGAAGATCAAAAGAGACAGACATCCAGGAATGGTACTAGAGTGAGAGAAAAATAAAGATCCAGGAATAACACTGGAATGGAAGAAAGCGAACATCTAACAACAAGACAAGATGCACAGGGAAACGACAACATCCAGGAATGGCACTGGAAAGAAAGAAGATAAACAAGACCCCCAGTAATAGCACTAGGTGAAAAGACAGGTAATGACAACATTCATGAATATCACTGAATGAAAAGACAGGTAAACAAGTTTTGGTAGGTGCCAAGTAAGTTGGACTTTGATCACAAGGTAAGATGTTGAAAGCGACAGGACCTCGAGAAATGCATATGAGCGCGAAGCACACTTCGAGCTATGAAAATCTTTCTATGTATGAGATATGAATGATTTATGTATGCAATGCAAATGATAGGGACAACTGAGATAGACTCTTTTGTGAGGGAAGAATGGAACTCTGATTCCTCAACACAGGGAACACTGCCCACTCTGCTTGGAGAGAAGATGTTGAACACATCTCCATCACATCATGAATTGTATCAGGCTGATGGTCTTTTGAGGATAGACATCTTAAGGATTCTTGAAGAAGATTGCCCCAGATTGATTGACTGATGAGGATAAACTGATCATGGCTTCAGTTTAACTGCTGCAGGGGAAGAATGAACTGATCATGGCTTCAATTCTTGAATGCTGAGAATAAACTGATCATGGCTTCAGCTTGACTATTGTTGGAGATGAACTGATCATGGCTTCAGTTCTTGAAATGAAAGTTGAGAAGGCTAAACTCAGTATGAGTCTTGAAAGAGATCTTCTGGCTAACCAATTTTGAGAATAACTTGCACTGAGCAACAAATCTTGAACTGATTCACAACTGGATCTGGAAGTAATGTGCCCCTGATAGGATCACTGACCAAGTTTCTCAACTATTTGAAAATTCTTGATGAAGAAAGTTTTCCTGCAAATAAGATCATTCAAACAAACATGGTAATTTTAATGCAAAGCTCATGCAATTTTTTGAAATCAAAAATCATTTTTGGAATGATATTATTGAAGTAAAGCAAAATGAATCACTTGTCAAAACACGGCGGTTTAGACATTCAAAATGAAAGAGAAAGCAAAGGTATGACATCAAAGCAAATGATTGGCAACAAACTTAGGAGTCAGTTTACGCAACCTTGCTGTAGTATGCTTTCAAAAGAAACCTGGCTTCAATTAGGTCTTTTGAAGGTTGTAACGTGGTTTGGTTCACGGTTTTTGAAACAAAGGATATAGGCTCAAAGTTTATTTGTACCCAACCCATTCTTCATGATGACCTCCGGTCTTATGCTCAGTTAATTCAAACTATGCATTCAGGTTCCAAGTGATTTTGGAATTGCAACACTGTTATGATGATGGCTCAAGAGATTTTTGAGATAGCAGTCACTTTTTCTTACAACATTTTGTTGTTTTTTATGAGGACCTTAGTCAACTCGTTTTGTCTTTGAGGATTTTGGTAACCTCTCGATTTTTCTTTTGTTATCCCTAACTTTTGCCTGAACTGTGTCATTTGAGCTTACAGTCAGCGGGATGCCCCAATTTTTGCCTAAGTCTCCTTCATAGGTTTTTACTCAGTGGGCTTTTCTTTTGATTTTTTTTTCATCATTTTTTTTTGAAAGATAGTGACAGCCTGACTTAATGATTACGGTGAACCATCATTGGCTTTTGATTTGAAAGACATCTTTGACACTTCTTTGATGTGTGCGAAGGAAAACTTGTGATTGCAATGACTCTCCTGTGTTTAAATACACAATCAAATTAACTGAGAACTACCCTGCCCCAGGTTAAGATTGCGGGTTTTTTCGTACAGAAAGAAACTCCAACTTTCTTATTTCTCCAGTGTTTGGGAGTTGAAACAATGCTTGTACATCATCAGCCAAGTTTTAATTGAAAGCATACAGTCCAACAATTTTAGGTATTTCGGTTTCATCGTCCTCCCTCCAATCTTTGCATAAACAAAATTTGATAAAGAAAGTGAACAGGAGATAAATTTTTTTGTTTTGTGAAAAAGAAAGCATAAAGATGTACACATTGAATATAAATTGAATCAAAACATTGCAATGCTCATTTTATTGAAATTACCATGAAAGTACAAAATAAAGTTCGAAAGCAAACAAACAATACAATCAAAGAAAAGTGCAAACAGAAAGAAACAAGGCCTAGTGACTAATCAGCAACAAGGATGAGCTGTCTTGTCTGAAACACTGGCTTTAGAAGATGATCTATCTGAACTGACTCAAACTTCACTTGGCATGCTCTGATAAAGGGTTGTTGACAACATTGGGATTCTCATCAAGAAAAGTCAGAATCTTTGAGTTCACCAATTCTTGTACTCTAGCTTTCAATGCATAGCAGCCTTCCAAGTTATGGCCTGCCCCATCTCGATGGAACTCACAGTGAAGATCATCCCTATAGCCGGCTGGGAGAGGATTTGGAGGAGGAGGTAGATCCCTCGTTGTAATCAAACCTTTCTGAACAAGACATGGATACAACTCTGTGTAGGACATCGAGATATGATCAAAGTTAACCCTATTGCGATTCTGATTTTATCTAACAGCCTGACGAGGAGCTTGAACTGGTTGAGCATTGACAACAGGAACAACTGCAGCTACATATTGTTGTTGTCTGTGATGAGGTTTACCTTCAACTGAAACAGCATGGGTATCACCATCCTTTTTCTTTTGAAAATTCCCAGCATATTTTTTAGCACCACTAAAGGCTTCAGCATTGGCGATTTTTCTTTTCTTGATACCTTCTTGTAGTCTTTCTCCAATAGTGACTAGGTCAGCAAAACCAGATGATACACTTCCTATCATCTTTTCCCAAAAGAGTGGTTGAAGAGTATCCATGAACAAACCAGTCAATTCTTTTTCAGCCAAGGGTGGCTCCACTTGAGCAACTAGCTCTCTCCAGCGCTGAGCGTACTCCTTAAAGGATTCTTTTTTTTTCTGAGACATGTTCTGCAATTGAAGGCGGTCGGGTGCCATGTCCAGATTGTACTTATATTGCTTTAAGAAAGCATCACCCAAGTCCTTCCAGCTTTGGATACGGTTCTTATCAAGTCCCATATACCATTTCATTGAAGCCCCCACTCAAGCTGTCTTGGAAACAGTGAATGAGCAGTTTGTCATTTTTGGCATGGGCAGCCATCTTCCGGTAGTACATCACCAAGTGGGTTCTGGGACAGGCGTGCCCCTTGTATTTCTCAAAATCAGGAGTCTTGAATTTTGGAGGAATAACCAAGTCGGAAACCAAGCACATGTCCATTGCGGCAGCATTAAAGACATCACTTCCTTCCATGGCTCTTATGCTTTTGTCTAGAGTTTTCCATTGCTCTTTGACTTCTTCAATGTATCTAGGTTCTCCTTGACTTTCAGATTGTGGACGAGCAGCATGGTACACGAAAGGATTCTCAGGAATAGCTTGAGCAACAGAATGCACAACAGGCTGAGGTTCAGTGAACAATGGAGCTGAAGACACTGGCGAGACAAACACAGGAGTAGTTGCAAAGGGTGGTGAGTAATTCGGAGGTAACCCAAATTCTGCCCAAGTAGAAGCTGGTTGCTGAGTCAGTGGAGGGTCAACAGCAGTAGTTGAAGTTTCAACAATCACAGTCCTCTGAGGTGGTTCACCTTTAGCAATCAAAACTTGCAGCATTTCTGTGAGCTTTGTCATACCGGCCTTCAACTCATCAATTTCCATTCTAACTTTGGCATTGTGTTGTTCTTGATTTTCCATTCTCAATCTGACAGCAGCTCTAGTTCCGTAGTTGTGTTGAGGAAACAGCTTGACGGTGAACAGATAACTGGAGAAGGAGACAGTTGAAATGAGTTTCTGAGACAACTAGGAATAATGCCTATGTATGCTCATGGATGCAAGAGTGCATGGATGCAATTACCACAAACAAGATCACTCGAAGCACACAGGCTCAAAGGTCCGAGTCACGAGCATGAAGTAAAGGTTAAGAACCAATCCCAAAAAAGTATGTACTAAGGTTTGTCTTCATTGTACCTGCAGAAACAGCGGTTCTAACTGAGTGCCCAGGGTCCACAATCCACTATTAGACACACCATCGCACCGATTTTCTCAGAGGTTGGTAGTTATCCTCAAGAGAATCTAACCTGAGTGTGGCATCGCGTGACAGCTAAGTCAGATTTGCATCTTCATAGCTTCCGCGCCACGATCCTAAAAAGGCTAAGATGGGTTAAGGGTTACTATGGTCCTCAGTGTTATAGGCTTCTATGGAAAAAGTAATGCCTTCACGATCGCTCGATCGGCATCAGTAATTCCAAAGAAGCAACCACCGAGTGGATGGATTCTTAAGTTCTGCTTTTTCGGGATTCGACTCCCTCAAAGCTCCCTTGACTATACCATCCTCCTATCTCAAAGTACACTCTGGTTTGGGTATAGGACCTATCTCACACATAGAGGAACTCCCAAATAGAACCAGCAAGTAACAAGCAAATCAGACAAAAGCAGTAAATAAATCAAAGTAGGCTAAACCCCTCAAGAGCGTGTCCCCAGCAGAGTCGCCACTTTTCTGTAGCGGCAAAATCGTGAGTGTAAGCTATTGATTAACTTAACTCGAAAAGCAAGAGTCGCCACCACACTTTTATTTTATCCAAAAAATGGAAAGGAAAAAGAGCGAACAAAACCTACACAAGCTCTAAACAAGAACAAGTGAAGAGAGACTGGATAAGGGGGTTGGTTACGCAATGTGAAGGTGTTAGCACCCAAAACGTCTATAGTACTTTATAGGAACCCTTTGAAATATCTACCGCTTTTGGTCTGAAAATGTTTACTTGAAAAGTGATTGAGGGGATGAGAAGAGAGATTGTTTTTTAAGATTTTAGTGTTTGGAGAGACTTGTCGCCTCATGCCTACGTACCCACAAAGTGCAATGTAGGATCAAAACCCCGTAGTTCGTGGTACAAAGAATTAAATTTATTTGTTTTGGTTGATATTAAATGTAAAGACAAGTCGTCATTTCCAAGCGAATAATTCCGCTTAAAGAAAGGAATCATGTCTAAACTTATGAAAAAGTTTTAAAAGAGAAAGTGCACGAGGGCACAAAAGGAGTTTGAATGAGTTTGATGTTTTTTAAAGTCTTTTGAAAAAGGTGTCAATATGCTTATGTAGTTTAGCATTTGTTAAGAAATGAAAAGAAAAGAGTAAAATCACTTGATAAAGTCAAGGTTTGATTATGAAAGAGATTCAAGTTTTGAAAGCAATAAGGTTTTGAAAAAGGGAAAAGAGTTTTGAAAATTGAAGAATGGGTGAAGAAGAAGTGACTATCCTAAAGCATAAAGTAAAAGCCAATGATAAGAATAGCCTTACCACACAAGCAAGCTCCATAGTCTTCGAACCATAATTCCAAAGCAAAGGGAGAAAGGTCCTAAGTCTAAGTCCAAGGTTCCAAGAATTGCATTGGATGTCCAAGGTCTAGGTGCAAAACTCCATGTCCATTGCATATGATAGTAACCATAGTCCAAGATTAGAAGCACAATTTTTTTAGAGGTTTTAGCCTTTATTAATATTTTTGGTCCAAGTGGACAAAGAGAAAAAGGCATAAGCATAAACATGTGTCCAACGGACAAAGGAAAAATTGCGGAAGCATAAACATATGTCCAACGGACAAAGAAAAAATTGCGGAAGCATAAACATATGTCCAACGGGCAAAGGAAAAATTGCGGAAGCATAAACATGATATGAAATGATAAAAATGAAGCATAAAAGTAAAAGAGATAAGGAGCGAGAAGGAATTGTAAACAAAGTTAGTACAATAGTATTGTTAGTAAATTAGTGATTAGTTGTTAGAGTTAGTGTAAGTGATCAATAATAATTGAATAATTGCACTTAGGTCAAGGTTAATGAGAACTCATTAGAGGATTGATAAGACCAAAGCCTCCTAACAACAAGTCTCATAAGTGTTGAACCAAAAGACAAATAATCAATAATTTTTTATAGTTTTCCGATACGAGACATATGTTGCGCTATGTTAAGCAATCGCCGAGTAATTTACGGAGTAATTATCCTACAATGAGGCCGATCAATAGCTCTTTGTGCTAATGCATGCTAGATGAACGATATGTAAATCGTCATCCGAAAGCAATACCGCACGAAAAGAAAATAGGTGACGATCTCGTCTTGATCAAGAATTCAACAAAGAGATTCTAAGATCCATAAGACTTTCATCGATCAAAATAAAAAATAAGATGAAGAAAAGTGGATCTAACATTTATGATCCACACAACCAACAATAAATAAAAAGTTAAAAGAAAAAAAAAATGAAGGAGAAAGAATTAAAATATTTTTTCAAATAATTTTTTTCTTCAAGAAATTTTTCTAAGCAAAATTTAAAAAAAGTAAATCAAAATTTAACAATAATAAGAAAAAAAAAGATAAGAATGAATTAGAAAATTATAAAAAAAGGAAATGAGGGAGGTTTAATAAGAAAAGGGGAGGTGATAGATCAAAAAGGTCTACACGACCCAAGAATGAAAAAAAGACCAAAGAAATTACTAAAAGGAAAAGAAAAATGATATAAGTTTTTTTTAAAAAAACAACATTAAATATAGAACTTTTTTTAAACTAACACACTTTTTAAAAAAAAAAATCCAAAAAAACCAAGTTTTCAGATTAATTACAAAAATGGCTGGGTTTCAAGACCCAATACAAGGGTGACGCCATATGAAATGGCGCCTCAGTTAGAGGCCACAAGCCATTTCATATGGCGCCTCAGGCCATTTTATTTGCCCGAAAAAAATTCCTGAGGTCAAGCCATATGAAATGGCGCCTCAGGCCATTTTCTTTTCTTTTTTTTTTAAAATTATTTTTATGTTTAATTTATATTTTTTTAATATACTAAAAATTATATTATTTTATATGTTATGTTGTGCCTATAAATAAGGGTTCCCCCTTACTTGTTTTTGCACAACAATTGTCACCCAAACCCTAATTGCCTCTCTTCCCTCACCAATATCCCAAACTCTCCCTTACTCAACACGATGTCTTCATCCTCAAATAGTCGGCCCTCGTCGTCATCAGCAACTGAGGAAAAGTGGCCAGAGTTTTCACTGATGAAACGAAATGCCCTAGTTATATATTCAGCTATCAAGCCTCCGTTGGAGATGCTACTCTGGAACACCCAGACGTTGGAGCATTTGCACAGTGAACTTCGCCGCTGGCTACCAAAAGAATTTCAGGCAGGTGAAAAGATCAGGAAGATAGAGAGGCAGGTTGAGAAGTCTGGTCCAGACGGAGTCACCCGGAGTTGGAGGAAAGTGTAAAATGATGCTGGCGTCCTCGTGATGATGATGTTACAACAGGAAATTAAGTTGATGGTTGTAATTGCCTAGATAAGCTGCTTTTATGTGTTGTTATTGTTATTGTTATTGTTATTGTTATTGTTATTATTATTGTTATTTTATGATTTGGTAATAGGTTTCGTTAAGTGATGCTTCGTTTAGGTTTGTTATGTTGTTGTATTGAGTTATGTATGCCATCTATGAAATGAAATTTGTTCTTATTATAAATAGACAAGATTACATAAGTAATTATGCCGCTGTGCTAGGACCTAATACATTTGGACACATAGTGCGATTGTGGCCTGATTGGCGGCACAAACTACACAACCTCACCATTTTTTCACCTGTATCCATCTCCGTTTGAATCCGGCTGCTGATAGGGCGACCCTTTTTATTTCTTCGCATCAAGTCGTTATGCCACACAATTTCACCTTCGTATGTAGGCCAGTAGTCCTCCTTTGCAACTACTTGAAAGCTTTTACGGTACACATTACATAGAGTACTGATTTGGTGAAGAACATGGAGATAGTTGGTTGGGTCCAGTCGGACCTTGAAACATGCTGCTATGACATGGGAGCAAGGCATGCGAAATGCCTAAAACTTTCCACAATCACACCAACTCCTATCTAGTTCCATTCGATAAGATCCCCTAGGCAATCCTTCGTTGTGATCAATAGACTCTGCAGTATTGAAGTGTCCTGCAAAACGGTCGAAGACCGTGATGACGTGTGTGTTAGCCTTTGCAGCCTCGTCCTTCATGAATGCCATGGAATAGTCGCTAAACAGCTGCCCAGATTGTATGACCGAAACCCACTTAGCACGTCTGGTATCAAAGAGCACAGCGAGCCTAAAATAAGTTGACCTCACAATAGCGGTTATCGGCAGGTTCCGGATGCCTTTGAATACTGAGTTTATAGACTCAACGAGGTTTGTTGTCATATGGCCCCATCGCCGCCCATTGTCGTACGCCCTTGTCCACTTCTCCCGTGGTATGTTATCAACCCAACTCAATGCTTCTGGGTTTGTTTGTCTGATCTCGTCCCGGTAGTATCTGAACGTAGGCTCTGTTAATGCATATCCCGCGTTAGTAACCAACTGCTTTAGGCCCTTGTCTTTGAACGCCCGCAGGACATTTTGCCCAATGTGCCTAATGCAATACACGTGGCTCGATGGAGGATTCTTCCAGCCGTTATCAGGATTGTTGTAAGCACTATCGATTGAGGGATGCCTATCAGAGATCAGATATACGTCAGGTTGGGGAGCAACATATTGTCGGAGATTTTTTAAGAAAAAACTCCAACCTCCAGCAGTCTCCCCTTCAACTAGAGTGAATGCGATAGGGAAAATGTTGTTGTTGCCATCCGGTGCCACGACCATTAGTAGCGTGCCCTTATATTTTCTGTACAACCATGTTCCATCAATTTGAATTATAGGTTTACAAAATGTAAATCCTTTGATGCATGGTTCAAATGCCCAGAAGAGTCTGTGGAAAATGCCATTTCCACTTACACAATTCCCGTCAGGCGTATATGCCGGCAACGTCTCTAACAAGACAACAGTATCTGGAGCATATTGTTTTAGGGCGGCGAGGTATCTTGGGAGTTCTTTGTAAGAGTCCTCCCAATTTCCAAAAATCCTTTCAACCGCCTTCGTCCTAGCAATCCACGCCTTCTTGTACGAGGGAGTATAGTTGTATCTTTGCACCATATGAGTTATGATGGTACTGACTTAAACAGAAGGGTTGTCGCTCACGATTGATAGAATTTCGTTGCAGATCATCTGAGAGCCGAGCTTGCGATGATCCTGACTTGGATTAGTTAGTATGCAAGTGTGCTCCGGACCCATTGGCCCTATCTTCCAGGAATTGCTTCGCTTTCGGAAATATGCCGTTAGTCTAAAGGGGCAGACCTCGTTGCGGCAGTAGATCTTGTATAGAGTCGGATTTGTTCGATTAACTCTATAATATGCAGCCAAGGTCATATGGTATTGTTTAATTGCTCGAACACAATCTTCTTTTGTACGAAAATTGTCTCCAACTTTTAGTACTCCATCCATCTGTTTGTATAGGTCGTAAAAAATATCTGTTGATGGTTGATCGTCGCCTAGGCTTAGTGTTGTCATGTGTTGGGGTGGGCGATAAACATGACTGCCTGGCAATTGGTCTGCCTCGTCGCCGTTTATCATTTCGTCAACAACGTCCTCCGCTTCTTCTTCCTCCTCGTCAACTGCATCCACCTCAGCTTGTTCGTTGTCAGAATCGTTGAAAACCTGCGATACCTCAAGTTGTTGAGACAATGGTTGATTTTGTAACATAACATATAACTCAACCTCATTGAAACCGGAATGCTCATGGCTGAGAAACTTATTACACACATCTTCATCATCCCGTATTTTCATCTGAAAAAATTTGCACACATTATGCCCCTCAAAAAAGATAGGATTTTTTAATATAATTTGCCCAACAGGACCGCACTGCAATTTCTTCTCTAACCGGGCTTTCAAATGATAGAAATTTGTTCTTCTATCAATTAAAAACCTAGTCACTTCTGTATCCCTAAAATTGAAACCACTCATTGGACAATCAAATATCTCACCAAGGATATGTGCAGTTGTCAAGTATTGTGGTCTTTGAGCCATATCTAAATTTGTGTTAGGAAGAAATGGGTTACAAACTTTAAAGTTTGGAAGAAAAATAGTTTGCAGATTGTAAATGGTTTAAATGTAAGTGATGATAGGATGTATATTTCATGTGTATTAATAGGCAGACAAATATTACAAGAAACGTCTCTCTTTAGTCCAATTGCTTCAGAAAAGCATTGCCAAAGAGCCATGTGCTGCTCTGCATGCCTACACACTATCCTTGACATGACCACACAAGACTGCATGCCTACACACTATCCTTGACATGACCACAAACTGCATGCCTACATAACTCTACATGGCTACACTATTGACAAGATCACACTCTGCATGACTCAACAATGCATGCCTACACTCTTTTTCTACTGTTCCTAACCATGCCCTCTGCACAAATTTAAAAACAAACATTAAAAAAAATGCCCTGAGGCGCCATATGAAATGGCTTGTGGCCTCTAACTGAGGCGCCATTTCATATGGCGCCACCCTAGTATCCCGTTTTCAAACCCAACCATTTCTGTAAATAGTTTGAAAACTTGGTTTTTTTGGATTTTTTTTTTAAAAAGTGTGTTAGTTTAAAAAAAATCCTTAAATATAAAAGAAAAAAGAGAATCAGAACAATACGTTCATCATCTTCTCCAAATGAAACGCTGTGTCACTATTCACCTTCCATGCTAGCAATTTTGAGTTCCGTCAAATCGGAACGACGGAGCTCCGAAGTGGTACCGTTGCGACCGGGAAAGCGAGAGGAGTTCAAATATGTAATCGATTTCAACCGTCGTAAACAAATTGTAACGCAAATTGAGATTAAAGCTTCGTCGGAAAAGTTTCACTACCTTTAAATTTCAAGTAAGAACAACTCTAAACTTTCTTCTTTTTCTCTTCTCCGAATGAGTGTTGTTGTTTTGGATTTGAAGTTTTAAATTTTGGAATTGAAATTTTGATGAAGGTGAAAGAAGAATTGAATTGAAGGTTTATGGAAGTTGAATTGGAGTTTTGAATTTTGGAATTGAAGGTGAAAGAAGAATTGAATTGAAGGTTTATGGAAGTTGAATTGGAGAGTTGAAGCTTGAAGATGAATTTTGGAGTTGAAATTTAGAGAGAATTTTGCAGCACTTTCTTGGCTATTTCAAGCTTGTTGAAGAGTGAAGATTCAACCTCTATTTATAGAGTGAATTGAGATTTTGAATTTGAGAATTTGTTACAACTTTGAAATTGCTGCCGTTTACCTCTTGTGCGAGTCGTTTCATTGTGTTGTGTTTGCGCAACATTTTCGTTGTATGTAGCTCACGTCGTTTTCAATTTCTCACTTGATGCTTATGCGTTTCAATTAATACTGCAGCGTTTTGGCATGGCAATGCTTTGTGTATGAAAGTAGCAGCTGAGTGTTGAAATGGCTCATGGTGTGTAGCGTGTAATCCTTGGTCATGTGGGCTTCATGAGGCCTTGCAAATTGAAATTGGTAACTTGGTACTAAAAAAAAATGGATTTGAAAAATGGTTTTTTTTTATTTATGGAAATTGGTTAGAAAGAAAAAGATAATTGAAAATTGGTTAATGAATATGGTTAAAAAGGATGGATTAGAAAATGGATATTGGAAGTGGATATGGAAATTAGAATTGAATTTTGACATGGATATGGACATAAGAATTGGATGTTGAATTGGATATGGAAAATTTGGTTTAGAAAATGGATTAGAAAAATGAAAATGGACATGGACATTGGGATATAAAAATATGAATTTGGAGATAATTCGTGAAATGGATCCAAATGGATAGAAATGTTTTTAATTGGATAATGGGAAAATTATTATAGAAATTGGATGTTAATGGATATTGGTTTAAAAATGGTTATTAAAAATGGATAAATGGAAATTGGGTTTTTGGATAAACTCTAAAGGCTTAATACCCTTTTTGGTCCTCTAACTATAGGCCAGGGTTCATTTTGGTCCTCTTCCTTTTAAAAGTTCTAAATTGGTCCCATACGTTATTAAAATGGTCCACGTTTGTCCATTCCGTTAAAAAAGTTAAAATTTGACTAAAAAAGTTGAATACGTGGCCTTAGCTGGCTGATGTGTAATATATTGAGTGGTGATGTGGCATTGTGAGCAGTGTTGACTTGATAAAGCGTTTACTTTTTAGTCTTCAGCGTTCACATTCATAGCCCAGCTTGGAGAAGACGAATCATCACACTGTTAGAGGAAAAAGAAGAACACGAAGCAGTAGACGAAGAACACAAAGCATTCATGGAGCATTCAAGAGGAAAAAGAAGACGAAATCCAAACGAGGTTAGTAACGATTTCGTTTCTGATGTTATAGTCTGCATGCAATGTGTAATCTTTAGTCTAGGGTTTTTTGCCCCTTTCGAAAACTAGGGTTCTTATGTTCCTATTTATGAAATTTCTGGTTGACAGGTCTGCCATGTGTCCATGGAATTGCTTCAATGAAGTCTAGAGGTCTTAATGTTGATGATTTTGTTCCAGAGTATTACAAGAAGGGTAGGTACCACATTCCAATCGTTCCAATCGTTTTGCGGTGCGGTGCCCATTTGTATATATACTTATCCATTAATTAATACAGATTGTAAACTTGGGGACTTGATATAAAAGAAAAGGTAGGTGAGTACTAAAGTAGAAACCACTCATCCATCCCAGTGTCAATCAGTTCCAGATATATATATAGGTAGTATATGATCCATACATCTAACATGTATTACTACAAAACATTTACATGCACGCATGACAGGATTTGCTATCTAACATGTATTACTACTAGTTTCTGCCTAATATCTTGTCTTAAGCCCTCAGGCCACAGCTCAGAAGATAGCTGCATTGGCACGTCAACGTGCACTGGATAAAGACAGGCAGACTCCTTTTTCAACTGCTGCTCAAGATGCTGGATTTCGTTACTATGGTGGCAAGCTTGATGATACCACAGTTGTAGTTTCATATATCACTGGTTCTGGAGTTGCGTAGATTCGTTTTGCGGTGCCCATTTGTATATATACTTATAGTTGTGTATGCTTCCTTGGATGGAAAAATAAGATTGTGATCAAGTTGTTACAGTATAATGAAATTGATATTTATAGTCTTTATATTCCTGTTTGTTTTGCAACTACATCAGATTCAAATGGTCAGTCAATGCAAACTTCAACCAAACCTTCATCTAAAATGTGTACAGAAGAACTGTCAAGGGTTATGGCAAGCTAGAATTAAAGAAAATCAATGATGAAAAGAAGGCATCAATGGCAGCTCAGTTAGCTCAGTGGGTCCAACAACAAGGAGGATAACTCCTACTAAAAGGAACATCCAACAGAAATCCTCTTAGAGTCTGTAGCTTAGGTTGTGTTGTGTCATGCTGTCTTTTGTCATAACTGTTCATTTTGAATGATATTTTGTGTAACTCTACTTAATGCTATCAACTTCTGGTTTATGTAATGCTGTCAACTTCTAGTTTATATAATGCTATCAACTTCTGTTATCAACTTCTGGTATATGTAATTCTGGTTTATATAATGTTATCAACTTATGGTTCAATACATGTTGTGAATGTTATCAAATTAAGGTTCAACACCTGTTATGAATGCTATCAAATTAATGTTATCAAATTAAGGTTCAAAACCTGTTATGACTGTTATCAACTTATGGTTCAATACATGTTATGAAATGTTATCATATTAAGATTCAAAACCTGTTATGAAGATGTGGAACACAAACTGATAAGCAACAAATTAAGGCAACAAATTGAGGAAACAAATTGTAATAAAATTATGGCAAGAACCCTTACATTAGACCAACAAAGTAAACCAAACATTTTTCATTAATGATAAACTTGGTACATCAGACCAACAAAATACAACTCAACTACATCTCAACTACATCTCAACTACATAAGATCAACAAAAACTAGACCTAATTTTCATAACTTGATAACCACTAAGACAAACAACAGTATGTAACACCGCCCTTCCATACAATCTTCCATTTGTTAGTGTTCTTCAAGCCTTCAACCAACTACAGATTCTCTAGCCTCAGAACTTCCACAATTTTTTTTGCCTCAACCAATTCTATTTTAACTTCATCCATCTCTTTGTATTGCATTTCTACTTTCCATTGCATATTCCTGATGCTTTCTACCATTTCACCATTAGAACTAGAACCATCATAAAACCATTCAAAGTAGTCACACCCAGAATTTGTGCTTCCCTGTACAACAAAGACTCGCGTTCAGAATTAAGAAGAGAAGAATTTCATACCAGGTTAGGAAAACATTACCTTAAAATGTTTACAGCCCCAAAACAGCCTACCATTGTTAGTGGGTGTTCTTGCTCTTCGAAGAACAGCTCGGTCTCCTCAAGCACAAATAACCTTCCCAAAATTTGTGTACACATCTTGCTAGAACCCAGTTCTTGAGGAAGAAGAAGAATCGCGCCCAGAACTCATGTTGGAGGTCAAATTGCGTTTCAATTTGAGGAAGATGGAATCCTTTCAGATTGGGGATGGAAATTTTTGACCTAGGTTTAGGTTTATAAAAGATGGCGAAGCAAATTGGGGAAGGAAGACAGAAGGATGCTGAGTGCACATTTCCAGAGTACACATCAGATTCCACATCATCATTTTTAACACCGTTAGCATCTATTTAACGGTTTGGATCAACGTGGACCATTTTAATAATATATGGGACCAATTTGAAACTTTTAAAAGGAAGAGGACTAAATTGGACCCTGGCCTATAGTTAGAGGACCAAAAAGGGTATTAAGCCAACTCTAAAATATGGATATATGAAAAAGTGGAAATTGAAATGGATATGAATAATTGGATATGAATAATAGAAATGGGTATTAGAAAGTAGATAATGGATAAAAGGGTGGATTTAGAAAAAAAAATGAATTTTGAATGGGTATTTGGTTTAGAAAAATGAATAATAGAAATGGTTTGAATGGATAGCCAAAATGGAAATGGATATGGATCATGGATGGCAAATCTTTATTTTTTAGCCCAACACTAATCTTGACTTTTTTCACAAGCCTCTGATAAAGTGCACACAGCTACTACTGAACAATTAGCAACTGAAACAACGGCTGTCAACCTTGATTTTTCTGAATTCTTGATAAAAAATTTTGGATCACTTCAAATATGTCTGAATAAATCTCTGGAAAAATAAATCCACAGATGAACCCAATTTGGACTGGTGAGCTCAGATCATGATGAACCTGACTTTCTGAACTCAAACCTCACATGAGCCATTGCTTGATAAACTGATGAATCCCAACACAAGATATTTTGCCTTTGAACAGTCCCTGCAAAACCTTAAACACACAGAGAGAGAAACAAGCAAATAGCAGCATATTTTTGGTATTTTGGTTAGAGGTTATATAGACAAGTAATAAAGCAGGTAAGAATAATACAGATACTCAGGAGAAACACAGATTGTGATCTAGTTTGTGGTATGAAATGCAAAATGAGATGTGTGAAATCTTAGGGGTAAAAATTAGGGTCTTACAATAAAGAACTCTAATAGGAAGAATCGTGACATGATCATTATTCTTCTTTATCTTTTTTTCTTTTGAACCACTGTTGGTTGTTCAATATTGGGAGCACCTCCATCCTGACCATCAGCCTTCCCTTTAATGACAAATCCTTGCTTGAGTCTCATAAATTCCATATATGGTCATTCAGAAGCATGAGTAAGATGTTGAACCAACTTGTATGACATCTTGGTTTGCTTCTTTAGTTGACAAACTTCATAAATATTTCCTTCTACTCTTTTGAGATCAGTACATATATGAAAACTTCCTCTGCAATAACCCCCAAGCTCTATGTACCATATCTTAGTTTCAGTTTCTAACATGTCTTCCATGATGTCTGAAACATGATTTTCAACATTCTGCTCTACAGTGGCAGTAGCCATCTTTATCTTAATCAATTTTTTATCTTATGGATATCGCATAATGTAACATAGTTTCTTTTTCGTATGCCCAAATTTTCATTGGTTCAAATCAACTAATATTTAATTCTTAAACGTCATTAATCATAAAATACACATAGAATGGCTTAGGATTATGCAATATATTCCCTTTATGAAAAATGTGTCCTCAATATTTAACTTACGACTTGAACTGGTTGTGTTTGAAACACGATGTGTGATTTTAATTCCACGTATTTCATTGACATAGTTTTAAAAATTGTTACGTACAAACTTTCTAAGTTGAGATGGATGGAACACATTGTAACAACCTATATAATATATATCTAGAATGATATCATACAAGTGTTATTATGTGGTACTGACACAATCGTAAGTGCCTATTGGCAACATTTATATACTTGACCATTTCTAAACCATAAAAACAACATATGGTACAAAATATGGAAAGTTCCAAAACAATAAAATTTAAGATCCAAGTAGAATATCCGTCATTGCACAAAATACACAGCGGAAAAATTATGATCTAAGCTTCCCTTGAAACATCCATGCAAAACTCGGCTCTACAGGGTTCTAATCAAATCCTAACTCAAGTTCATGGGGAAAATGGTAAGACTTGAGTTCACAAAACTCGCAATGTATGGAAACATGTCTCTTGAGTTCATCAACTCAAACTATCACTAGTTCAGAAACCATACCAAGGCATCTTTCCCCATCCTCTCCTACGTCTAGGACTTTCGGAATGGGTCACAGATCCTTGTATCATACTTTGACATACAAATGGATTTCGGATTCTAAGGGACTCCTCAACCTTAAGAATCGTCGCCTCCTATGGGACTCAGTGTAATACCCATTTTAAGCCTCTCCAACGCTGCTTCTTATGGGACTCAATGTAATACCCATTTCAAGCATTTCCATGGTCGCTTCCTATGGGACTCAATGTAATACCCATTTTAAGCATTCGACCGCGTGGAACTCTAACGTGTCAAAGTAATGGTTCTTACATCCCAAAGGAGCTCTACATAAGCATCACTCTTGGGACGACACAAGTAGGGGGTTATTTCCGATTATGTGATTAAATATAACAAAAAGGTGATCATATTCGACAATCATAAGGTGATCACATTCACCTTAATCATAAAACAGCACACTAACAATACATGTTCCATACAATGCATCTCACTCACAACTATGGTGACCATCCATCCATGATACAGACCTAGGTATCATATTGCATGAATGTCACCTACTAGTGTTATCTAAATCATACTTGTAACCTAGTTATCTTTTTAATCCATTTACCTAGTTATTAGCCTAGGTTTCCTCACTCATCTTCACATTGTTTTAAGCATGTTATCACACAATCAAACACCTAAACCATCATTCATATATCATACATGTAACACATATAGTAACATAGTATAAATAAGTCAAACATAAATATTTCACATAAGGCAAATGGTCATCATAATATATAGGACTTTCGGAGCCAAGCCCCTCACCAAAATAGGACTTTTAGGACAAAGGTCCCTCACCAAAAATACCTACCTAATTCACATGGTGTTCACCTTTACCTGTTTACGTATTATACCATAATCGCTTCAATTTAACACTATTTTATCAATCGATAACATATCACGTAGCCCATTGGAATAACTTTCCTATGCTTATGACCGAGCCTCGATCCGAGTTACGGTTTGCAAATTATGAAGAAAAAAAGAAACGGGAAAACTGAATCCTATCATGTAGGGATGACAAACAAACCCGGACCCGCCCGCACCCGCCCCGAAATTAACGGGGAAAACTCTATTTAATTGGGTGCGGGGGAAACCTGGTTCTTAACTACGGGTGCGGGGGCGGGGGAGGGAAGACACTAAGACCCGCCCGCCTCGCCCCCGACCCGCCCCCGGATAATGCATTTTATTTTAATTCCTTTATTTTACTTATTTTAATATTCATTTATTAATTATATTTTTAATTAAATTATTAATACATTTATTGCAATTAAAATAATCAAATTAATCAAGTTAATATTCATTTACTAATTGAAATTTTAATTAAATAATTAATTAATTTATTAAAATAATCAATTTTTTAATTAAATTATTAATATTTATTGCAATTAAAAAGAAAAAAAAAATTGCAGGTAGGGGCGGGGAGGGTGCGGGTGCACCCGTTCTCCACTGGGGGCGGGTCTGGGCGGTAAATTTTTACCCCCGATTGGGTTTGGGGGCGGGGCGGGTGTGTTACATGGAGGCGGGTGTGGGTATAGTCAAACCCTCCCCCGCCCCGCCCCGTTGCCATCCCTACTATCATGGTCGCCTAGCGAGCAGCCAATGAGGCTGGCTCGCCTTTGGTTCGCCTAGTGAACTCAAAGCGAGGTGCAGACATAACCAAAATGACACCATGGTTGCCTAGCGAGCTTCAGCGAGGTAGCTCGCTCAGTCTCGCCTAGCGAACGTAGCAAAAAAAGTAGGTCGCCTTCTGTTCGCTAATGCTCGCTTGGCGACGCTATCAGAAAATAGCTCGCCTATCAACGCGAGCGATTTCCAGAATCTCAGCATCGCGAAATGAAAATAACCATGGCCAAAACCTTCAATTTCTTCCACACCCAACAACATACACCATCCAACAATCCAATTTAACATGTTACCACATAATTTAGCATGCATTTCAACAACTACAACATGGAAACAACATTTGATTCAATTTTCAACACAAAAACCTAACACACCCATATTTTCATATTTGTCCCCCAAAAGCTATACTACCTAATGGAACTCACCTTAATGAAGAAAATGAGATGAATTGATGATGGAGATGATAAATCCAAGCTTCCTCCTCCTCTTTCTCTCTCTTCCTCTGTTCTTCTCTTTTCCTTCCTTCTTTTCTTCTCTTTTTTTTCTTACTATCTTTCTTTCTCTTCTAATATATATATATAGACACACACAAAATATCCTCATTTGATATTTTGTTATCTAACATCAATTGACCAATTATTAACATTACCAAAATGTCTCTTTACATGCTTATTAGGGTTAAATATACAAACCATAGTTTTAAAAACCGGACCGGACCGGCCGGTCGGACCGGTTGGACCGGGAACCGGCCAGGTAACCGGCCGGGTTCGCTTGCTGGATCGGCCATGTCGTTGAACCGGTGAGAACCGGAAAAACCGGGAAAACCGGCGAACCGGCGGTTCAACTTCTTATTTAAAAAAAAAATATTTTTTTTTTTAATTTTTTTAAAAAAAAATTTTTATTCAAATACATAGGAACTTTTCTTCAAAAATAATAGTAATCACTCATTTAATTTAAGTGATACACAAATTAAGTTTTGTAATATCCACAAAACTATTTTTACTATTTTGTATTTATATTGATTGAAAAACCATCATACAAATATTTGTATAGAAATTTAAGAACACAAATTAAGAAACTAAATATAATATAATTTTAGACTTAACTGATTTCCATTATATATATATATATATATATATAGACTTGGAAAATTTATTATTTAAAATAATGTTAATATTTGTATTGTTTTAATTATTAACATTAAAACTTTTTTTTATTAACATTAAAACTATGAATTTAAATTAGACTCTGTTTAATTTAGACTCTGTTTAAAATTTACAATTAGACTCTTTTAAAATTTGAATTTAAATTATGAACCTGTGAATTTATGATATGATCTTTTCAAAAAATTTAAGTGCTAGTTATAGTTTTTAGAGACTGAATCATCCGGTTCGACCGGTTTTACCGGTTTTATACCTATTATAATGACAGGTTTATTCAACCGAGTTATCCGGTTTAATCCGGTTTGGTCATGCGGTTCGACCGATGACCCAGTGGTTCGACCGATAAACCAGTGAACCAGTACCCTCACCGGTTTGATGACCGGTCCGATTTTTAAAACACTGATACAAACCCCCTACAATGTTAGCGAGTTCTCATTTTAGCCTCTGATAAAGTTTTTTTAAAAAAACCCCCTCATCTTAGTTAGATTCCCTCACTTAGGCCCCTGATTGCCACATTGCAGCAAAGATTCTTTCCTATTGTTTGCGTGGCAGTCCACGTGACATTTTTAATATTTTTTTTATTTTTTTTTTAATTTTTTATTTTTTATTTATTTTTTTTTAATTTTTTTAATTTTTTTAATTTTTTAATTTTTTAATTTTTTAATTTTTTTAATTTTTTTAATTTTTTTTAATTTTTTTATATTTTTTTTCGTTTTTTTTCTATTTTTTTTATAACTTTTTTTAAATTTTTTTTCGTTTTTTTAAAATTTTTTTTTCCGTTTGTATTTATATTTTTTATATTTTTTTATTTTTTTTATTTTCCGTTTTTTGACCTAATTTTTTTTTCGTTTTTTCGTTTATAAAAAATTACAGAGGCTAAAACCAAATATCGCTAACAATCTTAAAATAGGAAAAAAAAAGGTTAAGAGAATTATGCTTGCTTGAGGGTGGTTTTGAGAGCTGGGAGAACAAGGTCATGGTGAGCATCAGTACACCATAACTTTGAAGTAATGAATAATTCGTCGCGATTTTTAACGAGGCCTTCCTCTAAAGCTTTTGACACAGCTTGGCCTAGAAGTTATTCAGTATTATAAAAAAAAGCAGTATCAAAATGTCTGTAGCCAATGTCAATAGCATCAATCAAAGCTATTGGAGGAGGAGGAGGAGTCGTTGTTCCATATCCTATCGATGACATCTTTTTTCCTGAATTTAGTACCACATCTGAAACTTTCTTTGCTTCCATCTTCTTTTTTCTTTTTTGTGTTCGTTCAAAGCACAAGCTTCACACAATTCACAATTTTCTCTTATGATATGAATGGTAACTTTGAGATTTGAGATAATATAATCGGTTTTATAATTTTTTTTTAATATTTTACAATTTATCAAATTAAATAGCTTTGTTTTCTGAAGTGTTTTTCGTCAAAGATATCAATTCCAATTTTCAATACATGTGCAGTATTGCACTATTCAATTTTCTGAATAATTTAAGTCTTTTTTCGAAACAAAATTATTTTAAATAATTATAATACATAGATAATAGTATTAATTACACAGAAGTACAAAAGAAGAGAATAACAATGCGCATCTATCTTTTTAGAAAAACTGAAGTATTCATTTTTTTCACTATTTTAGTCCTTGTTATTTTAAGGGTTAAATATACAAACCCTCCTGAAAAAAAATAAATAAAATAAAAAATATAAATATAAAAAAATATAAAAAAAACTAAAAATTAAAAAATTAAAAAAAAAAAAAAAACGAAGAAAAAAAAATAAAAAATATATAAAAAATATTAAAAATGCCACGTGGACTGCCACGCAAGCAATAGGAAAGAATCTTTGCTGCAATGTGGCAATCAGGGGCCTAAATAAGGGAATCTAACTAAGATGAGGGGGTTTTTAAAAAAAAAACTTTACCAGGGGCTAAAATGAGAACTCGCTAACATTGCAGGGGGTTTGTATATTTAACCCTGCTTATTAATATTGGTCTGTCTCTTTAATTAATAATTGATCTCTTCAGAGTTCACTAGTTACTCTATTGGTCACAACTGATAACACTTAGAGCACTTAGGAGTTCCAATTGTTCTAACTGACAAAGGATAGAGTGCATAGAAACTCATTTGATCTCAATTGACACCTCATTGAACATTTAAGGGAATATGCAATATTACACATCATATAGACCAAGAGGAAAAGTAGTAGGGCAACTGATACGCCACCATTCATATTCATTTGATGACCTGAAATAGTCCTATGTATTAATGAATTAGTTTATTTATCTTAAGTATTTCGTGTAGTCCCAACTTAAGAGTGACTTTAAAAATACATAATCTCTTTCTCTTAATTCTAAGGACCTCCTTCTATAATTTGTGTAACTCTTATGACAATCTAAATTACCCTTATTTTTCTTAAATAACCCTTATTTTCTCTAAGGTTTTTTGAATTACTTAAGGTCCTAACATTTTCATATTACATACATTCTGCCAATACAGTAGTGTTCTCTGTTTCCTACTATATAGAGGTTCAGAAACCTCCTTCCCTATGTTGGAATGGTAAGTTTTAGTTTATGTGAACTCAATCAATCATAAATATTGATTCCAACTTCCTTCACCCTTTGTGTGTGACCTTCCATTTCCGTATGACTTTTTTTATGCTAAGCATTAACCTTTTACCAATATCTCATGCAATGCTCTCCAAAATCACGAAATGAATTGTGGATCCCTGTCGAATACAATACTCACCAGTACACTATGTAATTTCACTATTGAAATGAACTGTGGATCCCTGTCGGAGAAAATCCTTATTTTTTATATAATTTACAATCGAATTTATTGGGTTGAAAAGATTATAAACAAAGAAAACTAGCACCTAAACTAATCTTATGAGAGATATTCCTTCAGATATACCTATTACTTTAATGACTACAACTAAAATTGTATGGATTTATATGGTTTTTTTAGGGATGGAGCTTAAGGGCGAACTCAAAATAATAAAGAATGGTCTTAATTGATCATAATTAACTTCTCAAGAGTTTCCTTTCCAATTAATAAAGTATCATTTGCAAATTTTAAATATGACAATGTCATCTCTGAGGTTATTGTTAGGGAGTCCGGAAGAGTCGGGAAAACCAATGTGACCAATGCTCCAGGACCAAAAGAGAGGGAGACGTCACATCTCAACCCAAAATCTTAACGTGTTAGGTAAATGGGTCATCTCTCTTATAAATACAGTAGTTCACCCATTCATAAGCAATGTGGGACTTTAACTACTCACACTTGCACCCAATATTCTCCCCCATAAGTGCGAGTCTCCCACATCCTATAACAGGATCCAACACTGGATCTAGCTCTCGCTCCCCCACAAAGTCAAACCACAACTGTGATACCACTGTTGGAGAGTTCGAGAGAGTTGCGAGCACCAATGGGACCAATGCTCCAGGACCACAAGAGAGAGAGACGCCACATCTCAACCTAAAATCTTAAGGTTTTAGGTAACTGGATCCTCTCTCATATAAATCCAACATTACACTCATTCATAGATAATGTGAGACTTTAACTACTCACACTTTTACCCAACAGTTATGACATGAAAGCCACTAAATTCACCACGAGCATGAACTTTGCATTGTAACCCATTTAAGTCATCCACCATAATAGTTAAAAGAGAGTTTATATGGACCCTTTTATTTGGAAAATGTATGATAGAACATCTAAAAATATTTTTGTGAAAAACCATAGAAAAGAAAGTGGTCAATATTGCTAATATTCGAGATATTAATGATATGTATGAGAAGGTCATGACTTGTGTGAGGAGACATGGTGAAACTACACAAGAGTTTCCAATAACAATAAAATTTTACCAAGGGTCAACTCTTCGCTCTTATCTTTTTATTTTAGTTTTGGATATATATATGAAACACATCTAAGAACTATTATTTAAGATGCATGTTTTTTTACATGATATAGTCTTACTAGAAAGACTAGTAAAAAATTAAATGAGGTTGAAGACTTTGAGACAAGCATTAAGCATATGACTTAACTTTCTTAGAAACAAGAAGAAACAAGACATGTATATGATATGCAATTTTAGCTAAAGAAAAAATATTTTTAACTTAGATGTGAAAGTTTAAGATCATATCATACTACAAGTTATAAGATTTAAGTATATGTGAATTTGTGAGTATCAATTGGGTAGTTAACATAGGGGAGAGTCTCGTGTTTTTTATGCGATATAAAAGTATAATTCAATATGTAGGAAAAATTTATTAAATGGTTGTAAAATTAGAGGTGTTGTATGGGATATAAGGTAGAAAAGTAAAGAAATAACACAAAAATAAATTAATTGAATCATAGATAAGGATAAGGATGTTGTATTAGATGTGAGGTATGATTAGATGAAATATGATTAAAAACTACAATATTAAAGAGAGGTAGAGTAATTACCTTGTAGAAATTTTGATAGAAATTTAATTTGTGTTTTTAACACTTAGTGAGAATAGAAAGATTTTTAAAGAAACTTAAAAAATTTGATAGATGATATTAAGTTGTTATTTTTATTGATTGTTTTGTATTGTCTCTACAATAAATACATTGTTGCCACATGTCATCTTTTGATGTAAACTTTTTGTTGTAGTGTTGTAAAATCCATTGCAATTATATATAATATTCATATAGATATAATTGTAATCTTTCAAGAATTCAATAAATATTATATATATATATTTTTTTTTAAAAAGGTCATTGTAAAGTGCTAATGGATACCCCAATTAACTTAAAATATTACAAATTTATGAAACTTCTATAGCTAGATTTCATTTTTAATTCAAAAGAAAAAAAATAATGTACTTAAAGACCAAGGTTTCAAAACTCCTAATAAAATATATAAATAAGTGTTGCATATTAAATTTTTAAAATATTAATATCTACATTTTCTTCAAATTTTGCTATGGCCGCATTTTTTCTTTAATAAATTTAAGACTGACTCTTGCCCCCATAAGTAAGCCATATTTTAGCACTATATATAGAGCCTATATTATTCATCAAGCATTGCATTTCCATTCTCCAAGAACTAAAATGGCTTACTCAAATTCATATATGCTCTTTCTTCTTGGTGTTTCTCTTATTCTCTCTTCTCATGTTTTAGCTTATAATAGACCCCATGAGTCATCTCTTAATTATGGTGAGTAATTTTTATTTTATAAATATTTGATAAGACATATAATCAAAGGATTTTTGTGATACTTATTTAGTAATTTGTTATATATGTGAATTATTTTCTAAGTTATCTTGTTATGAATAAATTAAATTGAATTATTTTTGTGTTAAATTAGGTGAGGAATTGGATGAACAAAAGGGCATAGATTATGTGAATGCTCCAAAAATGAGTAAGGAGGAAAATACCATAATTTATCTTTATTTAATAATATTTGTATTAATTAGTTGAAATAAAATTTATGGATAAATTTGCATGTCTTTGTTTAACTTTTAAAAAAAGTTTACTTTTGATTAAAATTTTATTCATAAATAATCTTACATATAATACTTTTAAGTTAGATATGATTACTTAAATTTTGAAATTATATTGTAATATATGAGTTGTCAACAATATAAAAAAGTATTATATTTACCAAGTTTATACTCAAATAATTATATACATATATTATTTATTTTTTTCAATTATTTTTTGTTAATTCAGATGAGGAACTTGAAGCCAAAAAGGGTATGGACTACGTGAATGCTCCAAAAATTGGTAATTATGTGATGCTCAAAGATTTATATTAATGATTAAATTTATAATTATTTAAAGGTGAATTCTTATCTACCCACCTCAAAAAGTTGGGTAGAGTTACCCATAAAGTAAATTAGACTACATTGTATTGAAAATCTACAAAATTTAAATCATTAAATAAATAATTAAGTATAATAAAATAATATGACATTAGTGGATTGGTTGAAGGTACACTATCCAACTTTTTGTGATGGGTAACAAGTTGCCCCCTTATTTAAATATATAAATTATTGATATTTATAAATCAATAATATTTTAAAATATATATATTAATTTTTTATACTATTTATCCAAATGCAGTATCCTATGAAATGCCTCTTGAGCACTCTACTTATGGTAAGCTTTTAAATGTAGATATCTATTAAAAATGTCATTCATAAATTATCTTATGTATAATATTTTAAATTTATATATGATTATTTAGACGTTAAATTATATTGCAACTTAAATAAAGTGGATTTTCTAAAGAAACATTAACTTATTTATGAATATTTTGTATGTGTAAATGATTTTCTAATTAATTTTTCTTTTTAAAATAAACATTTGTTTAAACATAGATAAGTAATAAGTTTAACTTTAAATTATAGGAAAGAATTTGATGACCAAATTCTCTTTATGTTCGATTTGCATGCCTTGGTGAAACTTTTTATTTAACCTTTTGATAAACTTTTGGTATAGATCAATTTAAAATTTCAATCATAAATAATTTTATAAATAACACATTTAAGTTAGTTATGATTACTTAAAATTTAAATTTTTTTTGCAATTTATGAATAGCCTACCATTTAAAATTTTCATTATATTGATCGTATTTTTTAAAGCAAAAGTACTCGGTTCAATTTTTTTATAAATAAATGTTTTTTATATTTTAATTATAATTTGATATTGACTGTATTTATATTTAGATTAAATACATATTTTTTATTTGAATGAAAATAAAAAATACATTTATAAATAAAACGCATCTAAAAGCATCACAAATACACATAGTGATTAAGGTAGACATAAAATATATCAAATCAAAAGATAAAAAAAAACAGTAAAATATAAGAAGAAAGCAGAAGAAGAAAGCATAAGAGTTCTCCATATACCTATCCATATATCATTTCATTTCACAACTAGGAAAATGTACTTATGTATGTATTTACGTTTTACATAATTCACATTAGTGAGGCCCTGCAAAAACGATATCATTTTAGAATTTTCATATTGACCACACTACCTAATGCCAAATCATAGAAAAATTATTCATAATCTTATACAAACCTCCCAACAGCCTAAACAACTAAAAAAGAGATGCATGATACTTAGGAAGAATTAAGCATCACCTCAACCATCTAAAACCTTATACCACACGGATGCAACCAGCTCGCGTGTTACAAACAAATGAGAAATTGACTTGATAAACCCTCTACACATAAGATACCTTCAGGATCCAGTAACATCATTCAGTTATGCATGTTCTCTTTGGTAAGAACCTTATCTTGAATAAGTTTTTAGGAGAACACAATCACTTTATAAGGTGTCTAACTACCCTATATTAAGGGGATAACCAATCCTAATGGATTGGACGATGATTCACTAGGAAGGTCGCGCTCAAGGAGAGCTAAATAAGCTAATGGCACATAAGAAAACACTGTTATTAGAATGAAACCACAACCACCTATCTGAAACTTGGGAAATGGTCACATTCTTGATGGCTAATAGAATATTCACAACCATTTCTTGCTAGTAAGTAAAAACATATATCTTCCACTTTGAATCTCAAGTTAAAAACTCATTTTTAAACACCTTAACCTAACCAACAAACCAACCTTACAAGTTAGATATATTAAAGAGTCTAACAAATTTAACTCTAAGAGGAATAGGCTCTGCCTAAGGATCATTCTCAAAGAGGAAAGAAAGGCATATCCCACTATTTCTTACTAATATTAGACATAAACCAATCAGAAGATTGCGGAATGAAAGCCAACAGACCGACTCCATAAGAAGAAGGTAGCTGGAAGTACACCATACATGAGAGATAAGATATCACACCAGAGACCAGAAGCACCCAAGATAAGTTGCAACATCAACTTGGCCAAAAGAGTCATATTTACAAGGTGGAAATCTTGGACGGCTATACCACCTCAAAACTTAGGCTTATAGACATCAGACAACTTAGCTCAACATATCTTATAATATCCTTTGACCCCACTACGGAGAAACCTTCTTTGAACCCTAACTATCTTCTTTCAAACTTTGGCAGGTATTTTCAATGAAGAGAAGAAAAAAATAGGGTTTGAAATGATACCTACTTTCGAAAATAACACACGTCCCCGCCGCAAAAAACTGGCATATTTATGTCTTCACGAGCTCGAACGACTAGCAAGCAAGCGAACTAAAGATTCCTATGAAGACTCAACACGATGGTTGACCTCCACCAATAGTTTAAGATACTTGAAGGATAAAATCTCTCGTTTATCGTTGAAAGAGTTACTAACTTGTGTTAATTCGGGCGAAGAACTTAATAACAAAAAGGGCGTGGATCACAAGAAAGCTCCAAAATTCGGTAACGAATAATTAAATTTTTATGATATTAAATAATGGAGATACATAACAATTAACCATCAATTTTTTTTATTGAATTAGACTCTTATAGTTAGTAAATTATGAAGCACTATGTTAGCATATTTATTCATTTAGTTAAAAATCTTACAAATTTTACTTAATAGAGATTCAAATCTTACAAAATGTAAAAATGTTATAACCATATATAAGTTGTGTGTCTATAATACTTCTCAAAAAGAAAAGTTTTTTTTAATTTCTAACTTAAATACAATAAGTTTAAAAAATAAATAAATAAATACAGCAAGTATTAATACTATTTATTAATAAATTTCTTTGATCCAAATGTAGTTGCTTATGAAATGCCTCTTGAGCACACTTCTTCTTCTGAGATTAATGGTGAGTTATTCACACATAGGGTTTTTTTAAGTCATAAAAATTCAAGAATTTTTGTCTTATTTAGCATTGTTTATAAAAACTTTTGAATTTTTATTAACTATTTGTTGTAAATTCAGATGGGGGCTTGGATTACATCAAGGTTCCAAGAACTGGTAAGCATGAATTTTTAAGTTGCAATTTTTAGTATAATTTTCTTATAAAATTGTGTTTGAAAATTTAACTTAGGTTTGGTTTAAAATTATACCTGTTTTTAAAATTATAACTATTATATTTTATAATAAGGTGTATATTCTTACAATAAAACAAATTTAAATAAAAGAGAAAATATAAATTTAAAAAAATATAAAATATAAGAATAGCAAATTTACTTAATTTGTTGAATTTTTATTTATTTATTTTATTTTATTACGACTTTGATTTATAAATTTTAACTGATTCACAAAACAACTCTTTTACTTTAATTTCAAATGGTTTTTAAATTCAAATATTTTTATCTTTATTTTCTTCTTGAATGTCTAGCCCCCAATTTCGTAAAAAAAATTATAATATAATTTTTGTATAATTTTGATTATAAATAAACATCAATATAATTTTTATATTTTCAAAAAAAGAAAGTAATAAAGTTTAACATAGATAAACTTTTGGTGTAGATATATTTCATATTCTAATCATAAAGTATCTTATGTTTTTATATGATATATTTAAGTTAGTTATGATTACTTTAATTTTATATAAAAAAAATCAACTATTTGTTGTTAATTCAGATGAAGTGATTGAAGAACATAGTAAGGATTACGTGAAGGCTCCAAAAAATGGTAAGGAAGATAGTATAACAATTTTTTAAAATAATTATTAATTCATAAATATCAATAACTTATTTAAACCAATTTCCACACATTTAACATTTAATTAAACTAACGTAATTGAATTATGCAATTGACCTTTTCAAAATATTAGTTACTAATTACCCATATACTGTAATTAGAAATACTGATCATAGATTTGTTAATAAATGATATTCATATTAGCACTTGAATTGAAAATTTAATTGAGGTTGGGCCAAATATTTCTACATATGACAAAATTTGTAATTTTTTTATAGATAATTCGTATATTTATAATATTTTTCAAAAAAAAAATAATTTTTTTAAAGTTGTTGATATATAAATTTTATTAATTTATGTATATTAATATATAAAGGAAATGTTAACGAGTGCCCATGGGACACTGGTTAAGAGATTTAAAAGATAAGTTAAATATCTTTTAATAAATTATAAATACATGATTTTTCTAAAAATATGTATATTCAATGCATTGAAAACATAAATAATTAACTTTTTTTAAGAATCTTAACTGTCTTAAATGAACTAAACATCTAATATTTTTCTTACTTAGAATTCTTAACCAGTGTCCGAGACGCATCACCCAATATATAAATATAAATAAAGTGAATTTGTATTCCATTTATTAATTTCTTTGATCTAAATGCAGTTGATTATGAAATGCCTCTTGAGCACACTAGTTACTCTGACATTAATGGTAAGCCATTGTAAATTTATTTTGAAGTCATAATAATGCTAGAATATTTCTAAGTTAGTTATTATGGTTACTTAAACTTTAAAATCATATTGCAATTTATGAATAGTTGACAATATTAATAAAAAAAAAAACATATTCACTCTGTTTATATTCAAATTAGATACATATATTATTTTCTTTTTCAAATATCTAATATCAATCTAAAAAAAATATTTGAATTAAACAAGGACTATTTCTATCACTTCATTACACCATAAAAAATATTTTTAATTAGTTTAATATATATTATTTTACTTCTCATATTACCGATTAACTAATGAATTATTTGCTTTTTTTTTTTTTATACATTAAAAATTTATTTTCCAATTTTTATTATATTTCTCCATTTTAAACTTTCAATCTTACTTGTTGCTACTTCAGATGAAAAATTTGATGACCAAAAGGTTTTGGATTTTGTGAAATCTCCAAAAACTGGTAAGTGCATTCAAAAATATTTTACTTATAATTCTTTTATATTGTATATATATTTTAATAAATCAATTTTGTTGAAATAAATTATATCAAATTTTAATTCAAATAACAGCAAGCCGGTTTATTTTGTAAACTAAACCTTAATTCTTTTATATTGTGTATATATTTTAATAATATTTCTCAAACTAAAATGAATTTTTATACTATTTATTGATTCATTTGATTTAAATACAGCTGCTTATGAAATGCCACCTGAGTCCCCCACTTACCCTGAAATTAATGGTAAGTCATTTGAAAATAATTTTCCAAAATGATTTATATAGAAATTAAATATGTATATTATTTATTTATTTTCAATTATTTTTGTAGCTAATTTAGATGAGGCATTGAAAGATCAAAAGGGCGAGGATTCTCTAAATGCTCAAAAAATGGGTAAGGATGATACATAATTTTATATTTTTTATTTATTTTTATTTCAATTTTTTATTCTCATTTTCTTTGTCTTATATTTTCTTATTTGTGTTATTTAAGACAAGAAATTCGATGACCATAAGAGCGTGGACTCTGTGGATTTGATAAAGGCTCCAAAAATTGGTAAGAATGATGATATCAAAATTTTACACGCTTTTCTATTTATTCAAATTTTATTTTAATTTTAATTTTAATTTTTTTATTCTCATTTATTTTTCTCTTATATCTTTTTATTTGTTTTATTGTTAATTAAGACGAGAAATTTGATGATAACCAAAAGAGCCTTGATTATGTGAATTCAGTGAATGCTCAAAAAATTGATAAGAATAATGATATCATAAATTTACATGCTTTTTTATTTATTTTTTATTCTGATTTATTTTCCACTTTATCTTTCTATTTATTGTTAATTTAGACGAAAAACTTGATGATAATCAAAAGAATGTTGATTTTGTGGATTCGGTGAATGCTCCAAAAATTGGTAAGAATGATAGTATCATAAATTTACACACTTTTTTATTTTAATTTTGTATTCTCATTTATTTTTCACTTATATCTTCTTATTTGTTGTTAATTAAGACGAGAAACTTGATGATCACCAAAAGAGCGTGGATTCTGTGGAAGCTTCAAAAATTGGTAAAAACAGTGATACCATAATTTTATAGATTTTTTATTTATTATATTTTTATTATATTTTTTATTTTTATTTTGTTTTTTTTCTCATATATCTTCTTATTTATTGTTGACAATTAAGATGAGAAACTTGATGATCAAAAAGATGCAGATTCCTTGAAATTTTCAAAAATTGGTAAGAAAGATGACACCATAATTTTACACATCTCTTATAACATTTTATTTAATTTTTCAATAGACACCTAATTTTATTTATTTATTTGTTGTTAATTTAGATGAGACATTGAATGACCAAAAGGATGTTGATTGGATAAGTTTCCATGCAAAATATCCTTGGATAAAAAAGAATAGTCTTACAACTGGGAGCCGAAAATTACTACTAAATCATATTGGTGAGAAATTAAATTAATTAGTTAACTATAACAGATTATATTTTTCATCAATATTAATTAAATTAAGTATGATTTATCTTCAAATTTTATTAATTATTGCAGCCAATGATGAGAGTGCATAGTTGTGTTAGCATGAAGAAGAATAATGGTGAAACCTGAAAATAAAGTTGTTTTAGGTTGAGTAGACCTTCTGCATATTAAACAAGAGATAATAATTAAGTTATATTTGTAATAATTATTATGTTGTGGACTCATTGTTTATTAAGTTTGTTATGTGTATTTGTTGAATTTGGATTTCTGCAAAATATGTATAATTATTCAATTAAAGAAATTTTATTAAGAGTTAATAGTCTTAAGGTTGTTTTAATTCGGTTTGCTCTAGATTCTTATCGCCTAGATGGATTTGTTGAGTGTCTGGGCTTCAATAATCTTGCCTAGTTTCAAACTAATGAGGGGATGTGAATATGTTTGCTTGTATCGGAGTGTTCGTGGGTGAAGTTGGGATGGGTTTTTGAATGGAGTTTGCTTAGAAATGTTTTTAATCATTACCCTTTTATTATTAGGTATGCTAATAAATTGTGGGGCACTAAACCATTTAGATTCAATAATTATTGGCTTACTCGTAACAATTTGGTTGAGGTGGTTCATTCTAGATGGATTAACTCTTTGTCCTTCCATTGAAAAGTTTTTGTTCTTAAAGAGAAGTTTAAATATCTCAAAGGTGTGTTAAATGTTTGAAATAAGCACATTTTTGGTAATCTAGATTTTCAATCTAAAGCCCTTAAGGAGGTGGTTAACTATTTAGACCTCACATTTTCAATCTAAAGCCCTTAGGGAGGTGGTTAACTATTTAGACCTCAAAGCTGGTTTGAGTATCCTCCAGCAAATGGAGATTTCTGCTAGAACGAGGTTGTTGCGAATTTTCAATCCTCGCCAAGGATCAAAGATTCTCACGCATACCAGAGATCCAAGGTCAAGTGACTTAAGGAAGGAGATTCTAGCACATGTTTTTTCCATGCTTGTATGAAAAATAAGAGTATCACGAATTATATATGAGTTCTCTAGATCGATGATGGCTGGTTAGAAGGAGTCGTTGAGATTCGTCAAGGTTGTCAGTTATTTTCCTAAACTTTTTCGGAAACCGCCCTCAATTGGGCGTAGTTGTTTTTCGATCACTTTTATTAGAGGATAATGTTTTCCTTTCTTAATTGTTTTTCCTCACTAGAATTAATCGAACACACTCTCAGTATGAAGGTCATAAGAACCTTAATTCTGATGAATTCAATTTCTTTTTTTTTTTAGGATATTTTGGCATCTCTTTAGGCATGATTTTTATTTTATATTTGTCAAATTCCATTGATTGCCATCTCTTCCTATAGTTACTCCTCCTACTTTGTTATCTGGATTCCAAATGTTGAGTCTCTTTTTCACCTGAGTAATTTTCGTCATATCTCTCTGGTGGGATCCCTTTACAAGCTTGTTACAAACGTTTTGGAGGCCACACAAATTATGTTTATGTAAAATTTTATTTCCTATAAGCAATTGGTGTTTTTTAAAGAGAGATTGTTGGTTTATGGGATGGTGGTTGTGAATGAGTTGGTTGATTTGAAAAGAAAAAAAAAACTAAGAAATCTTATCTCATTTTTAAGATGTATTTTGAAAAGACCTATGATACAAAAAGTTAGAGTTTTATTAATTATATGTTTATAAAGTTTGAATTCAATGATAAGTGGCAATCTTGGATCTATGTATGTTTGTTTTATAGAGATCTTGTTCTTTTAATGAATGGTTGTCTGAACTATGAGATCGAACTTCAAAAAAGATTGAAACAAGCTGATATTTTGGTTTTGTTTCTCTTTTCGGTTGTGCTGGAAAGGCTTAGTGGGTTGCTTAGTAGGGGTGTGGATCTTAACCTCTTTCTGGATTTGGAGCGGGATCCTCTAATTTAATGATCTCACATATTCTGTATGCATATAACACTTTTATCTTAGTCGATGCATAAGTTGAGAATAGTTGGTTAATAAAAGCTATTCTCTGGGGGGGGGGGGGGGGGGGTTTAATCTTGTCATAGGGCTCCGTGTCAATTTTGAGAAGAGTGACATCATTGGTGTTAATGTGAATCAAATTTTATGGGATTAGCTGGTGATTTTCTCCACTGTAATCAAGAGACCATTCACTTCAAATATTTTGGTCTTCTGGGGGGTGGTAATCCTCGTTTTTTAGATCATTTGTGTGGCTTTATGTGCTTAACAAGTTCAAAATCATTTCTGGCCCTTTGTTATTGATTAGGAAACGACCTAACTGTTGGAGGAGAATATTGTAGTCAAATGGACAATAAGGAGGTTGAATAGATTGTTCCCCAAAACCAATTTTCGAAAATGTTTTCTTTTCAAAATCAGAGTTTAATAAAATTGTTTGACGCATCGAAAAAAGTATAATATATGCTATTGGAATGATTATAGATAGAGTGACGATAATTAGAGAATAAAATGTGAACACAATAAACTCACTAAACAATCGAGTACCAGTTACTCTAACTTTGAACGTACACGAGAAGTGTATTTTTAACTTATTTAATTGATAAGGATTCTACGATCAAAGTTTCCAGGTTTAATCATCAAGAAAATATTTCAGAGCTTAGACTAACGCATGCCTACTTTTACACACGACATCGCGATGAAAATAGTAAATTCTAACTACATGCAATTTCTAGAAAGTAGCAAAGCCTAAGTATACAAAATCTATATAAGAAGTAAAATAGGTAAGGTTAAAGAGAGTGTACGCAAGATTTATAGTGGTTCGACTCATTCGTCCTTGCTAAAACTTACTCCACTCTTCAAAGGTTTCACCATTGAAAATTTGTTGGGTTCTTCCATTAATATGAAAAGTTAATACAAAAGTATGTTAGGTACAACTGATAATTAACAACGTCGAACGCTACAAGCCAACAAATTGCTTTAGGCAAACACGGGTTTGAACTGATTTTCCTTTTGTTGTAGAAGAATACTGAAATTGTCAATCTTTCAAGATCCTCACTTGATTTTGATCCAAATTCCTTTCTAGACCCAAATATCATACGCCAAGCTTTTTTCCGCAACAAACTTTACACAGTCCTATGGGTTCCGTGTCTGGGCCTTTATTCTACCCAAGGACATTTGGAAACTCCCAATTTCGTGCAAAAACTTTTACACAGTTCTACCGAAGTCTTCAATGGAGTATATAGAACACTTTTTCTCTTTGCTGGAAGTTAATCTCCAGATACCATAGTCATAAAGTGACTATTTATCCTAATACACACAACAAAACTCACAAAAACCATTAGCTTCCCTAATGTGCCTTAGATCTACCATTCACACTCAATCTTTAGAGTTGAGTACCACAACAATGGTTTCTTGGTTCAAGGTTTAAGATGATGATGATTATCTAAAGAATCTCACACAACACAATCTAAATCTCACAAGAACAGCGTTATAGAAAGTTTTTCACAAGGTTGAAACAAGGTGAATAACTGTTTGTGAAAGGAAGAACACTCAAGTTTTTTCTCAAGATTTGTGAAAGTATGGATTTTTATCTCACTTGCTCGTGAAAAAAACACTCAACAAGTTTTTATGAATGTGTAAGAGTTATTTTATATTTGGAGAAAAATGACGACATAAAAAAAATTATATAGATGCTAGAGGTAAGGCACAAAACGTGAGAAAAAATTAACACAAAGTTGGGTCAAATCATACACTTATAATTTGAATCTGAGGAAAGAATGACTTGAATCAATGTGATAAAATCTATAAATGGTATACTTTGATTCTTGTCAAGCAATTACTTTATTTGAATCATGGTTGATTTTTAAAAGTTTGTTTGGTCATGATTCATGTCAAAGAGAATCATGATTCGAGTCATGTTGTCTTCTTATTCGAGTAAGAGAATTCCTTATTCAAATCACAAATACATAGCTAAACCTTGATTTCCATTTGAGTTTTTTATTTGAATCAGCTATATGCTTAATTTGAATCAAGCGTCAAAAATGCATTGTTTTAAGTTTTTTTAACTTGTGATTCAAGACACATATATGTTGACTTTAACTAAGATATTCAAGATAAAAAAACACATTGATATGAATCAAATCTATGTTATTGAATATGGAGATAGACACAAGGTACAATCTATAATGAATTATCAAATTACAACTAAATTACAAAACGATAAATCAAATTATAATAAATCGAAAAAAGATACATGCAAACATCAAAATACAGATGAAACAAAACGAGGATAACACTATTATCGACATCTCAATTTCACTAGCCAATTATGAATGAAAAATATTGCTCTCTGATCAATTAGAACTTGTATCTAATCGAATATGGAGCGAGCTCACCACCTAATCGATTAGGAACCCTCTTAATATATTATGCTACGAACCTGGTTGCTTTCTCTCCTGATTAGCTAGGTCTAATCAATTAGCATTGCAATCTAATCAATTAGGGAGCGACCTCGGCCCATGGATTATTTACGTTCCTGGCCAAATTTCTTCTCCTATATAAAGAAGTTGTTTCGTTCACTTTTAATCATGAAAATATGATATTATACTCATCTTTCTTACTCTTTTTCTTCATATAAAATGTCGGTTAAATAATATTTTTTGTCCTTTACCTTTATCTCGGGGTCCATTTTGGTCCCTTAAATTTTAAAAAGACCAATTTGATCACTTATTTACTCAAATGTTAGTCAAAATCAAGTGAAGCAGCCACTCCATGTACACTTGGCAATGATGTACAGATTAAATTAAAAAACACTACATGTAAAGTTGGGTTCTAATTTTCCTTTCTCCACTCACAAAACCCTAACAGAAGAATAGCTCGTGGAGAAAGCAGTGAAGACGTGAAGGAGTGTGTAGGCGAAATCAAATGCGAGAAAAACGTTTTCTAAGGAACACGGGTGTGAAAGCACATTTAAAGATTCAATTTTAAAACTGGCTAGTAAATTTTATCCCATTTATAATTTAGGTTTTAGGTTTTTTTGTGTTCAACTATTACTAGGATATTTTTTCGACTATTATCTACTTTAGGTTTTAGGATTTTTTTCGTTTTAAATTGTTATTTGTTTTAGGTTTTTTCGTTTTCAGTTTTAGGTTTTAGTGTTTATGTGTAGCTCTAATTTAAGTTTTGGTTTTAGGTTTTAGGGTTATCTTGATTTTTCGCCCCCATTCTAATTATAATGTTGTTGGACATAGGTAGTAATGGAAGAAGATTTGCTTTTGTTGATTCATGGTGGTTCATTTTTGGATAATAAACTAACTGTATATGAAGAAGGAACAGTTACTGAATTAAAAATTGATGTGGACAAGTGGAGTTATTTTAGTTGTTAGGTATAGTCAAGGAACTAGGTTATAAGGAAATAGATACAATATGGTACAAGGACCCAACATTTGGGATGAATGTTTTGACTGATGACAAAGGTACATTAGATATTGAAGATCTTTGTAAGGTGCATTTGAGTGTTTATATTTATATACATGATGTGTATGAACCTGAGTTTTATAAAGGGGCTCTTGAAGAAGAAGAAGAATTAAATCTTGAGGACATTATAAATCTTGGGGAGGAAGAAGATTTACTTGCTAAACTTTATGAAGAACCAGTTAGAGAGAATTATGAGGTACGTGGTGGTGAGGTTTAGGATAGTGAAGGATAACATGATGATGTGTAGGGTGGTGGCATTCAAGATAGTGAGGGATAACATGATGATGTGCGGGGTGTAGTGTTCCGGATGGTAAGGGACAATATGGTAAGGTGCATGATGGGTTGGACACTAATGAGGGCAATGCGTATGTGATAAATGGGTTTGGGGTGGTTGGTTCTGTAACATATGATGATAGTGAGGATGAGAGTTTTAAGTATGATAATGTTGATTTTGTGGAAGAGGAAATCAATAATTTAATTGACTATGACAGTACTTAAGAGGGTACTAGCAATAAAAAGAAACACAAGTGAGAAGAACACAAGTGAGAATAACACAAAGAGAAAGCTAATCAGAGTGAAAATGGGAGTGAAGAGTTGGAAAGTGGATGTGAAAATGATGATTATAGTGGAACAACAAAGAAGAAGTATCTGATTTTCAAGTTGCAGAAAGACATGGATAATTATAAATGGGAGTTAGGAAAAATTTTAGTACCAAATATGATTTTAAGGAAGCAATAACAACCAATGTTGTCCAATCTGGTAGGAACTTGAAGTTCATTAAAAATGAAAAAAAAAGGTTAGGGTTAGTGTCATACCCCAAATTTGTCCTACCTGTATATAATTTTCATCTATACATCCATCCACTAATTGTTATTCAAGAAATCCAAAATATGAAGTTGCTTTCATTTGTCTTGTTGCTTAAGTTCAAATGTTGCAAGAATGAATTGAAGTTCATTCAGGGTTGTCAGGACAAGTGTGTGGGCAATATTGATTGAGGTTCAATGGTGTTGGCCTAATCTTGATCAGGCGAGATTCTGTTGCAAGATCAAAGCTATGGTGTGCAGTTCAAGTGGTGTTTGAGGTTGCAATTAAGGTTGTATCAATTCAATCCAGTCATTTTTAGGTCAGGTTATCAGGCTACATCAAGTTATTAGTGTTTCATGGGTGAGGATCATCAAGAGATCAGTGAATTCACAATCAGGGTTTTGACAGTGCATATTGCAAGATATGTTTATTTATCCAGGTTTGCATTATTTGCAAGATTAATGGATAATTCATCCAGGATGTGAATGATATAATCATCTTGTAATTAAGGTATATGTTCAAGCTGTGGAGGAATGATAGTGAAGGCATAAGGAATGTACTACAAGTGATGAGGGGAAGCCATAATTTAATTCTTAAGTGGTATCAAAATCATGTTTAAGTGATTAGGTTGTTTCAAAATGGATCCATGTTTTCACAGTTCAAGGCTATATTTTTGGATTAAGTTTTGGTCACTTTGGAAATTCAAGTCATTGTTAATGAAGATTCAAGTATGGTGCCAAGTACAATTCATGTCACGATGGATACACGTTGTCGTTTTCAAAGTAAATGAGGTTGTAGTTTGGATGCAAAAGTATTCATGTCACAAGTGGTAAAAACATTTCGAGATTATATTTTGTTACAAGGCTTACATCACAATGATTCAATCGGATTCAAAGATTGCACTCCAATTTCAAAATTCTAGCTAGTTCTAAAACAAGGTGCCATGTTAATTGGAGTTAAAAGCCCATCATTTTTATTCAAAGCCCATTCTACAAGAAAATGCCAAAAATTAAAAAGAGGTAATTTTACAAAAATAAAAAAGTCCAATCACATCTACATAAAGCCCATTATCTATTGTTCACAACAATTTGAACCAATATTAATAAACCTGCAGCAAGCGAAGAAGAGAAAAATGTGAATCCCAACAATCAAAAAGAAAAAGAGAAAACCTGGGCCACATAGTAGCCAAGACCTGTACTAAAAAACAAAAACCAGTAAAGCCAAAATTGAACACAAAGAAATTATCCTCATGAAGCTTACCCCACAAAATCACAAAACGATAAGCGAAAACAGTAATATGTCACAAACTAATTCATAAATCATCTCCAAATCTCACAATCTGCAGAAACGGATTCTCACAATATACGCACCACTTGACAACCTATAAAGGAATCAAAAGCAAAAACCGTTAAATTTACGTCACCAAAACGACCTCATTCGCCTATAAAAAGACCCCTTGCCATTTCCCTTCTTCAAGTTCAGGGAACCACTATTACTATGTGCAAACCTCGTCAAGTTTCCAAGAATTTTTCACAATAGTGATCGTTCCAAAACCTCACTCGTAACTTGACCCATCACAACGAGAAATTTGTTTATCGTAAGCAACCTTCTTCGACCTATTCAATCTTCAAAACACTCAAACCTTCACATCACCCAACTTTCATAAACCCACAAACCCAAATCAACTCCCAAAACCAGAAGAGAAGCGAGAGAGATATGTGAAACCGAACAGATAGAGAGAATCGGAGTTGAAGAGGAGCTAAGACGAAATCAGAAGCACAAACCTATAGTAGATTACGAATCTGAGCGAAGGTGATTTGGAGGAAGGACCGCGTCTGAATCAAGGTTCCATTCTCATGAATCGTCGTCGCTATGATTCTTGAGACTTCACGGATTTCACACTGACCCTATTATTCTTCCATGCGTATTTTAAAGGAAACTTGTTTTCTTCTTTTTTTGGTGAAAGTTAATTTGTGTCGTGGGGTATGATTAAGCATTTTGGTTTGACTTTTAATTTTACTTTTTTTTATAAAGAAAGAAGAGGGTTTGGCTGAGCTTGTGTTGGGCTCAAAGCCCATTCCAATTTCTATCACTTATTACCCCTTTTTATCCGTTCCACCCTTTTCTTCATGAGGATGATGGGCTTTCTTAGCCCACATGATTCCTCTCCCCCACATTTACCACCCTTTTAACATGATGCACCTCCCCTATGTTAATGTTTTTATTTTGTTTTAACATTTTATTTTCTAATTTTTTTAATATTAGTTTTTAATATTTCACTATTGATCTTTGATCTAATTATTGTAGTGGTTTTCTCTATTAAATTCCATCTGTCTATGTCTCATCTCATTAGCGATTTTTCACTTTGATTTCGGATCGATGAAGTCTTTTTATTCATAAATGTTGGTTGATTGAGGTTGTTTAACCTTCATGATTTCAAATCTGTAGAAAATGATCATTGATATCACTCTCTATACTTTGGGATCGTGATAGGTTACCTTCGATTAGTCAACGCAAGTTTGTGATTAAGACGAGATCATCCGCTTTTCTTTTTGTGTGGCACGATTCCTATGAGAATGATTCACAATATCATTTCTCTATCGTGTTTTAGCACGAAGATCAATTGCGCGATCTCCTATAGTATGATCTTTGTCATAGATCGTGCTACGATGGTTTAACGCTAAAGTCGACCCGATTCATTCAATTAACGACAATTAACGATTAATCACTAACTACTAACTTTAATTTCCGCTCAATATTATCTTGATTTACTTTTCTGTCAATATTATATCTTATTCATATTATCTTGATTATTATTCATTATCATATGATTCATCTGCTCATATTCATATTGTTCATATCATATTCATCTTACTTATATCTTGTTCATCTAACCATTTCCTTTGTTCATATCAATCAAAACACACTAATAATTATCGAAACACCTAAGCACTTAATTATATTAATATACTTCACACAACTATTCAAATACTTTTTCTTAATTAAATCACAAAAGAATTGAATTCTTAAGGTCTAGCACTTCTTGGGATCTTGAGCGACCGCTATTGAGGCGCACACCTTGGGTGGTATGTCATTCGACATTTCGTTTCTAAAATACTCGCCTTAACTATTTGGATAAAGGGATGCCATTGGATTCTAGCATTCCATGTGGTACTTTCGTTATCCATTCAAACAATATTTCATAAATTAATCAAATGAAAAAGGTGTCATTGGGATCTAGCATCCCAATAATGCCCCGATTAAATGGTTGCGAGGTTGACGTCTCGCTTATCGAATAGTCATCATTCTCTCTAAAAACACTTAACAAATCGAACCTTACCTTCTCGTTCCCGTACAAACGAACCCTTCGCGTACCCTAATCTGATTCAAATACGTAACCAAACATTTTATTGATCAAACTTCAAAAGAAGGAGATTCTTGGAATCTAGCATTCCTTGGATCTTCAAATGAATGGCTCTTGAGGCACGCCCCTTGAGTTGTCGTTCATTCAACCTTTACAAATCAAACCATTTTCAAACCAATCCTCGATTCGTCGTCGAGCTATCCCTCAAAACATTCTTATAGGTCGAGCGCCTTTTGCCTAGCCATCAAATGCACACTTGTACATTTCGTGGTTTCGTTATTAGGAGCACCCCTAGGGACTAGTATCGATCCTCATCTCTTTTCTCAACCAATCCGACTCAATCTTTTTCAAATGTTTTCTTAATCAACTTACGAAAGAAGGATATTTTTGGAGTCTAGCATTCCTTGGATCTTCGAATGAATGGCTCTTGGGGTGCACGCCTTGGGTTTTCGTTCATCCAACCTTTCATCTTAAAACACTTAATCTTTATCAAACATTTTTGCAATCAATCACGAAAGAACTGAGTTCTTGGAGTCTCGCATTCCTTGAATTCTTAAGTGACTGCTCTCAAGGCATGCCCTTGGGTTGTTTGTCATTCGATTCGCCTTTTAAAATTCAACTCTTTCTTTTCGTGGTCGTATCCACGAACTATGAATGCTCTGATTCTTCATTCTCGTCCGAATGAAGATACGTAGGCACAAGATTGTGATGATCTTGGCGAGCACACTTTTTTCTTTTTCCACCGTTTGCGTCACACTTCCATCTCTTTTCCCGTCATTCCGCGTAGTCGAACTATGATTGATCTGATTTCTCATTCTCGGCTGAATGAGTATACGTAGGCACAAGGGCCCCAATCCTTGGCGAGCACCTTAACCTAAAACCACCCATTTTCCCCTTAGCATTTTTTCCCTTTATCTTACCGTTTCACATTAATCGTTGAGAAGAAAACAAATAAGCTTAGCTAACATTCATCACAAATCGAAATAAGAGGTTCTCATTGAGTACAACGGACGTGAAGGGGTGCGCGTATCTTTCTCTCACGTAACTAACTCCCGAACCCAGAATGTGGTTGCGACGACCATGTTCTTATCTTTTAAAAGGTTTTCTCGATATTTTCCTTTCCCTCTTTTGGGATAAATAAAGTTTTATGGCGACTCTGTCGAACCGCAATTTCTTCCGCGCCTTTGGTGCGAGGGTCGTATTTTTTATTGTGATTTTTCGAGGTACGACAGCTGGCGACTCTGCTGGGTATATGATTGCTCCATGTAAGAGAGAGTCAAGCCTAACTTAGGGCGATTTGTGAGGAGCTTTATCTTCATTTGCTTGTTTTCTTCACGTTTATGTATTTCTTCTCTTATTGCTTTCTTATATGCTCATTATTATTCTTGTCTGGGATGATGTCATGAGTAAAGCTCTACACCCAAGCTTTGGTAAAAGCAGAGGGAACACCTAGATTAGAATTGGAAGTCGAGTAGTGCTAGTCCCCAAGGACTCGCTCCTTGTGTGCCTAGCATGAAAGCTCCCCTAGAGGAGACCTTTTTGTAGATCTTATTGTAACACAGCTAGCCTGTCGCACGACTTGATTCATGAAGGGTCTGTGACTCTGGGAACCACTCTTATAACCAATTTCTATATTAGTGGTCGTGTAGTGTTAGTCTCCAAGGACTCGCTCCTTGTGTGCCTAGCATGAGGACCTCGCTCAGGAGAGACCTTGTCGTCATTCTCGTCGTAATGCAGCTAGCCTGTTGCGTGACGTTGATGCGATTAGTGTTCGTGATCCTGGGAACCTTATCCATCAACATAGAAACTATCCCGTGAGTGGGTTTATGGGTAAAGAATCTAGAAATTTCATCATAGAGCCTACCTGTAGGTTTCTTTGACCAAAGACTTTGGTTATCTACCTATGACTGTGATCAACTTCAGAACTGATTGAATCTGCGATCATGGATCTTGCATCTTGCATTGCATCCATACATGTCATTGCATTGCATTGCATTGCATTGGTTATGCATCTTGCATTTCATTTCAACTTCAAAGACTCATTTCTACTTCCTTTATCTCCAGTAAATCAAGTTGATTCCTCGACACCGGTACGCAACACGAGCCAACACTAGACGTATGATGAAGCAAATTTAACAAGAGCAAACCGCCTTCAGAGGGGAATTGGACTCTATCAAGGGAAAGATTGACCAGATTCTCGAAGCCATCGTTATGGCTAGAAAGAAAGAAGAATTGCATGACGCCGTTGCTGCCAACAACAATGTGCCTGTGCAAGGATCTACCTCAAGGCTCTTAGTTTTTGTTCCTAATCCTATCACTTATGGAATACCGATGAACTTCACTACCGCAGCTGAAGGAGCCACTTCTCAACCACTTCCAACTTTTGGAGTTACTGTTGTAGCTATCCCGCAAGCCCAACCTGCTGCACTCAGATTCCTATCCCTCATACTGAGAAAAATCTGCAAGATCAGTATGACAAAGTGTAAAACTATCATGCTGCTATTCCACTTGCCAATCCTGGTGCCGCTCAGGATTCTGAAGCCATCAAAATGTGTCGCGATTTAGCTGAGAAACTCTGAGTCATGGAGGGGCACAACTCAACTTCTCTAAATGACTTAGAAATGTGCTTGGTTCCAGATGTTGTCATTCCTCCCAAGTTTAAAGTGCCAGAATTATCGAAGTACAAAGGTCTCAATTGTCCGAACATTCATCCGAAGATGTACTGTCGCAAGATGACTGCCTATGCCAGAGACGAAAAGCTGATGATTCATTGCTTCCAAGACAACTTGTCTAGAGCATCACTCAAATGATATATGCAACTAGAGTGTAGCAGTGTGTGCACTTGGGCTGAGCTAGCTGATGCGTTTGTCAAGCAATACAAATACAACACTGACCTTGCTCCGAATCGTACTCAACTTCAAAGTATGGCTCAAAAGGATAACAAATCCTTTAAGGAGTACACACAGCGCTGGAGAGAGCTAGCTGCAAGAGTACATCCACCTCTGGTTGACCGTGAACTGGTTGATATCTTCATGGGTACCTTGCAAGTCCAATACTACGAAAAGCTGATCGGTAGTGTTTTTGCTGGATTCTCTGACTTGGTGATCTTCGGTGAGAGAATTGAAGAAGGTCTGAAGAGCCGAAAAATCCAAGGAGGTTCTAGCAATCAGTCTGGAGCCAAGAAGCCTTTCAATGTATACAAAAAGAAAGAAGGTGAAACAAATGCCATCTCTGCTCAGAAAGGGCAAGCTCAACAATCTCCCGCTCCTATGCCTTTTCAAATCCCTTACTTCCAGTATCCATATGTTGTTGCTGCGCAGTATGCTTCAATGCCTTATCAACCAGCTGTTAAAGCTCCAATGCCTCAGCAACAGGCTCCTCAGCAACAGTCATATAATCAGCAAAGGTATCAATATCCACCTCAAAATCAACAACAATGAGCTGCTTAGCAACAGATTCAGCCAAATCAACAAAGGACAAGGTGGCCAAAAAGGAACTTGATCGCCTACCTATGTCGTATGCTCAGATCTTCGTTTGATTATTGGAAAAGATGGTGATTACTCCGAGAGACCTAGCTCCGCCAACTGTTATTCCCCCAAATTATAATGCTAATGCTCACTACGAGATTCATAAGGGCACTCCAGGACAGAAGATCGAGGACTGCAGAGCCTTCAAACACAAAGTTCAAGACCTGATCGATTTGAAGGCTCTCACATTCAATGGGAAGTCTCCAAATGTCATCAACAACCCTCTGCCACCGCCAAACTAATGCCAGCATTAAATCAAATCAAGTCAATACAAGTTTATCTCCCCGAAGAAGGCAGTCATCATACCATTTCATTTTACATTCTTGTATTTTGTCTTTGTTTGTTTAACTACTATATTCGTTAAACATTGTCATTTGTACTTGGTTTTATTAATGTAGTGATTATGCATGTTTTGAATCAGTTATGTCGTATTCACTCATTTTTTCCATTTAATGCAAAGCACCGACACATATTTCTCCATTTCACCTTCTCTATCAAACTGTTGTTTAGCAATGATTGAAGGGAGGATGATGAAAACGAAATACCTATAATTGCAAACTGTATGCTTTCGGACCAAATCATGTCGATGATGTACAGGTATTGTTTCAATTTCCCAAACACTGGAGAGACTAGGAGTTAATCCCTAGTTAACCACTTCAAGCCAAGAAGTAGCAGTTTCCTTCGGATCTATAAACCCTTACACTCAACCTGGGGTAGGGTAGTGTTCAGTTAACCAGATTACGCACTCAGATCACAAGGCAAAATCCAAAATACAAATGGTTGTTCATCAAGACCCGTGACTTGGCAGTCACAATCCTCCAACAAAATTAAAAACAAAATTGAAAAAATCAACAGCCTGCTAAGTCGAGCACCTCAAAGGAGACATAGGAAAAAATCAAGGCAATCTCGATGGACTCGAAAAGCAAAATTAGTCCATGCAAAAATTAGGGATCAAAAACAAAATCAAAAGAAGCCCTCGAACCCCCAACAAAAACAAAATAAGATCTAGTGACCACCATATCAAAATTCAAAGAGTCACTGACATCCATCAAAAAACAAAATAAGGTGACAGCCATTTCGACCAAACCTTGAATCATCACGCTTACACCGTTAACCCTTTTGGAAGACAAACATGTGCAGACTTAACTAAACATAGGACTTGAGTTCATCACGAAGGAGAGGTGGGTACAAACCAAGTTTTGAGCCTGATATCCTTTGTTTCATAACCGTGAACCAGACCACATTACAACCCTCAAAAGACCTAATTGAGGCAGGGTTTATTCTGAAAGCATACTATTGCAAGGTTTCGTAAACTGACTCCCCACATATATGTTAATCTTCAGCATTGGTGTCATTCTCCTTGCTATATCTTTCACACTAGTGAAATCAGCACAATGTCTAGACTAACGGTCCATTTGTCTCACAAAATCACGACACTCCAACAAATAACTTTTTCAAATTTTGCATGAGCATTGCATTAAGATTAACATTTGTGAATGAGCATTTTTTACTGCAAATCAGTGTTAGACATCAAAAATACTCCAACAAGGGGAAATCAAAGAGGAACTTGAGCTCTCAATTGTGTCGACCCGAATCGAGACTATTTTAACAGCTCAATCAGGGGTAAACTATCTTATCAAAGATCAACTTCCAAAAATCAGATTACCTCAGAACTGGTTAATCAGGGGCAAACCATTACCATGTTCAGACTAGGGCAAGACCAGTTGCAAAAGGTAGACTCTCTTTGTACGTTCAAGTTGGTCAAGTAGATTTTTCCAGACATTAGTAATCGTTGAGTTCAGAGCAAAAACACAATTTTCATGAATTGATTACGTCGCTACGCTCATTTTCAGGTCAGCCTGACCATCAAGCACAGAGTTATGGTCTTCTCAAAGCAAACAACCACAACTTACCATTAAGTGGTCAAACTCGAGGCTTCAAGAGCACCTTCATCTGTTTCAATCATGGCGTCTTCAAAGACTGAGTGTCGAGGAAATCAATCCATCCCACCACCCAAAGTCCAATCCGCATTGGCAACTACCAAAAGTCCACCATGCTGGCATCCTTTACAAAATATATATGATCACCCGTCTACAATCATACACATCATATGTGTCGCACTCAACACATATGCATACAAAAACCAAATCATACTTCCCCAACACTTGCATCTCCGCGCATCAGCATTTGCATTGCATTTCCATTCGATATGGAACATTATTACAAAATCAAGCATTTATACATGCATAGTCAAGATCCACCCAGGATCAATCACGAGATTCCAATTGATCTTCAGCCCTTCCAGGGGCATCTTCTTCAAGATCATGAGCGTTCCTCACGAATTTATTTCAACCTTTTGTTGATCAAGTCGAGATTTCGAGACGATCTTTTGCGCAGGCAGAGGCATCTTCTTCAAATCCGTGAGCGTTCCTCATGAAGTTACTTTAACCTTTTGTTGATGAAGTTGTGATCTCCAAGCAAGTCAGTGGGTGTTCCTCATTGAGTTATTTTCCTCAACCTTTTGTTGATGAAGTTGCCATCCTCAAACCAGTCAGTAGTCTTCCTACAAATAAAGTTCAACTTTTCTCTTGGGTGTTCCCTAGTGAGTTTGGTTCCGTTCAACCTTTTATTGATAAGGATGGTGTTTCTCAGTGATCTTTTATTCTTCAACCTTTTGTTAATGTTTCCAAATAAGTCTTACTCATCATATCTCCAGCAAACTTGACATTTTGTCGATTGCTTTACTATCATCCTTTTGGTGATAGCCAAACCTTGTCGATTCAACCTGACCTTCATCCTTTTTGGTGTTGGTATCCTCAAAATCAGAAATTTACTATCATCCTTTTGGTGGTAGTCGTTCATGTCATTTCAATTCAACCTGCATCCTTTTGGTGTTGGTGGTTCTCAGAATTGGGAAATTCCTATCATCCTTTTGGTGGTAGCAACTTGTGTCGTTTGATCTTATCGTCATCCTTTTGGTGTCGGCGATCCGTGAACCATTGGTCTGTGTATCATCCTTTTGGTGAATGGCAGCCTTCGATATCGTTTTACTTGTTGTTATCCTTTTGGTAATAGCAAGTTGTGACCTCATTTTCATCCTTTTGGTGAAGGGTCATTGTGTGTGTTCTCTATTATCCTTTTGGTGATAAATCCGTCATCCTTTTGGTGTCGGAGCCGTGTAAGTTCACTATCATCCTTTTGGTGATAGATCCGTCATCCTTTTGGTGTCGGAGTCGTGTGTTTACTATCATCCTTTTGGTGATAGGCCTGTCATCCTTTTGGTGTCGGAGTCGTGTTTTCTATCATCCTTTTGGTGATAGATCCGCCATCCTTTTGGTGTCAGAGTAGTGTGAGTTTATCTATCATCCTCTTGGTGATAGATCCGTCATCTTTATGGTGTCGGGAATCTATGTGTTTCCATACTATTATCCTTTTGGTAATAGTGAGTTTGGACCTCACTTTCATCCTTTTGGTGAAGGGTCGAGTCGTGTGTGTTTACTATCATCCTTTCGGTGATAGGTCTATCATCCTTTTGGTGTCAGATATCCTTTGTTTGCTTACTATTATCCTTTTGGTAATAGCGAGTTTTGACCTCATTTTCATCCTTTTGGTGAAAGGCCTGTGTGTGTATTTGCTTACTATTATCCTTTTAGTAATAACGAGTTTTGACCTCATCCTTTGGGTGAAGGTTCTGTGTGTGTATGTTTGTTTACTATTATCCTTTTGGTAATAGCAAGTTTTGACCTCACTTTTTTCCTTTTGGTGAAGGGTTATTGCGTGTGAGTCCTCTATCATCCTTTTGGTGGTAGATCCGTCATCCTTTTGGTGTCGGGAATCTGCGGGTATACTTATTATTATCCTTTTGGTAATAGCAAGTTTGGACCTTGTTTTCATCCTTTTGGTGAAAGGTCATCGAGTCGTGTCCACTATCATCCTTTTGGTGGTAGGTTTGTCATCCTTTTGGTGTCAGATATTTGTGTGTGCTTACTATTATCCTTTTGGTAATAGCGAGTCTTGACCTCATTTCCATCCTTTTGGTGAAGGGTCATCGAGTCTGTGTTCTCTATCATCCTTTTGGTGATAGACCTGTCATCCTTTTGGTATCAAAAAACCAGTGTGTACTATTATCCTTTTGGTAATAGCAAGTGTCAACCTCACTTTCATCTTTTTGGTGAAGGGTCATTGCGTGTGTTTCCCATCATCCTTTTGGTGATAGATCCTTCATCCTTTTGGTGTCGGAGTCGTGTGTCTTCTATCATCCTTTTGGTGATAGGTCGGTCATCCTTTTGGTATCAGAAATCTTGTCGTGTGTTTTCTATCATCCTTTTGGTGATAGATTCGTCATCCTTTTGGTGTTGGAGTTGTGTGAGTTTACTATCATCCTTTTTGTAATAGGTCTGTCATCTTTTTGGTGTCAGATATCTCTGCATTCACTATCATCCTTTTGGTGGTAGGTTCATCATCCTTTTGGTGTCGAAATCGTGTGCGTGTTTTTTCCTATCATCCTTTTGGTTATGGAACCGTCATCCTTTTGGTGTCGGAAATCATAGTTTGCTTACTATTATCCTTTTGGTAATAACAAGTTTTGACCTCACTTTCATCCTATTGGTGAAGGGTCATTGGGTTGTGTGTGTTTACTATCATCCTTTTGGTGATAGGTCTGTCATCCTTTTGGTGTCAGATATCTCCGTGTTCACTATCATCCTTTTGGTGGTAGGCCCGTCATCCTTTTGGTGTCGGGATCGTGTGTTGTCTATCATTCTTTTGGTGATAGACCTGTCATCCTTTTGGTGCCGATAATCAGTGGATTATTTGGTTTGTGAGTCATCCTTTTGGTGAACGACAATATCAGAATCCTATGTGTTTCATTACTATTATCCTTATGGTAATAGCGAGTTGTGACCTCATTTTCATCCTTTTGGTGAAGGGTCATCGTGTGCGTGTGTCTTTCTATCATCTTTTTAGTGATAGGCATGTCATCCATTTGGTGTCAGAAATCTGTGTTTGCTTACTATTATCCTTTTGGTAATAGTGAGTTTTGACCTCATTTTCATCCTTTTGGTGAAGGGCCTGTGTGTGTACTTACTGTTATCCTTTTGGTAATAGCAAGTCGAGTCGTGTAAGTTTACTATCATCCTTTTGGTGATAGGTCTGACATCTTTTTGGTGTCAGATATCTTTATGCGTGTGTTTACTATCATCCTTTCGGTGACAGGCCTGTCATCCTTTTGGTGTCAGATTCTTCTGTTATCATCCTTTTGGTGATGACCTTTGCAAGTTATTCAGTATCCACTCGAGGGTTGACATTGATCTGTCATTTCACCTCCCAAGCATTTTCTTTCTTTTTGGACAAATTTGTGGTCTTCTTCGTATCTAATTGACTTCTACCTTGAAAGAATGAAAGTCGTAGCAGTTCATCTTACTCAGTTTAAGCCAATTGAATAGGGGCATCTGTCATACCCAAAATTTGTCCTACCTGTATATAATTTTCATCTTTACATTCATCCACTAATCGTTATTCAGAAAATCCAAAATATGAAGTTGCTTTCATTTGTCTTGTTGCTTAATTCCAAATGTTGTAAGGATGAATTGAAGCTCATTCAGGGTTATTAGGACAAGTGTGTGGGCAATATTGATTGAGGTTCAATGGTCTTGGCCTAATCTTGGCCAGGTGAGATTCTGTTGCAAGATCAAAGCTATAGTGTGCAAGTTAAATGGTGTTTGAGGTTGCAATTACGGTTGTGTCAATTCAAGCCACTCATGTTTAGGTCAGGTTATCAAGATGCATCAAGTTATTAGTAATTCATGGGTGAGGATAATCAAGAGATTAGTGCATTTGCAGTCAGGGTTTTGACAGTGCAGTGCATGTTGCAAGACATGTTTATTTATCCAAGTTTGCATTGTTTGCTAGATTAATGGATAATTCATCTAGGATGTGCATGATTTAATCATCTTGTAATCAAGGTATATGTTCAAGTTGTGGAGGAATGATAGTGAAGGCATAAGGAATGTACTACAAGTGATGAGGGGAGCCAAAATTAAATTCTCAAGTGGTATCAAAATCATGTTTAAGTGATTAGGTTATTTCAAAATGAATCCATGTTTTCACAGTTCAAGGCTATATTTTTGGATTAAGTTTTGGTAACTTTGGAAATTCAAGTCATTGTTAATGAAGATTCAAGTATGGCGCCAAGTACAATTCATGTCACGATGGATACACGTTGTCGTTTTAAAAGTAAATGAGGTTGTAGTTTGGATGCAAAAGTATTCATGTCACAAGTGGTAAAAACATATCTAGATTACATTTTGTTACAAGGCTTACATCATAATGATTCAATCGGATTCAAAGATTGCACTCCAATTTCGAAATTTTAGCTAGTTCTAAAACAAGGTGCCGTGTTAATTGGAGTTCAAAGCCCATCATTTTTATTCAAAGGCCATTCTACAAGAAAATGCTAAAAATTAAAAAGAGGTCATTTTACAAAAATCACAAAGTCCAATCACATCTACATAAAGCCCATTATCTATTGTTCACGGCAAATTACAACCAATATTAATAAACCTGCAGCAAGCGAAGAAGAGAAAAATGTGAATCCCAACAATCAAAAAGAAAAAAAGAAAACCTGGCCCACATAGTAGTCAAGACATGTACTAAAAAACAAAAACCAGTAAAGCCAAAATTGAACACAGAGAAATTATCCTCATGAAGCTTACCCCACAAAATCACAAAACAACAAGCGAAAACGGTAATACGTCACAAACCAATTCACGAATCATCTCCATATCTCACAATCTGCAGAAAAGGATTTTCACAATATACGACCACTTGACAACCTATAAAGGAATCAGAAGCAAAAACTGTTAAATTTACGTCACCAAAACAACCTCATTCGCCTATAAAAAGACCCCTTGCCATTTCCCTTCTTCAAGTTCAGGGAACCAATGTTACCCTGCGCAAACCTCGTCAAGTTTCCAAGAATTTTTCATAATAGTGATCATTCCAAAACCTCACTCGTAACTTGACCCATCACAATGAGAACTCTGTTTATCGCAAGCAACCTTCTTCGACCTATTCAATCTTCAAAACACTCAAACCTTCAAATCACCCAACTTTCATAAACCCACAAACTCAAATCAATTCCCAAAACCAGAAGAGGCGCGAGAGAGATATGTGAAACCGAACAGAGACAGAGAATCGGAGACGAAGAGGAGCTAAGACGAAATTAGAAGAACAAACCTGGAGTAGATCGCGAATCTGAGCGAAGGTGATTCGGAGTAAGGACCGCGTCTAAATCAAGGTTCCATTTTCATGAATCGTCGTCGCTATGATTCTTGAGACTTAACGAATGTCACACTGACCCTATAGTTCTTCCATGTTTATTTTAAAGGAAACTTGTTTTCTTCTTTTTTTGGTGAACGTTAATTTGTGTCGTGGTGTATGATTAAGCATTTTGGTTTGACTTTTCATTTTATTTTTTTTATAAAGAAAGAAGAGGGTTTGGCTAAGCTTGTGTTGTGCTCAAAGCCCATTCCAATTTCTATCACTCATTATCCCTTTTTTATCTGTTCCACCCTTTTCTTCATGAGGATGATGAGCTTTCTTAGCTCACATAATTCCTCTCCCCCACATTTACCACCCTTTTAACATGATGCACCTCCCTTCTGTTTATGTTTTTGTTTTGTTTTAACATTTTATTTTCTAATTTTTTTAAATATTAGTTTTTAATATTTCACTATTAATCTTTGGTCTAATTATTGTTGTGGTTTTCTCTATTAAATTCCATCCGTCTATGTTTCATCTCATTAGCGATTTTTCACTTCGATTTCAGATCGATGAAGTCTTTTTATTCATAAATGTTGGTTGATTGAGGTTGTTTAACCTTCATGATTTCAAATCTATAGAAAATGATCATTGAGATCACTCTCTATACTTTGGGATCGTGATAGGTTACATTTGATTAGTCAATGCAAGTTTGTGATTAAGACGAGATCATCCGCTTTTCTTTTTGTGTGGCACGATTCCTTAGAGAATGATTCACAATATCATTTATCTATCGTGTTTTAGCACGAAGATCAATTGCGCGATCTCCTATAGTATGATCTTTGTCATAAATCGTGCTATGATGGTTTAACGCTAAAGTCGACCTGATTCATTCAATTAACGACAATTAACGATTAATCACTAACTACTAACTTTAATTTCCGCTCAATATTATCTTGATTTACTTTTCTGTCAATATTATATCTTATTCATATTATCTTTATTATTATTCATCATCATATGATTCATCTGCTCATATTCATATTGTTCATCTCATATTCATCTTACTCATATCTTGTTCATCTAACCATTTCCTTTGTTCATATCAATCAAAACACACTAATAATTATCGAAATGCCTAAACACTTAATTCGATTAATATACTTCACACATCTATTCAAATAATTTTTCTTAATTAAATCACGAAAGAATTGAATTCTTGATGGCTAGCACTTCTTGGGTTCTTGAGTGACCGCTATTGAGGCGCAAGCCTTGGGTGGTGTGGCATTCGACCTTTCGTTTCTAAAACACTCGCCCTAACTATTTGGATAAAGGGATGCCAGTGGAGTCTAGCATTCCATGTGGTACTTTCGTTGTCCATTCAAACAATATTTCATAAATTAATCAAATGAAAAAGGTGTCATTGAGATCTAGCTTCCCAATAATGCACCGATTAATTGGTTGCAAGGTCGACATCTCGTTTATCGAATAGTCATCATTCTCTCTAAAAAAACTTAACAAGTCGAACCTTAACTCCTCTTTCTCGTACAAACGAACCCTTCGCGTACCCTAATCTGATTCAAATATGTAACCAAACATTTTATCGATCAAACTTCAAAAGAAGGAGATTCTTGGAATCTAGCATTCCTTGGATCTTCGAATGAATGGCTCTTGAGGTACACCCCTTTAGTTGTCGTTCATTCAACCTTTTCGACCTTTACAAATCAAAACATTTTCAAACCCATCCTTGATTCATCGTCGAGATATCCCTCAAAACATTCTCGTAGGTCGAGTGCCTTTTGCCTAGCCATCAAACACACACTTGTACATTTCGTGGTTTCGTTACAAGGAGCACCCCTAGTGACTAGTATTGATCCTCATCTCTTTTCTCACCCAATCCGACTCAATCTTTTTCAAACATTTTCTTAATCAACTTACGAAAGAAGGATATTTTTGGAGTCTAGCATTCCTTGGATCTTCGAATGAATGGCTCTTGGGGTGCACGCCTTGGGTTTTCGTTCATCCAACCTTTCGTCTTAAAACACTTAATCTTTATCAAACATTTTCGTAATCAATCACGAAAGAACTGAGTTCTTGGAGTCTCTTATTCCTTGAATTCTTAAGTGACTGCTCTCAAGGCATGCCCTTGGGTTATTTGTCATTCGATCTTTCGTCTCTTAAAATTCAACTCTTTATTTTCGTGGCCGTATCCACGAACTATGAACGCTCTGATTCTTCATTCTCATCCGAATGAAGATACGTAGGCACAAGATTGCGATGATCTTGGCAAGCACACTTTTTCTTTTTCCACCGTTTGCGTCACACTTCCATCTCTTTTCACGTCATTCCCCGTAGTCGAACTACGATTGCTCTGATTTCTCATTCTCGTCCGAATGAGCATACGTAGGCACAAGGTCCCCAATCCTTGGCGAGCACCCTAACCTTAAACCACTCATTTTCCCCTTAGCATCTTTTCCCTTTTTCTTACCGTTTCGCATTAATCGTTGAGAAGAAAACAAACAAGCTTAGCTAACATTCATCATAAATTGAACTAAGAGTTTCCCGTTGAGTACAACGGACGTGAAGGGGTGCGCGTACCTTCCTCTCACGTAACCGACTCCCGAACCTAGAATGTGGTTGCGACGACCATGTTCTTATCTTTTAAAAGGTTTTCTCGATATTTCCATTTCACTCTTTTGGGATAAATAAAGTTTGGTGGCGACTCTGTCAAACCGCAATTTCTTCCGCGCCTTTTATGTGAGGGTCTTATTTTTTATTGTGATTTTTCGAGGTACGACAGCTGGCGACTCTGCTGGGGATATGATTGCTCCATGCAAGATAGAGTCAAGCCTAACTTAGGGCGATTTGTGAGGAACGTTATCTTCGTTTTCTTGTTTTCTTCTCGTTTATGTATTTGTTCTCTTATTGCTTTCTTATATGCTCATTATTATTCTTGTCTGGGATGATGTCATGAGTAAATCTCTACACCCGAGCTTTGGTAAAAGCAGAGGGAACACCTAGATTAGAATTGGAAGTCGAGTAGTGCTAGTCCCCAAGGACTCACTCCTTGTGTGCCTAGCATGAAAGCTCCACTAGAGGAGACCTTTTATTAGATCTTGTTGTAACACAGCTAGCCTGTCGCACGACTTGATTCATGAAAGGTCCGTGACTCTGAGAACCACTCTTAGAACCAATTTCTATATTAGTGGTCGTGTAATGTTAGTCTCCAAGGACTCGCTCCTTGTGTTTCTAGCATGAGGACCTCGCTCAAGAGAGACCTTGTCGTCATTCTCATCGTAATGCAGCTAGCCTGTTGCTTGACGTTGATGCGATTAGTGTCCGTGATCCTGGGAACCTTATCCATCAACATAGAAACTATCCCGTGAGTGGGTTTATGGGTAAAGAATCTAGAACTTTCCTCATAGAGCCTACCTGTAAGTTTCTTTGACCAGAGACTTTGGTTATCTAACTGTGACTGTGATCAACTTCAGAACTGATTGAATCTGCGATCCTGGATCTTGCATCTTGCATTGCATCCATACATGTCATTTCATTGCATTGCATTGGTTATGCATCTTGCATTTCATTTCAACTTCAAAGACTCATTTCTACTTCCTTCACCTCTAGTAAATTAAGCTGATTCCTCGACACTGGTACGCAACACGAGTCAACACTAGACGTATGGTGGAGAAAATTCATTGAGAGCAAGCAGTCTTCAGAGAGGAATTGGACTCTATCAAGGGAAAGATTGACCAGATTCTCGAAGCCATCGTTATGGCCAGAAAGGAAGAAGAACTGCATGAAGTCGTTGCTGCCAACAACAATGTGCATGTGTAAGGATCTACCTCAAGGCTATCAGTTCTTGTTCCTAACCCTATCACTTATGGAATACCGATGAACTTCACTAGCGCAGCTGAAAGAGACACTTCTCAACCACTTCCAACTTTTGGAGTTACTGTCGGAGCTATCCCGCAAGCCCAACCTTCTGTCACGGACCAACAAGGACTAACACAACTGACACGGACTAGCTCTAATACCACTTAATGTAACACCCCCAATCTATACCCCCAATAAATAAAGCAGTAAAAGAAAATTCAAAATTTCATCAGAGTATATTTAAATTATCATGGCATAGACGGGGGAAATCACATTATATTGAAACAAACATACAACACCTGCTTATAAAGATATGCAATAGTGGGGTAGCAATCAACAGAGGAACTCGGTTCCTTACACCCACATTTCAGATTTTAGAATAAAAGCGGAAAATCTAAAACTGAATATCATATATATATATATATATATCACATGAAAAGTTTGTCATATATCAAGTTATACATGCACAAGCCAAAAGATATATATATATATATATATATATATATATATATATATATATATATATATATATATATATGTACATATACAAATAATCACAAACGGCCTCCCTAACTACCCGGTGTCACATATCAGAGCCGACCGACAAAAGAATGAAGTCCTAAGCTTCACAAAAAGATCTCCAGCAACTCTAATGTGCAATGCCTCATAGAGCATTATAAAACAGCAGAAGGGTGAGAAAAACAATCATCATATAATTGCATACAACTATATATAACACAAAAATACACATATATACGGTTCTCACCACAACTCACACCATAATTCAAACCCAATACAACACAAGGTATACCAACCATACACATATCCATATATCAACTTATCAATTTTATCCACAATTCCACACATAAACAACCATAATGATTCATGCAAATGCAAGAGACCGACACAACGACTCTTATGCATATGCACATGCGG